>CAJGYO010000004.1:29908317-31237065 GCA_904845875.1 Miscanthus lutarioriparius | reverse complement strand
GCCGTTTAAGGAATATTGCCAACATGGAGAGAGAAGCTGCTCAGGCAAGAATTTGACAATTTAGGTCAGTTGGCTCAACGGGTGGCAACACTCAATAGCCAATTCTAGGGTATGCGCAGAGATACCCGATTCTAGAAGAATGCCACAATTGCCGAAGCCTATAATCCATATTCAGTTGATGACGGCTATGGGGACGACGAGAAAGAAGAGATTGCTGTGGCTTAATGGAATTGGAGAAAGAAGACAGTAATGGTGCAGAATCCTTAGGGAAAAGGAGTTGAAGAGAGCTATGATTTCGACGTCACAAAATTGGACAAGCTCTTCGATTTCTTGCTTGAGAGGGGATAGATCAAGTTGCCTAACAATCATGTTATGTTGCCTCCTGATCAGTTGAAGAATAAAAAGTTCTACAAATTTCACAACGCTGCTTCTCATTCCACTAATGAGTGCAGAGTTTTCCAACAACATATACAGAGGGCTATTCAGCAAGGGAGGCTAAAATTTGATACACCTCAGAAAATGAAAATTGATGACAATCCTTTCCTAAGGGATCAGAACATGGTCGATGCTAGGTTGCTCATACGGAAGACTAAGGTCTTAACATCAACTAAGGCCAAAGAAGCCAGAACCATCGACCCAAAGATGCAAATATCGGCTGACGAATATAGAGAGATTAGAAGACGTTGTGATCAACAGAAGAGCCAATATGAGCAGGGAGAGACGTCAAGGGACGGTGTGATAAGGCCGCGTGTCACATCTTGAATTTTATTGAATAAATGGCAGTGGTAGAATGAAAAGGATTATCAGCGTTGGTTAAAGGAGAAAGAATACCGACATCAATAAGAAGAGGAGAGGTATGAAAGGAAACAGGCTGAATCACATTGGAATTATCCTTTCTTCAGATATTGCTGGAATGAAGGTTTGAAATTGCCTACTAGAAATAATTGCCCAGAATGCAGTGAGCAATATTGGGAGTTTAGGCAATCTCAAGCCAACCGCCGGTCCGTCCATGCTCGAGATGAGTATCATCATACAATATGGATCGGCGCTTAAAAAATAGAAGTGTTCATGATCGTCTTGGAAAGTGAATTGTTGACCAGAACTGGGCTGATTGTGAAGAAGAAAATAATGAGGAAGAGTATGTTTGGCAGGAAGGACAATGGTGTCCAGGAGGTTTAACAAGAAGCCAGAAAAAAATGGTACAATGCCTCAGGAACAGAGAGCTAGAACAGGCACAACCATCTAGTAGGCCTCAGGTGTGGCGTGCTTAACAAACAGTCGATAGGCGGCAACCATCGGCTAATATTAAAATGGCGTTTCTGTTGCCATCGAAATTTAGAGCTCCAGTAAACCAAGAAGTCTATTCAGATTTCGATGAATCGGAGTATGAGGAGATAATTACCAAGTTGACAGTTGTACATCAAGCTATATTTGATAAGCCAGTCAAGTATCGGCACTTAAAGACTTTATACGTGAAAGGTTTTGTTGATGGGAAGCCGATGAGCAAAATTTTGATGGACGGAGGTGCTTCTGTTAATCTTATGCCTTACACTACTTTTCACAAGCTTGGCAAGGGACCAAGAAATTTGATTGAGATTGATATGATGCTTAAAGATTTTGGGGGTAATGCGTCCAAGACCCGGGGGCAATAAACGTCGAACTGACAATTGGGAGTAAGACTCTGCTCATCACATTCTTTGTCATCGATGGAAAAGGTTCATATAGTTTACTTCTCGGTCGTGATTGGATTCATGCAAATTGTTGTGTACCATCGACCATGCATCAATGTTTGATTCAGTGGCATAGAGATGATGTTGAGCTGGTTCGCGCTGATGATTCTGTAAGTATCACAACAGTCGATCCAGTATATTGGGAACTGGAAGACTTCGAGTGTTTTTGTGGCAAGTTATGGGAAGGAGGCTTTGTTAAGATCAATGATGGAAGCCAACAGCCGATCCAAGCAATCGGCTCTAAGAGTTTGTTTTAATGGATAATCCAATAGATGGTACAGGTGGTAAGCTAGGGCATGGCTTTACGTTGGCCGGTGAATTAAAAGAAATAGGCATTGGTCCTAGAGATAGGCCTAGGCCGACGTATGTGAGCGCTAAGTCGAATCCTGAGTACAAGCCAGAGTTGATCGATTTATTAAAGAAAATTTAAAGATTATGTTGCTTAATGAGATGCCTGGCCTAGATCGGTCAATCGTTTAATCTTTGGTCTAAAGAATTCTGGTGCAACCTATCAAGAAGCGGTCGATGAAAAATGTTTTAAGGAATATTATCCTAGCGGTCGGATCAATACTTGACAGCCGATTTGTTCAGTCTTCGACTCCAATAGTCGGTACCAGAAGGGTATCGCCTTTAGCTCAAAATTAACCCAAAAAAGGGGAAAAGCCAATACGAGATGTATCGCCTATAGAGCAAAAACAAGCATAGAAACAATCATGACATATACAAAGACATTGCTGAAGTACACTGAGATATGATCATGGAAAAAACAGAGATTGTATTGATTAGTTTGCCCTAAATACAAACTAATCAAAAACATTGTTTATCACGATGTGATGTCCACGATGGCCTCCGCTGCATCGACAAACTCCTCAGTCAACTCCTCGTGCTCCTCGGGGCCATCGCCCATCGGGAAACCGGTCTCCATGGTATGGAGCTCATACCCGGTCTGGACCTACGCCGCGGCCAGCGCCACCAATGCGCCATGACGAACGCCATGAAGGGCGATCTCCTAGACGTGGGCCGGGACGTCGTGGAGGCGGGCGTTGAAGAGGGGGGCCCGGGCATTGATGACCACCGTAGCCACGTTCACTGCCAGTTGGAGGGACAACTGCACCGTCAGGGCTGGAGATCATAGAAACAAAAGAACTATCAAAATAAAGATAATAGAAACCAAAGTAAAGATGTTCTTGGAGTCCATCTTACCCGCCACCATGGCATCGGATTTGGCCAGCCGTGCCTGAGCAGCGCTGGCCTCTTCCTCGATGGCGTGAAGGGCTGCTTGAGAAGCTCCGAGGCGGATCTCAAGCTGGCCATTTTCCTGAGTTGCCTTAGAATAACGGTCCTAGGCTGCCCTCCACTCTTGGAGAAAACGCCGGGCGTCGTTGCCATTGTAGGAATCGGAGGAGTCCGACGACGAGTCTGGCGTAGAGGCATCATCTGATATGGCATTGGAGGGCTCGCCTGCCCTGGGAAGAGGATGAAGGATATCATTCAAGATGAACCTATAAACAAGTTAGAAAAGTTCATCACCATGAGCAGAAGATATAGATCTCTCCTCATATGACGAAGGCGCTGGCTCACCGGCATGTCCTCCTCTAGAACCTCCTCTGCTACCGATATCTTGAGCATAGCAGCTACTCAACCTATACTAGTAGGACTCGTAGGTAGATATATTTATGCATGTAGTTTCCATAAAATGCCTGTAACATAAATGCACATCATAGATATATATTCAGTGATCATTTAAAATAGGGGTTATGCACCGGGGCTTGCCTTAGGCAGGCGACGGGTCAGCAAGCTCAGCACCAAAAAGTTCTGGGGCTCCCTCCTGCACGAGGGCCTCCTCCTCGTACTCCTCGATGACCTCCTTGTACTCTTGTTCGTCCACCGGCATGAACTCGACCAACTCGTGATCTATATGCATGAAATGATGACGCAACACTTAGTAATATAGCAACAGCAGCTCTTAAAATAACAATACATCTATCAAACTACTAAGTGAGTTCTACCAACTAAAGTGCTAAGCTACCTACTGTTACCACCAACAAGTATGAAGCATGACATTCGTTATTATAGCAACTACAGGTATTCTTACTCCTAATGCGGATGTACGCTATATATGATAAAGCAAGGATAATAGCTACTCTATTTATCAACCTACTCTAGGGCTACAAAATTGACAGCAAGTACATAACAATCTAGTGAGCCTACTGTAAAATTTTCATAGCTATAGTTATCACCAATTTATCACAAAAATTCCTACAAATATTAATCTACCTAATACTAAGCTTTCTAATTTGAATTTATGAGCCTATCATCATAACAGCTAACTATGAACTAACTACACCAACAGATAGATGGCATTTTTGTGAACCTAACAAACTTGGTTTCACTATTTTTGGATATCTATAGAATTTACTACAATTTATCAAAGTTCAGCGCATAACTAAATTAAATAAGCATTTCTACTTTACTAGAAATTGAAGAAACCAATTTCTAACTTGCGGCCCACTCGTGCGGCTCGGCCCGCAGCGGCACGACGTGCGCGCCCGCACAGCGTGGCCCACGCGGGGGCATGGCCCAGCCAAACGACGGCCTGCTACCGAAAGGACCCGCGTGCGTCGGTCAAATTGCAAAAACCCCCTCGGACTACTCTGTAATCCCCCTTGGACTACTCTAAGGCACTATTTCGCTAGTCTACGGTTTTATAGTTACGCCCTTGGAATACTCTATCTTTACATCCGTGACAACCCCACGGCACCCGCGCGCGCATAGGCACGGCGGCGCTGGCACCGGTGGCTGCGCCGGCCGCATCAGTCCTTCCCCGTCCTAACTACAGAGCCGACTCTTACCTAGGAGCGAACACGAAGCGCCTGGCGGTGGAAACATGAACCAGGACGCTGCAGCGAGGTCGAACCACGATGGCGGGTAACCTGAAGCCACGGCGGGGCGTTTCGCTGAGCGACAGCGAAAACGGAGCAAACGAGTTAGCTAGTGAGCTCAAGGGACTACCCACGGAGACGATCGAGGCATTAGTTCGGCCGAAGACGGCCCGAGCAGAGCTGGCCACGTGCGCACTAGCGGTGCGGCAGCGCACGACAATGGCACGGTCATGTCGGGAAGGTTGGGCTGCCATGACTCTATGGCCAAGGTGCGCATGGTGCTTATGAGGGGAAGACGAGGCCGATGGTGCAAGTAATTGCTATGTGGTGCTTAGGGTCCGTGGGTTGCCGATGGCACCGACCCGTCCGGTCTTAAGGACCCGGCGGAGTGGCAACCCCAAATTGGGTCACTGTGCGGCGGCACAAGCAGCACGGTGGGGTCGGTTGGGTGGCCGGCTACCTAGCGGAGCTGAGGACATGCTTTATTGAATCACGGTACTGTCACCACAGCGAATCGAAGGAACGGTTCCACCGGCCATGGCGACAGCAGAGACAGAGGGTTTTGGCACGGCATGGCTCGGCACAATCGTGGTTGTCAATGCAAAGTACAAGTGCACACATACGATGGGGACATCGAGGCGTGCTCTAGGTGGCTGTCCGCATGGCTGAACCCGCAAGCCGACGAAGCTCGATACTGCGTCACAGCGGACGGCACCGGACAAGGAGAGCAATAACGCAACATGATGCCAAAGTGATGGTGGAGCAGGCAGCTGTCTCATGCGCACAGCTGTGGCTAGTCAACGGGAGCAGTGCCGTGCGGTGGCGATGGACGGCGCGCAGCGCGACCGGGGTACCGTGCGACGCGACGGCGAGGCAGAGCTGCCTGGACCCGGGAGTAGTGCGTTGCGTGCGTGCGTGGTGAGCGCCGGGCAGTTACGTCTGCCCGAGCAGCAGCGCGGGACCCGGTGCACGTTCAGCCAATGCAGGATAGGGCGTGGGTGGCATTCCGGATGCAGCGCGTCAGCCGCGGCGATGTGAACCGCGTGCCAGCACGTGGTGGCAGGCAGCTGAGGCAGCAGCACGAGGACCAAGCGCGCGATGTGCTAGCACAGGGTGGCAGTGAGGACGCAGCCAGTGCTTTAGCGCGCGTGGGGCGAGCCAGCAGCGGCGCCAGGCCGAGCAGTGGCGGTGACCGCGGCCAGCGCTGGCCCTGTCCAAAATAGGTGATGTGTACGCTTTTTAAAGCTATCGCGAAACCCTACCCGAAGGTCCAAACGCAAAACCACTTCTTCTGTACTCCAATGGGTACATGGAGCTATCGACCCATGCCCCGACATCACGCTACTTCTTAAGCTGATTTCTCTACAAAAATTGCCAAACGTGGCTTCGTCGACCCATTTTCAAACTTACACGAAATGACTTAACTTCGAACAGTTTCGCGTCGAATTCCAATTCCAACCTACTTGATATACTAGCTAGCAAACCTCATCCTTGACCGCACATAGTTCATCATCGCCTACGAAGTACGTACTACAAACTTTATTAAAGTTTGCATACACGTTCTACATCATTTTTATTCGATAAAAATTCGCTTAAAATACTAAACGATATAAAGCGACATGAATCGTAATAGTTGTTTCTTGTTTCGGATAAACGTTTCTAGTACCGTACATTGATTTATACTTTATGTTACACACATTTGCACATAAGTAGGATGCTCATGCAGTGTTTTAGCAAAAATAGTACAAGTGTTACAAATCTACCCCCCTAAAACAAAATCTCGACCCGAGATTTCGTGTGCCTAGTGTGAGAAAGAGAAAGGGAATTACATTTGGATGCAGCCACTAACTACCAGGCACGGAGAGAAGGTGGGGGCAATGCTTCAATAGGTAACTCTCTTGCTCCCACGTGGATTCATCTTCTGAATGATTTTGCCATTGCACTTTGTAAAATTTTACCACACTGTTCCTAGTTACTCTTTCTTTCTCATCTAAGACTTTGATAGGATGCTCAACAAACAACAAATCTGGCTGGAGCAGAAGTCCTTCAATTTCCACAGCTTCTTCAGGAACCCGCAGACATTTCTTCAATTGTGAGACGTGAAACACATTATGAACCGCTGAGAGAATATCAGGAAGTTGGAGACGATAAGCAACGGGACCACACTGCTGCAACACCTTGTACGGACCCACATACCGAGGGGCTAGCTTGCCATGGACACCAAACCGATGCACCCCTCTCATAGGAGATACTTTGAGACACACATAATCCCCATCAGCAAACTCCAAAGGCCTTCTTCGCTTGTCTGTGTAAGCCTTTTGTCAGCTCTGAGCTGCCTTCAAGTGGCTGCGAATAATGCTTACTTTCTCTCAAGCCTCTTTTATGAAATCAGGCCCAAAGTACCCACGGTCTCCCACTTTGACCCAGTTCAGTGGCGTCCTACACTTCTGCCCGTATAGAGCTTCAAATGGTGCCATACGGATGCTCTCTTGATAGCTGTTATTATATGAAAATTCAGCTAACTTCAAACACTTATCCCACTTCTCAGGAAAAGAAATGGCACAAGCCCTCAACATATCCTCGAGCACCTGGTTCACCCTTTCAGTTTGACCATCAGTTTGTGGGTGATATGCTGAGCTTCTAAGAAGATGAGTACCCAGACAGTGCTGCAGTTGCTCCCAGAAACAAGAGACAAAGACTGACCCTCTATCAGAGATGATAGTAAGGGGAACTCCATGTAGGGTCACAATCTGATCGAAATATATCTCAGCATACTTCTTGGCAGTATATCTAGTGTCCACTAGGATAAAGTGAGCGGACTTGGTGAGACGGTCCACAATGACCCAGATAGAATCGTAGCCTGTGGGGGTGCGGGGTAAACCCACAATGAAATCCATGGAAATATCCTCCCATTTCCAAATAGGAATGGGCAAGGGCTGCAGATATCCAGGAGTACGCATATGATCTGCTTTGACTCTCCCGCAAGTGTCACACTCCGCAACATACTGGGTGATGTCTTGCTTCATGTTGGACCACCAGTACAATTGGCGCAGATCATGGTACATCTTGTTGCTGCCAGGATGGATAGACAATTTAGAATGATGGGCTTCCTTCAAAATCTTCCAACTCCTTATTAGCTAGAACCACCAGCCTATCCTTGTATCTCACTACTCCCTGCTCATCAACACTAAAGTAAGGGCCACGCCTTTCAGTCATCAACTTCCTGATGTGAAGAATCTCTTCGGGGTCTTGCCTCTGCTCAATAATAATCTGTTCCAGCAATTCTGAGGTCAATGCAATGTGAGCCAACACATCTGTGTGGTTGAGAGACAAAGGTGTTTCCTCAACCTAATGCGACTTTCAGCTCAAGGCATCCGCCATGACATTGGCCTTTCCTAGGTGATAATGGACTTCCAAGTTATAATCCTTTATCAATTCTAACCATCTTCTCTGCCTCATATTTAGCTCAGACTGAGTGAAAATATACTTGAGGCTCTTATGATCTGTAAAGATATGCACTTTGTTGCCCAACAGATAGTACCTCTAAATCTTTAGAACGTGGACAACAGTAGCCAGCTCTAAGTCATGAGTGGGGTAATTCACCTTGTGCTTCTTCAGTTGGCGCGAAGCATAAGCTATCACACGCCCATCTTGCATAAGCACACACCCTAACCCCGTCTTCGAGGCATCACAGTATACATCAAAGGGCCTATCAATATCTGGTTAGGCCAACAAAGGAGCAGTGGTCAGAAATGTCTTCAGAGTTCGAAAAGCTTCCTCACATACTGGGCTCCAGTCAAACTTAGCTTCTTTTTGGAGCAACTTGGTCATTGGCTAGGCTATCTTGGAGAAATCAGGGATGAAACGCCGATAGTATCTAGCTAGACCAAGGAATTGATGAATCTGGTGCACAGACTTGGGAGACTTCCAATCCAATACATCTTGCACCTTGCTGGGATCCACTGAAACACCGTCAGGTGTCAACACATGCCCCAAAAACTGCACTCGATCTAACCAAAATTTACACTTGGTGAATTTAGCATACAACTTGTGCTCCCTTAGTCAAGCAAGTACTATCTAAAGGTGTTGGGCATGCTCTTCATCATTCTTGGAATAAATCAGTATATCATCAATGAACACTACCACAAACTTATCCAGCTCCGGCATGAAAACTAAATTCATCAGGTACATAAAGAAGGCAAGAGAATTGGTAAGACCAAAAGACATTATTGGGTACTCATACAGCCTGTACCTAGTAGAGAAAGCTGTCTTTGGTATATCATGTGGCTTGATCTTGATCTGATGGTAGCCTGATCGGAGATCAATCTTCGAGAACACCTTGGCACCAGCTAATTGGTCGAACAAAGTATCAATGCGGGGCAAAGGATACTTGTTCTTAACTATTACCACATTAAGGGGGTAGTAATCCATACACATCCACAGAGTACCATCCTTCTTCTTCACAAAAATGGCTGGGCAACCCCACGGTGAAGAACTAGGACGGATGAAACTTTTGTCCATCAACTCTTCCAGCTGTTTCTTCATTTCTGCTAGTTCCCTGGGAGCTAAGCGGACGGGCATCTAGAGATAGGGGCAGTACCAGGCTCTAGCTCAATGGAGAATTCTACCTCTCTGTCCGGTGGCAACCCAGGAAGATCTTCTAGGAAAACATCTAGAAACTCACATACTACCAGAATGGAGGTAAAATCAGGAGAAGCTTTAGTATGGGCAGCAACAGGTAAGACTAGATCTGAGGGTACAATAAGAGACATCCTATCCTCAGAAGAAGGAAGCCATAACTCCACACTTCTCCTCTTTATATCCAAGACTACGCCATACACCCACAACCAGTTCATTCCAAGAATAGCATCAATGCCTTGCCCAGGCATTACCATGAACAGTAGGCGGTAAGTGTGGGTGGCTAATACCAAACTTATTGTATCCGTTCGGGTATTGATGAACATTTGCGAACCCACAGCATGGATCTTATAGGCATACGGTATAGCCATAAGTGGTAAGTTGTGCCGCTCTACAAACCCCATGCTCATAAAGGAATGTGTGGACCAGAATTGAACAACACATAGGCTGGATGGGAATCGATGGTGAACATACCAGCCATCACTGGCTCTTGCTGCAAGATCTGCTCAGCATTTGTGAAATGCACCTGACCAGATCTGCTGGGCACTTTCTTCTTGATTATGGTCCTCCTGACAAGCCTGGAGTTTGCTGATGGTTGAGCAGACTAAGCTGGCTGATTCTGGGGACACTCCTAGGCATAGTGGCCATCTTTGCCACACTTGAAGCAAGCACTAGGCTTGTTCCCAAATCCCTGGCGAGGTGGGACCTGCTGTCCTTGAGACTGCTGGGGCTGCACCTGCTGAGTAGGTGCACGGTACTGTGTGGAGAAAGTCTGAGAAGTCTACTGGGACTGCTGAGACGAATGCCCACCTGATGCTTGATAGGGCATCCGCCGAACCACCCGAACCTTCTGAGTATGAGGGTGGCTAGAAGACCCTACAGCCACCCGCTTTCTCTTCCACTCTGCCTGGGACTCTCGCTGAAATTCCTCCATGGCAATGGCAGCATTCATCAGTGCCCCGAAGGTCTGATAGTTCACCGTGTACAGCTTCTCCTGAAGGATGGAAGATAGACCACGAAAGAAGCAATCCTTCTTCTTGTCATCAGTGTCCACATGAATGCCAGCATACTAGGATAGGTGATTGAACTTATTAACATAATCTATCACTGTCATACTCCCCTGGCGCAGCTCCAGGAACTCAGTCACCTTCCGGTTGATGACACCAGCAGGAATATAGAACTCTCTGAAAGCCTCAGTAAACTCCTACCAAGTTGCTGGATGATCTGGCTACTGTATGGCATGGAAGTTATCCCACCATGCGCTTGTGGACCCCAATAGCTGCTGCACTGTAAAGCGCACCTTCTGCTCATCGGCCACATTGAGCAGCAGAAACTTCTGCTCCAGAATACGAAGCTAGTGCTCCGCATCCAGAGGCTCAGCTGACGGTGTGAAAGTGGGCGGGTGGGTGTTGAGGAAATCCTGGTAAGAGGAGGGTCCCTTAGGACGGCGGGCACCGCCCCCGTTCCCACCGTTGCCCTCGCCTCCGCGGGCGAAGCCAGCAACATCATGTGCATGTTTACACCAGAATTTGGAAGAAGAGTTGCAAGGACTTGGAGGCTCCTGAGATCATGTCATCAAGGAATCAGTTGTGTGCAGATCGGAACCAACTGATTCGGACGCAAAAACTGGAATCGGCTTTCTTCAGATAGCCCCAGCAGATAACAACAGAGGCTACGATCGGCGCTAGGACAAGACATGCTGGACTCTACAAGAAGAGAAAGATTAGAGTCCAAGTTATCTTAAATTAGGAATGTTTTCATTATGCCAAAGATTGTAACAAGTCGTGCTTGAGTAGGATTCATGTTTAGACTCCGGGTATAAATATCAAACCCCAGATATTGTAGAAGACACAATCAATCAAATACAAGTCAATTACTTTTTCAGCTCCGGCCACCCCTTAGGAGTAGGAGTAGAGTAGATCTCGGGGAGTTCTTCAGTGAGTATGGCTGCATCGATCTAGTCAACCTCCATTGCTTGTCTATAAGTACCGTCATGGTTTATACCTCTGTTCGTATGGCTGCATCGATCCGGTCGACCCTCACTGCGACTCTGGTATAGGCTAGTTATCGACTCTTGTCTAGTTCAAGTATGGCCTGTGTGATTCTGCCTCACACCCCACTGCTTGAACTAGATCAAGGTCAAGTTATCGGCTCTACCTTAGAATGGCAGCCTCTGGTAGATTCATTAAGTTACCGATATTGCTTATTGCTTTCATTGTTTATCTAATTACAGCAATATCACTCTACCCGATTGAGATTGATTTGGATCGGCCTTATATCTTATTTTAACCCATCGTTTGCTAATCTAAAACTGATTTAATCTACACCTTAAAAGATGAGTTATGTTTTATCGGCTGTTTTATATCAATCTTAATCATGCATAGCGTGCGGTTATGGCATGTTCGATCTTGAGTAGATCTATTGGTTAGCGAAAACCATTCCATGGCCCATTATCACGGCCTGTGGGATTCTGCCTCTCACCCCACTGTTAGCACCGTGGAGTGGGGATCGTTAGTTGGTAGATCTGTTCCTGAGAAGGCATGACCTTAACTGTGCGCTATGCCTGAATCGGTTGTTTAGCCGATATCGAGCGCTTTCACGAACAGTTCACATTACGAGATCATTAAAGTAGAGATAAGTTGAAAGATATGTTAGCCCCATGATCTTGTTATTGTATTATAGCCTGCATGATTCTGCCTCATGCCCCACTGATATTAGTAATGAGTTAGGGTCGTCGAGTCTATTGTTGTTTCTACGGCCTGCATGATTCTGCCTCATGCCCCACTGGTCATGGCGATAGATGAGATCTAACATGTTCATTAGATTTATCTTTATTAAATGGTTAAGTGGTGTTGAATTGTTTCTTTATATAAAAGGGGTTCGGTTACTTGTAATCATTGGCTCAGCATAAACCAATCATTATTGATATCTTATTGCCATTGATTAATATTTGCTCAAATAATGATTTTTATCCTGGATGATAACCGATTCTTCTTACACAACCCCATGAGCTTTAACCGATTTATTCTCATGAATATGCTGGAATCGACTATTTAGTCGATCTCCTCTCATATCGGCTCTCAGAGCCACACATTCGGGACTGTCTGGCAACACCGGCACGTTCCGCCCTTAATTACTGATAAACTTTCTCTCCTTGTCAATTGCAGGGTCAAATTGACTGGCATGTCTTGGGAGGATTGCGTAGGATCGACCACCCTTACGCTGAAGCTAGGCGGATCTGCTCCATCGAGCGGACCCTTCCGGCTTGCTGCGTGTGTCCTCGGCACGAAGACAAAAATTCTTTGTCGACAGTGCCATTAACTCCATGGCGCGGGCTGTCTCTCGACGAGCAGCCATCAGCTCTGCCATCATCTCAGCAGGAGTCCTTGGCGGTTCCGGTGGCGGCGGCGGAAAAGGATGAGGAGCCAGAGGTGGAACCTCCTCACCCCCCCGGTTGCCATGCTCAATAGCCCGGCCACTCCCACCCTCAGCACTGGTACTCCCGCGTCTAGACCTTAGATCCATCTGTAAGAGGTAGGAATCATCCATTTAGAACAACCTTCTCGATCAGAAGCAAGGGATTAGAGAAATGATAGCACCTTTATTAAAGCATTCCTTCAGTTAGTCCTATCAATTTACTAATTCAATTATACGTGTAGAGGGGGATTTTAGTTTAAGCAAGATGCTATTATCATGATGCATGCCTCGGCCTATACGTTCACTCAAGCCAGAATATAGCAGCATACGTAAAAATTTCGGCACATCGCACCCTCACTTTCCATATACTAAGCGATTTCTTACGCAACGTACGTTAGTGTACCTGCAGAAAACTGATTAGATAAACCAGTGCCGCTATCCTAGATAGATAATATTGCTAGGGCTTATACTTATTTATCTAACTTAATCGCATCCTACTTTTTGCAAAACTTTTGTTGGTCAAATTTTTAAGTTTTTGAAAAGAGTGATGAAACTCGTAACCATTATTGGCTCTGGTACCAACTGTGGTAGAACCGCCCAAAATAACATACTTATGGAGGCACTCGTCTTCCACCAGACACTAAGCACCCTAAAAGCAAGCTATAGCGGGCGGTATCCATCGGGCACACCCCAAGGGAGAACCCAAAAGATCCACATTTTTCCCAAGGATTCAATAATGAGAACGAGTTACAATACTTGTCCATTTCATATATCAGAGTTTTTATAAAAAGTACATTATTACAATACCAAATGTTAGAGTGCGGAATAATAAACAGCGGAATTTAAAATAAACATCTAGCGATAAGAATGAGGATCGGTCTGAGCTCACCAGAAGAATCCTCCACACCAAGGTACTTCTCAAGCATCACCTGCAACAGGGGTAAATAACCCTAAGTACACAATGTACTCGCAAGACTTATCCTACTAGTGGGAATAATTTCCTGACTCCAAGGAACATGATAAGCTTTGTGGTTTGCTGGTTTGTTTTGGCAGAAAGCAATACTAATAGTGCGTCCTTATTTAAGTTATTCTTATCAGCCGTATTAAGTTATCATCTAGCCAGTCTATATAAGCACATGTTCTACTTTCAAGCAAGAGTTGAGCAATCGGTTCCATTTCTTCTCCTTTCAACTTTTAGCTCTTACTACGGTGCTAAACCGCAGACAAGCCGTACCAGATTTCCTGGTGATTCGCGAATCAATGTGCCTAGCTAGGTGCCCCAAAAACACACGCCCCTCTTGTACCCCAGGCACAAGTAGGACCAACCCATCACTCTCCTGTCTTGGGTGTCCAGGTCCCCGTCCAAACTTGGACTCCAAGCCCCCACATCCTGAGTCCCGGACTCAGTGTGGTGCAAGGACCTCCACCATCTCCGCCTCCAATCAGTCGGTCCGGAAAGAGCCGGATCCACAACAAGAGAGCAACAAGTCTTCCCAGCGCCCATACCCAAGTATGCGCTAGGGACAATAGTTCTGTGATTTGCCTAGAGTCATATGCAATGACCGGTCCTTAATCGACACAGACAGGGAAAAAGTGTAACTGAGCTATGCCCTGTTGGCCGCAGGACACAACCCTTTACACCCACCAATACCCAAACCATATCCCTACCCGGTCACCATTTACCTTTACCATTTTATCACGAGTGATCATGTTTATCACCTACTTGTGAGTAACGGCAGGTTACTCACGCTACCGATATCCTGAGCATAGCAGCTACTCGACCTGTACTAGTAGGACTTGTAGGTAGATATATTTATGCATGTAGTTTCCATAAAATGCCTGTAACGTAAATGCACATCATAGATATATATTCAGTGATCATTTAAAATAGGGGTTATGCACCGGGGCTTGCCTTGGGCAAGCGACGGGTCAGCAAGGTCAGCACCAAAAAGCTCCAGGGCTCCCTCCTACATGAGGGCCTCCTCCTCGTACTCAATGACCTCCTCGTACTCTTGTTCGTCCACCGGCACGAACTCGACCAACTCATGATCTATATGCATGAAATGATGATGCAACACTTAGTAATATAGCAACAGCAGCTCTTAAAATAAAAATACATCTATCAAACTACTAAGTGAGTTCTACCAACTAAAGTGCTAAGCTATCTACTCTTACCACCAACAAGTATGAAGCATGACATTCGTTATTATAGCAACTATAGGTATTCTTACTCCTAATATGGATCTACGCTATATATGATAAAGCAAGGATAATAGTTACTCTATTTATCAACCTACTCTAGGGCTACAAAATTGACAGCAGGTACATTACAATCAAGTGAGCCTACTGTAAAATTTTCATAGCTATAGCTATCACCAATTTACCACAAAAATTCCTACCAATATTAATCTACCTAATACTAAGCTTTCTAATTTGAATTTATGAGCCTATCATCATAACAGCTAACTGTGAACTAACTACACTAACAGATAGATGGCATTTTTGTGAACCTAACAAACTTGGTTTCACTATTTTTGGATATCTATAGAATTTACTACAATTTATCAAAGTTCAGCGATAACTAAATTAATAAGCATTTCTACATTATGGAAATTGAGGAAACCAATTTCTAACTCGTGGCCCACTCGCATTGCGGCTCGGCCCACAAAGTGGCACGACGCGCGCGTTGCCCGATAGCGCAGCCCATGCGGGGAGTGGCCCAGCCAAACGACAGCCCGCAGCACGAAAGGACCCAGCGTCGGTCAAATTGTAGAAACCCCCTCGGACTACTCTATAATCACCGCGAGCTCTAAGGCACTATTTCGCTAGTCTACGGTTTTATAGTTACGCCCTTGGAATACTCTATCTTTACATCCGCGGACACCCCACGGCACCAGCACACAAGACAGTCTTGGGCGGCGGTTTAACACCGGCGGCCGCTTGGCCGGCGCGATCAATCCTTCCCGTCCCCTAACTACAGAGCCAACTCTTACTTAGGAGCGAACACGAAGCACCTAGCGGTGGAAACATGAACCAGGACGCTGCAGCGAGGTCGGACCATGATGGCGGGTAACCTACAGCCACGGCAGGGTGTTCCGGTGAGCGACAACGAAAACGGAGCAAACGAGTTAGCTAGTGAGCTCAAGGGACTACCCACAGAGATGGTCGAGGTGTCGGTTCGGCCAGAGACGGCCTGAGCAGAGCTGGCCGCCTGCGCACTGGCGGTGCGGCGGCGCATGGCGATGGCATGGCCGCGTCGGGAAGGCTGGGCTGCCGTGACTCTATGGCCAAGGTGCGCAGGGTGCTTATGAGGGGAAGACGAGGCCGGTGGTGCAAGTAATTGCTACATGGTGCTTAGGGTCTGTGGGTTGCTAACGGCGCCGACCCGTCCGGACTTAAGGACCCGGCGGAGTGGCAACCCCAAATTGGGTCACTGTGCGGGGGCACAAGCAGCGCGGTGGGGTCGGTTGGGTGGCCGGCTACCTTGCGGAACTGAGGACATGCTTAATTGAATCTCGGTACTGTCACCACGGTGAATCAAAAGAACGGTTCCGCCGGCCATGGCGACAGCGGAGACAGAGGGTTTTGGCACGGCTTGGCTCGGCACAATCGTGGCCATCAACGCAAAGTACAAGTGCACATATACAACGAGGACAGCGAGGCATGCTCCAGGCAGCTGTCCGCACGGCCGAACCCACAAGCCGACGAAGCTCGATACTGCGTCACAGCGGATGGCGTCGGACAAGGAGAGCAATAGCGCAACGTGACGCCGAAGTGATGGTGGAGCAGGCGACCGTCTCATGCGCACAGCTGTGGCTGGTCAATGGGAGCAGTGCCACGCAGTGGCGATGGACGGCGCGTAGCGCGACCAGGGTACCGTGCGACGCGACGGTGAGGCAGACCTACCAGGTCCTGGGCGCAGTGCGTTGCGTGCGTGCGTGGTGAGCGCCGGGCAGATACGTCCGCCCGAGCAGCAGCGTGGGACCCGACGCATGTCCGGCCAATGTAGGGCAGGGCGCGGGCGGCGTCCCGGACGCAGCGCGTCAGCTGCGGCGATGTGAACCGCGCGCTAGCGCGTGGTGGCAGGCAGCCGAGGCAGCAGCGCGTGATGTGCTGGCACAGGGCGACAGTGAGGACGTGGATGGTGCTTCGGCATGCGTGGAGCGAGCCAGCAGCAGCGCCAGGCCGAGCAGCGGCGGTGACCGTGGCCAGCGTTGGCCCTGTCCAAAATAGGTGACGTGCACGCTTTTTAAAGCTGTCGCGAAACCCTACCTGAAGGTCCAAACGCAAAACCACTTCTTCTATACTCCAGTGGGTATGTGGAGCTATCGACCCATGCCCCGACATCGCTACTTCTTAAGCCGATTTCTCTACAAAAATCACCAAACGTGGCTTCGTCGACCCATTTTCAAACTTACGCGAAATGACTTAACTTCGAACGGTTTCACGTCGAATTCCAATTCCGACCTACTTGGTATACTAGCTAGCGAACCTCGTCCTCGACCGCACATAGTTCACCATCGCCTATGAAGTACGTACTACAAACTTTATTAAAGTTTGCATACACGTTCTACATCATTTTTATTCGCTTAAAATACTAAACGATATAAAGCGACATGAATCGTAACAGTTGTTTCTTGTTTCGGATAAACGTTTCCAGTACCGTACATTGATTTATACTTTATGTTACACACATTTGCACATAAGTAGGATGCTCATGCAGTGTTTTAGCAAAAATAGTACAATGTACACCGAGGGTGTTACAAGTTGGCAAGGGAATTCGATCGAATAATTTTTTTTTTGAAAAGGGATGGTAAGTTACCTCACTGTCGAAAGCGAACTCTCCATCTAGAGCTATGCACCTAGGATGGACCGACCCACAGAAGAGATGGGAGTGCCATTCTTGCCACCAGGAGTCAAACAGGGCGGAAGAGAAGTTGACTCTGGCCCAGTCATGCAAGCAAAAGGAAGGAAGATCTGATCCTAGTTGAAAGACTCTAGAGGCTTTCATCACTTCATTGATACCTTCTCTTAGCTTTAGTGTGTTCTTGAAGAACAATTGAGGAGGTAGTTGACCAAGACCAAACTGACGAGCTACAAAAGAAGGATTGTAAAACTCATAAGTTGGAAGGTTGCCTGGAAGGAAGAAACCTGTAGACATTTTGCCACGGCCATGACCAAATTTGGCTGGAAGAACGCAGGGTTTAATGAAGGAATTGAAGATTGCAGCTGCCGTTTTGTCTGAGCAGCCCGATTCAAATCAAAATTTGAATGGGAAGACCAACTCACTGTTCTCATCCTCATCATAGGGTATCCAAGTCAGAATATCTGCATTGAACCCTCTATAAAATTTCTTGAAGAGATGGCCAACATTGACAGTGATCGTTATGGCCGATGCAGCTTCACCATAGCTCAAGCACTGACGGGTTCTTCCTTCTTCGCCTCTTTATTCCTCATCAAAGTTGAAGGAGGGAAAGCTCAAATTCTAGAGATTTGGCTTTACAATCTTATGCATATATAAATTTAACCACATTTGTATTAGCCACCAAGGGCCACTGATGGTGTGCACTGGTTCATTCTTCAGTAACTAGACAGCTACCTGGTGCATCAGATGATAAGCAGCTCCTAACAGATACTTTCCAAGAGGAATATCAGCTCCTAATGCCAGATGCTCTGACATAAGTTTATGATTGTAAGTCGGTCCATAGGATGATCCACAGAAAATAAACCTTTCCAACCACATGTTCAGAAAAGCCACATATTCTCTTTCGCTAACAGTTGGTCCGTCTCCAATATGATTTAGAATGTAGCTTGTCCATCCTGTGCAGTCTGATATTTTGGCTAATTTCTTGGATCCAGCACTTAAGAAGTCATAAGGCCGTATTGATCCTGTTATTCTAAGGTCGGACAACATATAAACATCGGCCAAAGTGATGGTCATTGGACCGTGACAAAAAACGAAGGCATTTAGGGAGTTAGACCAGAAATAAGATGCAGAAATCATGAGTGAATCATTCCTCTCCATTCCAGACAAGGGAGTGTCAAGCATTAATTCAACTCATAAATCTCTCAATCTCCAGCCTTTTTCCTGGACACCCTATGAAACCAATCTCTCCATCCCCTGGGTATTTTGGGCCAGTTTCTAAAGGGAGTTTTGGTGTTCTAAGAGGACAAATCAACTATAGATTGTTTGAAGGGGATTCGGTTGGTTTCTTGACAGATAAAGTCAGAGGAATCAGGGTCACCCATAGGCCCAAGAAAATAGACATGGGGGGCAACAGCCGATGGAATCAAGATTTTGTTCCTCATTTCCTAGAGACCAGATAAAATAAATTTGAGAAGAAAGGAAATTGCAGGGTAATGGCTGATACTTGAAAAAGAACTTGGAAGCATACATCAGAAACGTGGTCGTTGGTCGCTATTACAGCCAAAATAGGTATGAATCCAGGAAAGGTTGCAGAGGGATGACTTGACGAGCTGCTCGAGCAGAGGGAAAAACTGCTAGGGTTGGAGCCCTAGTAGCGGCGGCTTTGGTTGTTGAGGCTCGCTCGAGGAAGAAGGGAAAATAGATGGGCTGAATGAATCAGAAGTGATACTGTTGGGGTATTATATAGAATTTGGACCTAGAATACCAAGAGTCGCACGTATATCTCAGAATAAACGGTTGCGACATGGTGAACAGGTGAATAGAAATTTTGGAATAAAATCATTTTTATTCCAAAATTGGGGGCATGTGTTTACAACAAAATTTGGGAAGAAGAACATGGGAACTTGAAGCTTCCGAGATTATGTCATCAAGGAATCGATTGCATAAGGATCGATATCAGCTGATTCGGATGAGGCAATAGAATCGGCTCCCTTTGGATGACGTCGGCAGATAACGACAATGAGCTACGGTTGACATCGGAAAAGACATGTCGGACTCTACAAAAAGAGAAAGATTAGGGTCCAAGTTATCTCAAGTTAGGAATATTTTCTCTTATACCAAAGGTTGTAATAAGTCGTACTTGAGTAGGATTCATGCTTAGGTTCTAGGTATAAATATTGGACCCCAGCTATTATAAAAAGAGATCCAATCAATCAATACCAATTATTTTTTTCGGCTCCGTGCCAACCCTTAGGAGTAGGAGTAGTGTAGATCTCGGCGAGTTCTTCAACAAGCAGGACTGCATCGGTCCGGCCAACCTCTGGCTTGTCTGTAACGATCGTCATGGCTTATACTTTGGTTTCTAAGGATGCATCGGTTAAGTTCGACCTCACTGTGAGCTCTAGTATAAGCTAGTTATCGATCCTTATCTAGTTCAAGTATGGCTGCATCGGTTAAGTTCGACCTCCACTTCTTAAATTAGATCAAGGTCAAGTTATCGGCTCTACCTAAGGGTGGCATCCTTCGGGTAGATTCATTAAGTTACTGATCTTGCTGATGTTCTTACTGTCATTAGTTTCAGCAACATCAACCTGCCCGATCAGGATCGAACTAGATCGGCCTCACATCCTTTTAGTCTCTCGTTTATTTTGCCACATTACGATGATTCTTATTTTAAACGATGGATTACGTTTTATCGGCTGTCCTACTTCGATCTTGATCGTGCATAGTATGCGGTTAAGGCATGTCTGATCTTGAGGAGGCTTACTGGCTAGTTAAATCTAGTCTATAGATCGCTATTATGGCTATAACGATCCGGTCAATCCCCACTGATGGCACTCTAGATCGGAGGATGCTAGTTGATAGACTTACTTTCGACCAGGCATGACCTTGGCTGTTTGCTATGCCTGCATCGGCTAAATTGCCGATCGCCTGCACTTTAACTCTCATAGTGTGCTTTCATGATCTTGTTAAATATGAATAGATCTGTTTTCTTTAAAGATTTAATATGTTATCTTTATTATGATTGCCATCGATCCGGTCGAACCCCACTATTAAAGGTGATATGTCAGATTTGAGGAGTTGATAGGTCTGCTCATATTGAATAGTCGATTGTTCACATGCTATGGTCCTTTTTCTACCTGAATAAGCTATTTTAGCCAATTCGCCTGCGCTTTCACAGATATGACACGCTTTCATGAACCTGCTAAAATATGGTTAGTTCTATGGTTTTTTTGGTTCTAGACTATCATCATCATCATAACTGTATTGATCCGGTCGAACCTCACTGTTGAGGATAATGGATTAGATCTAGACGGTTCGTGGGTCTGTCTATATCAAACAGTCGATTATGTGCGTGGCATATTCCTTTTTTTATTAAATTCATCGGCTCAATGCTTTATACTAGTTATATTTTATCTAGCTGGTGATTTTACTTACATCTGCGTGCATTATACTCGTCATCATAAAAACAATCGTAACCCATGAGCTTTACCATCTTCAATAGTCGATTTCTTCGCTATCGGCTTTTTATTCGATTTTTCCGTCTGGCTGCTCCCGAAGCGGCACACTTGGAACTGTCTGGGCAAGACCGGCATGTTCCACCTTAAATTACTGATAAACTTTCTCTCCTTGTCAATTGTAGGTTAAATTGACTGGCACGCCCTCGGGAGGAATTCGCAGGGTCGACCGGTCCTACGTTGAAGCCAAGCGGATCTCCAGCCTTGCTCCATCAAGCAGATCCTTCCGACTTGCTGTGTGCCAGGTGCTTCGACACATTTTTGCACCGACAGTTACAATGTAAGAGTCCTAGTAGGATTCCAAGTTAGCAATGTTACTAGAATTACATGTAGAGAATTTCTAGTCGGACTAGATCTTCTCGTTCCTTACGAGGTACCCCTAGGGTCCTGCACCGACAAGCCCCCGAACACTGTATGGTTGAACTTGGAAGCCTTCTTGTTCCTCCAGGTCTTGCCGAGTAGAAACAAGCATCACCCGAGTCCTTTCTTGAGAGAAACCATATATCGCTTTTTGAGATCTTCGAGTAGTGCGCACTTTTCATAAAAGTGCACCCACTGAGTGTAGCCCCTCGAACCTCTTGCCATTTGGAACAAAGAGTTGGAGGGTATTTTTCGCAATTTCTTATCGAAAAAATTTGAATGCATCATTCGACGATATGTATCCCGCAGCACCCGAGCCTGTGTCTGAGTACTTGTAGTCGGCGCTAGGATCTGTAAAGAATATACTCAGGGATGCAGGAGTAATTGTCTGACTAGTTGTCAGAAAGTAGGTTGAACAATTAATGTCGCCGAAGGTGGTTGAGTGCTTGTAAATTTGGTCTTCCGTCCTTGAATCCAAGCCCCTAGCGTAGTCAGAGTGAAGTCGAGTAAGCCGTGATAATAGCGGAGCCCCTGAGCTTAGTGCCGACTAAACAGTGAATAAGTCGGGAGGAGAGCTGTGCTGCTGAACGTCAGGAGCCGTCACGGCTCACCGCAACGTTAGGTGTCGTCGCAAGTTGCCAAGGGATGCCACCGTCGTGATAACGCCGTAGCTCTGTGATAATCCGAGTTGCTATGAGCACCGAGTACATGCCATATATACGTGATGGATGCTGGATGGATGTGCATGTGTATATGCAAGTATCTTGACGTCATTGGCTTGTCTTGCTTTTGTATGATATTGTAGATCAGCCGTAGCTTCTGTTTGCTTGCACGTGATGCTTTGGTCAGGCTTGGTAGGATCAGTCATCGTTGTTGTCAGAGTACTCGTCGCCGGCAGCTTGCATGTTGATCTAGCTTGATGAAAGCCGTGTTCCAATAGCAGCAACGGAGATATTCGAAGGGCACGCCGCACAGTTTTGCCTCCAGCCTGAGCTGTTGGTCTTCACCCGCCCGTCAGGATGAAGCGGGCTTCGTTGCAAGCTGGCATGTATCATTGCTGCAGGACGCCGAGCTGCCGTAGAAATTTGTTGACAACAGATGACGTTGGCAAGCGGCGAGGGCCGCCATAGGTAACCAAGCCTTCGAGCTTAGAGCCGACTAAGCTGAGGCATGATCCAGCCCTCGAGCTTAGTGCCGACTAAGCCGTGGCTTTGTTTTTGAGTCACTCAGGACTTTTTTGAGAGATAGAGTAGTGGTCAAGCTAGACTTAGTATGCCTATATCGGATGTGCATTTTGTCATCTTATTAGTCCTTAAAGGCGCGTAAGACGTTGTTAATAGTAGCCGACACAGTCACAATGGTTGTTAGGAACCATGACGGACCCTTAGTCGGCGTATAGTGCGTAAAATAGCACTTGTACCAAGGGGCTTTGGCGATTGTTCCTTGTAAGGCTTACTCGCCAAAAGAAACGAATCAGTCGCCTTGCTTCCGGGATTCATCAACCCGGGTCAACATGTGTTAGCAAAAGCTAGATGTCAGTTAGCGACAAGCATTAGTCGTTGAGATGTGAGCCGGCAGAATAGTCGGCGTATCTCGTAAGATGGCAACATAGCCAAGGATCCAGCGTGAGCAACTTGTCAAGGTTGCGTGCCGGGTGGTGACATCATAACCGGAGAGATGTGGGGCAGCATGGATAACCAGCCTATCTCATAGTTAGAAAGTAGCACCATGGCTACTTGTCGAAGGTGTGAACAATGCTAGGTTGTGTACCTTGTAGTAGAGATATGTGGCAGCGTGATAGCTGGCCTATCTCTGTGATGGACGTAAGGTAGCAGCGTGGCCACCCGTCCATGTAGTGGGAAGGAACGACGGGCGGTGATGACCGCCGTGTCTGCTGACAACGATGGTCGGAGCCATTAACGACGAGGGCCGGGGCAGTGGCAGCAGCGAGTTGTCGACGAGAGCCGACGAGAGCCGAGGCGATCAACAGCGGCGAGCTGTCGACGAGGGCTGACGAGAGCCAAGGCGGTCAGCAACAACGAGTTATCGACGAGAGCCAAGGCGGGCTGCAACGAGTTGTCGACGTGAGCTGCGGTGGCGAATCGTGGACGAGGGCCAACGAGAGCCATGGCGGCGAGTTGTCGACGAGGGGCAGTCCGCGGAGGCACGTACCTCACCCAATGAAGTAGTGGTCCAAGTAAGATAGCCCGTGGAGGCGTGTACCTCACCCAGATCTGGTTCCCTGTAAGATAAATATACAAATTTTGTAGTTATTTATATTCGGGATATCAAGTCGGGAGCTGGTCCCAGTATTATAAGATGTATGCATGTAAAATAACAAGTCGGCGAATCCCATCATTATGAAATGCATGTAAGATTTTTTCGCGTCTTGCTCCTGCTAGGCTGTGTAAATTTCCCGAGCAGTTGACCTCATATGTGTAAGCACTTGGATCTCTGGCATATGGTGATGAGGTTCACAACCTTGACCTTATGAGCCGCGAGGAAACAAAGTGTTACAAATCTGAGTTCGTACTGCTCAAGTATTTTTATAGCCGTTAAAAGAAGAATAGAGCCGTTAGTGCTGCACGAAAAAAAGGGAATGCACACGGAGTGCATTATATACCCATTAGGTGTAGTCCCGACTACAAACTCGGAGCTGTGTGAGTAGTTGGGTACACAATTGTATAATGTGACCACGGAGGCACATGTATAATATCTGGAGATAAATGAAAATTAAGGAATATTTAGAAAAATATTAAAGCTGTGACTTAGCTTGATTGATGTCTGATAGAGGAGTTGGTGAGCCATAGTATCCGAGGAGATGGATGTGGGCTTGACGGCTCGCTTGGCGCTCGCCTCCGGCTTGATGTAGTCGGACAAGTCTCAGTCGTTTGCATGGCTCCGTACAGACTCCTGTTTATTCGCTTGTTGGCTGATTCCGTTGGTGCTTGCTTCGATCTTCGATCTTCCAGTGCATACCGATAGCTGCAGCAGGGCTACCGTCCTCGGTCCTACCGAGGCCGCAGAAGCTCCCGGCTTGATGGATAAAGAAGTCCTCGACGAACACGTCTCCTCCGTGCGGTGCGTGCAGGTGCGTGAAGGCGTCGGAGTCGGCACTCGGATTCATCGGGAAGAGTCGGAGTCAGCTCCAGCGTAGCGTAGTCGAACTCTGGCGGGATGGAGTCATAGTGTTAACACCCCAGTCTCCTCTGAAGAACCCGGTGCAGTGGACCGTGGGCCAAGAAGAAGCGGAAGGAACAAGAAGCCCAACAACAGGATTTTTGGAAATGAATGGGCTTAAGCGCCTGCATGTGCATGTCCGGGCCCAGGCCCTGTAAGTGGCTGATACAGATAAGTTTAGCTGAAAGCTCGTGAGGGCCATCATCTGATTTGTAAACCAGACACAATCTACTTGCCTAAGATTCCTCGTTACACCATCCCAACTCCCTTCGTTGTTGTTCATCCGACTCGATCCAGATTTCTTCTGCCTATCCCCGATTGCTCTTCCCCAAATTCCCTGCTGCTAACAATTGGTATCGGAGACACCGATTCCTCGGCTGATTTCCTCTTCATTCCATCGGTTGTTTGAGCAAACGGATTCGGTTGGTTTGATTTGAATTCGAGCAGCAAGCCTGATCGAGTTCGAATCGCCGTAATTCCCATCCACGCTCGAGCAATTTGTGGTGAGGAACACTCTGGATCGGCCCGCTCCCGATCCACTACCGCACGCCTATTTTACTCGCCGTCAACATTGTCTCGGCGTCATGAATCCCGACACAAAGTTGATCCTGGACGAGATGCGCAAGAGCTTCGCCGACAACGACATCAAGTTGCGCGACCAGGAGGACCGCCTCAGCCGCCAGATCCAGGATTTGGAGAAGGCGCAGGAGCATCGCGTCGCGGCCCTGGAGGACGTGGCCCGCAATATGGATGAGTGGCGCACCATCATCGACGGCACCGTCGACGGCTTACGTCTCCAAGTGAAGAAGCTTTCACTCGGCTGGGAGCGCGCATCGCATCGAAACCCGGCGACAAATCCGCGTGTTCGCGTCGCCTCCTTCGGTAGCTCCGCTCCCATCTCATGGAAACACCTACCACATCGCCCGTCGTTGGGCACCTGCGCGAGAACAACCACCGGGCGAGTGGATTTGGGGATGTTACCACCCTAATCCATTCCCCGGTCAAGGGTGAGCACACCAGTCCCAATTTCCAATTCGTGGCTTCCCATGCTGTTCCTGATGTTCCATTGCCTGGAATTGCTTCGCATTCAAAAATCCCCAAAGTAGATTTTCCAAAATTTGATGGTGAACATCCCAAGCTCGGCTGCATGATTGCGTGGATTATTTCAGTTTATACCTTGTAGAGTCTAGCTCGTGGGTTCGTATTGCTCGTCTGCATTTTGTCGGAGCTGCCAAACGTTGGTACAATTTGTTGAGTCTCAGCTTCAAGGCTGTAGTTGGGAGCAGTTATCTGAACTCATTTTGAGTTGGTTTGGGTTACAACATCAAGAACTCCTATTATGCAATTGTTCCAGATTCGCCACATAGGAACAGTAGATGAGTACATAGAGCAGTTCTCTTCTATTGTTGATCAGTTGGGGCTTACCATAAAACCACCGATCCACTCTTTTTACACCGCACGCTTTATTGATGGCTTGAAGGATCATATCAAAGCCGCAGTTCATTTGCATAGGGCACCGAATTGGGATACTGCTTGTGTACTTGCAAAATTGCAGGAGGACATGGTGGCGTCCCGTAGCCGGAGGCGCCGCAAGTGGGATGTCACTACGGTGGCCGGGCCGTTCACACGTATGGCGCCACCTCCGCCTCCTCCGCTACTTCGCCCTAACAAACCGGGGCCCTGCCGAGCCCCGCCCGCTATCGATCTTGGTCGGGCATTGTCTGGCCGATGAGCGTTAGGCGGCTCTCACGGTCGCCGTCCGCAAGCTCAAGGCTTGTGCATCCGCTGCGGTGCCAAGTGGTCTCGTGATCACCGATGTGCTCAGTTGTACATCTTCACGCCCTTGAAGAAGTGCTAGCAATATTCTCGATGAAGAAGCCCTCGCCGACCCTATGCAAGTGGACGACACTGAATTCGCGCTTATTCAGTATCCCCGTCCCGCACCGCTAGTTCTGGTAAATCGGCTCCTCGCACCATGTGTTTTGAAGGACAATTGGGTGAAATTCCCATTCATATTCTTCTGGATTCTGGGAGTACACATTCCTTTGTTAGCTCTGAGGTGGCAGCCAAGTGCTCGTGTGTCTGAGACGCTCTATCCATCGTTGAGGGTTCAGTTGCTAATGGTCAACAGTTGTCTGCTCTCAAAGATTTACCGATGCTCATGGGCTATTCAAGGTGTTCGCCATTCGATCTCAAGGTACTGCCATTGTCTTCTTATGACTTGATATTGGGCATGGATTGGTTATCTCTGCATAGCCCCATGAATGTACACTGGGCTCAACACTGGCTACAAATTCCATATCAATAGAGCACCGTATTGTTACAAGGTCTGTAAGGCGTAACTCTCGATGGGATCGATCTTTGCAGCTTGAATCAATGAGAATACACCGCCAGATGTCATTTCAATGGCTCACGACATCCAAGATTTGGTCAAGCACTATGCCACATTATTTGACCCTCCAACTGAATTGCCACCACCTCGGACCTGTGATCATGCTATCCCTCTCTTACCAGGGGCTAGTCCTGTGTTCACTAGACCTTATAGATTTTCTCCTACCATCAAAGATGAAATTGAGAAACAGGTCCACGAAATGTTGCAATCTGGGTTGATACAGAAAAGTTCCAGTCCTTTCTCCTCTCCTGTACTCTTGGTGAAAAAGAAAGATAAGACATGGTGATTTTGTGTTGACTACCGCCAACTGAATGCTATCACACTCAAGAGCAAATATCCAGTACCTCTGATTGATGATCTTTTGGATGAGCTGGGACGAGCAAGGTGGTTTTCCAAGCTTGATCTTCGCGCCGGATTTCATCAGATTCTGCTGCAACCAGGAGAGGAGTTCAAGACAGCGTTTCAAACACACTTCGGGCACTTTGAGTTTGTGGTGATGCCATTTGGGCTGACTGGTGCTCCGGGTACCTTTCAGGAAGCCATGAACTCTACTCTGGCCCCATTCCTCCGCAAGTTTGTCCTGGTGTTTTTCGACGATATCTTGATCTATAGTCGTACATATGAGGACCATATCAAGCACATCTCCCAGGTATTACGGCTCCTCTCTGAAAACCACTGGAAGTTGAAATTATCCAAGTGTGCATTTGCCCAACAGTCTATTAGTTATCTGGGGCATATCATATCGGGTGATGGTGTCTCAACTGACCCAGCCAAGATCTCAGTTATTGTTAATTGGCCTACACCAGCATCTGTCAAGGATGTCCGCAGCTTCTTGGGGCTAGCAGGGTACTACCAGAAGTTTGTCAGACACTTTGGTCTTTTGGCAAAACCACTTACCACACTCTTTCATAAGCACACTGTCTTCCAGTGGACATCTATTCATGATCAGGCATTTCAGGCCTTGAAGACGGCTCTTGTTTTGGCACCAGTGTTGGCGCTGCCCAATTTTGCTCGGCCTTTCGCAATTGAGATAGATGCAAGTGCTAGTGGAGTTGGTGCTGTGCTGACCCAGGATGGTCACCCCTTGGCCTACATCAGCCGTGCCCTCGGTCCTAAATCTCGTGGCCTCAGTACATACGAGAAAGAATATATGGCCGTTCTTTTGGCAGTTCAACAATGGCGCTAGTATTTGCAATTTGCTGAATTCACTATATTCACTGATCAACAGAGCCTGGTTCAGTTAACAGATCAGCGCCTTCATACCCCATGGCAGCAAAAATTGTTCACTAAGTTGCTTGGCTTGCAGTACCGCATCGTTTACAAACCTGGTACTACCAACAGGGCAGCGGATGCTTTGTCACGGAATTCTGCTCCTGTGTCATCCTGCGCTGCTATTTCGGCAATCACCCCTCAGTGGATCCATAAAGTGGTACACGGATACTCATCGGATTCCCTCACTCAGGCTATGATCGCCAAGCTCCTTATTGATCCGGCATCTGTTCCTCAGTTTACTCTACGTGATGGGGTCTTGCGGTATCAAAACCGTATCTAGATAGGTGCTAACCCAGAACTTCAACTGAAGATTCTTGAGGCCTGCCACTCCAGTGCACTTGGAGGCCATTCGGGTTTTCCAGCTACTTATACTCGTATGAAGCAGCTTTTCGCTTGGACTGGGATGAAGTCAGCTGTTCGCAAATTCGTTCAGACCTGTCTCACCTGTCAACAGGCCAAACCTGACCGTGCTCGTTTACCTAGTTTGCTTCAGCCCCTTTCGGTACCATCCTCTGCTTGGCAAATCGTTTCATTGGATTTTGTTGAAGGATTACCTCGTTCGAAGCATGGCAACTGTATACTGGTGGTGATCGATTCCTTCACGAAGTATGGTCATTTTCTCCCTCTTTCCCACCCGTTCACTGCTGCCCGCGTTGCTCAACCCTTCCTCAATCAGGTGTACAAGTTACATGGGTTACCTGAGGTTATCATCTCTGATCGAGACCGAATCTTTACAAGTGCTTTCTGGACTGAATTATTCCATTTGGCTGATGTGCAGCTCATAGTCAAACTAGAACTCGGTCATAGGATGATGCCGCCGATGAAGTAGCTCATGAGCGGGACGAGGCATATGCGCGGCAGCATGCTGCATACCCGGCCTCTATGTTGCAGATTGATCCTAGTACTGACTTTCTTGATTTGCCGTCACTACTATAGATCTAGACATCACTGTCGGTCTCATCACTATTGGATTAAGGTGAACCGACAGTGATGTACCTTCACTGTCGGTTCTGAGCTTGAAAATCAGAAAATAATTGGGGCTAGACCAAAATTGACAGTGAAGATCCATGTCACTATCAGTTCGTGGCTTGCATCGGTAGTGGTTTGATGTCTATTTATCACTGTTAGTTCTAGCCAAGAACCGTCAGTGATATTGGGCTATCACTGTTGGTTCTAGATAAGAACCGACGGTGATAACATCACAGTAAAAAAAGCTGGCACCGTCCTCTCCTTCCTCCTCTCTTCCATCCCGAGCACAGAGGCGCGCATTTGGGCCGCTACCTTCATCGTTGCGGCTACTCTTCACCATAAAGCTAGCTCTTGGATTTGGAAGAATGGCTTGATCTTCTTGCTTTAAGGTTAGTAACAAGCATCCACTTCTTTGATTTTGTTACTTAATTAGCATTGTTTTGATGGCTACATTGCTTGATTCTCATTCTATTGCTTTCTCCATTCTAGAGATCATTTTTCTAATTGGACTTTGTGCAAGGCTTGTAAGTAAATTGTGGTGAATCCATCATCTAAAAGGTTTGTATCTTTGAAAATATTTAAATTCCTAGCTAATTACATGGTGGTCAAGATCATTGTTAGTACGTGATGCTATAATTTGTTCTGGATAGGAGTAGAGTAGATTCTTTTACAATTTTGGTGAGCAAATTAATCCATGTGCCACCTACCAACACATTGTTTGGAGCTACATTGTTGTTCATGATCATATCTCCAATTTTAGTGTTTTTTTAAATAGTGTCTCCATTTTTATGTAGCATGGAGTAGAATAATTGTTCTTTATTATTGTGAAATAATTGTTTTTTAATGGTGCTACTATTTTCAATTTATATGGCCGAGGCTATCGATTTCAATATTCTAATAATTAGTGTACAATAATATTTTCTAAAAATGGGGTGACTAAATTAAATAAGTGTAGAATAAATTGTTGTTTTGAGCAACAATTGTTGTTCATGAAGCTCCACTTGTTATTAATTTCTCTGTAATTACTGTCTTAATATTTTGTTGTGCAGAGATGGATTGAGAGTGGGATGTATGGGTTCTGAACGGACAAGCGGTACATGGTTAGCATCGATAAGTTTCTCACCGATGCCAAAGCCCATGCTGCGAATGGGAACCCTGTCTTCTATTCATGCAAAGATTACATGAATTAAAGGAAATGGGCTCAAATTGAGTTTGTACGAATGCACTTGATTACCAGGGGCTTCATGCCAAACTATGCGATATCGACTATGCATGGTGAGGTTGGTGTGAATGTTCCATAGGAAAACGATGATGATGTGGACATGCTTGATGTGGCCATGCCTGACGTAGCCATCCACGATTTTGACGAGGAACCTAGTGTCAACATGGAACCTATGACCATAGTTAATAATGTGTTTAGGAACACGCTAGCTAACGACACTGAGGATAGCGATGGCATTTCTCAGCTACTACGTAATGCAGAGACCAGATGTTTTAGTGAAAGACAGCTGAGAAAGCTAGAGAAAATGAGACAAGATGGCAAAACACCATAGTATAAGAATTGTCCAATGAGCAAATTAGAAAGTGACATCATGCTGTTAGAGTTCAAATCGATAAACGAATTGAGCAATAATGGCTTTGATCAGTTGTCAGGTATAATAAGGAAAATACTCCTAGAAAAAATAAGTTGCCAAAAAAGACATACCTGGCCAAGCAAATGATCTGCCCCATCGGCCTTGAGGTTGAAAAAATCCATGCGTGTTCTAATAATTGCATATTGTACCGTGGAGATGAATACAAAGACTTAGATGCGTGCCCCAAGTGTGAAGCTCCACGGTACAAGGAAGGGCCATCAGATAAGGGTACCAAGACCAGAGGAGGTCCTATGAAGGTCGTTTGGTATTTCCCTATAGCTCTTCGGGTGCATAGGCTGTTTGCATGTGCAAAGTCAGCCAAGCTATTGTGCTGGCATGGCAAAGAGCGTAAGAAAGATATAATGATGAGGCACCCCGCCGATGGGAAGGACTAGAGGATAGTCAATACTGTGTTATATAAGAACATCGGTGGAGAGGTAAAGCACCTTTGGTTTGGTTTGAGCACAGATGGGATGAATCTTTTCAACTAGGTTAGAAACAATCATAGCACCTGGCCAGTGATGCTCTGTATATACAACCTTCCACCTTGGCTCTGTATGAAGCGGTCGTACATTTAGATGCCATTACTGATCTAAGGGCCAAGACAACCTGGGAATGACATCGAAGTGATTCTAGAACCAGTGATCGATGAACTAGTGGAGATGTTTGAAAAGGGTACGGAAGATGTTTGAGACGAGTACAAAAAGGAACATGTCACGATTAAGGCAGTACTTATCGCTACAATCACCGACCTGCTAGGTCAAGGATGCTTGTCCGGAGAGAAGACAAAAGGCTATACTGGATGTGTCGAGTGCTTGGATGACATCGATGTGGTACATCTGCCAAAGAACTCAAAGATAGTTTATATAGGACAACATAGGTTTCTACCTAAGGATCACCCTTACCGTAGGAACAGAAAAGATTTTGACAGGACTATTGAAAAACGCTTACCTCCAAAATATCGAGACAGGCATGTGATACTTTGAAAAGTCAACAAACTAGAGGTTGTCCTTGGGAAGGGGCACAATGCAGTAGCAGCGCCGGATGGGAGCATCTGGAAGAAAAAATCGGGTTTTTGGAAACTACCTTACTAGCCAGTGCTGAGTGTACGCTACTATTTTGATCCCATACACATACTAAAAATGTGTGCGGTAACATGCTTAACACCTTGATGGACACTGGGGGGACATCGAAGGATTCACTAGCCACACGCCTAGACATGCAACACTTGGAAATCTAGAAGGAGATGCATCCTGTGGCGCTAGAGGATGGTCAGTTTGAACTTCCGGTTGCGTCGTGGAAGAAAAGCGTGTGCTTATTTCTTTCTTCAATGAACTCAACGTCCGACGGGCTACTGTGCGAATCCAAAGAAGCTAGTGAACATGAGAGAACTCAAGCTAAACTAGGGCTATATGAAGGCCCATGACTATCATGTCATTATGACTCAGCTCCTCCTTGTCGCCCTGCGTGGTATCCTCCCCCAAAGTTTGGTGCTCCAATCATAAAGCTGTGCTCGTTCTTCAACACGATCTAAAAAAGGTCATTGATATGTCCACACTACACGATCTAAAAAAGGTCATTGATATGTCCACACTGGACTAGCTGCAGCGAGACATAGCCAAAACACTCGTTAGGCTTGAGATGCATTTTCCACCAACTTACTTTGGTATCTCAGTGCATCTGCTCGTTCATCTTGTTAACCAAATTAGAGCCTTTGACCCAATGTACCTGCATCATATGTTCCCTTTTAAAAGGTTGATTAAAGTTTTCAGGAGGTATGTTAGGAACAGATTCAGGCCAGAAAGGGGCATGGTTGAAGGATGGTCAATGGAGGAGGCCATTGAGTTCTACACATATTATCTGGACATCAATAGGGTCGGCGTTCTAGAATCTCATCACAAGGGAAGACTAGGTGGCAAAGGAACGATCAGGGAGAAATCTATCATAGTAGACGACCCCGTTTCTTTCAGAGAGGCACAGTTCACTGTTCTCCAACAAGGATAGGATGTGATGCCATACATTGACGAGCATAGGCAATCGCTGCAAACTTTGTATCCGAGCAGGTCACAGGTTTGGCTTGATAAAAAACATAAGGGGGGATTTATCAGCTGGTTGCGATACTGCTTGATTAGAACAACATTGGGTAATCAGCTACATATTTTAGCTAAGGGACCTTCGAGTACATTGCTTAAGTACCAAGGCTTTGAGATCAATTGATTTACATTTTACAAAAAAAACAAGATGGAAAGAGCACATACCAAAACAGTGGTGTTCGTTTCGATTCTCACGACAAAAACGACAACGTGTAGACGACGTACTATAATTTCATAGAGGAGATATGGGAGATAGACTATGGTCAGTTGAAGGCAGCTCTTTTTCGTGGTCAGTAGGTCCGGCTCGAAGAAATCACCACCGACAGCGAAGGATTCTCTACCGTTGATCTCACCGAGACCGCATACAGAGACGACCCCTTCGTCCTTGCAAAAGACGTTATGCAAATCTTCTATGCAGGGAACAACAAGACAAAAGCAAAGCTAAAAGTAGTCCTAGAAAGAAAAAAGAAGATTGTTGGCGTCGATGGAGTGACGGATGAAGAAGACTACAGGGGCTATCAGGAAATGCTTGCATTTGAGACAAACGTACCCCTACCTATCCTTGAAGAGGGTGACGAACCTGCTTACATCCGACGTGATCATGATGAGGCCCTCATTGTTGGACCCGATGAAGATAGATTATTATGAACTATGTAATCATTATTCAGACGTTGTATCAGTAATTCGCACTAAATATCTAATTTATATTTTGTGCGCATCTCTATAATTTAATTATTGACTATGTAATCAAATATTGAGATGATATTCACAAACACTATTATTTGATAATTATAGACCATTAATTAATTATCATAGAATTAAATAATCAAGACATAGATTTTTGTGTTATTTTATAATATAGACTAACCGTATTTACAAAAAAATAAATGAATAAAAGATAAAACAAAACCAATCACAGTCTAAATAAAATAAAATTGAACAAAACTTTTAATAGTGTGTCTAAATAAAATAAAATAGAACATAAGCTAATTTCCAATACATTTTTCTGTCTTATTAATTAATAGTGTGTTAGGACGGGATAAAACAAAAAATAAAACCAAACTAACTGAACTCCCTGTACTACTGCAACGGTTAAGGCCGTGCAGGACACTGAGACCCACGCTCGAGCCCCAGACGGGCCAAACTTTTTTGTGTTTTGTTTTATTAATTAATAGTGCATTAGCGCGGGATAAAACAAAAAAAAATAAAACAATCTCACTGAACACCCTACACTACCGCAGCGGTTAAGGCCGTGCACTCTAGACCCTGAGACCCATGCTCGAGCTCCAGGCGGGCCAAACTTTTTATGTTTTGTTTTATTAATTAATATTGAGCACAGGATAAAAGATAAAATAAAACAAAAACAACTAAATTCCCTATCCTAGCGCAACGGTTAAGCCACTAAATTATGTACCTCGAGACCCGGGTTTGAATCCCAGTGATGGAACAATTTTTTATTTTTTTTCAAAAAACTTGCGATGGCAGGCAGCCCAGCTAGCTACATCATTGCAACATGTTAGGGTCCATCACTGTTGGTTTGGGTTTAAAAACCGATAGTGACACAAGCTATCACTACCGGTTCCCAAAACCGACACATATAAGCACCTTCACTGTCGGTGTTTTAACTAAAACCGATAGTGATCTAAAGATGCTCCTCATGGGCCTACTGTGCTCCCGCTGACCACCACAATAGGAGCACTGCTCCTATCCACCCCAACAGCTTTAGTTCAAAAACCAAAACATACACGACTACTAGCCCCTATAAAATAGCCCTCGGCCAGGAGCTAGCCTCTCAACAGCCAAGTCTTACCACCCTCTTGCTGCTTATTTCTCACTTCGTTCTATCTAGCTAGTACACACATCTAAGCTCTCTCTCTGGGAGAAAGCCCTCCACATACAAATTTCAATAAGCGCGGTCATCCGCAATGATGGTGCACATAAAAGGTACTAGAAGTATGTTTCTGAAGATAAAAGCAACACCAAAACTTGGGGACGACGTGAGGTTCACAGAGTCATTCTATTCGGTGTGCTCTAGACTGTCTGACCAGAGCGGTATGGATTCATCGCTGCTCGGCAACCGTCCCATATGCTCTGGACTGTCAATCCAGAGAGGCATGGGTTAAACAGTGCCTGGCAACCTCTCCGCTTGTCTCCCGCAGGCGTAGCTCGTCATCCATCTCTAGCATTCTCTGGCGGCTATTTGACCCTACCTGGGTTCTAGAAGAATGCTTCTGAGGTGGTTATCTTATAATATGTTTGTACACTTCGATTGTAACATTAATCTAGACAGAAATAGGTTTTTGTTACCGTATATTTAATTTTAGTATCATGTCTTTGTTATCGTATATGTAATTTTATTTTATGGCTTCTGTTATTTTATGTTGTATTTTCTTAACTAAAATATATTTATCGATGTTTGTCTCTTGAAATGGTAATGCATGTATGGATATTTTACATATATATGGTGCCCTAATAATTAATTATCTAGCGTTTTTGGGTGGACGACGGTGTTTTTGTACCCATATATGAAATTATACAATTGATACAAAATTTTTGGATATTATTTTAGCATTAAATAAAGATCATAGGATTACTATTTTTTCATAAGTAATGACCTTTATTGCAGCATGCTTGCAATGCATAGAAGTACGTGATGTTAGCCACATCACTATCGGTTTTTATACAAAACCGATAGTGATAGGGATGCATCACTGTCGGTTTCATTATAAAACCGACAGTGATGGACACCATCAGTGTCGGTTTTGTTTTAAAACCGGTAGTGATGTGTCTGCTCCCTATAAAAAGGAACCAGGAACATACACACATGCACCCTCACTTCACTCTTATTTCTCAATTTCACGTACTCTCACTTCTCACTCTTTTCACTCTACGTGGTCATGGCTCCTGGATATTTCATTGGAAGTATATATATGTTCTTCTCTCTTACATTATAGCTATGTATATATGCATCGTCGATCTATATTTATTTAGTTTACAACATTTTACTTGGCATATTTTATATAATGCAATATATATTTTTCTATTCATATTTCTTGAATTTTATTAGGTATAATGCAATATATATATTCTCCTCTTCCATATTCTAGCTATGTATATATATGCATCGATCTATATTTATTTAGTTTGCTACATTTTACTTGGCACATTTTATACAATGAAATATATATTTATAGTCATATGTCTTGAATTTTATTAGGTGGGATGAACGGACCTCCCCACCACAAGAACCAGGTTTCTACCCTAGCGATGATCCTTTCAATCCTAATGTGGCCATTCCAAACCACCCTATTCGAGCTATCTAATGAAATATTTTCCAACATCTTATTTTTGGACGCTAATTAATTAATAATTGTAGTTTAAATTTCGTAATAAGTGTTGTTTCATAATATGTATGGACTCATTCAAATAATATCATTGTTGCATATGTCGTAGACGATAGCCCCGATACAGTGGCGGTAAGCAGCACTTAGCTTGCTCATGGTGTCGGACATCATTGAGAACATGGCATCTGTTGATGATGGTCAAACTTGGACATGTGAACTAAGCTTCTACATCCCTTCGAGGCTACCATCAGGGCATCAGGAATTTATCCGATGAACGGGATCACAGATGCCTAGTAGGAGAAGCACCCAGTTCTCTGCCGTGCGCAACTATTTGGTGGCACTTTAGCACATTTGCTATCAGGTGCCCGATTTCTCGCACTTCAATATAGAAGCTTTGCGTGCTAGTGATGCCCCCGTTCCGTAAGCAAGCGAATACTGGGCGAGCTACAACCAAATGGATGTGGTAAAGTCAACGTCACTAATACCTGAATCATGGTTATTTATTGTATTGTTATTGTAATAACGATCTCTCATTTTTTTTGTCCGCTTGCAAGTGGTGCTCCATGACATTACCTATGCTGCATTGGGCTTGTCGGCCATTCTAGGCCAAGCTACGAAGAGACTTGGGTATGACTAGGAGTACTATACAGGGAACCTTGGCCAATACACTACTACAGGATGCCAGTTCTACATAAGATTTACTAACGGGGCGAATGGTCATTTAGTAGGTTACATCTATGGATGACCATATCAGCGGTCTTTTGAGGCACAAGAGAGAGCAATCGTATGGGCATTGGCCTTCATCGATGGATGTGGTTACAGAATCTATGACATCAATTACCATGCTTGGATGCAAATGTATGGTGTTACGCATCCACCCCCAAATTAGTGTTTGCTTAGGTTTAATTTGCAAGGTTTAAGTTTAATTCGGCTTGTGTTTGTCATGTAATTCATGTGCTGTGGAATAAGAAGTCTAAATTCCAATTCTATATTGGTCTCAAACTTTTTCTTAGGCTTGCACGTGCCATGGGTGAATGAAACACTAAGTTTGGGATTTTTCTAAGATGGTTTGCTACTTTCTTCAATTTAATTGAATTTCCACAAGACGTCACTAATTAATTAGAGGTTGAACTGAGCCTACCCAAAATGATCCGGAATGGTGCCAAACTTTTCCACAAGGTCTTATGTGCCCTAGGGACCAATTTTTGGTCGAGGTGGATGCAAAATTCTAGTGTGCCCAACATGTAATTGGGCCTCTTTTGTTCCGTCTAGCACAAAGAAAAATATAATAATAAAGAAAATGATTAGAAAAACCAAAGATCTTGTGTGGGGCCAAAATTTGGGTGTACATGCTTGCAAAAAAAAATTCAAACCATTTGGACATAGGCGGTACATACCTGCTTTACAAACCTATAGAAGTTGTCTCATGTTACACTAACTAAACACCTAGGTACCCAAGGTTTCTATGGTTCATATGCATTCCAGTGTCGTATTGGTCTCAAACTTTTTCTCGGGCTTGCACGTGCCACGGTTGAAGGAACCACCAAGTTTGAGATTTTTTTGAGATGGTTTGATACTTTCTGCTGTTTAATTGAATTTCCGCATGACATCATCGATTAATTAGAGGTTGAACTGAGCCTACCCAAAACGATTTAGAATGGTGCTAAACTTCTCTACGCAGTCTTATGTGCTCTAGGGACCATTTTTTGGTCGAGATGGATGCAAAATTCTAGTGTGCCCAATGTGTAATTGAGCCTTTTTTGTCCCGTCTAGCACAAAACAAAAATATAATAATAAAGAAAATAAACAGAAAAAGCTAAGATCTTATGTGGGATCATAATTTGGGTGTCCATGCTTGCAAAAAAAATTCAAACCATTTGGACATAGGCGGTATATACCTGCTTCATAAACCTATAGAAGCCGTCTCATGTTACAATGACTAAACACCTATGTTCACAAGGTTTCTGTGGTTTATATGCATTCCGGTGTCATATTGGTCTCTTAGGCTTGCACGTGTCACGGGTGAAGGAACCACCAAGTTTGGGATATTCTGAGACGGTTTGGTACTTTCTGCTGTTTAATTGAATTTCCACGTGACGTCCGATTAATTAGAGGTTAAACTGAGCCTACCCCTGAAATGATCCAGAATGGTGCCAAACTTTTCCACGGGGTATGATGTGCCCTAGGGACCAATTTTTGGTCGAGGTGGATGCAAAATTCTAGTGTGCCCAACATGTAATTAGGCCTCTTTTGTCCCGTCTAGCACAAAGAAAAATATAATAATAAAGAAAATGATCAGAAAAATCTAAGATCTTGTGTGAGGCCATAATTTGGATGTACATGCTTGCAAAAAAATTCAAGCCATTTGGACATAGGTGCAATAGAAATATAAATGCGTCAATTTATTCAGTTTAAAAAAGTGAAAAATATATATAATCATCACTGTCGGTTTAAAAAATCGGCAGTGATAGTCAGAAACCGACAATGCTGACAACTACCATATGTATATTTTAAAAAAAATTCAAAAAAAATGTACCCAACCTCGGGTTTGAGCGCGGGTCTCGGGGTCTAGAGTAGCGGGCCTTAACCATTGCGCTATGATATGGCTTGCGTTAGCTGTAGTTTTTAACTTTTTTATTTAAATATAGTGTAGTAAATTTATATTAAAAAATAAAACAAAATTAAAAAAATTAGCCCACCTGGGGTTCAAACCCAAGTCTTGGGCTCCAAAGTGTACAAACTTAACCGCTGCGCTAGCATAGTAATTGTGTTAGGGTTTGTTTTTTATTTTATATTATTTATTTAGGTTGCAGTTAGCTGATTGAAAAATCAATCAAAAAGTTTGACCCGCCTGCTCTACACAGGGTTCGAACCCGGGCCTCGGGGTACAGAGTGCGGTGCCTTAACCGCTGCGCTAGAAGTACGAGTTCGTAAGGAACTCGATACTAACACTACATAAAGGCTAAACAGAACCGGCAGTATTGCAGCTCATCACTGCCGGTTCTAGGCTACAACCGGCAATGATGAGGCTTATCATTGTCGGTTTGTCTTGGCCACTAGCAGTGATGCGCCATCCTATATGCAACCAGAGCGCGTGCTGCCAAAATTTTTCGCCCTCTTTCGAACGCCCACGCCGCTCTCTTCCTCCACACCGGTGAAGCACCGCCTCCACCACCCCGCTCCCTGCTGCGCTCGTGCCCTCCTCTTCCTCCATGCCCAGCAGTCCCCAGAAGGAAGCCACCCGACGCCGTGCCCCGCCCCGTGGTCCTCCACACCACGTTGCTCCACACCGCCGTGCTGCCACCGTGCCATCCCCCGTGCCACCGTTCGATGCCCGACGCCCACGTCTTCCTCCACACCGCCCGACGCCATCCATGCCACGGCTACGCCCTCATCTTCCTCGACACCGGCGGAGCACCGTCGGACCACTGCCGTCGCCCGCACCCCCTTCTGGTCATCCACACCGACCGTGCCCTTGTCCACGCCTCAGCCTTCCTAAAAGCTAGTCGTGAACCAGGCCCTCAAGAGCGCGTGGAGAGCTACTACCATCACCCTCATGGTGAGCGCCTTCGGCCATGCCCCTTAGGTGTTCCCTGAAAATGCCCGTGAGGATGACAGATTCGTGTAGAATCACTTCAAATTTCCTTAGTTCATGTTTGGTTGGACTACATTTGTTTATTGTTGTTTTGAGTGAATTAGTTGGTTTGTTTGAAAATTATTCTCATCGAACAATCACTTTGAAGTAGCTTTATTATTTCCACTTTTGCTGGAGCATAGCAGTTTATAAGGAATGTAGCATGCCATGTAACACGAATCGATACTGGGAACTAGGATTGAGCTTTGGTACTTTTGTGACAACTTAGTCATTTTAGTTTGCATTTGTAAGCACTAGCTGCATAACATGGTTGTTTTGGATTGAAGCAAGTGTAATGAAAGGTACTATATACCTAATTACTAACCATATCTAAATGAATGCATGTGCTAGAAAAGGATGCAGATGTAAGTATGCAACCTATGACTGAAAAAAAATCTCGATATTGCAAACAGTCTATTTTATGTATGGTCATTTATACTTGTGCACCTAGTGTTTGAATGTATCATATTGTTAGGCGTTGTTTGTGTACGGAGAATAAATCGTGACTCAAGTGTGCACTACAATTTGCTCTGTTAATGGCATGTTAGAAAGGCATGGTAAATTGGTTTGCTATTAAGATTCTCAAATCTTTTTAGGATTTTTATGCAAATTTGCATGGTGTTTACATTTGGGTGCATGGAGGCCATATTTGTATGCATTGATATTTAAGATGTTCTTTGATCTATGGCGAACAAATTAGCTTAAAACACTATGGTCATTTGAAGCATGGTTGAATACATACTAGTGCTCAAACATACATTGAAATGAGTTAGCTATTGAAATTCATGATTTAGTTTTGTTGGAAATTGAAGTTTGAATATTTGAATATAGTCTACAACTTTGCTCAACACACTAAACTTAGTTTGCTTGGTCTACAACATGTTTGAATGACATAGCACTATCAACATAATTTAGTTACATGTATAGGCAACTATTGCATGGTATGTAGTGCAAGTTGGTTGGATGCCTGGGATTTACTTTACCTGGGAAGATTGCTATGCTCAAGTCAAATCGATACTCAGGTAATTGTTACAAAAAATACAACACTGAAGCTGAAGCTTTGAGGGCCTACTATGGTCCAATGAGTGCAAACCATGGCCTTCCATCGGTAGTGGAGATTGAAGAGTAGCCACCCGCCAGAGATATGAAAATTAGGAGAATTGCTCCTTCGTCATGGAAAGATGCCATGCTTTTATTTATGGCTATGGTCATTGCTTTTCTTATTTGGAAGTTGATGTAGGCTTTGTTTCATAGAACAGTAGGTGGACTTTGTTGTATGGAGCCAATCAAATAATGCATTTGTTGTACATGAACTGTTTGTGGACTTATTATTAGACTTTGCATTAAATCTCTATTAGTTGGGTAATATATATGCATAAATGCTACTAGTAGTTGTACGTAGCCAAAACTAACCACGATCATGTCACAGCCATGACTCGTCATCGCCCGTTAACCCATCGCCCAAGAACTGATAGGCAACAAGAAGCGGCTGATATCGGTGAGATGGGAGAGCAATATGATCCGACAAACAGTGAGCGGTAACAATCAGGATGGTGAGAACGAGGTACCATAGACCCCTACCACTCTTCTCGAGCTGGATTAAGATGACCAGGTAACTTAGGTATCATGTGACTAGGTAGCCACACACGCTAATTAATTGAGAGTGTATTAGCTTACTTGGTATCTTCAGCAGGAGGTTGAGGGGACCGAGCAGCCACATGGTTCGGGTAGCAGCAAGGTCAGAACCAAGCGAGGCGTGTCATAGCTTTCTACTGGTAGGAATGCACACTGGCACATCACTGAGTTTGACCAAGTCAGTGAGCCGCTCGCATCTAAAAAAGCTGTGGCCAAATACAAGACTGTCATCGGGGCACTTGTAAGGGACTACATCCCGATTAAGTATAGGAAGTGGACTGGGAAAGATGATGACCCATGGATGGTTCCCAAAAGTGAGAAGGATGACATATGGGAGAAATGGATCTCATAGTATTTCACTTTCCCAAAGGACTATGACAAGGAGCAAGTCAAGAAAAAAGCAAAAGAAATCATGGGACATGTTTCAAGACTTTCAAGGGGACAATGTACAAGAAATTTATCCTCGAGGATAAAGAGCCATATAGGATGGTAGAGAGTACACCAAGCAGAAGGACTTCTGACAAGAATTCAAGTAATACAGGCAATCCAAGGAGTACTTGGAACTGAGCAGAAATAATAAGGAGAACTCGCTTAAAGCGACGAATCCTCATAAACTCGGCTCTCGTGGCTACGCTAGTAAGATGGATGCATTTGAAAGGGAACTTGAGGAGGTGGAACTCCTTGGCATTGGGAGCCTAAGACTGCCAATTGGGAGCCTATATTGATATATTTCTATATGGCGAGGGGGGTACACCATGGACCGGACGGGAGCATTAGCTCCACAAATCTAGCCACGAGTAGCCTCGTCCAGAGGATCTTCGAGGTAAATGATCAGGTGAGGAAAGGGGCCCGTAATACAAATAGGGAGAATGACATGCTCACACAAGCACTCGAAAACAAGGAGCACCCTAGTCGCACTAGAGGTGACGGTCTTGTTCCTTCAAAAATAGCATTCGAGGAAGAATCTTCCACTTATCGGAGCCGCTCGAGGGGTAGAGCGGCACAAGAGGCAGAGTATATGAGAGTTCTAAAATAGATGGAAGACAAATTCAAAAAATAGATTGATGAGAGGGTTCAAGAAAAAGTCATTGTACTTATGGCATCCATGGGATCAGGAGTAGTACCATAAGAACCTCTTTCGACTAGCTTTAGCCCAAAGTTCAGGGGTCGCAGCAGCTGCGGATCGACCATGCTCGACGATGAAGAGGTGAATGCGCCTCATCCAGTGGACAGCATCACTGAACACATCAATGTTAGGTTGTGCATCCATCAGCAATGGACAACTGACAAGGTGGCGGTCGGCCAAGCCTGGCCAGCAGGAGACTGGACCAATAATGGCCGCCCAATTCCAAAGGGGTATGCCCACGTCAGCATTGATACTATACTTGATAAGAAGTATAACAAGATGCACATTGATTACCCCACATAGGAAGACAGGCAACGCCTTCTTTAGAACAAGGGCGCTCATGTGGCCAAGCGCAAGCGATTCACTAAGCTTGATCACCAGTCGTCTTTGGATGATGATGAGGACGATGGCAAATCTTCGCTGCCTAGAGATGATCACTCACCATCTCCCAACAGAGGAGATCACACTACCTTCCTTGGTTCCTTGCCATCACCCCCGAGAAGACAAAAGTCTCCTTCTCTTCCTCCTCGTCCTCCATCTTCATCAGCCCCAAAAAAGAGAAGACTCCACCTCCTCCTCCTCCCTCTTCATCACCCCCGAGAAAACATAATTCTCGTCCTCCTCCACAATAGCCCAAAATAAGATCTAAGGCATCCTCATAGTCATACAAAAGGTTCTCGGATTCGATCGCTAATGATCCCAAAGTGGACCAACAAAAAAAGAAAAGGGTGATGAGTGGCAGCGTTACAAACTTGATGAACCAACAAAAGCCAGAAAGTAGCCTCTAAGGAAGACAAAGTTAGATTCTAGAAATCTATTTGCCTCATTGCCTAAGTGGAGGGTGCAGTCCGAATTCAATAGGCAAATAGAGAGTAAGCACAATCAATTAAGAGTCAAAGAAATATACCATGAAGCTCAAAGGAAGATAAACAAGATTATCGAAGATGACCCCGGATTAAGCAGGGATGATGCCGCGAACATCTATTATGATTCACTAGCATATGAGACGGCAAGACCAGTAATGTAGTTTCAAAGAGGCAATTTCTTGGTGGACGAGGAGTATAAAAATTTGACAACATATATGTGTGACTTGCATGATTATTACATGGCTGAAGGACTTGAGACTGAGCAGGCGGGTTTTGAATATATTATCCGTCCGCCGCATGTTTTCCATTATCCTAATGAAGAGAAGCACTTTGTCGGTTGGGATCACTTGTTTCAGCTATTCCAGAGATGCGATCTCGATACACAAATGTTGACGCTGTAGACTATGTAAGTACCCTACTCGCACGATATTATAATTAACTACTCTCTCAATACACAAATAGTTAACAACTGCACATTCTCCATGAATTATGCAGGTGTGTAGCAAAAACATTGCTTCAAAACAAAGTACGCTCATATGTCTTTCCTGGACCCCAATCTAGTCAATGAGAGAACATGCGGAGGTATGCATGAAAATAGAGTAGAAGATCTGACGGAGACACTGACTATCATTTTCAGAAATTTCAAGATGAGTAATAAAACCAAAATACTTCTAGCCTACAACTGTGAGTATGTGTTCTCTGCTCTTATTTTTATGCTTGTTTTTTGTAGTTACGATTATTCATTAACTAGGGTTTTGTGATTGCAGCAACCATTTCGTCTTCATTGTTGTTGATATTAAAAGAAATCATATCCAAGTGTGGGACTCAAAGAAAAAGCCACTTTCTTTGCTCGATCCCCTAGTCGAAGTGCTTAATTCATGAGCGAACCTAATAACATATTATTTTCTAATCGCACATATCATATTCTAATGTTGCCCCTTTTCACACTTTATAATGTGGCACAATGTCCAGGCAAGAATGGTTGGTGGGACGAAGGTCCCATTCTAGGTTGCACCAATGCAATTGGAGACCCTAGACTAGCCGGCGGAAAACAATGAATGCGGGTTCTACGTAATGTGGACAATGTTTTGCTACCTCAGCGCAAAATCGAAGGTGGCAGATGCTTTGGTGTGTATAATCCTCATTTCATTTATATCTGTTAATTCAACAAAATGATCTACTTATTTCTCTAACATTTTTACCTTTCGAAACCAATTTTTTGAATGAATGACAGCGCAAGAAATTTAAACACAATAGGCTGTTAGAAATGGAGGTCATAGCACTATCATCGAAGCTAGCAGCCTTCATCGTATCGGAGTGCTTGGAAAAAAAGGAACATTCTCCATTGCACGGTCCGTGAAGTACAAGGCACAGTACGGGCTAGAGCGGCTCGCTAGACTATTGTAATTTATTTTTTATTTCAAGGGATCGAGAGCTTCATAAGTACATTTGAACTGTAACCGTAACATTTGTAATGTTTAATGTTGATGGACCTGTCGTCTACATAGTGAATATAAAGCAAAACCTGATTCCAGCAAAAAAAATAAAAAATAAATTATATAAAACAATAAAATATGAAAAAGAGATCATCGTCGGTTTGCATGTCAAGCCGACAGTGATGTCTTGAGCAACACTGCCGGTTCAAAGTTCAAGCTGGTAGTGTTGGCTTGAGCATCACTGCCGGCTCGAGCCACAAGCCGGCAGTGTTGGCTTGCGAATCACTGTCGGCTCATGCCACAAGCCAACAGTGTTTGCTTGAGCATCACTGTCGGCTCGAGCCACAAGCCGGCAGTGTTGGCTCAATTGACACTACCGGTTGGTGCCAGGAACCAACAGTATTGCCTGCACATCACTGTCGGTATGCCACTTCCGGTTAAAAATCTGACAGTGAAGGGGGATTTTGAACCGACAGTGATGTCCTGATCTGGGGTAGTGTGTTCAGTGTCTCACCGTACGTCGACATAATGCCGACTACTATCTTTGTATGCCACAAATTAGCATCTCGGTAGCTGGAGTTGATGCACGTGGGCGTGTGTGTCCATACTGCCATTGAACACAGGACTTGCAAAGCTGATGGAGCGATCCGAGCTGGAGCTCTAAGCTTGAATCTTGATCATCAAAAGTTTAATTAGAATATCCCAGCTTTGATTGAAGTGCCCAGCATCATGTGTTGGTGGTGTATAAATCATCGCGCGTCACATAGGTAGATCAGGTTTGGCACCGAATTGGATCTGATATGTATTGAAGCTATCGATAATCCGGCCAGGTCTTGATATCGGTGTCGATCCCGACTTCTAGGGACCACGAAAACATAGATGATGCTGCCACATGTTGTCATGTGACGGCATAGCGCTGCCCATGACATGCGTGGCCAAAGCTCGTTGATGTCGGATGCATGCCTCGACAATGAGACCTATGGCGAGTTGTCGACGAAAGTAGCGACGGTGCCACCGCCGATGATGTTGTTGATCTTGAGATGCACCAAGCTCTCGATCGCAATTGCGCCGAAAGCCCCTATCTATCACGCCAACTATCGGTGTTTGATGACCGACAACTCGTCATGGGTTTACCTAGGATGATGGTTGGTGGGCTTCGGTGTATGTAGAACTCGACGGTAAACACAGAGACAACAATTTTTACTGGTTCGGTCCGCCAGAATAGCGTCCCTACGTCTAGTCTGGGTGGAAAGTATATTGCGCCCTGTGCTAGGGTTTAGACCATGAGGTCTGTTCCTTCCCACTATCTTCGATCTAGGGAGCCCTATCCTCCTTTATATAGCCCAAGAGGTAGGTCTCCTAGTCGGTTACAATGTAAGAGTCCTAGTAGGATTACAGATAGCAATGTTACTAGAATTATATGTAGAGAATTCCTAGTCAGACTAGATCTTCTCCTTCCTTGTGAGGTACCCCTAGAGCCCTGCACCGACACTGTTACCCTATCCAGTGGCACCGCCCCTTTTCAACAGAGAGCGGGTGAACTGGAGTTGGGCACCACCACGGGCAGAGCCACCCCTGGGCGGTGCACCGCCCCATTTTTTCCAGAGAGCATGAATTTTAGGGTGTTGGCTAGGCTGGCACTGCCATCCCCTGTCCGGTGCCACCACTGCCTGTCCGATGCCCCAACAGCTAGCCATTGGATGACCGTTGAAGGGGCACCGCCACCCCATGTTTGGTGTCACACCGACTTGTCCGGTGACCCCGCAGAAGCCGACTCAAAGGGGTAACGGCTCTATTTGCTTGTGGGCTTATAAATAGAGCTAGTGGGTGGCCTTGGCCACTCTCTTGGCACTTCTAACAGCTGCATACACCATTTGAGAGATGAGCACGCCACTCCACTCACTTGCACACTTGATTTCATCATCTTGAGTGAGATTGGAGAGCCTCTAGTTCATTGCTTAGTGTTCTAGCATCTTGTGGCACTAGTTGGGAGATTTGGGCTGGTGGAGTTCTTGTTACTCTTGGTGTTTGCTAACACCTAGATGGTCTGGTGATTGGTGGATCGTTGAGCGGCTATTGGTGATTGTTTCTGGCTCCGATCATCGACATTGTGAGGGTTCTTGTGCCTTCCCTGTGGGAGATCACGAAAGGCAATCTAGTGGATTGTGCATGGCTTATGTGATCCTCATCTTGTGTTGGTTGTGCGGCACCCTATTGAGGGTTTGGCCTGTGATGCCAATTAGCGCGTGAACCTCCAAGTGAGTGAATCACCACAACGAGGACTAGCTTGTCGGCAAGCAAGTGAACCTCGGTAAAAAATCATTGTGTCATCGTTTGATTACGAGGTGATTGGTCTTCATTGTATTCATTCTTGTGATTGATTGGCTCCTTTGGTGATTGGCTCATTCCTCTATACGGCGGTATAACACTCCATTCTTCCCGCGCATTTACATTTCTTTGTGTAGCTTGGCCCTTTAGTGTAGCTATTTTTTAGGGCAACCAAGAGTCGTGTCTAGTGGTTAGTGAGGCTCTTTATTTGGTCTCTGAGAGCTCACTAATTTAGTGTAGTGACATAGCCTTTGAGTGCTTATAGACAATAACAACTAGAATTATGGTGGTGGCTTGCATTCTTAGTAGCCTAGCGCAATATTTGCTTCACCTCATATTTGTCTAACCGCTTTGCGTAGTGTTGTTGTAGAAATTTTTATAGGCTATTCACCCCCTCTAGCCATTAGGACCTTTCACTAGTATCACTACTAGAATGACACTATGTAGTTCTTTATTATTTTATATGACTAAGAATATATATATATATATATATAAGGGATCTGCAAGCGCACAGATAATATACCATTGTAGCACTTCACCCAGGATTATTACAGGTATTGTTATTTATATTTTTACCAAAGGGAAGGTCTGGCAATGACATGTATTGATAACTTATACTATTGATGGAGAAGTAAACCATAACCAATATTCTTACTCACAACAGGGGTAAGTCAAGAGGTAAATGTATATATGAATGGTGCATAATAACTAATTATTGATTACTCAGAGTGCTCCTTTCTATGGCATTAGCATGGTTAAGTAGAATATTAAAGGAATAATTCCTAAGTCATTCTTAATTACAAGTCAAAGCATATATTGATTAGTATAATTACACTTAGTAATCATGGCTAAGATCATCTTCATATCTACACATAAGGGATATTACTATGGAAGATTAAGAACAGAGTTTGTCTTCCTTTGTAACTAGATCCTACTTGTATACCTATATTCGGAGAGTGGACTACAAAGGACTCAACGGGAGTGTCACATCCACGATCTACCACATGACCTAGAATATAGGGTGTATCCGTAGGTAAATAACGTATAAGCACCACTCTTACATAATGTCGACCACTCACCCTGTGTACACCAGAGCGAGCGCTATACGAACTTATGCATGAATATGTTGATAATCCAACTATACTAAGCATACAATCAAAGTAGATGATGAACATAATAACTAAGAACATAAACAATATGATTAATAATGTCATAACAATTGTAACAAACATATAAAAGTAATGAGAGATACAAAAGAGAGGGGTACAAAGATTATACCAAACCACGCTCTTGACAAGATCAGGAATCCAAGCGAAGCCTGCTTGCCTCCCTCTAGACCTAGCCTAACTAGCTATGCCCTAGAATATGGTGGAGCTCTAAGAATGATTAGGGTTTCTGTCTTCTCAAATGACTTATGCCTCAGAGGGGTGGCAGGGGCTGGTATATAAAGGCCGGAGCGTCAATCCTGAACCCTCGGATCAAACCGACTTGAATAATTGCGTAGATGCAATCTAGGAGGCGGTGGAGAACCGACATAACAATAGAGGGCTAACATGTGGGCCCTAGGGGCCGGCTGGCCTATAGGTGGGGACGGCGCCTCGCCCTCCACTTCAGTGTGGAGTCCTCTTGAGTTTTCTGGAACCTTCTGGTGTCCGTTTCGCTGCGGATAAGCGCAATTAAGTCTGACATCTAGGTTCATCTTGATGGTTTTCTAGATAAACCCTGCAGAAAATACAGATTCATCAAAACTCATGGAATTTGTTAGTTTAAACCCTTAGACCTTTATTGGTGATTATATTTATGCCCTTACACATGTTATATTGATGATTTATAATGATTGTTAACTACCGTCAACATGAGACGTGAAAGGTGATAAGTGGTTCGGGCAGGTCAAGTGCTAGAGCTTATGATAAGCAGTTCACATGAGAGAGTGTGACTTGCGGGTCACCACTAGCAAGAGGATTGGAGGCAACCTTAGAGCTTGTCTCAACGGAGACTAGCTTGGTGGCAACCAAGTGAACCTCAGGATAAAAATCACCGTGTCAACCTTGTTCATCCCATTGGTTCACAATTCTTCAACACAAGCTTGTATTTACTTCTATATATATTGTGCTTGTGTAGTTGCTCTTGTAATTAGTTGGCTTGTGCAGCTTGCTAGTTACCTTCTTGCTTGTGTAGCATAGAAGTAGCTCTCTTGCGTGACTAATTGGCTTGAGTAGCATTGTTAGTCTCATTGCTTAGTTTGTGTAGCTAAGTAATTTGCACTCTCTAATTTGGCATTAGTTGCCTTGTTATTGAGCATTGCTAGTGAGCTTAGGCTTTGTGCTTATGCATACTAGTTGTGTAGGATCTCCCCCTTGCTTGATGTACTAGTGGCATAGGTTTGTGTGACCTTCCTTCTAGAATTGTTTAGGTGAGCTCTAGCTAGCCACGCACCTTTGTTGTCTAATTAGAATTTTTTCTAAGGTGCTAGAGAACTTAGATAGAGGGGTGCAGTCTTGGCTAGACCGATAGTGTTAATTTTGCATTTGCTTCGGTTAGCCGGCGTGATTAATTTTAGAAAGGAATATTCACTCCCCCTCTAGTCCGCCACCTCGACCCTACACATGGGCTCACCCCAGCTAGGCTAAGCGCTTGTAGGCTCTTTTGTTTCGTTCATTGCATGCAGGTAGAATGGTTTGGAAGTAATGTTGTTGGGTTGTCCGTATGAGTATAAATCATGTAACACGAATGTGCCAAAATAAATACTAAAATATTAATTATATGATATTATGTTATGATAAAATTTAATTTACCTTATCCAATCTTAATTTATTTTAAAACCACTTAATATTCACTAATTATGTGCTAATGACGTCATTAGATATGTGTCGATGTGGGACCCACGGGATACCCCTCAAGGAAGGGAGAAGATCTAGTCTAACTAGGTTTCTTTCCATGTAATCTTAGTAGTAGTATTATTCTGTAATCCTACTAGGAACTCTCATTGTAAACCGACTAGGACTCTGGCCTCCTGACTATATAAAGGAGGGCGGGGTTCCTGGAGACAGGACTTTTGACAATCAATCCAACGCAGAGGCTAACACCGACTGGACGTACGGCTATTACTCGATCACGGTCGAGGGACCGAACCAGGATAAATCGACTGTCTCTTGCGTTTACCGTGGAGTTCTACATACGCCAAAGCCCGAACAAACTGCCCTGGGTACCCCCGTGGTAGGCTATCGGTGGTGAAACATCGACAGCTAGCGCGCTAGGTAGGGGCTTTCGGTGAATTTGCATTCAAGAGCTCGACGGACCTCGACAACATGATCTTCTCGACGGAGATCAACATTAATCTTTGGTTCATGGATCTACGAAGCAGGCGACGATGGCAAGCTCCAAAGCCGTCTCCTCGAAGATTCGGATCACCATGAAGACCTTTCTATTTCGGTGACTACAGACAGATCAACTCGCCGGAAGATTCACGTAGTTCGCGATGTCCGATCCAACTCAGATTTCGCGGCTTTGTGCATCCGACCCAAACTCAGGCTCTGCATCCGAGATGGAGTCTTACCCGAGTTCTTTCGAGAAACCAAGTTCTTTTCCGGTAGGGTTCTAGAATGCGGCCTCAGCCGATCAAGGATTCAACTCGGAAAATATTCAGAGTTCTCTTGAGAGTAGTCCAAGTTATTTTTCGGTAGGGTTCCAAAATGCGGCCTCGGCCTATCAAGGATTCAACTTGGAAAACATTCAGAGTTCTCTTGAGAGTAGTCCGAGTTCTTTTCTGGTGGGGCTCCAGAGCGTGGCCTCGGCCTATCAAGAATACAACTCAGAGTACACTCAGAGTCCTTTCAAGAAGTCGAGTCCTTTTCCGTTTGGACTCCACAACATGGCAAAATCTTATCAGGCATGGCCCAAAGGATCCCTCAATATGGTGCTTAGAATGCCACTGAAAGGAGCTTAGGAAGGTCTCGTACTAACTATAACATCTCAAGACTACATCATCCACTGGCCTGGTTCTGTTCCTGAGGATAGCGGTACTCGACTAGTCGGCACGACGACAACAACAATTCTACCCTACCAAGAAGGAAACTCGATCTACGACCTTAAAGCCTCTACTAAAGTCATCAACAACTACGACAGTGTGGAAACCGACTCCGATAATAGAACAATTCACACACAAGAAGTATTCATGGTTCACCGTCCTCGATCACCATTGGTTCCCCTAGAAGCACCCGACATTAGGTCATCGGATGAATCTAAGTCCAACATATCACCCTTTGCCTAGGGCCATGATGGTGAGACCGAGAATCAGAAGCAAGCCAGAGAAAGAAGAAACAAATTGAAACAAGGACGCCAACACCACGCTAGGCAGCGCAAGGAAGCTTGGATCAGATATGAGTCAAATCTAGCCGAGTACAATAGAAGAAAATCAGAACAAGAAGTCGAAGAAAGATGCGCGGTGAATGCACCCTACAATAGGATTCGAGAAGCACTGGAAGAACTCGAAGCGACCTCACATCCCAGTAAAAAACAGGAAAAGCTATGGAACTTTCTCCGATCAATAGCCCTAAGGATGCACGATGGAAGGACCAGCTCAAGACTACCTGTCAGGTCAACATCTCATGAGACAGCCCCGCAGAAAGTAGAAGGGTCCTCTTTTGAGAGACTTGGACCAAGTGGAAGTCACAACAGAGAAAGTAAAAGGGACCATAGCCAAAACTACCGAGTCAAACAATCAAGAAAGATCAGAAGCAAAGTACCTATTCAGACAGCCCCGCAGAACTACTCTCACCAAAACAACAGTTGGCTAGAAGGAAGTGGTGAATCAGAATACACAGAAGACGGAACGACGATAGATTCCCCTGTTTTGCAAACAGACTTGCTTCAATACGACTACCTCACAAGTTCAAGCCGTCCAACCACTCTAAATATGATGGCAAGACCAAACCAAGGCAGTGGCTCAGGTTTTACTTACAATCAATTGAACTAGCCGGAGGAGATGACGATATCAAGACCTTGTTCTTTCCCATGGCCCTAGAAACCTTGCCTCTCCAATGGTTCGACAAATTGAATCCTAGGTTAATCAGAAATTAGGAGGACTTGCAAAGAGTTTTCTGTGAAAATTTCACGGGTATCATTACGCACCCCATCACCCACACAGAAATAAAAGGACTCAAGCAGAAAGGGGTGAAAGTCTCAAAAATTACTATCGACGATTTGGTGAACTACGTGCTCAAGTACATGACATCACCGAACGAGAAGTAATCAAAGCTTTCTCTCACGGAATCATGGCTAGGTGGCAATTTCAGGGCTTCTGCAAATAAAACCCAAGAAACAATGAAGAATTCAGACGCACAGTAGAAAAGATGATTACTACAGAGGAGAAGACACGAGAAAGGTTCCCGGAGAGAAACAACTGAGACAACCAAGACAAGCAAAATCATTGAAACATCAGACATTAGGAAAGAAAACGTGGACCAGACAACACCATAGCGGTGGCTGACAAATCAAGGAAATTTTCCAAACCCAGAAGGTATGATGACATTGAAAACATGCATTGCATCTGGCACCCTAAAGGAAATCACACCATCAGAAATTGCTACATCTTCAATGATCGATACATATGAAAAGATAGTAAGGGAAACACTAAAAAGACAATCAAAAAAAAGATGAAGACAACCAAGAAAAGCTAGCTCTACGAACCATCATGGCAGCAGAACCGGCTACTCCAAGATATCTCAATTGGTCACAGTATCTAATCCAGTTTTCAAGAGAAGACCAATGGACTAGCGTAGGAAACGCAGGCCATTACCCACTGGTTCTAGATCCAACTATCGCCGGTATGACTATCACAAAAGTACTAATCGATGGGGGAGCCGGACTCAACATCATTTTTTTAGAAATGCTAAGGAAGATGGGACTACAACTCGCTGGGATGATTACACCAACGAGCACCCCTTTTAATGGGATAGTACCCGGCAAGGCAGCCATGCCACTTGGACAAATCAGTCTACCGGTTACTTTTGGAACTCCCTCAAAACGGGGGTACCCAGGGCAGTTTGTTCGGGCTTCGGCGTATGCAGAACTCGACGGTAAACGTAAGAGACAGTCGATTTATCCTGGTTCGGGCCCTCGACCGTGATCGAGTAATAGCCCTACGTCCAGTCGGCGTTAGCCTTTGCGTTGGATTGATTGTAAAGTGTTGTCTCTCTCAATCTAAGGAGCCCTGCCCTCCTTTATATAGTCAGGACGCCAGAGTCCTAATCGGTTTACAATGTAGAGTCCTAGTAGGATTACAGGGTAGTATTACTACTAGGATTACATGGGAGGAATCCTAATCAAACTAGACCTCCTCTCTTCGTTGCGGGGTATCCCGTGGGTCCCGCATCGACAAGCCCCTGAGCACTTCATGGTTGAACTCTGGAAGCCTCATCTTGCTCCTCTAGGTCTTGCTGAGCAGGAGCAAGCGTCGCCCGAGTGCTTTCTTGAGTGAAACCATGTAGCGTTTCCTGGGATCTTCAAGTGGTGTGTGCTTTTTGGAAGAAAAAGTACACCTATCTGGGTGTAGCCCCTGAGCCTCTTGCTATTTGGAACAAGGAGCTGGAGGGTCTTGTCTTAAAATTGCTCCGATTCTTCGTCGAAAGGCTCCCGAGCATATACCCGGGTTCTTTATCAAAAAGAACTCGGATATAGCTCGGTCCGGGTTCTTTTTGTCATGAGGCCTTGAAGTGGTCTGTCTTAAAGAAGTCTTCTTGGTGACATGGACTTTTTTGAAGAAAAAAGTGCGCTCACTGAGTGTAGCCCCCGAGCCTCTTGCTATTTGGAACAAAAAGTTGGAGGGTCTTGAATCTTATGTTGTTTGAAAACTCCTGTCTTGAAGAAGTCTTCTGAGTGATGTGCGCTTTTTTGAAGAAAAAGTTCACTCACTGAGTGTAGCCCCTGAGCCTGTTGCTATTTGGAACAAAGAGTTGGAGGGTCTTGAATCTGAGTTGTTCAAAGAACTGAAAACCTCTCCTGTTGTAGCCCCCGAGCATATATCCGAGTTCTTTTATTCAAAAATAACTCGGATACAGGATCTTGGCATATTCTCTGGTAGTCTGCTGTTGTCAGATGTAGTTGTATGGTGGTGGTTGAGTGTAAATGTTGTTTGTTCATGAGTTGTACAGTGTTGGTATATTCTTTCAAATATGCTCATTCTTGAGTACTGTTCCTTCACGCCTGAGTCCTCTTTCATTGAATTCTGTCTTTTTACTGTGTCCTTTGTTAGGTTTGTTCTATTGGTGCTCCTGGTCCATGTGCACCGCTTCTTTGGTCTATAAATACCCTCCTGGTGTGCTGTTTTGATTCATCAAGCATTTTGTTGTGTGGTCTGAAATCTCCGTAGTCATGAATATGATAGTTTGTCAAGTAGAGCAGCCCCCGGGCGTATTTTGTAGTTCTTATATATCTTGTCGTAGCTGGAGGGAGTCTTGTGATAGGGATTAGAGGTAGACTAATCTCGCAGCGGCATTGTACCAGGAAGTACGTGGTGGTAGTTGGAGGAAGTCTTCCAGCAGGTATGGGTTGATCCTCCTCGCCTACCCTGCGACTATCCGATGCAGATCAACACCTGATCCGGCATCACATCGGACTTGGGTAGATATATGCCTGCAGGCCTCCCCTGGTCCATGTTGTCCCGTCGTGCTGCTAATTTCTGCCTTGGATGTACTATGTTCGTCCTTTGAAGAAAACAGTGTAGCCGAGTGCGGTTTGTTCTACCGAGTAGCAATTTGGAACACGTAGTCGTTCTAGAGCCTAGTTGTGTCCATGTTCCTTTTTGCTACCTTGCTTGTCGTAGTACCGAGTTCGTTGGGTCTTGTAAGATGTGTAATCTTGTATTTTTTGAAGCCATTTGTAATGGAAGGAATCTTGTCTTCTGAGTTATCATTCTTTTTTCTGCTGATGTCCTGGTTGTTTATGAGATTCCCGAGTTCTTTCTATAAGAACCGGGTTCTTGTGTTCCTTGTGAGGTAACCCTTTGTTGCTTCATGGTTGATGAGTTCTTTTTATAGCAATATGATAACTCCACCATGGTGCTGGATGGATAAGTCTAAAATCTGCCCATTGAACTGTACCGTTTGTGTAGAAGTGTGCCGTCCGTCATTTTAGCTGTGTCAGTTGTGGTGAGAAATGGATCATTACGTTCTCATGCCGTGTTTAAACGGGCCTGGTGGGCCATGTTTTTATTGCCATAAAATGTATTTAAAGACCTTTCTTCTTCTTTTTCTTTGCTGCCCTGCTTTTGCCTTGAAACCCTAGTCTTCAAAACTCTGCCGTCGCCATTGTCGCCATCATCTGAGCGCCGCCGTCTGAGCATCATCGTTTCTTAGTGCTTTATTGCTTTCACTAGTATATGGGTAGGAAGAAATTAGCGAGCAAGTCCTAGGCAACCTTTGTAGACGAGGAGGCATCGCTTTCTATGATTGAAAATCAAGAATTCATGGCCATGAGGGCTGCTCAGAAGATCTGGTCAGCTTCGACTACGACTGAGGATCAGTTGTGCAAGCTTGTCAGTGATGGTCTGATTGAGGGCAAGGAGTTTGCTGATTGGAAAGCTCTAGGCCAGCATTAGGTCCCAACTCCAGGTCCTAGTGAGATTGTTCTTTTGTCTCCTTTATCCGTGCTAAACTCTCCTTCCTGCTTCTGCTTTTCTTCATCAATTTCTCAGTTATTTTGGGATTAGGTTGAACCATCTTGCTCCCAATGCTGCCCTTCATCTTTCTATTTTTGTTCATCTTTGTGAAACTTTTCTTAGAATTCCTCCTTCTCTTTCTCTCTTTCATTACTTCTTCCGTCTGAAACCCCAACCCCGCAGCGATGACACCCATGTTCTCGGTGGCTGCGGGATTCAGTTTTGTCAGGGTCATAAGAGTAAATTCTTTGACTATGACTTGGTTGATTCTGTGAGGGATTGGCATGCCGACTGGTTTTATGCCACCAATATGATTCCTCCTCTTGTTGTTCATTCTGGTTCTGGTCCCATGGTTAATGACCGATGGGAAAAGAATCCCCTAACGATGGATGAGCTCCAGGCGATCAAGTTGTTTCTTGAGAGGATATGTACTCTGAAATAGCAAGGCTTGACCGGCTTCGAGATCGTTTCTAGTTTTCTTCACCGCCGTGTTCAACCTCTGAAGGAGCGAGAGAATTATGGTTTTGAGTACTCTAGGGCGGAGGATCCTTCTTGTATGGTCCCTGCCCTTGAGTTGACTGATCAGGAGGTGCTCAAGCACCTTCAGAAGATGTTGAAATGAGTAAGCGTTGTCCCGCATGCTGTCCCTGAGTATTGTGCTAACAACCCGCCCCTTGCTGTGAGTTGTTTTTTCTTATGCAGGTACTTTTTGTATTTCCTTTGTTGTCTCCACTTTTTGCTTAATCTTTCTTGTCTGGTTGTTTTACTCTTTTATAGGAATTGGGGCATAACTTCGTTGATCGGATCCCCCTTGATGATTGCCATGCCATGGTGGACACTGGGGAGAGTCTTCTTGGGGCATCTTTAACTAGTAAGTTTCAAACCACCACGATGTTTCCTGGTGTTTCTTCCATAGTTCTTGACACATATGTAGAGTATGTTCCTCGTCCAGTTCCTCGAGCTCCTCGTAGTGTCGATAAAAGGGGGTGAGCGGATTGTTCTTCTTCTAGTTTGTCTGCTACCAAGAAGTCTCGCCAGTCGAGTACTCGTCTCAGGTACTCAAGTTATAGGTAGCTTGCTCCTAGGTGAGCATATTAATACGTTGTCTTTTTGTTGTTTGTTTGTGCCTTTAACCGAGTACTTTTCTCCTTTTTCAGATGGCACTGTGGTTGACTTGTTTGAGAGTGTGGTAGATGAGGATGATGATGCGGCCCTTGTCATGCGTCGGTGAGTTGTTTTCTTGTTTTTCTATTGTTGAACACCTCTTTTTGTTGTAACTTTGGCCTTGTTCTCTTGTAGTAAGCGGTCGTCGAGCTCGAGTTCTTCTGGGGCACCGGTACCGACCACGCCACTCCTGTCGTAGAGTGGTGGTGATATTTTTGCTGCTATAGTTCCCCCTCTAAGGTCTTCTATTCATCTTGAGGGTTTTATGAAGAAGAAGATAGCTAAGTGAGTGAATCCTGGTTATGTTTCTTTGCTTCTATTTTCCTTTTTTCTGATTCATATTCTTATCGTCGAGTTTCCTTATCATCTTGCAGACCCTTGCCTTCCCTTAACCTTCAGTCGACCTCTTGTTAGTCCTCTGGTGCACCCCTATGTACTGAGTCTCAGGACCCGGAATGTACGATCGGTGAGGTGGCTGCGAGGGAGACAGTGTTCCCTGGTGATCACGCTGAGGATTTGCTGACTCCAGGGGCGACCATGGCCGTGGCGGTGGATCCATCTGAGGAGGTAGCTGTGGCTTCCCAGATCTGACCTGGTCTTGCCTTCTTTGCATCAAATAAGCTTCTCCCTCTCCTCTCCTCTTGCTCTTGCTCTGGTGGTCGTTTGGATGATGATGTGTTGCAACAATTCGATGCCACTTATCGGTTGTCAGAGCTGACCGCTGCCTGGGGAACCTTTGCGACTTCTTTTGGGGAAAAACTCTAGGTAAGTTTTTCTGAAGTTCTTTCTTTGGATTTTCGTCTTTCTTCTGTTCTTATGTCTTGTTTTTTTCTCTCTCTTTTTGTTCAGTCTTTTTCTCGGGATCATACCGGCTTCTTTTTCTTGTCTGAAACCGAGAAAAAGTTGTCTTCTGAGGTTAGTGCCCTAAAAACAGACCTTGACCTTGTTGGGCCGAGATGGAGACCGAGCGTCAAATGCACCAGAGGGAGGAATAGGCTCTCCGTGCCCGGTTGGTTGAGGCGAAAGAGCGGAGGGATGCTGCTGTCCAGGAGGCCTTGAAAAATGTGGAGGCCATGAAGAAAGACCGTACATTCTGAGTCCTTAGACTCAGTACATAGGGGCGCACCAGAGGACTGACAAGAGGTTGACTGAGGGTTAAGGGAAGGCAAGGGTCTGCAAGATGATAAGGAAACTCGACGATAAGAATATGAATCAGAAAAAAGGAAAACAGAAGCAAAGAAACATAACCAACATTCACTCACTTAGCTATCTTCTTCTTCATAAAATCCCCAAGACGAACAGAAGACCTTAGAGGGGGAACTATAGTAGCGAAAATATCACCACCACTCTACAACAGGAGTGGTGTGGTCGGTACCGGAGCCCCAGAAGAACTCAAGCTCGGCAACCGCTTACTACAAGAGAACAAGGCCAAAGTCATAACAAAAAGAGGTGTTCAACAATAGAAAAACAAGAAAACAACTCACCGACGCATGACAAGGGCCGCATCATCATCCTCATCTTCCTCACTCTCAAACAAGGCAACCACAGCGCCATCTGAAAAAGGAGAAAAGTACTCGATTAAAGGCACAAACAAACAACAAAAAGACAAAACATATTAATATGCTCACCTAGGAGCACGCTACCTATAACTTGAGTACCTAGACGAGTACTCGACTAGCGAGACTTCTTGGTAGCAGACAAACCAAAAGAAGAACAATCCGCTCGCCCCCTTTTTCTGACACTACGAGGAGCTCGAGGAACTGCACGAGGAATATACTCTACATATGCGTCAAGAACTGCGGAAGAAACACCAGGAAACATTGTTGTGGTTTGAAACTTACTGGTTAAAGATGCCCCAGCAAGACTCTCCCCAGTCTCCACCATGGCAGGGCGGTCATCAAGGGGAATCGGATCAATGAAGTTATGCCCCAATTTCTATAAAAGAGTAAAACAACCAGACAAGAAAGATTAAGCAAAAAGTGGAGACAACAAAGGAAATACAAAAAGTACCCGCATAAGAAAAAACAACTCACAGCAGGGGGCGGGTTGTTAGCACAATACTCAGGGACAGCATGCGGGACGATGCTTACTCCTTTCAACATCTTCTGAAGGTGCTCGAGCACCTCCTGATCAATCAACTCAAGGGCAGGGACCATACGAGAAGGATCCTCCACCCTAGAGTACTCAAAACCATAATTCTCTCGCTCCTTCAGAGGTTGAACAAGGCGGCAAAGAAAACTGGAAACGATCCCGAAGCCTGTCAAGCCTTGCTATTTCATAGTACATATCCTCTCAAGAAACGGCTTGATCGCCTAGAGCTCATCCATCATCAGGGGATTCTTTTCCCATCGGTCATTAACCACGGGACCAGAACCAGAATGAACAACAAGAGGAGGAATCATATTGGCGGCATAAAACCAGTCGACATGCCAATCCCTCACAGAATCAACCAAGTCATAATCAAAGAATTTACTCTTACGACCCTGACAAAACTGAATCCCACAACCACCGAGAACATGGGTGTCATCGCTGCGGGGTTGGGGTTTCATACGAAAGAAGTAACGAAAGAGAGAAAGAGAAGGAGGAATTTCAAGAAAAGTTTCACAAAGATGAACAAAAACATAAAGATGAAGGACAGCATTGGGAGCAAGATGGTTCAACCTAATCCCAAAATAACTGAGAAATCGATGAAGAAAAGCAGAAGCAGGAAGGCAGAGTCTAGCATGGATAAAGGAGACAAAAAGAACAATCTCACCAGGACCTGGAGTTGGGACCTAATGCTGGCCTAGAGCTTTCCAATCAGCAAACTCCTTGCCCTCGATCAGACCATCACTGACAAGCTCGCGCAACTGATCGTCAGTCGTAGTTGGAGCTGGCCAAATCTTCTAAGCAACCCTCATGGCCAAGAATTCTTGCTTTTCAATCACAGAAAGCGATGCCTCCTCGTCTACAAAGGTTGCCTATGACTTGCTCGCTGATTTCTTCCTACCCATATACTAGCGAAAGCAATAAAGCACTAAGAAACGATGATGCTCAGACGGCGGCGCTCAGATGACGGCGACAATGGCGACGGTGGAGTTTTGAAGACTAGGGTTTCAAGGCAAAAGCAGGGCAGCAAAGAAAAAGAGAAGAAAGGCCTCTAAATACATTTTACGGCAATAAAAACACAGCCCACCAGGACCGTTTAAACACGGCATGAGAACGCAACGATCCATTTCTCACCACAACTGACACAGCTGAAATGACGGACGGCACACTTCTACACAAACGGTACAGTTCAATGGGCAGATTTCAGACTTATCCATCCAGCACCACGGTAGAGTTATCATATTGCTACAAAAAAACTCATCAACCATGAAGCAACAAAGGGTTACCTCACAAGGAACACAACCCGGTTCTTATAGAAAGAACTCGGGAATCTCATAAACAACCAGGACATCAGCAGAAAAAAGAATGACAACTCAGAAGACAAGATTCTTTCCATTACAAATGGCTTCAAAAAATACAAGATTACACATCTTACAAGACCCAACAAACTCGGTACTACGACAAGCAAGGTAGCAAAAAAGGAACCCGGAGACAACTAGGCTCTGGAACAACTACGTGCTCCAAATTGCTACTCAGTAGAACAAACCGCACTCGGCTACACTATTTTCTTCAAAGGACGAACACAGTACATCCAAGGCGGAATCAACAACACGGCGAGACAACATGGACCAGTCGATGCGGGACCCACGAGATACCCCGCAAGGAAGAGAGGAGGTCTAGTTTGATTAGGATTCCTCCCATGTAATCCTAGTAGTAATACTACCCTATAATCCTACAAGGACTCTACATTATAAACCGACTAGGACTCTGACCTCCTGACTATATAAAGGAGGGCAGTGGCTCCTTAGATCGGGAGAGACAAGACTGGACAATCAATCCAACGCAAAGGCTAACGCCGACTGGATGTAGGGCTATTACTCGATCATGGTTGAGGGCACGAACCAGGACAAATTGACTATCTCTTGCATTTACTATCGAGTTCTGCATACGCCGAAGCCCGAACAAACTGCCCGATGTACCCCTATGGCAGGCTATCGGTGGTAAAACAGCCGACCGTACATTCTGAGTCCTTAGACTCAGTACACAGGGGCGCACTAGAGGACTGATAAGAGGTTGACTGAGGGTTAAGGGAAGGCGAGGGTTTGCAAGATGATAAGGAAACTCGACGATAAGAATATGAATCAGAAAAAAGGAAAATAGAAGCAAAGAAACATAACCAAGATTCACTCACTTAGCTATCTTCTTCTTCATAAAATCGCCAAGATGAACAGAAGACCTTAGAGGGGGAACTATAGCAGCAAAAATATCACCACCACTCTGCGATAGGAGTGGCGTGGTCGGTACTAGAGCCCTAGAAGAACTCGAGCTCGATGACTGCTTACTACAAGAGAACAAGGCCAAAGTCAGAACAAAAAGAGGTGTTCAACAACAGAAAAATAAGAAAACAACTCACCGACGCATGATAAGGGCCGCATCATCATCCTCACTCTCAAACAAGGCAACCACAGCGCCATCTGAAAAAGGAGAAAAGTACTCGGTTAAAGGCACAAACAAACAACAAAAAGACAAAACATATTAATATGCTCACCTAGGAGCACGCTACCTATAACTTGAGTACCTAGATGAGTACTCTACTAGCGAGACTTCTTGCTAGCAGACAAACCAGAAGAAGAACAATCCGCTCGCCCCCTTTTTCCGACACTACGAGGAGCTCGAGGAACTAGACGAGGAACATACTCTACATATGCGTCAAGAACTACGGAAGAAACACCAAGAAACATCATGGTGGTTTGAAACTTACTGGTTAAAGATGCCCCAGCAAGACTCTCCCCAATCTCCACCATGGCAGGGCGGTCATCAAGGGGGATCGGATCAACGAACTTACGCCCCAATTCCTAACACCTGAATCAAAAAGCAAAATGGCTGAAATTATGCCTGAGCATACCGGCCGAGAGCAAAAGAGCTAAAAAGATGCTTGAGCCCACCGATGAGGGTAGCTAATAACCTAGCACCCGAACCAAAAAGCAAAATGACTGAAACTATGCCTGAGCATACCGGCCATGAACAAAAAAGCTGAAAAGATGCTTGAGCCCGCCGATGAGGGTAGCTAATAAGCTAACACCTTAACCAAAAAGCAAAATGGCTGAAATTATGCCTGAGCATACCGGCCGAGAGCAAAAGAGCTAAAAGATGCTTGAGCCACCCGATGAGGGTAGCTAATAAGCTAACACCAACCAAAAAGCAAAATGGCTGAAATTATGCTCGAGCATACCGTGAGAGAGCAAAGAGTCTGAAAAGATGCTTGAGCCCACCGATGAGGGTAGCTAATAAGCTAACACCAACCAAAAAGCAAAATGGCTGAAATTATGCCTGAGCATACCGGCCAAGAGCAAAAGAGCTGAAAAGATGCTTGAGCCCACCGATGAGGGTAGCTAATAAGCTAACACCCAAACCAAAAAGCAAAATGGCTAAAACTATGCCTGAGCATACCGGCCGTGAACAAAAAAGCTAAAAAGATGCTTGAGCCTGCCGATGAGGGTAGCTAATAAGCCAACACCCGAACCGATCCTAAGATGTTTTTACAACCAGGGAAAGAGCAAGATGCTGGCCACATCTCAAGTTAAGCAAAAAAGCTAAAAAGAAGAAGCTGAAGATACTTGAGATCGCTGGTCCAAAGTCTTTTCAGCACTAACAAGCACCAAAAAGTTTGTCAAGACAACGATCTATATATACGGAGTTGTTCACATGGCACAGACGAAAGCTAAACAAGCACTCGGCAAATTAAGAAAGTTTGTCAAGACAACGATCTACATATACCAAGTTGTTTACATGGCGCAGACAAAAGCCAGACAAGCACTCGGCAAATCAAGAAAGTTTGTCAACACAACGATCTACATATACCGAGTTGTTTACACGGCGCAGACCAAAGCCAAACAAGAACTCGGCAAATCAAGAGAGTTTGTCAAGACAACGATCTACATATACCGAGTTGATTACATGGCATAGATAAAAGCCATACAAACGCTCGACCTATCAAGGAGCGATCCTACAACGGATGAAACAACACAACCACCATAAACTGTGGATGCGCACCACAACCAACAAACGACTACTCAAAAAAATTCTGATCACTTGGACAATAGCAGACTACCAGAGAATATGCCAAGACGCTATATCCGAGTTCTTTTTTAATAAAAGAACCCAGATATATGCTCGGGGCTGCAATAGGAGAGGGTTTCAGTTTTTTGAACAACTCAGATTAAAGACCCTCCAACTCTTTTTTCCAAATAGCAAGAGGCTCGGGGGCTACACTCAGTGAGTGCACTTTTTCTTCAAAAAAGCGCACATCACTCAGAAGACTTCTTCAAGATAGGAGTTTTCAAACAACATAAGATTCAAAACCCTCCAACTTTTTGTTCCAAATAGCAAGAGGCTTGGGGTCTACACTCAGTGAGGGCACTTTTTTCTTCAAAAAAGCGCACGTCACCAAGAAGACTTCTTCAAGACAGACCACTTCAAGGTCTCACGACAAAAAAGAACCGAGACAAGATGCTATATCAAGAGTTCTTTTTGATAAAGGACCCAGGGGATATGCTGAAGAGAGGAGGTCTAGTTTGATTTTCTCCCATGTAATCCTAGTAGCAATTTCAAGAATCCTACTAGACTCTCCATCCTTAAACCAAATAGACAAGAGCCTCCTCGACTTATAAAGGAGGGCAGATCGGGAGAGATAAGACTGTACAATCAATCCAATGCAAAGGCTAACGCCAACTGGATGTAGGGCTATTACTCGATCACGGTCGAGGTTCCGAAACAGGATAAATCGATTGTCTCTTGCGTGATATAGTTGGCGTTAGCCTTTGCGTTGGATTGATTGTCCATTCTTGTCTCTCCCGATCTAAGGAGCCCTGCCCTCCTTTATATAGTCAGGAGGCCAGAGTCCTAGTTGGTTTACAATGTAGAGTCCTAGTAGGATTACAGGGTAGTATTACTACTAGGATTACAAGGGAGGAATCCTAATCAATAGATCTCCTCTCTTCCTTGCGGGGTATCCCGTGGGTCCCGCATCGACAAGCCCTCGAGCACTTCATGGTTGAACTATAGAAGCCTCGTCTTGCTCCTCCAGGTCTTGCCAAGCAGGAACAAGCATCGCCCGAGTGCTTTCTTGAGTGAAACCATGTAGTGCTTCCTATGATCTTCGAGTGGTGTGTGTTTTTTGAAGAAAAAGTACACCTATCTGGGTGTAGCTCCCGAGCCTCTTGCTTTTTGCAATAAGGAGCTAGAGGGTCTTGTCTTGAAATTGCTTCGATTCTTCATCGAAAGGCTCCTGAGCATATACCCGGGTTCTTTATCAAAAAGAACTCGGATATAGCTCGGTCCGGGTTCTTTTTGTTGTGAGGCCTTGAAGTGGTCTATCTTGAAGAAGTCTTCTTGGTGACTTGCGCTTTTTTGAAGAAAAAAGTGCGCTCACTGAGTGTAGCCCCCGAGCCTCTTGCTATTTGGAACAAAAAGTTGGAGGGTCTTGAATCTTATGTTGTTTGAAAACTCCTATCTTGAAGAAGTCTTCTGAGTGATGTGCGCTTTTTTGAAGAAAAAGTGCACTCACTGAGTGTAGCCCCCGAGCCTCTTGCTATTTGGAACAAAGAGTTGGAGGTTCTTGAATCTGAGTTGTTCAAAGAACTGAAAACCTCTCCTGTTGCAGCCCCAGAGCATATATCCGGGTTCTTTTATTCAAAAAGAACTCGAATACAGGATCTTGGCATATTCTCTGGTAGTCTGCTGTTGTTAGATGTAGTTGTATAGTGGTCGTTGAGTGTAAATGATGTTTGTTCACGACTTGTACAGTGTTGGTAAATTCTTCCGAATATGCTCATTCTTGAGTATTGTTCCTTCACGCCTGAGTCCTCTTTCATTGAATTATGTCTTTTTACTGTGTCCTTTGTTAGGTTTGTTCTGTTGGTGCTCCTGGTCCATGTGCACCGCTTCTTTGGTCTATAAATACCCTCCTGGTGTGCTATTTTGATTCATCGAGCATTTTGTTGTGTGGTCTGAAATCTCCGTAGTCATGAATATGATAGTTTGTCAAGTAGAGCAGCCCCCGGGCGTATTTTGTAGTTCTTGTATATCTTGTCGTAGCTGGAGGGAGTCTTGTGATAGGGATTAGAGGTAGACTAATCTCGCAGCGGCATTGTACCAGGAAGTACGTGGTGGTAGTTGGAGGAAGTCTTCCAGCAGTTATGGATTGATCCTCCTCGCCTGCCCTGCGACTGTCCGGTGCAGATCAACACCTGATCCGGCATCACATCGGACTTGGGTAGATAGATGCCTGTAGGCCTCCCCTGGTCCATGTTGTCCCGTCGTGCTGCTGATTTCTGCCTTGGATGTACTGTGTTCGTCCTTTGAAGAAAATAGTGTAGCCTAGTGCGGTTTGTTCTACCGAGTAGCAATTTGGAACACGTAGTCGTTCTAGAGCCTAGTTGTGTCTAGGTTCCTTTTTGCTACCTTGCTTGTCGTAGTACCGAGTTCGTTGGGTCTTGTAAGATGTGTAATCTTGTATTTTTTGAAGCCATTTGTAATGGAAGGAATCTTGTCTTCTGAGTTATCATTCTTTTTTCTGCTGATGTCCTGGTTGTTTATGAGATTCCTGAGTTCTTTCTATAAGAACCGGGTTCTTGTGTTCCTTGTGAGGTAACCCTTTGTTGCTTCATGGTTGATGAGTTCTTTTTGTAGCAATATGATAACTCTGCCATGTTGTTGGATGGATAAGTCTGAAATCTGCCCATTGAACTGTACTCGTTTGTGTAGAAGTGTGTCGTCCGTCATTTCAGCTATGTCAGTTGTGGTGAGAAATGGATCATTGTGTTCTCATGTCGTGTTTAAACGGGCTTGGTGGGCCGCGTTTTTATTGCTGTAAAATGTATTTAAAGTCCTTTCTTCTTCTTTTTCTTTGCTGCCCTGCTTTTGCCTTGAAACCCTAGTCTTCGAAACTCCACCATCGCCATTATCGCCGTCATCTGAGCGCCGCCATCTGAGCATCATCGTTTCTTAGTGCTTTATTGCTTTCGCTAGTATATGGGTAGGAAGAAATCAGCGAGCAAGTCCCAGGCAACCTTTGTAGACGGGGAGGCATCGCTTTCTGTGATTGAAAATCAAGAATTCATGGCCATGAGGGCTGCTCAAAAGATCTGGTCGGCTCCAACTACGACTGAGGATCAGTTGCGTGAGCTTGTCAGTGATGGTCTGATCTAGGGCAAGGAGTTTGCTGATTGGAAAGCTCCAGGCCAGCATCGGGTCCAAACTCCAGGTCCTGGTGAGATTGTTCTTTTTGTCTCCTTTATTCGTGCTGGACTCTGCCTTCCTGCTTCTGCTTTTCTTCATCGATTTCTCAGTTATTTTGGGATTAGGTTGAACCATCTTGCCCCCAATGCTGTCCTTCATCTTTTTGATTTTGTTCATCTTTGTGAAACTTTTCTTGGAATTCCTCCTTCTCTTTCTCTCTTTCGTTACTTCTTCCGTCTGAAACCCCAACCCCGCAGCGATGACACCCATGTTCTCGGTGGCTGTGGGATTCAGTTTCGTCAGGGTCGGAAGAGTAAATTCTTTGATTATGACTTGGTTGATTCTATGAGGGATTGGCGTGCCGACTGGTTTTATGCCGCCAATATGATTCCTCCTCTTGCTGTTCATTCTGGTTCTAGTCCCATGGTTAATGACCGATGGGAAAAGAATCCCCTGATGATGGATGAACTCTAGGCGATCAAGCCATTTCTTGAGAGGATATGTACTCTAAAACAGCAAGGCTTGACCGACTTCGGGATCATTTCTAGTTTTATTTGTTGCCGTGTTTGTCGATGAAATATGGTCGGCGGTCTACCTAGGGGTATGCCCAAGGTAGTAGATTATCGGCAGATAGGTGCACAAGCTACGAACGAGATGATGACGCAAGACAGACACGAGGTTTTATCCTGGTTTGGCCACCGTGAGGGCGTAATACCTATGTCCTGCGTCTGATTGTATTGATGGATGTCAATGAGATTGTTTTTGAGAGGGGTCCCCTGCCCGCCTTATATAGTCTGGGGGCAGCGTTACAGATCTGGAAACTAATTCTAACCAGTTACAATTGCCATAGGTGGCCAGATAAGCATTCCTATTCTAACCGACTAGGATCTTGCTTGATCTCCAAGTCTGCCTTGATTCCTTGCATGGGACTTCGAGCAGATCAGCTGGGTCACGTGTCGTCTTCTGGTGGACCGAACCCCCTAGTCCGGCCAACCCAAACCTAGCCATAAGGGTATAGGGGTTATTACCCCCACAGCTAGTCCCCGAGCACCATGTATTATGTTGCGACACGCTGTTTGATCTTCTTCGGCTAATGCGGTCTGTGTTCATGTCATCTCCAACTGGTTGAAACATTGACCAAGCAAATGCACCAATATTCTGGTCAGCACAGAGAGCAGTAGACCACGATTATAGCCAAAGATTCTAGTTGTCCAAAGAATGCATGGTGCTCAAAAGAAAAAAAGAAAAAGATTTCTTTCCTGATCAAGTGTGCCCACTTGTATTTCTAAAAAGAAATGTAAGTGACCCTTGTACAGGAGTAGTTATGGCCAACTATCAGAGTGTAGGGGTCGATAAAATAAGCACACTCACCGCAAGGTGAAGTGTGCCCACTTAGTCCCCGAGCCTGGTAGTAGGTGACGTAGGCTCGTGGTGCCAGGGTCTAAAAAAGAATTTCCAGTTAAGTTGAGAATCCAATCGTCGTACAAGCGATACGAACTGCACCGACAGGTGCATCGTACCGATGTAGTCCCCGAGCTTGCTGGAAGGTGAGGTAGCAGCTTTGTAGCAAGGTCTAAGTGAGAAAAAATAAATTCCTCTCAACTGTATGTGAGTACAAATCACATGTAGCCGAGGAGAGCAGTCCCCAAGCAATGGTCAGAGAGTGGTCGGGGCAGTCCCCGAGCGCAGCATGGGGAAAACGACGAATCCCCAAGAATAACCGTAGTCAGAACAATCTCCGAGCACGAGGGCGGTCGAGACAGTCCCGAGCACGAGAGTGGTCGGAACAGTCCCCAAGCATGATTGTGATCAGGACAGTCCCCGAGCACAATGGTGGTCAGGACAGTCCCCGAGCACAAGGAATGTGGCAAAACACCATATGCCACTATTACTATTATTTTATGTATTTATTTATCTATTTGTTCTGTCAAGTCCGATCTGACACGTCTGGTCAAAAAAGTAGATGGGTATAGCACGTCATACTGCCTTTTTGTCTTGTCAAGCAAACAGTTGCGTGGCACCTATAATTAGGTGCGTCAGCATGGCCCCTCCCACACTGGCAAAGAAGAGGTGCATTTATTGGCGTAGATCTCGGGGCTGAGTAATACTGCAAATGTGAAAAACAGCCGTCTACGGCGCGTGTGCACGTCCCCCAAGAATCCTGGGTAGATGAAATGGCGTAACTCTTGGGTTAAATACAGCATATGATAGGTCAGTTATGATTTACCGAACCCCATTGCCATTCACAACCGCAGCTTTTGTCTTCTTCTCGCCAACCAACCCTAACAGATCTGAAATCGCCACCAATCAATCCGCCGCCGCTTCAACTGCCGCCCCTGCTACTCCCTAGCTGCTGTTGAAGATCAGCACACTCCCCATTCACCAGCAAGGCCGGAGTTAGAGGCGGAAAACGAAAGGAAATGGCGAAAAGTGATGCGCAGAAGAAAACAGGGGTCATGGCGAAGGAATGGTGGAAGTTGAAAAGCAATGAGCAGACCATTGAAGACCTCGTCACCATGGGGGTACTCCATGACAAGGAGCTCATAGGATGGTGTGCGCCAGAGGGCGAGAGGTACCCCGATCCACAACCAGGTGAGATCATGGTGTTCGAGGATTTCTTTAAACGGGGATTTGGAGTTTCGATGCATCTGTTTCTTCAGGGGCTCTATCTTTACTACGAGATTGGGATTTGCAATCTGCATCCCAACTTGATCCTCCTTGTCGCCACTTTTATTCACCTATGCGAAGCGTATGGCGGCTTCCAGCCCCATTTCGATTTTTTCCGCCATCTTTTCTGTCTGCGGAAGAAAGGAAGCGGTGGTTCGAAGATAGCTGGAGGTGTATACCTCAACCTCTATGACGGCATGAAAGCCCAGTACATGCACTGCCCATGGAACACATCGCTCGACGACTGGTACAAAAAATGGTTCTACATCCGTGAAGAGCCGAACACGATCACGCTGTGCGACACGGGCTACATTCTGGAGAAGAAGACGAGCTGGTCGGAGAAGCCCGAGCACCTGGGACAGATCCCAGAAATATTTGGAATGATCCCGTGGAAAAAACTAGATGGTCCGAGCGTAGTCGGGAGTTTCATCAGCCGACGGGTCTAGCCCTGCTAGAAGAGGGTACATCCTAGCTATGAGTATCAAGGGAGCACAGACCCGACGAGGATGAGGTGACAAAATCGAAGTCAAAGCTAGAATTGGCAAGCTATTTAACTTAGCCGATCCAAATTATGCTAGATTGAGCGACATCGAGCATGCTTTCAAGCTTGCCCGACCTCCCCCAAAGGTAACTCGTCTTGTCGCGTACCCGTAGTCTTATATTGTGATAGGGTAAGTGAAAACTTACTGTGTTCACTCACTTTTGTTACCCAGGTTAATGGTCGGGATAAAGCGACAGTGTTTGTGTCGCCACCCCCTGGAGTAGAGTGGCCACAAGGAGCTGATCCCACCACCCAAACCAGCGTCGAGATCGAGGACGAGGACGTCGACTGGGCGGTGCTCGGAGCTGGAGAGGAGGCAGTGGCCAAAGCTGCTAGTAAGTGGCCGGCTGCCCCCAAATAGTCGAAGAAGAGGTCAGCAACCACCCTGCTCACCGGAGGAGCACTAAGTATCAATGAGCCCGAGGAGGACCCGGAGGAGAACCCGGTCAGCAAGCGTCGGCAGGCGATTTTTGCTTGGCCGGACGATGACGTAGAGGAGGGAGAAGACGTAGACACCTTTCAACTTGTCCCTCGAAAAAGGAGGAAGCAACTGGAGTCAATGGAGCAAGATGGATCCTCCACTCCTGTGAGACCCACATCGCCGACGGTGGTGAAGGATGCAGTTGGGTCGACCTCAAGAGTACCTGGGCAAAGAACGCGACCGTTGACAGGAGCGATAACTCAACCGTGCATGCCACCAACCACTGCAACACGAAGTACAAGTGGCGGAGGGGTCGAGCACCAAGGCCCAGCGACAGTGCTGGATGTAGAGGGAGACCAGGGGTCATCCGCACAGCACGTGGAGCAAGTACAGCCGAAGAGGCGCGCCTTCTCCACATCATTCCGTGCTTCTAACATCTAAGTATTTGTAACCTTGATATAAGTTAGCAATTTGCATTTAATATGATTGCTTTCTGAACTTATCTCGGATGTACTAGCTCGGCGTCCATAGAAAGTCCGGACCAGCTAGCCGGAAGTGGCGTGGCACCGCCAATAAGTACAGAGCAGACTAACCAGCAGCCGACCACCGAAGAAGCCATAGTAGAAGATCCGTCGGGGCCTCAGCAAGCGAGTAGCCAGACAACACTCCCCGAGCGGGTGGTCGAGGGACCAGCCGAGCCAGGCATGAGTGCTCCGAGCGCTAAACCTGCTGAGGGCAACACCTCAGCGTCGAGGGTAACAGAGCAAACCGAGGAGCAGCGGCCGGAGGTGAGAGCACAGACCACATTTATCGACGCTGTAGCTCATGGGAAGGCTGTGGTGATCACAGATGCTGCTAACGCTGGGCCAGCACCAGGACTCGAAGAAGAGCCCGAAGAGGACGAGGTGGAGGAGGTCCTGGGCCATCTGCAAGACAAGCGACAACATGTTTATGTGTCGCGTTGGCGGAATGACCAATGGGTTATCCATGAGGAAATCCTGGAGGTAGAAACAACCAAGAAAGTTGAACGGGCGGCGAAGCGGCTTGTTACGGAAGTACAGGTAAGCTTCGCTTCACCCCCTGGTCATGCGGTCTAGTCGTAGTTGTCTTACTTAGCTATCTGCACACAGGACTTAATGAAAACTGCAAGGTACCGCAAGAAATGCTTCGACCAGATCGATGGGATCATTGCAAACAACAAGGAGCTGATGGCAGAGGTGGACCGCTTGCTCCAATGTCGCACCCAATTTTGCAAAGCAAAACCGAGTACTCATATATGTGCGCCCAGGATGTCCAAACACACACATATATCACAAATTGCAGTAGTATCAAAGTAAAGTACTTATTACATCACATATCTCATCATAAAGTTAAATACAAAGTCTGCTCGAAGGCAATATTATTACAAACACAGCGGAATAACTAGCCCAACTGCCACAGGGACTCCAACTGGTGAACGTCTCCCTAGTAGTCCTGGACATCCTCTGGAAACTCTTCATATCCATTATCTGTTACCCATCCGGGATTTTCATTGGATGTAAAGCAAGTGTAAGCTCACCATGCTTAGCAAGTATAACAAAGGGATCTATGAGGCTCAAATAGGCTTGACATCGCTTTGATCATGGTTCGCAATTTTTAGTTGTTCAATTTTTAGCAACCTGAATTACTAATTTAATGAATGTCCCAATTCCCAAGTGGTATTAAAGTATCATCAAGCTTTATCTCATAACCCATCCATCCATTATCCACAAGAACCACTAATCTCGAAGGATCCAGACCGCCAGATCCGTGAGCACTACCATTATAACAGTTAATTATTTCGCAGAAATTGTACATCTTTACCCACCGAGCCGTGATTCCCAATGCCGGGTTCATGAGACCCACTACACCTCTTCCTAGGAAGTGTGGCGAGTTTCACTATGAAACCCTTAGCTAGTTGCACTAACAATGTCGTAGCTACAAGGAATGGCACACGTGGGCATCGCAAAGACGGTGCACACCCAAATGTAAAAAAGGAAAGATACCCTCTTACCCTTCATCGAGCTACAGATTTAGCTAGTACAAACTAGATAATAGGTTAAAGTCGAGCCATATGACACTCGGGGTTGTACGGTCCCTCCTGGGTTGCCGCTTCAGATAAAGTCCTTATGGAGAGGCACTAGAGTACTCAACCCCAGACTCCAAATTTCTATCTCATTGCTAAAAGTTCCATTTTATCACATTGCATATAGTCTTTAAGTATGTTTAACAATTACTTCATGTTAACCAAGAAGATCTATCCAAAATGCCTACCCAATAAACCTGTGTATCAAGGATATGTGGTACAATGAATCATCTAGGTAAAGTCCTTAAAGGCAATTCAAATTAAACACATGCATGAATGTAAGTGGTAGTAGTTCATAGGTAACAAGGGGCCTTTGGTACACTTGCCTTCCTCAAAGTCGCCCCGAGAGTATCACTGATCCCGTTGGGGTCCTCAACACCTCGAATGGCTCACCCTCTAATCGTGATCCAATCATCAATCAAGCATCATTCCAATCATTACATGCATACAAGATAGAACTCTATTAGAACAGTACACCAAACAGTGAAAACATATGTTGAAAAACTTACAGATCTGTTCTCTACGATTTCTCTACGAACACATGAGCGAAAGAATCACTCAAATCGGACTTAAAACGTGAAAGTTATGCATGAAATAAGATGTAATGGCAATTACAGTAAATAAACTAACCTATTTTCGAATTAAAATAATTAAAATATAAATTATCACGGTTATAGGATCTGCGGGCATTAAATCTGGAAAGTACAGGGGCCCTAACCGAATAAAAAAAGGACTGAAAAATAACTATTTTGAATTAAGTTGACCGCATGGTTGATTCTCGATGAAATAGAGGGGCTTTTTCGAAAATGAGCGCAATTGTCGCCGGGTTTGATCGAGGTCGTTGATCGGGCGGCCACGTGGTGGCTCAGCCGATAAGGCGCGATGCACCACGCAGGCATGCGTATGCGTGACGTAAGGCCGACGCAGCCCACGGTGGATCGAGTCCACGGTCCGTTGTGGGACCAACCGGTACCAACTAATCTGGACGCTTCTTGATGATCTCGACGGCAGGAGAGTGCGGGGCAGCGGTCGCCGGGAAGAAGGACCCGACGGCGGCGCCATGGTCGGCGTGAACTGGAATCACCGAACGGTGCTCCACGGCGTGAAACCGGAATGGAAGGTACAGGAGGGTCGCGAGCTCACCGTGAGTCGGATGGGGCGTTTCGGCGTTGGGGCGGGCTCCAGACGCGATGTCGACGGCGGCGGGGCTCTGGAGAGAGAAAAGGCGCGTGGGTGAGGGTGTAGCCGGGCAAAACAACGCCAAAACGCGAAATGGGGAGTACCTACGGGCTGGGAGGTCCGGCGGTGCCGGTGGCCTTGGCGCTCGCTGTTCAGGCTTCGGGAGGGGGGGGGGTTCTCACCGCAGCGGTAGCTCTGGGTAGTGGGCAGGATGGGGAGAGAAGGCGAGGTCGGCTCGGGGTTATATAGGCCACCCTGGGGGGAAATAGGGAAGGAAGCGGTGGATTGGCCGCTTTCCATAAGCGGGACGACGCATGGATGGCTTGCCATCGGTGGTGACCGAGAAAGGAAAGCGCCAAGGTGAAGAACGGAAAGTGAGGAAGAAGAAAGGAAAGAAGAAGAAAAAGACCGACAGTGGGGGGACAAAGCAAGCAGAGAGAGAGAGAGAGAGAGAGAGAGCGAGCGACACGGGTGAAGCCAAGTAGGCCACAAAATAAGCAAAGCAATTGGTCATTGAAGTCGGGCGGCAACAAGGTGGCCACTGGGCCACGCATGTAAAGCAGGTCTCAAAAGGGAAGGGAAGAGCTGCCCAGCGGCGAAGCGAAAGCTGCACATGCATCAAGGCAAAGTCACCGGGACAAAGCCAATGAAGGAGGAGGGGGAAGAGGGCCGGGCTAGCTGGGCCAGAAGGTGTCTTTCTCCTATTTTTTTCAAATCAAATGTTTATCAAATTCTATTTTCTCCATTTCCATTTTTAAGCCAAATTTAAATAAGTTTTGAATACAAAATTTCAAATCTTCTAGCCCTACACTCAATCAAAACCCATATGATTCGGCATGAATGCAACAAACAAGTTTCTAAACTTATAGTTTATTTTATCTATACAGTATTTATTATTTGGCCTATGTTAGAAATACCTAGAAAATGTAATAAATGCTAAGAATTAATTGCTAATTTGTGGTAAAAAAATTTTGGGTGTTACATCCAACGACTTGAAGCCACCGATCATGCAAAGAAGGTGAAAGATTCCTAGAACCAGAACCTGGTCATCTAGCTCACTAAGAAAGAGCGGGAAAGAACAAGTAAGTAGCCATTTGATCATACCGACTACTGACAAGTGTTGTTGTGTTGTTGGTAGTAACAGCTGTAGTGCAGGCTTAGAAGCTAAAGTGATCCGTCTCCAAGAGGAGAACAGTCGTGTGGTCGGGGAGTGTGATCGCCTAAACGAGAACAACAGAAAACTGGTGCAAGACCAGTCGCAGCTCCGGGACCATATGACCAAGATGACAGAGGAGCTGAAAGGTAAGTTATCCAACCGCCTTTGCTCATTTTTGTTGCCACTATAGTTTGGCGTGGTCTGACATCTTAACAGCATGTGCGGTTTGCAGTTATAAAAATCAATGCAAAGAAACATCTGGAGGCCATGATGAAAGACCATGATGGCTAGAAGGCGCAATGCCAAGAGATCACCAAGGACCGTGACACCAGGAAAAGTCGGTGCCAGGAGGTGGCAAAGGGCATTTTGCCAGTCCTTAACCTCATCAATCCAGCACTAGCAGAAGATATGCCAAGGACGCCATAGCTGGGATTGATTGAGAGATGCCAAAGGGCATGGGGATGGTTAAAGGAGTTCGTGAAGGAGGCCGGAGAGTACACAGGCACACATGTACTAAGCATGGTACGTGCTCACTACCCCTTGATCGATCTCAAGCGCCTGGAGGCTAGATACCTGAAGGAGGTAGATCCAGACAAGGCCGAGGAGCTATGGATGACCCAGCTGGACTTGTCGGCGAAAATAATTGGCGATATTAACCTCTGTGGAGGTGCGACACCACCCGTACAAGGAACGCCGTCATCTTCAAGCCAACCGGCGAAGCCTGCGGTCTCGACCAGCCAGGCATCGGCGGGGCCATCTTCTTTAGCTCGATCAATGCTAGAGTCCCAGAGACCTGAGCACGATGTCAGGCCCAGCGAGCAGCAGGCGCCGCATGCCCCGACAAGCCAATAGTGTAGGCTATAGCTATAGAAGAAGATGTAGTTGGGTTATTGTAAACTTGGACCTTTTCAGGCAAGCTTGTAATAACGTAACTGTAACTCAACATAAGCTTGTTTGTTTTGTAAAAAACATGTTTAAGCTCGGATATCATGTTGATATAACTAAGTAAGAACGTGTTGGTGTTCTGTTTAGTTGTACCGGTTTAGTCGACACATCATCCTAAAAGGTTTGTACGGCCCTGGTTTGTCTTGCAGTCGGAGTGTGAGGTGCGTAGCTTGTGCATACGTAGAAACACACAAGTCAAACTAGAGAGCGCCTGCCGATCACCTGTAGCATAGAGAGCGGATCCCATGCACGCGTTGGGAGGAACCGGAGACAGGGCCTGCTCCGAGAACCCGAGAAGGAATGGTGGTCGGTTTTAACTGGTAAAGTTAGAATAACAATAGACTTCGAAGTGACACATTAGAGTGGTCGGAGAAATCATAATAGCTTTATTAAAATACATCAAAAGTACAAGAGGGGTACATATCTTAGTAGCTAAGCATAGAAATGCCTAAGCTTGTCGATATGCCAGGAATTGGGTACGTCTGTGCCGTCTAGGCGAGCTAACCTATAAGACGTAGGGCGTGTGACCTCCTTGATCATGAAGGGTCCTTCCCATGGGGTTGTGAGTTTGTGGACACCAGCCTGATTCATCTTCCACTTTAGGACCAGGTCCCCAACCACGAAGAACCGCTCCTTGATGTTCTTGTTGTAGTACCTGCGCAAAACAGCAAGGTAATTGGCTATACGTACGCAAGAATCGAGCCGCTTCTCTTCTACACTATTCACTTCAAGCTCCCTCACTTCCTTGGCCTTGTCCTCGATGAAGTTCTCTACTTGTGCTGATCTGAAGGCTATATCTGCTGGGAGCACTACCTCAGCACCATAAACCATAAAGTATGGTGATACGCCGGTATTGCGACTGGGCTGGGTTCTGAGACCCCAGACCACGGCTGGTAACTCTTTGAGCCATCTTCTAGGAGCCTTCTCATTCTCTCTGTACATCCTCTTCTTAAGTGCGTCCAGGATAATACCATTTGCCCGCTCGACCTGTCCATTAGCTCTAGGGTGTGCCACCGAGACGTATTTCACTACTATGCTCCTTTCATCGTAGAAGTCCCAAAAAACATTCCCGGTGAACTGAGTACCCAGATCAGTGATGATGCTATTGGGTATGCCAAAGCGGTGGATGACCTGGTCGAGGAACACGATAGCCTTTTCTGAAGATGCCTTGACCAGGGGCATATACTCTATCCACTTGGAGAATTTGTCGATCAGCACAAAGGCGCACGTAAATTTTCCAGGGGCTGGTTTGAAAGGCCTGATCATATCCAGTCCCCAGCATGCAAAGGGCCAAGAGGCTGGTATAGTCTGAATCTCGTGTGCTAGTACGTGGATTCTCTTGGTGAAAAACTGACAACCTTCACAATGGTGGACTAGCTTCTCTGCATCGGCTATGGCTGACGGCCAATAGAACCCTGCTCAGAAAGCCTTGCCGACCAGCGTTCTCGAAGCCACATGGTTGTCGCAGGAGCCAGAGTGGATTTTGTCTAGGAGATGTTCGCCATCCTCCTGGGTTATACACTTCATCAAGATTTCCTCCTTCGCGTTCTTGCGCCACAATTTACCATCGACGAGCAGATACTGCTTACTGCGGCGCATTAGGCATTCATTTTCTGTCCGATCAGTGTAACCGCTACCATCTATTAGGTACTTGATGAAAGGTACTCTCTAGTCGGGCTTCTTGGTGGTGTTTGACGCCGGAACCGTAGCCACCAATGGCTGGTCTGGAGGTTTGTCAACCACGGGATCTTCTGCTTTGATGGAGGGCGTGAGTAGGTCTTGAACAAATACGCCATGTGGGACTTTGGCTCGGGATGATCCTAACTTTGACAGCGCATCTGCTGCTTGATTTTTGTCCCAGACCACATGTGTGTACTCGATGCCATAAAACTTGCCTTGTAGCTTTCTGATCGCTTTGCAGTATGCGTCCATCTTTTCACTGGTCGTATCCCAGTCCTTGTTGAGTTGGTTGATGACCAAAGCCAAGTCTCCATAAACATAGAGACGCTTGACACCGAGCTCGACCGCAATGCGCAGACCGTGTAGGCATGCTTCGTACTCGGCGGCGTTATTAGACGCCAGGAAATAAATCCTGAGGACGTATCGGAGCTGCTCCTTGGATGGTGATACGAAAAGGACTCCTGCTCCTACGCCATCGATGTTGAGAGAGCCGTCGAAGTACATCTTCTAATACTCGGTGAGCCCCTAAGAGGCAGGTGTGCTTAAGTCTGTCCACTCGACGATGAAATCGACAAGTGCCTGAGACTTGATTGTAGTATGGCTTGCAAATTCCAAGGAGAAAGGGCATAGCTCCATTTCCCATTTGACGATGCGCCCATTTGCATCCTTGTTGTGAATGATGTCTCCCAGAGGGTACTCGGTCACGACCACCACACGATATCCGTCGAAGTAGTGTTTCAACTTTTGGGATGTAATTAGTATGGCGTAGATCAATTTCTGAATCTGTGGGTACCTGGTCTTGGATTCACTGAGCACCTCATTGAAGAAATAGATTGGTCGTTGTACCTTGTAGACGTGGCTGGGCTCATCGCGCTCGACCACCACGGCAGTGGAGACCACTCGATTAGTTGCCGCAATGTAAAGCAGGAGGGTTTCGTCTTCTCTGGGAGCAGTGAGGACCTGAGGTGATGTAAGGAATTGTTTCAGCTGTGTAAAAGTAGCGTCTGCTTCCTCCGACCACTCAAACTTCGTGGATGCTTTGAGCAGCTAGAAAAATGGTAGTCCTTTTTCACCTAATCTAGATATAAAATGACTAAGGGCAGCCATACATCCAGTAAGCTTCTAAACATCCTTCACCTTTTTGGGTGGCTTCATGTCCAAGACAGCTTTTACTTTCTCTGGGTTAGGGCATATGCCATCGTGACTGATGACGTTGCCGAGCAGTATACCAGATGGAACACCAAAGATGCACTTCTTTGGGTTTAATTTCCATTGGAATGTGTTAAGGGCTGCAAAGGTACATTCTAGGTTGTCGACAAGGGTGTATGCTTCCTTGGTTTTAACAACTACATCGTCAACATAAGCCTCGATGAGGTTGTCTTTTATCTCGTCTTTGAGGCAGACCTGTATGGCGCGTTGGAAGGTAGCCCTAGCGTTCTTGAGACCGAACGACATGGTCGTGTAGCAATAGGCGCCGAAGGGCATGATGAAGGATGTCTTGATCTGGTCGTCCTTTTTGAGAGCGATCTGGTGATAACCAGCGTAGCAATCGAGAAATGAAAGCAGCTCGCAACTGGCAGTTGAATCTACGACCTCGTCTATGCGAGGTAAGCCGAAGGGGTCTTTAGGGCAGTGTTTGTTGAGATCAGTGTAATCAACGCACATTCTCCATTCCTTATTCTTTTTGCATACAAGAACTGGGTTGGCTAACCACTCCAGATGATACACTTCTTTGATAAATCCGGCTGCTAAAAGCCGTGTAACTTCTACCCTAATAGCCTCCTTTTTGTCACGAGTGAACCATCGTAGCTTCTGCTTGATGGGTTTGGCCTTGCCATCGACATTTAAGGAGTGCTCGATCAAGTTCTGAGGTACACCGGGCATGTCAGCGGGTTTCCATGCGAACACACTCACGTTGCTCCTCAAGAACCTGACGAGCGCGTCTTCCTATTTAGGATCCAGGTTGGCCCCGATAAGGGCCATTTTGCTGGGATCACCGTCGACCAGCTAGATCTCTTTGTGCTCTTTGGACTTGATGTTCTTGCGTGTGGCCTCGAGCTCTGGGATCTCCAGGTGGTCGGCTGGGATCTGCTTGGCGTCAAGCATGGTCTTGGCCATGAGAATAGAGAGGTCGTGAGCCTCTGCTATTTTGAAGCTGTCATCCTCGCAAGTGTAAGCTGCATATACGTTGCCCCTGAGAGTTAGAACCCCCTTCTCAGTAGGCATCTTGAGCACCAAATACCTATAGTGAGGTATGGCCATGAACTTGGTGAGCGCTGGTCGGCCAAGGATAGAATGGTAGGTGACTTCGAAGTCAGCGACTACGAAGTTGACATAGTCGGTGCGGAAGTGGTCTGGGGTACCAAATTGCACAGGTAGCGTGATCTGCCCGAGAGGTGTGGAGCTCTGTCCGGGGAGAACACCCCAGAACTGTGCCTCGTATGGCTTGAGATCAGCCTGGGTTATCTTCAAGGCTGGCAAACTATTCTTGAATAGTATATCGATGGAACTGCCGCCGTCAATCAGCACTCTATCGAACTGAACCTTGTTGATATAAGGATCGAGAACCAGAGGAAAACGCCATGGCTCAGGTATTGTAGCCCATTGGTCCTTTCTGCTAAAGGAGATCTCGCAATGAGACCAAGGAGGGAGCCACGGATCGGCGATGAGGTTGTCGACATTGGCCACGTTCAAGCAAGCATAGGCGAGCAGCTTGCGCTCTTGTTTGGTCTCAATGGACACTTTGCTCCCCATGATGCTGTGGACGCGGTCGGTCGGCTTGACATACTTGTGATGGGGATCTGCGTCTTCATCATCGTCGTCCTCATTACGCTGCTCCCCTGTGTCGTTAGGCTTGTCGGATTTATCCGGAGCCTGTTGGCGCGTGTAGATGGATTTGAGAACACGGCAATTCTCCATGGTATGGTTTGACTTGGGATGGAGCTGGCAGGGTCCTTTCAATGCTTTGGCATAGTCTTCTTCGTAGTTGCGATGTCCGCCACCTTTTTTAACGATGTTGACTTCGCCGTCATCTTCCTGAGCACGCTTGCACCTGTAATCGTCACGACGATTACGCCGCTGATTACGCTGGTCGTGGTGGTCGCGAGAATCATTGCGTTGGTTGTGGCGATCAAAATTGTCATTCTGACCACGGTTGTCGCAGTAGTCATCACGGTTTTGGGGGTGGTCGGAGCGTGGAACCCTTGCTGCTTCTTTGATGATTATCTTTTTAGCATCATCGGCGTCTGCATATTTTTTAGCAGCAGCTAGGAGCACTGTGACCGATTCAGGTCTTTTGTGGAGGAGCTTGTCCCTTAGGGCATCGTGGAAGTGGAGACCAGTGATGAAAGCTTCGATTGCCTTGTTGTAGGAGATTGATGGGACCTTGATGCGCATCTCCGAGAAGCGTCGGACGTACTCTCGTAGTGGCTCATCTTTGCGATCTCGAATCCGCTGCAGATCATATTTGTTGCCGGGTTGTTCGCAAGTAGCAATGAAGTTGTCGATGAATGCTTGCTTGAGCTCTTGCCAAGAATCAAAGTAGTTTGCCGGCAAGCTGACCAGCCATTGGTGGCCCGCATGGCCGACGGCGACTGGGAAGTAATTAGACATGATGTGCTGGCGACTGGGAAGTAATTAGACATGATGTGCTCGTCAGCCATGGCTGATCTGCATGCGGTTTCATAGAGCATGACCCATAACTCAGGGTTCTCCTTGCCGTCGTACTTCTGGAGTTTTTTGAGCTTGAAGTTTTTTGGCCACATGACTTGGCGAAGGTGAGGAGTAAACTGCTTCAAACCCAGAGGGCCGTGGGTAGTATCATATTCCATACGGTGATAGCTTTCGTAGGATGCATGATCATTGGCTCTTTGGTTGATGCGATCGCGCAGATCGCATTCTCTGAGGTAATGGCAGAGATCGTTATTGCCATCACGGCGATCCTGATTGCCGCCCTGGTTGACCCTGCGACCGTGGTTATCACGACGATTGTCGCGGTTTTCTCGTCGATTATCGTCCCGGTTGTAGCGGCGGTTGTCGTTCTGACCACCATCATGACCACCATTTCCGCCTTGAAGATTGTCTAGTGGGACGTTGTTGCGCGAGCCACGTCGGTTGGGTGGTTGTGGGCAACTTGAATACTGACGACTGTGGCTTGATTCGACTGAGGCGGTTAGAGCCCGAGCTTGGTTCGCAATCTCTGCGGTCTAGGCCATAGCAGCCATCAGGTAGGCATGCATATCATCATGAATTGCCTGGATTTCCGGGGTATTGGGCAGTCATTGCATTATCGCCATAGCAACAGCTACGTTGGCGCTTGGAGTCCTGAAGACCTGCTTTTCCCCTACCCTATCAAAGGCATTGTTGAGATCACATGGCTGGAGCCTTATGCGTCATGCCTCCACTTCTACCTCGGCTTTGGCTTGTCTGCGATTAAACCGGTCAATATTGCGTGCTTCGCATGCTAGCCTTTCTTGTTCTGTTTCGCCAACTGCTGGGGGTTCGTCATTACTAACGACATTGATTAAGTCTCCTCGCCTTGGTGGGAAGGATGGGAATCGTGAAAACCCCGGGGAGCGGTCTGGGATATCTAGATCATAATCAACTTCTTCATCGTCATGAAGCTGAAGCTCAGTGTGGATGGAGCCATTAGATGCGGTGCTGGACGGGGAGCTTAAGCCACCCTCTTGAACTGTGTGGACCGATCCTTCTTGATACTCCTCAATCCGAACCATGTTGACGAAGTTGCGTGGCTTTGGCCGAGGTCGATGTATATTGTATGCATAGTTGGAAGTAGTGTTTTGTAGGCCGTAGAGCTGGGCCTGGTAATTCTCCATCAAGGCTTTGCACTCGGAGAGCCGGAGACCCGTTGCGGGGGCTGGTCGGCGACGAACGGAGCGCCCTTCAGGAGTAGACGTGACCACGAGATCCGTTCCGAGTTGTGTAGGGCGACTGGTCCGAGCTGGTCAGGTAGATCTGTTGTGGGTAGTGGCTACCTGCTCGGTAGGTTGATTTTGAATCAAATCTACCAGAGCTAGGGTTTTAGCAAGCTTGGTGCCGACCCGATCGATGGAGTCGAGTAGGTCGGTGTTATCGATCTGCCTCCCTTTGTAGCGAGGAAGCGAACAACGGGTTATCGGCGTGGCTAAAGACGATGCTGGTGTGGCCAGAGCCAAATCCAACATGGTTGGAGCCATAGCCGATGCTGGTGAAGCAGTGGTCGACACAGATTGGATCTGCGCCTCCTCTGTGGTCATGGCGATGAAGTTGTCGGAGCCAGTGGTCTAGGTGATCTAGCCGATGGTGAACGTGAGGCTGTTCGGCGTAGCCATGGAGCCGAGGATGATGACCATCTTGTTCGTCTGGGGAGCAGTACGCACACCCTCTACCTGGCGCGCCACTGTCGACGAAATATGGTCGGCAGTCTACCTAGGGGTATGCCCAAGGTAGTAGATTATCGGTAGACAGGAGCGCAAGCTACGAACGAGATGATGACGTAAGACAGACACGAGGTTTTATCCAGGTTTGGCCACTGTGAGGGCGTAATACCTACGTCCTGTGTCTGATTGTATTGATGTATGTCAATGAGATTGTTTTTGAGAGGGGTCCCCTGCCCACCTTATATAGTCTGGGGGCAGGGTTATAGATCTAGAAACTAATCCTAACTAGTTACAATTGTCAAAGGTGTCCAGATAAGGATTCCTATTCTAACCGACCAGGATCTTGCTTGATCTCCAAGTCTACCTTGATTCCTTGCGCAGGACTTTGAGCAGATCGGCTGGGCCACGCGTCGTCTTCAGGTGGACCGAACCCCCTGGTCCGGGCCGGCCCAAACCTAGCCGTAAGGGTATAGGGGTTATTACCCCCACAGTGTTCAACCTCTGAAGGAGCGAGAGAATTATGGTTTTGAGTACTCTAGGGCAAAGGATCCTTCTCGTATGCTCCCTGCCCTTGAGTTGACTGATGAGGAGGTGCTCGAGCGCCTTTAGAAGATGTTGAAAGGAGCAAGTGTCATCCCGCATGCTGTCCCCAAGTATTGTGCTAACAACCCGCCTCCTGCTGTGAGTTGTTTTTTCTTATGCGGTTACTTTTTGTATTTCCTTTGTTGTCTCCACTTTTTGCTTAATCTTTCTCGTCTGGTTGTTTTACTCTTTTATAGGAATTGGGGCGTAACTTCATTGATCCGATTCCCCTTGATGACCGCCCTGCCATGGTGGAGACTGGGGAGAGTCTTGCTGGGGCATCTTTAACCAGTAAGTTTCAAACCACCACGATGTTTCCTGGTGTTTCTTCCGTAGTTCTTGACGCATATGTAGAGTATGTTCCTCGTCCAGTTCCTCGAGCTCCTCGTAGTGTCGGAAAAAGGGGGCGAGCGGATTGTTCTTCTTCTGGTTTGTCTGCTACCAAGAAGTCTCACCAGTCGAGTACTCGTCCAGGTACTCAAATTATAGGTAGCGTGCTCCTAGGTGAGCATATTAATATGTTTTGTCTTTTTGTTGTTTGTTTGTGCCTTTAACCGAGAACTTTTCTCCTTTTTCAGATGGCATTGTGGTTGCCTTGTTTGAGAGTGAGGATGATGATGTGGCCCTTGTCATGCGTCGGTGAGTTGTTTTCTTGTTTTTCTATTGTTGAACACCTCTTTTTGTTCTGACTTTGGCCTTGTTCTCTTGTAGTAAGCGGTTGTCGAGCTCAAGTTCTTCTGGGGCTCTAGTACCAACCACGCCACTCCTGTCGCAGAGTGGTGGTGATATTTTTGCTGCTATAGTTCCCCCTCTAAGGTCTTCTGTTCGTCTTGGGGATTTTATGAAGAAGAAGATAGCTAAGTGAGTGAATCTTGGTTATGTTTCTTTGCTTCTGTTTTCCTTTTTTCTGATTCATATTCTTATCGTTGAGTTTCCTTATCATCTTGTAGACCCTCGCCTTCCCTAAACCCTCAGTCGACCTCTTGTCAGTCCTCTGGAGCGCCCCTATGTACTGAGTCTAAGGACTCAAATGTACGGTCGGCGAGGTGGCTGTGAGGGAGACAGGGTTCCCAGGTGATCACGCTGCTGGGGATTTGCTGACTCCGGGGGTGACCGTGGCTCGTGGTGGTGGATCCATCTGAGCAGGTCACCGGGGCTTCCCAGGATGCGGCCCTGGTCTTGCCTTCTTTGCATCGGCCGGCTTCTCCCTCTGCTCCTCTTGCTACTAGTGGTCAGCGTTTAGATGATGATGTGTTGCAACAATTCGATGCCACTTATCGATTGTCAGAGCTGACCGCTGCCTGGGGAACCTTTGTGACTTCTTTTGGGGAAAAACTCCAGGTAAGTTTTTCTGAAGTTCTTTCTTTGGATGTTCGTCTTTCTTTTGTTCTTATGTCTTGTTTTTATCTCTCTTTTTGTTCAGTCTTTTTCTTGAGATCATACTGGCTTCTTTTTCTTGTCTAAAACCAAGAAAAAGTTGTCTTCTGAGGTTAGTGCCCTAAAAACAGAGCTTGACCTCTGTCGGGCCGAGATGGAGACCGAGCATCAAACGCACCAGAGGGAGGAATAGGCTCTCCATGCCCAGGTGGTTGAGACAGAAGAGCAAAGGGATGCTGCTGTCTAGGAGGCCTTGAAGCATGTGGAGGCCATGAAGAAAGAGTGCAATGGTATTGCAGGTTTTTTTGTTTCCTTTTGTATTCAAATTTCCCTTTCTGCTGACTTGTTTTATGGTGCCAGGTCTAGCTCTCTGAGTTGAAAAGCAGAAGCTCTCGGAGGGTATTGAGGAAATGAAGATACTTGTTTGCAATAATCGCAACAAGGCTGAGGAGGTAATTACTCGTGCTGAAGAAGAACTCACGCTTGCCAAGTTGATTAGGTGTGGAGCTGATAGGGATCTTGGGTAGGTCCAAAAAACTGTTGAAGTCTTGACTGGTAAGTTGGCGACGGCTACTGAGAACTGGAATGCTTTGTGGAAATCATTTCGGTCAATAGCCGACCTCCTCCGGACTCCAACAGATGATGGTCAATCTTGGGCTCAGTTTATTCCCCAAGTTCTAACCCGTTTCTAGGGGTTCGTGAAGAGGTGCGCCCAACTATGTACCAGAAATGTTCTTGCCCAGGTCCGGGTTCTTGCTCCGGAGGTCCCTTTGTCCAAGATTGCAGAGGAAGCCGAGAGTCAAGAGTATCTGGATGCCGTTGAAAAGGTGGAGCCTGAGGTCAAAGATTTAGCTAGGAGGATTGTGGATAATCTTAATATTGATATTTCTTCTCCTGATGACGATGCTTGATGTAATTGACCTTTGTACTCCAGCCTCTGTAATAGGATATTATACTTCTTTTTGAATGAAGATCCTTTATTTTTTGTTGATGTCTTCTTTGCCTGGATGTCTTCGCCTTGTTTATTCTTTAAATGAGTTGTCCAAGTGATCAAAATTTTTTCTGAGTAGTCATTTGTTGGTCGTGGTGCGTATCCACAGTTTATGGTGGTCGTGTTGTTTCATCCGTTGTAGGATCACTGTAACACCTCGGGTGTTTAAATATTAAAAACCGGACATATCATCATATGCATTGCAAGGCATTGGTCATGTTGCAAATTTTGTTATGCATTCACTAAAACAAGTTTACATTTATGTTATAAGTATTGCTTGGTATTGTTTGAATCAAGTTTGAAATATTTGTATTGATTTGAAATTCCGAAAACCCTGATTTTCAATCTTTAAATCCGACCCTGAAAATCCATTTCAAAATCAAAGCACATTTGGGGTTGAGTCTTAAAGCAAAGTTGTAGAGCTTGTCGAGTTGTACAAAGTTTATTTTTGGAGTTTTTCAAGTTGTTCAATAAATTTGAAGTTATTTAAAAAGGCGAAATTCCTTAAATATCCCCGCTTTAAATTCAAAAGTTCATTTCAAAATGTTGGCTGAATTTGGGTATGGTTTCAAAAGAAAAGTTGTAGAACTTTTGATTTTGAACAACTTTTGTTTTGGATATTTTGAGTTGTTATGAAAATTTGGGAGTAATTTGGGAATTTTGGCGGATGGCAATTCTGTAATTTCGATGAACAGTAACCGCGGGATCCAAACTCATCGCCGGCGATCTTCGGTTTGCTTCCGGGCATGGTCGTGGCCGTTTTTTTGGCGTCATTGGCGGCGCTGGTGAAGGCCACAAATGGCTTCCTTGAGCTTCGAGCCGTGTTATTTGGACCGAGGCGCCCGTCGTCGTCGTTCTTTTTTCTCTTGCTCTGTTTTCTCCCGCCGCCACCGCCATTCTCCGTTGAGCCATCGCCGTCGAACCAGCATCTGAGCCGTCGCAGCGATGCGTGTCCCAGCTCCGCTAGTTCCTTGCGCACCCAGCCAGCTAGCTCTAGTTGCTTGATTTCGCCGTGAACTCGCCGTTCATCGTTTTCTTCCTCGCGGCAAAGCACCACCGTGGTGTGCTGCGTCGCGTAACTGCGTGTTACGGTGAGCCTCTGCTATTTCTGACTCTTGCTTCAGCTTTGCCTCGATGTCGTGGTGCTTTGTGCCCGGTTGATTGACCATTTCTTCCACCACAGTCGCCGGAGCATCGCCATCGTCGAAATTTGCTCCGCCGTGATCGCTGTGACCGTCGAACCGTGTCTCTGTTGCTTCTCAGGCTCGGCCAGCGACTCCAGTGTGTTCGGGGTGAGCTCCTGGTTCTACCCGAGTTGTTTGTTTCATCGTTACCGAGTTCCTATCGCCAACGTAGCGCAGCCGCGCTGCCACGTCCGCCATGGCCGCCGTCGAGCTAGTATAGGGCCGTAATCAGTACAGATAGGGACGTCAATCGATGCGCCTAGTCTTGGTGATCGTTTTGGTACTTTGGCCGTCGACGTTGGACTCACCGTCGGCGAGGAATCACCGGTCAGAGCTGTCGCTGCCGTGGTCAACGTCGGAGGTTGAAGATGACAAGTGGGACCCGGCTGTCAGTGACTCAGCGTTCAAAATGGATTTTCTATTTTTCTAAAATAAGTGAATAGTGTCTGTTTTTGTTATTTTTGTGTAGATTTATTTAGAGCTCCAAAAATTATGAAAATTTTTGTGTGACTTCTCTGTGATGTTTATTATTTAGAAAAAATATGAAATGTTGATTTTCTGTACTTTTTGAATGTGATAAAAATTGCTCAATTAATTAATAAATGAGTTTCTAGGATTTTTCTAGGCTTATTTATGTATCCAAAAATTATGAAAATTGTTTTGTCACTTAGTTATCATGTGATGAACATATACAAAAATTTTGAGGTCAATTGGAACAAGTTGATTTATTTCATAATTATTAATTAATTAATTAATTCATAAAAGCAAATAGTAACCTTTAGTGATTTAGGTTTTGTTTGAGTTTTTGATTAAGTGATGTCCTTGGGTCATTAGTTGGTAATGATCCTTGGCAATTGTTGTGAGTGTTGCGAAAATGGTTTAGTTGCTTTAACTTGTAATTGTACCGCGAAGGAAAGTTGTATTCAAGTTGTTAAGTTTTGCATCCATCATCGAGCATCATATTTTGTATCCGCATCATGTTAAGCATGGCATTGTTACTACGTGTAGTGAACGAAGGTGAACACATGGTAGTTAATCAAGTAGTTGAGGAGGTTGATCCGTCTGTGGAGGTTGGTGTTGATATCGGTGGAGCGACTCCGGACCCGGACTTTTCCGTCAACGAAGGCAAGCCCCGGATACATACAACCCTACCTTGTATTTTACAAATTGATTTCTCTTTTGCTTCTTTTTACTGCATTAAGTGATTAGGAGTCAAGTGAAAACCAAATTGGTACCTTACCAACCTTGTTATTCCATATTTACCATATTACCAGTTTTAAATTCGTATATGCCAGTTTTGCTTAGCTATGCTTAGAACGGTGAAAGTCGGGTGATTACCTGTCATCTACAAGTTTTAAATGGAGCTTTGGTTAATTATGTTAACATGTGATATGGGAATGTGGAGTAATAAATCTAGACCGGGCGGACTCGGTGTGTGTGAGCCACAAGACATGGAGGTCTTGTGAGCAGGTTCTTTCCGCCTGTGTCGATTAAGGTCCGTCCGTTGTTGAATTGCATGAGGTGAGACTTTGTAGTACTAACCACATACTCCGGTAAGCCTTAACTTGGCTATTCTATTATGAGAATGGCTACTCGCGCACTGGGAGTGGAGAGATGGCGGGAATAGCGTGTACCCACGTGGCAATGGGCTGGATTGGTGGAGTACTATATTCTTGGGTGGCGCGGACCTGTTCTTGTTTTAGAGGATCCGAGGGTAGGTTGGTATATGTAGGTCGGGGACCTACATATGTCGTGTGGTCTGGAATTCCCAGCTGGGTTATAATCGGTTCGAATCGTCGTTGCTCCTCGGTTATGGAGACTCAACTCACTGTTCATCATCGTAGTAATTAATAACTGGAACTTGAGGATGGTTTGAGAAAGTGTTGGTTACGAAGTTTCATGATCTCAATACGGATCGTGTCAGCTTTGTATATGATCTTTATGAAGTTTTAAACGTTGATATAAAGAATTTTTTTAAAATGCTTTTACGCAAAAAGAACCTTGATTATTGCTATAGCCATACCTTGAATCCCATGAGCTTGCATTCCTGTGTTCTTTTAAATTCTTATTTTGGTTAAGTCTTGTTGAGTACTTTTGTACTCAGGGTTCGTTGACCCTTGTTGCAGGTGAGGCTCATGAGCAGATCTGTTTTGGATCATGCTGCATGACTGTTGTTCAGTGCGATGACGATAATTAAATGTGTGGCCCTTGGGCAGGGCAGCTTATGTTGTGTGTTTTGTAATATATTATAATGCCACTCCACTACTTTGGTTTGTTTTATTATCGAACTTAGTTGTATGGTTTGAAACAAATGGTTTGTAAACTATGTTATTGTAAGTCTTCCGCTACTTTTACTCTGATGTATCTATTTGAATAAACTGTTGTAATACTGCAATGACTCTGTAATGTGATCCTGCTCGGAAATCGTGGATGATTCGGGGTTCCACGGGGACACCCGACAGTCTTCTTAAGTTACTAGGAACATATGCATAGTCGTCAGAGGTCGTTGGACAGTGACAGGTGCATGTGGGTCCTATAATTTAGGAGGTTCTGCCACAGAATGGTATCAGAGCGATCGTTACAAAGTTTTTGTGGTATTGGTTTACAAAAACTTCAAAATGATTTGGGATGACTAGATTTAACTTGATTAATTTGGTCCAAATTGCTTCTAACTTGTCTTATTTCTTTCTCACCATTCCTTATTTGATTAAAAAGGTTTTGTGTGGTGGAGTAGTAATCTTATTATGCCCTATATAAGAACAAATGTTGTTTATTTTCGTTTTAAGCCTTGGTGGTTTTGTTCGGCAGAACGATTCATGCATCATAATTAAGTTACTTGTTACTTCCTTCGTCTCTGAGTCTGGGGTGAGTAGTGTGTATGGGTTGAGTGTGTAGTCCATCCTTACTGCTTTTGAGACTATTGTCAGATTGTTTTACTTGGATTAATACTACTTGTACAGTATGGCTCGTACCAAGAAGACACCCCGTAAGTCCACTGGGCCCAAAGGAGTTCCTCGGTACCAACTAGCCCCTAGGAATGATGGTGCTAGCAGTAGCAGCTCTAGGCCTGATCCTAAGGCAGAGATATAGAGGATTTCTGCAGAGTTAGCCCAAGCTACTAGAGATAGGACTATGGACGCCATTCAGGTGGGCAGATTACAGGAGCAACTAAGACGTCTCACCACCGCTCACAGGAACTACGAACGTATGTTAGTTCGTACGGTGGAAGGAAGGAATGAAGCTTGGCATAGGGAAAATGTAGCTAGAGCTAGAACTCATGAGTTAGAATTTTATGTAGAAGACTTAGAGGAGCATAATACCTATCTGCATGAGGAAGTTCATAGGCTAAGCAATCTCCTAGATCCAAATCATGAACCCCAAGCTGATGAAATGGACCCCGGTGTTATCCTTGCCGATGGTAGTGAATCGGAAGAAGAAGAAGAAGAAGAAGAAGCTCCCGAAGAATTAGTAATGATCGATGAAAGTGACAATGAAGGCGGTAATATTTCCAGAATGGATACCGAGCCTGAAGTTTGATGTAATCGCAAAAAGGAGTAGAGTTGTGAAATAGTTAGTTCTAGTTTAAGTTAAGTAGTCTTGTTTAAATGCGGTTTTGTGTTTAAATAAGTGAAACTAGTGTAATGAGTTGCAGTCCGCTCTTTTATCAATCAATAAAGGCTTGTGAAGTAAAGTTCGGTTTGTTGTGAACAGATGTGTCGTACGTGGGGTTCGTATATTCCTGGTACTTCACAAAATGAAAATGATATTCCAGATCCACCACTAGTTCCAACAAATCTAGCGGATGTTATAGCCGCACTTGTCAATGTGACGGTTGAAAATTCGCGTTTGCTTCATGAGATGGCTCAAAGTAATTAGAATTAGATGCATGGAAACCGTGGTCGCCATAATAATAGGCAGGAGGCTACATATGTGGACTTCACAGATACAAAACCCCCAATGTTCACTAAGGCAGATGAACCACTGGAGGCCTGACGATTGGCTTAGGACCATGGAGCAGAAGTTTGATCTTATACCATGCACAGAGTTTTAGAAACCAGTCTTTGCTGCTCAGCAACTTAGAGGTGCAGCCGGTGCTTGGTATGCAAATCTTATGGCCATGAAACCCGCAGGTGTTCCGTTAACTTGGATGGAGTTTCGTACTGCTTTCAAAGCCCATTATATCCCGGAGGGAGTTATGGCTATGAAGCTGGATGAATTTCTTGCTTTGAGGCAAGGGGACCAAACCGTGATGCAATATGTGGGAAGATTCAATCACCTGTCACAATATGCATCTGAACATGTCAATACTGATGCCAAGAAAAAGAAATGGTTCATGAGAGGTCTGAATACCAAATTACAGACTATGATGACAACATGTACCAATGTCACTTATCATGAGGCAGTGAATATTGCTATTGCTTTAGAGGCAAAGTATCGGCAGCATAAGGAGCTCAAAAAGAAAAAGAGTATGCCATCTGGATCTTATGGGGGAAATCTGAAGAGGCAGAGGGTGATTTATCATCCAGTTAATCATAATCATCCTCCTTATCGTCCGCCGTAGTTTCAAGCCAGTCAGCAATCAAATGTCCATCCTGCTACAACTTATCAGAATCCACAACCGACAAATGCTTCTAGGGTTTCTGCTTCAACACCCTAGGGTCACAAGTATCCCTGTTTCAATTGTGGCAAGCCTGGTCATTTCTCGAGAGAATGTCCGTATCCAAGGCAGTCTAATCCCAATTATCAGAAGGCCCCTACAAATCAACAACAGGCTCAGGCACAAAACAAGAATAACAATCAGAATGCTCAGAAAGGCAAATATGAAAGGAAGACAGGACGGGTGTTCTATATTGAAGCTAGAGAGATTCCTGAAGGAGAGCCAGTGATGATGGGTATGTTTCCTGCTTGCCAATCATCCTGTAGTTATACTTTTTGATTCTGGCGCATCGCATTCATTCATCAATAGAACATTTGTGGTGAAGTATGAAATTTCAATTGAGACAACAAAGGAAAATTTCTTTGTACAGTCGCCCAGGGGGCGTCTGTGTACTAAGGAAATGGTATACCAGGTGCCCATAAACCTGAGTGGGCATATTTTTCCCACTACCATGATTATCCTTAAGGGTCAGGATATAGATGTAATCTTAGGAATGAATTGGATGTATCAGCATAAGGCTATTATAGATGCTTTGAATAGAACTATAAGGGTGAGTTTGCCAGATAGAACTTCTCAACTTCTCATCCAACTTCCAACCTTAAGAAGATCAGTGGGCAGAGTTTGTGCAACTATCGTCAAAGAGATTAGAGATATCCCGGTAGTATGTGAATTTCCTGATGTATTTCCTGAGGATTTACCCGGTCTATCACCTGATAGGGATGTCCAGTTTAACATAGAATTGCAACCTAGAACAGCTCCAATTTCTCGGAGAGCTTATAGGATGCCACCTAAGGAGTTAGTCGAGATGAAAACTCAGTTGCAAGAATTGATTGAGAAGGGGTTTATACAACCTAGTTCATCGCCTTGGGGGTGTCCGGCAATTTTTGTGAAAAAGAAAGATGAGACTCTGAGGTTATGTGTTGATTATCGTCCGTTGAATGAAGTGACCATCAAGAATAAATATCCATTACCTCGGATAGATTTGCTTTTTTGTCAATTGGCGAGCCAAGGTTTTCTCAAGATAGATTTGAGGTCGGGGATATCATCAAATCAAGATAAAGCTCAAGATATTCCCAAAACGGCATTTACCACAAGATATGGACTATATGAATATTTGGTAATGTCTTTTGGTTTGACCAATGCTCCACTCATTTCATGTATTTGATGAATTCAGATTCATGCCTAAGCTAGACAAATTTGTAGTGGTGTTTATTGATGATATTCTAGTATATTCCAAGAATAAGGAAGAACATGCGAAACATCTCAGAATTGTTCTGACTCGCTTGAGGGAACATCAACTATATGCCAAGTTCAGCAAGTGTGATTTTTGGCTTAAGGAAGTACAATTTCTCGGACACATCTTGTCAGAGGAAGGAGTTGCTGTTGATCCAAGCAAAGTGAAGGATGTGCTTGATTGAAAACCACCAACCACAGTTCATCAAGTTCGGAGTTTTTTGGGATTGGCGGGGTATTACCGTCGGTTTATTCCAGATTTCTCTAAAGTATCAAAGTCCATAACTAAGTTACTAAAGAACCAAGTCAAGTTTGCCTGGTCATCTGATTGTGAAGAGGCTTTCCAGACTTTGAAGAGACTGTTGACCACTGCACCAGTATTAGCCCAACCTAATATCGAGAAGCCGTTTGATGTTTATTAAGATGCTTCAGGTATTGGTATTGGATGTGTGTTGATGCAAGAAGGCCGAGTTATTGCTTATGCATCCAGGCAACTTAAGCAACATGAAGAACACTATCCGACTCATGATTTGGAGTTAGCAGCTGTGGTACATGCTCTGAAGATTTGGCGGCATTACCTACTTGGTAATATGTGCCATATTTATACAGACCACAAGAGCTTAAAATATATCTTTACTCAGTCAGAGCTGAATATGCGACAAAGAAGATGGTTAGAGTTGATTAAAGATTATGACTTGGAAGTACATTATCACCCCAGTAAAGCAAATGTGGTGGCGAGATGCTCTCGATGCAAAAAGTTATTGCAATTGTCTGACAGTAAGAACAATGGGTTTGACTTTATGTCAAGAGATGGAGAAGTTAAATGTAGAAGTAATTCAACAAGGTAGTTTGACCAACATAATTGTTGAAGCCACTATTTGAGATCAAGTTATTCTTTGCTCGGAAGGAAAACAAGGTGTAGCCCATATCAAGGAAAGAGTTAGGAATGGAAAGGCGGAATGTTTCAAAGATATATAATGAAGGTGTGCTATGGTTCAAGGATCGTTTGGTAGTACCAAAAGTTCCTGAGTTGCGGCAGTCAATTCTTGAAGAAGCACATGCTACTAGGTTATCTATCCATTCAGGAAGCAACAAGATGTACCATGACTTAAAACAAAGGTTTTGGTGGACAAAAATGAAGATAGAAATTAAGATATATATAGCAAAGTGTGATACTTGTCGAAAAGTGAAAGCTATACATTTGAGGTATCTTTGAGAACTACAACCATTACCTATTCCACTTGGAAGTGGGAGGACATAAGTATGGACTTTATTGTTGGTCTACCCAAGACATCAAAGGGATTTGACTCAATATGGGTTATTGTAGATCGACTCACTAAGTCAGCACATTTTCTTCTTGTCAAGACTATATATCCCACCGTCCAATACGCCAAGATATATTTAGCAAGAATTATGAGTCTCCATGGAATACCAAAGACCATAGTGTCCAATCGGGTACAGTTTGTCTCCGCTTTTGGAAACAATTGCATTCTTCATTGGATACCAAGCTCCTGTATATAGTATAGCTTATCATCCTCGGTGATGGAATGGATGACCGAAAGAGTCAATCAAGTGCTTGAAGATATGTTAAGGTGTTGTGTCCTTAATTATTCCAACAAGTGGGACGAATGCTTACCTTTGGCCAAGTTCTCATATAACAATAGTTATCAGGAAAGCATTAGAATGGCTCCATTTGAAGCACTCTATGGTCGTAGATGCAGAACATCACTGAGTTGGTCAGAGCATGGAGAAAGAAGATTCTTTGGAGTTGACCTTGTGAAAGAAACGGAAGACAAGGTTAGGCAAATACAGAGTAATTTGAAAATAGCTCAGTCCTGCCAAAAGAGTTATGCGGATAGATGACGGAGACCATTGGTGTTTAACAAAGGATATTTTGTATATCTGAAAGTATCACCAATAAAGGGAGTTAACCGTTTTGGTGTTAAAGGCAAGTTGGCACCTCGATATATTGGACCATTTTAAATTTTGGAGAGATATGGAAAAGTGGCCTATCACTTGAAATTACCGAAACATTTATCACCGTTTATGATGATGTGTTCCATGTGTCTCAGATTGAAGAAGTGTCTTCGAGTGCCCGAAAGCGTAATGTTGAAGTTGAAGGAGTGAAACTTGAACCAGATCGACTTATTCAGAATATCCTATCCGAGTGTTGGATCGAAAAGATCATGTTACTCGGAGGAGAACTATAAAGTTCTACAAGATACAATGGAATCAACATTCGAAGAGGAAGCTACTTGGGAATCGAAGATTACTTGTTAGAAAAGTTTCTAGAGTTTCTTGCGTCATTATAGAATAGAGTATCTTTATTAGTTAAGCTCGGTTGTTACAAATTGTGTTTTGTAAAGGAACCTCAGTTGTTTTATGGATGAGAATTGGATGTTTTTGGATTGACACATTTCCTTTTCCATTACTTACCCTATGGCTTTCAATCTCAAGTGAGATTTCTTTTAGGGGAAGGATTGTAACACCTCGGTGTTTAAATATTAAAAATGGACATATCATCATATGCATTGCAAGGCATTGGTCATGTTGCAAATTTTGTTATGCATTCACTAAAACAAGTTTACATTTATGTTATAAGTATTGCTTGGTATTGTTTGAATCAAGTTTGAAATATTTGTATTGATTTGAAATTCAAAAACCCGATTTTCAATCTTTAAATCCGACCACGAAAATCCATTTCAAAATCGAAGCACATTTTGGGGTTGAGTCTTAAAGCAAAGTTATAGAGCTTGTCGAGTTGTACAAAGTTTATTTTGGAGTTTTCAAGTTGTTTAGTAAAATTTGAAGTTATTTAAAAGGTGAAATTCCTTAAATATCCCCGCTTTAAATTCAAAAGTTCATTTCAAAATGTAGGCCGAATTTGGGTATGGTTTCAAAAGCAAAGTTGTAGAACTTTTTATTTTGAACAACTTTTGTTTTGGATATTTTGAGTTGTTATGAAAATTTGGGAGTAATTTGGGAATTTTGGCGGATGGCAATTCTGTAATTTTGATGAACGATGTAATCATGGAGCCAACTCATCGCCGGGCAATCTTCGGTTTGCTTTAAGGCGTGGTCATGGCCATTTTTAGTGTCGTATTTGGCGCGATGAAGGCCACAAAAGCAGCTTCCTTGAGCTTCGAGCCGTGTTATTTGGACCGAGGCGCCGTCGTCGTCGTTCTTTTCTCTTGCTCTGTTTTCTCCCGCCGCCACCGCCATTCTCCGTTGAGCCATCGCCGTCGAACCAGCATCTGAGCCGTCACAGCGATGCGTGTCCCAGCTCCGCTAGTTCCTTGCACACCCAGCCAGCTAGCTCTAGTTGCTTGATTTCACCGTGAACTCGCTGTTCATCGTTTTCTTCCTCGCGGCCGGCAGCACCACCGTGGTGTGCGCGTCGCCGTGGCCAGCGTGTTACGGTGAGCCTCTACTATTTCTGAATCTTGCTTCAGCTTCGCCTCGATGCCATGGTGCTTTGTGCCCGGTTGATTGACCATTTCTTCCACCGCAGTCACCGGAGCATCGCCGTCGTCGAAATTTGCTCCGTCATGATCGCTGTGACCGTCGAACCGTGTCTCCGTTGCTTCTCAGGCTCGGCCAGCGACTCCAGTGTATTCGGGGTGAGCTCTTGGTTCTACCCGAGTTGTTTGTTTCATCGTTACCGAGTTCCTATCGCCGGCGTAGCGCAGCCATGCTGCCGCGTCCGCCATAGCCGCCGTCGAGCTAGTATAGGGTCGTAATCAGTACAGATAGGGACGTCAATCGATGCGCCTAGTCTTGGTGATCGTTTTGGTACTTTGGCCGTCGCCGTTGGACTCACCGTCGGCGAGGAATCGCCGGTCAGAGCTGTCGCTGCCGTGGTCAACGTCGGAGGTTAAAGATGACAAGTGGGACCCGGTTGTCAGTGACTCAGCGTTCAAAATGGATTTTCTTTTTTTCTGAAATAAGTGAATAGTGTCTGTTTTTGTTATTTTTGTGTAGATTTATTTAGAGATCCAAAAATTATGAAAATTTTTGTGACTTCTCTGTGATGTGTATTATTTAGGAAAATATGAAATGTTGATTTTTAGTACTTTTTCAATGTGATAAAAATTGCTCAATTAATTAATAAATGAGTTTCCAGGATTTTTCTAGACTTATTTATGTATCCAAAAATTATGAAAATTGTTTTGTCACTTAGTTATCATGTGATGAACATATACAAAAATTTTGAGATCAATTGGAACAAGTTGATTTATTTCATAATTATTAATTAATTAATTAATTCATAAAAGCAAATAGTAACCTTTAGTGATTTAGGTTTTGTTTGAGTTTTTGATTAAGTGATGTCCTTGGGTCATTAGTTGGTAATGATCCTTGGCAATTGTTGTGAGTGTTGCAAAAATGGTTTAGTTGGTTTAACTTGTAACTGTACCGCGAAGGAAAGTTGTATTCAAGTTGTTAAGTTTTGCATCCATCATCGAGCATCATATCTTGTATCCGCATCATGTTAAGCATGGCATTGTTACTACGTGTAGTGAACGAAGGTGAGCACATGGTAGTTAATCAAGTAGTTGAGGAGGTTGATCCGTCTGTGGAGGTTGGTGTTGATATCGGTGGAGCGACTCCGGACCCGGACTTTTCCGTCAACGAAGGCAAGCCCCGGATGCATACAACCCTACCTTGTATTTTACAAATTGATTTTGCTTTTGCTTCTTTTTACTGCATTAAGTGATTAGGAGTCAAGTGAAAACCAAATTGGTACCTTACCAACCTTGTTATTCCATATTTACCATATTACCGGTTTTAAATTCAGTATGCCAGCCTTAGCTATGCTTAGAACGGTGAAAGTCGGGTGATTACCTCATCATCCGCAAGTTTTAAATGGAGCTTTGGTTAATTATGTTAACATGTGATATGGGAATGTGGAGTAATAAATCTAGATATTATGTGAGCCACAAGACATGGAGGTCTTGTGAGCACTTTCTTTGTCGATTAAGGTCCGTCCGTTGTTGAATTGCATGAGGTGAGACTTTGTAGTACTAACCACATACTCCGGCCTTAACTTGGCTATTCTATTATGAGAATGGCTACTTTGGAGAGATGGCGCGAATAGCGTGTACCCACGTGGCAATGGGCTGGATTGGTGGAGTACTATATTCTTGGGTGGCGCGGACTCTTGTTTTAGAGGATCCGAGGGTAGGTTGGTATATGTAGGTAAACCTACATATGTCGTGTGGTCTGGAATTCCCAAATTGGGTTATAATCGGTTCAATCGTCGTTGCTCCTCGGTTATGGAGACTCAACTCACTGCTCATCATCGTAGTAATTAATAATCGGAACTTGAGGATGGTTTGAGAAAGTGTTGGTTACGAAGTTTCATGATCTCAATACGGATCGTGTCGACTTTGTATATGATCTTTATGAAGTTTTAAACGTTGATATAAAGAATTTTTTAAAATGCTTTTACGCAAAAAAACCTTGATTATTGCTATAGCCATACCTTGAATCCCATGAGCTTGCATTCTGTGTTCTTTTAAATTCTTATTTTGGTTAAGTCTTGTTGAGTACTTTTGTACTGTGGTTCGCTGACCCTTGTTGCGAGGCTCATGAGCAGATCTGTTTTGGATCATCTTTGCATGATTTGTTGTTCATCATGATGACGATAATTAAATGTGTGGCCCTTGGGCAGGGCAGCTTATGTTGTGTGTTTTGTAATATATTATAATGCCACTCCACTACTTTGGTTTGTTTTATTATCGAACTTAGTTGTATGGTTTGAAACAAATGGTTTGTAAACTATGTTATTGTAAGTCTTCCGCTACTTTTACTCTGATGTATCTATTTGAATAAACTGTTGTAATACTGCAATGACTCTGTAATGTGATCCTGCTCGGAAATCGTGGATGATTCGGGGTTCCACGGGGACACCCGACAGTCTTCTTAAGTTACTAGGAACATATGCATAGTCGTCAGAGGTCGTTGGACAGTGACAGGTGCATGTGGGTCCTATAATTTAGGAGGTTCTGCCACAATCGCTCCTTGATAGGTCGAGCGTTTGTATGGCATTTATCTGCGCCGTGTAATCAACTCGGTATATGTAGATCGTTGTCTTGACAGATATTCTTGATTTGTCAAGTGCTTGTCTGGCTTTCGTCTGCGCTGTGTAATCAACTCGGTATATGTAGATCGTTGTGTTGACAAACTTTCTTGATTTGCCGAGTGCTTGTCTGGCTTTCGTCTGTGCCGTGTAAACAACTCGGTATATGTAGATCATTGTGTTGACAAACTTTCTTGAATTACCGAGTGCTTGTCTGGCTTTCGTCTATGCCATGTAAACAACTCAGGGTAAGTAGATCTTTGTCTTGACAAACTTTCTTGATTTGTCGAGTGCTTGTCTGGCTTTCGTCTGCGCCATGTAAACAACTCGGGGTAAGTAGATCTTTGTCTTGACAACCTTTTAGTTCTTGTCAGTACTAAAAAGACTTAGGACCAGCGATCTCAAGTATCTTCAGCTTCTTCTTTTTAGCTTTTTTGCTTAACTCGAGATGTGGCCAGCATCTGGCTCTTTCCCTGGTTGTAAAAACATCTTAGGATCGGTTCGGGTGGTGGCTTATCAGCTACCCTCATCGGCAGGCTCAAGCATCTTTTCAGCTCTTTTGCACTCGGCCAGTATGCTTAGGCATAGTTTCAGTTATTTTTCTTTTTGGTTCGGGTGTTAGCTTATTAGCTACCCTCATCGGTAGGCTCAAGCATCTTTTCAGCTCTTTTGCTCTCGGCCGGCATGCTTAGGAATAATTTCAGCCATTTTGCTTTTTAGTTCGAGTGTTAGCTTATTAGCTACCCTCATCAGCGGGTTCAAGCATCTTTTTAGCTCTTTTGCTCTCGGTTGGTATGCTCAGACATAATTTCAGCCATTTTACTTTTTGGTTCGGGTGTTAGCTTATTAGCTACCCTCATCGGGGGCTCAAGCATCTTTTCAGCTCTTTTGCCCTCGGCCGGTATGCTCAGGCATAATTTCAGCCATTTTGCTTTTTGGTTCGGGTGTTAGCTTATTAGCTACCCTCATCGACGGGCTCAAGCATCTTTTTAGCTCTTTTGCTCTCGGCCGGTATGCTCAGGCATAATTTCAGCCATTTTGCTTTTTGGTTCGGGTGTTAGCTTATTAGCTACCCTCATCGGTGGACTCAAGCATCTTTTCAGCTCTTTTGCTCTCGGTCGGTATGCTCAGGCATAATTTCAGCCATTTTGCTTTTTGGTTCGGGTGTTAGCTTATTAGCTACCCTCTTCGGCGGGCTCAAGCATCTTTTCAGCTCTTTTGCTCTCGGCGGTATGCTTAGTGAAAACAACTAGGGGATAATAAGACATATGTTGTCGAGGAACACCATCTTTATTGATCATGAATGTTGATATGCTTAGTGAAAACAACTGGGGGAAAGCCATAATAAGACATATGTTGTCGAGGAACACCATCTTTATTGATCATGAATGTTGATATGCTTAGTGAAAATAACTAGGGGGAAAGCCATAATAAGACATATGTTGTCAAGGAACACCATCTTTATTGATCATGAACGTTGATATGCTTAGTGAAAACAACTGGGGGAAAGCCATAATAAGACATATGTTGTCGAGGAACACCATCTTTATTGATCATGAACGTTGATCTCTTGTGGCTTGTATATATATTCTTCCTTGAGTTGTTTTCATGCATAGAATCTTCTTAGTTGGCTGATGTGCCATGTATTGTTGACTTCTTTTCCATCTTCAGTTATCAACTTGTACGTGCCTGGTCCGGTGACTTTTGTGATAATAAAAGGACCTTCCCATGGACTGAGTAGTTTATGGCGTCCGTCAGTTTTTTTGTATTCTTCTTAGTACTAGGTCTCCAATTTGGAGTGATCAAGTCTGGGTATTCTTGTTGTAGTGGTGTCTTAAACCTTGGGGGTATCTGGCTGATTGAAGGGTAGCGTTTACTCTGACTTCTTCTGTACTGTCGAGTTCTAATCTTCGATGTGTTCTGCTTCTCCTTCGTCATATTGTTGGTGACGTCTAGATCAAGTCGGCAGGTAGTACGGCTTCTGATCCATAAACTAGGAAGAAAGGTGAGTATCCGGTGGCTCTGCTTATTTGAGTTCGTAGCCCCCATACTACTTTGGGTAATTCTTCAATCCATTTGGATCCATAGTCCACTAGTTCTTCATACAATCTTGGTTTTAATCCGGCTAGTATGAGTACATTAGCCCTTTCTATCTGTCCGTTAGCTTCTGGATGTGCGACTAATGCGTAATCTATGCCGAAGCCGCAATCCAGTGCCAACTTTGGAATTCTATAGCTGTGAAGGGAGAACCTAAATCTATGATGATTCAATTGGGCATGCCGAAGCGGTGCATAATGTCTTGGATGAATTCGACTGCTTTGTCTGCGCTGTATTTTGCAAGTGGTTTGTATTCAATCCACTTGGTGAACTTGTCAATTGCTACAAAGATGTACTCAAAACCGCCCTTTGCTTTCTTGAGAGGTCCTACTTGATCCAAATTTCAAAGAGGAGAGAAAGGCCAAGCGGGTGGGATGCGATGATGAGATTGTGAGCTGGTACATGAGCTTGTCTTACGAACATTTGACAACATTTGCATTTTCTGACGAGTTCTTCTGCGTCTTTCAAAGCGGTTGGCCAGTAGAATCTGGTGCAGAATGCTTTGCCGACTAGTGTTCTTGAAGCGGCATGATTTCCACAGCAACCTGAGCGTATTTCATCTAGGATCTCTTTGCCTTTTTCAAACGAGACACATTTTAGGAGTACTCCTGATGATGCGGCTCTTCTGTACAGCTTGTCCCCTACTAGGACGTAGTTCTTGCTTTTGCGAACAACTCGGGGAGCCTCCTCTTTATCTGGCCGCAACTTATTCTAATATAATCAATAAAAACTTGGGTCATAGTTCTTGCTGGATGCCTTTAGGCGGGAACAATCTCACCGGGTTGTTTGATAGAGGAGTTGATAACCTCTATGAATCGTCTGGGACCTTCATCTGTCCGATCCAAGCTTGGCGAGGACATCTATTTGCAATATTAGAATCACATAGGATATGTAGAATTTCTAATCCTTGAAGATGTTTTTCAAGTTTTTGTATTTCAGCACAGTAAGCGCCCATGTTTTCTTTGGTGCAGTCCCAATCTTTGTTGACTTGGTTGATGACTACTGTCGAATTGCCATATACGAGTAATCGCTTGATTCCGAGGGTAATTGCCACTCGGAGCCCGTGGATGAGGGCTTCGTATTCTGCTTCATTGTTTGTAGCTTGTCATAATATCTTAAGGACATACTTGAGTTGTTTTTCGTCTGGAGAAATGAAGAGATGTCCTGCACCGGCTCCACATAGCTTGAGTAATCCATCAAAGTACATCTTCCAATGGTCAAGGATGGTATTTGACAAAAGTTGTTGAATTTCTGTCCACTCGGCAACAAAATCGGCAAGGGTTTGAGATTTAATTGCCTTCCGTGGGGTGAAATCGATATTGAGAGCACCAAGTTCAACTGCCCACTTAGATATGCGCCCTGTTGCATCTCTATTGTGTAGGATGTCCCCGAGTGGGAAATCTATCACCACGGTAATCTTGTGGCTTTCAAAATAGTGGCAAAGCTTGCATGAAGTGATCAGGAGGGCGTAGAGTAGTTTTTGCACATGCGGGTACCGGATTTTTGAATCTAACAGTACTTCGCTGATGTAGTATATAGGGCGTTGTACTTTATATACGCGCCCTTCTTCTTCTCTTTCTATGACTATCGCTGTGTTGATCACAGTAGAAGTTGCCGCAATGTACAGCATCATGACTGACCAAGAATCCAAGTAGTTGTCCTGAAGGAACTCCGAAAACACACTTGTTTGGGTTCAATTTCCACCTCCACCTTTTCAGGTTTTCAAAGGTTTGCTTTAAGTCTTCAATTAGTGTGTCCAGGTTCTTTGTTTTTCCTACTACGTCATCCACATATGCCTCTATGTTTTCACCGATCTGTTCACCAAGGCATGTTTGGATAGCTCTTTGGTAAGTGGCACCAGCATTCTTGAGTCCAAACGACATGGTCTTGTAGCAGTAGGCACCGAACGGAGTGATGAAAGATGTCTTGCTCTGGTCTTGTTCTTTTAATGCAATTTGGTGATATCCTGAATAGCAATCAAGAAAGGATAATAGGGCAGATCCTGCTGTTGAATCAACTCTCTAATCAATGCGTGGTAGTCCGAATGGATCTTTCGGGTAGTGTTTGTTGAGATCTGTGTAGTCGACGCACGTGCACCACTCGTCCGTATTCTTTTTTTGTACTAGAACTGGGTTTGCTAGCCAATCTGGATGAAGGATTTCTCTGATGAATCCGACTGCCATTAGCTTTGTGATTTCTTTTTTAATTGATGCCTTCTTGTTGGGTGAGAATCGTCGTAACCGTTGCTTCACAGGCTTGGAGCCTTCATTGATATCGATTATGTGCTCAACCAACTCTCTTGGGACACCTGGCATGTTGGCCGGCTTCCAAGCAAAGATATCTTTGTTGTCCCGAAGAAAGTTGGTGAGCGTGAGTTCCTATTTTGCCAAGAGGTGGGCGCTGATGGTTGTCGTTTTGGAGGGATCACTGGTGCCCAGGTCGATTTGCTTGACGTCGGCTTGTTTTGGTGGTGCGAGGATGCTGGGCTTTTTAGCCAGTATCTCTAGTTCTTCTGGGCTCATTTCTACGGCAATAGTGGCTATTTATTTTCTACCATTGGTGGCTTATGCTTTGGCTGCAATTTGGATTGCCTGAACATCGTAGTCAAAAGCGCGCTTCAAATCACTTCGAAGGGAAAGGACACCGTTAGGCCCTGGCATCTTAAGCAATAGCTACGGGTAATGCGGTATCGCCATGAATTTTGCTAATGCTGGGAGCCCGAGGATTGCGTGATATGATGAATCGAAGTCTGCAACTTCAAACTTGATGAACTCTGTACGGTAGTTTGAGTTCCAAAAGTAACCGGTAGAGTGATTTGTCCAAGTGGCATGGCTGCCTTGCCGGGTACTATCCCATAAAAAGGGGTGCTCATTGGTGTAATCATCCCGGCGAGTTGTAGCCCCACCTTCCTTAGCGTTTTTGAAAAAATGATGTTGAGTCCGGCTCCCCCATTGATTAGTACTTTTGTGACAGTCATACCGGTGATAGTTGGATCTAGAACCAGTGGGTAATGGCCTACGTTTCCTACGCTAGTCCATTGGTCTTCTCTTGAAAACTGGAATGGATACTGTGACCAATTGAGATATCTTGGAGTAGCCGGTTCTGCTGCCATGATGGTTCGTAAAGCTAGCTTTTCTTGATGTTTGCTTCTGGAATTTGGGGCCCCAGCGAAGATCACTGCTACTGTCCCCCTAGATTTTTGGAATCCCGTGTCTTCGTGGTTGTCTTCATTTTTTTCTGATTGTCTTCTTTAGTGTTTCCCTTAAAATCTTTTCTTATGTATCGATCATTGAAGGTGTAGGAATTTTCGATGGTGTGATTTCCTTTAGGGTGCCAGATGCAATGCATGTTTTCAATGTCATCATACGTTCTAGGTTTGGAAAACTTTCTTGATTTGTCAGCCACTGCTATGGTGTTGTCTGGTCCACGTTTTCTTTCCTAATGTCTGATGTTTCGATGATTTTGCTTATCTCGGTTGTTTCTACCCGGGAACCTTTCTCGTGTCTTCTCCTCTGCAGTAATCATCTTTTCTACTGTGCATCTGAATTCTTCATTATTTCTCGGGTTTTCTTTGCAGAAGTCCTAAAATTACCAACTAGCCATGATTCCGTGAGAGAGCTTCGATTACTTCTCGTTCGGTGATGTCAAGTACTTGAGCACGTAGTTCGCCAAATCATCGATAGTAATTTCTAAGACTTTCACCCCCTTTCTGCTTGAGTCCTTTTAATTCTGCGTGGGTGATGGGGTGCGTAATGATACCCACGAAATTTTCACAGAAAACTCTTTGCAAGTTCTCCCAATTTCTGATTGACCCTGGATTCAATTTGTCGAACCATTGGAGGGGCATGGTTTCTAGGGCCATGGGAAAGAACAAGGTCTTGATATCATCGTCTCCTCCGGCTAGTTCAATCGATTGTGACTAAATCCTGAGCCACTGCCTTGGTTCGGTCTTGCCATCATATTTAGAGTGGTTGGATGGCTTGAACTTGTGAGGTAGTCGTATTGAAGCAAGTCTGTTTGCAAAACAGGGGAATCTATCGTGCGTTCTGGCTTCTATGTATTCTGATTCAGCACCTCCTTCTAGCCAACTGTTGTTTTGGTGAGAGTAGTTCTGCTGGGCTGTCTGAATAGGTACTTTGCTTCTGATCTTTCTTGGTTGTTCGACTCGGTAGTTTTGACTATGGTCCCTTCTACTTTCTCTGTTGTGACTTCCACTTGGTCCGAGTCTCTCAAAAGCGGACTTCCTTTGATTTTGATCTTCCTGCTCATGAGATGTTGACCTGGCAGGTAGTCTTGAGCGGGTCCTTCCATCGTGCGTCCTTAGGGCTGTTGACCGGAGAAAGTCCCGGAGCTATTCCTATTTTTCACTAGGATGTGAGGTCGCTCCGAGTTCTTCTAGTGCTTCTCGGATCCTATTGTAGGGTGTATTCGTCGCGCGTCTTTTTTCAACTTCTTGTTCTGATTTTCTTCTATTGTACTCGGCCAAATCTGACTCATATCTGATACAAGCTTCCTTGCGCTGCCTAGCACGGCGTTGGCGTCCTTGTTTGAATTTGTTTCTTCTTTCTCTGGCATGCTTCTGATTCTCGGTCTCACCATTGTGGCCCTAGGCAAAGGGTGATATGTTGGACTTAGATTCATCCGATGACCTGATCTTGGGTGCTTCTGGGGGGCACCAATGGTGATCGGGGACGGCAAACCATGAATACTTCTCGTGCATGAATTGTTCTGTTATCGACGTCGGTCTCCACACTGTCGTAGTTGTTGATAACTTTAGTAGAGGCTTCAAGGTCCCAGATCGAGTCTCCTTCTTGGTAGGGTAGAATTGTTGTTGTCATCATGCCAACTCATCGGGTACCGCTATCCTCAGGAATAGAACCCGGCCAGTGGACAATGCAGTCTTGAGATGTTATAGTTAGTACGAGACCTTCCTGAGCTCCTTTCAGTGGCATTCTAAGCACCGGATTGAGGGATCCTTCGGACCATGCCTGATAAGATTTTGCCATGTTGTGGAGTCCGAACGGAAAAGGACCCGACTTCTTGAAAGGACTCTGAGTGTACTCCGAGTTGTATTCTTGATAGGTCGAGGCCACGCTCGGAGCCCCGCTAGAAAAGAACTAGGACTATTCTCAAGAGAACCCTGAATGTTTTCTGAGTTGAATCCTTGATAGGCCGAGGCCGCGTTCTGGAACCCTGCCGGAAAAGAACTTGGTTTCTCGAAAGAACTCGGGTAAGACTCCATCTCGGATGCGGAGCCTAAGTTTGAGTCGGATGTGCAAAGCCGCAAAATCTAACATCACGAGCTGCGTGAATCTTTCGGCGAGTTGATCTGTCGTAGTCGCCGAAATAGAAAGGTCTACATGGTGATCCGAATCTTCGAGGAGGCGGCTTTGGATCTTGCCATCGTCGCCTACCTCGCAGATCCATGAACCGAAGATGAAGGTTGATCCCGTCGAGAAGATCATGTTGTTGAGGTTCATCGAGCTCTCGAATGCAAATTTGCCAAAAGCCCCTACCTGACGCACCAGCTGTCGATCTTTCACCACCGATAGCCTGCCATGGGGGTACCCGGGGCAGTTTGTTTGAGCTTCAACATATGCAAAACTCGACGGTAAACGCAAGAGACAATCGATTTATCCTGGTTCGGGCCCTCGACCGTGATCGAGTAATAGCCCTATGTCCAGTTGGCGTTAGCCTTTGCGTTGGATTGATTGTAAAGTGTTGTCTCTCTTGATCTAAGGAGCCCTACCCTCCTTTATATAGTCAGGAGGCTAGAGTCCTAGTCGGTTTACAATGTAGAGTCCTAGTAGGATTATAGGGTACTATTACTACTAGGATTACATGGGACGAATCCTAATCAAACTAGACCTCCTCTCTTCCTTGTGGGGTATCCCGTGGGTCCCGTGCATAGACAGTTCCTCGACAACATATGTCTTATTATGGCTTTCCCCTAGTTGTTTTCACTAAGCATATCAATGTTCATGATCAACAAAGATGGTGTTCCTCGACAACATATGTCTTATTACGGCTTTCCCCTAGTTGTTTTCACTAAGCATACCGGCCGAGAGCAAAAGAGCTAAAAAGATGCTTGAGCCCGCCGATGAGGGTAGCTAATAAGCTAACACCCGAACCAAAAAGCAAAATGGCTGAAATTATGCCTGAGCATACCGGCCAAGAGCAAAAGAGCTGAAAAGATGCTTGAGCCCGCCGATGAGGGTAGCTAATAAGCTAACACCCGAACCAAAAAGCAAAATGGCTGAAATTATGCTTGAGCATACCGGCCGAGAGCAAAAGAGCTGAAAAGATGGTTGAGCCCGCCGATGAGGGTAGCTAATAAGCTAACACCCGAACCAAAAAGCAAAATGGCTGAAACTATGCCTAAGCATACTGGCCGTGAACAAAAAAGCTAAAATGATGCTTGAGCCTGCCGATGAGGGTAGCTGATAAGACAACACCCAAACCGATCCTAAGATGTTTTTACAACCAGGGAAAGAGACAGATGCTGGCCACATCTCGAGTTAAGTAAAAAAGCTAAAAAGAAGAAGCTGAAGATACTTGAGATCGTTGGTCCTAAGTCTTTTCAGCACTAACAAGCACTTGAAAGTTTGTCAAGACAACGATCTACATATACCGAGTTGTTTACACGGCGCAAACAAAATCCAGACAAGCACTCGGTAAATCAAGAAAGTTTGTCAAGACAACAATCTACATATACCGAGTTGTTTACATGGCGCAGACGAAAGCCAGACAAGCACTCGGAAAATCAAGAAAGTTTGTCAACACAACGATCTACATATACCGAGTTGTTTACATGGCGCAGATGAAAGCCAGACAAGCACTCGGCAAATCAAGAAAGTTTGTCAAGACAACGATCTACATATACCGAATTGTTTACACAGCGCAGATGAAAACTAGACAAGCACTTGACAAATCAAGAAGATTTGTCAAGACAACGATCTACATATACCGAGTTGATTACACGGCATAGATAAAAGCCATACAAACGCTCGACCTATCAAGGAGCAATCCTACAACGGATGAAACAACACGACCACCATAAACTGTGGATGTGCACCACAACCAACAAATGACTACTCGAAAAAAATTCTAATCACTTGGACAATAGCAGACTACCAGAGAATATGCCAAGACCCTATATCCGAGTTCTTTTTGAATAAAAGAACCCGGATATATGCTCGGGGGCTGCAATAGGAGAGGTTTTTAGTTCTTTGAACAACTCAGATTCAAGACCCTCCAACTCTTTTTTCCAAATAGCAAGAGGCTCGGGGGCTACACTCAGTGAGTGCACTTTTTCTTCAAAAAAGCGCACATCATTCAGAAGACTTCTTCAAGACAGGAGTTTTCAAACAACATAAGATTCAAGACCCTCCAACTTTTTGTTCCAAATAGCAAGAGGCTCGGGGGCTACACTCAGTGAGTGCACTTTTTTCTTTGAAAATGCGCATGTCACCAAGAAGACTTCTTCAAGACAGACCACTTCAAGGCCTCATGACAAAAAGAACCTGGACCGAGCTATATCCGAGTTCTTTTTGATAAAGAACCCAGGTATATGCTCGAGAGCCTTTCGACGAAGAATCAGAGCAATTTCAAGACAAGACTCTCCAGCTCCTTGTTCCAAATAGCAAGAGGCTCAGGGGCTACACCCAGATAGGTGTACTTTTTCTTCAAACAAGCACACACCACTCGAAGATCCTAGGAAGCGCTACATGGTTTCACTCAAGAAAGCACTCGGGCGACACTTGTTCCTGCTCGGCAAGACATGGAGGAGCAAGACGAGGCTTCTAGAGTTCAACCATGAAGTGCTCGGGGGCTTGTCGATGCGGGACCCATGGGATACCCCACAAGGAAGAGAGAAGGTCTAGTTTGATTAGGATTCCTCCCATATAATCCTAGTAGTAATACTACCCTGTAATCCTACTAGGACTCTACATTGTAAACCGACTAGGACTCTGGCCTCCTAACTATATAAAGGAGGGTAGGGCTCCTTGGATCGGGAGAGACAAGACTGGACAATCAATCCAACGCAAAGGCTAACACCAACTGGACGTAGGGCTTTTACTCGATCACGATCGAGGGCCCGAACCAAGATAAATCGACTGTCTCTTGCGTTTATCGTCGAGTTCTGCATACGCCAAAACCCGAACAAACTGCCCCGAGTACCCCCATGGTAGGTTATCGGTGGTGAAACATCGACAAGTGGCACGCTAGGTAGGGGCTTTCGGCGATCTACCCTATTATCCTTTCTTGATTGCTATTCAGGATATCACCATATCGCATTAAAAGAACAAGACCAGAGAAAGACATCTTTCATCACTCCGTTCGGTGCCTACTGCTACAAGACCATGTCGTTTGGACTCAAGAATGCTGGTGCCACTTACCAAAGAACTATCCAAACATGCCTTGGTGAACAGATCGGCGAAAACATAGAGGCATACGTGGATGACGTAGTAGTAAAAACAAAGAACCCGAACATACTAATTGAAGACTTAAAGCAAACCTTCGAAAACCTAAAAAGGTGGAGGTGGAAATTGAACCCAAACAAGTGTGTTTTTGGAGTTCCTTCAGGACAACTACTCGGATTCTTGGTCAGTCATCGTGGAATCGAAGTCAGCGCCAAGCAAATTCGAGCCATAACAGAGATGGGCCCTCCTCGAAGTATCAAAGATGTGTAGAAACTAAGAAGCTGCATGGCGGCCCTCAATCGTTTCATATCAAGACTTGGTGAAAAAGGGTTACCTTTCTTCAAACTACTAAAGAAGTCAGACAAGTTTGAGTGGACAGAAGAAGCCAACGAAGATTTCAAAAGAATTAAGGCATACCTCACCTCCTCGCCCATTCTCACACCTCCAAAGAAATATGAAGACATGATGTTGTACATTGAGGCAACTTCTACTGTGATTAGCACAGCGATAGTCGTAGAAAGAGAAGAAGAAGGGCGCGTATATAAAGTACAACGCCCCATATACTACATCAACGAAGTACTGTTAGAATCAAAAATCCGGTACCCGCATGTGCAAAAACTACTCTACGCCCTCCTGATCACTTCACGCAAGCTTCGCCGCTATTTTGAAAGCCACAAGATTACCGTGGTGACAGATTTCCCACTCGGAGACATCCTACACAATAGAGATGCAACAGGGCGCATATCTAAGTGGGCAGTTGAACTTGGTGCTCTCAATTTCGATTTCACCCCACGGAAGGCAATTAAATCTGAAGCCCTTGCCGATTTTGTTGCCGAGTGGATAGAAATTCAACAACCTATGTCAAATACCATCCTTGACCATTGGAAGATGTACTTTGATGGATCACTTAAGCTATGTGGAGCCGGTGCAGGTGTTCTCTTCATTTCTCCAGATGAGAAAGATTAAGCAAAAAGTGGAGACAGCAAAGGAAATACAAAAAGTAACCGCATAAGAAAAAATAACTCACAGTAGGAGGCGGGTTGTTAGCATAATACTCAGGGACAGCATGCGGGACGACGCTTACTCCTTTCAACATCTTCTAAAGGTGCTCGAGAGCCTCCTCATTAGTCAACTCAAGGGTAGGGACCATATGAGAAGGATCCTCCACCCCAGAGTACTCAAAACCATAATTCTCTCGCTCCTTCAGAGGTTGAACACGGCGGCGAAGAAAATTGGAAACGATCCCGAAGCCGGTCAAGCCTTGCTATTTTAGAGTACATATCCTCTCAAGAAACGGCTTGATCGCCTGGAGCTCATCCATCGTCAGGGGATTCTTTTCCCATCGGTCATTAACCACGGGACCAGAACCAGAATGAACAACAAGAGGAGGAATCATATTGGTGGCATAAAACCAGTCGGCACGCCTATCCCTCACAGAATCAACCAAGTCATAATCAAAGAATTTACTCTTACGACCCTGATGAAACTGAATCCTGCAGCCACCGACAACATGGGTGTCATCGCTGCGGGGTTGGGGTTTCAGACGGAAGAAGTAACGACAGAGAGAAAGAGAAGGAGGAATTCCAAGAAAAGTTTCACAAAGATGAACAAAAAAAAAAAGATGAAGGACAGCATTGGAAGCAAGATGGTTCAACCTAATCCCAAAATAACTGAGAAATCGATGAAGAAAAGCAGAAGCAGGAAGGCAGAGTCCAGCACGGATAAAGGAGACAAAAAGAAAAATCTCACCAGGACCTGGAGTTGGGACCCGATGCTGGCCTGGAGCTTTCCAATCAGCAAACTCCTTGCCCTGGATCAGACCATCACTGACAAGCTCACTCAACTGATCCTCAGTCGTAGTCGGAGCCGGCCAGATCTTTTGAGCAGCCCTCATGGCCATGAATTCTTGATTTTCAATCATAGAAAGCGATGCCTCCTCATCTACAAAGGTTGCCTAGGACTTGCTCGCTGATTTCTTCCTACACATATACTAGCGAAAGCAATAAAGCACTAAGAAATGATGATGCTCAGACGGCGGCGCTCAGATGACGGCGACAATGGCGATAGCGGAGTTTTCAAGACTAGGGTTTCGAGGCAAAAGCAGGGTAGCAAAGAAAAAGAAGAAGAAAGGCCTTTAAATACATTTTACAGCAATAAAAACATGGCCCACCAGGCCCGTTTAATCACGGCATGAGAACGCAACGATCCATTTCTCACCACAACTAACATAGCTAAAATGACGGACAGCACACTTCTACACAAACGGTATAGTTCAACGGGCAGATTTTAGACTTATCCATCCAACACCACGGCAGAGTTGTCATATTGCTACAAAAAGAACTCATCAACCATGAAGCAACAAAGGGTTACCTCACAAGGAACACAAGAACCCAGTTCTTATTGAAAGAACTCGGGAATCTCATACAGCAGAAAAAAGAATGACAACTCAGAAAACAAGATTCTTTCCATTACAAATGGCTTCAAAAAATACAAGATTACACATCTTACAAGACCCAACAAACTCGGTACTACGACAAGCAAGGTAGCAAAAAGGAACCCGGACACAACTAGGCCCTGGAACGACTACGTGTTCCAAATTGCTACTTGGTAGAACAAACCGCACTCGGCTACACTGTTTTCTTCAAAGGACGAACGCAGTACATCCAAGGTGGAAATCAGCAGCATGGCGGGACAACATGGACTAGGGGAGGCCTGCAGGCATCTGTCTACCCAAGTCCGATGTGATGCCAGATCAGGTGTTGACCTGCACCGGACAGTCATAGGGCAGGCGAGGAGGATCAACCTAGAATTGCTGGATGAAGGAACGTATCCCACATCACAAGCCTTCCTCCAACTACCGCCACATACTTCCCGGTACAATACCGCTGCGAGATTAGTCTACCTCTAATCCCTATAACAAGACTCCCTCCAGCTACGACAAGATATACAAGAACTACAAAATACGCCTGGGGCTTGCTCTACTTCACAAACTATCATATTCATGACTATGGAGATTTCAGACCACAACAAAATGCTCGATGAGTCAAAATAGCACACCAGGAGGGTATTTATAGACCAAAGAAGCGGTGCACATGGACCGGGAGCACCAACGAACAAACCTAACAAAGGACACAGTGAGAAGACAGAATTCAATGAAAGAGGACTCAGGCGTGAAGGAACGATACTCAAGAACGAGCATATTCGGAAGAATATACCAACATTGTATAACTCGTGAACAAACAATATTTACACTCAACCACCACCATACAACTACATCTGACAATAGCAGACTACCAGAGAATATGCCTAGATCCTGTATCCGAGTTCTTTTTGAATAAAAGAACCCGGATATATGCTCGGGGGCTGCAACAGGAGAGGTTTTCAGTTCTTTGAACAACTCAGATTCAAGACCCTCCAACTCTTTATTCCAAATAGCAAGAGGCTCGGGGGCTACACTCAGTGAGTGCACTTTTTCTTCAAAAAAGTGCACATCACTCAGAAGACTTCTTTAAGATAGGAGTTTTCAAACAACATAAGATTCAAGACCCTCCAACTTTTTGTTCCAAATAGCAAGAGGCTCGGGGGCTACACTCAGTGAGCACACTTTTTTCTTTGAAAAGCGCACGTCACCAAGAAGACTTCTTCAAGACAGACCACTTCAAGGCCTCACGACAAAAAGAACCCGGACCGAGCTATATCCGAGTTCTTTTTGATAAAGAACCCAGGTATATGCTCGGGAGCCTTTCGACGAAGAATCGGAGCAATTTCAAGACAAGACCCTCTAGCTCCTTGTTCCAAATAGCAAGAGGCTCAAGGGCTACACCCATATAGGTGTACTTTTTTCTTCAAAAAGCACACACCACTCGAAGATCCTAGGAAGCGCTACATGGTTTCACTCAAGAAAGCACTCAGGCGACGCTCATTCCTGCTCGGCAAGACCTAGAGGAGCAAGACAAGGCTTCCAGAGTTCAACCATGAAGTGCTTGGGGGCTTGTCGATGTGGGACCCACGGGATACCCCTGCAAGGAAGAGAGGAGGTCTAGTTTGATTAGGATTCCTCCCATGTAATCCTAGTAGTAATACTACCCTGTAATCCTACTAGGACTCTATATTATAAACCGACTAGGACTCTAGCCTCCTGACTATATAAAGGAGGGCAGGGCTCCTTAGATCGAGAAAGACAACACTTTACAATCAATCCAACACAAAGGCTAACGCCGACTAGACGTAGGGCTATTACTCGATCATGGTCGAGGGCCCAAACCAGGATAAATCGACTGTCTCTTGCGTTTACCGTCGAGTTCTGCATACGCCGAAGCCCGAACAAACTACCCCGGGTACCCCCGTGGTAGGCTATCGGTGGTGAAACATCAATAGCTGGCGCGCCAGGTAGGGGCTTTCGGCGAATTTGCATCCGAGAGCTTGACGGACCTCGACAACATGATCTTCTCGATAGGATCAACCTTCATCTTTGGTTCTTGGATCTACGAGGCAGGCGATGATGGCAAGCTCCAAAGCCACCTCCTCGAAGATTCAGATCACCATGAAGACCTTTCTTGTAACGTCCTGCCTCCTCGAGGCCAGGCCTGCTTATATCTGATAGCTTTCCTAGGACATAGACTGCCCTCATAGACCAACACCAGTCTTTTCTGCGCACTTTGTCCTCACTCATGCGCCCCCGCGAAGAACTTCCCGGTCGGTCACCCATCGCTCCAGGCCAAGCACGCTTAACCTTGGAGTTCTTAAGAGATGGTCTTCTAGAAAAAAAGTTGCAACTTGTTGGTACGAGTATCCTATTAATCCTATTAAGCCCTGAGCCGGGGTGTTACATTTCTATTTCGGCAACTACGACGGATCAACTCGCCGGAAGATTCGCGCAGCTCGTGATGTTCGATCCAACTCAGATTTCATGGCTTTGCACATTCGACTCAAACTCAGGCTCCGCATCCGAGATGGAGTCTTACCCGAGTTCTTTCGAGAAACCAAGTTCTTTTCTGGTAGGGTTCCAGAACACGGCCTCGGCCTATCAAGGATTCAACTCGGAAAACATTCAGGGTTCTCTTGAGAATAGTCCGAGTTCTTTTCCAGCGGGGCTCCAGAGCGTGGCCTCAGCCTATCAAGAATACTACTCGGAGTACACTCAGAGTCCTTTCAAGAAGTCAGGTCCTTTTTCGTTCGGACTCCACAACTTGGCAAAATCTTATCAAGCATGGCCCGAAGGATCCCTTGATCTGGTGCTTAGAATTCCACTGAAAGGAGCTTAGGAAGGTCTCGTACTAACTATAACATCTCAAGACTGCATCGTCCACTGGCCGGGTTCTATTCCTGAGGATAGCGGTACCCGACTAGTTGGCATGACGACAACAACAATTCTACCCTACCAAGAAAGAGACTCGATCTGCGACCTTGAAGCCTCTACTAAAGTTATCAACAGCTACGACAGTGTGGAAACCGACGCCGATAACAGAACAATTCATGCATGAGAAGTATTCATGGTTCGCCATCCTCGATCACCATTGGTCCCCCCAGAAGCACCCGACATCAGGTCATCGGATGAATCTGAATCCCACATATCACCATTTGCCCAGAGCCACAATGGTGAGACCGAGAATCAGAAGCAAGCCAGAGAAAGAGGAAACAAATTGAAACAAGGACGCCAACGCCGTGCTAGGTAGCGCAAGGAAGCTTAGATCAGATATGAGTCAGATCTGGCCGAGTACAATAGAAGAAAATCAGAACAAGTCGAAGAAAGACGCGCGACGAATACACCCTACAATAGGATCGGAGAAGCACTAGAAGAACTCGGAGCGACCTCACATCCCAGTGAAAAATAGGAACAGCTCCGGGACTTTCTCCAGTCAACAGCCCTAAGGACGAACGATGGAAGGACCCGCTCAAGACTACCTGCCAGGTCAACATCTCATGAGCAGGAAGATCAAAATCAAAGGAAGTCCGCTTTCGAGAGACTTGGACCAAGTGGAAGTCACAACAGAGAAAGTAGAAGGGACCATAGTCAAAACTACCGAGTCAAACAACCAAGAAAGATTAGAAGCAAAGTACCTATTCAGACAGCCCAGCAGAACTACTCTCACCAAAACAACAGTTGGCTAGAAGGAGGTGCTGAATCAGAATACACAGAAGCCAGAACGCACGATAGATTCCCCTGTTTTGCAAACAGACTTGCTTCAATACGACTACCTCACAAGTTCAAGCCGTCCAACCGCTCTAAATATGATGGCAAGACCAAACCAAGGCAGTGGCTCAGGATTTACTCATAACCGATTGAACTAGCTGGAGGAGATGACGATATCAAGACCTTGTTCTATCCCATGGCCCTAGAAACCATGCCCCTCCAATGGTTCGACAAATTGAATCTAGGGTCAATCAGAAATTTGGAGGACTTGCAAAGAGTTTTCTATGAAAATTTCACGGGTATCATTACACACCCCATCACCCACGCATAATTAAAAGGGCTCAAGCAGAAAGGGGGCGAAAGTCTCAGAAATTACTATCGACGATTTGACGAACTACGAGCTCAAGTACTTGACATCACCAAACGAGAAGTAATCAAAGCTTTCTCTCACGGAATCATGGCTAGGTGGCAATTTCAGGACTTCTACAAAGAAAACCCAAGAAACAATGAAGAATTCAGACACACGGTAGAAAAGATGATTACTGCAGAGGAGAAGACACGAGAAAGGTTCCCGGATAGAAACAACCGAGACAACCAGAACAAGCAAAATCATCGAAACATCAGACATCAGGAAAGAAAAGGTGGACCAGACAACACCATAGTGGTGGCTAACAAATCAAGGAAGTTTTCCAAACCCTGAACGTATGATGACATTGAAAACATGCATTGCATCAAGCACCCTAAAGGAAATCACACCATTGAAAATTGCTACACCTTCAATGATCGATACATAAGAAAAGATAGTAAGGAAAACACTAAAGAAGACAATCAGAAAAAAGATGAAGACAACCACGAAGACAAGGGATTCCAAAAATCTAGGGGGGCAGTAGTAGTGATCTTCGCCGGGGCCCCAAATTCCAGTAGCAAACATCAAGAAAAGCTAGCTCGACAAAGCATCATGGCAGCAGAACCGGCTACTCCAAGATATCTCAATTGGTCACAGTATCCAATCTAGTTTTCAAGAGAAGACCAATGGACAAGCATAGGAGACATAAGTCATTACCCACTGGTTATAGATCCAACTATCGCCAAAACGTAAAGGAAGATGGGACTACAACTCGTCGGGATGATTACACCAATGAGCACCCCTTTTTATGGGATAGTACCCAGCAAGGCAGCCATGCCACTTGGACAAATCACTCTACCGATTACTTTTGGAACTCCCTCAAACTACCATACAGAGTTCATCAAGTTTGAAGTTGCAGACTTCGATTCATCATATCACGCAACCCTCGGGTGCCCAGCATTAGCAAAATTCATGGCGATACCGCATTACCCCTACCTGGCATGCCAGCTATCGATGTTTTACCACCGATAGCCTACCATGGGGGTACCCGGGGCAGTTTGTTCGAGCTTCGGCGTATGCGGAACTTCGACGGTAAACACAAGAGACAGTCGATTTATCCTGGTTTGGGCCCTCGACCATGATCGAGTAATAGCCCTACGTCCAGTTGGCGTTAGCCTTTGCATTGGATTCATTGTCCAGTCTTGTTTCTCTCGATCTAAGGAGCCCTGCCCTCCTTTATATAGTCAGGAGGCCAGAGTCCTAGTTGGTTTATAACATAGAGTCCTAGTAGGATTACAAGGTAGTATTACTACTAGGATTACATGGGAGGAATCCTAATCAAACTAGACCTCCTCTCTTCCTTGCGGGGTATCCCATGGGTCCCGCGACGAGGTAGTGACCACTCGACGTTGTCAATGACATTGATGCATTCATAATATTTCAAATTGTACTTGTTATTTGGAGAATAGTGGGTAGTCAATGCTTTCTATCTGGAACTTTGCATTTGGCATGATCAAGCTAGCAATGTCGAACATATTATTCTCCCTCCTCCAATGGGATCTTGTTTGGTCTTTGGACTTCTACGCCCCTATTTTGTAGGATCTAAAATATTACATTTCATGTTCTATTATGGCCTGGGTTAGGGGGCTGTGCTGTATGAGAGGATTGAGAGTCTTCGAGGGTGAATGGATGCTGAACGGGACACTTGAGAATGGGCATCTCCAAGAGTTTCCAAAACACTCTCTCCATCTAGGATTTTTGGCAAGAATGAAAAAATACATCCCCAACAACTCCCAACCTCGTCTCCCAATCTTTTGGCACATGGGAATAATGGCGGAGCCAGGATTCTAACCTTGGGTATTCCCACTTCAACATAAAAAAACGATAGTTTAGAGTAGTACGTTGGCCATAATTAAAATCACAGAAAGTAGTCAAATAACCAATTATTTAGCGATAAAATATGCTAAAACAAACTAGTAAGTAATGAAGAGAACGTACAAAATAGTACAATGTTGCTTTTCCTTGCGATTCTTCGTGACCTGAAATTGCAAATTTGTTATTAGTAAAATACTCACCTAACAATTGCAAATTTGTTATTTGTAAAATGTAAATACTCTTATCCTCAGTTGGACAAGACGTACAAACTCCTCACCATGAGGTCAGACCAAGATGAAACCTGAGGCACGGAGTCGTGCGTTCCCAGCCCCCGCCACTGCCATTCAAAGTGCAGATCCACCATCCCTACCCCCGCTCCTGCCCTCACGGCCCCACCACCACCGCCGCCCGCCAGGCATGCACCTGACACAAGTCAGCGGCTCGCTACCACGGTGCCACAGCATCATCATTGCGCCCGTGGCCCCGTGACCTATCGCTGCCTGCCTAGCCCCACACGCCGATAGTCCACAGCTAGGGCTCGAGATTCAGGAATCTAGAAGTGAGAGCGGGGAGTGGGAGGCATTGGCTAGGTGAATCGTGGAATCACCTATCCAGTCGTCCGTCCATCTCGCTCCTCGCACCATCGGTCGCACCATCACCCACCATCATGCCGCCCGCCTTTCAGCCTCCGGCCGGACCACGCCTGTGTTCCCCCCATGCCGGATCTCTAGCGGCGGCGGCTGGCACCCCTGGCCTCCGTGGAGCCGATGCCTGCGCGCCCCCGCCCTCCAGAGAGCCCAGTAGTCCAGTATACCAAATACTAGGTCTTTTTTTTGAATTCCAGTACCAAACAGGTCTAATATCCCGTGAGGCGGTTCAGGCATTTCTGGGCTTTGACTCTTGGATTCAATCATGGCCGTCCATCACATTGACATCAATTCCCCATTCCACCTGTCCTCCCCTCGACGAGGGTTTAGGCGCAGCGAGACCACCGTTGGCCACCGCATCTCGCACCCAAACCCAGCATCTCCCTTGTCGCCGCCGGTGCGCCGCCATGGTGTCGCAGCACGGCATCCTCCTTGCCGTTAACATCATCTCCAACCACTTTGGCCCCATCGTATCCATAAGGCCGCCTCCATCCCCTCCTTCTCTCCCCGCCGTTCCTCGCACTCTCGCGGAGCGACGCGCGAATGCGCTGCCCTAACACCCGCCCGGCGGTTCCCCTCTTTCACAGAAAGTGTGTGGCTGTCTTCTCGCCATGGCGCTTCTCGGCGCTTGGAGATCGTCCACCGCCTCGAGCTCTCACCCAGGCAGGTGAAGAATTCCCTCCTCATCCTCATTCGGCACAACTCGTCCTGGCCTACACAAGCCCCAGAGGCAAGACCCTCTGTGAAACCTTACTTCACTATTGGTAAGTCGTGATTATGTGCAGACTGCGGAGCAGGAAGATGAGCACTTTATGTAGCGGTTTAAGATAGTTTGAAATTAATATTCCCTATCATATAGGCATCAAATCACTACGTAAAAAATGATTTTTAGCAACGGTTCGATTTTTTTGTAGGGACGGCTGGTGATGGAGCCGCCCCTCTAGTGCGTGCTCAGGTGCCCAGACACCAGCCGCCCCTACAAATGGAACAGCAGGGGTGGCTGGTGTTACGAGCCGCCCCTACGACCTCATTTGTAGGGGCGGCTCAATCACCAGTCGCCCCTAGAAATGGTATTTGTAGGGACGGCTGGTGATTGAGCTGCCCCTACAAATGGCCCCGTATTTATAGCTCCAATTCGTAGGGGCGGTTTAATCACCAGCCGCCCCTACAAATGCCCCCCATATAAAATAGATGTAGCACCTTCTTCCTCCTCGGGTCACTCACTCTAACCCATGAAAGAAAGGTGGGGAGGCCTTGGGCACCTCCCAAAAATTGCTCTACTAAAGGGGGAAGGTTTTGATCTCAAATCCTTTGGTGGAGAGATTGTAGAAGGTAAGAAAATGTTATTCCATACTTTTTTGAAGTTTTAATGGTTGGTTTGTGAGTAATTAGAGTTTTGTTTTTCTCTCTCTTCTATGGTGCTTGAGCTATTTATGAATCAAATTAGACCCAAGTTTTAAATGTATTAGGGTAAATTAGGGAGGGGAACAAGATCATACCCTTATTTGGTCCATGTTTCTTGATTTTAGTGAACAATTAGTTAGTTTTATGGATGTTTCATGGGCATGTGGATCTAGATCTAGGGTTTGTTTTTTTTATTAATTTTGTTTTTGTAAATTTATGTTTGATGAAATTGGACTAGGGTTTGTATGAAAGATATTGGGTAAAGTATAATTGTTGCTAATTGTTGTCTTTGAAATTATTTATTGTAATCAATAAATATGTATTTTAATTATTTATGGATATATAGGCCATTAATTAATTTTCCTTTACCATGGTGTGTTTGTATGCTTCATGTAATTATATTAGATTTATATTCATATATATCTGAAGTATATACAATTATTCTCAAGTAATTATTAATTTGTTTCATTTTTATATATATCTGAATAAGTAGTCCTTTAATGTTTGTTTTGTTGTTGTTGTAAAAGATGGAGTACAGAAACTCTTGGATGTATGGTTCGTTAAGGTTCAAGGCAGGTTTCCGTGAAGAGGTGGATAAATTTATTGAAGCCGCAAAGAAGCATGCAACGACATTGAAAGAGAATAAGGATACAATTATTTATCCATGTAAAGATTGCAAGAACCGTATGGCATGGACAGACGTGACTATCATCAGATCACATTTGATTATGCGAGGATTTGTTGAGGACTACACAGTATGGATTCATCATGGTGAAACGATTATTGTTAACGATGAGGATGAGGAGGAATATGACGACGAAACCATAGAATCACTGTCCCAATATTTAGCAGAGCTTGATGCACGAATGGATTTCGAGTTTGGCAATGAACAAGGTGGTGATGCTGGTGGTTGGGATGGTAACGACGAAGGTGGTGCCAATAATGATGGTGGAGCACGTGTTGGGGGATGAAGATGATTTGGAGGACATGATTCGAGCCCTTGGACCAGAGATTTTACTAAATAGCCCGGAAGGTCTAGAAAATTTGGAAAGGGTGACAAAAGCATCGAAGGAGATTGTGTATGGTGTTGAAAAGGGTTGTCCGACACATTGTACATTGCTACGTTTTGTGCTTGAGCTGCTCATCCTGAAGGCTAAGTACGGCTGGTCAGACTGTAGTTTCAATGATCTATTGCATCTCCTGTCATGGGTGCTGCCACAACCAAACTCAGTTCCCACCAACACATACCAAGTGAAGAAGGTCATAAGTCCATTGACAATGGGGGTTGAAAAAATCCATGCATGCCCCAACCACTGTATACTTTTTCGTGGTGAAACGTTCAAGTCACAGGATAAATGTCCCTGATGTGGGGCCAGCCGGTACAAGAACAATGACCTTTACGGTGGGGATGAAGCCTCCACGGGGAAAAAGAGGAATAAAAAGGGTACAAAAAAGGTGGTACAAGAATCTCAGCCCCCAGAGAACACTCCATTAGGCAATGATGCAAAGCAGAGAAGAATTCCTGCCTTGGTAACATGGTACCTGCCAGTGACCGACCGCTTGAGACACATCTTCCTAAACCCTAAAGAAGCCACACTCATGACATGGTGGGATGATGAGCGCAAGGTGGATGATGACAAGATTGCACACCCGGCTGATTGTAGTCAGTGGCAAAGGTTTGATGAGAAGCACAAAGAATTCAGCGATGACCCAAGGAATGTACGGTTTGGCTTGAGCACCGATGGAATGAATCCCTTCAATGAGAGGATGAGCGACCACAGCACATGGCCAGTGATCTTGACCATGTACAACATCCAAACATGGTTGTGTCAGAAGAGAAAGTACCTTCTCCTCACTATTCTTATTTCTGGCCCTAAACAACCAGGCATTGATATAGACGTGTTCCTCGAGCCTTTGATGCAAGAAATGGAGAGGCTATGGACGCATGGGGAGCAGATGTACGATGCATTCTGAAAGGAGGACTTTATATGTAGAGCAATAATATTTGTTACTACCAATGATTACCCCATGTTGTTTGCTTTGTCTGGACAGATCAAAGGGAAGATGGGATGCTTGGTTTGCTTGGATGGTACTACATCGGTGTACCTAGATGCATCCAAGAAGATAGTTTACCTAAGGAATCGATGCTTCTTAAAGACAAGTCACAAGTACCGCAGCAAATTGTTCTTTAGATTTTATGACAACGCCCCGGAGATTGAACCCCCTCCGGAGAGACGTCATAACGGAGAACACATGTACAGAATGGTGAAAAACATACGCGTCGTCTATGGAAAGAAGAATATGGATGGGATGAACAGAGATAGAAGCACACCTCCTGTCGAAGGAGTACCTTTCAAGAAACAATCGATCTTCTTTTAGTATCTGCCTTGTTGGCCAGACTTGGAGGTCCCCCATGCCATTGATGCTATGCACGTGCAGAAGAATTTCTTTGAGAGTCTCATTGCTACCTTGATGGACACAAGCAAGTCAAAGGATGGTCTAAAAGCACGGAAAGACATGGTGCAGCTAAACGTGATGCCACAGCTTCACCCGGTACCTGAGGCTAATGGAAAATACACTCTGCTCGCGGCGTGCTTCAACCTAACACCAGACGAGAAGAGAGCTATATGCACTTTCCTAAGGGGGATCAAAGTCCCGACTGGGTTTTTAGCAAATGTGAAGAAGCTAGTGTCGATGAAGGACTTGTCAATAACACACTGCAAGGCTCACGATTGCCATGTGATGCTAATAGTGTTTCTACCTATTGCAATCAGGGCTATAAAGCCAGAGTTCTTGAAAATGGCCATCACCCGCATGTGCTACTTCTTTTCAAAGATCTCATAGAAAACGATTGGCAAGCAAGAGCTGAGTCACCTACATGAATTTGTGGTGGAGACACAAAATCAACTAGAGATGTGTTTACCTCCTGCTTTTTTTGATATAATGTCACATCTCATGATTCACATGGTTCATCAGATACAGGCGCTGGGCCCTTGCTACTTGCATGAAATATGGTCCTACGAGCGGTTCATGTCGGTTCTAAGTCGATAAGTGCATAATCGAGCATACCTAGAGGGCTCCATGATAGAGGGTTACATTACTGAAGAAGTCGTTGAGTGTTATCAAGAGTACCTAAAAGTATAGAAAGGGATTGGTAAACCCGATTCTCGTCACAAGGGTAGGATGGCTGGGAAGGGCACCAGTGGTAGAAAAGTGTTCATCGACCATGATTACAAAGAGGTGAGTCGGGCGCATTACAGTGTCTTGCAGAGTACACAACTGATGCAACCGTACATTGATGAACACTTGGCTATCATTATGGCGGAGAGAAATAGCCGTTCGGATGATTGGGTCATGAAACAACACAAGCAACAACTAACTACATGGTTGAAGGACCAAAATATACCGCCTAGAGAAACCATAGACTCTATTACTATCAGTAGGTTAGCGGAGGGGCCATCGAGACAAGTGACATCTTGGAATGCTTATGACATCAATAGGTATACGTACTATACCCACGCAAAGGATAGTAAATATGTGAACCAAAATAGCGACATTCGAATAGAGGCTATCGATGGATTGGGGCGAAAGATCCAATACTTTGGCATCATTGAAGAGATATGGGAACTTGACTATGGAAGGGATATAACGGTGGCCCTGTTTCGATGCCGCTGGATCAAACAACACCAACTGAACGAGATCGGATTGAGAGTCCTGGACCTCGAGAATCTAGGCTACCAAGATGACCCTTGGGTGCTCGCTTCACGTGTCGCATAAGTTTTCTATATGTCTGACCCACAAAGTAACCTCCCACTGAAGAAGAAGACAAAGCATAAAGTTGCCTCCGGAAAATAGCACATTATTGGAGTTGATGGCGTGGACGATGTTGAAGCTTACAATAACTACGATGAGATGCCACTATTCACAGACTTTCCTAAAAAGATCAGTGTTGTGGAAAAGAACCTCCCCAAAGACATAATGCCATGGAAACAAAAAGGTGTCAAGGGGAAAGTCGTTACAGCGGGCTAGCTAGTTGTTGAACGTGTAGTGTTTGTGTAAGTGTGTGTTTGTAAGACTTCATTTATGTATGCGTATGAGACTATATATTTATGTACGTGTTTAAGACTACATATTTTTATATGTGTGTGAGACTACATTTTATGCATGTGTGTGAGACTACCCTTTGCAACATCCAGATGACTCTATTTGAACATCCACTCTATTACTACTAAAACTTTATGAAATCACTTAACACTTTATGAAATGAAGAAATTACTAAAATAAAAGTAGGAGATCTTGATGAGTTATACAACTTTTATATTCATCACCTTTACAGCTGAAATCATTTAGTGTTTGAAAATCAGGTTTGAAGCTGTTATTTTCTAAAATTTAAAATTTGAATTATTCAAAATTAGTGACAAAGATAAATGACTAGACTAAAATGATAGAGCATGATTTTAGAAAATTTTAGAAAAAAACCATCATATTTGGAGTTAGTATGAGAGAGAAAAACTAGTTACAAGTTTCAGCCACAGATTAAAAAGAGAAATCATACTTGTTCATCATTGATCATCATGAATAGTTGTGATTTTTCTTTTTAATCTCTAGTTAAAATTTGTAACTAGTCTTTCTCCCTCATACTAACTCCAAATGTGATGATTTTTTTCCTAAAATTTTCTAAAATCTTTCCCTATCAAGTTAGTGTGTTGATTTGGTCATTCTTTTCATTTGACAAAGTTTGAGCACTTTAAATTTTCAAATTTAAAAAATGATAAGTTCGAACGAGATTTTCAACCATTAAATGATTTCAGCTGAAAAAGTGATGAATACCAAAGTTGTATAACTCATCAAGATCTATAACTTTTATTTTGATCATTTCTTCATCTCACAAAGTGATAGTAAACATTGTTCACAAATCAATATGTTTCTCGTATAGTTCATGAAACTATGAGTCATATGTGAATTTATGAACAATGTTTACTAATACTTTATCACATGAAGAAGTGACCAAAACAAAAGTTGTAGATAGTGAGGATTTCAACAAATTTTATGTTCACGACTTTTATTGTTGAAATCATTTAAGGTTTCAAAATCTTGTTTGAAGTTGCCATTTAGTGAAATTCAAAATTTCAACTGTTCAAATTTGATCAAATGAAAATATGATCAAAATAAAAGTTGTACATATTGATGAGTTCTACAACTTTCATATTCATGAGTTTTTCATCTGAAATCATTTACTCTTTCAAAATATTGTTTCAAGTTGAAATTGTTTGAATTTCAAAATTTCAATCGTTCAAACAAAGTCACATGACAAGATGACCAAAATAAAAGTTGTACATGTTGATGAGTTATACAACTTTTATGTTTACAACATTTTCATTTTATTTCATTTAATGTCATAAAATTATAGTCAAAGTTTTAAAATTCAAAATTTTAATTTATGCTTTTTTGTTTTCTATATTGTTTTGACTACAATTGTTTTTATATATATTTCTTCATATATAGAATAATACAAAATATTATATTTGTGCATATACACAATTTTTTATATTACTTTGTGTTTTCATGATAAAAAATATAGAATTTATAATTTAAAAAAATAGAAAATATTTGTAGGGACGGCTGGATCAGGAACCGCCCCTACAAATAGTACCGAGTATAAATAGGAAGAAGCGCACGGGAGTCATCGTCTGGGCGTTGTCTTCTTCCTCCGACGCTGTCAGGCTGCCCGCGCCTAGGGTTTCCGTCGCCGGTCCCGCCCACCACCAGCCCCGCGCTTGGCGTCCTTTTGGCGCCCCCCCATGCCCAACCCCAGCGACCAGCGCCCGGCCCCGGCGCCCGCTCCACAGCGCCGACCCCAGGCGTCCACGCTCGGCCCCGGCGCTTGCCCAGCGTGGTCGACCCTCGGCGTCCCACCCCGCACTTCTGGCGTCCGCCCCCCGCGCGCCAAAGGCACATCGTCCATCTGGACCGGTAAGTGTTAGATCTCTGCTTGCTCTACGAACTCTGCTTGCTCTATGAAGTACGATCTCTAGTTGCTCTATGAACTCTGGTAGATAGGTTCCATCGCCTGACGCCTTGCATATGCTCGATGAAATGCCCAGCCAGTGCCTTGTCTTGATTGGGCAGTAATGTATCTTCCTTCCATGATCGTTACAACAATGGATTAGTGACACAGATGGAAAATATAGCACATGATGTAGTAGATTGGTTTGTGAATCTTTTTCTAAGAAGTCCTACTAATATATAAAACTCCTTTCTTTACATTGTCTTTTTTGTAGCACTTGAAGATACCTTGATATCAGTCTGGCTATAGCAGACCATGTATGTCTATCTATAGCATCAGTAATGAATTATAGATAAAATAGGACTCTTTTTTTTGCATTGATGCCGATCTAGCTATAGCAGACCATAAATGTATCTCTAGCATTAGCAAAAATAAATTGTAGATGAAATACAGATGTTTTAGTTTAGTTTTAAGCATATCTTTTTTTGTTCAAAAAGAAGTATATAGTTTTTTGGACTATATATTTTTAGCCCTTTATAAAGACATTTATGGCATTAATCTAGCTATAGACCATGCAGTTCTATCACTAGTGATATGGTTTGGCTTGTGAAGTATCCATATATAGGTATGTCAGTATGTGTAAGTTTGTATGAATTGAATATACTAGGTCTGCAACCATATACAAACATATTAGGAGTCCTACTTATTTAAAGACTTCTTTTTGCACTGCCATTTTTATATAGGTACAACTTGGAGACATTATGACATAATTACATCCAGCCATTTTTATATAGCTCTATCTATTTTTGTATTGGTCCCGCCTATTTTGTCACTCTATACCTTTTTGGTACTTTTAAATACTTTGACATTGATACCTGTTATTTTTGCACTGTTTGCTTTCTGGGGATAGATGGTCCTTATTTTTTCGACCACTGTAAAGTCCTTCAAATCTTTCTTGAATGGAACTATGACTAAAACGCCCTAGTTTATCAGATACGAGTATAATAATTCAACTAAAACATATTAGATACAAGTATAATAATTACTTTAGAAAGTATCTAAAGTCCTCTTTGCACAAGCCATCCACCTCTGCACTCTCCCCATCCAGGACTACTGCTGCCCTTGTAATCAACACACCAGGCTTGGAACTGCTCCAGGCTTGTACCCAACACACCAGGCTCGAGGAAAATAATTTGACCGGGCTCATACCTTAGTTTAGAGGGCTGCAAACAACTAACAACACTCAATCTTTCTTCCAATAGCTTGTACGGAGGCATTCCATGGGAACTGTTTTCGATATGTACACTTTCTGTTGGCTTCGACTTGTCCAATAACAAACTCACTGGAGACATACCATTTGAGATTGGTGGTTTGATCAATCTGAATTCACTTAGTCTTTCCAACAATCGATTATCAGGTGAGATCCCCCTCCACACTTGGTCAGTGCCATCTTTTGGAGTCACTCCATTTAGACCCCAAAGAAAGAAGCATGCCTACATTTTAGCTGTTCTGGTTTCACTTGCTAGTGTAGCTGCAGTAACAATGCCATGTGTTGCTGTCATTATTTTGAAGAAGAGAAGGAAAGGAAAGCAGCTAACCAACCAGTCATTAAAGAAGCTAAAGAATTTCCTTACAGCGCACAAAAATACACTAGCAAGTTATTCTTACAGATCATAACTTGAACTACACGCCATATATAACATAGCCCTTTACATTTTACAGTCACCTGTTATTCTTACAGATCATCGCTGCTTGACATTGATACCTGTTATTCTTACATATCATATTTGTGAATATAATAAAACAATCAGTATGCAGTCACCTTTTTGGTACTTTTAAGTACTTTGACATTGATACCTGTTATTCTTACATTTGTCATTTGTCAGTATTATTCTTCTTACATTGTAGAAATAATCCTTGCATTTATATTATTCTTCTTACATTGTCATTTGTCAGTATTATGATGATTAAAAATTAAAAATACACTATTGTGGCCGGTGGCTACTAATCTTCTCTGTACTCGTTGTCTTCTCTGTACTCCTCTTCTACTACTACTCTCCTCTACTCCACTCTACTCCTCTCCTCTCCTAAGCAGCTGTTGCTTTTTTTTGCTACTTCTACTACTTCCCTACTACTACTGTCTACTACTTCTGATTGTTCATTCTGCTTATCAGGTTCGGAAGATATTAAGCATATGATGTTCTTACATTGTCATGTTGCTTTTTCTGGGAAGCAGCACCTGCTTTTTTTTGCCAAATCTCTCATCTCCTCTATTTGTTGCCACATTTCCTATCCTCTATGTTTTAGAAGCAGCACCTGCTTTTTTTTGCCAAATCTCCCCTCTTCTCTCCTTTGTTTTGCCGATGATGAAATTGTCCAAGTCCATACATTATATGGAATATGAGCTGATGATCAAGAACTTGTGAGGGACTTGACATCATTAGCAGTCGCCTCTACATTACCTTCTCCTCTCTTCTCTGTTATGATGCCTTGATGCTCCAAGTTCAAGATCAGATGATGATTGACATGTTTCTGAGGCCTCTACCACTGCTACTTCTCGTTTTTTTATATATTGTTGTTTTATAGGACTACTTTGGTTTATAGACCTTTTTTATTTCTTATACCTTCTTGCGTACCTAAAGCACACTTTCTTGCATCTATTAGAACAAAGCGCGAAATAATATCGCGGACACCAGACAGTGAAGCCCGATGCCCCGAGCATGATGAGCAGCCAACCCTTGAGGAGCAAGCACTAGAGGACCAGTTTACTCAGGAACAGTTCGATAAGGAGGTAGAAAAGGATCTAGAAGTGATGCTTACTCAGGAGCAGTGTGACGAGGAGGAAGGCCTCGAAGGAGAGGCTGCTGAAGGCAAAGAAGAAGAGGATGATGATGATGATGACTCAGAAGAGGGATATGTAAGTCCCGAGGATCCTTTCCCACCTGAAGCCAGAAGGAGGCCAACGGAGAAAGATTTGGACAAGGACTTTGACCCGAACGAGGAGGTAGGAAAAAAGCCTTAGCTTGTAAATTTTGCTAAAGCTTTGACTATGTTACCTCTGCTAACACTTTGACCTGTCGTATATACAGGTTCCTCCTAAAACTCGGAAAAGACGACGTCGACGTTCGCGACATCTCACTGGACAAGACGGAGTAGAGGAAAGGAGAGCAGAGGCAACAACCACAGAGACGGATCACGATGCCTCTGCTCCACAACCTGAAGACACAACCACGACTACCAAGCCTAAGAGGAAACGAGGGGATAGAAAAGGAAATCTATATCCAGATAAGGCATGCTATGTGATAACAGAGGTCGAGCTAGCAGGGGAGGTCCTTGAGCCGAAGGAATTAAGAGGACGATTCCGTAATGCGATCGGGGCCCTAGTAAGAGATAAATTGAACCCAGCAATCCCTAACTAGAAAGAGGTACCAGAGAACAAAAAGAATAAACTATGGGATAGGCAGCTGAGGGTCAATTTTAGATTTTCGGAGGGTAAGCACGAACTGATAAAAAATGCTTTCAGGATGATGGGAGAGGCATTCCGACGTTGGAGGTCGGAGCTCAACACAAAGTATATCCAAAAGGGGTTAACTCCCTTCAAAAAGTTTGGCAAAATAACTCCTAGTCAATGGGAGGAGCTCGTGGCTCAGAAGACTAAACCAGAGGCATTGGAGCTCAATGCCCATAACACCGAGCTGGCGAAGAGGAACAAACACCACCATCATCTAGGCCCCGGTGGCTACTATGCCAAGTAAGAGCAGTTTAGGAAGATGGACGAAGAGGCCGCAGCTGCTGGGAATATCGATGTGATGAATCTAAAGGTACGCTTAAGGAACTAGATATATGCGAGGAGTACAGAATCATCCGGCAGTAATTTTAAGTTTGATAAGCCGGAGACCCAAGAGGCGGTATCAAGGATACTGAAATATGCTGAAGACAAGGATAAGGGCTCATTCAATCCTTCCAGAGAGAGGGACGAGCTTAGTCTTGGCTTGGGAAACAAGGAGCACATAGGCCGCACCAGGGGGCTAGGGAAAAGGACAACCTAGAAGCAAGGATTCGAAGAGGACAGGCACATGTATAAGAAACATGGCCGAGACCGGGAGACTAGTCTTGAGCTCCAAGTAAAGGCTCTAGTTGTGAAAGCGCTGGAGGAGCAAGGACTGTCTACGGAGCCACGGATATTAGTGATGCTGTCGGGAGAACTAGCATTAGTTGGCAGCCCTCCAAAAGTTCCTAGCAGCCAAGGTTCCACTGCAGCCACAACCCCCGTCGATCGCATACGGGAACCAACTAGTTGCACCTTGGTGTTTCTCAGCGGCCGGCAGAACACTGTGATGGAGGTGGCAACGGGTGTGGCACATCCTCCCGGTGGCTTACACCACAATAATAAGATACCGCCGAACTACACTAGGGTCGAGGTGCATACCGTGAAGCCCGAGTTGATGCAGTGGAGGATAGACTACGCAACTCCCGAGGGGCTGGTGTTACTCGGAGACGTTATTGGGCAGTTCATCCTCTGGCACAAACAGGGGGACATTATATTGACTGCTTCTTCACCGCCTCCCCCTCTCCCAAATTTGGAGTGTCATTCAAAATTCAGACATGGCATGGAATAACAATTTATAGATTTCCCAATATACTATCACTGTTTTGGTCAGGAAAGTTAATGGTTTCATCTTCTTTTACCAGCAAACCGTTCAATTTTTACCCTGCAATGTTTGGCTTGAGTTGTCTTAATTTCATCTACCCAGTGTTTTGTGGATAACACAATGAGTTAATGTGAGACATTGAGACATGTACTTTCAAATCATAATTCATGTGTATCTCATACATCTTTTTAAAAACCATGTATTTCAGGGTTCAAAGGATGAAATCAAGCTTCGGAACAGAAAAAACATTTTGATCCTAGCTCTCACTAGACATGATGAATCCCTTATGATGTTCCATGATTTTTGAGAACACTGGAACAGGATCTGGTCTGTCATATTTACATATGGATGTATGGTTAGATGGCTTGAAAATAAAGTAGCTTAACTTTTTTTTGCAGATAGGTCTTTATTTATGCATTATGTGTTTTGATGTTTTTCATATTTGATCATTTGATGGTGCCAGCTACAATGGATATTTACCATAGGGCCTATGTTTGGGTGAAGGCGTCAATGCGTCATGCCCCCCTGTTCCATGCTCTGAATATTTCAAAAGAAACTTTTAAAAAGATGATAACGGTTATATTTGTATTTAAAAGTAGTTGCAAAATTTATATCATTGCTATATTCTGCTTACATTCCAATACTATTAATCAATGGTGAAACCAGTGTCTGGGTAGCCATAGCCATGCTGTGTAGTTTCTGTCAGTTGATTGCGTTTATATCATACTGAGAGAGAGAAAAAAAGAGGCACTCGCTGACGAAACCCATCTCGCTCTTACCGGCCTGCTGTCACCGATGATTGCAAGTGGATAATCAAGTTGCAAAGAGCTCGGATATTGCGCCACTTGGAGCGGCCGCCCATCATCGTCTGAACTGAGCTACGTCGCAACCGCGTGGGCATGCACGCACGTATGACCATGGACTTCTGCGAGACGTGCACTACCGTATAAACGCCCATGTGCGTACCGGCACGTTCCGGCTAAGATACACTGCTGTCTGCTGGTGCTGAGAGAGCCTCGGCCGGTCATTCAGGTCAACTGCATGCGATTAGCTGGAAACTATTAGCCAACAAAAGCTTCTGTCCTGTGATCCTGTCCATGGGAAGGAATGTTCGGCGACATACCAATCGACGTAAACAACACAGCATGAAAAAAAGGCCGCGCACAAGTTAGATGCGATCCGCGTACAAGACAAACGCCGTACGTACTTGCAGCTATCACTCTGTGCGCTTGATCGTTTCTTCGCTTATAAGCCGGCTGATCTGTTTTGTTGTGAGAAAAAAACACTGTATCATAACTGATAAGCATGACTATAGTTGATCCAGCTTGCGTATGCGAATCTACGCTATGGGAAGCAGCTGTCGACATGGCCCTTCCAGTGCGCCAAATACATTATTATGTACCGTCCAGGAAGCGGAGGGAGCCCAGCTCCTTCGCTGATGCGCAGGCTGGTGAGCTCGGCCGCCGCGTCGCCGCAGGGGGGCGCCATTGCGGTCGGTCTCCTAGGAGAGGGACAGAGAATAGTGGGTTTGGACCTTGGAGTGCCTAGGAGCAAGAGGCACCAAGATACGGCGGCCCAGGGATGCAGAGGTATTCAGGTATAGGCCGGTGGTCCATATCTGGCCATTGGGCATTGGTTGAGCTTTGTTATCCTTTTTTTCCTCCTATACCTCTGGGTCCTCGGTCCAGAAAAGAATAGGATTCTAGTACAGTATTTGAATTAAATAAATGTTGCTCAAAAAAATAAATAAAATATTTTAAGCTTGACTAACTATATATAAAAAATATTAATATTTATGTTTACCAAATAAGCATTATTAGATTTGTTACGAGATTTATTTTCATAGTATAGCTATTTGGTGTCATAAATGTTATATTTTTTATATATTTGATCAAACTTTAGATAATTTAATTAAAAAATGCATCTAGAGTTACATTTTTTTAGATAGAGGTAGTACAATATAAATTCATATTTGTTGGGGGATATGACCCGCCTTCTCGGTACCCCCATATCGTCCTTTTCAGGAGCTATCATCTCATTTCGGCAATGGAAGAGCGTTCGCCATCGGCGAAAAGAGGTGGCCTTTAGCCCTCCGGCCTTTACGCTTGTGCCTCGGCAATTAAGTCGTGACCCTTTCGCCTTGTCCCTGGGTTTCTTTGAGCGACACATTTTCAGCTATCACGTAACGTTGTCACGTGACTGTGTATTGTGCAGGAATCATCGCCCCACGTCTCCACTTCGGCGAAAGGCAGCCAGAGGAGCAAGGGCGGCTCAGTCCCCAGCTGTCGGCGCCCAAGGAAGGCCCTGACTGGGGGAGGCTGGAGGCAGGCTGGACCACAACTACCCTCGTGTTTTGGAATATACGTCGACATTAGGGTAGTTGGGGAGGGCAAGTTGGTCATTTAAGGTGTTTACGGGCTTATATAAATAGAACCCCAAGAGGGTCATGTAAGGAGAAGAGGACGAAACCTTAATTTTTCCAAAGGAATGCAACCTTTCGATCATTACTTTCAGTGTCATCATTTCTTCCTTGCGTCTTTCTCTTGTCTACGTCTACTGACGCGACGACCGAGTGTTCGAAGGCTAAGGCCTAGAACAACAATATTGTTAACTTTATGGCATTATTACTCGATTCAGAAAGAAACTTATGATGCTATATACCACTTTACATGTCCTGGTCTCCTGTATACCATATACTCACTGAAAGGACCTAGGATGCCGCCTAGAGGGGGGGTGAATAGGCGTTTCTGGAAAATAACACCTTTAAATGCGGAAACAATTAGAAAGGGGAGTTTCCAAAATGGAAACTCCAAATTAAGTGTACTACCACCCCTCACAAGTTAGCCACAAAGTAAACAAGGTATAAAGAATATATCTAGAAGCTACAACCCTGCAACACCATGTTAGAACAGAGAATAAATATTTTCGGTCAGCAGGAAATAATACGGACGTGTCCGGTATGAATACTCTATCCCAGATATACGATTTCTGCAAATCGGCCCCGAACTTGCTCCTTTCGATTTCTATCTTCAAACCAAACTGCAGGCACCTAATGGAGATGACAATATACACAGAGAACTCAGAAGAATAGCTAGAGCAACACAAATATCAAATGAAATACGAATTTAGACACGATATTTGTTTTACTCAAGTTCGGACTCGTCGAGTCCTACTCTCCGTTGAGGGGGCTGCAGGCGACCCAACAAGGTCAGCCCTAGAGGGTACCACGAAGGTCACTCTAGCTGGAGTCTTTTCCAACTCCTTTTCCTCCTTCCACTAATTTGATTCCGAGGCAGCGAATCGACTGCTCAAACTTTCCGAAGCAACCACAATCTCTCGGTTGCTCTCCGTGACGCCTAACCGCTTAGGACCAAGAGTCCAAGAGTAACAAATGCGAATCACGAGATTGACAATATGCACAAGTGCTCAAGTGGTGGCTTGCTCTCTTTTTAAAATTCTCTCTCAACCCACAAATTGATTTTGCAATTTGGATCACACACTCACTAAGAGAGGGTTTAGGAGAGTTGGCAAGGCTCAAAAACGTGTGTCTATCTCAAGCAGAATCAATGCACCTCCAAAGGTGGAGGCTTGGGGGTATTATAGGCCCCTGAAAAACTAGCCGTTTTATAGTAGTTGCAATACTGGGACACGTCCGGTATGCATACCGGACACGTCCGGTATGACTCAGATCTCATAGCGGTAACTAAATTCTGATGATGTTGTGAGGCGCCGGAACTCCCAAGTATGCCGGACTTCCCGACCGTCGAACTCTCGACTCAAGTCGGAACCCCGACCCTCAAAGAATTTTGAAAAACATGTAATCGAAGTTAAAGTTAGTGAGGTGTCGGAACTCCCGGCGCGTGTCGAACTCCCGACCCTCACGGCTTTTGAAAACTAGCCGTTGGCTTCGGTCATCCATACCGGACACGTCCGGTGTGAATACGGACACGTCCGGTATGACCAGACAATGAAACCTCTAAGTCTGTTGAAGTGCGAGACGCCGGAACTCCCGACCCATGCCGGGACTCCCGGCAAACAACCCGAGAACAACAATTTTACAAATTTCTTTGGACAAATACTGGACACGTCCGGTATGAATACGGACACGTCCGGTATTGCCGCACCAACAAAGGAATCAGATTAGCACATTTGTCGCTCAAATAATCAAACCTCACATGGGTTGGGTTGAGCACTTATGAAACATTATCTATCAACATGATGCATCCTCTTAATAGTACGGCATACCTATTAAACTCAAGATCAAAGGAAAAATGAATTTATACCACTTGAGTTGATTTCTTTTGAATTGATGCCGTCCTTCCAATCTTCATCAAGTAAGGGTGCTAACAAGTTGATGTTGATCTTTTCATTTGAGCATAGCCATCTTGAGCATGTGACTTGATTCCATTCATCAAATTTGAATAACCCCAAACGTATCAAGTCACTTCCATCAAATACTTCATTATAGATTTGATTCTTCACATCAATATGACCATCTTAGCTTGATTAGTACCTCAACTAAATGCAAGTACTTTCTTCTTCACCCTAGCTAGGTTCTTGACCTGCCAAGCCGTCAAACGCTTGCCCTTCACCCTTACTTAGTACCTCGAAGCCTTTCCTTGCTATCTTCACCATCTCAAGCCATCAAGTCACATCTTGTGTTGAATCATCCATTCATATGTATTGTTATCTTTTTCATTTTAATTTAGCAAGCTTCAAATATGAGACCATTCCATATGCAATCCCTCATGTCTCATTAACTAATAATCATGAGCTTGCTTTCACATAGTACATGGAAATCCCACAAAAAATAAGCCTTCACATGAATTCCATTTGCATTGTTGTCTTGTGCTTGAACTAGATTGTTTATACAACAACACATCATTTTGGCTTTCATTAAGTACCTGTGAGATAACCTATTACCTGTTCACATTTAGCAACGGGTTAGTCCTTTAATCACGTTGTCATTCAATCAACCAAAACCCACTAAAGGGCTAGATGCACTTTCAATCTCCCCTTTTTGGTGATTGATGACAACTTGATTAAAGCTTACAAAATGATATAAACATTTAAACTTTTGGGTTCAATGATTTATGAGAGGCTCCCCTTAATATGAGCTTATGATTAGAATTCACAAAATGACCTCAAATGTCAATTGCACATACTAAAACAAATAGGAGACTCCCCTAAATCATTGCATCCGTAGGGTGCATGTGTGTGACAAAGAGAAACCGTGATGCATATGACAAGATATATCATACAAGAATAAATATAAAGGCATCACATCAAATATTTTCATTCTAGCATGCATAGTCCTTATGAAAATAAATATGACACATGTAATTCATACATAGCACTCATTACAAATTTTCTCAAGTCCGAAACCAATCGATATAGATAAAGATCATGTCTCAAGAGATACATAGATAAAGCATAAGTCTCATCTCTCACAAGATATAATCTCAATGAAGCTCAAAAACAAACTACAACTGTAGTACATGTCTTCGTACAAAAGATAAGCAAATGAAATTATCCTAAATGAAATTATCCTGAAGCTTTAATCAGCCTCTCTCCCCTTTGTCATCAATCACCACAAAGGTCCAACAATGACATACTAAGGACAAAGGGGCTACTACAAGTCATCACTAATCTCTCGCATCACTCATCATCATCATCATCTCTCCCATCATCTTCAAGTATCGAGGCGGGTAACACCAAATGGACGAGAACCACCGGCACCAGATGGGTCGAGCCACCAGAGCCGTAGTAGCCGCCACCACCTGTCAAGTCACTCCACCAATCTGTAGCATAGTCGTCGGCGGTGCTGGGACGTGGCTGAGAGTGAGTAGGCACACGAGCCTGAAGTGGTAGAGTGTCGGGGTGTTCAGTGCTGCTCTTCTTCTTCTTTGTCATTGTATGAACTCAACATACTCTCTATCATATCTAGCTTCTCACCTGCTCCTCGGTCTCGTGCTCACTAGTCGCCTCATCGATAGAGGAGATCTAGGAGGATCAAGCTCAAGATTAGAAGCAATTTGCTTCAAAGTTTGAGTGTCCTTCCTCCTAGCCTCCCTCTCCTTCTGCGCCTAGTCTGGATGTCACGGCACATCCCAAATATGGAGCCAAAAGCTCATGATAGGCGAGGGAGGATCGCCACGCCATGCGTGAAGTAGAATGTGAAGGAGCACGTGGTGAAGGTGAAGCTCCTGCTGGTGCACCACTCCGAGGTGCATCTGCCTCTGGTCTTTCTTCTTTGCTCCTCCTCAGTCTGGAGGTAACCTGCCTCAGTGCGGATCTGCAATAATCTTCGTGGCCTTGTGAATCTTATCATACTCGAAAGTGTGCCCAATCACCGCTCAATCATATGCATGATATAAGGAGCAAAACCACAGCCCTTGAGGGGCCTCTCTCCAACACTCCCGATCTCGGACCAAATAAAATCAAACACGCTGAAGGGCCGAGCATCGTGCCATCCTATGGAGTAGGTTCTGGAATAATCTGCAATATTGCCCTTGTCTCCACCTTTGCAAATAATAGTCTTTCCGAACATCCTGTCCGGTATCTCAGAGGTAGGGTGAAGACCTAGAACCTTCCCCACGCCTCCTCTCTCACCACCGGGAGGATACATATATATGCAAGTCGCTCAGGGGTAACACCTCGCTCGGTGTGGATCCTGTCCCTCCGAGATCATCCTCTGAGAAGCCAAGTCAAGGCGGCAAAAACATCATAGTCAACACTGCACCACTCGCCCTCAAGCATCCAAAGGCATCCGCCGCTCATCCTCCTCAACAAACAGTAGTAGCATAGAACTGAGCTACTACCTCGTGTTCCAGTCATGCCGAACTCCATGATCTCATAAGCCCCAAAGTATGCCAAAATAGCAATGGCATGATCAATCGAGGCCTTCGCAACTCTCAGAATGTCTTGCCACCAATCCACCGAGACACAGCAATCACAGGTTCTGGTGAGAGAATCACACCGGAGTAGAAATCCAGTGAAAGGGTCGTCTGAAGCGGTGATCGTCTTGAACCTTAGGTAAGCCCCTCGGATCAACCCTTCGCTCATCTCTAGCTCTCCTGGTCATACCCTTTCCTCAGTAATCAACTCGGGAACATAGGAGGGTACATTGGGCGACGTTCTCAAGGAGACCATAGTGCATCCCCGACCAGTGGTCTTTGAATCGAGGAACTGGCTCCTCCTCCTCCTCATCTCAGACTGCCACCGTCGATCCTCTGTCGCTGCTCTTCCTCTTTCTTTCATCTCTAGACTCCACTCAACTCATCGATTATCGTGTCGGAAGAAGAGTTCCCTGGACCCCTCTCAGATATCTTGAGTGCTGCACTAGAGGCAGCCTGTGGTGGTCCTCCTGGCTGGTCGGCTGAAATCCGGATGCATATCCTGTCTCGCCTTCTTGTACTTCTCAAGTCTTTGGATCATGCCTATGCTTGGACCTCGGCTCTGTCGTCCACTCATGGTCAGCATCAGTATCCAAAGATTTTCATAGAATTTTAGATACATGCCCACAGCTTCTTCTCGAATTGTAATTAGACATAGATTCTTTTATCCAAGGTTTTACAATCACCTTGACATACCATTGTCACAAGGTTTGCAAAACATAGATACAGAAGAAACTGTGCCTAATAAACAATTCTATGATAGCATTGAATCAAAGGAAGCAGGGAGCCTGCTCTGCTGGGTCATACCGGACACGTCTGGTAGCATACCGGACACGTCTGGTATGGGCGACCAGCAACCCTAACTAGGGTTCCTTGATTCAAACCAACACGGATTAACACCAAACTTTGGGCATTGCTTCTCCATCACCAATGCAACATATTGACCGAAGGAATTTTCAAATCATGTAATGACCAAGTAGATCGGACGAGGTCCGTGATTAGGGTACCTTGAGAGGAGAGAAGAGAGCGATGTGAAATCCAAATCCACGGGCCTTCAATCCTTGATCCAAGCCTTCTCCAATGCAATCTCCTCTCTCTTTTTTCCTTGGTGAAATCCTTGGTCGCCCTAGGTGGGAAGAAGGCGCGTCGGTTGGTTGATTTGGAGGAGGCAAGTCTGTTTTGGGCGAAGGGTATGCTCTGTTTTATAGTCCCTTTCATACCGGACACGTCCGGTAGAATACCGGACACGTCCGGTAGAATACCGGACACGTCCGTTATCTGTGCTGGCTGGCCAAATAATTCAAGATGTGTTCTCACTCTTCCAATCCCTTTCTCTGTTGTTTCTCACCCAAAAGGTGTATGATCTTGATCCAAACCGAGTACTATTACTTTTCTTATCTAATGCCATCAATTTATTTTCTCTTTTCTAAATAAATGGCATAATCAATAATTTGCTTGCTTGAGAGAGATAAAGTGAGACAAAGTAGATTGTGGACTTAAGAAAAACCATGTCATGTGTGATTAGCCGATCAAACAATCAAGGAGAGCCATAATCACCACATGATGTGGCTAAATCGCAAAGACCAAGATTCAAATAGTTTTCAAGTTCACACCACCTACACATGCTAGTTATGGGTTTTGAAAAACATCTCTCCTATGTCACACAAATGCACATTCTAACATGTAAAGGGCCTTAGATGCACTTACAATACATGTATGTAAAAACATACCTTTGCCTTGAGCCCACAAGAATACCACTAAGAAGATACATGGCATGATAATCTTTATGTTGACCTTGATTGCCAAGTAATCATGCTTGATGCAAATTCAATTTTTCATTCAGAGGACTACAAAGAGTGCTAGATAAATTTGTTAGTCCACAATGGTGCAAAATAGAAATTTAGCTCCCCTAAATAAGTGCTTCAAGTATTTTGAATGACTTTCAACAAGCACTTTTATTCGATAAGAAATTGAGAGCCAATTTTCATTTTGACCATAAACCAAATAAGATTGCCATATTTAAAAGTGAGTTTAAGAGATGCTCACAATCCACTTAGATTTGATAAAACACAAGCTTCTGAGTATGTTAGGGATATATGAAAAATGTATGGATCGAATACTCAGTTGTAACACAATTAGTGTTCTTGGTCCATGCAATACCGGACATGTCCGGTAGTATACCGGACACGTCCGGAATACACAGGACGGAAACACTGACTTTCTGTCCCTGGCCATACCGACACGTCCGATAGTTGCAAGACAGAACCAATTAATTTGCTGCTTGTGATTCTTCGTTTTAAATGTAATATTTATTTATTCTATACTTGCATCTCAACAAATAAATTACTCTACTAGAGAGCTAATAAAGGCATCGTAAGGCAAATATGATAAACATCAAGTAAAACTTATTAACCACTTTCAATATTTCACAAATATGTCTATTTGTGACCTTTTGTACACAAACCGAACAAAGTGGCTATGATATAAAGTTTAGGTACTTGTTACCAATGATGAGGATGAAATAGATGATATATTTATTGAATTATCTTGGGTCAGCCATATTAGGGATTATGATAAGAATTGGTTGATAGATTGAGTGAATATTATCAAGTTGCTTGCTCAACCACCCCAAGCTTTCATCTCACCACCAAGTACCTATATTATCAACCTAAGCACATTTTGGTACCCAACTCTTGTTGGGTCCTTTTGGGTTAGTCAACAAGTGTTTAGGCACCCAAATGGCCTTAGTACTAGTTTGTGGTGAACACATCACCTTGCTAGTGCTAATTCCATTTGTGGTCTTCCTAAGCATATTATCATAAATAATTGTGTTCGGCTTAGGGATGTTACCATTTGGGCAATCATAGCTTAGATGCCCTTTCTTCCACAAGCATAGCATATGCGACCTTTGTTTGCCCTATGCTTGTTTTGCTTGTATGGACATCCATCAACCTTATGGCCCATCTCATTGCACCCATAGCATCTTCTAGTTGCAACTTGGGCTTGCTTTCTTGCTTCTTTGTTCATTGGGTATTTCTTGGTAGGATGCCCCAATTTCTTGCTCATGAGACAAGCACATTGTCCATGACTCTTCACTTGCTTGGCCTCCTTGGTAGAAGCCTTTTGATTGGCGGCTTCAACCTTGTCGGCCCAACTCTTGTGTGGACACATAGCCCACTCATGTCCATACAATCCACAACCATAGCACATCCTTTTTCCATGTTTCTTGCTCTTGGTTGTGTTGGCCTTTGCTTGAGATGTGATTCTTTTGTTGGGCTTTGGAGGAAGCAAGGTTTGAACCCTTCTCAAGCTTCTTCACCATGTTAACACGGTTATCTTGAGAAGGTTGTGCTTTCTCCTTACCCTTCAACCGAATCACATCTTTCTTTAATCTTTGCACTTCTTCTTTGAGCTCTATGTTTTCTATAAGATTTAGCTCAATCGAAGATTGGCTTGCTTGAGGAGCACACTCATTAGTACAAGAAATATTTATTTGAGATGGTGTACTAGTGAGCGGATGTGTGAGAGGTTGAGAGAATTTTACCGATGTAATCACAACCTCATGAGCCACCTCAAGCATGATGCTTGATTCTACTACTTCCTCATGAGAGCACTTTAGATGAACATAATTTGCTTGTAGCTCATTATACTTGCTTGATAGTTCATCTAGCCTTGCCTTGAGCTCGAAGTTTTCCTTCTCTAGTTGTGAAACACTAGAAGAGGAATTAGTAACTAAAGCATGCTCGATTGATAATTTTTCATACCTCTCATTTATTGCCTTTAGCTCTTGCAATTTGGAGATGAGAAACTTTTCTTGATTTTGAAGCGATTGCTCTTGCTTCTCAATCTCTTCTTCAAGCTCATCATTCTTTTCAACTATCTTCATGATGATGAACTTGTCTTTATGGTTGAGATGATCAAGGTTGTAGTTGTCTTCAATTTCAACATCACTCTTATCTTGATCATCTACTTGTGCTTTCTCCTTTTCTTGATCTTTCTTGTTATTCTTCTTCTTGCTTTTCTTGGCCATGAGACACAAGTGATGAGTATCATGAGATACTGAGGTTGACTCATCACTTGGTCGCCATCGGGCTTGAGCATCGCTACAAAACAAATTTGCTATTTGGTTCGCTACCTCGACCATACTGGACACGTCCGGTAGGGCATATACCGGACACGTCCGGTACATGCAAAAGCATGTTGAGGTCATCTTGCGCTTTGCACTTCTTGCTCGGCTCGGCACTCTTGAGGTTTTGTGAGGCTTCTTCACATATGAAGACACAATGGATATTCTTTCCATTGACTCGATCTCAAGTGCATCATCACATTTGGATTTTCCATATAAATCAAAAGTCTAGTCTAAATGAGATGAGCACTCTCCCAGGAGGTGGTTGTCCATTGAATATTGCCTCATCTTGAACCTCTACACTTAATGTACTCAAAATAATATTAATAGCTTGAGCATTGAGTTGCACGCATATTTCTTCCTCTTTTGATAAATTTTTGTAGTTGCTCCAATCAACTATAGAAATAGGTATGCTTGCATCTACAATATGCTCAACAAGAGGACTAATATCTCTAAAAGCATTGAGTACATGTATTGACCAAATTAGAAAGTTTGAACCATCATTTTGGAGAAGCACCGGCTCCAACTCGATAGGCGTCGACATCCTTTTCTCACGGCGGTGAAGCTTTAGGTGAGAACCTCGCTCTGATACCAATTGAAAGGACCTAGGATGCCGCCTAGAGGGGGGGTGAATAGGCGTTTCTGGAAAATAACACCTTTAAATGCGGAAACAATTAGAAAGGGGAGTTTCCAAAATGGAAACTCCAAATTAAGTGTACTACCACCCCTCACAAGTTAGCCACAAAGTAAACAAGGTATAAAGAATATATCTAGAAGCTACAACCCCGCAACACCAAGTTAGAACAAAGAATAAATATTTTCATTCTTGAAAGGCGAAAATCTTCGGGCGTCTCTCGGTATGAATACTTGACGTGTCCGTATACACGATTCTCGCAAATCGGCCCCGAACTTGCTCCTTTCGATTTCTATCTTCAAACCAAACTGCGAGGCACCTAATGGAGATGACAATATACACAGAGAACCCGCAGAACAGCTAGAGCAACATAAATATCAAATGAAATGCGAATTTAGACACGATATTTGTTTTACCGAAGTTCGGACTCGCTTCGAGTCCTACTCTCCTGAGGGGGGCTGCAGGCGACCCAAAAAAGGTCACCCTAGAGGGTACCACGAAGGTCACTCTAGCTGAGTCTTTTCCAACTCCTTTTCCTCCTTCCACTAATTTGATTCCGAGGTGGCGGAATCGACCGCTACAAACTTTCCGAAGCAACCACAATCTCTCGGTTGCTCTCCGTGACGACGCCTAACCGCTCTAGGACCAAGAGTCCAAGAGTAACAAATGTGAATCACGAGATTGACAATATGCACAAGTGCTCAAGTGGTGGCTTGCTCTCTTTTTAAAATTCTCTCTCAACCCACAAATTGATTTTGCAATTTGGATCACACACTCACTAAGAGAGGGTTTAGGAGAGTTGGCAAGGCTCAAAAACGTGTGTCTATCTCAGCAGAATCAGCAGCCTCCAAAGGTGGAGGCTTGGGGGTATTTATAGCCCCCTTGAAAAACTAGTCGTTTTATAGCCGTTGCAATACCGGACACGTCCGGTATGACTCAGACTGCGCCAACGGTAACTAAGTTACAGTGATGTTGTGAGGCGTCGGAACTCCCGAAGTATGCCGGGACTTCCGACCGTCGAAACTCTCGACTCAAGTCGGAACCCCGACCCTCAGCAATTTTAAAAAACATGTAACTGAGTTAAAGTTAGTGAGGTGTCGGAACTCCCGACGCATGTCGGAACTCCCGACCCTCACGGCTTTTGAAAACTAGCCGTTGGCTTCTGGTCATCCATACCGGACACGTCCGGTGTGAATACCGGACACGTCCGGTATGACCAGGACAGTGAGACCTCTAAGTCTGTTGAAGTGCGAGACGTCGGAACTCCCGACCCATGCCGGAACTCCCGACGAAGCAACCCGAGAACAACAATTTTACAGCTGCTGGACAAATACCGGACACGTCCGGTATGAATACCGGACACGTCCGGTATTGCCAGACCAGCAAGGAATCAGTTAGCACATTTATCGCTCAAATAATCAAACCTCACATGGGTTGGGTTGAGCACTTATGAAACATTATCTATCAACATGATGCATCCCTCTTAATAGTACGGCATACCTATTAAACTCAAGATCAAAGGAAAAATGAATTTATACCACTTGAGTTGATTTCTTTTGAATTGATGCCGTCCCTTCCAATCTTCATCAAGTAAGGGTGCTAACAAGTTGATGTTGATCTTTTCATTTGAGCATAGCCATCTTGAGCATGTGACTTGATTCCATTCATTAAATTTGAATAACCCCAAACGTATCAAGTCACTTCCATCAAATACTTCATTATAGATTTGATTTTTCACATCAATATGACCATCTTAGCTTGATTAGTACCTCAACTAAATGCAAATACTTTCTTCTTCACCCTAGCTAGGTTCTTCGGCCGCCAAGCCGTCGCTTGCCCTTCACCCTTACTTAGTACCTCGAAGCCTTTCCTTGCTATCTTCACCATCTCAAGCCATCAAGTCATATCTTGTGTTGAATCATCCATTCATATGTATTGTTATATTTTTCATTTTAATTTAGCAAGCTTCAAATATGAGACCATTCCATATGCAATCCCTCATGTCTCATTAACTAATAATCATGAGCTTGCTTTCACATAGTACATGAAAATCCCACAAAAAATAAGCCTTCACATGAATTCCATTTGCATTGTTGTCTTGTGCTTGAACTAGATTGTTTATACAACAACACATCATTTTGGCTTTCATTAAGTACCTGTGAGATAACCTATTACCTGTTCACACTTAGCAAACGGGTTAGTCCTTTAATCACGTTGTCATTCAATCAACCAAAACCCGCTAAAGGGCTAGATGCACTTTCACTCACCAAGTAATTAAATCACAGTGATAATAAAAAAAGTTGTTTTGTACGATAGGAAATACTTGAATCTGTCTAGCTGGCTACACATTATAATGTGCTATAGCAGGATTTGCATAGCCACCTTGATTCCTATAAGCGTGCAGCCACCAAGACACTGCATCCATTTATTATATGCATCCATGTGCCACAAATCAACAAACCGTAGAGATTTGTTATTTTGCAAATCTAGGTAAACACGCTCCAATCATTTGACACCATGTTTCGCATCCGTGTGTGTAACATATTATTTATGATATAGAAGGATGTACAATCTTGTTTAACCGTTCATGATCGAGCACCAAAAGTACACACAACTCTCGTGCTAGTGCCAAAATCTATTTGCCATGGCACGAAAGGTGCTTTTGTAAATTTGAAAGAAAAAAAATGTGATGGAACGAATTGGTCGAAACTCTTGAATTCTGATCTTAGTGACTAGTTAAGACCCTACTTGGTATCTCATGGTCTAAAGTTTGGCCACTAAACTTTAGACCACTTTAGCTCTTGTGGCTCCAAACAGAAGGTCTAAAGTACCGTCTAAAGTTTAGCCAATCTTAAAAAAAAAACTTTAGACCACACAAATGAGCTAAAGTGGTAGTTTTAGCCGTCAACTTTAACCAGCTAAAGTTTAGACCAGAGAATCCAAATTAAATAGGCCCTAAGTTGTCATCCTAATTCTATTTTTACAAATTTATTAACCAAGATCATGTGATTTCCTTAGAAAATTTAAGATTATGGGTGGGGCATACCTCTCTTCCTGGCTTATTAACCTCCGCCACTGTCACAGTTGTACTAACTTTGCCAAGAAAACCATTGAGTTTTTACATCATGTTAGTATGTGACTTGGCAATGGATTCATATTCTACACAAAATGTTTAACTCCGAAAAAAGAAGACCAGTCCGTCGCACTGTATACTAAGTTATATACCATATCAATGGCAAATTGATCATAGTTTATTCAATTTTTGACATTGCAGGAAGCTTTGACTATGCCAACCTGTCCTCCTCCTCCTTTTTCTTTTTTCTTATTTTATTTTTGTGATCCAGGCTGCTTATCTGTGAGTTTGTCTGGTGGGAATGGGCGACGACCATCACGAGGCAATTCGTTACCGACTCACAACTTCAGATGCTTGGAATTTCTTGCAATGGTATCTTAATCTTGGAATTCGATTGGAAGCTTGTTACAAAGCTGTACACATAGCACTTATGACTTACCTGAATGTGTCCATTACATCACATCATTCAGCCACCTATCAATCTATAAGCTGAATGATGGAGAAAGACCACGCTAGAATCATAGAATGAAAAGGACAGAAAGAGAATGTGCATGGAAAGAAACCAATTCTTCCAAACCGATGATTGACCCAGGGCTACAACAGCTGAAACTCAAGTGCCTTCTGCTGGAAGAGTGCGTAGTGGCTTTTCCATCAGCGAGGAACTGATACGGATGGCCATGGTGTTGCTCTCTCGGTCTCAGACGATGGTGCAGGGCCCGGGGTACTCGTCCTCGATGGGGATGTAGCACGGCTTGGGGTACGGGTACGGGTACGGCGGCGGGCACGGCGGCGGAGGGCACGGCGTGCACGGCGGCTTGGGGCAGCACCTTTTCTTCTTCTCCTCTTCCTCCTTTTTCTTCTTCTCCTCTTCCTCCTGTTTCTTCTTCTTCTCTTCCTCCTCCTTCTTCTTCTTCTCCTCGGCCTCCTTCTTCTCGTCGATCACCGACACCACCTCCGCCGGATGCTTCGCCTTGCGCAGATGCTCCACGATGACCACCACGTCCACGTCTCCGACCACCGTGAGAGTGCTCTTCTCGTCGTCGTATGTCAGGGACTTGATCCCTGTAGTAGGCACCGTTATCAGTCAGTTCATGACCACACACAGCTAAGCTACCATGTCCATCAACCAGCAGAGAACGAACACCCTTGAATGACAAATGCATACACAAAAAGAAAGGATAAATTTACCTTTAACTTTCGAGGCGATCCCAAGGACGCAGGTTTTGCACTTCTTGCAGGTGATCGCCACCTTAAGTACTATCTGACGATGATGCAGAGAAGAACAGTTAATAGATAGACCATAGAAAATTCGTGGGAGGGATCAAGAAAATTTAAATGCTAACCTTCGTCATCACCGCTGCAAGGTTGACTCTCTATACTGCTTGTGGTTACCAATTGGTGGTTCTTATATATCGTTTCTGTAATGAGCTCAGCCGAAAGCCTCTTCTGCTATAGGTGGCTTTATACAAGCAGCAGGAGAAGGGTCCTTTCGTGGAGGTTACATGCATGCCATGGTTTGGAATTTGTCAATGGTCATCAGTAACGGACCTAGGTTTTTACCTCAGAGCCCTTTGAGCAATTTTTGTTTACATTGAAAATTTCTATCTATCTTTATAACTGGCGGACCCCAGGGTATGCGGTGGCCCACCCTGCATACCTGTAGGTCCGTCCCTGGTGGTCATACAGAGAGCCCTTTGAGAAGTTAAATCATTGGGAGGCATGCAGCAGTGCGTTGAGAGTTGAGACCCAGTCCCTTACTGGCTTACTTGCAATAATTGCTGATCGACTACCACGCAAGTCAAGCACTACTACGTAGTTAGTTAGTAGGTGCAGCTCGTACTACACATATAAGAGACATGGTCGTTGGAGTTATTTTGAAGCACTAAAAAAAATGGAGTGGAGATATTGTTTCTAAATTTCCCTATCATAGGATCTGCCAAATCACTTCAACTAAAATGCTGCAGCAAGTTGGTGCTCTCTAACAACCAGTTCAAAGAATATAATCTCCAGCAAGTTAATCATGGCGTGAATGGATAGAGAATGCATGTTATTGAGTGCACTAGTTTCCTTTTGTCTCGACGCAATGCACATCTTTGTAATTAAGGTAGAAAAGTTTGATACAAACAACGCGCTTCGGTGAGCGCTCTTGGAGGCGGTCTATAGGATTACAGCCATGGGCTGGACCATCCTAGCATACAAATACTGATTTCGATATTACACAAACGGTCCAGGTCATTATCAATCAAAATGTAATCCCTAGTACTTTCTGCAGACGCCGGTCTCCGGCAATCTTGTAAATATACTCTATTCCTTCTTAATACAAAGATATACACACTCGTGCGTATTAGAGAGAGAAAAAAAAAGATAGTATTATCATGCACTAGTGTCTTGTACATGGGCAGCGACATAGTATTATTCTTGGTTTGTTGTCATGCCGACAAGTACTGGTATTATCAGGAGATGACATGTCAATCAGCTACTAGTACTCTTCTTTCCGGTTGGTTTAATTTTAACTAATTAACGAACAAGACAAGTTGAGCAGGTGGTGGCTTGGAAATGTCAGCAACTAATACTAGTAAAATAGTACTCGTACTTGGGCATTTGTAGGTTTTTTCTATGGGTGCATTGTCGTAGAAACCTGCTTGGAGTTCTGCATTGTCGAAGTCGCTGACGTCATCTCGCCCTGGAAGATGGTTCCTAAGGTTCCTGGGAATCTAATATGATAGCCGGGGAGGTGATAAATTAGAAGGAAAAAAATGACAGCCCACACTTCTATATGAAGCATATCTATATTCTTTTCTCAAAGAACATGCTTGTTCTTTTTTCTTTTGAAAACATAGCTAGTCCACATGCAAAATAACAAAGTCAGTACATCCACCCTGCTGCTAGAACAGACACCTCGCCTTGTAGCGGACGGCTTCAGGCTTCCCTTCTCAGGATTCCGTTCTCACGCACGGAGTTGGGCCCCTTTGGTTCGAGGGCCCAGGTGCCCGGTGCCCGCGCACCTGTCGCCGCCGGGTTCAGATTCTCTGACTTATCTAAGGTAAGTCATCGGTGACTTATGCCATGCCCGATGCCCTGCATTTCATATCCAACGGCTGATAGAAGAAGCAACTTTTTCACCCCAAATAGCAAAGCTCAGCTGTGGTTCTGGCCCAAATACAGCCCAACTCAGGATGATATATATATATATATAATAACATAGAGTTTTACCAAGTATTTTCATAGCAGAATTAAATGAGCATTTTACTAAGTATTCTTAATAGTTACATGTTCCAAATAACCAAAATAAATTCTACCAAATGCCATCTGTTAGCGCACATGTGTTGCAGTATGCAAATACATCCCGAGCGGTAGAACACATCGGGCAAGCAAGCGCGCATGGACGCGTGCAAAGATGGGCGGCGCGGCATGGACGCTTGGCACAAGTGGTGCCTGGTCCTGCCGAAAAAAAAAATCCATAAAGCCAGCGAATGACCAAAGGTGGATCTAGAATTTTATCAAAGGTTATTCGGTCTAAAATTTTTATATACAATTCAATAAAATCGAATTATCAATTTGATAACTAATTTTTAAAATGTACTGTAGTTCGCTCATACACTAAATAAAATTAAAGTGTTATTATATTCAAAGGTTAAGAAGAAAACTTGCCTAAATTATCTAAATTATAATAGTACTAGTTTAAACGTCATACTAACAGTTCAAAATATGCATAGAAGTAGCAAGATAAGTACGACACAATGTAACAAAACTCTTATGATGCAATCATAATTCATAGATGATAGATGATATAATATCTTTTATTATAAAGAAATAAATGAAGAATACAGACACACGGAAGGGAAAAAATACTACTAACGGTGATATCACTTGCGATTAAACAAACAATTAAACAAAAAAAATATTAACCGTGATTTGTGGTCCTTTGGACGGCCTAGTGAATTCCTGGTGTCGTAAATCTCTGCAGCCTTGTTTGCTTCAGGCATGACCGCTTCGGCATTAGGAAATCATGCATGATTTTAAAGATGAGAAGGATTGCAAATGAAAAAATCGATACTATGGAAGAGAAAGAACAAGACGGCAAGTCAACATGCGGATTGCGACGCTGAACGCCGGACGGTGTGGTCGACCGACATGCGGACGGGACGCCGGGATGGTGCGCGCGGCTGTACTGGGCCAGAATCACTGGTGATGGGCTTTGTTATTTGGTGGAAAGGTTGCGTTTTTCTATGAGCCGTTGGATGCGGAATGGATGGCATCGGGCATGGGGTAAGGCACCGGTGACTTACCTTCAGTAAGTTAGAGAATCTGAACCCGTCGCCGCCTGCCTAGCCCCACACGCCGGCAGTCCGCAGCTAGGGCTTGTCGCCGCCGGCGCGCCGCCATGGTGTCGCAGCACGGCATCCTCCTCGCCGATAACATCATCTCCGACCACTTCGGCCCCATCGTATCCGTAAGGCCGCCTCCGTCCCTCCTCCTCTCCCCGCCGTTCCTCGCACGCTCGCGGAGCGACGCGCGAATGCGCTGCCCTAACACCCGCCCGCCGGGTCCCCTCTTTCGCAGAAAGTGTGTGGCTGCCTTCTGCGCCACGGCGCGCTGTCGCTGCTGGAGATCGTCCGCCGCCTCGAGCTCTCGCCCAGGCAGGTGAAGAATTCCCTCCTCATCCTCATTCAGCACAACTGCGTCCAGGCCTACACAAGCCCCAGAGGCAAGACCCTCTGCGAAACCTTGCTTTTAGCATCTGATTTGGTGGACTATCAGAATTTGATGCCACTATTGGGCGGCTTGCAGGGGGTGGCGATAAGACGGTGACGCTCTACTTGGCCATCTTCGACAATGTCCTGCACCGGCTGCGCTTCTCAAAGTTCCTTTCTGTCGTCCGTGTGGATATTCCAGAGGTAGTTTATATAAGTTTGATTGCAATCGTTCTGTTTATGCTGTTACATTTTAAAATCGAAACTGGTATAATCGGTCATGACAGTTCTTCTCTAATTGCTGAAGTCAATATGGAGTAAAAGGTAGGTGGATGTGGTTGTTTGGTAGATGCATCTTCACCTTGTTTAATGTTCCAGAGTTGTGGTATGGGCCAGTTGAGTTTCCTAGTGCTACACTGAAGATTGTCAGGACAACCTAGAATGTGCACCATTAGTCAGATCTGGTGCCTTGGGTAGTGACCACTCGACGTTGTCAATGACATTGATGCATTCATAATATTTCAAATTGTACTTGTTATTTGGAGAATAGTGGGTAGTCAATGCTTTCTATCTGGAACTTTGCATTTGGCATGATCAAGCTAGCAATGCCGGACATATTATTCTCCCTCCTCCTATGGGATCTTGTTTGGTCTTTGGACTTCTACGCCCCTGTTTTGTAGGATCTGAAATATTCCATTTCATGTTCTGTTATGGCCTGGGTTAGGGGTCTGTGCTGTATGAGAGGATTGAGAGTCTTCGAGGGTGAATGGATGCTGAACGGGACACTTGAGAATGGGCATATGCTTGGACGGTGGCACCCAAACACAAGACCGAGGGGCAGATGATGATCTATTAAAATAATATTATTTCAAAAAAATCAGAACCTAGATATGTAAATCCAATCTAACTAACAACCTATGTAAAAGTTTTACATATATGTCATATAGTAACAAACTAATGTCGCTGCATCATCCCTGCTGCTGATCTGGTGTTCCTTGGTCAGCCCGCTGGCCTGACATGTCCCTACTCGTAAAGGTTCAGTATGTTCAAGATATTATGTCTTGTTTGCATCCTAAACTTGTTGTGTGAGTTATAACCAGTGTTAGAAAGCATTTTGGTTACCAATATTGATCATATATGTTCAAATTGATCAATTAACCTTAGAGTTAGAAAGTGCAACTTATGATGCCCATCCTAAATGTTCAATTTAATTGGTTATGCTCTTTTGCGATTTGCTAACTGCAGTATCAATTATTGGTTTGTGACAGTTGATAAGACTATAAGAGAACTAACAGGCATAGTCTTAACTCTTAACATCAACTTCTCTTTAGTCGATGTACTACTTGTACCACTGAAATTGTCATTCATTCCATTTTATTCTCTGTCAGAAAGAAGGACTTGTTGTAACTTTAGGTCCCAACATATTTAATCATAGTTAGCTTTTTGATGACGTTTTGCAACTCGCAGTCAGAAGTTCTTCTCGAAGGATTACTTCAGAATGGTAGGCTAACATTTGAGCAACTTGTGGAGCGAACAATATTTAAAGTACCAGAAGGTCGGTATTTTTATTGATGTGGTTATCTTACCATTCTTTGCTCTTTTTGTGATAATGTTTGCTCTCTTTTCTGTCTAAACTTTAGCCTTTTAGCTATAACATTTTCAAAGTTATCCTTCCCATTAATGGGTCAGTAAATGTTTCAGGCAGCCCCTTACCAACAAGGGAAGAAATACGAATGAACTTCAACAAACTTGTATATGCACATTATGTGGAACGTTGCCCAAAACCGGAACCTTTTTTCGATCCTCTTGCAGTTGAACAACCTACATCCACAAGGAAACGGGCTCCTAAAGTAAGTCACTTTCATTCCTTATTAGCCGTTATGGTTATTAGTTTCTAGTTTTTAGAATCTGATCATATTCTATTTCATACTCCTTTTGTTTCACAGTAATATTCTATTTTCTTGGAGTGTGTTGTTTTATTACCTTATTAATAGAGAAGCCATTTGATAGGGGCATGCATGGTGAGATATAATGGAATGTCTTAGATTTAATGCCTTAATTTTTGTGGGTTTGGACTTGTATTGTGTAGGGATTGATAAAAGATAACTAGTCTATTCATAACCAAAAGCTAATTTATTTGAAGAAAATTTGCGAACTCAGTGGTTGAAGAATGGTAGAGCAGGGATAGAAGGAAATAGCACACTGTTGCTCCCTCATGACAAAGAATTGCACATCTTGTTTTGGTTCTGGGTTGTTGATGAATATGTACTTTGTCCTTACATTTTTCATGTTTAACTGGCTTGTAGTCTTTTTTTGTAACCTCATACCAAGGTCTTGATCTTGTTATATGTTATAAATATACATGGTGATTGTCTGGGTGAGCTGACAAATGTATCTTTGGGACAGACTGTTGAGACGGTTCTTTCACTTGAGCAGAAAGTTGTCTGTACTGCAGCTCTATCTGATGCTGAAAGATTTTCTCAGATACCATACCTCATGGAAGGGTCATCGAGTGCAAATGATGGCCATCATGCTGTTGCTGGTAATAAGGTATTATGCTCTGTTCAGTTATAGTGATCATCATGTTGCAATGCGGTGGTGTCATGCCATTACAATAGTGAAGTGTAAATGCTAATCCTGTTTCTGCTTTCCTATTGTTATTAAGCTAGAAAAGGCAAACACGGTGTTCTAGCCTTCTAGGTTATTTGCTAATGAAAACTATGATTGATTGACCAACAAAATTTAACTGCATGGTCTAGGTGATACATAGACCAAAATTAGCGCTGAACCTGTTTTTTTTTGCTTAAATTTGCTCCAGGTAACGCATTTGACTTTGATATAGATCCAGATGAGCATGGTTTTTGATATCCAAACTACTTTCTTATTTTGAGCTTAAACTTTTCCTACATAAATTTTCTGGTGTAGATTTACTTATTTGGTCCTACTGAGGATCATGTAGTCCTCATTAGAATCCACCAAACAATGGACATATGTATCCCCTTTTTTTGAGTTGCAATATTTCTTCTTTTCTGAGATATTAGCCATGCATCATCATTGTGGTATTTTTTTTCTTGTTAGAATTTATATCGTATTTGCCTTTTCATGGGAGCTTTAAAACATGAATCATTAGCTTTCATTCTATTTTGATCCTGTTTGAAAATATGCATGGGATATGTTACTCTGTTCATCTCCTAATTATCTTATCATTTTTCCCAGCGAAAACATGAAGCCTTAGAAGTTGATGAAGAGGATTCAATAATTGCAGAAAGTGAAGTACTTTGGCGGATAAATTTTGAGAGGTTCATATTTTGTTTAAAGAAGAAGGTGTGCTTATGTACCTACTTTATAGCATATATATAGTTGCATGTATTCATTTTCTTTTCCCTCTGTATTTGTGCTTCCATTTGCATGTCTGCAGATGGGGCTTCTTGAAGCAGGATCCTAGTATAGCTAGATGCAAACCAATTCATTCTACTTTGTCTTTTCTTGTGAACTAAATATTCTATTTTTCCAGAAACAACAAGGGGCAGGTTTTCTGAATAATATATCGTTAAATAGGATTAAGAGCAGAATGAGCTACAAAAAAAGGGTTTGCAATTCCATTTTTTCCAAGAAAAAGATATGCTCATTACATGTCAGAGGTTGGTAAATCAAACTGTCTTCTCTATTAAGGAAAAAAGAAACCTTGGCCATGGGGAGAGATGTCCCCTTGCTTTGTCATAAGAGGAGTACTAAACCCTTTCATAAGGTACTCAGATAAAGTGACCTGTGAGCACCTGGGTTCAAGCCTGGTTCTGGTTGGCTGCCTCTTAACTAGAGCCTCTACCAACCGAGATAATACTTCTTTTTTATTATTATTTTCTCAAACATGGAGGAGAACTGTGCATCATTATAATTGGAAGAAAACCAAGCTATTTGCTCAATGGCCGGTTCTCTCTATAAAGACATCTTACATAAGCTTACCATCTGTTCCACTGAATTGCGTGTACTTGCACCGTAGTTATTATGTTTTTTTTTTAAATCTTCTGAACAGCTCCATTCCAAAATAAGAAAACTGTTAGCTTCTCATTTTTGTATATATATTTATTTGTATGTACATGCATGGGGTTGTTAACATCTCATTTATTATGTATTTATTTAACTGTACATGTGGATGCTTTTGAGAGAAGCATGATCTTGAACTTCCTACTGCTTAGTCTTTCTTCCTGTACTGAAGTTCTGTGCAGAACGAAAGAAAGCAAAGATGAGGCTTGGAACACTTGCTATATGGGAAGCATTTTTTGAGGCCAATGTAACGAACAACGACAACAAGACTGGTAATACCCACTATCAATATATCAAATTGTCTCGTTACTAGATCCTCAAAGTATCACAGCATTAAACAATATCAGAAACTGAGGCTAGTAAGTGTTTTAGTGAGCCATTTTTTTAGAATAAAAATAATATATTTATTTTAGCTTACAAACACTAAATGTGACATAGAGCTATAAGTTGGAACCCTGCCAAAATGGGTTCCTAGTTAAAATATTCACAAGAATTCATCAAGAGATTATAAAATTTACTGTTTTGTACTCAACCACAATGTGATAATTGTTCATTAAGCAGATAATTATGAACCTATTAGTCTACAAGGGTCTTCTCTGAACCTGATACTTGGAGTATGCCATGCGTTTCATCCGTTTCAAAATACTTGAGCAACTACCCTATATGTAAAAGACCAAAGAGGCAGAAAATCTTGTTAACAATGGTATTTGACCATTATTAATGACATAAGAGGCCATTCGACATCTTTACATCATTAGTAGGAGAGGTGAAGGATTTGGAAAAAAACATAAATAACTACATTGTTGATCTCTCCGCTGGACAACCATTCTGAAATGAGGAATCCCGATAAACTGGTAAACTATCTTGAAATGAAGGAACTAATAGTTAGTTCAACATTGGTATATGGCCTTTGTTAAAGTTGCATTGTTTCATCTTTCTTCTGAGCCACTAACCCTAAATCTTAGCAGCCTGGAACGCGGGATGAACCCACGCTCCGTATTGTGGGAACTTTGCCCTGAAACGAGGAAGTAGGAACTTAAGTTGTCCCAAACGCCGTTGGATTGTCATCCACCGGGACAATGAAACGGTGCAAAGAAACCGCTGCAGGCAGCTTCCTCTTCCTCGCTAACACGTATCTTGAGTCCAGACTGCGCCACTGCCTAGCCGACGAGGTTGTCCAGGTTGCAGTGCTACGCTCCATAGGTGCATGCGTTGTGGGCTTGGCGGGCGAAGTCGATAGCTCTAGAGAGATTAAATGGAGCATGAGCTACCCATTTGAGAGGGTTGTTGGCGCAAGATGGTGGCCAGAGGTGTGATTTAAGGTGGCGCCTGCACCCTGTTGTGGCAGAGAAACAGTGAGAGGGAGAAGAGACGGTGGCGGGCGGGTGCATGCATGTGCTGGAAGAGAGGAGATTAGGGTAAAGAATCTGTGGTGGGCCAGTGGTTTGTGAGTGGGCTTAATGGGCAACGAAATAGAAACCCAGACCTATCACTTCTTCCATTTTCTTTCGTTTTTAACTTTTGATGGAATCAGCACATTGCTCACCAATTGCTATGTAGATACAAATATAAATTTGTGTTCTGTGGTGGATCTTGCATAATCTGGAACACGTTCTTCGTCCCAGGAACATAGTTCAGCTATATTTGTTTCACGTTCCCTGTCTCGAACGAACAACAAAAAGTGGTGTCGCTCATACTCATTCCTCGACCCCATTAAAAAAGGGCGTACCCAATGCAGAGAGCTCCCGCTCTGTGCGGGGTCTGGGGAAGGGTGTTAGTGGCAAGCCATACCCTCGCCTGTGCAATGCGAGGAGACCGCGACTCGAACCCGGAACCTTCCGGTCACAGGTGGTAAGACTCTACCGCTTGCACCAAGCCCGCCCTTCATTCCTCGACCCCATTGATCCGGGAATTTGTCTGCTGAGCCCTAATTTTGTCGTCTCGTCTCTTATGTGATCCTCAATTTAGATGGCCAATAAAAAGGGACATTTAGTTGTATACTGTCATTTTAAAGGATTTTGTTCTGGTGGGTGGATAGGGACTTGAATTCAGAAGAGACACTACCTCTGTCCGGAAAATAATGCAGTTGTAGTTCTATCTCTAGTCAAACATCTTAAGTTCAGCAAAATTTAGATAAAAGAGTATCAATATTTATGGCACCAAATATATATATAATATGCAAAGTACATTCCATGACGAATCCAATGATATTTATTTGGTATCATAAATATTGATACCTTTTTTTATAAATTTGATCAAAGTTAAGATGGTCAAACTATCAAAATTTTGACTGGATCTTGGTCGAAGCATCAACTATTTGTGGCTGAGGGAAATGTTTTAGTAATGAATTCTTGACTTTTGCAGTGACATCACCAATAGATGGAATTTTGGAGAGAGTAGGACAAAAGGAAGGAGGCACGTCAATGACTTTGGATCAGATAATAAGTGTATTGAATGATTTAGAGTGTACTTCTACCACTAATAACCCAGAAGAATTCACATTCGGTAAGGACACATACTGCTATGCATAAGTTTGATACATCCATTTCCTATAACTGATTTTTTGTACATAAACTGGAGACTGGACTGTTGCGTCACACTCTGCAGAAATTGTCTGGTTATGAACTTTGGTCTGGTTGACTGATTTAAATCCTACCTGATGAAAACTTTAATTGGTCAATTTTGTATGATTATTTGGTACAAACAACCTTAAATTTGCTTGCAAAATGAACTAGCTTGCGACGTTGTTGGTCCTGATCCTTGTGGTTATGACTTAACAGTTAAACATGCTACTTCCTCCGTTTTTAAATATATATGATGTTTAGGACAAGCTAATCAGTTGTAATCCTCTTTGTAGATTTGAATAAATTGGTTGAGACATGTCGAAATGATGAGGTACATGAATGCTTTACTGTTTCATCCTTTATTATTCAGGGTTAGATAAATACTCCCTCCATTTCAAAATTGAAGGGGTTTTAGTTTTGTCCTAAGTCAAACTTCTCTAACAACCAAGTTTATAAAAAAAAATGCATCAACATCTACAGCACCAAATTAGTTTCATCATGTCCACCATGGCACCATGAAATATGTCTTGATAGTGCATTTATTTGGTGTTGTATATGTTAAATATATTTTTCTATAAATTTGGTCAAACTAAAGAAGTTTAACTTAGGACAAACGAAAACCTCTTAAACTTTATAATGGAGGGAGCTTCCTTTAATCAGATTCATATTGGTTCCAATTCTTTGTGCATTGTAGATAGAGTCCCTTGTGAAAAAGAAACATGGGCAAGAAGCTTATACAATCTTTAGGTTATTGCTGAAACAAGGCTGTCCAGTTGAGACCGATGAAGTAAGGAATCTTCTATGCTGAGGATTTTTTTCTCTTTTGTGTGTTATTATCAGTTGCACTTTAATACTTGTTGCATCAATTATATTTTATCTTCATTATGTGGTGGTGTTTTTTTAACAAAATATTCATTAAATGGCACAGTTTCGTGTTGCAAACTTCAGTGTGTAATGCTGGACTTTCATCACAATTTGCAGATTACTGACAGGACAATTCTAGACAAGCAGGTTGTTCATGAAACTCTATACAAACTTTGGAAGGACGAATACATAGATTCAGAGGTTTGTTGTATAAACCGAACACATAGCATTTCCTCCTTAGACAAGCTTTCTACTTCATCCTTCTTAAGATTTTGTCACTTTACTTTGGAGTTGCTGCATCAAAATATTTTCCATGGAAGACTAACAGTGTACTTACTGCAATGTCTTCAGTCTCTAACCAACTTTAATGATGTGAAAGAGGTTAATTGGTTTAGTATGTCATTTAACAGTGCAAGTCTGGACAGTGTCAAAACCTTTTCTTAGAGTTAGCAGCCCCTGGATCTTTGCTTATGTTTGTTGTGGACAAATATTGTGAAATAGAATGAGTGGGTTGGAGTGAAGGAAGATATGATTATCTACTTTGGATGTTTTTTTACATTCCTGAACTAGACAGATGACATTATCATCCTTAGAAATTTGTTATGATATGTTGTGTAATTCAGGGAGTGGGTTTAGTTCCCTATAGGCACATGCACCCTGTAACCACACCTTCTGTTGTGCATCTTAGTGTTTGCTACACCTTAGACTTACTCATTAAGAATTTAAAGTTCAAAATGGTGTAGGACAGATCACAGATCCTACTTGACAATGCACATCCTTAGAAATTTGTTATGATATGTTGTGTAATTCAGGGAGTGGGTTTAGTTCCCTATAGGCACATGCATCCCGTAACTACACCTTCTGTTGTGCATCTTAGTGTTTGCTACACCTTAGACTTACACATTAAGAATTTAAAGTTCAAAATGGTGTAGGACAGATCACAGATCCTACTTGACAATGCACATCCTTAGAAATTTGTTATGATATGTTGTGTAATTCAGGGAGTGGGTTTAGTTCCCTATAGGCACATGCATCCCGTAACTACACCTTCTGTTGTGCATCTTAGTGTTTGCTACACCTTAGACTTACTCATTAAGAATTTAAAGTTCAAAATGGTGTAGGACAGATCACAGATCCTACTTGACAATGCACATGACAGTTGCACAATGCATGTTTTTGACATGTATGTGCCAGCGGGGGTGGGGGCACTTGCATTTCTGTATTACATGTATGGTGTGATGGAGGAGGCTGGGTTAGCCGAAAGATGGTTAGACATCGGAGGACACAAGGGAACACTGATTTTTCAGTGTCAGAAGGGGTAGATTGGTAGAAAATGCCCCCAAGACAGGTTCAAACAAACAAGTGTCAGTAGTATGAGTCCCATGGACTAGTGATTTCTTTTTCATGTTCATAAGGCTCACTTCAATGTTCCTTAAAACCTTAAACTCCTAGCCTACACCAAGACTTGTATGGCAAGTTGTTTACACCGATAAACCATAGCAATGTGCTCTACCCTAAAGTTCCACGATAGCATAGTTGGAATTGATTGCGTTGTGCTAGCAATTATATCTAGCTAATTAATGTGCTAAACATAAACAATTAATGGGAAAGTGGGTTTTCCAACTGCCAATTCCAAAGTTTCAGGCTAGAATAGCAAATGTCTGGTGCTTCTTTTATCACTGTTTTTAAGCTTTTGTTTGCTCTTAATGATTTACTAGTAGATTGCAAATTTGTTATTTTTTCTGCAAACATGTCAAGTTTAGCATCAATACTTCTTCAGCAATATTACTAAATACAACAACAACAAACAACAACAACAACATAGCCTTTCAGTCCCAAGCAAGTTGGGGAAGGCTAGAGTTGAAACCCACCAAGAGCCCCAAGTCACGGTTCAAGCACTTCAATATCTGCTTTCCAAGCAGTCCTATTCAAACATAGATCTCTAGGTATATCCTAAGCTTTCAAATCTCTTTATATTGCCTCCCCCCATGTCAATTTCGGTCTTCCTCTATCTCTCCTCATATTATTAGCTTGGCTTAGGACTCCACAATGCATTGGTGTCTCTGGAGGTCTCCTTTGGACATGGCCAAACCACCTCAACCGATGTTGGACAAGCTTTTCTTCAATTGGTGCAACCTCTAGGCGATCACGTATATCATCGTTCCGAACTTGGTCCATTCTTGTGTGACCGCAAATCCATCGCAACATACGCAATATTACTAAATAGGGATGGAATTTTATGGCAACTTCAGTTTTTTATTTTTCTGGAGCAAAATTCAGAATGTTTCAACCTGATTGACAGACAGACTAAGCCTAGCAAATGAGCACTCTGTTCTTTTTGTCGGGCGAGATCACTCTGTTCTTGGATTCAGCAGTGAAGACAATCACTGAATTTGTGAATTGTTACACTTATCACTTATATTTAGCAGAGTATTATAGTGACTTAAGTATTTGTAAGCATATTGTACCATACTTCAAGTAGACAGCAAAAGACTGCTTGTGCTGACAGTAAGTCAATTATGTTGCAGAGAGTCCCTTCTACATCAGGAACAGGAACCGGAAGCACCCAGTTCTTTATTTGGAGAGTAAAAAATATTTATAGGGAACACTTCATGGACCATCTTTACCATGCTGCTTTAAACTTGCGCCAGATGGTCAATTACATGGCTGAACTATTACTTGAGGTTAGTTATTTAACCCGAGATTTGCATGTTTAGATCCTAACTTTATAAGCTAATCATCGGATATCAAAATTTTAATTAGAAAATGTAATTGGGGATTATAATGCCTTGGCTAGTCTGAATGTTGTTTGACTACATGATCAAGTCAAACCACTATTCTCAAAATTAAAAAAAAATAATGATTCTTATTTGTGTTATCTAATTATCTGTGGGTAGGTGGAATTTTATTTTTCTTTCTATGTTCTATCCCCAAATTGCATAAATCCAAACTTCTCTTTGATCAAATTCTGAAAAATTAGTTTTGGACTCTAACTGTATTTCACTATTGGTAAGTAGTGATTGTGTGCAGACTGCGGAGCAGGAAGATGAGCACTTTATGTAGCGGTTTAAGATAGTTTGAAATTAATATTCCCTATCATATAGGCATCAAATGGTTCTTGTCCAGCTAATAATGTATTGACTGAAAGTAACGATTGGGTGCAACCTTATTCCACTTGGTAGTAGTGTCATTCAAAATTCAGACATGGCATGGAATAACAATTTATAGAGATCCCAATATACTATCACTGTTTTTGGTCAGGAAAGTTAATGGTTTCATCTTCTTTTACCAGCAAACCGTTCAATTTTTACCCTGCAATGTTTGGCTCGAGTTGTCTTAATTTCATCTACCCAGTGTTTTGTCGATAACACAATGAGTTAATGTGAGACATTGAGACATGTACTTTCAAATCATAATTCATGTGTATCTCATACATCGTTTTAAAAACCATGTATTTCAGGGTTCAAAGGATGAAATCAAGCTTCGGAACAGAAAAAACATTTTGATCCTAGCTCTCACTAGACATGATGAATCCCTTATGATGTTCCATGATTTTTGAGAACACTGGAACAGGATCTGGTCTGTCATATTTACATATATGGATGTATGGTTAGATGGCTTGAAAATAAAGTAGCTTTACTTTTCTTGCAGATAGGTCTTTATTTATGCATTATGTGTTTTGATGTTTTTCATATTTGATCATTTGATGGTGCCAGCTACAATGGATATTTACCATATGGCCTATGTTTGGGTGAAGGCGTCAGTGCGTCATGCCCCCCTTGTTCCATGCTCTGAATATTTCAAAAGAAACTTTTAAAAAGATGATAACGGTTATATTTGTATTTAAAAGTAGTTGCAAAATTTATATCATTGCTATATTCTGCTTACATTCCAATACTATTAATCAATGGTGAAACCAGTGTCTGGGTAGCCATAGCCATGCTGTGTAGTTTCTGTCAGTTGATTGCGTTTATATCATACTGAGAGAAAGAAAAAAAAAAAAGGCACTCGCTGACGAAACCCATCTCGCTCTTACCGGCCTGCTGTCACCGGTGATTGCAAGTGGATAATCAAGTTGCAAAGAGCTCGGATATTGCGCCACTTGGAGCGGCCGCCCATCATCGTCTGAACTGAGCTAGGTCGCAACCGCGTGGTCTTGCACGCACGTATGACCATGGACTTCTGCGAGACGTGCACTACCGTATAAACGCCCATGTGCGTACCGGCACGTTCCGGCTAAGATACACTGCTGTCTGCTGGTGCTGAGAGAGCCTCGGCCGGTCATTCAGGTCAACTGCATGCGATTAGCTGGAAACTATTAGCCAACAACCGAAGGCCGAAGCTACTGTCCTGTGCTGTCCTGTGATCCTGTCCATGGGAAGGAATGTTCGGCGACATACCGATCGACGTAAGGCTGTCTTTAGTTCGTGAAATTTGGGAATTTGGCTGCTGTATCATTTTCGTTTTTATTTGGTAATTATTGTTCAGTCATAGACTAATTAGGCTCAAAATGTTCGTCTCGTGATTTTCAACTAAACTGTGCAATTAGTTTTTTTTCGTCTACATTTAATGCTTCATGTACTTATCGCAAGATTCGATGTGATAGCTACGGTAGCACTTTTTGGAAAAAAAATTTAGGAACTAAACACAGACTGTCGACGAAATATGGTCGGCAGTCTACCTAGGGGTATATCCAAGGTAGTAGATTGTCGGCAGACAGATGCGCAAGCCACAAACAAGACGGTGACGCAAGACAGACACAAGGTTTTATCTAGGTTCGGCCGCCAAGAAGGCGTAATACCTACGTCTTGCGTCTGATTTGTATTGTTGTATGTCAATGAGAGATGTTTCTTAGAGGAGTCCTCTGCCCGTCTTATATAGTTCAGGGGGCAGGGTTACAGATCTAGAAACTAATCCTAGCCAGTTACAATTGCCATATGTGGCCGGATAAAGATTCCTATTCTAACCGACCAGGATCTTGATTGATCGCCAAATCCGTCTTGACTCCTTGCGCGGGACTCCGATCAGGTTAACCGGGCCGCACGTCGTCTTTTGGTGGACCGAACCCATCGATCCAGGCCGGCCCAAGCTTAGTCATAAGGGTATAGGGGTTAATACCCCCACAGCTAGTCCCCGAGCACCATGTATTATGATGTGACACGCCCTTTTAACCTTCTCCGACAAGTAAGGCTTGAGCCCTTGACGTCTCTGACCACCGTTGTCGCCGGAGAAGTCGGTTGTCCGAAGAATATATGGTGCTCTTAAAAAAAAAAAAAGATTTTCGTCACGGGAAGTGTGCCCACTTGTATTTACGAACGTAATGTAAATGCGTCTCGGAGCGTGGCGTCCTTGATCATCGAGGCGAGGAGTCGAAAAACAAACACATTCACCGCAAGGTGAAGTGTGTCCACTTAGTCCCCGAGCCCGGTAGTAGGTGACGAGTGAGCACGTGGTGCCGTGGTCTAAAAAGAATTTCCGATTAAGTTGAGAAACGAATCGTCAGACAAGCGATACAAGATGCACGGCGGTGCATCGCATCGATGTAGTCCCCGAGCTTGCTTTGGAAGGCGAGGTATGAGCCTTGTAGCAAGGTCTAAATAAATGTCTCTCAACCGTATGTGAGTACAAATCACATGTAGCCGAGAAGAACGATCTCCGAGCAAAGGGTCGAGACAGGTCCCCGAGCACATCAATGAGCGGAGCGGTCCCCAAGCGTGGCGTTAGTCCGAAGGTGGTGCCCAGCACGGCAGATGGTCCAGGGCAATCCCGAGCACGGCAGCGAGGGTCCGTCCATCATTGAGCTCAAGATATGCAGCCAAAAGAAAAGAACGCCGATTGTATTATTATTTGGTGTATTTATTTATCTCCTTACTCATCAAGTCCAATCGCCATATGTTCGGTCAAGAAAGCGCACGGATATAACATATCACTCGCCTTCTTACTCTTTTTGATAAATAATCGCTTGGCGCTCAGATGGAGGTGTCGTCGATGTGGGCCCTCTCACATTATCAACGAAGAGGCGCGACACTGGAAACGAAGGCGCGCGTTTGTTGGCGTGAGATCTCGAGGTTGTGAAAACAACCGTCTCATGGGTAAAAGTCAAGACGCCTCCCAAGAATCTCGGGCGCCACGAAACGACGGAGCCTCTTGGTTATTTATAATATAGAGCCGGTAAGTTACTTTTTACCGATCCCCATTGTCATTCACCGCCGCAACCTTCTTCTTCCTCTCGCCAACCCTACTCCTCCGAAAATCACCACCAATCCCTCCTCCACCGCATCCACCCTCTTAACAAGGGCAGATCAATGGCGAAGAGAAACGCCCAGAAGAAAGGCGGAGTCACGGCGAAGGAGTGGTGGAAGTCAAGGAGCAATGAGCAGACCATCAAAGACCTCGTCGCCATGGGAGTGCTCCACAACAAGGCACTCGCTGGATGGCGTGCGCCGGAAGGAGAAAGCTTCCCCGATCCACAACCAGGTGAGATTGTGGTTTTCGAGGATTTCTTCAAGCGGGATTTTGGGGTTCCAGTGCACCCTTTCCTTCAGGGGCTCTGCTTATATTACGAGATTAGGATTTGCAATCTGCATCCCAACTCGATTCTTCTTGTCTCCACCTTCATCCATCTTTACGAAGCTTATGGTGGCTTCCAGCCCCATTTCGACCTCTTTCGCCATCTGTTCTGTCTGCGGAAGAAAGGGAGCGGAGGCTCAAAGATAGCCGGAGGTGTATACCTCAATCTGTGTGACGGTATGAAGGCCCAGTACCTGCACTGCCCATGGAACACCTCACTGGACGAATGGTACAAGAAATGGTTCTACATCCGCGAAGAGCCGAACACGATCACCCTGTGTGACGTGGGGTTGATTCCGGAGAAGAAGAACAGCTGGTCGGAGAAGCCTGAGCACTTGGAGCAGATCACAGAACTGCTCGGGTTGATCTCGTGGGGAAAACTGGATGGTCCAAGCGTGGTCGGGAACTTCATCAGCCGAAGGATCCAGCCCTGCCAAAAGAGGGTACATCCTAGCTTCGAGTACCAGGGTAGTGCAGATCCGATGAGGACCAGAAAAGAGGCGCTCGACAAGATAGAAATCAAGGCCAGAATTGGGGAGCTATTCAATCTAGCCGACCCCAATTATGTCAGGTTAAACGACATCGAGCACGCCTTCAAGCCGCCCGACCTCCCCAAAGGTAAATGATGCCTCCTTGTACCAGAGATTTATGTTGCAACAAAAAATTTGACTGTTGTCTCCTTTATGTTTCCCGAGTAATGGTCATGACCGAGCGGCAGATTCGTGTTCTCCACCTCTGGCGTGGATTGGCCGCAAATTGCCGCTCAACCGCCTGCATCGGTGCCGATCATCAAGACGTCGACTGGACGTTACTTGGAGTTGGGGAGGATGTAACGGCCAAGGCTGCTAGCAAGCGGCCAGATGCCAACAAACGTCGCCAGGCCATCTTCCCCCTTTCAGACGATGAAACAGAGGATGCGGACATCTTCCGACTCATCCCTCGAAAGAGGAGACAAATGGGGTCAACAGAGCAGGGTAGCTCCTCTGTGCTAGCAGTGATCGCACCACCGACCACTACAACACAGAAAACAAGCAGGGGAAGTGTCAAGCACCAAACCCCGACGCCAGTACCGGTGGTGAAAAAAGACCCGGTGGAACCCGCCGAGCACGTGGAGCAGGCGCGGTCGAAGAGACGTTCCTTCGCCATGTTATTCCATGCTTCCGAGCTGTAAGTATCTGTAACTTTGATATAATATTATAATTTGTATTGAATACTATTGTCTTCTGAACTTTCTCTGGTATATTAGGTCGGCGTCCACCGAAAATCCCGACCAGATAGCCGGTTGTGGCACGGCTTCGCCAGTACTGGCGGAAAGAACTGCTCGGCAGCTAATCGCGAGCAACTCAGAGAAGAAATTCCGCGGAACCGCAAAGACACGAGCAGCCCAACGTCGGTCCCGAGCGACTAGTCGAGAAGACAAATGAGCGAGCAAAGTACAAATGCTCCGAGCACTAGCCTGCTGAGGCGGATACCTTAGGCGCCAAGGGAACCGGACCGAGCCGAGGAGCAAAGAACCGGAGTTGGCACGAGAATACGCTTTGTCGATGCTACGGCTCGTGGGAAAGCCATAGTGGTCGCGAGACTACTATCTCTAGCCCAGCCCACCCCCCACGAACAAGAGGCCAAGAGGATGAAGTCGAAGAGATCCTAGGCCGTCCCAAAGACAAACGACAACATGTATATGTGTCGCGTGGGTGGAAACGACGAGTGGGTTATGTATGAAGAAATCCCACGAGATCAAGAGACCCAAAAAGTTGAACGAAGCGGCAAAGCGTTTGGTGACGAAGTCCGGTATGTTTGGCTTGACCACTTGACCTCAATGTGTGTAGTCAAACCGTCTCGACTTAGCTTGCTTATATGCGACTTGATGAAGACCGCAAAGTATCGAAAGAGGTGCTTCACCAGATTGAGGGAATCACGACGAGCAATAGAGAATTGGCGGCCGAGGTGGAACACTTGCGCCGCCAACTTGAAGCCACCACCGAGAGAGGACAGAGCAAAAACACGTAACCGTAACTCAGTCGGCCACTCAATGACAAAGAGCATCAAAAACAAGTAAGTTGTCATTTTGTCACATCAAGTGTATGACACGTGTTGTTGCATTGTTGGTAATGACAGCTGTAATGCAGGCTTAGAAGATGAGGTAACCCACCTCCAAGAGGAGAATAGCCGCGTGACCGCAGAGTGTGGTCACCTGAAGGAGGACAACGAGAAACTGGTGTGCAGCCAGTCTCAACTCTAGGACCACACCACCAAAATGAAGGAGGAACTGAAGAGTAAGTATTCTAGGCCACCGTTCTCATTCTGTTGCCCGCCTTGACTTGTCGTGCCTTTACATTTGATGTCTTGTACGATGTGTAGTTTTAAAAGCCAATGCCAAGAGGCATCTAGAAGCTGTGATGAAAGAGCGTGACGGCTGGAAAGCACAATGCCTCGAGGCCACCGAGGATCGGGACACATGGAAGAACCGGTGCCAGGAAGTGGCAACTAGCATTTTGCCCATCCTCGACCTTGTCGACCCGGCGCTCACAGAGGAAGAGCCAAGGACCCCCCAGCTCGGACTGGTCGAGAGATGTAGACAAGCATGGGGATGGTTCCAGGAGTTCATTAAGGAGGCGTGTGAGTATACGGGCGCCCATGTGCTAAGCATGGTGCGTGCCCACTACCCTCTGATCGATCTCAAGCGCCTGGAGGCTGGATACCCGAAGGAAGTAGACCCAGACAAGGCGGAGGAGCTTCGGGTGGCCCAGCTAGATCTGTCGTCAAAGATAATTGGCAACATTAATCTGTGTGGAGGTGGGACAGCACCTGTACAGGGTATGCCATCGACAAGTCAGCTGGAAACGCCATCTGTTGCTAGCCAACCGACGAAGCTCATGGTCTCTCGACCAGCCAGCATCGGCGGGCCATCCCCTTCAGCTCGGCTAGCACAAGAGTCCCCGAGACTCGAGTAGAATATCGGAAGCAATGAGCGAGAGGGTGCCACATACTGACCGACCAGCCAATGTAATAGGCTTAGAGTCAGAGAAGGAGGACATAGTTGTGTTATTGTAAACTTGGGCCTCTTCAGCAAGCTTGTAATAACGTGAATATATCATTATAAGCTTGTTTGCTTTGTATAAAGCGTATTTAAGCTTGAAACTTATGTTGGTGGAACTAAGTGAGAACATAATAACGTTCAGTTTAGTTGTACCATTTTACCCGACACATCATCCTGAAAAGTTTGTGCGGCCTAGTTTGCCATGTGGTCGGAGTGTGAGGTGCGTGACCTGTGCACACGTAGATGCGGACAAGTCAAACCAAGGGAGACCTGCCGATCACCCGCAACGTAGAGAGCGGATCCCATGCACGTGTTGGGAGGAACCGGAGACATGTCCTGCTCTGAAAACCGTAGAAGGAGTGGTGGTCGACTTTTACTAGCTAAGTTAGAATAACCATATAAGTCGAAGTGACACATTAGAGTGGTCAGAGTTATTGAAGTAAATCGAAAATACAAAAGGAGGTACATATCTCAGTAGTTAAGCATAGAAATGTCTAAGCTTGTTGATGTGCCACGAGTTTGGTACGTCCGTACCGTCCAGGTGAGCTAACCTGTAAGACGTTGGTCGTGTGACCTCCTTGATCATGAAGGGCCCCTCCCATGGGGTTGCGAGTTTATGGACACCAGCCTGGTTCGTCTTCCACTTCAGGACCAGGTCCCCGACCACAAAAAAACCGCTCTTTAACGTTCTTGTTGTAGTACACGCACAAAACAAAGAAGGTATTTGGCAGTCGTACACAAGAATCGAGCCGCTTCTCTTCTGCTATTCACTTCTAGCTCCCGTGCTTTCATTGGCCTTGCCTTCATCGAAGTTCTCTACCCGTGGCTTGATCTGAAAGCTATATCTCGGGGAGGACCGCCTCAATGCCGTAAACCATAAAGTATGGCGAGACGGCGGTTACGGCTGGTGGGTGGTTGAGTTACGAGTCCCAGCACCACGGTGGTAACTCTTTGAGCCATCTTCCGGGAGCCTTGTCATTTTCTCTATACACCCTCTTCTTCAACGCGTCCAAGATCATGCCATTTTCCCGCTCGACCTCCATTTAGCTCTAGGGTGCGCCACCGAGACGTATTTTTACTACTATGCTCCTTTCATCGCAGAAGTCCCAAAAGTGTTCCCGTGAACCGAGTGCCCAGATCGGTGATGATGCTTTGTTCGGTATGCCGAAACGATGGATGACCTGGTCGAGGAACGTGACAGCCTTTTCTGAGGATGCCTGTACCAAAGGCATGCATTCTATCCACTTAGAAAATTTGTCGATCAACATAAAGACGCATGTAAATTTCCCTGGAGCCGGTTTGAAGGGCCCGATCATATCCAGTCCCCAGCATGCGAAGGGCCAGGAGGCTGGTATTGTCTGGATCTCATGTGCTGGTATGTGGATTCTCTTGGTGAAGAACTGACAACCCTCACAGTGGCGGACTAGCCTCTCTGCGTCGGATACTGCTGACGGCCAATAGAACCCTGCTCGGAAAGCCTTGCCGACCAGCGTTCTTGAGGCCGCGTGGTTGCCGCAGGAGCCAGAGTGGATTTGGTCCAGGAGATGTTCGCCATCCTCCTGGGTTATGCACTTCATCAAGATTTCCTCTTTTGCGTTCTTGCGCCATAGCTTGCCATCAACGAGCAGGTACTGCTTACTGCGACGCATCAGGCGCTCGTTCTCTGTCCGATCAGTGTAACCGCTGCCATCTGTTAGGTACTTGATGAAAGGTATTCTCCAGTCAGGCTCATGAGTGGTCGGAGGGGGCTCGGCGGTGCTTGACGCCGGAACCGTAGCCACCAATTGCTGGTCTGGAGGCTTGTCTGCCGTGGAATCTTTCTCTTCGATGGACGGCGTGAGCAGGTCTTGGACGAATATGCCATGTGGGATTTTTGCTCGGGATGATCCTAACTTTGACAGTGCATCCGCTGCTTGATTCTTGTCCCGGACCACGTGTATGTACTCGATGCCATAGAACCTGCCTTCCAGCTTTCTGATCAAATTGCAGTATGCTTCCATCTTTTCGCTGGTTGTGTCCCAGTCCTTGTTGAGTTGGTTGATGACCAGAGCAGAGTCTCCATAGACGTAGAGACGTTTAACGCCAAGCTCAACCGCAATGCGCAAACCATGTAGGCATGCTTCGTACTCGGCGGCATTATTAGATGCTGGGAAATAAATCCTGAGGACGTACCGGAGCTGCTCCTTGGATGGTGATATAAAAAGGACTCCTGCTCCCGCACCGTCAATGTTGAGAGAGCCATCGAAGTACATCGTCCAATATTCGTCGGATCCGGGAGAGGCAGGCGTGCTTAAGTCTGTCCACTCGACGATGAAATCGACAAGTGCCTGAGACTTGATTGTAGTGCGGCTTGCAAATTCCAAGGAAAAGGGGCATAGCTCCATTGCCCATTTGATGATGCGCCCATTCGCATCCCTGTTGCTAATGATGTCTCGCAGAGGGTACTCAGTCACGACCACCACACGATATCCGTCGAAGTAGTGTTTCAACTTTCGGGATGTTATCAGTATGGCGTAGATCAACTTCTAAATCTGTGGGTACCTAGTCTTGGACTCGTTGAGTACCTCACTAATGAAATAGATTGATCATTGTACCTTGTAGACGTGGCCGGGCTCGTCTCGCTCGACCACCATGGTCGTGGAGACCACTCGATTGGTAGCCGCAATGTATAGCAGGAGTGTTTCGTCTTCTCTTGGAGCAGTGAGTACCGGAGGTGACGTAAGGTATTGTTTCAGCTGTGTGAAGGCAACGTCTGCTTCCTCCGACCACTCAAACTTTTCGGATGCTTTGAGTAGTTTAAAGAACGGTAATCCTTTTTCGCCTAATCTTGATATGAAACGGCTGAGAGCGGCCATACATCCGGTAAGCTTCTGAACATCCTTCACCTTTTTGGGCGGCTTCATGTCCAAAACAGCTTTGACCTTTTCCAGGTTAGGGCATATGTCGTCGTGACTGACGACGTTGCCGAGGAGTATGCCAGAAGGAACACCAAAGATGCACTTCTTTGGGTTTAATTTCCACTGGAATGTGTTAAGGGCTGCAAAAGTGCGTCCCAGGTTGTCAACAAGGGTATGAGCTTCCTTGGTTTTGACAACTATATCATCAACGTAAGCCTCGACGAGGTCATCTTTTATCTCGTCTTTGAGGCAAGCTTGTATAGCGCGTTGGTAGGTAGCCTCGGCGTTCTTGAGCCCGAATGACATGGTCGTAGTAGCGATGGCGCGCAAGGGCGTGATAAAAGATGTCTTGATCTGGTCATCCTTTTGAGAGCGATCGATGATAACCAGATTAGCAATCGAGAAAAGAAAGGAGCTCGCAACCGGCGGTTGAATCTCACGACCTCGTCTATATGCGAGGCAAGCCGAAGGGTCTTTAGGGCGGTGTTTGTTGAGATCGGTGTAATCAACGCACATTCTCCATTCATTATTCTTTTTGCATAAGAACCGGGTTGGCTAACCACTCCGGATGATACACTTCTTTGATAAATCCGGCCGCCAAAAGCCGTGTAACTTCTACCCTAATCGCCTCCTTTTTGTCGCGACGAACCATCGTAGCTTCGCTTGGTAGGTTTGGCCTTGCCGTTGACATTCAAGGAGTGCTCAATCAAGTTCCGAGGTACACCGGGCATGTCGCCAGTTTCCATGCGAACACATCCACGTTGCTCCTCAAGAACATGACGAAAGCGTCTTCCTATTTGGGATCCAGTTAGCCCGATAAGGGCCGTCCGTCTTGCCGGGATCACCGTCGACCACCGGATCACCTTGTGCTCCTTGGACTTGATGTTCTTGCGTGGAGCCTCGAGCTCCGTGGATCTCCCCGGTGGTCGATCGAGGTCTTCTTGGCGTTGAGCACGGTCTCGCCATGCGAATAGAGAGGTCGTGAGCCTCTGCTATTTTGAAATCTGTCATCTTCGCAGGTATAAGCTGCGTACACGTTGCCTCAGAGGGTTAGAACTCCTTTCTCGGTAGGCATCTTGAGCACCAGATACCTATAATGATGTATGGCCATGAACTTGGTGAGCGACGGTCGACCAAGAATAGCATGGTAGGTGCCGTCGAAGTCGGCGACCACGAAGTTGACGTAGTCGGTGCGGAAGTGATCCGGGGTCCCAAACTGCACTGGTAGCGTGATCTGCCCGAGAGGTGTAGAGCTCTGTCCGGGGAGAACACCCTAGAACTGTGCCTCATATGGCTTGAGGTCCGCTTTGAGCTATCTTGGTATGGGCGCATCGTTCTTGAACAAGATATCAATGGAGCTGCCATTGTCGATCAAGACTGTCGAATCGAACTTTGTTGATACAAGGATCGAGGACCAGGGGAAAACGCCCTAGCTCAGGTATTGCGGCCCATTGGTCCTTTCTGCTGAAGGAGATTTCGCGGTGAGACCACAGAGGGAGCCGCGGATCGATGAGGAGATTGTCGGTGTTGGCCACGTTCAAGCAAGAGCGGGCGAGCAGCTTGCGTTCTCATTTGGTCTCGATGGACACTTTGCCTCCGATGATGGTGTGCACGCGATCGGTTGGCTTGACGTACTTGTGATGGGGGTCTGCATCGTCGTCGTCGTTATCCTCGTTGCGCTGTTCCCCTGCGTCGTTAGGCTTGTCGGACGTATCCGGAGCTTGTTGACGCGTGTAGATAGACTTGAGGACGCGGCAATTCTCCATGGTATGGTTCGACTTAGGATGGAGCTGGCAGGGCCCCTTCAATGCCTTGGCGTAGTCGTCTTCATAGTTACGACGTCCGTCACCCGTTTTAACGGTGTTGACCTCGCCGTCGTCTTCCCGAGCACGCTTGCTCCTGTAATCGTCACGGCGGTTACGCCACTGATTACGTTGGTCACGGTGGTCGCGGGAGTCGTTGCGCTGGTTGCGGCGGTCAAAATTGTCGTTCTGACCGCGGTTGTCGCGGTAGTCGTCGCGGTGTGGGGGGTGGTCGGAGCGCGGAACCCTTGCTGCTTCTTCAATAATTATCTTTTTAGCGTCGTCGGCGTCCGCGTATTTCTTAGCGGTGGCCAGGAGCGCTGTGACCGAATCAGGTCTTTTGCGGAGGAGCTTGTCCCTTAGGGCATCGTGGAAGCGGAGGCCAGTGATGAAAGCCTCGATTGCCTCGTTGTCGGAGATTGATGGGACCTTGATGCGCATCTCCGAGAAACGCCGGACATACTCGCGTAGTGGCTCATCTTTTCGATCTCGAATACGTTGCAGATCGTATTTGTTGCCTGGTTGTTCACAAGTAGCAATGAAATTGTCGATGAAGGCTTGCTTGAGCTCCTACCAAGAGTCGAAATAGTTCACCGGCAAGCTGACCAGCCATTGGTGACCCGCATGGCCAACAGTGACTGGGAAATAGTTAGACATGACGTGCTCGTCCGCCATGGCTGATCTACACGCAGTCTCGTAAAGCATGACCCATAATTCGGGGTTTTCCTTGCCGTCGTACTTCTGAAGCTTCTCGAGCTTGAAATTCTTGGGCCATATGACTTGGCGAAGGTGTGGAGTAAACTGCTTCAAACCCGGCGGGCCATGGGCAGTGTCATATTCCATACGGCGATAACTTTCATGGGACGCTCGATCGTCGGCTCTCTGGTTGATGCGAGCGCGCAGATCGCGTCCACCGAGGTAATGGCGGAGATCGTTATTGCCATCACGGCGATCTCGATTGCCATCTGGATTAGCCCTGCGACCGTGGTTATCGCGGCGATTGTCGCAGTTGTCCCGGCGGCGGTTGTCGTCCTGGCCACCATCATGGCCACCGTTTCCTCCTTGACGGTTGTCTGATGGGTCGTTGTTGCGCGAGCCACGTTGGTTGGGCGGCTGTGAGCGACTTGGGTGCTGGCGGCTGTGGCTTGACTCGACCGAGATGGATGGAGCCCGAGCTTGGTTTACAATCTCTGCAGTCTGGGCCATAGCAGCCGTCAGATAGGCTTGTATTTCATCGCGAACTGCTTGGGTTTCTGGGGTGTTGGGTAGCCGTTGCATTGTTGCCATGGCGACGGCTACATTGGCACTTGGAGTTCTGAAGACCTGTTTGTCCCCCACCCTGTCGAAAGCATCGTTGAGGTCACGTGGCTGGACCCTTATGCGTCGTGCCTCCTGGTCTGCTTCGGCTTCGATTTGTCGGCGATTAAACCGGTCAATATTGCGTGCTTTGCGTGCAGTCCTTTCTTGTTCTGTTTCGCCAACTGCTGGCGGTTCGTCATTGCTGACAACATGGATCAGATCCCCTCGTCTTGGCGGGAAAGACGAGAATTGTGAGAACCTCGGGGCGTGGTCTGGGATATCCAGATCATACTTGACACCTTCATCTTCGTGATGCTTAAGCTCGGTGTGGACAGATGCATTAGATGCGGTGCCAGACGAGGAGCTGGGGTTGCCCTCTTGGATTGTGTGAACAAATCCTTCTTGATAATCTTCAATCTGGATCATGTTGACGAAGTTGCGCGGCTTCGGCTGAGGTCGGTGCATAACACACAGATCCAAGCGGCGTTGCAGGTCGTAGGCGTAGCTGGAGGCAGCGTTTTGCAGGCCGTAGGGCTGGACCTGGTAGTTCTCCGTCGAGGCTTCGTACTCAGAGAGCCGGAGACCCATCGCGAAGGCTGGCCGGCGACGAGCAGAGCGCCCTTGAGGAGTAGATGTGACCACGAGATCTGTACCAAGTCGTGCAGGACGACTGGTCCGAGCTGGTCGGGTAGATCTGTTGTGGGGAGCGGTTATCTGCTCATTAGGCTGACTTTGAATCGTACTTACCAGAGCCAGGGTTTCAGCGAGCTTGGTGCTGACCCGATCGATGGAGTCGAGCAGGTCGGTGTTGTCGATCCACCTCCCTTTGTAGCGGGGAAGCGGATGACAAGTTGTCGGCGTGGCTGAAGGTGATGCAGGCGTGGTCGGAGCCAGATGTACCGTGGTCGGAGCCAGATCCATCGTGGTCGGAGCCATGTCCACCGTGGTCGGAGCCGTAGCCGATGTAGGTGAAGCAGTGGTCGACGCAGACTGAATCCACGCCTCCTCCGGGGTCATGGCGATGAAGTCGTCGGAGCCGGTGGTCCAGGTGATCTGGCCAACGGTGAACGTGAGGCCGTTCGGCGTAGCCATGGAGCCGGAGATGATGACCGTCTTGTTTGCTTGGGAAGCAGTACGCACACCCCCTACCTGGCGCGCCACTGTCGACGAAATATGGTTGGCAGTCTACCTAGGGGTATACCCAAGGTAGTAGATTGTCGGCAGACAGATGCGTAAGCCACAAACAAGACGGTGACGCAAGACAGACACAAGATTTTATCCAGGTTCGGCCGCCAAGAAGGCGTAATACCTATGTCCTGCGTCTGATTTGTATTGTTGTATGTCAATGAGAGATGTTTCTTAGAGGAGTCCCCTGCCCGCCTTATATAGTTCGGGGGGGCAGGGTTACAGATCTAGAAACTAATCCTAGCCAGTTACAATTGCCATATGTGGCCGGATAATGATTTCTATTCTAACCGACCAGGATCTTGATTGATAGCCAAATCCGCCTTGACTCCTTGCGCGGGACTCCGATCAGGTTAACCGGGCCGCACGTCGTCTTTTGGTGGACCGAACCCATCGATCCGGGTCGACCTAAGCTTAGCCATAAGGGTATAGGGGTTAATACCCCCACACAGACTATACAACGCAGCATGAAAGAAAGGCCGCGCACAAGTCAGATGCGATCCGCGTACAAGACAAACGCCGTACGTACTTGCAGCTATGACTATGATTAATCCAGCTTGCGTATGCGAATCTACGCTATGGGAAGCAGCTGTCGACACGTTGCTCTGTTCGCTTGGCTGATAAGCCATAGCTGAAAGTATCGTTGACTGATTTATTGTGAGAGAAAAATATTATTTGTTGGCTAAATAAAATATAGCTTATAAGCCAAGCGAACAGGACGATGGCCCTTCCAGTGCGCCAAATACATTATTATGTCTTCGTGGTTGAACTTTGAGGCAGTACGTAGGTGTTTCTCTGAACGTGAACGTGCGGTGGTTGGTAAAAGCTCGATGTCTCTCGAAGGGAACTCTCCATTGCTGGCCGGTGACGAGCCTGTTGTCCGCTGCTGCGACAACTTGCTGTAGTACAGTACATTGCGGTAGAGTAGAAGCAATACATAAATACGTCTGCCACCGAGAAAGGTAAAACAATGTCAGCCAGTTTCACCAGAATGTTGAAATATATTTTCGTAATAAATCTTGTTTGCGACATAAATATTAATACCAACACTATAAGCTTAGTTAAACTTTAACGTACTTGACCAGCACGAATCCTACGTCTGAGAGTCTGGTCGCCGCGTGGGCAGACATGCATCCCCTGTAGATGCCACATCATCTACTAGAGTAGCAACCTACACATGCCACAAAAGTGGATATGTCATCACGGAATCCTTGTGATTGGTCGCAAGAACAGAAGATGATTACAGTACAAACACACACCGGTTGCAGTAGGAGTATATGATTGCGAAGACCCTTTGGCATGCACTCGTATTCCCCTGTGCTACTGATGGCACCGTACTGATGGATGGAGTAGCACCGAACGTACACGCGGTGGTGTGTTAATTGCCCTCACCCTGTCTCTCTGACCGTCTGACGTACGTACCACGGTCAATGGATGATGAGCTGGGCCTTGTTTAGATACTCTCAAAATTCCAAGTTTTTTCATTCTTTCTCCATCACATCAATTTTTAGCCGTTTGCATGGAGCATTAAATGTAGGTAAAAAAAAATAACTAATTGTACAATTTAGTTGGAAATCACGAGATGAATCTTTTAAGCTTAGTTAATCCACGATTGGACAATATTTACCAAATAAGACGAAAATGCTACTATTCATCGGGTTGAAATTTTTTTCAATCTAAACAAGGGCCCTGGAAGCCAAAGGCAGTCCTCTCCGATCCCTGGCCAGGTTCGTTCGTTCGCACTGTATACAGCAGGCATGTGAGCATATCTGCCTGAGCATGTGGGCTTGCTTCCTCCCCGCGCTCAGCTCAATCAGTTCACCACCACCAGTCGCGGACAAACTTCCAGCCGCCGCCGGCCCTGCCTACCTTCGACGTTGCTTTTATCATGGCTGACGGACCCGGCCGGCATAAAATCCTGCGTGGAATTCGGACGTCTGCATCTACTAGCTCATGTTACGCTCCTTTCCTTGAACGTGGAATACAGTTGTTAGCCAGAAACGGAAAATTGTGCACTTGTTTGGCGAATCGGAATATACATCGGATGGAAACTTGACGATAGAACAAACTTCCCAATAACATACCTGGGCTTGCCATTGTCATTGGGTAGACTAAAGGTAGTCCATGTTCAAAGTATTGTTGATAAATCAAGGTCCCGACTTGCTGTCTGGCAGGGGCAGCTACTAAATCCGGCCGGAAGGAGAGAATTGGTTCGCTCTGTGCTCAGCGCCATGCCTATTTACTTGATGACATCGATCAAGGCACCGAAGCAATTGACGGAGGACACAGATAGATAAGATATGACGTCGCTTCCTCTGGGCGGGTGATAGGGAGCTCACCGGGGGAAAATGTAAAGTAGCATGGACAACTGTTGCAAGACCTGTGGAGTATGGTGGTCTGGGCATCATTGATTTGGATAGGTCCAGTAGAGCCTTACGGCTTAGATGGCTTTGGTTCACGCCTCGTTTAGTTGGATCCCAAAGTCTAAAAAGTTGCTATAGTGTCTGTCACATCGAATGTTTGCGGTTCGTGCATGAAACATTAAATGTAGACGAAAATAAAAACTAATTACACAGTTTGGTGGGAAATTACGAGACGAACATTTTGAGCCTAATTAGTCCATATTTAAACACTATTTACCAAATAAAATCGAATGTGCTACAGTAGTCCTAAAATCCAAATTCACCCAACTAAACAGGGCTCAGTTGGACAAACCCAGAGCGGGCATGGCATGGAACTGAACTGCCGGTGGATTCTGAGGACCTGGCGCTCTTCAGTGCGGCCACCAGAGTCACAGTCAGGAATGGACAAAAGGCTTCCTTTTGGCACTCTAGCTGGATTGACGGGTGACCCCCAGCCAGCCTGTGCCCGCGGCTGTACCAACACAGCAAGCGCAAAAACCGAACAGTAAGTGAAGCATTGCTAGGTGGAAGATGGATTCGAGATATTGCATATAGTCTGAACCATGATCTTCTGAGAGTACTTCAAGCTTTGGACAGCTATAGAATCAGTTCGGCCCGACTTAGATGACAGCCGTGAGGACACCATATTATGGACTCTGGCGAGTTTCGGCGAATACTCAGCCAAGTCAGCATACACAATTCAATTCGTCGGGCAAGTACAATCAGACCACCCAACATTGATTTGGAAAGCATGGGCACCGCCGAAGTGCAAATTCTTCGTATGGCTACTACTGCAAGATAGATTATGGACAGCAGCGCGACTACAGCGGCGTCCATGGGAGAACAACTACTTTTGTGCGCTATGCGAAAGAAACTTGGAGACGGCACACCACTTGTTTTTTGAATGCCCCTACTCTCGTCTCGTCTGGCAGCTTGTGGCTTCATGGAGCTCCTGTGCCAGCCTACATCCGGCATGCTGGGAGGCTAAGAATGAGCTTGAGGATTGGTTCAGTCAAGCGTTGGCGACAGGAGGAAAGAAGGGCCATACCCTGACAATCCTCACCGTATGGATCATCTGGAACCGACGGAATGCGATTGTTTTTAGGGGCGAACGGAAGACAGCACAGGCACTGCTAGCGGAAATAAAGGATGTGGCGCAACAATGGTCCATGGCTGGTTGCAAGGCCCTAAATTCTCTAATGGTTGTTGATGTAGTTAGTAAGTAATCACTAATCAGCTATGATTTCAAACCCCCACGCAGCCTAGGCTACGGCGGGGGCGCGCTGCTCGTGCATGTCGCATGTACCTGGATGTTTGCTCCTCCTTATTATTATTAATCAAAGCCGGTAAAAGTTAAACCGGATCTTTCAAAAAAGAAAGAAACTTGACGATGTAAGAACTCTAAAAAAAAACTTGACGATGTGGACGTTTGAGGCAGATGCTACATGTGCACATGTGTCATGTGCTACACCCCCAGCCAATGCAATGTACCCTCGCTAGAGCAAGTAAACACGCTCGCGAACCTGAGTACTGTATCAGGACGAGCATAGCCAGAACCAGGCCCACCAAAACAGGGTCCCGTCCACCGTCCAGGGCAGCACCAGGCCGTGCTGGCGTCCGCGTCCGCGAGCCCCAGCACCCTTCCACGTCTTCAATCATATCGGTGCATTTTGAGAGTAATGCTCTACAGAATAATGTTGCCATGGAAGCTCTAAATCTCAACGGTTCCTTATTAGTGCGGAGTACATACTAGAACTAATACGGCAGCTGGCTTCCTCGATGATTTGAACAAATTATATGATGATATCGACTGCAGTACGTCTAAGTACGAGAGATAGAGGTCAACGGTACGTATATATCCACACATTTATTAATATCATCATCCGCCCTCTAAAGTGCTGCTGTCATGATGACATTGATGGTTAACGTAAGTACAAAGAACGAATGGGGCGAGAGACATGCTAGCCATGTCCGCCGCCTGCTCTTCCCTTCGTATACACACACCTGCCCGAACGAAACGCGTTGACCGTGTCGTGTCGCGTTAGTTGGCTTATTAGTTATATATGTACCACCGCTACCACGCAGGTCATCATCGGTTGTTCCCTGAGGAAATGGAACTGGAGCAACGGCCGGGGTACCGTACGCGTACGCTGCCGTCCGATCATGCGCTCTTCAAGATCCTCCGCGAAGCCGAGACGACGCTAGCTCACGCGGCGAGTGACTTTCGCCGGCCGAGGCTCAACTCCTCGATGGCTCGCTCGTACGTGCATGTGGCTTACGGCTGCCGGGCGGGCGCGATGCCGCGTTCAGCGCCGGGCATGAGGGGCCGGCCGGCACCACACCAACCAAACACATTATCCAACAATCCGTCATCTCGCGCCGCCGCCGCCCGCGTATCGCGACGGACGATGCTGGGCTGATAACCTAAAGGACCGTTGGCTGATTTGTCGTGAAAAAAAATATTATTCGTTGGCTGAAAAAATACGGCTTATAAGTTAAATGAGCAGGGCGTATACCTCCGTCGGAACACATGGGCCAAGGGCAAAATTCCAAGCCAAGCCGGCTGATACTGTTTTGTAGCTTATAAGCCGGCTGTTGTTGTTTTGTTGTGGAAAAAAAAACACTATATAATGATTAATAAGCATGGTTGATAAGAAAAGCGAACATGTGATAGTTGTTGAGGGCTTGTATTTGTAGATAAGAAAAGCGAACATGTGATAGTTGTGTGAGAGAGAAGATCTTGTTGGTGGTTCATATGAATAGTATCCATGTTCAGGCTATCGGGCTGTATATCAGAGAGGAGATCTAGCTAGCTAGGAACACTAGTTTAAGTACAGGTGTCCGGTGCGTGGTGCAGTGCATACAGCTCTATGCAGATGCAGGTATAGCCCTTGTGAGGACAAGATTATAAGGGTCTTTTTATTTAGGATTTAATAATTAACACTGCATATGGGAAATTCCGTGAGGTTTTGTGAAATTAGAAAGAAAAATCTAACTTTTTTTTCTCGAATACGTAAAAGATTTATACATCATTGTATTAAGTAGAAAAGATTAAACATATAGACAACGCACTTTTATCGAGCACCAAAAGGTCGACTAAACAGCCGTGGCCGGACCATACTAGCGAAAGAAAAAATCGAACTCAATTGGACAAAGCCAACACTAAGCAAGCGAGCAATATTTTCTAATCCCCCTTCCCCTTCATCAATATTGGAAAGGAGCTCTGTGTAAGTGTCCTAAGTCTAGCAGGTTCATACACAACCTGTTCGACTGGAGCTACTGGTTCATGGATTATTAATGTCGACTGATTTAGTATAAGAGAAAAATACTGTTCCAATTTATAATCCACGATCCACAGCCGAACAAGCCTAGAAGCAGTTCTGTCTAAGCACGTTATGGCACAGGCCTGCATGCACGACTGCACGCCTTGCACATGTGTACGTACTATGCAGTACGGGGCGGTGATCGAGCAATGCGTGCATCTATGGTCCGTTTGACAAAACTCAGCTTCATCGTATAAGCTGTTTTTTGCAAAATAGTTTTATGAGCATTTTTTTTAAGCTGAGTTGTTTTGAAACAAGTGTTTTGGTAAAACAGCTTCACATGGTGGAACAATGAATAGATTGACTATAATATAGAAGATAAAACTGGAATAAGTTACTTTTTTTTAGCTTTATCCCAATTCATATCTTCATGAGAGAAGAAGAAAAACGGTTTGAACCATGAAACTGTTTTGGAAATGAGTGTTTAAAAGAAGAAAAAAAAACAGCTCACTGAGCTCTGCTTATATGGCCTCCATATGTTGCGTGGCGGCATCGCAGAATCCAATAATAATTAATATAAGCTTCAATCTCGACACGGGCGTCGCGCGGACAGAGACGCCTGCATGCAGTTGAGTGTGATCGTGATCGTGGTGCTCTATTTTTGGCTTTTTGATCGAGGTTACTTGGGAGCTGGGTTGTCCATCTGGTGCATGATAGAAGAATGTGATCGACATTTTTGTTTTAGGGACTTAAGTGTCGTCCCAAGCAACAAGCCACATATTAAGTAACATTTGCCAAGGAGACGACAGCGAAATGAAACTGATGCAACAACAGCGCCTTACGCGCATGTGTTTCTGATGGCTTGACCACGTACGCATCACCGGAAGCGTTACCTTTGAACACGTCTGTTTTCTTTCATCCATGCCAGGATAAGCGTCGGTTGACAACTGATTTCTCAGTGATGATGAGTCTCCCAATCATAGAATGTTGCAAAGAGGAAGTAATTCTCCAATTATCAAGGCGTGGTTTTTTTTTTGCGGGAAAAAACGGAGCACAAGAAATGCCCTTCGAATCGCAATAATGCGTGGTAATTAAGCGCCTCATTACACCCTGTTCGCTTGATCGTATCAGTCATGATACAGTGTTTTTCTCTCACAACAAAATAACATCAGTCGGCTTATAAGCCACAGAAACGATCAAGCGAACAGGGTGTAGTTACCGTCAGTCCCAAACCAGGGTTACATCCAACCAATCCAGAGACAGGGTGAGGCAAGGCACTGCTGGCGAGTCATAAGCTACAAAGCAGCTTGATCCGAAACAGAACCATCGGCCCTGCTCAATGTAGGCGACCAGTAGTGGTTACCAGAAATGAACCAATCGTCTGCTGGCCCCTGGGTGTTGTCCTTGTCATTACACCGGTTGGTCATCTCGAGCGAGACCGCACATATATATAGTCAGCCGACTTCCAAATCACGCTTATGCTAAAATTTGGTTTATGTTGATGCTTACGTTGAAATGTTGTGAGAGAAAAACACTGAAAAGTAACGTTGAATAAGCTCGAGCGAATAGGGCGGCGTGGCGTTGCGTGGTTAGCTCACTCGCTGTAACAACTAACAAGTACAACCAACCAGCAGGTTCGTTAAATTTGTGGTGGTAATAATCCAATTTCCCGCCGCCTCGGTCTGGAGCTCTGTAGGCGGAAAGGTGATGAGCCTTTCAGACGGCGAGATACGGCGCGGTCCCTACACACGCGACGCGGCGGATGCGTCCGTGGAAACGGAGAGGGACGCGGGATTCCAACCGAAATCCGGCGCAACCGCGCAGCGAGGGAAAGATTTGGCCCGCGCCGAGAGCACCTGCCGCGGCCAGCAGGGCGCGCACAAGCGCAAGGCGCCGCACGAAGCGCAGCGTCACCACCCACCCACAGCCCACACAGCCAGCACCATCTCTCTTCCGGTCTTCCCCCGTGTCCATGACCATGAGACTGACCACGAGCCACAGAGGCCGCCAGGCCAACAGCGCCAAGCGCGGCAGGTGCCGGCCAGCCCGAGTCTCCTATATTGCAAGGCTGCATGCTGCGCCCTGCCCCTGCGCAGCCACCTAAACTAACCTAAAGCCACTCTTAATAATATATACTCCCAGTAAATAAACAAGCAAACCGCCTCCGCCTCCGCTCTCGCAAGATAAATACGCACTCCGAGGCCGCGCACACACGCAGCCCGAAACGCAAGCACAATCAACAAGCACCATTACCACCGCAGCAGGCAGCAACACCAGCGTCCGTTCGCAATGGCAGCTCATCTTGCCTGACCTTCAAGGTCTAGACGCGCGCATTGGCGCCGCCGGCGTGGCTTGCGCCCCTTGAACGGCCGCCGCCGATCGCCGGCACCCCATTATCGCGTTGGGCTGGCCTGGCCATCTCGCTGCGCTGCGCCATCAGGAAAGCCAAAACGCGGCGTCCCCGCGAATGGCGGGCCGCCGTCTGATGACGCTGCTGCTGCTGCTGGCCGCGTTCCTGGCCGTCGCATCAGGCAGCAAGCCGTCGGCGAAGTTCGAGCTCATCCACGGGGGCCAGGCGCCCTGGGACGAGGTGGCGCGCAAGGACCAGGAGCGCACGGCGTTCATCTGCTCGCACGCGCGTCGCCGCGCGACGGAGGCGGCGGCCAGGGGCGGGGCCAAGCGCAAGGCGAAGGCTGCGCCGGCGGACGAGGCCTTCGCGATGCCGCTCTCGTCGGGCGCCTACACGGGGACCGGCCAGTACTTCGTGCGCTTCCGCGTGGGCACGCCAGCGCGGCCGTTCCTGCTCGTGGCCGACACCGGAAGCGACCTCACCTGGGTCAAGTGCCACCGCCACGACCACGACGCGCCCGCCCCGGGCTACGGCGCCCCAGCGTCGAACGACTCCTCCTCCTGGCTCTCGGCGGCGGCATCCTCCTCCCACGCGCGCGTGTTCCTGCCGGACAGGTCCCGGACGTGGGCGCCCATCCCGTGCTCCTCCGACACCTGCACGGCGTCGCTGCCCTTCTCGCTCGCCGCCTGCCCCACCCCCGGCGGCCCCTGCGCCTACGACTACCGGTGAGTCCCCGCCGCCACCCCACCACACGCTCGCATTCTATCCACCCCATCCATTCCCTCGTAACATAAGCAGGAGAGCATTAATCCGTGCTTTACTTATATAAACCTCTGCGCGTTAATGGCGGTCCTTCGTCCACCCATCGATCTGGCCCGGTCTGGCGGGTGTGGGGCGTGCGTGGTTTTCAATTCGGTCCTGGCATTGATGAGATGCAAGCGGCAGCAACAGCAGCTGCCGCGGCAGCAGCCTGCAATTAGTGGCTGCCTTGTTGGTTGGTGGGTGATGAGTGAGGAGTCGGGAGATCTCGGGAGGCTGTAAAGGCCTGTGCCGCCGGCAACGGCGAAGCAGCGCGAGGTGGGCATCAGAGGCGCGTGTTCAATGCGCCACAGCTTCCCGCCCTCTGCAGGATAGATTGCACTGTAGCACTGTGCTCTTGCGACCAAGCAGACTCATTCATCAACTCGTCGTCCACGTCTTTTGCCGCGCCGCCCCGCCCCGCCCCTTTTTCCAGTCACGGAGACAGACAGACACGGAGCGGCCATCATGCATTCAGCGCGCTGCTCACCCAAAAGCTGAGCGCCCCCGCCCAGGGCAAACAACAATGACACTGACTGACGCTTGCCCCCGACGCCGACCGACCGATCTCCTTACCGATCGGCCGGACACAGTGGCGTCGGCGTCTCGATAAACATCATGTTACGTGCACGCGCGCGCGCATGTGCGCTGGATCCTAGCTCCAGAAAAGGATGCCCATGGCGAGCAGGCGGGCACGAGGGCATCCATCGATGATGCCGATGGCGTGTCAGTCCGTGCTCGTCTGTCCGTTCGTGCCTGCCTTGCGTCGACGCCGGGTGTAGCTGAATGCTGTCATGCTGAGCACTGGGCACTGGCGGCGTTCGTATCTAGGCAGAGGCTTGGCCCAAGCCGCTTGGCGCTTGCTGTTGCCGCGTCCTGCCAACAGCGGCGCCGCGGAAAGAGAGACGGCACCCGAACATGCCGAACATGGCGGTGGCCACGAGCCGCTGCAGCAGCCACGCTCTGCCCCTGCTCCGTCATGTGCGACTGCGACGCCGGATTGGGGGTGTAGTGTACTCCATCCACTCCACTCCACCCATGGGTGGCCGTGTCAGCTTGTCAGGACATTGAACATATTCCACGGTGAAATATCTAGGCTAGGCCGTTGTTTATCCTCTCCCTTTTAAGGAGGCGTATTTGCTTTTCACTGACGCCATTGTGCCAAGAGCCACGAGCATGGCGCCCAAGCAAGCAAGCAAGCAGAGACTGTGGAAACGGTACAGAACGCTTCGGGATTCCACGGATTTGCTCAGCTGGACTGGCCCTGGAGCTCGTGTCGAGTGCAGCAACATGTCTGGCTACATGGCCAAAAGGACATCCCGGTTCGGTCTCATCATGTTGCTTTGCCTGGCAACTTGATCATCAAAGGCCCGGCCTCCTGTCTGGAAAAATATTTCGCTTCCATTTTACTGATTGTATTTAGGAGTATCGCCTTATATCTTCATACTACTAGTAGTACCTACAAGTAGGAGTATATCGTAGGATATGCACATGGTGCCCTGTTTCGGGCAAAACACCATGGTTTAGGTACATGGATCTGGGGGAATGGTTAATGTGGCAATGTAGAAGGCGCCAAGCGTCACAGATACAATCCATTCTCGTGGACCATACCATAATACCCGAGCCACGTTCTCTCTGGTCAAACCTCCTCCTGGCTGGATTATATAGAATAGAATAGCTAATCCTCCAGTTCAAATGCATTCTGCTCTGTAGTGAACAAAAATAGCTTGGCGTTCGGTGAGCTGCTATGGCGATGATTGCCATCGCTGTCTCTCTGACGAGACAGGCAACGTAAGGCTGCTTTCAGGTTGGCACTGCACTGCCATGCTAGGCCCATGTCCATTTCTTGGATGCGTTTGCACAGTCTCCTTGTTCTTGGCGTTCAATGATTCTGCTCAAGAGGGAGGGCCTGCATCAGCATCTGCTGCTGGATGTGATCATGGCGCGTCGCTTCTGTTGCCTGCAAGTTGAAAGCGCGCAACGCAAGTACTCACATCCAGCAGATACGTATACATACATGCCTGTTTCTGTTGCTACAGAATTGTACGGGCTTTGTTATTTCTTGGTCAAACTTGGTAGTCGCACTCAGGAGATGTTTCGATTAGCGTACAGGCAGCTAAACCAAGCAATTGTTTAACTGCAATTTGCAAATGAAACGTTTTGTTTAGTCGGAGTAGATGAGGATTCACCGAGCGAGGTATGGTAGCGGCGGCCGGCGGGCTTAAACCTTAAAGAGATGGATGGATCCCTGAATCGCGTCATGTGCCATGCGTGACTAACCGCCACGTATTTTTCTCGCGGGATCCGCGGGGCTTGCAGGTACAAGGACGGGTCGGCGGCGCGCGGCACGGTGGGCACCGACTCGGCGACCATCGCGCTGTCGGGGCGGGCCGCCACCGCCAAGAAGCAGCAGCGGCAAGCCAAGCTGCGGGGCGTCGTGCTGGGCTGCACCACGTCCTACACCGGCGAGAGCTTCCTCGCCTCCGACGGGGTGCTCAGCCTCGGCTACAGCAACATCTCCTTCGCGTCGCGCGCCGCGGCGCGCTTCGGCGGACGGTTCTCCTACTGCCTCGTCGACCACCTCGCCCCGCGGAACGCCACCAGCTACCTCACCTTCGGGCCCAACCCGGCCGTGTCGTCGCCACCCTCCAAGACGGCCTGCGGCGGGGGCTCGCCGGCGGCGGCGGCGCCCGGGCCCGGCGCGCGGCAGACGCCGCTGCTGCTCGATCACCGGATGCGCCCGTTCTACGCGGTCACCGTCAACGGCATCTCGGTCGACGGGGAGCTCCTCAAGATCCCGCGCCTCGTCTGGGACGTCGAGAAGGGCGGCGGCGCCATCCTCGACTCCGGGACGAGCCTGACGGTGCTCGTGAGCCCGGCGTACCGCGCCGTGGTGGCGGCGCTGAGCAAGAAGCTGGCCGGGCTGCCCAGGGTGACCATGGACCCGTTCGACTACTGCTACAACTGGACGTCGCCGTCCACGGGCGAGGACCTCGCCATGGCCGTGCCGGAGCTGGCCGTGCACTTCGCGGGGTCGGCGCGGCTGCAGCCGCCGGCGAAGAGCTACGTCATTGACGCGGCGCCCGGCGTGAAGTGCATCGGCCTGCAGGAGGGCGACTGGCCTGGGGTGTCCGTCATCGGCAACATCCTGCAGCAGGAGCACCTCTGGGAGTTCGATCTCAAGAACCGACGGCTAAGATTCAAGCGGTCGCGGTGCACGCAATGATTGGACCGTGTTCCTCCCTCCACTTCTTCATTTTTTACCCCTTGGTGGTGGTGATCTTGCTGATTCTTTTTTTTCTTTGTTTTTTTACCCATGTTCAGATACTAATGCAATGAGAAAATGTACCTTCTTGCAATGCAAAGTGATAAGCTGTAATCAGTTTTCCTTTTTCTTTTTGTACTCTCTGGTTCTTCTCACATTCTATTGAATTCTTCTCACATTCTATTGAATATATTATAGAAAATCATTCCGAAAGATCACTAGTGATTCCAGTTCGATATTCATTCCGAGTTCACTGCTTCCAGTTCGACAACTGTTATACAAGGATGGAGGGAGTCGAACTGTTATACAAGGATGGATGCTACTCCCTCCGTAAAAAAAAAAAAGATAATTCTCGCTTTTTTTAAGTCAAACAGTATAAATTTTGACTAAATCTATCCCTAGTAATATAAAGATAAAATTTCTTGCACACTTTTTTTTGTCCACCTCTGATCTCTGTTCGGATTTTGTTTTATATGCTCAGTAACCCACTTTTCTTTTTGAAGTCGCGTTCACGGAACAAGGGGTCGAGGGAGGAATTAGAAAGAAATAACGGGGTTTCAGATGCAAAGATACTAGAGACAAAGAAATAAGGGCTTAAACAGTTTTAGAAATAAATTTAGGGTTTCTGATATAAAATTTTCTATTTTTTCACTTGGGCATGTTGTGATGGGCCTCAGATTCGACCCCAGGCTGGGTTGGCTGCGATGTGGGCTAGGCCGAAGCCCATGGCCCAGCCGCACATTCCTTTCGTTTCTGTTTTCTTTTGTTTTAAACCAGTTAAGAATTCTAAAAATTATAGAAAAATCACAAAAACATCAAACCAGTTTTGTTACACTCCCTTTTGGCTAGGTCTACATAGTAAACATGTAATATAATATGCTTTAGTATAAGATATATGCTTTTATGTAATTAATTTGCTTGAAATTTTTATATATATCCCTACTCTCACTATGCTCGCGTTCTGGATCTACCTATACCTGATATATTATTAATTAATTAAAGAGCCAAAATTTTAGCCCTCTTTTTTGGTTCCCTTCCTCTAACTACCCGATAGTGTAGTTTCTTTCGTCCGGGCTTATATAACCCGTGCTCATGCGAATTGGAACAACTTGGGTTGTGTATATGATCCGGATCATGAGTCGTGCTTATACTAGTTAGAACATCTCACGTCTAAAGATGATTAAGTTGAGTGTGAGCCAATGGCGGCAACTTAACTTTTTCCGGGTAATTTGAGGGGCGCCAGAGGCCAGATCCGGCCGCAGCTAGTGGCTAGCTGGTGCGGCTAGGGGCAACCTAGGAAAGCTAGCGCCGGCCAGGTGCAATTGCAACCCCCACCCAGTGTTCGCCTAAACGGCCTACCACTAAACGGTAAACGGTGGTATACTGTTTTGTTTAGGGGGTAAATGAAAATTAAACGGTTGACCGTTTAAACGGTTAAAAAACAGGAAAAACGGTCTAAACGGAACGGAGATAAACAGTATTAAACGGGCTAAACTGCTGTTTAAACGGCTGTTTAGGCGAACACGAGATAAATGTAGTTCAGTTTTGTATGGATAAATTTGTATACTTAAGTTTATTATATTTATAAATGTGTACACTTGATATGTTACATGGATAAATATCTATATTTGGTTCTTTTCACATGCATAAATATATATACATACCAAAATAATTGATTTTTACTCGGATAAATATGTATAAATGTTAGAATACTTGATTTTTTACATGCACATATATAATTATATGTATTTTTTTTAAAAAGTATAAAAACCATTTAGACCGTTTAACTTCGTTTAAACACAGTGTAAACAGCCTAAACGCTAAACGAAGGGCGACCATATAAAGACCGTTTACCATTTCGGAAAATATTGCCCCCACCCCACCCTAAATGGCGTGGTCACATCTAGCGAGTCAGTAGTTGGTGGCAAGTTGATGGTGGTCGTGCTTGACCTGAATCGATATAAGAGGCTAGGACAAAGAAAATACACGCGTGACAAAAAAAATGAGACAGAGAAGGAAACAACTGCTATTGAACGTGGAAAGTTAATTGGAGAAGAATTTTAGCAACTTCTTATTTGTAACTCGATGAGTGTGAAAACCATCTGTCTCTGCTCGTACTACCTTCAACGCAATAAATTGTTCTCCCGTTGCAACGCATGGGTATATTTGTTAGTTTATATAAAACACTAACATTTATGATACAAAATAAGTATCATTAGATTAGTTATATAATATATTTTTATAATAAATTTATTTGGAGATATAAATATTAATATTATTTAGTATAAATTTGATCAAACTTGAGTTAATTTGACTGACACGCATCCCATAATTGCATTCTTTTTGCGGACAGAGGGAGTACATGACACTCCGGTGTTACCTTGAACTACCTACATCCGATCTTTTTCACTCAAATTGCACCCTCTAGCCTCGTCTCAAATTTCTCCATTCCCCACATGTTTAGCCCACCTAGGGTTAGGGTAAAGAGATTTAGGCCTTGTTTGGATGTGTATATATTTATTTCAATCCACATGTATTGAGTGGATTGGAGTGAAATTAAATTAAATTTCATTCCAATTCACTCCAACACATTTAGATTGAAGTGGATACACACGCATCTAAACAAAGCCTTAGGTATTTTGTGAGTTAGGTTGGGGACTGGTATTAAGGACGTAGGGTTAGGAACTCTAAATCTTAAATTATACCATATTCAATGGCCTATACATAAAAGTAGCAGTTTAGGAGATCAAGGTGCCGCAACAGATCATCTATCTCATTTTCTATACTTATAATTTTTAAAGAGATTTTTTTTTCTAAAACCAACATCCTTTCTCCTAAACAAAGGAGACAATCCACTCTCTCCCCTATTCCTAAATAAATATGGATACAAGGTTTAGATAATCTATTGCTAAAGAAATATGGATATAAAGTTTAGGGACCTGTTTGGAACGTAGGAATTTCACAGGAATTGCGCAGAAATTTCATAAGAATCAGTTCATTTTCATAGGGAAAACACAAGAACAGGAAAGAAAATCCGTGTCCAAATAGGGCTTAGATAGTATATTGCAGCGGTGCTCTTTTATATTTTGAATTAATTTTAGGTACCCCTAAAAATAATAGATGTAATATTTTGGTGGAGTTATTTTTAGAGGAAGGCCTACGAAGCAGATCACACTGTGGTGGAGGCACATGGTTGAGGTCTTGAGGATGACTCGTTGTCGTTGTGACTTGGGACTAGGGAGGATGCCCATATAAAAGGTCCTAAATGACTAGAGGCGGCTGAATAGCCTATAAAAATTTTCTACAAATTCACTAGAGTAAAGGGTTAGTAACCTAAAAGGCGAAATACAGTTTTGCTCTATCTCTACAAGAGTTGCAAGCCACCTATATCACAATTCTAGTTGCTATGATTACTATGCACACAATTTGCTAAGTCACTACTTACCTATACTAGTGAGCTAGCTAAACAATTAGATTACTAACTAGGCTAAGCTACACTAGCTACTCAACTACCTCTACACAAGATATCTCTAGGAATGTACATACAAGAGGTAGAGAGAGGTATACCGCACGTGGCAAGAGATGATCAATCACAATATGAATCCCAAGAGAGAAATCCAATGCACAAGAGACAATCAAATTTTCTCCCGAGGTTCACGTGCTTGCCGGCACGCTAGCCCACGCTGTGTCGACCAACACTTGGTGGGTCAACGGCTAATAGGTGTTTCACAAACCTAGCCCAACACTTGGGTGCCGCAAGAACTTACTCACAAGTGAGGTAACTCAATGATACGAGCAATTTACTAGAGTTACCTTTTGGCTCTTCGCCGGGGAAGGTACAAGACCCCTCACAAATCACCGAGAGATGGCCACGAACAATCACCAACTCGTGCCAATATTCCTCCACTGCTCCAAGCCATCTAGGTGACGACAACTGTGGCAGAACCGCCTAATCTAATGCCTCCCAGGAGTACTTGTCTTCTATTAGATGCTAAGTACCCAAGAGGGTGCACTAAATCGTGCTATTCCGTCGAGCACACCTGTCGGTGTTTTGAGTAAACACCAACGAGTAAATTTGTATTATTGCGCGTTTGGCCCGGATGGTGTGCTAAAAAGACACAAGGTTTATACTGGTTCGGGCAGAATATCCCTACGTCTAGTTCGTGGCTGCTGCTCATGTTATTTGCACTGAAAAGTTCGTAGTAGGGGATACAAATGGGCGAGAAAGGGATAGGTCCCAAGTCTCTGATGAAAAGGTCGAATGGGAGCTGAGAGCTTGGTTGTTGCTCAGCTATGTGTGATGTGGTGCGTGGTGTCTTGAATCAATCCCCCTTTAGTGGGGTGCCCTGCCTTCTCTTTTATAGTCCAAGGGAAAGCAGGGATTACAGATGGGAGAAAAGAAGAAAAATCAGAGACCAAGGAGGCCCTTCAAAGATGTCGTGTCCTCCTTTTCCTCTGAGCAAGTCCCGCTGACATGGCAGATGGTGCCAGGGATAGCTCCACGCTGGGCATCTGTCCGCCGATGATGCCATGTCCTGGCATTGTCAGCAAGTTGTTATGTCCCGTCCTACCCCGGCGGGCGGCGTGGCGGACCAGGGTGCTGATCCACGGCTCTACGGGGGACAGACAGAACAGTGACCGCACGTCCGTCACTGTAGGTGAAGCAAACTTCCTCCTAGACTGTAGTGGTTGTCGTATACTTCTGTCAGGATCCGAGCCCGAGAGCAAATGGCGGCGCCCGCAACACTGTAAGACAAATATCGGCGCCTACAACACTGTTCGGGCTCTGGCAAGCCTGGAATGTCTTAAAGCGCCCATCTTGTCATATCCTGATGGTACTTTCCTATAAGCATGCAGGGCATGGTCCTCGGTATTGCGGTTGACTTGAGTGCCCCGCCTTATCTGCGCGCGTACTTATGATGGAGCAACGCGTAGACGTCGGGCGAGGCGGAGCCGGTCCTCAGACATCGGGCGAGGCGGAGTCTGCCCTCGGACGTTGGGTGAGGCGGAGTCTGCCCACGGACGTCGGGCGAGGCGGAGCTTGCCCTCGGACGTCGGGCGAGGCGAAGCCAGTCCCCAGGGGTCAGGCGAGGAGGAGCTAGATTTCGGACATCGAGCGAGGCAAAGCTTGCCCTCGGACGTCGGGCAAGGCGGAGCTTGCCTTCAGATGTCGGGCGAGGCGAAGCCAGCCCCCGGGGGTCGGGCGAGGTGGAGCTAACCCTCGGTCGTTGGGCTAGAGGTGTAGTTGTGTTCTTGTCTGTTCGGAACCATCAACGTTTGATGGTTATTAGCTCCTTCTCTTTGGGTACCCTAGTATTTGGTCCCCGATAGTAGCCCCTGAGCCCCCGGGTGATTTAGATTGAATCGCCCGGGGGGTGATTCGACTTGCCAAAGGGTGCGTGTGAGCGCACCCGACGGGTGTAGCCCCCGAGCCCCGGGTGATTCGGATAGAATCGCCGGGGTGATTTGACTTGCCAGAGGGTGTAGCACTGGAGTCCCTAGGTGATTCGGATAGAATTGCCCGGGGGATGATTCGACTTGCCAGAGGGTGCACGCAAGCGCACCCGACGGGTGTAGCCCCCGAGCCCCTGGGTGATTCGGATAGAATCGCCCGGGGGTGATTTGACTTGCTAGAGGGTGCGCGCGAGCGCACCCGTCGGGTGTAGCCCCTAAGCCCCTGGGTGATTCGGATAGAATCGCCTAGGGGTGATTCGACTCTTCGTGGGTATGGCTGTGAGATTTGGTGGTTTTGTTAGCGGATAGCTTAAATGGAACCCTAGTATCCCGTTTGTGGGGATCTGTCCAGGGTCAGCCCAGCTGAGACTCAATCACGGACCGAGACTCCCTCAAAGCTCGTGCGCCTGAGTTTTGGCCGCTTGCAGGCCCATCCTTCATTGTGAGGCTTCCTTAGGATGGCCGTCGAACCCATTAGGCTAGCCCTCGAACTCTTGGGCCCAAGCGGGCCAAAAAAACACTTTTTGACCCATATCCCTTCTGACGGGTAAAGAGTCCTGGTCCATATGGGGAGGCGAAATGTCTAGCGCGTCTTCGATGGGAAAGGATAGGGATTGCGGGCGCATATCCCACGACGTGACATGGTGGTGGATCGTGGCAGGCATGGAAATCTAGGCGGATGGTTGCCTTCCTCGTATCCGTCGCCCCTATAAAACCAAGGGGTTCGCCCCTAGGGTTTTGTACTTTGCCTCTTTGCCTTCGCATCTGCATCCTCCGCCGCCAATCGCCCAAGCTCCCTACATCCGCGTCTCAACTACCGTTAAGTTCGCATCCCCCACCCTAATCATCCAATGGAGCCATGGTGCAGATCCGATATCACCCTCCAGCGCCTGGAGGGCCTCATTCACCGTGGCCTTCTTTGCGTGTGGACTGCCACCAAGGAGTGGCAGTTGCTCGGCGATGAGGACGCGCCGTCACCGCCCGATGGCTACGTTGTGTCCTTTGCTCACTTCCATGAGCGAGGATTCGCCACCCCTACCCACAAGTTCCTCTAGGGGTTGCTGCATTACTACAACATGGAGCTGCAACACCTTAATCCCAATGGGATCCAGCACATTGTGGCGTTCGTGCCCAGTATGAGGGGTTCCTGGGATCATTCCCCACTTTGACCTATGGCTGTATTTCTTCGCTGTCACCCTCCTGAAGAAGCAGGAGCTGAGCGTGCCGATGGGATGCGCCGGCATCCAGCTTTGCAACAACCGGGTCAATGAGTACCCACCGATACGTCTGTCAACCTTCAACAAGGAGTGGCATTCGCATTGGTTCTACGTTAGGAGCAACACAGCCACCCCCTTGCTAGAGTTCACTGGGTGCCTCATCGAAGAGGTCCCGAACTCATGGAGGAAGTGGGGGTACCGAAGAAAGATAAGAAGAGGATCTAGGACCATCTCGCCGCCATCCGCATTTTGAAGGAGAGGGGTACAAGGGGTCGGGGATCATCGACGCCTATCACACAAGGAGGGTGGCGCTGCTGATGAGGCGCGCGCTTCCCCTGCACATGATGGCGCCCGGGGCGTCACGCGATGGAACGTTGCTCGCCGAGGGAGCGCTCTCCCCCTCCGAAGTGGCGCAGCGCATCAAGGAGGTGATGGAGCCTTCTCGGGACGATGTCAGCGCCGTTCTTGATTTCGTGTATCCGATGCCGAGGCATCCCCCAATGTGGCCAAAGCCGGGGCACATTGTCTTCGTAAGTTCTCTTTCCCCGTGCCTATTTTTTAATTGAACTCATGACTCCTTGATGCTGATATTGATATAGGGGGACCAGCCGAAGAAACTCGTCCTTATGGATCACCCGGCCCCGCTGCCGAAGGATCCGCTCTTGGTAGCAGCGAAAGTTGTGGGCACGAGAGCGAGGAGAGGAGACTGATAGTGATGATGACAACGATGATGAAGGAGATGATGAGGTAGTTGCCAACATCGAGTGGGGTGACCCAGAGAGCGAGGATATGCTGACAGGCATCTACTCGTTTGGGCAGGGGCCTTTTTCGTTCCACGCGGGGGAAAGCGCGCTCGTGGGGCCAGCGGAGACGGGACGAACTATCGGCATGCCCTAGGAGACAGCTAGAGTGGGCGGGTCTGCCACCGCGCCTGAGATGCCAGCAGAGGGGGGTGGTCCTGCCACCGCACCTCAAGAGCCATCAGGGGCGGGTGGATCCACCGCCACGCCCGAGGTGTCGGTGGAGGGGAGTGGCTTCGCTGTCGTGCCCCTAGACGTAAGGGAGCCAAGCCCCTCTACCCGGGAGCAGTGGCGGGCTCAAAATGGCCCTGCCCCGACGAGGTGGAGCAAGGACCCGGAGGTTCGTCCCCCAAACGCCTCCACCGCCCGACAACGCCGAGGTAAGTCACCAACTCCTCTACTTTCTTTGTTTTGCTCTATTTTTCAGCGTGCCTTGTGCCTTTTGACTCTCGTAGCATCATGAGATGGGTCAGACAGGGCACTTCTTTGGCGCTGGTGCCCAAGAAGAGCGTCACCATTTAGGCAATGCGGCGGTCGTCGCCCGACGTCGCTCCTGTTTTGGGTAGGAGCGGAGACGGTGTCACAGCCTCGTCGGTCGGTCAGGCGTAGCCCGTGGTGGTGCCCATGCCCTCGGTGGGTCAAGTAGGTAGTGAGGCTAAGGGGGCGCCCTCGGAGGTCGCTGAGCAACCGGCGACGGAAGCGATTCCGCTGCCAACATCGGAGCAGGCGGAGCTGCCGACCGCGCTCATTGCGTCGACCATGGCGGGCATGGCGCAGCTGAATGAGGTCCCACCGACGGAGGTAGAGGTGGCGGTGGCTATGACAGATGGGTCACAGCCAGAGGCTACAGTGGTAGCGCCCAAGGCAACAGCATGACCCGCGCTACCGACGGCCCGAGAGACGACGCCCGTCGTGGGCAGGACGGAGGGGGTCACGGCCGAGGGATCCTTGGATACCGTGATGGTTGCCGAGGGGACTGGCGGGGAATTGTCCCTAGCCCTGACATCGAGGGGCAGCCACCTGCCCGTGTGGGATGAACCCCTGCTCCGGTGGGGAGCCTGCAGGACCCATCGTCGGAACTCTTCACGCTCGATGATGCCGCTGAGGGCATGGAGCGGGAGAGTCTCAACGAGGGGATCACGGCCATGTTGGAAGCTCTGAACCAAGCCAGGGGTGCCTTGTGTGATGTCATCATTCCCACCGGCCGGGTATTCACTTAATCTTGCCTCTTGCTCCCTTCTTTCTTCATCTATTTTTGTGTTTTGACCACCGTCTTTTTTAGTCTCTTATTGCTCATAGCCGGAGAAATCCCGGTTCCTTCATGAACATAAGGAGGACTAGGATCGCCTCATCGATGAGGCATGGCTACATAGAGATGTGACCGCCCAGCTCTGACAGAGGGTGGCCGAGTTGACTCCCCTCGCCGTGGAGGCGGACAATCTTCGACAGCGGGAGGCCGAGGCCTGCCGGGACGCGGAGGATGCCGAGAAGTCTTTTGAGGAGCTATTGAAAAGGGCATGGCAGGATGAGGAGGAGGCCACCAGAGTTCGGAAGGAGCGGGATGAGTTGCTCTATAGGGATGCCGAGGCCCGCCAACAAATCTTTGACCTTCTGGCTGAGGCTAAAAAGGAGCAGGAGCTAAGGCTAGGAGTCGAGGAGAGGTCTGCGACCCTAGAGCATAGGGTGAAACTGGATGCTGAGGCGGTCACCCAGTTGCATAGGGAGCACGACAAGCTATGCCAGACCTCGGAAAGGCTCCGCTCAGAGGGCGCGGCCCGTGGGGAGCATGAACAGGCCGTCAGAGAGTGCAATGAGGCGCAGCAAAGGATCAGCTCCCTCCAGGCCAAGCTTGGAACCGCAAAAGCCCAGAAGCTGGAGGCCAAGGGCACTGCTGCCGGACTAGCCATGGATCTTGCCAAGGCGAGGGGTCTTCTTTAGGCAGAGAGCGACGAGCTCGATGTCCTAAAGGTTGCCCTCGACGTAGTCTTCGACGACCTGCAGGTGGTGCAGGCGGAGGGGACCAGCTCGCTCGCGTCCCGTGCCGTAGATATCACAGCGCGGGTGCACCAGCTCGAGAAGGAAGCCCTTCGCTCAGGGATCACCCAAGCCTTCACCATCGCCCGCTCGCATTATGATGAAAGCATCAACTTGGAGATGATGAGCCTCGACTTCGCGCTGGCTACGAAACCTCCGAGCTAGATGAAATAGAAGCGGCGGTGGCTCCTTTTACGCAAAACCTGATGAGCAGAGTCAAAGACATAGTTCTCCCCCGAAGGGGATAGTTAGTCAAATAGGTTGGGTTAATTTGGATGAATGTCATTGTACTATGTGAACAATTGCCAATCTTTATGTGTCACAAGAACGAATTCATAACTTTGTTATTTTGTTTTGTTTGATTGAGTTTGTTTCCTTCCTTTTTGTATGCGAAAAGAAAATTCTCACGTATTTCGACCCTTCCATTCATTAAGACCATAGGGCCCGAGGTATTAGGGGAGAACTTCGATCACGCTGGTGAGCAAAGACACCATAGACGCCGAGGCGTAGGTGTTTTGTAGTCCAACCAGACATGATCAATTATTCATTTCCACAAACCTTGCCACTAGGCTTAGCGTGAAGAAGAGGTCTGACGCAGTGATTGTTTCAGAAAAGGTATACTTATGCCTTTATCAGCCCCCGAGTGAGATCCAACCCCTTGCCATTGCTGGGGTCGGATGTCGCTGAAAATCAAGGGAAGATTAGTGAAACTTAGGAGAATGCATCTCTCGTATTCGTACGTATCCTCTCCCTAGGATCCTTAGCTATCATTCTACAACCGTGCATTAGGTCTCTTGTAGGTCCGACCTTCCTTGAGCCCCCGCGCGTGGCGGGGATTCGGTCAAGGGTCGGCTTGTTTTTGTGACTGTTGCCCCGTCCACGGTTTTCGCAACCGGAGGGGTTGAGTTAATGCCACTTGCCTCGATGGCTTGAGTGATGTGCTCGGTGAGCTCGTTAGCGGGCATGTTCGAACGGAATCCGATTCTGTTACTTGTGATGGGATCAGCAAAACCCTTGGGAGGCATTCCGTTACTCCTTAACCCACCTTCCAACAAATTCCCCCTAAATGGGGATTCTATGGGCTCGGCTAGAAGCTAGGATCAAACGAGAAGGTTGAGATAGCCTTGTCTGCTTCTAAGCGGGACGGGCATAGGCCGCTGAGGCTCATCTGCATTTTCCCCCCTAGCTCTTTATTCGACACGAGGCAGCCTCGGGCTTTCCATGAGCCGGCCTTCGAACCTCGGCCTTTTGATGTAGGATCGGGTGGCTTGGGCCCCGTGGGGTTCGATAGGGGTCGATCGTGATTCGTGCGTCACCCCTTCCTCGATTTCCGCAACTGGAGGGGCTGAGCTAACAACATTTGCCTCGATGGCTCGAATGTCACGCTCGGTGAGCTCGCTAACGAGCATGTTCAAGTGGAATCCGGGTCCTTCATCCACTGACGGGGTCGGTAGAGCCCTCATGTTGCATTCCACAACTTCTTAACCCGCCCCCCGGTAGATGCCCGAGCCGTTCGATAGGCTCGAGTGGCCCGTTGACCTCTCCTTGATGGCAATTCTGTGGGTTTGGCTCGAGGTTAGAATCGAATGAGAAAGGTCGAGATGTCCCTATTCGCTTCTAAGTAGGGTCGAGCAAGGCCGCTGGGGCTCATCTTGGTTTTTCTGCCCTTGCTCTGTTTGACATGAGGCGGCATCGAGCCCTTCGTGGGCCGGCCTTCGAACCTCGATCGATTGCCGTTCATATCGAATAAGACGATTACCACTTTGTGACGTGACGCGAAGCGTTGTGATGCGACAATCGCATGTGCTATGTTGGAATGTATAGGATGATTGAATGAACGAGTACATAAAGAAAATAGCGGGGGTCGGTAATGTTACCTCGGTGGTACGAGTGATGGGTTCTGGGATCTCTTCCCGGATATGTCCGTGCGGAGTTCGGGTCCGACGTTCGTGATGGGGCCGATGTAACCTGCATGAGCATCCCAATTTTATGTTTTTGTCTCTCGACAGTGATTCGAGCCGTTTGATCGACTTGGGCAACCTGACAGCTTCTCCTTGATGGAGATTCCACAGGTAGATCCCTCTGAACCCTTCTCGACAAGGTAGAAGCTAAAGCTTGGGGTGTGGGGATAAATAATTCGATCACGCTGGTGACCAAAAACGTCGTAGCCACTGGGGCGTAGGGTCCTAGCGGTTTGACAAGTTTTACTTAAAGTTTACTCCCGCACACCTTGCCTCTAGTTTTTTAAACGTAAGGAGGTGTCAGGCAAGGAGAATGTCTAGCGAGTAGACCCTCTTGCCAGCCCTCGAGCGATGTCGGACCCCTTGCTATTGCTAGGGGTTAGAGGCTCGGTAGCGAATTTAATATGTAAAGTAAGTAAGTAAGGGTGCTTATCTCTCGGCGGTGGCTTTGAGCCATTCGATCGACCCATTTCTCAACAGTGGCCAAGCTGCCCGGTCAACTTGTGTTTCCTGTTGTGACAAAATTTTCCTATGGAAATAGAGGACGAGAGTATCTCGCACAAGAATTTGGTTAGGTAGATAGGCCAAGCATCGAATTCGTGCAAAATGGACAAGCTCTTTGTTATAACAGACAATCTTTTAACTCTTCTCCCTCTTTTTGCAAAAGAGGTTTAGTGCATTCTGATCCTTCCCATAGTCAAGATCATAAAAGCTCGGAGTGCGGTGAGCAAGCTCTGGTCATGCTAGTGAGCAAAGGCACCGTAGCCGTTGGGGCTTAGGTGTCTTGCAGTCCGCCCAGTTTTACTCAAAGCTTGTTCCCGAAATCCTAGCTCTTAGGACTTACCGCGAGAAAAGAGGGCAAGCATAGAGAATGTTTGCAGGATAAATGTACACATACCAGCCCCCGAGTGAGGCCTGACCCCTTGCCTTTGTAGGGGTCGGATGTCACAAAAGATCAGGGATTTCAACAACAAAGCGATGTAGCTGCTCGATGTTCCAGGCATTGGTGAAGACCTCGCCGTCGATGGTCTTTAGCTTGTTGGTGCCTAGCTGGAGTACCTCCATGATGATGTACGGTCCCTCCTATGGCGGGGAGAGCTTGTGGCGGTCCTTGTTGCTCTGGACGAGGCGGAGGACCAGGTCCCCAACATTGAAGGCCCGGCCTCGTACTCGTCGGTTGTGGTACCATCACAACGCCTGCTGGTACTTGGCTGAGAAGAGGAGGGCAACGTCACGCGCTTAATCTAGCTGGTCCATGGCGTCCTCGAGAGATGCCTTGGCTCCCCGCACATCGTACGCCCTGATCCTTGGCGCTCCATAGTCAAGGTCGGTTGGGAGGACAGCCTTAGAACCGTAGACTATGAAGAAGGGTGTGTAGCTGGTGGCTCGACTGGGGGTTGTCCTCAGGCTCCAGTGTACCGCAGGGAGCTCGGCGACCCACCATGCGCCGAATTTGTTCAACCGGTTGAAGATCCTAGGCTTCAGGCCCTGTAGGACCATGCCGTTTGCGCGCTCGACCTACCCATTTGTTCAGGGGTGCGCGATGGTAGCCCAATCGTCCCGGATGTGGTATTCATCGTAGAATCAAAGGAACTTCTTTCTGGTGAATTGCGTACCATTGTCCGTGATGATGGAGTTCAGGACTCCAAAGCGATGGATGATGTCAAGGAAGAACAACACGGCTTGCTTGGATTTGATCGCGAAGATCGGCCGAGCTTCTATCCACTTTGTAAACTTGTCTACGGTGACAAGCAAGTGGGTGTAACCTCTGGGTGCCCTCTTGAGAGGTCCAACCAAATCGAGCCCCCAGACCACGAACGACCACATGATAGGGATCATCAAGAGTGCTTGGGCCAGGAGGTGAGTTTGTCGAGCATAGTACTGGCACCTTTCATAGGTGCGCATGATCTGCTCGGCGTCGGTTACTGCAGTGGGCCAATAGAAGCCCTATTAGAACGCGTTTCCGACTAGGGTTCTAGGTGTGGCATGGTGACCATAGATCCCACAGTGGATATCACTCAACAAACGCTTCCCTAGTTCGATGGGGATGCAGCGCAACATTATCCCGCGTGGCTTCGCTTATAGAACTCGTCCTCCACAAGAAGAAAGGACTTGGCATGATGTGCGAGCTTGTCGAGCCTCTGTCCTGTCTGTCGATAGCATGTCACGGAGGAGGTAGTCAAGGTAGAGCGTCCTCCAGTCAACCAGAGGGTCGGGCTCTGTCGTTAGGTCCTCTTCGAGTTCCATGACCTCAGAGCCGGATGTAGCCGATGGTTGGTTAGCCCCCGAGCCGGGAGTGGATGGACCATCACTACCATGTTCTGACTCCTTATAGCAAACCAAGGGCTTGTGCTGGTCGCTGGCGAAGATGCCTGTTGGCACTGGCTCTTGGCCAGATGCTACTTTCATGAGCGCATCAGCTGCCTCGTTGAGCCACCTTGGGATGGGGTTGAGCTCGAGGCCATCGAACTTATCCTCCAACCGGCGGACTTCTTGATAGTATGCGGTCATCTTGATGTCGTGGTAACTTGACTCCTTCATGACCTAGTCGACAAACTAGCTAGGAATCTCCTCGAATGTCATGGCATCAGACACCCGATTCGATGGCAATGTGTAGGCCATTGATGAGCGCCTCATATTCAGCCATATTGTTAGAGGGGGGGAAATGGAGATGGACCATGTACCTCATGCGTACCCCGAGGGGCGACACGAAGAACAGCCCCATGCTGGCGCCCTTTTTCATTAGCGATCCGTCAAAGTACATTGCCCAGTATTCTTGATCGATGACCGCCAGTGGCATTTGGACCTCGGTCCATTCCGCGATGAAATCAGCCAAGACCAAGGACTTGATGGCCATCCGGGAGGCATACACAATGCCCTGACCCATCAGCTCGAGCGCCCATTTCATGGTTCTTCCCTTGGCATCCTGGTTTTGGATGATCTCGCCGAGGGGGAAGGACGTCACGACCGTCACTAGATGTGATTCGAAGTAGTGGCGTAGCTTTCTCCTGGTGATGAGGACAGCGTACATAAGCTTTTGGATTTGGGGGTAACGAGTCTTCGAGTCAGATAGGACCTCACTAATTAAGTACACAGGGCGTTGTACTTTGAGGGCGTGCCCCTCTTCTTCCCGCTCCACTATTAGGGTGGCACTGACCACTTGAGTGGTGGCCACGATGAAGAGCAAAAGAAGTCCTCCCTCGGTGGGAGGAACCAGGATCAAGGCCTTTGTTAGGAGCTGCTTAACCATGTCAAGTGCTTCCTAGGCCTCGGATGTCCATTCAAAGTGATCGGCCTTCTTTAGAAGTCGATAAAGGGGGAGACCTCATTCGCCGAGGGGTGAGATGAAGCGGCTAAGCGTGGCGAGGCACCCCGTAACCTGCTGTACCCCCTTTATGTTCTGAATTAGGCCCATCCTTGTGATGGTCGAGATCTTCTACGGGTTGGCTTCGATGCCACGTTCGGAGATGATGAAGCCGAGTAGCATGCCCCTCGGGACTCCGAAAACACATTTCTCGGGATTGAGTTTGATGCCGTTCGCTCGGAGTTTTGCAAAGGTTTGCTCAAGATCGACTATGAGGTGGTCAGCTTATTTGGATTTGACCAGGATGTCGTCAACATAGGCCTCAACGGTCCGCCCAATGAGATCCCCAAAGCACTTGAGCATACCGCATTGGTATGTAGCTCCAGCGTTCTTCAGACCGAATGGCATTGTGACGTAGCAGAACGATCCGAAGGGGGTGATGAAAGATGTCACGAGCTGGTCGGACTCTTTCATCACGATTTGATGGTACTCGGAGTACGCATCAAGGAAGTAGAGGGTTTTGCACCCCGAGGTAGAGTCAACTATTTGGTCTATGTGTGACAAAGGAAATGGATCCTTTGGGCACGCTTTGTTGAGACCCGTATAGTCAACACACATCCTCCATTTCCCACTCTTCTTTCATACAAGAATAGGATTAGCTAACCACTCTGGGTGGTATACTTCCTTGATGAATCCGGCCACCAAAAGTTTTGCAATCTCTTCATCGATGGTCCTGTGTTTCCCCTCGTCGAAGCGACGCAGGCATTGTTTCACTAGTTTGGAGCCTGGGTGGATCTTTAAGGTGTGCTTGGTGACTTCCCTCGGGATGCCTGGCATATCTGAGGGTTTCCACGCAAAGATGTCTCTATTAGCGCGGAGGAAGCCAATGAGCATGCCTTCCTATTCTGAGGAAAGCATGGTACCGACGCGCACCGTTTTTCCCTCGGCGCTCCTAGGGTCTATAAGGACCTCCTTAGAACCTTCTGCTAGCTTGAAGGACCCGGTTGACCTTTTGGGGTCGGGTACTTCTTTGGTGACCTCTTTTCTATTGTCCGCGAGCTCTTCGGAGGCTACGATCGCTGCGGCATGATCGCAACACTAGACTTCACACTTGTAGGCACGCTGAAAGGAGGTGCCGATGGTGATGACCCCGCTTGGGCCCGGTATCTTCAGTTTAAGGTAGGTGTAGTTAGGGACGACCATGAACTTTGCGTAACATGGTTGCCCCAAGATGGCGTGATAAGTTCCGTGGAACCCAACCACTTCAAAGGTGAGGGCTTCGGTCCTATAGTTGGATGGACCCTGAAGGTGATGGGCAGATCGATCTGCCCGAGCGGCATGGCCTACTTTCTAGGCACAATGCCATGAAAAGGTGCTCCATTTGGCTAGACATGCACTCAGTCAATGCCCTGGCGTCAAGCGTCTCGACGTATAGGATGTTGAGGCCGCTGCCCCAATCCATCAGTACCTTGGTGAGGCGCTTTGTACCAACGATCGGGTCGACCACGAGCGGATATCTCCCCGGTTGTGGGACGCTATCTGGGTGGTCGGTCCGGTCGAAGGTTATGGCAGATTCTAACCACCGGAGGAAGGCGGGTGTGGCCGGTTTGGTCGCATAGACCTCGCGGCGGGCGAGCTTCTAGCGGCATTTGGAGTCTTAGGCCTCCGATCCTTCGAAGATCATGAGGCAGCCATCCGGTGTTGGAAAGCTATCGTCTTTCTCCTCGGCGTCGTCCGCAGTGGGGGCAGGGTCTTTTTTGTGCTCCCCTTTGTTAAAACCTCTGGACAAGAACCGCCACATGAGGCTGCAGTCCTTGTATAGATGCTTGACCGGGAAAGCATGATTTGGGCATGGCCCCTCGAGTAGTTTTTCGAAATGGTTCGAAGTGCCCTCTATGGGCTTCCGACCACCCTTCCGGTCAGCGGTGGCCACGAGCGAGCCCTCACACCATTGCTTTTTGTTCTTCTTTTTGGTGAGACAATTGGAGGTGCCTTCATCAGTGTCCTCGTCCCGCCTCACCTTGCCATCGAGACGATCGAAGATCGCTCCGACCGCTTCTTCACCCAAGGCGTGGCTAGTGGCGATGTCAAGAAGTTCCTTGGTGGTTCGTGGGCCTTTGTGTCCTTGCTTGTGATCTAGGGACCCGCAGGTGGTCCCGGATAGCAAGGCTACTATGATGTCGGCATCGGAGACGTTAGGTAGCTCGTTGCATTGCCGGGAGAAGCGCCGGATGTACCCATAGAGGGTTTCTCTGGCCTTCTACCGACAATTTTTGAGGTCCCACTAGTTTCCAGGGTGCTTGTATGTGCCCTGAAAGTTTCCCACGAAGGTCTCCTTTAGGTCCGCCCAACTCTGGATCCTGTTGGACGGCTGGTGTTCCAACCATGTCCGTGCCAAATCGGCCAAGAACAGTGGAAGGTTGCGGATAATGAAGTCGTCGTTATCCGCACAACCGGCTTGGCAGTCAAGCCGCTAATCTTCAAGCCATAGTCTGGGGTTTGTCTCCCCAGAGTACTTTGGGATGTTGGTTGGTGGCCGGTACCTTGGCGGGAAGGCAGCGTTGAGGATTTGTCGGCCGAAGGCCTGAGGGCCCCACAGCCGAGGCTCGAGGCTTCGGTCCTTGCCGCCATCATAGCGTCCGCCACAACAAGGATGATAGCCGTGGCTGGCTCCCTTTCTTGGGTCACCGTAGGTCCATCTGTGGGCGTCGACGATATCGCGTGCGTCTCGGTTGTGACCGAGACATTGGTGCACCAGGACCGTGGTGAGCTGCCTATCGTCTCACGGTGCCTGGTGGATCGATGCATCCCTGTCGGGGCGCTCTGAGGGTGTACGATGGCTAGCGTCGAGCTCGTGTCATCGAGACAACGAGCTCTCAGCCTGCTGCACCGCTGCACGCTCGAGTAGCGTGTGAATCTCATGGTGGGCCCGACGATCCTCGAGCGTCACGGCCTTTGGAAGGCCATGGAACAGGGCTTGCTTGGGCGAAGCGAGGGAGGGCTTCATCGTCGGCAATGATCCTCAAGTTTATGTCGCGGGCCATGGCACGTGCGTGCCCACCGTCTCCATGGCGTTCGATCTCCCGATCGAGCTCCGCGCATTCCTGCTCAAGCTAGAGTCGCGCTTCCTTGATCTCTCAGTGTCAGGCTTTCAGCTGCTCCACCCTCATGTGAGGTGGGGCTGCTGTCTCCCCCTCGGCCTCGTTGCGGTGGCTGTTCGTCGAGGTAGCCTCCTCCTTGGAGACACTTTTGACGTGTCCCTCAGGGGTACCCGTCATGAAGTATTCCCGAGAGGGATGATGGCTCCCCCTGCTGGAGTCAGAGCCAGAGGGTGACTCCAGCTCCTCTATGAGGAGTTCATGGTGAGATTACGTGATGCATTTGATCACCCCCATGAATTCATCATTCGTGGGTGGCGGGACCATGCGTCGTGCCACAAGGTGGCTAACGGTCGCCGCAGCGTTGCGGAGACTGAACGAAAGCACTATCGGGGCGCTTCGTATGTGGTGTTCCAGAGAGAGAGGTTCTCCTCCGGCGAGCCATGCCATATCGGAAAAGATGAGGCGGCGCTGGTCCTCCCTGGATGGCTAGGGTCCCAGGGAGACACCGAGCTGGTGCTTAAGCCTCTCGTAGTTGAGGCCGATGGAGGGGAGAGGTTGGATGGTAGCGTGAGCCAACACCAACTCTCCTCCCATCATGATGATGAAGTCTAGGTCCCCGAAGCACATGTGTGCGCCTAGGACCGAGCTGATACCGTGGCTAGCCATTCGTGGCCTGATGTTAACGTTGGAATGCGCAAAGGTCCCCTACCTGGCACGCCAACTGTCGGTGTTTCGAGTAAATACCAACGAGTAAATTTGTATTATTGTGCATTTGGCCCAGTTGGTGTGCTAAAAAGACACAAGGTTTATACTGGTTCATGCAGAATGTCCCTACGTCCAGTTCGTGGCTGCTGCTCATGTTATTTGCACTGAAAAGTTCGTAGTAGGGGGTACAAATGGGCGAGAGAGGGACATGTCCCAAGTCTCTGATGGAAAGGTTGAATGGGCGCTGAGAGCTTGGTTGCTGCTCAGCTATGTGTGATGTGGTGCGTGGTGTCTTGAATCAACCCCCTTTAGTGGGGTGCCCTGCCTTCCCTTTTATAGTCCAAGGGGAAGCAGGGATTATAGATGGGAGAAAAGAAGAAAAACCAGAGACCAAGGAGGCCCTTCAAAGATGTCAGGTCCTCCTTTTTCTCTGAGCAAGTCCCACTAACACGGCAGATGGTGCTAGGGATAGCTCCACGTTGGGCGTCTGTCCGCCGATGATGCCATGTCCTGGCATTGTCAGCAAGTTATTACGTCATGTCCTTCCCTGGCGTGTGGCGCGGTGGACCAGGTGCTGATCCGCGGCTCTACGGGGAACAGACGGTACAATGACCGCACGTCCATGATTGTAGGTGAAGCAAACTTCCTCCTGGACCATAGTGGTTGTCGTATACTTCCATCAGGATCCGAGCCCAAGAGCAAATGGCGGCACCCGCAACACTATAAGACAAATGTTGGCGCCTACAATACTATTCGAGCTCTGGCATGCCTAGAAGGGCTTAAAGCGCCCATCTTGTCATATCCTAATGGTACTTTCCTGTAGGTGTGCAGGGCATGGTCGTTGGTATTGCGGTTGACTTCAGTGCCCTACCTTATCTGCGTGCGTAGTTATGAAGGAGCAACGCGTAGACGTTGGGCGAGGCGGAGCCAGCCCTCAGATGTCGGGTGAGGCAGAGCCGACCCTTAGATGTCGGGTGAGGCGGAGTCTGCCCTCGAACGTCAGGCGAGCCGGAGTCTACCCACGGACGTCGAGCGAGGTGGAGCCTACCCATGGATGTCGGGCGAGGCGGAGTCTACCCTCGGACATCAAGCAAGGCGAGCTTGCCCTCGGACGTCGGGCGAGGCAGAGCCAGCCCCCAGGGGTCGGGTGAGGTGGAGCCTGCCCTCGAACGCCGGGCGAGGCGGAGCTTGCCTTTGAACGTCGAGCGAGGCGGAGCCATCCCCAAGGGTCGGGCGAGGTGGAGCTAACCCTCGGTCTTTGGTCTAGAGGTGTAGTCGTGTTCTTGTCTGTTCGAAACCATCAACGTTTGATGGTTATTAGTTCCTCCTTTTTGGGTACCCCAGTATTTGGTCCCCGACAACACCCCAAGGGAGAACTCAAAAATCCATATTTTTCATTAGGATCATAAATGAGAGAATAAAACTTACAATATTCTTAAGTCATTTCTTACATCACTTTATTACAGTAATAGAATATTACCTCAATTGATTATAACAGCAGAATATAACAATGTTATCAGAGTTATAGAGGAAACAAGATTAATTTAATGACATGGTAGAGTATTAACATAGTGGACATTTATATACGAGAGATGCTAGCAGATTTTATATCTTTTCTTATAAAAACCTTTAGTGAGGGTTATAAATAGACACTACGGTCGTAGCATAAAAAGAATCCTCTATGAGCCCACCAGGAGGTTTCCACACACAAGAGTTAGCTCTGTATCCTCCGATCACCTGCAATAGGGGGGATAAAACCCTGAGTACTCAATTGTACTAAGCAAGACTTACCCGGCAGGAGGAAAATAAAAGACTTCAAGGATATGCAAGGCTTATTTGGCTTGTGGGTTATTGCATCTACGGAAGCATTACTAAATGTGCGTCCTTATATTAAATTTTATTAGCAGTCATCATTAGTTCATTAAGTATACATTCTATGTAAGCTCCTATGCTACTTTCAAGCAGGTGGTGAGCAATCAGAATCATTTTATCACCTTTTAAGTTTCAGTTCTTACTACGGTGCTAGACCATAGCCAAGTCGGTACCGTCTCACAGAACAACGATTCACGAATCAATGTATCCTAGCTGGGTACCCCGAAACATACGCCTCGCTTGTATCCCAGGCACAAATAAGACCAACCCATTCCACTCCTATCGAGGGGTCCAGTTCCCGTCCAAACTTAGACTCCAAGCCCCTACACCTAAGACCCGGTCTCAGTATGGTGCTTAGGCCTCCACCTTTCACCATCGCCAAGCCTTCCCATCACATAAGCAAGTATGTGCTCGAAAAGTAAGTCTGTGACCGGAACCATCCACGACAAGAGCGTCAACGAGCCTTCCAATCCTATAAGCAAGTATGTGCTCGGGATAATAATTCTGCCCGACCCACTACCATCCATATATATTCCCCATGACGGTCCTCAATCGACAACAATAATATCTTTCCTATCTCTCATGAAAGTGGCAAGTAAGCACTCGACTTCTACCTATAGCAGAGAGCAATCTAAACCTCACTACTAGAATGCCTATATACCAAGTCCCTTAAAACTTAATGCACAAGCATCCAAGTACCATTCCGGGTTTATGCATATTCAATTATCATTCATATATATTCCCTGTGATAGTAATATAATAACAACAATAATATCTTTCCTATCTCTAGAAATAATCAACGGCAACTAAAACTTCTAGAAATACGATTACGCTCCACAAGCTGACGAGCTAGCTTTAATAACTAACGTACTAGTCTAGTATCCACGTCATCAAGTAAGGCTTTGTCTTCGGAAAAATGTTTTTTCCCCAAGGTGTTTCGACATTTTATGGATTAAATATATATATATTCGAACTAGGGTTCATTTAGCTACCTTAGCAAACTAATTATTATGGAGCTACAGAAATTACAGTGAGCACCTACTAATGTGAGGAATTTATTGTGAAAGTTTTAGAGCCAACACTATTTCTAATTTATCACAAGAATTCCTACAAGTTTATATCATACAATATTAAGCATCTCAATTTAATTAGATAACTCCTAAAAATATTATAAAACTATGTGAACAAAATATACAAGTTTATATCATGATTTTAGAAACTGAACAAAATTGGTTTCACATTTTTTTGTTAACTACATAATTTTATACTGAATTTACAAGTTTACCTTAGAAACTAAATTAAAAATACATTAGAAAAAGAAAAGGGCCGACAACAACCCATTCGCGCGGGTGACGATGGCCCAACACAGCCCAAGGCCAGGAGGCCATTGCGCGATGGTAGCTTTGCAGAAAAGCCCCCATGCTTTTAGATAATAACATGACTACTATGCGCGATATTCGTACCGTTAGTAATCTTGCAACCAAACCCTCGGATGTTTTCACCTTTATCATAGGGAGGTCCCTGGGGATCCCCGCGCGCACCGGCGCGGCGGCCGACAGCATAAGGCGGTTACACCGGGCAACCTAGCGTGCTACGACGGGAGTAAGGGGTCAACCACCATCTACAGCTAAATGTGCAAGGGGTACTTAGGGACTCGGGCGCCTGGTAGAGATAGCGGGTAATCACCGTCGGCTTCAAACGGAATTCATACTATCGACGTGGTGGTAGAGATAGCGGGTAAGCACTAGTAGCTCAGCATAATCCATGCTGTGGTGACGGTTGAGGCGGAGGAGTGCTGAGCTGGCCTGGCGACGTGTGAGCCGTCGGGGCGACGGTGCTCCGGGATGGACACCCATGCATCACCACGTCTCCGGCAAGCGCCCTCGCAAAATGGCGCGAGCACCAGATAGTGGAGGTTAAACGTAAGTTCAAGTGTTTATCGTCTTAACGTAAAAAGCTCATCTTAACTTCAAATTTGATTTTTTGAGCTCCCAAGAGCACTAGTTAGCAGCATTTGTTTTCATAAATTAAAGTTGCATCTTCAACTACACCACTTGCTCGTCATCTTTACTTAAGTATTACACACAAGTTATATTTTATTATTGTTTATATAAATTGTTTTTCGTGCCAAACAATTAAAACGACTTATCCCATGTTTTTCGTTACGATTTTCATTAGCACTTTTACGCATCAAGTTAACTTGGATATTTATTTGAGTCCACAAAAGTGAGTCACATAGAATTGGCTTATCATTTCACGTGCGTTATAAATTTTTAAAACCCGAAAACTTGTTAGGCTAATCCCTCTCGGACCTAAATCTTGGTGCTAAGCAAGCTCATAACACCAGGGGTGTTACATCAACCACCAAGAGTAACAAGCAATCTCATAGCTCACACGATCACTAGTGCCACTAGATGCTCAAACACTAAGCAAATGCACTAAGATCTCTCCCAATCTCAACTTGGATGAACAAATCAAGAGCTAGATGAGTGGGAGGTGTTGGAGTATGCTCACAAGGTGTATCAAATAGTTAGAGAGCCAAGAGAGTGAGCAAGAGCCGGCCGAGACATATTTATAGAGCCTCCACTGCTCAAATAGTCGTTGGCCAACTCATCCCAACTGTCACGTGAAGACCAGACACGCTGCTCAGGGCGACCGGATGCGTCCGGTCTCTGCGTCCGGTCGCTGCCGCAGCGCCACATGTCCTGTTCAAATGAATAGAGCCGTTGGAGCTCAACGGCTACTCTCACGCGCACAGTTAGTGAATGATCGGACACGATGCTCCAACGAACGGATGCTCCCATGCCGTGAGTCCGGTCAAGTCCAGAGAGCTCCCAGTGCGCCTCTGCGACGACCGGATGCGTCTGGTCCTAGGCGACCGGATGCTCACTACGTCCGATGAATTATTTCAACCAAACAAAGAGCACCCGAAATGCGACCGGACGCGTCCGACCTTAGCATCCTGTCGAAGTCAGTGAGTCTGGTCTCTCTGCTAAGCGCGTTTTCAGACGACGAATGGTGAACTGCTAGGGTCCGGTCCTCACTTTTCAACCGGGTTTGGTCATCTCGGCCAAATGTAGCCGAGTCTGGGGCCGAACTCCGGACGCGTCCGGCCCTCCCGCAGACGCGTCCGGTCACCCTAGTTGAAAGCTCTAGTTTGGTTTTGGTGAATTAATAAAACTCTAGGTGCTAACCCTTTTACTCTAAGTGATCATGAGATAGGATAGCATATTTCAAGTGGTGGAGCAAGTGATGATGATCATGTTGATGGTGATGGCCATGGTGATCAAGTGCTCGGGCTTGAAAAAGAAGAAAGAGAAAAACAAAAGCTTAAGGTGTAAGAAAAATGGACCTCGGCCCATTTGTATTTGAATTTTGGTGTTCAACAAGATTGATTTGGACTAATGTGTTTGTAAGTTATTACTTTGTAGTTTAATAGGGTGCGAATAATGACTTGGACAAAGGAGCCAAGCTGGCCGTAAGATGGCAAAGAATTAAATACAAAATAAAAAGGGAAAAAGCTATGTACAACGTGCATGCACAAGGGAGAGAGGTGCACGTGCTGCTGTTCCTGCCTTGCATGCTCGTTTGTGACTTAGAGAAAGAAGTAACCAGCAGCAGCTCGCCAGCTCACGTACCGAGCAGCAGTAGTCCATGACCAGACGCTGAGGAGCAACGGACCTGACGCGACGATGACTCGATCCATCAGGGCGGCTTCCTGCTCAGTGTGCACCCAACGCCGCAGGTGGACGACCGGACGCGCGTCCGATCATTTCCCGAATGGTTTCAGAACGGCGCAGCACGCACCTGACCTGTCCAGTTGTGTGCATCGGACTCGACCACAGAGTCCGATCAGTAGAAGTGCGCCAACGGTCGGCTCTGTCACGCGACCGTTACGAGGACGGGACGCGTCCGGTCAGGACGCATGCAGAGCCCGATCGCTAGCAGAAAGTTGAGACTCGTGTTCAACGGCTACCTCTCTCATTTAGAGCTATAAATAATACCCCAACCAGCCATTTGGAGTTAAGGAGAGGCTGGAAAAATACCAAGAAAGGCGATACTCTATTTTTAGTGATCTCTATATGCATAGTGCTTAGCGAAATATTTCGGTGATTAGCGTAAGTGTTTTGCGAAATGCTTAGGTTCGTTAGACCACGCTCATATGCGCTTACTCTAGGTTTAAACCTAATGTTTAGTGAGGTTTGCACACATCTTATTACTCGGTGCTTGCACGCACCATTATTATACTCGGCGGGGCTTGTAAGTCTTGCGAGACCACACCAACCGCGCTTGTGGTGTGACCGCTACCGTGTATAAAGGGAACAAGACCCACGGTGATTCGCCCGAAAGCTTGATAGTGAAGATGGCGGGGAGTGGTCCGGGAGAGGCTTGCCTGAAGGCACACCGAAGACCCACTTGTGCGTGGGAAAGGCCCGGGGCTATCCACGGAGTTACCCGATCGGGAGCTTGGCCCTTACGAGAGATTCCTTGCGAGGGGCTCCAACGAGTACTAAGGGAAAGCTTGAGCGCTTCTCGACATCTCGATAAAAAATTCAGAGTCGTCGACGGAAGTTTGCATCTCTATCGCCCTTTTACCTTCCGCATTTATTGGTTGTGTGCCTACTTTTCTAGCTTAGTTTGATTGGCTAGTTGATAGAATTGGAACCTAGGGTGCATAACTCTTTTGCGGTAGAGATAGCCACACACCTAACAAAACCTTAGTTGCACAATTAGATAAATTACTTTCTTGCATATGTTTTAACTAGGTGGATTTAGAGGCATAGTTAGAAGTATAATTTTAAGTTGCCTAATTCACCTTCCCTCTTAGGCGTCACGGTCCCTTACACAAGGCAAAGGTGAAACTTGATAGAAGCTTTTGTGTTTTTGTGATCGAGACACTTAGCGAGTGTGATCACATTTAGGATAGATAGCCGTACTATTAAGAGGGGTGAAACTCGTATCGAAATGTGGTTATCAAAGTGCCACTAGATATTCTAAGTCATTGCATATGCATTTAGATTATAGTGAGTGCCACCACCCATGAAATTGTTTGTGAAAATATGCTAAAACACGTGCACAAGGTGATACAATTGGTGGTTAGCGCATTTGAGGAAGGGAGGTGAAGTTTGGGGTCAAAAGGAGAAGTCTCAAAGTGACCAGACTCTGCCTCGGGCAGTGACCGGACCCTGACCCCGTGTTCGGTCAGTGGCGCGCAGTGAAGGCCGCCCTCGGTCATTTGATCGAACGCCGAATAGTAAATGTGACCGGATGCGCAGGGCCTGAGTCCGGTTAGGTGATGACGTACGTTGACGTTTGCGAGTGCACGTGGCCAGAGGCGATTGGACACAGGTGGCGTCCGGTCATCTACGATCTGACGAGTCCGATCGTGAAATTTTGCCTCTGGATGCTTACTGGATGTGACCTGACGCTGGGTAACCACGGGGAGCAACATCTCCGGTCATGGTGTGGCCTTGGTGCACGCGTGTGCTCTGACGCAGATCAGCGCGTCCGGTCCTTGGGACGGCGCGTCTGGTCTTAACTTAACGCACAGCACGGGGTTAACTAGCTGTTGGGATCAAGCGGAGCTCGTTTGAAGCGGGGGACGCGTGGCAGCAATCTAGCGACCGGACGCTGGGTGCGTGCATCCGATCACGGCGACCAGCGCGTCTGATCGCCCTGAGAAAATTGCAGTAAGGAACCCAACGGCTCTATTCGTTGGGGCTCTCTATTTAAGGCGTGTGGCCGGCTCTTGCTCACTCTCTTGGTCATTTTTATTGACATGGCAACCTAGTGAGCTAAGCCAAAGCCCTCCCACTCATCTCCATCATTGATTCATCATCTTTGTGAGATTGGAAGTGAATCCAAGTGCATTGTGTTGGTATATTTAACGCACACAGATAAATCTGCAAGCGCACGGATACCGCTGTAGCTTTTACCCGGAAGTATTCCAAGTATCGTATCCACAGGAAAACATGTGAGACTAACTACGGTCTAACTTAACAAGGGGTAGCGATTAGGTTAAGGTTTAACTTAACTAGGAGTAGCAACAAGGCTAAGGATAAATAGGAGTGTAGAGAGGATAACTAAAGTTCTCTAGTTCTGACTTAGATAAGCTTATGTCTTCTACTATTAAACTAGGAACATTACTAGGGAAAGACACCAGCAGAGGATGCTTTCCTTCGCAACCGCGTCCTACGCGCGCCTACAGACGGGAGGTGTACTGCAAAGGATCAACGAAGCTATATAGTATAGGCTATATAGAACTTATGTCACTCACGCGATCTACCACCTTCCAGAATGCAGGGTGAATCCACGATTAACCTAAGTCTAACCACCACGCTTACACTTATGATTAATACTCTACTCCCTCTAGAACAGGAATAAAGCACTCAAAAGAGTCATGAACCTGAAGAACAATATAAACAAGATGCTTACTCGAATTAGAAATTTATTATCAAAGATATCTTGAAGGCAAGCTCAAGTAGAACTTGGATCCGCCAAGGTACAAGCCATAGAGAGAGCACCGATAGGCCAACACCTTCTCAAAACTCTTCCCTCACTCTCTGTCTCACTATTTCTATTTATGAGACTAGATCCTATAGAGTACTAATCTTTTCTTGATAGCTGGCTCTGATCCTAATGAGGAGAATATGAATTAGGGTTTCAGGATAGCTCTTGGGAGGGTGGCAGGGGCTGGTATATATAGGTCGGAGCGTCTAACATGAGCCCTTATATCAAATCGACTTAAAGGACGACCTAGATGCAACCTAGGAGGCTATGGAGAACCGACATTTGCGACGCGGAGGCTGACAGGTGGGCCTAGGGGCCGCTCGGCCCCACATGGCAACCCCTCAGGGTCTACTTTGGTGGAGAGCCTTCTGGAGTCTTCTAGAATCTTCCCACACTGTTTACGAGGCAGAATCCCATAATTTTCTTTGACGAATAGGTCCCCCTTGATGGTTTTCTCAATAAACCCTGCTGAAAACACATATTCACCAAAACTCATGGAATTTATTAGTTTAAACCTCTATACCTATGTTTGGTGATGGAATTAAGTATAAATACAGGTTATGTTGATGGTTTATAATTGAAGTTTGTGACCATCAATACATTGCTTGAGTGATTGCATCTAGAGGTACTTGGTGATTGTGTTTCACTGACGGGATTCATTTGTTTCTCTTGGTGGTTGTCGCCACCTAGACAGCTTGGTGCAGCAAGGATCATCGAGCGGAGGAAGATGATTATCTCCGGCTCAGATCATGGTGATTGTGAGGGGTTCTTAACCATTCCCTAGTGGAGAGCTAAAAGGTACTCTAGTGGATTGCTCGTGGCTTGTGGATCCTCATCATGTGTTGGTTCCGCGGCACCTGATTGTAGGTTAGGCGTGTGATGCCTATTAGCACGTGAACCTCCAAGTGAGTGAATCGCCACATGGGAACTAGCTTGCCGGTAAGCAAGTGAACCTCGATGAAAAATCTTGTGTCATCATTGTCTTCGAGGATTTCTATTGTGATTGATTGATTGTCACTTGCCACAGCGGTATATCTTCACTACCTCTCTCTTGTATTTACATTCCTAGTGTAGCTAAGCTCTTTAGTGTAATTAGTTTTGAGAGCTAGCTTGTGTCTTGTCTAGTGGTTAGTGAGGCTCTTTAGTTAGTCTTTGAGAGGTCACTAACTTAGTGGTAGTGACATAGGCTCTTGTGTGTGAAATAGAGATCATAGCAACTATAATTGTGGATAGGAGGCTTGCATTTTTAGTAGGCTAGCGCAACACTTGCTTCGCCGTTTAATTGACTAACCACTTGGCTTAAGTGTTGTTGTAGATTTTTTAATAGGCTATTCACCCTCCTCTAGCCCTTATTGGATGGCAAAGATAACCACCTACATCAAGTCAATCAATAGGAAGGTGTGGAAGGTGGTGGAGAGCAAGATTGAGGTAGCTAATCCGAAAGCTCCCTTCGCGGGCGAAGAAGTGCTTCTCTAAAATAATGGCATTGGTCTTAGTGCCATTCATAATGCCGTGGATGAGAGAACATTTGAGCAAATCAAGAACATTAAGATGACTCTTGAGGCATGGAAAAAGTTGTAGGAATCATTTGAGGGCACACAAGCGGTGAAGGGTGCCAAGGCTTATATCCTCAAGGAGAAGTTTGCTAGCTTCAAGATGAAAAAAGATGAAAGTATGCCAGAGATGTTCCATAGGCTTTAAGTGCTTGTCAATGATCTCAAAGCACTTAGATAAGAGGTGAAGGACAAAGACTTCTCTCACAAGTTCTTGAGATGCTTACCATCGAGATTTGGCATATTGATCACTATTCTTGTGAGGAGTAGTTTGGATACCATGACACCAAACCAAGTATTAGGAGATGTGATGACCGATGACACATATAGAGATGGTGATGAGAAGGAAGAGAAGAAGGAGAAGAAAGATGAGAAGAAGGATGAGAAGAAGAAGAGTGTGGCATTCAAGGCCACATCATCCAAGGGCAAGGCAAAGCAAGATTCATCAAATGAAGATGAAGACTCAAGCTTTGATGAGCTTGATGATGAGAAGCTAGCTCTCTTTGTGTAGAGATTTGGCAAATTCATGGTGAAGAAGGGCTATTGTGCAAGAAGGAAGAAGTCATCATCAAGGAACAAGGATGAAGCAGGGAGGTGCTTCAAGTGTGGTAGCAAGGATCATCTTGTTGTCCAATGCCCCTACATTAGTGAGAATGAAGATGATGATAAGAAAGGCAAGAAGAAGGACAAGAAGGAGAAGAAGGACAAGATGACCTTCAAGAAGAAGAAGAAGGGTGGTTCATATGTGGTCACTTAGGATAGTAATGCTTCCTCAAGTGATGATGATAGTGATGGTGACAAGACTACCAAGAAGAAGGCTCTTGCAAGCATTGCTATTAATGAGAAGCCTTCTCTCTTCGACACTCCATCAACTTGATTCATGGCTAAGACCACTAAGGTACAAACTTGTGATGAGGGATGTGATGAGAAACATGATAATGAAAGTGAAAGTGATGATGATGATGAACCAACTAAAAATTAACTAATTGACATGTTGGAAGATACTAAAGAACATTTTAACATTAAGAGAAGGGAATGCAAAGACTTGTGTAAGAAATTAAAAGCCCTTAAGCAAGCCTTTGATGAGATCAATGCATCTCATGAGAGGCTAGGGGAAGCCCATGAGAAGCTTGGCAAGGCTCACAAGAAGCTTGAAAAAGCTCATTCCTCTCTACTTGATGAGTAAAATGAGAAGGAGCATGTTGTAACATGTGGCAAAGGCTTAACATGTGACATAATTGATGAATCATTATAAAAGCCTATTGTTGTTGCTCCTGCTAACCCTTCATGTAGCTCATCATCCACTTCCACTTCACATATGAGTGATGGTTTCACTTGTGATGCCTCACTTATGGTTGAGAATAAGACCTTAAAGAAGGAGGTCAATGAGCTCACTCGCGCCTTTGGCAATGCCTATGGTGGTGAGGCCCGCTTGCTAAAGTGCTTGGGTAGCCAAAGGTTTTCTCTCAATAAAGAGGGCTTGGGTTATACCCCCAAGAAAGGCAAGATGACTTTTGCTCCTCATAAGACTAGTTTTGTGAAGAACAATGATCGGTTTTGCAATAGATCCAAGCAAGTTGGGCATATATAGCAATATTGCAAGAACAAGAACAACCAACCAAATGTATACTCAATTAAGTTCGATTCTTATTATTTGCTCACCAAGGGTGTTAATGGGTGCATGCTATGTTTGTTGATACTTCAATTATAAGCTCAAAGAAGAAAGCCATTTGGGTGCCAAAGAACTTAGTCACTAACCTTGAAGGACCCAAGCAAGTTTGGGTACCTAAAAAGAATTGATCTTCTTTTGTATGTCAATTACAAAGTGTTGATGGTAGTTAACATTCAACATAAACTATCAATATAACTTGTATAAATGGCTAAAAGGATTACCAATGTAGACTTAGGGATTTAAACTGACAAATTTCATGAGTTTTGGTGAATCTGTGTTTTCAGCAGGATTTAATCAAAAAACCACCAAGGAGGACCTATTCATCAAAAGAAATCATGGAATTCCGCCGTGTAATCAACGTGGAAAGACTCCAGAAGGCGAATCACCGAAGCGGAGCCCATGCCCTTGACATGTGGGGCCAACCATCCCCACCTATAGGCCGGCTAGCCTGGGGCCCCTGTTGAAAGATCCTAATATGGCTAGAGGGGGTGAATAGCCTATTTAAAAATCTACAAGATTATTAGAGCAATTTGATTAGTATGACAAATAGCGAAACACAAACTTGCTCTAGCTCTACAAGGGTTGTAAGCCACCTATCCAACAATTTTAGTTGCTATAATTACTAGGCACACAAGAGGCTATGTTGCTACTCACTAAGAGCTCTCAAACTTGCTACACTAAAGAGCTCCACTAGATGAACTTAAGCTAGAAAGCAAGCTCTCAATTCTAGCTACACTAAAGAGCTTGCTACAACTAGTTTGTGGGAATGTAAATGAGTGAGTAGGGTGGCTATACCACCACATAGAGGAGTGAACCAATCACAAGATGAATACCAATTCAATCACCGGGAGAATACCAAGGGGCAAGAGACCATCAATTTTTCTCCCAATGTTCACATGCTTGCTAGCACGCTAGCCCCCATTGTGTCGACCAACACTTGGTGGTTCGGTAGCTAATAGGTATCACACACCTAGCCCATCACAAGAGGCGCCGCAAGAACCTACCCACAAGTAAGGTAACTCAATGACACGAGTAATTTACTAGAGCTACCTTGTGGCTCTTTGCCGGGGAAGGTGCAAGACCCCTCACAATCACCGGAGACGGCCATGAACAATCACCAACTCATGCCGAAGCTCCTCCGCTGCTCTAAGCCATCTAGGTGGCAGCAACCACCATGAGAAACAAGAAATTTGCAGCCACAACGATCCCCAAGTGCCACTAGATGCAATCACTAAAGTAAATGCACTTGGAATCACTCCCAATCTCACTATGACGATGAATCAATGATCGAGATGAGTAGGAGGTGTTTGCTTAGACTCATAAGGATGTCAAGTATGTCAAAGTGCCAAGAGAGTGAGCCTAGGGCTGGCCAAATACTATTTATAGAGCCCCTCAAACAAATAGAGCCGTTAGAGTCAAGAGAGGGCGCTCTGCGCACTGACCGGATGCGCCGGTCGAGATGACCAGACGCGCCGGCCTCAGCGTTTGGTCACTGGATGGCCTCCACGTGCCGCCCTTTCAAATCTCAGCCACTGGATCTCAACGACTATTTTCTAAACATGCGAACAGTTAAGTCATGACTAGACTCAGTGCTCTAGTGATAGGACTCTCAACACCGCGGTGTCCGATCATTTATAGAAAGGTTCCAGAGCTAGAAATTACCGACTAGACGCGTCCGATCAATGCTGACCTGATGTGCCCTAGCGTCTGGTCCTTCCACTACTCAGCAGTGTGCTCCCGAGGTGCAGACGCCAGCGTACGTCACACTTGCCCTGACACGGCCCCTGCACGTCCGGTCACAAATACTGTGCGGGGTTCAGTCGCCACCGAGCACTGCTTCTCCTTTGCGCCAACTGACCAGACACACCCGGGGTGAGTCCGGTCACCCCGAGGCCAGAGTCCGGTGAAAGACATTCTCCTCCTTTCCTTTTTCTAAGTCCTCAACCTCTTCACCCTTGCTTCCAAGTTGCTAACCACAAAGTATAGAACTTGTGTGCACGTGTGTTAGCATTTTCTCAAGTATTCTTCAAGGGTTAAATATTAGCACACTAGGTCCCTAATGCATATGCAAGAATCATGTCACCTAGTGGCACTTGATAAACCGTTTAGCCAAAGAATTCCCCTCTTTATAGAATGGCTATCGATCCTAAACGTGATCACACTCTCTATAGTGTCTTGATCATCAAAACTAAAACCCTAAGCAATACCTTTGCCTTGATCTCCATAGGGTTTTTGTTTTTCTCTTTCTTCTTTTGCAAGTTGAGCACTTGATCACCCTTTGGTCATCATCATCTACCATGATCATCCTCTTGCTCCACCACTTGGTATGTAACAACCTTGCTCACTTGACACTCATGACGAAGGTTAGTACTTGTTTCATCAATTAGCCAAAACCAAACTAGGGCCTTCACCTGTTAGCCTCTCCATTGTTACGTCGGTTCTCCACTGCCTTAAGGATTGCATCTCTGTCATTTATTCAAGTCAGTTTGATCTAAGGGCTCAGTATTGATGCTCCGGCCTATATATACCAGCCTGCACCCCTCTAGGGCATATATTGGCATTTGATCCTGAGAGCTGAGAAGCCAAAAACCCTAATTCATATGTCCACCAGGATCAGGGCTAGCAATCAAGAGAAGATTAGTCCTCAATAGGATCTAGTCTAGTATTAGAGATAGTGAGATAGAGTGAGAGGGAAGAGTTTGGAGGAGTCCCGGCCTGTCAGCGCTCTCATTACGGCTTGTACCCTGGTGAAATCAAGTTCTTCTTGAGCTTGCCTCTGAGATTTATCTGGTAATCGACTTATAACTCAAGTAAGCATCTTGTTCATATTGTTCTTTAGGTTTGTGACTCTCTTTTGAGTACTTTAATCCTTGTAGCTCCTAGGTTAAAGTAGTATTCATGGTGTAAGCGTGGTGCTTAGACTCGATTACTCGTGGATGTACCCTATTTTTTCCAGATTGGTGGTAGCTCGCGAGGGTGACTCTTATAGCCTCGTTGAATCCTTTGTAGTACACATCCTTTTAGTAGGCCTAGCAGGACTTGTTGCTATAGAAAACATACTCTGCCTATGTTTTCGCTAGTAATATCCCCAGAATTGAACAAAAGAAGATAAAGCTTACCGAAGTTAGAACTAGAAGACCTTAGCAGTCTCCTCTACGCTGCTATTATCTAGCCTTAATTGTGAAGTTAGGTTAAGTTAGATTTGGTTATTCTCACACACGTTTCCTCGAGTTTGATATAAAACTAGGTACTCCCGTTAAAGTGCTACATCGGTATATTATCCATGCGCTTGCGGATTATTCTGTGTGTATTAATTTATACCAACACAAAGCTGGAGGAAGGCATTGGGTTCTTGATAGTGGGTGCACTCAACACATGACCCATGATGCAAGAATGTTCAACTCAATCAATACCAATGATAGCAATGGTTATGATAGTATCATATTTGGTGACAATGGCAAAGGCAAGGTCAAGGGGCTTGGTAAGATTGCAATATCCAATGACTTGAGCATATCCAATGTGTTGCTAGTAGAGAGCTTGAACTTCAATTTGCTATCCGTGGCTCAATTGTGTGATCTTGGATTCAAATACATGTTTGGGGTAGATGATGTAGAGATTTCAAGCCTCACCAAGAGAAAGTCATTTGAAAGCAACAAAGAGAATATTGAGGTACTTGAAGCATACACAAAATGTTAGTTTGTGGTATCCCAAAGGCAAAGTTTGAGCTAGTTGGTTATTTCGATTTGGATTATGCGAGATGCAAAGTTGAGAGAAAGAGCACATCGGGCACATGTCAACTATTGGGAAGGTCAATTATTTCTTGGTCATCAAAAAAGCAAAATAGTGTTGCATTATCAACCGCCGAAGCCGAATACATATTCGTTGGTAGTTGTTGTGCATAAATTCTTTGGATCAAGATCACCTTGAATGACTTTGGAATCAAATTCAAAAAGGTTCCATTGCTATGTGACAATGAGAGTGCTATCAAGCTCACCAACAACCTAGTTCAGCATGCAAGAACAAAGCACATTGATGTCCGCCACCATTTCATAAGAGATCAACAAAAAGGGTTGAGAGTGTAGGCACCGAAGATCAACTTGCTGATATATTCACCAAGCCACTTGATGAGAAAATGTTTTGCAAGCTAAGGAATGAGTTGAACATATTAGATTTCTCAAATATGTATTGATGCATCCTCCCCACTTATATGACATGCCTCTCCTTCGAGCAATCCAAGGGAAAAGTTGATTGGCATGCATACATCCTTTACTAAGGACTTGTTTAGTGCATCTAATCATTTCTCATGTTTTATAGGCTCATTCATAAAAATCAAATAAATTTGATGATTGTATGGTACCACTATTGCTTCTATGCTTGACTTGATCTAGTGGTAGCATATGACATATTTGTGGGTTTGTAAACCTAGTGTTTGATCTAGAAAATGTGCTATAAGTGTTTAACTCAACATGGTCAAGATAACCCTTGAAACGAGATGTGAAGAAGCTTGTCCTTGGATCAAATCGAGTTAAATATCTTTGGCAAGTGTTCTAGATTAGACCAAATTTGGGAAAATGATCATCACCCCATTGATTGACATTGATAATCTTAACCTATCTAAAATTAAACCTTTATGGTCATTGATGACAAAGGGGGAGAAGTAATTCACAAAGATAGGGGAGAGAAATAGGGGGAGAAATATCAAAGTAAGGGGATCAATTAAAATTTGAACACATAAGTAGGGGGAGCAAGCTCATAAACTAGATTGATGCATTTGAATGTGCATTTCATAGGTTTGCTTGCATGGCACAAGTTTTCAATTAAAATTCTATGCTTGTGTGGTGTATGCTAGTTGTAGGATTGATTGATGAAATGAAAGACAAGCATGCATAGGTGATAGTTAGATATACCTTGCTTACTTGCTTTGTTTTCACAAGTGGTACTAGAACCTTGCATATAATGTTGATCTCACGAGGTATCTAATGTTTGTGTTTTGTAAGTAATTCCAAGTAGTATCTAACTAAACACGGTACTAAGGATGGTATTATTGGTGCACTCCAATTGGTATCATGCTTCAAAGGTCCATCTCTTATACCTTAGCATCATTTGGTAGACATTACTCTCCCACAACTCCAAATCATGCATATGTGCAAGCTTCAATCTAAACTCTTAGCACATATGTAGGGGAGCTAGTGCTACCAATTCGGGTTCATAAAACTTGTCCAAATCCTTTTAGACATGGTAAATATGCTTGGGCAAGCAACATTGATTCAATTGAATTTCAATTCATATCTTTGTGAAAGGGTTGTCATCAATTACCAAAAAGGAGGAGATTGAAAGCTCTAGTTTGGTTTTGGTGAATTGATGAAACCCTAAGTGTTAACCCTTTTACTCTAAGTGATCATGAGATAGGGTAGCACATTCCAAGTGGTGGAGCAAGTGATGATGATCATGTTGGTGGTGATGGCCATGGTGATCAAGTGCTCGGGCTTGGAAAAGAAGAAAGAGAAAAAGAAAAGCTCAAGGTAAAGGTGAAACTTGATAGGAGCTTTTGTGTTTTGATGATCGAGACACTTAGCGAGTATGATCATATTTAGGATAGATAGCCATACTATTAAGAGGGGTGCAACTCGTATCGAAATGCGGTTATCAAAGTGCCACTAGATGTTCTAACTCATTGCATATGCATTTAGATTCTTGTGAGTGCTAACACCCTTGAAAATATTTGTGAAAATATGCTAACACACAAGCACAAGGTGATACACTTGGTGGTTAGCACATTTGAGCAAGGGTGGTGAAGTTTGGGGTCAAAAGGAGTCTTAAAGTGACCGGAGTCTGCCTTGGGCAATGAACGGACCCTAACCCCGCGTCCGGTCAGTGGCGCGCAGTGAAGGCCGCCCTCGGTTCTTTGACCGGATGCTGAACAATAAATGTGATCAGACACGCAGGGCCTATGTACGGTCAAGTGATGACGTACGCTGACATCGTGGCCAGAGGCGATCGGACGCAGGGTGGCGTCCGGTCATCTACGATCTGACACGTCTGGTCATGAAATTTCATCTCTGGATGCTTACTGGATGTGACCTAACGTTGGGTAACTACGGGGAGCAGCTTGTCTGGTCATGGCGTGGCCTTGGAGCACGCACGCGTGCTCTGACGTAGATCGACGCATCCGGTCCTCAAGACGGCGCGTCCGGTCTTAACTTAACGCGTGGTGCGGGGTTAACTAGCCGTTGAGATCGAGCGGTGCTCGTCTGAAGCGGGGGACAAATGGCAGTGGTCCAGCGACTGGACGCTGGGTGCATGCATCCGGTCACAGCGACCGGCACGTCCGGTCACCCCGAGAAAAGTGCAGTAAGGAGCCCATTGACTCTATTCGTTGGGGCTCTCTATTTAAGGTGTGTGGCTTGCTCTTGCTCACTCTCTTGGCCATTTTCATTGATATAGCAACCTAGTGAGCTAAGCCAAAGCCCTCCCACTCATCTTCATCATAGATTCATTATCTTTTTGAGATTGAAAGTGAATCCAAATGCATTGCTTGAATGATTGCATCTAGAGGCACTTGGTGATTGCATTTCGCTGTGGGATTCGCTTGTTTCTCTTGGTGGTGGTTGTGTAACACCCTCGGTGTTACACTGTACAGCCTTTTGCTAAAACACTGTATGAGCAACATACTTATGTGTAAATGTGTGTAATATAGGGTGTAAAGCAATATACGTAACTTGAAACGTTCATCGGAAACACGAAACGAATGTTATATTTCATGTCGCGTTGTATCATTTAGTGTTCTAAACGAATTTTTGTTGAACGAGAATGCTATAGAATGCATAGACAAAACTTTGATAAAGTTTGTAGTACAAACTTCATAGGTGGTGGTGAAATACTTGCGGTCGAGAATGGGGTTCGCTAAATAGCATAGTTGGTAGCTTGGAAATCGAAGTTGACGCGAATCCGAACAAAAACTTAGTCAATTTTTGTAAGTCGAAAAATGGTTCGACGAAGCTAAGTTCGACAATTTTTATAGGGGAATCGGGTTAAGCAGTGGCATGGTCTTACGGTTGGTTTTAGTAGCTTGATACACCATCTCGAACGTAAAATAGTTGGTTTAGCTCCTAGATCATCGAGTTGGAATTTTAAGCAGCTTTAAAAAGCGTGCAAGTCACGTTTTTGAATGATGCCGGCGCCTGGGCACGGTCACCCTGCCTGGCTCCCGGCGTTGTCGCATTGGCCGCCGATGCGCGCATGCGCACACATGCCGCACACGTGGCTCCACGCTGTTGGCCATGGCCTCCTGCTACCGTGCTCTGGCACACGACTCGCGCGCACGCTGGGTCCAGCGAGCCTGGCCACTTTGCCCGCTGTTGTGTCTGCCTGAGTCACTCTACTCGCCATTGCCATAGCGTCGAGCTATGTCCACGATCGCACTGCGCTCTGACCATCACTGGCACGGTCACTACTGCCGTTGACCCCTTCATGGCTGCACGCGCATAGGCCTGCCCGTCTGACTTCGCCATCACGTCCGCGCTTGATGCCGCGCCACGTTGTTGCTTCCCCGGACCGGCGTTAGTCGCTGGGTGCACAGTACCGAGCCGCGTCATCTTGCGGGTCATGGCGTTGTGGTCGCACGTCGCCGTGCCGAACTCATACTCACACATGGAGCCTTCACCGTCGCGCTGCCGTCCTTCCCCAATTAGAAAATGCGCCACGCCAAGCCTACCGTCACATCGCCTTCAATCCGGCCGAGCCGCGCCAAGGTAGAACCCACAGAGCTAGGCCCATCCTTGTAATTGCGCATGTCTAGAGGTCGAGTGGGAGTCCAGCTTCACGCCAAGCTTGCCACTGTTGCAGTCGTACGGTGTTGGGGCTTCAATTGGAGTTTTCCCCCGCCATCGACCCCCTTAAGTCCGAATGCCGTCGTCCATCCAATTGGCATTGCATAGTCCACCTCCGTCCAATTAACCGTGCACCCAACTAGCCTTGGTAGTTAGCTTATGATTGGAGTCGACCTGATGAGCTTTCGTACTCCAGTGAGGTAATGCGGGGCGTTTTCCCCGTGGTGGTCTGCCATGACCGTCGAGGCAAGTGCTTGGCCAGGATGTCGCCCCTTGCTCCTTTGTCACAATTGAGCAGGGATTTTGCGTCTCCTTGACTTGTTTGCCTCGCCCATGCAGCGGTTTCGCCGATGGAGCAGCAGGTCGCCGGGAACGCCTTCACCACGGTCGGCGTGAACCGGAGTACTCCCGCGCATGTAGTCAACCCCCTTGCCGAGCCTCGTGACTTTGTCTAGTTTGCCCTACATGTCTCTGGTGAGGCCCTCTTGCTCCTAGGGTAGATGGTTGAACCGGTTGAGGTATAGGTCTTCTAGGACGAGTTCGCTGCCGCCGGCGAACTGGTGTGGATGCCGTTCTCGTGGACAGCGTGATTGGGTGTAGTAGTGATTCAAATAGGACTTCTATATTATTGCTCATAGTCGGTGGATGGATACAGGATAGCGGTAGAGGCGTTGGGCTAGGTAAATTCGCCAGCGCCGATGTTGCCATGGCCAGACCCCACCACGGCGCATGGCCACGCCTTCGTGCTGCACCATTTGTGGCGTGTGATACCTCAATCGGTTGCGCTTCGCTCGTAGAGTGCTAGGGAGGTGTTGGTTGAGGTCGGGGAAGTCTGTGCTCACCGGTGTTTGGCCGGCAATGCCGCGACCTTGTTTAGTTCTGGCTAGGGGCTTCGAAAAACAAGAATTAGATCAAATAAAGTGTGCTAGATGCAAAGGACGTGACTCAGTCAAATAGTGTTCGAGTAAGCTTCGCGAATAGGGTAGAGAATAGGGGCTCTTTTGCAAAAGAGCCAGCGCACGTGGGTCTCCCTGTTTTGGGCCTCTGTCGCGCCGGTGGGCCACGCACCTGGGCCGCGCTGGGGTGTTGAGCGTGCGCGGAAGTGGGCCACGCCGCTCGCTCGCAGGCCGCGTGAGGAGGAATTCGGTTTTCATTTTCCAGTGAATTATTAAAGATTTATTCAATTTAGTTTCAAGCTAAACTTTGAAAAATGGTAGTAAATATTATAGGTATCCAAAAATAGTGAAACAAAATTTGTTAGGTTCACAAAAATGCTATCTATCTGTTAGGGTAGTTAGTTTATAGTTAGCTATGATCATGATAGGTTCATAAATTCAATTTAGAAAGCTTAGTACTATGTAGCTTAATATTTGTATGAATTTTTGAGGCAAATTGATGATAGCTTTAGCCATGAAAGTTTTACAGTAGGTTGATTAGATTATTATGTACTCCCTATAATTTTTGTAGCCCTAGAGTAGGTCGATAAATAGAATAGCTATGACTCCATGTTTTATCATATATAGATGTAAATCGGTATTAAGAGTAAGAATACCTTTAGTTGCTAAGATAATATATGTCATGCTTCATACTTGTTAGTGGTAATAGTAGGTAACTTAGCACCTTAGTTTGTAGGACTAGCTTAGTAACTTGATAGATGTATTTTATTTTAAGAGTTGTTGTTGCCATATTACTAAGTGTTGCATCATCATTTCATGCATGTAGATCACGAGTTGGTAGAGTTCATGCCCGTGGATGAACAGGAATACGAGGAAGTCATTGAGGAATACGAGGAGGAGATCCTCATGCAGGAGGGAGCCTCGGAGCCTTTTGGTGCTAACTTTGCTAACCCACCGCCTGCCGAAGGCAAGCCCCGGTGCATAACCCTTATTTTAAATGATCATTGAATATATATGATGTCATTTATGTTACAGGCATTTTATGGAAACTACATGCATACATATATCTACCTATGAGTCCTACTAGTACAGGTCAAGTAGCTTCTATGCTTAAGATTTCGGTAGCGTGAGTAACCTATCATTACTCACAACAGGTGATAATTATGATCGCTCCTGATAAAATGGTGGAAAGGAAAAGTGGTGACCAGGCAGGGATATGCTTCGGGTACTGATGGGTGTAAGAGGTTGTGTCCTGCGGCCAACAGGGCATAGCTTGGTTACACTTTTTCCCTGTCTGTGTCGGTTAAGGACCAGCCGTTGCATTGGACGCTAGACAAGTTACAGACTTATTATCCCGAGCACATACTTGGGTATGGGCGCAGGGAAGACTTGTTGCTCTCTTGTCGTGGATTCCGACTCTTTTCAGACTAATTGATTGGAGGCAGGGATGGTGGAGGTCCTTGCACCGCACTGAGTCTGGGACTCAGGAGCGGGGGCTTAGAGTCCAAGTTTGGACAGGGACCTAGACCCCAGGACAGGAGGGTGGTGGGTTGGTCCTGCTTGTGCCTGGGGTACAAGCGGGGCATGTGTTTCGGGGTACCCAGCTGGGGGCATTGATTCACGAATCGCTAGAAAATCATGTACGGCTTGTCTAAACTCTAGCACCATAGTAAGAACTGAAAGATGAAAGGTGATGAAATGGGACTAATTGCTAAACTCTTGCTTGAAAGTAGAACAGGTGCTTACATAGAATGGCTAGATAATAAATTAATAAGGATATTAATAATAACATAAATAAGGACTCACTATTAGTATTGTTTTCATGTAAAAAGGGAACCAACAAACCATAAAGCTTATCATATCCCTTGGAGTCGGGAAATTATTCCCACTAGTCGGATAAGTCTTGCGAGTACATTGTGTACTCAGGGTTTATTTACCCCTGTTGTAGGTAGTGCATGAGGAGTACTATTGTGTGAAGGATTCTTCTGCTGGGCACAGATGGAATCCTGGCTTACTATCGATAGATGTTTCTTTTAAATTCCGCTGTTTAATATTCCGCACCACATTTGATAATGTAATAACGAAATTTTTAAGAACTTTGGATGTATGAAATGGACGAAGTATTGTAACTCGTTCTCATTATTGGATTCTTGGGGGGAAATGTGGATCTTTCGGGCTCTCCCTTGGGGTGTGCCCGACGGAATCCGCCCACTGTAGCTCGCTTTCGGGGTGCTTACTGTCTTGTGGAAGATGAGCGCCTCCGTAAATGCGTTATTTCGGGTGGTTCTGCCACATGTTGCCACCTAGACAGCTTGGTGCAGCGAGGATCGTTGAGCAGAGGAAAGTGATTGTCTCCGGCTCTAATTATGGTGATTGTGAGGAGTTCTTGACCTTTCCCCGGTGGAGAGTGAAAGGATCAAGATGCCCAAGAGGGGGGGTGAATTGGGCTAATTCTAAATTTTCTTGCAATAATCAAATCCTACGGATAGCCCAATTAACCCCTTGTGCCTAGAAAAGTGTTTATGTCAAACTAATGCACAACAACCTCGCAACCTATGTTCCAAACTTACTCTAGCAAGCAATTCTATGGATGTGAAACAAGTATTGAATTGCTCAAAGTAAATACTCAAAGTAAGTGCTCAAAGTAAATAGAGAGAGAAAGGAACGCGGTGATGTTTTGCCGAGGTATCGGAGAGTCGCCACTCCCCACTAGTCCTCGTTGGAGCACCCGCGCAAGGGTGTAGCTCCCCCTTGATCTGCGCAAGGATCAAGTGCTCTCTACGGGTTGATTCTTCGACACTCCATCGCGGCGAATCACCCAAAACCGCTCACAACTTGAGTTGGGTCACCCACAAGCTCCGCCGGGTGATCACCAAGCTCCCAATCACCACCAAGCCGTCTAGGTGATGGCGATCACCAAGAGTAACAAGCACGAACTCTCACTTGACCACACGAAGCCTAATGAGAAGATGGATGCACACTTGTCTACTCTTGATTCACTAATGAGGTTTCACTCTTGGATTCTCAAATCACAAACACCTCACTAGGACCTTGCTCTTCTTGGCACTCACAAACGTGTTTCTTAGCTGTTGGAATGAGCAAAAGTAACTCCACACACGAGTGGAGCTTCTATTTATAAGGCAGCCTGAAAAACGAACCGTTATGAGCTTCTGCGGGATGACCGGATGCTCCGATCATATTGACCGGACGCTCCGGTCAGTTCAACCCGCGCAACAGTTTCCAAGTGATGACCGGACGCTGGCAGGGTCCGGTCAGCACTGACCGGACGCGTCCGGTCGATCTTGGATGCTTACTGTAAATGACCGGACGCTGGATACACAGGGTCCGGTCACCACTGACCGGACGCGTCCGGTCACACTTTCTCAAGTCTGGACCCTTACTGGAGTCGACCGGACGCTGGCCTTCAGCGTCCGGTCACACGACCTTCCAGCATCCGGTCACTCTAGACTTGTTCTACACAGTCAAATGAACTGACCGGACCCTGCGGCCAGCGTCCGGTCGCACCGGAGCCAGCGTCCGGTCAGTATTTGACCCTCCATTCACTTCCAACTCTCGATCATATGTGAATGAAGTTTGCTCCAAAAGATCTTAGGCATTCATAGGAGCTACCTAGAGCTAGTTTTAACAAGTGTGCACCACACCTAACTCACTAGACTCAACTAGGTCAAGCTACCCGTTCATACCCCCCTTCATAGTACGGCCAAAGGAAAAAACAAAGTCCTAAACTACTCTAAGTGTCTCTCCAACTTCAATTGACACTTAGAACTAGTTATCCTTAACCTTGTCGTCCATCCATTGAAAACCAAAACGATTTCCATCGTAGGGGCATGACAACCTCAATTGCCCAATCGATCTCCATTACCATGACCTAACTTAATTGCCTCTGCAAAACACACGTTAGTCATAGTAATCTTGTATTGACATTAATCACCGAAATCCACTTAGGGGCCTAGATGCTTTCAATCTCCCCCTTTTTGGTGATTGATGACAATACCACCTCGAGTATGTTAAAGAGTGAGGTTTTTGAAGGGCTTGGTTCATATAAGCTTTTGTCGTTAAGAACAAAAGAGTTAGGCAAGCTTATATGACCCAAGCCAACACAGTGTACTCAAAGGATATGAATTAAGCATGAGTACAAGTAACAAAGCTCATTTGCTTCGAAGTATAAACGCGGAAGCAAAAACAAATGAGCATAACACAAGTGATATGACATATAGATAATGCAAAGTAGAAATCACACCTGTCAAATATCACAATCACGTAGATAGCACTATCACTTATATATTATAGTATGCATGAAAGTAAACACACGAATGCACAAGTAATAGTGTATCACACAAATAGAACTCCAAATGTATATAATAGGCTAATACTAGATAACTAGCTCCCCCTAAATGTAGCTCCCCCTGAGACTACATACTCGAACACCCTCTCCCCCTTTGGCGTCAAACACCAAAACCTAGGGGTCGGACGGCGAGGCTGCAGCGGACGAGCCGGGCGCTGAAGAACGAGGGGCAAGCTGGAACCGGGCACCATCATCATCGACCTCGAGCTCTGGTGGTGACCCTCCTGTGGCGGGAAGTGTCATTGGAGCGGTCTGGGTCTCGAGCTGGAGCTGGTCTTTGCTGTGAAGCTGCTAGTATGTCTATCGTAGGATCTCGACGAGGCGACAGACAGAGGGGGAGCTCTGAGTAGTCACAATGATCGGCTCTCTCAGAGATGGACCGGCGTAATGCATATGAGGCGGAGTAGGCATGCTTGGTCAACTCATTGAAAGATGCTCCAAGACTCTGGAGACCGACGTGTCGTGCATGAATAGCGAGGAAGACTGCTCTGAGTGAAGCCCGTCTGAAGTGGAGTGAATCAGGGGCTACTACACGGTGAGGCTAACCATTTGGGACACTGTATAGGCGGTGAAGCAAATCGAGCTAGAGGCTGTCCTCGACTCTGGAGCCCACCGGGCTGTACTCTTCGAGTCGTCGGTGGTAGGAGGTCGTGGCGTTGGAACCCCAATGGTTGTCACTACATGCTTTGCATGAATCCCATGAGCCGCTTCTTTGCATAAGTAATCGCTTTGGTCTTTGAAGGAGTTCTTCTTTGCTTGAAACTCGCTGACGACTTGAGCTTGAAATCTTGAAGTTGGCACCGCTCTCTCCTGTGCTGCTCGTGTTCGATCTCGCTTGCATCCGCTCAAGAATAGCAATGAGAGCGGGTCTGCATCTGCGGAGCAGTGGAGCGAATCGAGCTACCGGCCTCTGCATCGTGGTTCTGCGTGGAGGCATCGAGGTATAGGCCGGTAGTCGTCGTCGAGCTGCCACTTGTGCTCGCTCACCTCCTGCTTTGTGCCTCTAGCTCCTCCTCCTCGGTGGGCTGCAATCCTCCGATGATCTCATCTTGCCGAAGCTGCGGACTCTAGCACGTCGGGACGATGGCTAGGCTGTCTGGGTGCTGAGGAGTGGTGTGTCCGATCCTCTCGTGACAGGTTGTAAGTCGAAACTCTGTGGTGGCACCAGTATACTCATCCATCGTACCGGGGGGCTTATCACGCACTACTCATGGATAAGAAACGTGATCCAAATGTCGCATAAAGGAAGCTGCACTGTGACCCTTGAATCCCTCGGCTATAGTGTCCTCCATCTCTAAAAGAAGGAGGTCCCGGATATCAAATATTGTCTCACATCGATCGGCATTAAGAAGCCGGAGGCATGGCGAGTCAGGCCCCCTCTCTATATCCCAACACAGGGGAAGCAGGTGTCCTCCTAATAATAGCCTCTAGCACTCTCGGCTTTGGGAGTCAAGTCACCGGGGTTCCTCCTCGACCCCTCTCCAAAAGGCTCCTTGAAGCAATGTCGCACTAAATCAGGGAGGCACCAAACCTCCGTGAGGACACACAGGAGGCTCCTGCATGTCCATAAGACCTCATGTATCTTGACAGGCTGCTCCTGTAGTCTCAGTATCTCTCTGGACCTGTCACTCGTCACTCTGTAGTCTTTGCCTCTGAAAGCAAAGTGAATAAACCTGTGATGTGGATCGATGAAGAGTGAAGCATAGAACTGACGAACCCAAGATGGTACATATATCCCCGTCCGTCCAATCAAATCTGGATCCCGGCAATATGACAAGTATGGCGAATGCTCTCTCCATTGCTGCCACAATAGACTCTATCTCGAGACTCTCCGAGATCTGAACACCGCCCCACTGTTGAGATAAGCATTGTAGAAATCCTCCTGCAGTGGCGTGTAGAAACCCTCAGCTACTCTCTCATCCCTCCTCGGGGGAAACCAAACCTCAAACTCAACAAAACGCAGCTGCTGAACCTACATGGCGGTAGCGGCCCTCAAGTCGAGGTGAACCACTGGAGGTGGACCCTATGGTCTAGGTGGAGGACGTGATCCCTCCATTGTGTGTGTCGTGGCCTCGGTGAGATCGGTACACGGTCCGTCCAGAGGCCAGGCGAAGGCTGAGGTGCCGCTCTGTCTCATCGGCCTCCCACAGGTCTGCTGAGGCTCTGCTTGTGGGGGCTGCTGCTGTGCTGACAGACCCTCCTCAATGGTAACCCGTCCGTCACCCAAAGCGTGATGCATCCAATTTGGACTACCGTGGACGACGCTCAACCTCCTCAAGCGCAGCTCTGAATCTTGAGTGGCCAGCCGATCTGCAATGACAACTCATTTGTGGGCACCACCTCTCTCGGCACACGCTCTGCGGCCTCTAACAATTCTTGCTCTCATTGTCTCTGCGTCCGGTACTTCGCTTCTTGGATGTCACCGCTGTTGGTTGACTTGCCCTTGATCCGGGGTGGTTGGTGAGGCGGGGCCTCCGATCATCATCACACAGCCACCACCAAACATTCTTGGTGCGGGCCATCTGAATCGACAAGATGGTGAACCGACGTTGATGAGGATCAGCAGACAAATCTGAACCTCTCAAGGCTTGGCTCGATCCTTACTTTCATGAGCTTGGCTCCAGATGACCGCTAACCGCCACAAGAACCACAAACGGAACCGACTCATTTGCATGACAGCCAGTAGATGGATATACAAATAAATACCATATTGCTAATAGATGCGAAACCCTAATAGAGAAAGCAATGTAGATGCAAAATTGAATCGAATGGCTTTCTACCCGACGATCAATGAACCGAGAATAGATAAGATTTCGCAGGGAACTTCGGAGCCGCTAGGGTTAGGTCAAACAGACTGAAAGCAATGGGGAATCAAAAGCGCAACTTGATCTAGGTCACAACAGATCGAGATTGAAAAATTTGGTCTTACCAACGATGAAGGAGGTAGGACTAGGGCACGATGAAACTTGATGACCACTGGAAGACCGGAGGCACGGGCTTTCGGGAGACACGGCGCGCAGGCCGAGCCTGAGTGGCGCCGACGGCTAGCAAGGAGGCAGGCGAGTCTGCGGGCAAGGAGGTCTGGGCCGAGCTGGCATGGGAGTCTGCTGGAGGCTCGGCGCTATGGGGCGGCGCGGTGAGGCGAGAGCACGGCGGCGCTTAGGCTGCAAGGCGGCGGCGAAGGGCGGCGGCTTCGGGCTAGGGCAGACGGCAAGGTTGCGACGGGATAAAAAAAAATTTCGGTGGTACGGTTAAGTAGTCCCCCAAACGCGATAGAAAAGGAAATCGAAAAGAGTCCTGAAGACGCGCAAGATCCACTGACCGGACGCTTTCGGTGGTAGCGACCGGGCGCGCTACCACCCAGGTCGTCCGGCCGATTCGAAGAGAGGTCCAAATCCTCTGGAATCGGGACCGGACGCGTCCGGTGGTCCATGACCGGACGCAGGAAGGGTCCGGTCAGAACAACTTGAGCACACTTCGATCGACCGACGACGCGAGAATCCTTCGGCCGACGACGCGACGCAGAGCGTCCGGTCACTCCTTCAGCAGTTCACCTCCACAGAATCGACCGGACGCCGACAACAAGCGTCCGGTGCAAGGTCCGATGCACCTTTTCCGACAAACCTCCAACCTTCCTTCACGCTTTCACTGTTCCCAATCAAGTCCCAACTTGAAAAAGATCCAAATAAACACCAATTGGGACTGATGTGAGTGACCTCTCTCAAACCCTCATATTTTTCAAAATATTTTGCCTTAGGCTATAATTCTTTTTAAGAAAATAGGCAACAAGAGGGCAAATGGAACAAAACGACAAAACAACATTCATGCATATGCAATACTTGTAAGTAAATCTAATTGCTTGTCAAGTTTGATCCAAGGTTAAGCTTCTTCACACGCTTTTAGGTTATCTTAACCATGTTAGACAAGCCCTATGTGCATTGCCACAAATTAAACATGTTGTATATTACAATGAATGCAAGGGACAACACAAGCTCAATTTTTAGTGAAGTTACTAAAATCAAGTACATTTAGCTCATTCCATAATCTACAAAATGTAGCCTCATCTAGCGGTTTTGTGAAGATATCCGCTAATTGATCTTGGATCTTACACCTTCTAGTGATATATCATTTTTAGCCACATGATCTCTTAGAAAGTGATGGCGAATATCTATATGCTTGGTACGAGAGTGTTGAACCGGATTATTTGCAAGTTTTACCACACTTTCATTGTCGCACAAAAGAGGTACTTTCTCCGAACTACTCCATAGTCTAGCAAAGTTTGTTTCATGTATAATATTTATGCGCATAGCAGCACCCGCTGACAATGTATTCCGCTTGGTGGACAAAGCCACACTATTTTGTTTCTTGGAGGACCAAGACACAAGTGATCTACCAAGCAAATGGCACCCTCCGGATGTGCTTTTTCTATCAACTTTGCATCCGCGTAATCCGAATCGAATAGCCAATTAATTCAAAAAAAAGCTCCTTTGGGATACCAAAGACCAATGCTTGGTGTGTGCTTAAGATACCTAAGGATTCTTTTTACGGCAATTAAATGTGTTTCCTTAGGACTAGCTTGAAATCTAGCACACATACACACACTAAACATGATGTCGGGCCTAGATGCGGTTAAATATAACAAGCTACCAATCATAGAACGGTAGAGAGTTTGATCAACCGGGTTACCTCCCTCATCTAGGTCGAGATGTCCATTTGTAGGCATTGGTGTCTTGATTGGCTTACATTCATCCATCTTGAATCTCTTGAGAAGATCTTTTGTGTATTTCTCTTGAGAGATGAAGATGCCTTCTTTCATTTGCTTGACTTGAAAACCAAGAAAGAATGTAAGCTCACCAATCATTGACATCTCGAACTCCTTCGACATCAATTCACCAAATTCTTTGCATGAGTCTTCATTTGATGATCCAAAGATGATATCATCAACATATACTTGACAAATGAAGATATGCCCATCTAGCTTCTTGGTGAATAGTGTGGTGTCGACCTTCCCAATGGTGAAGCCCTTCTCAATGAGAAAGTCCCGAAGGCGCTCATACCAAGCTCTTGGGGCTTGCTTAAGCCCATATAGTGCCTTGAACAACCTATAAACATGATTAGGATATCTAGGGTCTTCAAACCCGGGAGGTTGATCAACATAGACTAGTTCATTTATAAAGCCATTCAAAAAAGCACTTTTCACATCCATTTGATATAGTTTCATTTCATGATGTGATGCATATGCAAGAAGGATACGGATGGCTTCTAATCTTGCAACCGGTGCAAAGGTCTCTCCAAAATCCAAACCTTCAACTTGAGAGAACCCCTTTGCAACTAGTCTTGCCTTATTCCTCACAACAACACCTTGATCATCTTGCTTGTTGCGGAACACCCACTTCGTTCCAATGACTCTTGCACCTTTTGGTCGCTCTTCAAGATTCCAAACTTCATTGCGAGTGAAGTTGTTCAACTCTTCATGCATGGCATTGATCCAATCCGGATCTTTAAGAGCTTCTTCTACCTTGGTAGGCTCATAGCAAGAGACAAAAGAGTGATGAGCAATAAATGAAGTAAGTTTTTGAGATCGAGTCATTACACCCTTTGATGGACTCCCTATGATGAGATCTTGTGGATGATCTTGTAGGAGAGGTGTGTTTCTTCTATTGACCACTTGAGGAGGAGGTTGTGGAGCATCAACATCTTGTGCTTGTACCACCATTTGCTCATGAGAGATATAAGTATCTTCATTTTCTACTCTCCCATCTTTTTCGCCATCTTGTGGTACATTTGATGAAGAAGGTTGGTTAATGACTTGTACATCATCTTTATCATCTTTTGGCTTGATGTCTCCCACCGGTATGTTCTTCATAGCCTCCTCAATGGTTCATCACCTACATCATCAAGATTCTCATGTGCTCCTTGGGAGCCGTTAGATTCATCAAATTCCACATCATATGTTTCTTCAACCAAGCCGGTGGCATGATTAAATACTCTATATGCTTTGGACTTCAATGAGTAACCAACAAGAAAACCTATATCACAACGTCTTTGAAACTTCCCTAGGTGTTGCCGCTTTTTTGTAGATGTAGCACTTGCAACCAAACACCCTAAAGAAGGAGACGTCCGCTTCTTCCCATTGAGCAACTCATACGGTGTCTTGACAAGGAACTTTTGAAGAAATAGGCGGTTGAATGCATAACATGCGGTGTTGATTGCTTCCGCCCATAAAAAGCTTCGGGGTGTTGTACTCATCTAGCATTGTCCTTGCAAGAGTGATCAAAGTCCGGTTCTTCCTCTCAACTACACCATTTTGTTGAGGAGTATAGGTTATGGAGACTTCATGTTTGATTCCAACTTCATCACAATAAGCTTCTATGTTTGTGTTGTCAAATTCTTTGCCATTGTCACTTCTTATCTTCTTGAGCTTCACTTCAAATTCATTGAGCTCTCTTGGCAAACTTCTTGAAACAAGATGCAACTTCGGATTTGTCATGAAGGAAGAACACCCATGTATACCTTGAGTAGTCATCCACAATCACAAGACAATAGAGATTTCCTCCCAAACTCTTGTATGTTGTTGGTCCAAATAAATCCATGTGTAGGAGTTCTAGCACTCTTGTGGTTGACATGAAAGCTTTGGTTGGATGAGTGTTTGCAACTTGCTTGCCGGCTTGACATGCACTACAAAGCTTGTCCTTCTCAAACTTCACATCCTTCAACCCTCTCACCAAATCATTCTCCATAAACTTCTTGAGTGAGCTCATCCCAACATGAGCAAGTCTCCTATGCCATAGCCACCCAAGTGTTGTTTTGGTGAATAGGCAAGTCTTCAAGTTTGCATCTTCGGAGGTGAAGTCAACTAGATATAAATTGTTGTATCTAAATCCATTGAATATCACTTGTTTGTCATCTACTTTGGATACAACAACTTCCTTCTTGGTGAATAAGCATTGGAAGCCAAGATCATACAATTGCCCAACGAATAGTAAGTTGAAACTCAATGAGGCAACATAGAGCACATTGGAGATGGAATGATCATTTGATATTGCCACTTTGCCCAATCCTTTAACCTTGCCCTTTGAATTATCTCCAAATGTTATTTTCTCTTGTCCATCTACCTCTTCATCTAGTGAGGTGAACATACGAGGATCACCGGTCATATGTTGAGTACAACCACTATCAATAACCCAATGACTTCCACCAATCTTGTAGTTCACCTACACACAAGAGATTCAAGCTTTAGGGATCCAAACTTGTTGAGGGCCCTTCACCTTCTCAACAAGTGACTTAGCCACCCAAATCTTCTTAGGCCTACTCTTGTTGGGGGGTCCTAAGAACATGACTTTCATCTTTCCACTAGAATCTTTTCTAAGCATGTAGTGAGCATTGAAAGCAAAGGGTCTAGCATGCTTGGGCAAGGGTTGTGGTGGTGGAGTTTGACACTCATGAGCAAAGTGGCCTTCTTGTCCACACTCAAAACATCTCTTTGGCTTTAGCTTTGGCTTTGATTGTTGGTGTTGAACTTGAGCCTTCTTCTTCTCTACACTTGCCATATATCCAATGCCACTTCTATCCATCTTCATGACGGTATTCATGAGTAGCTCACTTTGGAGATGCTTGCCTCTAGCAAACTTGCTCAATCCCACCTTGAGATGCTCTTTCTCCATTTTGAGCTTCTTGTTCTCTTCCTTGAGAATATCATTGTTCTTCTCTTCCTTGAGTTTCTTATTTTCTTTTTTTAGCTTCTCATTCTCAAGGATCAAATCCTCGTCATGATCAAGAGTTTCTATCACAATGGTGTTGTGACTTTTCATCTCTTCAAGATCTTTCATGAGCTTTTCATTGTCACTCTTGAGCTTGACATACTCATCATAGTCATTGCACTCAACCACTTGCTTGCCTTTGCTACTAGGTCCATGCTCAATGCTCTCATCAATTAAATCATCACATGAGGTAGCTATATCAATCTTAACAACATGGTTAGTAGCAACATGTGGCTCATTTGGTAAGAATTCTTGTGCAATAACAAGGGTATCATAATTGATCTTTAGAGTTGTATATTCATCTTTTAGCTTGTTGTGACTAATGACAAGCTCATTGTGCACCAACTCAAGTTTATCATGTTTATCTTTAAGCTCTTTCTTAGAAGATTTGAGCTCCTTGAGTTTGAATGATATAGAATCATTTGTTTCTTTGAGCTCATCATTAGCCTTTTCTAATGTATCACACTTAGCTAAGAGTGAATCATTTTTAGCATCAAGTTTTTCATTAGTAGCTCTACTCTTTCTAATGATCTTAGTGTATTTTCTTAATATTTTGACAAGATCATCATATGTGGGTGAATCATCATCGCTATCACTATCATCATCACTAGCTTGCTCATCATCACTACTATCATCACTCTTAGTTACCTTATGCGTTCACCCTTGGCCATAAGGCATAGGTGTGTAGAGGATGATGGCGATGGTGGCGTGAGGATGCAAGATCAATAACAATGGCGGCCACCTTCTCATTGTCACTCTCATCATCGGATGAACCACTTGATGAATCAATGTCCGTGAGCCAATCACCAACAATATAGGCCTTGCCACTCTTCTTCTTCTTGTAGAAGTCTCTCTTTTTGCCATCTCTCTTCTTGTATGGCTTGTTCTTTTTCTTTTCATCTTCATCACTTGAATCATCTTTCTTGCCCTTGTTCTTGAACTTATCTTTCTTGGGCTTTGTGCATTGATGAGCTAGGTGGCCAAGTTCGCCACAATTGTAGCAATCCATCTCGAAGATTGGCTTTCTTCTTGAGCTAGTGAGGAACTTCTTCTTCTTGCCGTCAAACTTGATGCCACTCTTGTTTAGCTTCTTTAACATCTTGGCGGTCTTTTTCACCATGAGAGCAAGACTTTCTTCATCATCTTCATCACTTGAGCTCTCATACTCAAGTCTTGCCTTGCCCTTATCTTGGCTAGCTTTGAATGCTAAGTCCTTCTCTTTCTTCTTTGTAGAGGTTGAGCCATCTTGTGGCGTGATGTGCATGTACATCTCATGAGCATTGATCTTTCCCAAGATTTGTGTCGGTGTAGCGGCGGAAAGATCACCTTGATGTAGCACGGTCACAATGTGCCCATATTTGTCAATGGGGAGGACACTCAAGATCTTTCTCACAACGTCGGATGGTGATATTTGAGTAAGTCCAAGCCCATTGACTTCCTCTACAAGTACATTTAAACGAGAATACATTTCATTAGCACTTTCTTTGGGAAGCATCTCAAAAGAATTTAGCTTTTTAATCACAAGATGATAGCGTTCCTCACGCTCACTCTTGGTTCCCTCATGGAGCGCACAAACGTCCGACCATAGAGCATGGGCGTCTTTGTGGTTCCTTACACGATTGAACACAACTTTGTAAAGGCCTCTAAAGATGGTGTTGCGAGCCTTTGCATTCTATTTTTCATAGTTTACTTCATCGCCTTGGAGTTGTGCGGCATTCTTAGGTGTTGGGAACCCTTGAGAGGCGGCTCTAAGAATTCCAACATCTAGAGCTTCTAGGTAAGCCTCCATGCGAATTTTCCAATATGGAAAATCATCCCCCTCGAAGATAGGAGGAGGTCCATCCCCGTGAGACATCTTGCTCTAAGCGGTTAGGCTTAAAAACGTGAGCGTGAGGCTCTGATACCAATTGAAAAGATCAAGATGCCCAAGAGGGGGGTGAATTGGGCTAATTCTAAATTTTCTTGCAATAATCAAATCCTACGGATAGCCCAATTAACCCCTTGTGCCTAGAAAAGTGTTTATGTCAAACTAATGCACAACAACCTCGCAACCTATGTTCCAAACTTACTCTAGCAAGCAATTCTATGGATGTGAAACAAGTATTGAATTGCTCAAAGTAAATACTCAAAGTAAGTGCTCAAAGTAAATAGAGAGAGAAAGGAACGCGGTGATGTTTTGCCGAGGTATCGGAGAGTCGCCACTCCCCACTAGTCCTCGTTGGAGCACCCGCGCAAGGGTGTAGCTCCCCCTTGATCCGCGCAAGGATCAAGTGCTCTCTACGGGTTGATTCTTCGACACTCCGTCGCGGCGAATCACCCAAAACCGCTCACAACTTGAGTTGGGTCACCCACAAGCTCCGCCGGGTGATCACCAAGCTCCCAATCACCACCAAGCCGTCTAGGTGATGGCGATCACCAAGAGTAACAAGCACGAACTCTCACTTGACCACATGAAGCCTAATGAGAAGATGGATGCACACTTGTCTACTCTTGATTCACTAATGAGGTTTCACTCTTGGATTCTCAAATCACAAACACCTCACTAGGACCTTGCTCTTCTTGGCACTCACAAACGTGTTTCTTAGCTGTTGGAATGAGCAAAAGTAACTCCACACACGAGTGGAGCTTCTATTTATAAGGCAGCCTGAAAAACGAACCGTTATGAGCTTCTGCGGGATGACCGGACGCTCCGATCATATTGACCGGACGCTCCGGTCAGTTCAACCCGCGCAACAATTTCCAAGTGATGACCGGACCCTGTGGCCAGCGTCCGATCACACCGGAGCCAGCGTCCGGTCAGTATTTGACCCTCCATTCACTTCCAACTCTCGATCATATGTGAATGAAGTTTGCTCCAAAAGATCTTAGGCATTCATAGGAGCTACCTAGAGCTAGTTTTAACAAGTGTGCACCACACCTAACTCACTAGACTCAACTAGGTCAAGCTACCCGTTCATACCCCCCTTCATAGTACGGCCAAAGGAAAAAATAAAGTCCTAAACTACTCTAAGTGTCTCTCCAACTTCAATTGACACTTAGAACTAGTTATCCTTAACCTTGTCGTCCATCCTTTGAAAACCGAAACGATTTCCATCGTAGGGGCATGACAACCTAAATTGCCCAATCGATCTCCATTACCATGACCTAACTTAATTGCCTCTGCAAAACACACGTTAGTCATAGTAATCTTGTATTGACATTAATCACCGAAATCCACTTAGGGGCCTAGATGCTTTCAGAGAGCCAAAAGGTACTCAGTGGATTGCTCGTGGCTTGTGGATCCTCATCTTTTGTTGGTTGTGCGGCACCCGATTGCGGGTTAGGCGTGTGATGCCTATTAGCGCATGAACCTCTAAGTGAGTGAATCACCACAATAGGGACTAGCTTGCCGGCAAGCAAGTGAACCTCGGTGAAAAATCTTGTGCCATCATTGTCTTCGAGGATTTCTATTGTGATTGATTGATTGTTACTTGCCATGGTGGTATATCTTCACTACCTCTCTTTTGTATTTACATTCCTAGTGTAGCTAAGCTCTTTAGTGTAATTAGTTTTGAGAGGTAGCTTATGTCTTGTCTAGTGGTTAGTGAGGCTCTTTAGTTAGTCTTTGAGAAGTCACTAACTTATTGGTAGTGGCATAGTCTCTTGTGTGTGAAATAGAGATCATAGCAACTAGAATTATGGATAGGAGGCTTGCATTTTTAGTAGGCTAACGCAACACTTGCTTCGCTGTTTAATTGACTAACCACTTGGCTTAAGTGTTGTTGTAGATTTTTTAATAGGCTATTTACCCCCTCTAGCCATTAGGACCTTTCACCAGTGACCAGCCTTTCAACTTCCAACTTCATCCCTTGTGCAAATGTGTTAACTCCACCAAGTTCCAACACTTGTGCCGTGAGTTTGCATTTCACAAATAAGTTTTCCAGGGGATGTAAGCACTCACTAGGTCCTAATGCAAATGCAAGTGTTAAATCACCTAGTGGCACTTAGATAACCGTATTTGCATCGAGATTACCCCTCTTAATAGCACGACTATCTATCATAAATACACTCACACCCTCTATGGTGTCTTGAGTGCTAAAACAAAAATATATTTGATACATTTGCCTTGATCAACACTTGATTTTTGTTTTTCTCTTTCTTCTTTTCTAAGTTGGAGCATTTGATCATCTCTTTTGGTCATCACCATCACCTTGATCACCATCATCAAGCTCCATTACTTAGATGTACCAACCTAGCTTATATTCTAATGAGGACATCAGTACCTCATCGCATACAAGCCAAGGAGAGGAGGAGGTCCAGCATGGGCGTCCAATTCATCTTTTTCAGGGTGGAGGCCCAGTCCAACTGAAGTTGGAGTCCATCTCGGATTCCAGGACCAGTGTGCCTTAAACTGGTCACTCAGGACGCATCCGGACTCCGTTTTTGACAATCCACATATGGATGGAAAGCTAATTTGATAAGGAAGCCAATCTAAGTGGTCTCACGTCAAAAGTTGTTCGGAATCAACGGGAATCGTCGAAACAAGTTAGCGTCCAGAATCTGCCAGGGTGCTGTGACACCGTATTTTGGTCTGTTGGACCATGTATCGTGTTTGGGCCCATTAGGGGGCGCGTCCAGGGGGGTGACGCCCAAGACTCTATAATTAGCAGCCGTCACTCTCCTTAGGGTTTGGGTTTTGTTTAGTTCTTGATTTCCTCGTGAAACAGATATCGTTTTGCTGCAACTATCGCCGCCAAGGCCGCTTGCTGTGAACCAGGGCCCCAGTTCTTGATCTTGTTCGCCTGTGGCGATTAGTCCTTTAGAATAAAGACTTGAACTCCTTCTTGTATTCATAAGCCTCATATTTATTTGCAATTTTAGATTGTGTTTATCTCGTTCTTGCTTGTGTTCTTGATTCGCTTGCAGGAAAGCCTTCTCGGCGAGGTCAATCGCGTTCGCGTGGTTGATAACCAACGGAGCAGTGGTGTAACGGTTGCGGGGGTCCGAATCAGTCTTGGTTCGAAGCCTAGATCGTGAACGTCGAGTCTCCATCAATCGACGTTATCATACCTTTCAAAAGATCGGGCCTAGTCTACATCAAGTGGTATCAGAGACCTTGTTGCCCGTTAGGTATAACTTTGTTTTCCCTTTAAATTATTACTATTTTTGCATTACCTATAGTCCACAAAAAGCCAAAAAATATGTATACCACCACATATTCCCTGTCTTATAACCTCATTGTGCCGTGCAATTTCGTTTCTGTTCCGTGTTGTTGAGTTTGTGTCCTAGGTCAAGTTCTAGTTGCTGGTTTTAGATCGTTTTTTAGTCCAGTTTGTGTCTTTTCCTTTGTTTTTCATCATAATTCATAAACACCTTCAAGTCTTGTTGTGTTTCCTTTGTATCCATCAAACCCTAGTTCACGCCATCTATTTTGTTACTCTTTCTTCACTATTTCCATCAAATCCTTGCTACCGTGACAACTTTTCCGCGCATTGTTCCCGTTTTGTCCTCTAATTCGTATTCGATTCGTAAAACTGGTTTAGTTTTCACATACGAACTCCATTTTCGACGTTCCATATATGCAAATTGATCAGGAAAAAAATTTGGATCCGTCCATCCCTGTTTTCTCAGGGTTCAGAAATTTTAGATTGGTCAAAAGGTGGTCACAAAATCCTCTTTTCGTGGTCACAAGGTTTATGTCGATTTTGAGCAAGTTTTCTGAAAATTCCACAGGCCACGTCTTTCACTTGTTTAAGCTCATATTTTCTGTGGTTACTTCTTTTGTGCCCCTAAGTAAAGAAAAAATATCAAAAAAATAAAAAGAAAAAGTCAAAATTTCCCAAAAAAACAACGACGGCCCAAAAAATAGAAAAAAAGAGAGGGACAAAAGAGGAACAATATCTAGAGGAGCACATAGAGAGCGCCATTTGAGCTGTGTTTGCGTGTGCTGATTTCTACCTTGTTCCTGACCATATTCTTGCTGTTCACATCACTTGATACATCTGGTACTTGGAACGTGAGTAGGCCAGCAACTAAGACAAGTACTTGGGATACTTATTCAACTTTGCTATTTAGTTACGAAATTTGCTATTCCTTGCTACTATATTATGCCTGTCCAAGCTCCACTTTCTTCTAACCAAGTATAGGTTCACCTTACAACTGTTACACTCAAGCTACAACGGTATCACAGTCATCGACCGATTGCACCACATGTTGCTTTGGTAAGAACACTTGTAAGACCGTGGTAAGACGCTTGAGAGTTGAGTGCCTTGTTTTTCCTTATCCACAACCTAAGTAGTTGGTAGGGATAATACTATTTGTGTTGTCTTCTCCTTTCTACTAACCATGTCAGGAAAAGCCGGAGGCAGCGGCCAAGGAAACGAGGACACACCTACAGATTTCAATGACTATGTTTCTAAGAATGAGCTTCGTACCGTTCTTGATGACAAGTTCAATGAGATCCTTCAACAAATCACCAATTTGGCCAAGAGGATTGAAGATGTTGAACAACGACATCCTACACCACATCCTGAACATGATGAGGATGATCTTTCTGAGGAGGATGATGGTGACGCGGAGGCTGAAGTCGAAGCTCAACGACGTGCTGAGGATGCATGTAACCGTAATCGGTTGAACTTTAACCGACGTGGTATGGAAGGTAATAACCAAGGTAATCATGATCCTTTCTCTAAAACCAAGTTTAAGGTACCTCCTTTTTCTGGTTCTGCTGATCCTGAAGCGTATTTAGATTGGGAGATGGCTGTAGATCAAAAATTTAGCTCCCATCAAGTACCTGAAGAATATAGAGTTAGACTTGCTACTAGTGAGTTTACTAGTTTTGCTCTTTTCTGGTGGAATGATATTTGCAATAATGCTAATGCTCAAATACCTCAAACTTGGACTGTACTTAAACGACGAATGAAATCGAGATTTGTTCCTCCATACTATCAGCGTGATCTACGATTAAAACTGTAACGTTTAAATCAAGGTAGTAAGACTGTTGAGGAATATTATCATGAGCTTTTAATTGGTCTAGCACGTAGTAACATACAAGAGGATGAAATGGATAAATGTTCTATATTTTTTGGAGGTTTGCGTCGTGAAATACAGGATGTTCTTGACTACAAAGAATGGACTAGATTTTCCCAATTATATCATTATGCTATTAAAGCTAAAAGGGAAGTACAGGGACGACAACCTAGGCGTTCCACGACTTCGTACGTGACTCCATCCACTCCTTCACATCCAACCGAGGTGAGTAAATTTTCTAATGTGCAGACTCCACCAGCGCCTGTAAAGAAGAGTTCTCCTATCACACCTTCTTCCAGCGGATCTGCTAAACCTTTCTCTAGCAGCTCTTCTAAAGTTGTGTGCCACCGCTGCAAGGGCATGGGACATATTGCTAAAGAATGCCCCAGCAAACGCGCATATATTGCTACTGATGATGGTGGGTATGCTAGTGCTAGTGATGAAGAGAATGAATTTGCACTTGCAACTGATCTTTATGTAGATAAATTTGTGGATAGTGCTGAAGATCCTGATGAGGTAATTGATAGTGTGGCATGCACTAATCAATCCTTGTTCAGCGTGTTTTGAGTACACAAGTTGAGCCAGTAGACAAGCTACAACGCCATAATTTGTTTCAAATGTTCCTCATTGTCAATAATTTCCGTATTCGTGCTATAATTGATGGAGGGAGCAGTAATAACTTGGTAAGTTCTGAGCTTGTCAAGACTCTTGGTTTATCTACACGTGCTCTTCCACATTCATACCATGTTCAGTGGTTCAACAATAGTGGTAAGGCAAAGGTAACATAATCTGCTCGTGTGCATTTTTCTATTGGCTCATACCATGATTATGCTGATTTTGATGTCGTGCCTATGCAAGCTTGTTCACTTTTGTTAGGCCGTCCTTGGCAATATGATAATAATGTTGTACATCATGGTAGGCAAAATAGATATACTTTTATGTTTAAAGAAAAGACCATTGCTTTACTTCCTTTAACACCTGCTGAAATTGTGCAATATAAAAAGGAACTTGCTGAAAAGAAAAAGAAAGGCTTTGATAAAGACTCTAGCAAACCATTAAATGAACCTTTAAGTAACATAAAAGAAGTTTTATTTGCTCTTAAATTTGTTCTTGTTGTTCATGATGAACCATGTTATATTCTAACTTGTACATCACCTATATGTCCACTTGATCCTACTCCTAGTGCTATGCCTCTAGTTGGTACTAACCTTTTGCAGGAGGAGGATGAATTCCCAGCAGGGAAACCACCATGGCAGCTGCCTTTGCGAAGGATTGGGCGCCAAGATGAACGTCTTCTTCCGGAGCCATCGTTGCTGTCATCCAATGGAGGAGACGATCTACTTAAGTCGAGAATGACTTCCATTCAAGAAAGGGAGGATGATGAGGACATCAGTACCTTGTTGCATATAAGCCAAGGAGAGGAGGAGGTCCAGCATTGGCGTCCAATTCATCTTTTTCAGGGTGGAGGCCCAGTCCAACTGAAGTTGGAGTCCATCTCGGATTTTAGGATCAGTCTGCCTTAAACTGGTCACTCAGGACGTATCCGGACTCCATTTTCGACGATCCACATATGGATGGAAAGCTAATTTGATAAGGAAGCCAATCCAAGTGGTCTCACATCAAAATCTATTCGCAATCAACGGGAATCGTCGAAACAAGTCAGCGTCCAGAATCTGCCAGGGTGTTGCGACACCGTATTTTGGTCTGTTGGACCATGTATCATGTTTGGGCCCATTAGGGGCGCGTCCAGGGGGGTGACGCTCAAGACTCTATAATTAGCAGCCGTCGCTCTCCTTACGGTTTGGATTTTGTTTAGTTCTTGATTTCCTCGTGAAACAGACATCGTTTTGCTGCAACTATCGCCGCCAAGGCCGCTTGCTGTGAACCAGGGCCCCAGTTCTTGATCTTGTACGCTTGTGGCGATTAGTCCTTTCGAATAAAGACTTGAACTCCTTCTTGTCTTCATAAGCCTCATATTTATTTACAATTTCATATTACGTTTATCTCGTTCTTGCTTGTGTTCTCGATTCGCTTGCAGGAAAGCCTTCTCGGCGAGGTCAATCGCGTTCGCGTGGTTGATAACCAACGGAGCAGTGGTGTAACGGTTGCGGAGGTCCAAATCAGTCTTGGTTCGAAGCCTAGATCGTGAACGTCGAGTCTCCACCAATCGACGCTATCATACCTTTCGGAAGATCGGGCCTAGTCTACATCATATTCACACTTAATGACATAGGTTAGTACATAGGTTTCGTCAATTAGCCAAAACCAAATTAGGACTTTCAGTTTGTGTTGTTAATCCAATCGAGTTGCCACAAATGGATCAGGTGGGGGGCGAGCAACTGGGCCCCAAGGAAATCTATGATTAAGAGAGACCTACAAGCAGTGAGCCCACACTGAAAAGCAATAATCAAGAGAGAAGAAAAGGAATCAGGAAGAGTACTCCTAGTAAATGAAAATAGAATATTTTTAAACGAACAACCCAGTGATCTTACTGGTTCTTTTTTCTTTTGTTTTTTCACTCACTCCCATGTAATCATAGTGTGATAACTTACATATATAACTTAATGAATGACTTAGATGTAAATTATTATTATAACATATTAATAAAAATATAAAACTATGTACAAAATAACTATGTAGCATAACTTATAAATATGAAATATTGTAGAATTTGCACATTTTAATACCATAATCTAACATGAAGATTTTATCATATAACTAAATAGAAAGCAAAACATCTTTCTAGGTTTACATCATAAGTTATCTTAAAACTTAAAAGAATAATTTGTGAAACTTGAAGCATAGTATAATTTAATATCGTGTATCCATTACTGATGCATGATTTGTATGTTGCATGCCCTGATACAAAATAAAGAGACAAATAAGAAATAGAAGGTCGCAACATTTTAACTAAAAACTTACAACTAAATATGAAATCACATGTTGATCAGCTATTGCCTTTATTTTAGGTAACAAAACTCAATTTTGAATACGAAATCTTACATCATAAGTTTTGCATATAAAAATTAAGATGATTCATGAATTACATGAATCGGATTCAAAAAGAGTGAACACTCGCGAATAGCTCGCGTGAAAAGAAAAGGAAAAAGAAATTCGGCATAATGGGACAAAAAAAGGAAAGAAATGAGTTCAAGGGGGTGTTCACGGGATTGCAGGTTGCAGCCGAGCAGACGACCGCCAACCTGTAATTGGGGTCCTGCTGAGGCGCAATGACGAGAGAAATGAGAAAGAGGAAGGTGGTTGGAGGAAAAAGGAAGGTTGTGAGTAGAAGAAAGAACACGAGCCAATGGGATTCTATGTTTGATGAAAATTCTAAGAGCCCAAAATTCACGTATGAGTAGTAGAGAGTTGAGACCACCACTCACGTATGCAAGAGAAGGACCTCTATCAAGAGTTTATAGCCACTAAATTTTCAAATTCAATACACGATCGAACCTTTAGCTATATTTTGTTGCCACTTTAAAATCTCAAATTCATCACTTTTTTTTAGCAAATCTCATGACTGGCCTAAAAAGTTAAGTACACGATGGTCTGCTGCTGCTCTCTCTCTCTTTGGCTCGTTCTCATATGCGGCCGAGTGGCGTGGGCCGGTTGGCGAGGTCTGTCTCGCGTACTTCCAAAGCCCAACAAATTGGTAGCACCCAAAGCCGAATGGGTCAAAACACAAGGCCTTGAGCGCTCCGTTGTGCTCCGCGAGGAAATCGAGACTCGAGAGCAGCCGAGGAGGCGACCGGCTCGGTGCTGAGTACCAACGGAAAGTCCAACCGGAGCCACCAAGGAAACGAGGAGGAATGGAAGCCGCCGGCGCAGCCTCGCCGCCCACGGAGCCGCCGGTGACTCACCCGGCGGTGGCGCCGCTGGCCTTCCTGCTGGGGAAGTGGCGCGGGGAAGGCGAGGGCAGCTTCCCCACCATCTCCTCCTTCCGGTACGGCGAGGAGCTCCTCTTCTCGCATCATCCCTCCAAGGTGTGGCGCCTCCCTACCTGCGCTGTTTCCCTCGCGAGAAAATCTTCCCTTCGGCTGCTCAATTCTTGGACCTTTTTCTTTGACTTTACGGATCGGTGGTGGGTGGCTGCAGCCGGTGATCTCGTACACGCAGAAGACGTGGAAGGCGGCGTCTGGCGAGCCGATGCACGCCGAGAGCGGGTACTGGCGGCCCCGCCCTGACGGCTCCGTCGACGTGGTCATCGCGCAGAGCACTGGCCTCGCCGAGGTCCAGGTGAGCTCCTCGGGCCAGTTGGCCTCTTCTCTTCAATCATAGCGGCTGTGCATTATGGGGACAGATGCACATTGCTACCTGCAGGCTGCTCTGCACATGTGCCATCGCCTGTTGCATACCCTAGTGAACTACTGCACATTTCGTTTCTCGCACCGGCATCCAAAGAATGATTTATGCTGTTTGACCAGAGATGCAGGGCACAAGCATCTTTAATTGCCGCACTGAAACTAGTATCGAACCAGCATTCCATTGGAGAAGTTGTATTCTGTTCATGTATTATGAGTAGGACTGTAGGAGATTTGCATTATTGACGCTTGATGGAAACGAGTATGGATAGAATTGTAGCAAATTAGGGAACTTATGTTTTGTACTTCTGTGGATGGGAAATGCTCTACTGCTACCAGGTAATAGAATAGGTGAGTGAATGGAAGTATGGAGCAGACAGTCCAGGAACAACATGAGTGCAAAATGGCTAGAGCTAATATTATTATCCTTGTGCCTCTTCAAACTGTTGATAAATGGAATGCATATTTCACTTTATAGTAGGTCTCCTTTGAATTTAAATATGTTGCACCTGGGACTAAAAGGTACTTCCTCTATTCCAAATTATAAGACGATTTGGCTTTTGTAGATACATAGCTTTTACTATGTACTTAATTATACACTATGTCTATATAAAAGCAATACATCTAGAAAAGTCAAAACGTCTTATAATTTGAAAATGAGGGAGTACTTGCTAGCTGAAAGCTATGTTACTTTTCTAGAAACTATGCTATTCATATTCCTTAGGCCTGGTTTAGTTCCAAAAAATTTTCACCCCAAACTATCACATCGAATCTTGCGGCACATACATGGAGTATTAAATATAGACGAAAAAAAAATTAATTGCACAGTTTGGTTGGAAATCGCGAGACGAATGTTTTAAGACTAATTAGTCCATGATTAGCCATAAGTGCTACAGTAACTAACATGCGCTAATGATGGATTAATTAGGCTTAATAAATTCGTCTCGTAGTTTCCAAGCGAGCTATGTAATTAGTTTTTTTTATTAGTATCCGAAAATCCTTTCCGACATCCCCGAAACATCCGATGTGACATAAAAAAAATTCATTTCGCGAACTAATCACAGCCTTAATTAATTTGTGGTTCCTTTTATTGAGCCACTTTTTCGGTTCTATGAAATCGCAGAAGGGTTCATATGACGCTGAAAAGAAAACAGTGACACTCCAAAGTGAACTCGTAGGAAATGCATCAAAGGTACTGCTCACTGGGTAACTATTGTTCTGTGTTGTCCTCATTTTCTTTTACATTATCAGGTCATATATCCCTAGAGAAAATAGACCATGATATGGAATATTGGAAGCTTCTTCTATGCTTATAGCGAGTACCATGAATCTCTGAAAAAACAGTATCATGAAATTATATCAAGAAATCCATCTTTGCTTACGGGCGAGGCTATTTTTTATTATTATTGTTATTGTACTGTGATACACCTTTTGTGTTCAAGAATCATGCTACTATAGGTTGGCCCATCCCCTAAATTCAGTCGGAATTCCTATTCTGAATTGGCCCTTTGAACTTCTGCATTTTGATTGCATCGCCTTCACACATTACCATGTGCTAGATCAGATGCTACGAGTTTAGATGCAGATATGGTCTCTTCTTTTACCGATGACCTTGAAACCCACGGGATAAAAGGAGCCAAACCGTTGTCTTTTTCTACTAATAAATACTGCTGAATTTTGCCAGGTGAAGCAGATCACGAGAACTTTTCAAATGGCAGATGGGGAGCTCTCGTACGTCGTTCAGATGGCAACAATCACAACTAGCCTACAGCCACATCTCAGGGCCCTTCTTAAGAGGATTTGAAGATGACCGGCAATCTCCTATAGCAACGTCGCTGCGGCTAACCAACCGAGGGACACCTGTACTACAGAGCATAAACTTCCGGTCATTACTAGTCAGTGAACTTACAAGTTCAATAAGCTCATTTTCATAAACAATAGTTCCGCTCTTAGGAACCACCGTATATCTAAACGGCTTAACATTCAGCCCATACTCCACATATCGAGATTTTTCAGGGTTTTTTACTTTATTATTTGTTCCTCCTTAACATGCATAGTGAGAACACAAATAACTATGTTTCTGAATATTACATGCATAGAGAAAATAAGAGAAGAGCGTAAAAAAAATGCGCTCATCTTCACATGACGTTATGATAAATTGAAAAATGAGCCTTTCCACTATTTCAGATCGATCTTAATGTTCAAGGCAGCAGAGAGCAGAGGAGTTGAAGCGGGTCATGTTTCAGAGTCCTGGGGTTAAAAGTTCCAACAGCCACTGCATTCTGAAGCTGCCTCTTACAAAGAGGATCATCCAACAGGATGCTAAAGCCAGGAACCAAACAACAGAACCACCACACCGAGAACTTGGGTACTGTCAGATTTTGTGGATATGCTGCACAAGAAATGAAGCAAGTAGAACGGAGAACCAGAGACAACCTAAGCGCGCTCTCTAAAAAAGAGACAAGTATAAAAACCAGATATTCCACGTTATGAAATAAGGATTATGATCAAGCGGGTCAAATTTGCAACGAGAACCAAGATTTAGCACCATATTTTTGGAGACCCTAAACAAGACATTGATTTCCAAGTCTTGAGACACTAAAAAAACACTAGGACTCCCTTCAGAGAAGAAATCCAATCACGCTTCAGTTTGTTCCCTCAAGCGACGGATTGTGCTCCTGACAGTGACTGCATTAGCAGCGCTGCAAAGACACAAAATAATCAGGATATTCACCACAATGTAAGGTTGTTTAGGGAGAGGAAAGAAGTAGGAAAGAGGACATACTTCTTGGCGTAAGCACCACCAGCCTTGACCTTCCCGCAGTCTTGTAACCCCAAATTTCAACTGCTTTCCTCTTCACAGCGAACTGGTGAGAAAGCACAGCAAAGTCAGTAATAGGACAAAACAAATACTATTTTCCATGTGCTTTAGAAACAAATTGCTCAACATGCATAAGTATGTCATAAACCATTCAAATATGATACCAAACAAGCAGAATTGACAAGAGATACATTCTACAGTTTACAGTTTATGGCAGTTCAGGTACGCAGAAGTCATTTTTTTCACGATCGGGCCATTCACCCGTTTTTCATTAAGAGGAAAACAGTTAACAGTACAACCGTGCGCACTCACGCAAGCGAGGAGCCTTCGTGACACAACGCACACCTTGCCACCTATTGCTATTGGATTCACTAAGAGAAATTACATAGGAAAGGTGCTTTGCGACTAAATCAGCAAGACAAAAGCGAGCGACTATACCCGCGGGTTCCTGCTCGGGAAGAGAATCTGCATGGCTTCCCGCGTCGACGTCGACAAAGGGAGGACGAAGGCGGTCTGGAATTCCTCAAAGGAGGCTTCGTCAGGTAGCTCAGTCTCCACCTCCTCGAGCCCCAAACGTTTCATCATCACCTTCCGCGCCTGAGCCTCCGGCTTCTGTTCCCTATGTCTGCTCTTGGCGGCAAGCCTAGCGCTCCTCTTGGGGACGAGCTCTGAGTCGTCCAGCTCCCCCGCCCGCGCTCTGGCCGCCCAGGTTAGCCGCAGTCGTGGAGGCGACGACAAGACAGGCATCGTGAGCGGCTTCTTGAATGCAGCGATGAAGTCCTCGGTCGACGTCACGGCCGTCGCGTCAGGCGCTGTGCCAACAGCAGCCGGAATGGCGGGCTGCCTCCGTCTGCCCCTTCCTGAATGGTGGGGAAGTCGACCTGGACCGGAAATGTACGCATAAGTCATTAAGCTAGACTGCAATACATTGTTCAAAATTTCAACAGCAGGCAGAAAAATGCATTACTAATTAAACCAATCAACATAAGACCTACCTTTCCACAGAACTCACAGAAGTACTTGGAGTTCTGAGACACCTCCATCTTCTTGATTTGCTTACGCAAGCTAGCACCATACCTAGTTCTTGTAACATTGGAATTTGCAAGGGTTAGCTTCAGAAAGTTCTAGAAGCATTAATAAGAATACCATATTTGCCATCGACAGCAACCTTCTTGGTACGCTTCGTCTGCATAGACATAACAAAAACAAGAAATTACAGTCACATACAAAATGTGTTCAGTATAGTATAACTGGTTGATGTGTGATACTTAAGTACAGATGCATCTTCAAGACCAACATTAAGTAAAAGATTGCACGCACTGAAGTTGACATGCCACAAGAACCAAGTATAATTTCTAACATTAGGTATGTAGTTAACCAAAATATCATTTAACTCATAAAATCATAAAAAGGGATACAAGCCACTAGATATATTTTCGTTCCTGCAAGGTCAGGCTGGAGGGCAGATATTGCACCAGCTTGATTAGACTCTACCTCTTTTCTGGATGACCAAACAACTTGATACACTGCTAGTACATAAGAGCGCATTTCGCAGCAACAAACGTTTCAGATTCTCTGTAAGATCACTGCTAAACATCATAAAGAAAGATGTTTTAGGAATAATCACTTGAAGCAGCAAACGAAAACTAGAAGAGTAGAATACTCCTCTCAAAACAGAGAGATGGAAGAGACAAAAACACACACAAAAATGATGGAAATATGAATTGGACCACCGTCGCGGCCACGTCGATGGAAGAGCATCTTGACCGGCTCCTCGATTAGTAACGACAATGATTAGCAGCATTATTCTTAGCTGGGCATCGATCTCACGCTCAGAACATCGTGGAGGCCTAAACCACCGATAGGCTATTTGCGGCTTGATTGGTGCTAATGAGTCGATGGTGACCGATCACCAGCGCCACGCCACAGTGTTCGTACGTGTTCCGGCCATATGCATATGCTTAGAAACAGAACTCTCCTTGGTTGTTGGCACACCCTTAATCTGCAGTGGTTAAGTTAGGCCGGGGGGCCGTACGTGCCAACAACAAGGCTGCCCCAAAACCAACGCATGTGTGTCATCATCGACCTACTAGTTCAGGCCTCAGACACGCTCTTCGACCTGATGTCTCTGCCATTTTTTCAGCCTTTTTTTCGTACTACTAGTACCTTGTGCCTAGGACGTCTATTAATCTAGCCTTGTGTTGGGGGCAGGACCGGATTTCGGCACCCCGTGGACTCCCGGACGCTGCGACACTCGCAGATGAAAAACACGCCCAACATCTCGCCCCGGCGAGATGGCAAACACACACGCGGACGGATGGCAGCTCCTGGCACAGGGCCCCCTCCTTTTCGTCGGGGCGAAAAGACGAGAGCGACGACGGCGCGTTTGGCGATATGCAGGCTCGAGGTTGGTTCGGAGGTTGGTTCGGCCTATTCGCATAGGCGAATAGAACCGCGGAGCCCCGAGACAGTGGCTGGGCAATTTCGCCTTGCCGAAAGGAGGCAACTTGGGCAGGATCAGTGAAGCCCGCGGCGCGGGCGCGATTCAAGCTATTCACCTTGGCGAATAGTCACTAACGGGCCGCCTAGTCACTAACGGGGAGTCAGCGGCCTTTTCGCCGGTCCGACAGCGTCAGCCCACCAGGGGCCACACAGTCGGCCAGGATGCGACATGGGACAGAACGGGTCGGGCTCCTGGGTCCGGTGCTACCTGAGGCGGGTGGCTACCCCGAGTGGTAAATAAATCCAGAGTGTGAGGGAATATACCCCAAATGTGTGGCAGTTATAAGGCATTCTTGTCCGTCAGGAGTCTACGGGCACACATAAATAGCCCCCGTGCAGTGTAAAGGAGAGGAAGGCGCATGTTCAATGAAACCAACCATCTTGTTTCGCCCGTGTTTTTTCCTTTCGTCTTATCCCACTTCAAAGTTTGCTCGCGCGGCAACCAGGAGGCTTGGGCTTGAACAACCCCTTTGCTTTGGTGATTTGGTCATCAGGAATATACAATCTGCGTTCGACTGAAAAAGGCTCATTGGAGTAAGCAGCTTGCACGAACCTGATGCTTATGTGGTAGCCAAGTAAGCCACGCAGACGCAGTCCACAATCTGTCGCGCCAAGTCCTGAATTTGAGCTGTGCAGGGCACGGCAATGCAGAGATGCTTTTACGTGTCGCCGTCGCGTGGCTGGCCGGCTAGCAGCGGCACCGGCACGCGACGGCTTACCGAGACGAGGACGGTCAGACACATACAGGCACAGAGAAGACCCTGTTTTTTCAATCTTCACCTGTGATCCGCCGAGGCCTGCGGGTGCACCGACGTAGTCGCCAAGACGCCAACTGAAATCAAACAGACTACCTGGCAGATCCATATACCGTTTGCAATCGGGTTTTTTGGACGGTTTTGATCTAGCGCATATGTTACCTTTCGCAAATCCTTGCAAAAGAGACGACGCCCATCTTTCGGAAAAAGCAGGGCTATTCTGTCCTGGCTAGACCTGTCGAGGGCATGTGCCATATGTTTGGTTCACAAAAATTCTTTTCATGATCCATGGAAAAACAGTGAAACACAGTAGCATCGTCCTGTACTAGGGCATGAGACATGACCAAGCTCTCCAAGAAGTCGTGTCTAGTTCATGCGTTTAGTTTTTACCTCGTTTTAGATGGATCAGGGATTCATAATCTGACACAACTTTTCCGTTCATGTTGTAAAGTTCTTCCGCAGATGATGTTTTGTCGTGTCTGGACTTTCTTCTTTATCAATATATATCGGCAGCTCTCCTCCTTAATTGAATTTAAAAAGAGAGTCTTATGCGACGGAACATCTTATGTAGCTATACCACGAAGTGCTGTACATATAGGGCGTGATTGGTTGCCTGAACCGGGCCGTCATTTGGTCCATCCCGCATCCTTTGGTGCATTCGTCTGTGTTTGGTTGCCCTACTCACATCTTTCTCCTGCTTCCTCCCGTGCAGATTCGCTCCTCCATCCCGGACGCCACCGTCTTCTCGATCCCCACTTCCCTCTCGGTGCAGGCTCGCTCAGTGCTTGGCGGGAACCTTCGCGCCGAGCGCGGGAGATGAGGCCGTCCGGGCCATAAAGCGCGCGTGGGGGTCTCGGCTAGGGTTACCACCCTCACTCTTCGCCTCTCCTTCCGCCATAGCTCCGGTGCGAACTCCCGTCTTGCTCCCCCTCAACCTCGGTAGCCCTACCGAGGCGACCCTCGCCGACGGATTTCTCTTAGTCCTCCGACGCTTGGACGGTATATATATGCCACCTGCGCTCTTCCCCACCTCTTTTTCACTGTCGATTTTGTTGATTTGTTGGTGGATTTTGCTTGAAATGCCAAGAAATCGGGGTTATTGGTTTGACATCCTCAGATCTGTACGATGCTATACCTGATTTACCTGTTCCTAGCTCAAATCTGTACATGATGCTTTGTATTTGGTTTATACCTCATGTTTTATGTAGATCTTGTACATGCTGATGCCTATTTTGTTGTACACACTGAGCAAAGTGCCTAGAGGTCAATGATGTTGATTGGGTAACAGTATACGCTGGAGGAACACCCTTTGGTGTGGCAGCCGCGTCTTTCATTGTTCATTTTGTCTGATTTTTTGCTTGCTAAGCAGTACACACCCATGTTGCATGCTCGCTTTCTAATGTTGCCCTCCATCCTGTTGTGGTAGACATGGCATTTGAAGCTAGGCGAAGGGCTGCCGCTGCTGTGGTTGTTGCAGTGGCGGCTTAGTTTTTCATGTGGTTTAGGAGGAGAGTTGAAGATTCGCGCTTAGTCACCTATGGTCCCTTGGCTGAAAGGGACATACAGGTGATGAACAACCTTAGATACATCTATGAATCTGATAATGTGCACTGTGTCAACCTTCTTAGAATGAGGAGGGCCCCTTTTTCCAACTTTATGACCTTTTTTGTAGTAGAGAGCCTGTCACTGACAGCATACATGCATCTGTTGAAGAACAAGTAACCATGTTCTTGCATGTTGTTGGTCACAATGAGAGGTTTAGGGTGGTTGACCTTACCTTCAGGAGGTCCGCAGACACAATTAGTAGGTTCTTCCAGAAGGTGTTATATGCGGTAGGAGAGCCGAGGAATAAATTGATTGTCCCTCCTACTTTGGTTCGGTCGTTTATTTTGATGATGCTTGAGTTTTTCATTGCTAAGCAGTGTTGTAGGTGCCTCTAATTGTTTCATATTGCCTGTGATGGTTTTAAAATGTCATGAAAACATGTGGAGACAATGACCTTGTGAGGAACTATGACTTTTGGGCAACCAATCACACCCTTGTTCATGATTTGCTAGGAGTACTATTGTCATGTTTATGTCATTAGAAGCTCTAAGGTCATTGTCAATGCCAAGCTTGTTGAACTGAGGCAAAGTTATCTCTGTTTTCTTCTATTCTTCTTCATTCTGCAATAGCTGGTGGTAACCACACCAAACTCATACATGGGTACTCAGATCTGGGGCAATGCGGCCAACCAAACAAGAACTGGAATCACCAGTTCATACACCGAAACAGTGCAAATGGGGAACCAAACACGACGCTGCTCATCCGATATCTTGTACTCGGATGCAACCAAACACACCCACTTGCATGCTTCCATCATGGCTGGGAAGAGCCTGCACAGGCCCTCCATCCCGGATCACCAGTGCCGGAGCAACCAATCACGCCCATACTGTTCGTTTGGCTTATAAGCCGTACTTTTTTAGCTAACAAATATTATTTCTCTCTCACAACAAATCAGCCAACAATACTTTCAGCCATGGCTTATCAGCCAAGTGAACAGGGCAATGAACGTTATATATCGGTAGCTCTCCTCCTCGGTTGATTTTTTTTTAAAAAAAGAGTCTTACGCAACTAATCATCTCGTGCAGTCGTACCAAAAGTGGTGTACAAACCTTACCGTTATAAGCATCTTCGAAGATTGAGCCGGTAAATCCTAGAGATTGACGAAGATAGCACAGACACCTCGCTACCGACGGGAATGTCGCTTACCACCGAAGGCACAACGCCGTTAAATCTTAAAATATTCGCTCCCACCAATAGTCAAACCCAGGACCTGAGGTTCTACTTAGGACCAGTTTGTTAGGGCTCCTCTCCAGCTCCACTTGCGTCTCCTCCGGAGAAGTCCTACCAAACATTTTGTAGGAGAGGAGCCCTGCCGATGTCCCCTGAGCTGTAACCACTTGTTATAATTCTTTCTGCTATGAATTTTAATGGTTTTGCTAATTTCTGGTAGCTCAAAAATATCAAAACTAAGCCTGAAAAGTTGGGTGCCATTTTATCACAACAATCTTAGAGCAACTCCAATAGATTGGCTAAAATTAGTAGCCAAATTCCGTTGTTTAGTAATTTTGTAAAATATAAAACTCCTTAAAAAAGAAGGGATCCACAACTACCTTGTTATTTTATAAAGTTAGATAGCCGGTGTCCATGGTTGGTTATATATGGCCACCGAAAATTAAGAGATAGTTAGCTTCCTATTTTAGAAAGTCAGCTAGCATATCTGTTGGAGCCTATTTTTTGCTATATAAATCGTAAAATAGCCTGCACAACAAGAATAGCCAATCTGTTGAAGTTGCTCTTAGGGTGCCAATTTTGAAATTCTGAATACGCACAGCTAGTGAAGCCTCGCTTGGCGCATCTAGATTCCCGAGGGCCATCTTAAGTATAGATTTTTTTAGACTAAGAAAAAAAAAGTAAGTGAATGCTAGACCAGTTGGTTTGGCTGGGCGCCTTGCACCCTGTGTCGGCCAGAGTTCAAACCCCCTGGGGGCGGATTTGTTGGCCGGAGGAGACGCGGTTTATCTGCGCGTCGAAAAAAATCCCCTCATCTGTCCCACGCCTGCGTGAGAAGGTCTTCTTCTTAAACAATGCACAGGGTTGTTTTACCCCGCGGGTCGAGTATAGATTTTTCAGACTAAGAACAACTCAAAAATCCCTTTATACCCATACTAATTGATGATAGGAATAGAGATTTTTATATAAAAAAACCCTTCAACAACTTATTTAATCAGGTCTCCAAATATAATCATCATTTATTTTTGGATTTCTTGCTAAGTAAAAATGATATATAGAAAATGTTTTTTATATCTTTCCACCATCTAACAACTTTTCTGTGTCTTATGCGTATACTCTAGAGAGTGAGTCTCATCTACATCTTTGGCTAACGAGAAATTCGGAACAGAGGATACTATATTTGAAGATCTAAATAAAGAAGTTGTTGGAGGATATTTTTCTAACCAAAATATCTACTCCTATCAATTAGGAATGATATAAAGAGACTTTCAGAGTTGCTTTAATAATATTAAAGAGTCTATTTTAATATAACAAAAAAAAATAGATTAATCATAGCTCAATCTATAATTTTTAGAGCCAAGAGTAAAAAATACATAGGTGCTACGTAGTATTCTAAGCCAAAGCTCTACTAAATGGAACCGAAATGTTTACGCAGCATTAAGAAGGTTATGTTTGTTGGGTCGACACGTTCAAGGCATCAGCCGACAAAATAAGTTGGGCAAATGCTTAACTGAAGGGCCGCCCGGGAAACATGGTTGGACACCCGCGTTTGCCGTGACCTGGTGTAGAGCATCCCTTGCCACCACCCGCCAAAGTACAGCAGGTGGTGACATCACGGCTACATGAGCGTATCCATGTCGAATTTTCATTTCCCCAAGGAGACAGAGGTGATGGTCATATGGTATGGTATGGTACCCTGCTTGGCCGACGGGACAAGATATGTTCCACGGCAATAAAAGGCAAAAAAATTGCTAGGGAAGATGCCCTGACATTGTTTTATCAACTCTTTTTTCAAGAAGAGGGGATTCTTTTATTTTGACACAACGGGAAAGATGCCTTGGAATGAAAAAGGTAAACGATTTTTTTCTTCTTGATGAGAGCAAGGGGTATACATATCCGTTTTCTTTTATATTTCTTCGAGAGAACACTTAAAAGAGTGTTTCAGATATATCTCAAGAAAAACAAAGGCTAATACCATCGCTAGATAAAAAACACAAAACGACCTCTAAAATATAAGAGTACATCAAAGACCAAATCAGTCGTCATCTTCTTTCGGGCATCCACTGCCTGCGGAGTTTAAAGGTCGCACTGCAAAGACAACAAAGAAAAAGGCCACCTACAAACACCCTCGTTAAACACGTGGCTTTGAAGACCGCAAAATCCACTCTGCTAACAACGAGATCTAGTATCCACTGAATGAGCATCGGCTGGAGGAATTCTCCAAGGAACACAAGTTTACAATCCTTCACCATCAAAACAGAGTGTTGAAGATTCCGAACCTTGAGGTTGAACAGACCAAAAGAAGGGGTCAAGATCGCCGCATCGAAAGCCAACCAATTGCTTCCACTGATAAGCACACCAACTGCCAAGATCTAAAGAAGATCAACATATCTGACAGACCAGACTCTCACTGGTCTTCCGCCAATACCAGATCGAACGTCGTCGAGGTAGGGAGAGACCGGATAAACCTTATTCCAAAGTACCATCGTCACCACCACCTCGTCAATGACACCAGAACCAAACCCTAATCTAGAACTACAAAGAGAAAACCCCGCTCCTCAGTCCACGGGAAAGAAAGCAAAGAACCAAGAACTGACTAAAGTTTAAGAACGGATGGTCTCTGTGAGCCCTCGGGGGGAAAACCAACACGACAAGGAATTATTATGGGCACTTCTAGCACTCAATTTTCTTTCTGCCGATGTCAAATCAGATGGGAGGAAAAAATATGCTGCAGCACTTTGATTTTCCTTTGTGGTTCTTCTCCTTTTCCCATGCCCTTTCTCTCGAGGCTAGTGGAGCATCACACAAAATGCTTCCCATTGTACTAGTACTACTACGTGTCTACTACTGTCTAGTCACCATTTGGTGCCTTTTCTTTTCTGGCATCAATCGAAAGGTGGCAAAGAGTGTCCTTTCTACATAATAATGGCAGTGTGGGTGACCATTGCATTGCGGTTGCGCCCCTCCTCTTTTCTCAGTTCATTCAGCAACTAATACTACATGCTTTGTTGCCCCTGGAAGAAATAGAAAACCATGATGCTACACGCGTAGTGTTGTTTAGCATCTAGCATGGGCTCACCGCCGCACTCACTACCTTTTTTCCCCGGGACAAGATCAAGATCGCGATCGCCGGCCGTTGGTTCGTTTTGCAACGGGTTTCCGTGGTCCTCTACCTGCTTCCCCTGCCTTCTAGTGCCAGAATCAGCCACTTTCTAGCCTATTCTCCCTTGCCTTGCCTGCCCATTCCTCCCGCAACTTGCACGGCCGCCCACTCCCACGGCTACGCCTAACACCGAATTCTCGTCTGCATTCGTCTTCGTCCCGTAGCGTTTTGCTTTTGCCATTGCTATGTACTCTATCCGTCCATCCAAAAAATACGATTCTCGCTTTTTTAAGTCAAATGGTATAAAATTTAACTAAAATTATATAATATATATACTAATATTTATAATACAAAATAAGTCTCACAAATTGATTTATAAAATATATTTTTATAATAAATCTAGTTAAAGATATAAATATTAATACTTTCATTATAATTCGATTAAAATTAAACTAGTTTGACTTGCACGTAATTTATAGTTGTATCTTTTGTGGATGAAAATAGTATAACTCGTAAACTCATACGAACTACTAAGCCAGCTACGCAAAAAGCCCGAGGACCTAGGTTTTACACTTATTATCAGCGATGTTAAAGCAAGAAGAATAGCGTTATGGCACCAACGAAGGTTTTGTAACTTCAAAGGAAAGCAAGAAGAATAGCAAGAAAGCTGAGAGTAATAGAGATGTAGATATAGATATAAATAGATATTGTTTGACAATCGACCTAGGCGTAGATGTAGCTAGATGTCGTATGATAGTTGACACTCAATAAATATCTCTTAGTTTTGAGAAATTTAGAAATCATTTGGTTGCAACAAATATCTGGAAATTTATGCATAAACAGAGCTCAAACAAGGAGGCTCGCAGAGGATCCGAGTCATGCAGTCCTACTCCTGCCGGCTGCCGTGTGGGATACAATGCAAAAGGTGTAATTAAAGAACAGTAATGCTATAGACCTGGCGTCCGGGGCGGCTAGACGCACTGTTCCACAGACCGCTCTATACTCGCACTTCACTTCCTCTCGCTCCGCTCGTTGCCTCTACTCGCTCTCTCCCGCACCCACTCCACCCGCTCCCCCACACTCGATCTCTCCCACGCCACTCCTCCGCCCGCTCTCCGGGCCGTCCCCAGGACAGGGACACTGCGCGCCGCGCCCGCGAGCTCGCTGCGCGCCCGCCCGCCCGTGCTCCCTTCCTCCCTCCGTCCCTCGCCCTCCGCGACCTCCATGCACCCCCACTCTCCCTGCGACCCGGCTCCCGCATCCCCACCTGAAACGACCTGATTTCCACGAAGGGAAATCCACAGAGTCAAAGTGTAATAAGACCGTTGTAGATCATATTATCCAAATTCTAGTCGAATATCACATCCATACAACGATAATATCAGAGTACAATTAGTGCGGAATTACATAAATTATTACATCGCCGTATTGGCGGAATCAAAAGTAGCATTCATTCAGAACAGCTTGAAGATAAGATCGTTAAACTTGAGCGTAGGAACGAACCCCTCAACCGTCAAACTCCTCGGAGCTATACTCCTCAGCAGAACCTGTGTGCCAAAATTTATTAGTACGATTTGTACTGGCCACTCCCACCCTATGAGCATTGATTTATGAAAATTGGATGCAAGTTGGATATAATCAAAATGAACCTATAAGGCTGGGATTTCCTATGTTTTAGCATATCAAGTATATAAGAATAGTTGGTCAAGTTTTAACACAATTCCTACACCCATTCCACCCCATTTCCGTCTAGAGCCAGGTTTCGATCCTGGGATCGATATACCACCATCTCCACACCATCACCATACCACAACCATACCATCGCTCAGTCGACAGGCCAACTCTCTCTCGGTACTGTCTCAAGGCCCGTAGCCCCTGGCTACGTCCGAACACTCACTCCCCGGGGGAGAAGAGAAGGACTCATCTCACTATCTAGTTTAAGCGAAACCCAGGAAAGGTCCATAGCCGACAAGTCGGTATATGTATCGATCGATCAACCATACACTCTGCAGAGGTTTTACATAACCACAAGATCCGCCTTCCTCGCTGACCGTCATCAACTGGGCTAATTCCGGCCGCTTGCTAGCCTAGGATAATGCCACTCTACCATTCAGCTCTGATACACCCCAAGTCTAGTCTGGGGTGGCTGAAACTGTGAGTCATGAGCCAGGTCTACAAGGTCTCCATGAAGTCTTGGAAGGGTGTGGGGGAAATCCTCCACGCCCCGTACCTCTCTCATTGTCCGCTATCAACCTAGCAGTAGTAGCAATATCCTACCCAGTAGTCTGTCCGTCCCGCACCATATAGGGCGAGTGGTACGTAAGGCTTCCCGGTGAATCTGAGTACTAGTAAGTTCTTAGGGGTGACCAAGCCAGAATGTCTTCATCAAGGTTTTCATTTACCGTGCCACCACAGCACCTCCACCCTGGACTCCTCCCATCATAGGTTCACACCCAGGGCCACCTCATATACCATTTACCCACCACAGGTATCCATTCCAGGGGTGCCCAGGTAGCACCCCACGGCAAGACTTGCCCCAGGCTCGTCGTATACTCCAACTTGGTCGACACAACCCTCACCCTTCACGCACCCAAGTCACACACGCAGCACTCTCCCCATAGTCTAGATAACACCAGTTTTCCACCACGCATCAACGTAGTACAAGCGTAGTAGAAGTATTAAGCAATGAAATATAGCAGCAAACGTGTTACTAGCCTAACAGCAGGGTGAGCAGGGGTAAGGTTGCGTCAAGGTAAAGGCCATCATGAAAGCATACTACCATGCAAGTCCTATCATAGTGTGATCATAACAATAAAGTAAAGCACTAGCATTTCTATTTTAGCCATGCGTAATAGGTGCTACGAGATTGGGTGGGATGTGGCACCTTCAGTGTAGTCATCTCCGTACTCCTCACGGTACTCACGATCCTCATTCATCCGGTTCTCCTCCGAGTCTGCAAACGATCGCATTATAGTCGCGTTAGCGACGTCTATAGATTAGCACAAAGAAGCAATGAAAATTCAAAAGAGCCAAATGCACTCAAACATGGGTTCATTGCGTAGAGCTCAATTTTAGATGAATTTTGGTCCTAGTTTCATATTTTTCTGAGGTCATATGAATTAGTTATGAATTTCTGAAGTTTTAATCATTTCTGAAAATGGAAAAGGCTGAATTAATCCTAGGCTGACACGTGTCACGCAGTGACTGGTCCACGTGGCATGCTGACATCAGCATGATGATTCCGAGCTGACAGGTGGGGTCCTGCTGACGTCAGCTTGACATCAGCATGACGTCATCAACGTCATCCGTTCTGGCAGGTGGGGCCAGGGTCTCTGTGTCGCTGACATGTGGGGCCAGGTCAACCGTCAACGTTGACCGATCAACGGTCAACCAGGTTGGGTCTCGACTGGGCTTTGGTGGGCCTAGACAGGCCTGGATTTGGGTCGGGCTCAGCCCGCCACGTGGCCTCGTCATAGAGTGCCACATCGCCTTCTGGGTTTCGGGTCGGGCTCGAGTTCACGGCTCGCGGTCCACGGTGGACGCATGCGTCGGTCTACGGTGGACCGCTTCTCCTTCCGGTGAACCGCGTCCACCCTTCTCCCTGTCTCTCTGTGGTCTACGTGCACCGGGCGCACGAGTGGGCGGTCCAGGGAGGAAATTCCCCCCCTTCCTCCACGCGGTGGGTTCCCGTCGGTGACATACCTCGCCAGTGAGCTCTTACGGCGACGCTGGCGTCCAATTAAGGTGGGGGAATGCTTCACCAGGCCTCGGCCAACACGGTGGTGGGGTCTAGGTGGTGGCCAGGGCTTTCCAGTGCGTTGGCCACGATGGTCGGTGGCTTGGTCGTGGCGGTGCCCGCCGGTGGGGCAGCTAGGGGCTGTTCTAGGGGTCCTGGTGCCCCGTTCCCGTCCAGACGGCTAGCGGGCGACAGGGTGAAGTGACGACAGTGACCAAAAGGCGTGGCGGAGTCCGCGAGCGGTGGTGGTGCACGGCGGAGCTCCGGCCGAGGTCCGGTGCTCGTGGCCAGGGTGCTGTGGGCGGCTAATGGGGTCTCGGTGTACACGGCTACCCTCCGGGTGTCACGGTGGTGCTACGACTACGTCCTAGTCCGGCGAGGCGGCCGGGTGCGCCAGTGGTGGCCGCGCCATGATGGCGGCGTCGTGAGCGCGGCGTGCGCGTGCTCTGCTACGACGTCCATGGGGCTAGGAGGAGTCTCAGCAGCGAGGGACTCACCGCTGGTGTCGAAGATGAAAGGATGGCGGTGCAGTGGAGGGTCGTGGCCGTGTAGACGGAAGCAGTGCAGTGCCAACCCGCAACAGTAATGAAGACGACGGCGTCGTCTTCGGCTCCGACGACTTCGGCAGCACGCGGGTGGCTCCGATCCTCCTCTTCCTTGCTCCTCACTCGTTCCTTCTTCCTCTATCCCCTCTCTCTCTTGGCTTGGGTGTGCGGTGGATGGCCACCAGATGGTGGCGGGGCACGGGGACGCACTTGGGCAACCGGGGCTGGGGCTTTTATAGCCGAAGCTCGGCCAGGCATGGAGCGAGCGACTGGGGATGGCCAAGGGGCGCGCGGAGGGCTGTGATCGCGTCGAGGCTAGGGCTACGGGGTCACGACGCGGCCGCGGGTGCGTTGGCGAAACCAATTTCGCGTTCCTTGGTCAACAAGGCGGGGGACAGGGAGGCGACAAGGTCACGACTCGGCCATGGCCATGGCAGGCGCGCACGAGGGGGGGGGGTCACGCCGCAGGCGTGACTTCTGTCAGACTTGGTCGGTCCGGCTGGCGTCCTTGAGCGCGTCCGATCGGTTGATGGCGCGATCATGCGGCCGAGGCGGATTGTGTGGAGCTCCCGCTCCCGTCTCTGTTCTGCGATCGGGAAAAGCGGGGGGGTGAGGTGGGTGATGACACTTGGGCCCCGCTTGGCAGCGGCTTTCGTCGGGTGATGGCGTGTTGGCGTGCTGGCGCGTGGGGTCCGATGGCGATGGCGACGCCTGAGTTGGGCGATCTGCTGCTGCTGCAAAGAAGTGAAATTTGGCCGGTCATACTATCAAGGCTAAGCGGCCGAAAGCGAGCCGAGCCAATTCTGGGAACCTTCTTCTTTTCTTCTTTTTTTTCTGCTTTTTATTTTTCTTCTCCTTTGTTTAAATTCAAATTGATTTGGAATTTGAATTCAAAATTGGTGTACCTTATTCATTGGAGTTTTAGATATGAGGCCCACAACATTCTTTTACATATATATATTAGGATTTTATTTAGCTATTTTGTATAACAAAAATAAGTGTAGTTTTGTTATACAAAAATGGAAATAGTTTCCTCTTTAAGCATTTATTCCTTGGTTTGATTAATAATTAATTTATGGTTTATTTCTTTAAAGGAGTTGTTAGGCATTACTTAAAACAAATGAAAATCCAAATCACCATTTGAGTTAACAGTGTATGCATGGGGTAATAACAAAGGAGTTGTTGGCTTCTACAGATGTCACTCAATATTGCATGGGGTAATAACAAAAAAATTTATAGTTGTGATTTTTGGTGTGTGGATTTTTAGGTTGTTACACCACTGGAGATGAGGACGACAGCGGCGGCTCCGACGAGGTAACTCGCAGAGGGATCTGGATCTGAGGCCTGCTCCTCCTCCTCTGGATCTGATCCCTCCTCCTCCTCCTCTGGATCTAAGGGATGCGGCGGTGGCTAGGGTTCCGACGAGCTCTCGGTCAGATCTTGATGCGTTACACTGTTTTTTTATGTTGCAACAGATGATTTCGAATGTTGCAATGAGATTTTTGTTGTTGTTGCAACATATGTTTTTTTGATGTTGCAGTACTACTGCTTGATATGTTGTAGTACATTTTTTCGAATGTTGCAGCATAATTTTTTGATGTTGCAGTACATATTTTTTTTATGTTTACAGTATATGTTTTTTTGATGTTGCAGTACATGTTTTTCAATGTTACAATACACATTTTTTCGTTGTTGCAGTATATATTTTTCATTATTGCGTCAGATTTTTTTAGACGTTGCAGTGCTTGTTTTTCAATGTTGCAGTAGATATTTTTTTGATGTTGTAGTACATATTTTTTGTTTGTTGTAGTAGATATTTTTCGTTGTTGCAGTAGATATTTTTTGATGTTGCAGTGTATGTTTATCAATGTTGCATATTTTTTTTCGATATTGCAGTTGGGGAAGGGGGTGCGTTGGGGGAGGGGGGACGGGAGCGTGTTGGGGAGCGGAGCCGTCGTCGTGGGGGGGGGGCACGGCGTGGTGGGGGTGCCCTACGGGGCGAGGCAAACAGATGGGGATGGGGATGAGGGATGAGGGATGAGGGATGGGGATGGGGATGAGGATGGCGATGGAGATGGGGACGAGGTGCGGAGACGCGAGGTGCGGACGTGTTGGGCGTGCGCGGGGGCATCCCGATGGAAGCGGGCTCGGTTGCGGACGATGGGGACGAGGTTGGGGATGAGGACGAGGCTGCTGGTTGTGGGCGGGGGGCATCCAGGAGCAGCAGCGCGAGCGTTCGACGTTAGCGTCCGGATCAAACGTCTGAGCGCTAGCAGTTTCTATTAAAGAAAGCCAAAATATATAGGCGCAGCCTGCACGCTACAAAACTCTTGCAAAAGAAACCTGCAAGCAACCGCAGCCGTCCTCCACTCTCCTATCTCCCAGGATCATCAAAAGTTCAAAACCGCATAGACCGAAAATCGCCATCCATCCACTCCACCAGAAAAAAAAAGCTTCCCAACCGATTAAACCCCCCTCGCCGAAACTCGCCGCCGTCTCCTCGCCTTCACCGGCTCCACCGCTGTCTCCCACGCCTCTGCCGTTTCCTCGTCGTCTGCCCGCCTCCGCCGTACCGGCCTCCTCCCTCGCCTCGTCGTTCACCAGTTCTCGCGTGCTGCCTCAACCCCGTGCCATGTCTGTCTAACTGACGCCTCGTTTATCGCACTCTGCAGCGGCGGCCGGAGCAGGCTAGGTTACCGGAGGCCCCCCGGCGCCCCCACTTCGCGGTCGAGCTGGAGGACACGCGTAGCAACGCCGGGTTCTTCTGCGGCGAGCTGTGGTGTGGCCTCATGGAGCCCAAGGGCGAGTTGGCCCAGAAGCGTATCCTTCCTTCTCATTTCGCTTCGCTCCCCGTACGGCTTATTATTTCTCTTTTCGTGGATCCCGTGGATGGATTCCTGGAGCTCATGCGATTGCTATTCTTGTTGTTGCGAGTTTTTTTTTTGGTTGGATCAATAGAGTTTCAGTAGCTGTTTTAATTTGAAGTACTGGAGTGTGGAATTTTGTCGCTCCTGTTGCTATTCAACTCCGTTTTTATCCTCCTATAAAAAGTTTTTTTTGTTAATTATGGACTTTGGAAAACGAAAACAGTCTTTGCATCTGGATTGCCCTTGGATCACAGTTTGCCAGAACTTGTCACAGAATTGTCTATGCAGTTTTTTTTTCTTTTTCATGAGCAGGCTGAGTAGAATTCTGATCAAAATTTTGATCCATTTTAAATTTATTAATCCTGACAGTTGACATTATTGAGCCTTTCCATTCTGTCATGTTAGGGTTGCTATTAGCAATCCAGTAATATATGCTATTATTAGGTGCCCTTCATTATTGGGGTTTGAGAGATGGTGAGAGCTGAGCCAACTCCCATTTATTTGACAGGTACACCAATAATATGGTGCCTGCACTGAAGGATTCCTGTATATTGGTTAGGTTGGCGTCGCATGTCTCAGTCCCTCAAATCTAGTTCAGCTAGAGTTCCTTGACCACCCTTGCATTTGTGAAACAGAAATGAAATTTTATGTACTTTAACAAAATAATCTATTGTTTTTTTAGAACTATCCCTATGAGCCATTGATGAAAGCTGCACAATATCAGCCTGATGTTATGTCTGTTGATCACTGTACTGTGGCTGTGGTTGGCATATTTTATTGGCCACTCCCCACTCGTGGACAATGACCCTTAGAAGTATATATTCTGTTTTCAAACCTTGACTTTTCTGTCATCCAGCTATTGAAGAAGCAATCGACAGCTTGAAGATTGATGCTAGCACGAAGGCAAGCAATGTTAACTTGGTGAGATTCTCATTCCCATACACAATTTACTAACTTGCTTATCTTCTTAGCGTATAAGGAACACCTTTCTTTCCTTCTTTGTCCTGTGGTTGGTTGGTTGTGCTATATCCTTCTTGATGCCTTTCATCTTCGACCCTTGTAGCCTGCTTAGAAAGATGCAAGTTCTTCTGATGCAGTATCTTGCATTTCCTCCGGCGATGCAGCTAGTACTGTGAAGGAAAGTGAAATGAACCAAGAAACTTCTTTTGGGGACCAAGGGATGTATTACTATGGATATTATTATCCTGGTGGGTAGATTATGATTTGATTATTTTCTTTTAAAAAGAAGTTCATTCATTTGCCTACTTGATTATTTAGTGCAGGTTCATATGGAGGATGGGATGAGAATGGCTACTTTGTTGGATATAATGGCCTAGAGGTGCACCCAGCAGTAAGTTATAATAATAGTGTACTTCATAAAGTCTCACATATGCCTTTCCTATTGTAGTCACCAGTGGTCCTAACTTTGAAGTCTGGTGCACTTTGTGCGTCTCTATGGTGGTACCAACGAGCTTTGCACCTGTCGGCTGTCATCTTTTCTTGACATGTTTGGGAAAGTGGCCTACTATTTTTAGTGTCACTCTTTATTCTTCTATTGTTATCCTTGTGCCAAAAATCTCTCTGCAGGATTTGTTAAACGATTTTTATTGCCATCGCTCTATATGCTGTCATGACCTCATGACTATTCTGCTGTTCTGCTCGAGATAAACAATGAATGATTGCCATTGAATGAGTATACCTGTTTTTAGCGAGGACAAGTTGTTTTAGTTGCATGCCTGCTATGCAAGGAATTAGTCAGTTCATATATATACTTTTCAATCCTATTTGAATGAAGTGTAAATTATGAGTGTTGTTTGAAGTATTCAATTTCAAAAGTGGTGATTGAATTGTTGCCTTTTTTTTAATTATTTGGCATCTTTCTTTTCCGGTCTCATCATTTCCAGGATGAACTGTTCCTTGACTGTGCAGCTGTTAAAGCTGTTTGCACAAGAACTTGTTTTATATCTGCCTTATGTTCCATTTCAGGTGGTTCAAGCTGACAATGGGTCATATCTGTGTTATCTTCCGGGGTATGAAAATGGATATGCTTCTTATAGTCCGGTTGTTCCTGGAGGCATTGCTAGTGTCGATGGTCAATATGTCAGCACACCTGACATTTTTGCTCAACCAATTGCTTACGGAACTGAACTAGTACCAGCATACTCATGGGACCCTTCTTTTGTTCTTCTGGATGGGGTTCAGGGACATCCAGTTGGTGTGCATCAAACAAATTATGCTGCAAGACCAAAATATTCTTCTAATAAGCATGCTATTCCTTCTTCGAAAGCTGCCCGCAGTGCAAAACCCGCAGCAGATACTGTCAAAGGATCATCATCAGGTCTAGAAACTGTACCAAATGCTGCTAATAGCAGCCCATCATCGAAGGGTGCAAATAAGGTAAACCTTGTAAAACATTGATCTTGCCATCTTGGCCCATGCCCCATAAAGGTAGGAAACTTACTTTCACATGCTTGTTCTCATGCTAGGCATCTGGTGCTTCCATAACAAAAGGATATCTTCCATCTAGCAAGTTTGTGATGCATAGTAATAACCAAGGAAAAAACAGTGTTTATCAAAGCAAATGTATCAATGTGAAAGAAAGTGGTAGAAGCTGGAACAACGGTGAGAAGCTTAAGACGAGAAATAAGTTAAATGGACATGGTGATTCTGAATCTAATGAGAACAGCCACACTGATAACTCAAAACACAGTTTGAGCCCTCAATCTTATGTTGGGTTGTCAAGTGCAGGGGGTGCTAACGCTAGCATACCTTCACATGTTGCAATAAGCAACAATGCATATAATCTTTCAGATTTTGTTACAAAGTATGAACAAGCTCTATTCTTTGTAATTAAGTCTTACAGTGAAGATGATATTCACAAGAGTATCAAGTACAATGTCTGGGCAAATACTCCTAATGGAAATAAAAGGCTTGACAATGCCTATAGACTTGCACAAGAAAGGATGGCAGAAAAAGGAACCAAATGTCCTGTTTTCCTTTTCTTCTCAGTAAGTACACGCTACTAATTGTTCCTAGAGAATTATTTTTTTTCTCATGAACATCACCTTGAATCTCAGAGTATAGTGTCCCCGTGGTATTCCAACATTTGTTCTTATTCAATGTATCTAACTGTTGTTTGAGCACTTAGTTTCACGTGAGAAGTGCACAACAGGAAGCGATTAATTTCTAATTTATCTGTTTATTTTAAAATAACATGCCATTTAGTTTCTTTGTTCCATGGAACTTTTAGAATTCTGTTCTAGTAATCATTACAGCCATCTAAACATGGTGTACCAGTATGTAGGTAGAACATGGCAACCTTTGTTTTAACTATCTGATAACACAGTTCTGCCTTGGTTTTTTTCATACTTTGTTTCACATGTTCGTAGCAAGTTAATGAGTTGCATATCGAAGTGGCCCTTTTATGAAAAGGGTAGCATTATTATTTTTCTTCTGACCTTTTCATGTTGATTATTAAACTATAGGTTAATGCTAGTGGTCAGTTCTGTGGCATGGCTGAGATGGTTGGCCAAGTAGATTTCAACAGGAACATGAACTTCTGGCAACAGGACAAGTGGAACGGTTTCTTCTCGGTAAAATGGCACATTATCAAGGATGTTCCTAATCCACAATTTCGCCATATAATTTTGGAGAATAATGAGAATAAACCTGTGACAAACAGCAGGGACACGCAAGAGGTAACCTTCCAATACTTAGCAAGAGTTTCTTGCTATTTTTTACGGCAAGAGGTGGAGCTTTGTAAGTTAATTCTCATTTCATGGCAATATGTCTGGAAATCTGTTTGTTCATAATATTTCATGCTATTGCCCATGTGATTTTCCTTGCTGTTGAAACAATCAATCCTATTTGTGCTCTGTGTGATTAATGAATCTTCCATGATCTGAATGATTCTCTTGATTCTTCTATTTTGTATGAAACAAATGCCAACAACTTTATAAGCATCGGAACCACTTTTAGGTTCTGGTCTATTCTATTCTTCAGTTTCCCCTGTTTTACTAATCAGTTAGGGTGTTTCATTCTTGTCTAAATATGCTTTTCTTGCACTGTAAAGACGGTATTTTGGTTTAATTGTACCACTGATTATGTATGATTTCAAATCCAGGTCAAATTTTCACAAGGTACAGAGATGTTGAACATTTTCAAGAACTTTGCGTGTAAAACATCAATACTGGATGACTTTGACTTCTACGAAAATCGGCAAAAAGTAATGCAGGACAGAAGAGGCAAGCCGCTTACTACGTCGTTTGATCACCCATTGGTATGGAGTGATGAACTGAATAGTCTGAACTCCTATTCTTTAACAACAATATTATTTGTTTCTATTTGTTCATTGTATTTACGGACCATATAAAGCAAATAGTTTTACTTGGTCAAAATGGCAGTGCTATGCTTCTTGGTTTATGTTTGGTGGAAGGTTATGGGTATTTCAATTGAGACCTAGAACTTCCTATAGGAATACACAAGGAAATAATACAATTGGACAAAATAGATAATGAGAATCATCTCCATATCATTTTACATTTCTTAACAAATATAATCTGTTTGGCTATTCTAAGTGCTTTTTTTCTGGGTAAAGAACTTGTCATTTTGAATTCTTTGGTCCAGTATTTTTTTCTGTAACTTAATTGACCCGATTGGCTTTTGGTGACAGAAGATTTTAGTTGCACATATTAATATCTCCTAATAATAGTAATCTGTCATTTACATTATCATTAACAAATAACGATTATTATGTCCCTCATTGATTTTCATCTTCTATGCAGCCAAAAGCTGAAAAAACTGCAGAAATTAAAAGGCAAACACAATTGGTAAGTGCCACAGAATTTGGTAGAGCCAAGAGTAATGAGGGGCAGGGCAACAATGTTGGGATGGTACATGATACAACCAAGGAAAATGAGGAGCAGAGCAACAATGTTCCAGAAGTACTTGATGCCTGTAGTAACAAGGAGCAACCCAACAAAGTTGCAACACAAGGATGATGCCATGCGCTAGGTGAACTAGGGAATGAGATAGCCTCTGGAATGGACTTCAACCTGAATGATAAATTTGATGTGTACAATGTCAAGAAACCATCATTTGTCATCGGTTCTCTTCCATTTTCTCATGCAAGCGGAAAAGGAAAAAGAAAGTGAAGCTATGGGACTGTCTTCCCACGAGAAATGTTCAATGACTGGGAAAAAGGTTCTAGGGCACATTTAGGTTGAGCTCCCTGGTGCTAGGCATTAGAGCCCCTTCCTTGTCTATTTTATTTTTCATCTCGGAGGGTATTTTCTTTTCTTGTGTTGTGTTTTTTTTTCTCTTGTTATTCCTATTACACTGCTGAGATTTTGCGAAGCAGTTTGCGCTGTGGTCCAAAGATGCCAGTTTGCCTTATGGCTGGGTGTGCTTAAGGGAGTGTTTGTTGCTTTGTGGGTTGTCCTCTAGGATGTGGTATGTGTTGACTGTTCCTTTTAGAATCTGTGCTCTTGTTCTAGAAACTGACATAGAAGAAAAGAGAAAAAAAAGAATTGTGAGGGATTTGGAATTAATTACAATAACTTAATCGTATGTTACTGTTTCTTCCATTATCAAGCAAAGGAACAAAAAGGATTTGAAAACCTGTTGATGTGTACTTCGCCGATACCATGTCTCTTGCAGCCTGCTATGAACCTTTCGTTTTCGCTTGGTTCTTTATGGCCAAATTGGGTGTTCGATTCGGACATCTGTGGTTGGCCTTCGCCGCGTTCTGATGAATGAATATATTTTTTTGAACGCAATGATGAATGAATATACAGTATGTGTAAGACTGTGGAGCACTTTCCAGAGTGATTTCGACGGATTGTGAACTGACATCCAGTCCTTTCGGAAAGGGACTTCCTATCTGTTTGCTTTCTGGGCATATGTATAAAGGTCACTTTATCGATGCTATCATATTGCCTTTTGAAACGTTGAGAAGAATTTTGTTTATGAATCAAATATGCTATGGGGAGTGGACGGCATTTTCTGAGGCTCCGTTCGCGTGCCCTTAAACCCGACTTGATCTGTTTCTTTTTTCATTCTGGAACAGTGTTTTTCTCTCACAGATTTCTCCAGAATTCATCCAAACCATTCAAATTCCTTCAGAACCAGAGTCGGCTGATTGCTTGCTCTTCAGTGAGGAGCAGAGGGTGTTGAATTGCTTGGTCTGTGAAGTGGCAAGCTTCAGCTGCTTGTTCGCGTTGTTAAAACATACATAGTATTTTGTAACTGGAGATGGTTCTTTCCTATGGTAGAATAGGTCCACATGATTCTTCCTTTCTTTTCAGATGCTTCTTTTAATTGCCAATCTTTAGCTGCTATGATTACTTTCTTGTTTGATAACGAGTGATTATACCCCACAAACATGGATTTAAGGTTAGCTTATGGAGAGAACCCACGCTAAGCTATTGCTATTTTTTCCGCTATGTCAACTATACGACCTTTATATTGCACTTTGGCGCTGCTAAATTGTTTGGTTGTAGCTTTGAAATAGTGTTGCTATTTCAATTTTAGCTATAAGAGTGACAATTTAGTTCACCCTGTTCGCTGATGCTAAAATTTGGCTTATGTTGATGCTTATGCTGAAATGTTGTGAGAGAAAAACACGGTTCCATGTCTAAAAAGTAGTTCTGAATAAGCTCAAGCAAATAAGGGGATTATCTATTTTATATTTTGCTGCTAAGTTGGTCTTTTGAAAAATTGAACACTCTGAGTCTCATGTGCCATATTAAGTAATGTTTCCTAGACTCCTGATGCCTTGTAAACAGATTTGTGTCATCAAATTTCGTGGTTCTAATATTTTTGTGAATCAATTACTTGTATTTTCTATGGTTACCTTAAAACCGCTATATGTTATTGTTCCGTTACAATTGTGCTATACTTTATAGCTTCTAGATGCCACTATGTAGTATAGCCTGCAATTTAAAACCTTGCTCACAAATCATAGGAATATATGCCCAGTTTGGTTTGGAGTTTATCATTTTGTTACGGAGTAATAAACTAATAATGCAACCATGTTTTAGCGAAGTGTTGTGCTACGACCGAAAAAAAAATCCATGGATTAAATCTGCCCCTAAATTTTTTGATCGGGTATAACTTGGACGCATGTAACCCATACACTTCGCATTCACATCATACGTACACATGTGTGCGCGACACGTAAAGAAGAGCAGATGTTCGTTTGGCTGTGGCTTGTTGTAAACAATCGTAAATTTCCAGCCGAAACAGTATTTTTCTCTTACACAAACCAGCCAGCAGTACTTCTTCACGAACCAGCAACGATACGAACCAGCCAACCGAATAGGCTGGAGATTGAGAGGCATCGCCTCCAGTGCATGAGAAACGCACAGTACCACCGAACGCGCATACGTGCGTGTACCTTAAAATTTCTAGAAAAATTCTAGAAAAAGATATGATCACTCAAGTTTAAACCTTGGTGGTAGCATGGCACTACCACTGCACGGTAGGCCCATTCGCAAATCTGCTCCTGATTTTTACTGTCGTCGGCGAACGATCTTGCCACCCTCGGTTTCTTTCGTAGGCGCCGCAAAACACGAATCCTTGCGTTCGTTGGGTCGCTGAAAATGTTAACCTGAAGGCAGCCCATTGTTGAAGGATAATCAAAGAAATTGTCAGCCCAACCCAGTACTGCCCAAGTCTTCAGCTGCTTCATTTCCCGTTAGGCCGTTTATGGGCCTAAATACTTAAAACTGAAGATGGGCTGTTGAAAGTACAATACACCAAATTTACCAGGGCAAGCTACCAAACAGGCTCCAAATCTGGAAAAAGAAAGGGAAACCAACCGATCTACAATCCATTGTTGAATTTCATGCGTGCTAACTTGGGCCAAACCTATGGCTACAGTTGGTTACTTGCAATATTGGTCCACAATCATCTCTAAAAACATGAGTGCAGTCGGAAGAAAACTTGAGGCAGAATAGTCATTTTAGCCCCCAACTATCACATGAGACTCAGTTTTGTCCCTGAACTTTCAAGACGATTGTTTCGGTCTTTAAAGTTTACTTTTGGGCTTAGTTTCATCCATGAACTATCAAGGTGTGTTTCACTCCTCAAACTTTTCCTTTTAGTTTCATCCATGTATGTCAACTATCGGATACCATGTTGGTGCAGGAACCATTCGTCGACATCCCTGAAGAAACGATCCGAGAGGCGCTCAAAGTTATTCTCGGTACCGGCATTCACTGATACTTCTACAATTCTACTTTATGCCATTGCAACTTTCACCACCTGACATCTCTAACTCTTCTCCTGTTTCAATCTATTCAGACGTAAGAAACCAGCCGGTGCTCATCCACTGCAAGAGAGGCAAGGTAAGCCTCTTGCATTCCAGTTCAGCATTTCCCTTCCACGATACTACGATAGCATTTGATCTCCCTGACGCTGACGCGGCGAGTGTTTTCTTTCAGCACCAGACTGGCTGCGTCGTCGGATGCCTGAGGAAGCTGCAGAAGTGGTGCCAGTTTTCAGTGTTCGATGAGTACCTGCACTTCAAGGCGAGGAGCACTGACCAGAGGTTCATGGAGCTGTTCGACGCGTCGAGCTTGATGCACCTGACGGCCTCACAGTATTGAGCACTGACCAAAGCCAGTGGTTTCCAAGCGGTCCCGATCCTGCAACCATGCTGCATCAAGCGACAAGCTGTTTTCCCCTGTTGTTTCCGAAGCAACTCGGCAGAGAATGATGCTGGAACCATGAGTGTCTCCGGTGAGAATCGATAGGCAATGGCCTTGGGTTTTGCTGTGTGAGTGCTGTGGTTGCTTCGTGTTCGACTGATTTCAGATTCTGAACTGGTGATTTCTATAATGAACACTGGGAGTGAGTAGCACGACCTGCATTACCCTTGAACGTTGTACACTGAACATGCCTGAACTCTGAGTTGAAGAAGATGTTTCGACGCCCCGAGTGGAACGGCTAACAGGGTCGCAGACACTGTCCGCGTTTTCAGAGGAAATGGACGGCAGATTCTCACTCCAGTGCCAAATCCAACGGATGAGCGTCCCAATCGGGCCCTATAAGCAAGGACACAAAACCACGGCGCCGGGAAGCCCCCAGCCCCGCGCCGCCTCCCCCGCTTGTCCTAAACCTCTAAACCCTAGAGCGGCGGCGGCGATGGCCCCCAAGCACTCGGCTCCACCTCCGCCCCCGGTTGCCTCCTCCGAGGAGAGCACCTCTGGTTCGGGCTCCGAGGAGGAGGAGGAGGAGATCGCCCACTCACCGCCTCCGGCCGCTCCCAAGAGCATTGCTCCGCCGCGGCCGAAGGACCAGGAATCCGAAGCGTCCGATGAGGATGAGGATGAGGATGGCGAGGAGGAAGAGGAGGACGAAGAAGAGGACGAGAAGGCCAACCACGTGATCCCTTCTTCCGCCACCAAGAACCCGCCTCCGCCGCCGCTGACTCGCGAGGAATCCGAGACTTCCGACGAAGAAGAGGAGGAGGAGGAGGAGGAGGCGGACGACGAGATGCCGCAGACGAAGCCCGCTCCAAATCAAGAGATGGAGGCTAAGGGCGCAAAGCGGCCGGGCGCGCCGTTCCAGCGCACCTGGTCGACTGACGACGAGTTCCGCATCCTGGAGGCCCTCGCTGCGCACCGCCTGGAGCACGGCACGCTGCCTCAAATAGACGTGCTGGCCAACGCCCTCGCTGGCAAGCTCGACAACAGTGGCTGCAGCCTCTCCGAGCTCAAGAGGAAGGTGAAGAGCTTGCAGAGCCGGAACACTAAAGCGGTCAAGAAGGGCGCGCTGCCGAGCAAGGATCACGACCGCCGTCTCTTCGACCTCTTCAAGAACGTCTGGCCTTCCGTTACCAAGGCGGCGGCTAACAGTGGTGCTGGGAGGGAGCCTGACGAGATGTGTGAGCTGTACCCATACCTTGCGGAGGAGGTGAAGGCGCTTCAGAAGGCACACCCGGGCTTGTTCAAGCGGGAGTTTGCGATGATCGACGATAGCAAGGCCCGTGCACTGGACGAGAAGATCAAGAGGCAGAGGCATGCACAGATGAAACTGCATCTGCGCCGCCACGACCTGACCAAGGTAGTGACCAAGACGCTCATGGACCTGGCTGAGTGAAGGGTGGACTGGGCTGAGCAGTATCTAGGCATTCTATTTTATGGCATTCAAATGCATTGATGCTTGATTACCAGCTAATTTTGTATCCTCTACTGAAGTACGGTAGCTGAATCTCGACTTTGTTATCTATCTGGTGTTGAGTTTTTTGTTGTTCATAGTGATCGAGACTTGTTGCAGTGTCAGTGTTAAGTCAGGAAGTGCCTGGATGATGTTCGGTTATTCTGTTTTGTTGTTGGTTCTGAACTTGGCAGGATAGATTTTGTAGTCTTAAATTTGTCAGTCTGAGCTCTAGTAATATGGAAATACTATGTTATTGTAGTAATATGGAAATACTATGTTATTCGGAACCCCGAGGACTTCACCATCCCGCCTGGCTGTCCACGCCGGGCGCCGCAGCTGCTGCCGGGTGTGGGCGCTGAGGGGATGGTACCAACACCACATGGGCCGCTAGATGTTTCTGGACGGGATGCCGTGGTCGCAGCGAGGCTGGATACAGCCGTCGAGGGTGAAGAGCAAGCTGTGTTGGCTGCCAAAGTAGTCCAACTGGAGGCTGCTGAAGTTTCTGCACGATCATACAAGGGATCTGGAACCTAATCAAGCAACAGAGCAGTCCAGGAGACAGGGGAATCTTCCAGAGGAGTGATTGCCGCCGTGGTGAAGGAGAGGACTGCAGACGGAGTGAAGGGAAAGGGCGATGTGGTCAAGGTGGATCAGCTACGAGTGGAGAGAACAAAAGCGGTGGAGAGACTACCGCTGCCGTTGTTCAAGCTGTAGCGGAGTCCCCTGCTCGGAGCACCGAGTATTTGATCTTGCCGTCACCAAACAGGCGGTTTAAGAGAACTATCACGTCTTGGCTCAAGGGACAGCATCTCGTCAGTGGATCTTTTGGGTCAGTGTACCGATCAATGAGTAAGTTTGGATCTTACTACTTCATGATAATTATACCATATTCGCATTATTGAGTTTTTGTTTGTGTCATAATTAACTAGGACAGAGAGGACAGTGGAAGCACAGCTACATTTTTGCTCTGCAAGAATATGCATAGTACTGTATTGCTGAAACTGTGTTTATGATCTGGTATATCAGCTATCAAGTTCACTAATCTTAGTGTGGCATAATTGGGATCTTATGGTGCTACTAGCAGTTTTCAAATATATTGCAATCGATGTAATACAACAACAACAACAAAGCCTTTAAGTCCCAAACAAGTTGGGGTAGGCTAGAGTTGAAACCCAACAGAAACAATCAAGGTTCAGGCACGTGAATAGCTGTCTTCCAAGCATTCCTATCTAAGGCTAAGTCTTTGGGCGTGCTTAACTATTGCAATCGATGTAATACTTCTCATTTTAGGCGTGCTTAACTATTGCCTGACTTTCAAAAGAATATACTGGACATCAGTTTTGCAGTTGATCCTAAGTCAAGTCTTATTCATTGGATTTTAGTCTATCTTTGGAATCTTTGGTTGAGGGAATAAAATCTCCTGTTGTTTCATGCAGAGTCCTGTGTCCCATCTGAGCTTTCACTTCATTAGGATTCTCTGTGCCAGAAACAATATTTAGTTATATATATAATCATTATAAGATTGGCATGCATATATCGATCTTTTCACAGGTTGCCTGTGATGCCGTTTCTTGATGTTGGCTAGCATTATATGAGATCAATTTATCATTTTCATAGGAACTCCAGAGTTCACAAATTATTCTTTTATCAAATGCAGCCAACAGGCTATTTGGTGGGAAAACATTCAGACAGTTTGTTGAACACATACATCCTGTGGAACACAATATTTCAGAGACTGACTTCTAACATGTTTTTTACAGTGATGGCTTTTTCTTTTGCTGTCAAGGAAGTATCATTAATGGACCAAGGACTCAATGCAAAACAACGCATTCTGCAGCTTGAACAAGTGAGTTATGAATTATGCATGCTTGAGAATTATGCTGATTACGCTGCTTCAAACATGTTTCTCAATCATCCAACTATTTTTCTTGACTTCCACTGATAATAGCTAATTATTTTGTTTCACTGTTTCAGGAGATATCTCTCTTGAGTCGTTTGGAGCATGAAAATATAGTTCAGTATTTTGGAACAGATAAGGTACTAAACTCATTTCTATAGTCATGAAATTCATTTCCAGAATAAAACTATGATAAGCAATAAGCATACATTTATTTTCTATAATAAAATTTGCTCTATGTGGTGATTGCTTTGTTGTGCTCCGTTTTGTGCTCTCGTATTACATGCTATCTTAAAGTATATGGCAGCTGTCCATCATGAACGTTTTTTTAATGTTAAATTTGTGGGACGAATTCTTTGCAGGAAGGTGGGAAACTATATATTTTTCTTGAACTTGTTACTCAAGGATCTTTGGCAGCTTTATATCAAAAATACTGTTTGCAAGATTCTGAACGGGTTGCACTATCTACATCAGCGGAATGTTCTGCACAGGTGAGTTAGGATTGAAATAGAATGATACATCAATTTGATTTTCTACTTTATATCTGGATATAAGTTTATCTTATCTGGATATTGAACATGCTCATCCCCTATGTTACTAGACTAGAGATATAAAATGTGCCAATATCCGAGTTGATGCAAGCGGTTGGTCAAATTGGCAGATTTTGGACTTGCAAAGGAGGTATTCATTGCGACATTCTAAACACCGTAAGATTCATCTAAGTTCTACATCTACATGTTGTCCTGACTCTTTCTAATTTGCATTTGCAAGATGTCAATTTTGAGCCAAGCAAAATCTAGCTAAGGGAACTGTCTACTGGATGGGCCCCTGAGGTTAGTATGTGCAGTTGTGGTTCTGCGCTGTTTCTATCTCAGTGATCTTACAGTACCATGTTGAATTCTTAAAATAATCCAGAATATAATTCTAAGTATCTCAAGTGGAGATTTCCCAAAAATATCCTTGCTGTTTCAACCTTAATGATGTGCCTTTCCGTAGTTCAGTTACTTGACAATGGCAAGTTTGATACTTATGAGCCCGCTTTTGAAAATCAAGCTAGCTAGTTGTAACTGAAAAACTTGTAAGCACTGTGACAAACAAAAGCGTGATATGACTTCAAGCTGTTACTTTAGGGCCTATTTAGTTCCCAAAAAATTTTGCGCAGTACCCATCACATCGAATCTTGCGGCACATGCATGGAGTACTAAATGTAAATGAAAAAAAAAACTAATTGCACAGTTGGGTGAGAAATCGCGAGACGAAACTTTCGAACCTAATTAGTCCATAATTAGATGCTAATTGCTAAATACAAACGAAAGTGCTACAGTAGCCAAAACCCAAAAAAATTGCATCTAAACGCGCCCTTACTTTGTCACAAAAGTGATGATCAAATTTGGTCTTGCAAGTTGCGACCCAATATTGTGGGCATTTCCTGATGGCATATTTTCATTATTAGGTTGCTAAGGCCCACATGGACCTCCAGCGGACATATGGAGTCTTGGCTGCACAGTTTTGGAGATGCTGACAGGCAATGTGCCATACCCTGATATGGCATGGGTGAGTGATTGTGCCTCCTCAATTTTCTGCTGCAGCAGTAACAAACTTGTATATACAACGGAATTTAAAGTTTAAACTTTGAATACAAGAAGAAAGAAACAAGATTCGTGTGGCTACCTTTCCTGACTGATAGATTTGCTGTTTATCTATCTTTGTTTGTTTGTGCAAATGTCATACGGTATAGTGGACCAAAAATAGCAGTAGTCTTGGTCTAGATGATTCCATTATTTTTATGAGAAATATCGTAAATGCGCACACACAAGTAGCACCTCTCTGGATAGAAGGCTATACTTTCATGGTGAATGATATCATATTTCTCCTGTTTTGTAGACACATGCTTTGCTTAAAATTGGTAGGGGAATACCACCAGAATTTCCTAATACATTATCAGAAGATGCGCGTGATTTCATAAAGAAGTGTGTCCAAGCAAATCCAAATGACCGGCCATCTGCCGCTCAGCTATTTGAGCACCCTTTTGTGCAGAGACCGCTGCAACAATATGGCGCCTGATGTTCTCATTGATTGCTAACATATTTGATTTTACATAAGCTGGTAAGTCTTCCAGCTTCCTATTAAACAAACAACTGGTTTGATCACCTCCATCTTATCACTCAAGAAAATATTTAGCTGAACTTGCCAGTACTAATGATTTTTTTTTTTCATTTTATAGATTTAACTTACATGCGTGAGCTGTTGCTATAATGAGGATGACCCCTGGCCTGAATTCCGAGAATGATCCCTCAATCTGAAGGCATCCCTTGCTCAGTGTACCATTTTCATGCTTTGTAGTTTAGGGGGAGGTCATCCCTTGCTCACTGTACCATTTTCATGTTTTGTAGTTTAGGGGAAGGTAGAAGCAACAATGTTTGCTCCAATGTGGGCAATTTGTGTTCGGTTCCAGTGGTTCTTTTCATGCTTGTCCGCCCTTTACACCATGCTCTTAGGACTATTTCAGATTATGTGTGCCTGAATATCCGGCTGATCTAGTGCTTGACATTTTGGCCAAACGGGAAATTACTCTAATGTCAAAAGTGTTGCGTGAAAGATGTACGCTGGCAGTATAATACAGCGGTTGGTCAATAATGCTCTGATATTTCGTGTTCTGTTTCTAGCCATGTCTCCATACCTGTTGCTTGTACAGGTCAAATTCCATTTTTGCTGATGTTAACAGAGCGCCTAGAATTCTTGTTTCTGTACTCTGTAGCCGATCATATATGCCTAAGCGCCACACAAAAGCAACATCGATTGTCTATTTTGATCGACATCATAAAACTGTGATCAAACATACTGAAATCAACTGATGTACCCGTGTGCTGCATATGTTGAATCCCTACATTATGACTCAGTGAGGATGGGCAATAACCACGTCCTAGCAGTAGTAACAGGCTAACAGCTGCATGCACTAGCAAGCTACAAAGACAATACAAATACCTTCCATGCAGCAAGCTAACAGTTGTGCAGAGACCACTTGTGCACCCATTTGTGCAGAGACCACTTTCATGCAGCAAACTAACAGCTGCATCACTAGCAGTAGTTTGATTCCACTTATTCTGAATGAGAGCATTGCACAAACATAAGCAAGTTCTGTTGAAGAACTGAATGAGAGCATTGCACAAACAGATCTATATCACCGTACATCACTGCTGTACACATAACAAATACAAATAACGTGTACATTGAGCTTCTGAGCCCCTTTACAACATATATGCATCTGAAGAACTATGTGCAAGCAAAACTTTCATTCTGAAGAAAAGAACTGCAACTAATGGGATGAGTGAGACCATCCAGACCATGGAGAAGGGAAGGGAAATCATTAGATTCCAATCACCGTTGAAAATGTCCTTACACAAAAGAGCCACAAAAAATATGCAATAAAACTGCAGAGACTAATTATTTTTATAAGCTTCCTGGTAACAATAAATTACATAGGCGATATGAAGCGTCTTGCTCTTGATATCGGTAGCGGTGCACATAGGAGCACAACTACAGAACCTGGCCCATCTGATATTCCACTACAAGATAAGGAGAGATTTTGTTGTCATTCCAATAACTCTGTTTACATATCTTCGGTCCAAGGATGAAAGGAAGCCAAACAAAATAGCTTTCCTCCTTTGCTACACTGAAATCCAATTCATATGTGGTCCTAATGGACAACAGTGGCTAAAACTGCAAAAACCTTTACACCTTGGAAAATGGGTCTGACCTTACACCGATAACCACAACCAATCTTTCAATAATCAATCCTCAATGTTACTTCCATTGAATCTGGACTTCAAACATTGAACTGCAAGCTCTTTCCAGTCTGACAGAGATGCAAATGGCAGCAAACCAGCCAAGCATGGCAGAATAAGTGACACCAAAACATAAAATGTGTATCGGCGGGCCCAATATGGTAAATGAACAGCCTTGGTCTTGTGAGCCACAGAAATAGGACCATAGAGCATGCGATGTAAAAGAGATGGCCAAATGTTTCCAAGTAAATGGATGGAGCAAAGGGCCTCCCAGTATATAAGCCATACATTTCCATCCCCGCCTAGTGTGTCGACACAACGGCTTCCAAAATAACCACAAAGAACTCCCAATATCATAACATTGAATGTTACTGGCATGTTTGGTCCAGCCATTGCAGAACGCTGGAAAATCAACCAACCAATTAATAGGAGCATCAAAATTCCAAAGAATATCCTTGTTGCTGCTATCACATGGCATTTGAAAAGCAGCAAACCAGAGTTCAATGCTGACACTGAACTTGGCATCCACCAAGATGTATACTCCTGCAACAAAAGGGAGCACATGATATGAGCGTCTCAACAATAGCACCGGAAACAGTTAATTTGTATCAAAAAAATGTGGTACATACCCTTGAAATTTGCTGCACAAGCTGAAGTAGCAGCAGTTATCTGCTGGTACGAGTAAATATATGTTCCATATCCAAAACAGACAGACATGAGTACCACTGCAGTAAGAAGCATATCTATAAGTTTCCTGAAAAGTTCTGCATGCTTTGTATCCTCCATTTCCGTCTTGAATTTCTTCTCTTTGAAAGAGGCTTTCTGAAATCCCATACGAACTTTGATCTTCTCTAACATGTGTGAGTCAGAGCTCAGAGCTAACTGAGATCGGCTCAATTGCAATTTTCTCATAGCAAGTCCTATTTCAAGCTCCTTGAGCTCATTTGAACGAGCTTGCTCATTCAGAGATCTCTCAAATACACTAAGGATGTGCTGATCAATTTCTGGATTAGATCTGCTACGAGTAAGGTGAACCAGCTGATGATTGATGCCCGCATGAAGAACAATCTGATTATTCATGGAACTTGAGGGCATGTCAGTTTGGACATCACGTATCTGACTTGGTGAATCAGCACCACCCAACTTTATTTCAGGTAATGAATCAGCACCACCCAACTTGATTTCAGGTACAGAATTACCATCTTTGTAAGAACATTGTGCCATATCTTGCTCATAGACAGGTGTTTCATTGATAAGGTGAATCGTTCTCAATGTACTACCAAAAGCTTTCTCAAAGTTACTCATGAAACTCTGAAATCTGTCACCATAAATCTACACCGCAAAAAAAAAAAGGAGATATAAGAAGCTTATGGGAAGCGGAAACAGAGTAGTGAAAAAGAAACTGGCCTGCCCATACATTTGTTAAGGACTCCTTCACTGCCGAGGTACACATCTGCGTCCAGAATTGGTGTGAGGACATCCATAGTTTTGTTCCAAACAGCAATCATTTATGAGAAGACGCATATGTACCTTTGAGAGGACATCAGGTCGTAATCTTCCTTCAGAACCACTGCATCTATTCAGAACCTGTAAGAGAAGGAAGTGTTACCTTTTGAAGCTGATTGGTGTTGCCCCAAGTAGATCCACCTAAATCGTTTCACTAATTGCACAATTTGAGTTACTGATAGAATGTACTTCCTCCTATTAGGCCAAAAATATAAGTAGCAAACAGTCTAGCACACACTATCAATTAGAATATTAGGATGAGATGCTCATACATTTACACCTTGATACAAAAAAGCATGCAGTGCTTAAGATTCAAACTCACAGAATTAAAAAAAAAACAAAAATAACAGTTAACAACAGAACACAAGTCAAACAGAACAATAATCAAGATAGGCATTAAAAATCAAAGTATCTCGTCCCCAGCCCTTTAACTATGTCTCATATGGCAAGTTCTGAACTGAACAGCCAAAAATAATCTTTCATGAGCCAAACAAGAATAGTAGGATCTGATTCGTCCAAAGTTCCTTTACTTTTTTTTTACAGAGGTAACCCACCTTTTATAGAAAGTATATACAAGTATACAGTTCCTATACTTTTCCCCCAGTCGGAACTGAATAGTTCAAAATTCTTACACATTTTGTTCATTTGAATTGAGGCCTTCTTCAAACAGCATTATCCCAAGTTCGACAGAACTCATCAATTTTGCACTGAATCAAATAGAAATCTTCAGTGGCTTGAGCAGCACCTCATGTTTGGTAGAACATGATGCAGTCACAAACTCCATTAAAGATCAGAGCAGCTGGGTCTTGAGATACTGTCACACAATGCAAACGCCACTGGGAGAGCCAAATAATCACAATTCAATGAACAGCATCCACTTGGATGGCAGAAAGAAAAGACTAGCTTCTAATCACAATAGTACCAAACAATTGCTGAGGGTATACTGGAACAACAATTTGGGTCTAAATGGAACTACCAATTAATGAATAAGTAGTAACCAACTACATATTCTTGCGAACGCTCGCACAAAATTCTAACCATCCAAACATGGCAAGGCAAGCTGGACCGCACGAAGGGCGTAAAGATTGAATCTTTGGGTCTTTCCGCCGCGTAGACGGGAAGAGAAAGAGGCAAGATACATCCCGCTCACCTGGGCAAGCACCGCCACGAAGGACATCCCGAGAGGCAGTGCGAGATCCTGCACATCGCCGCCACCGGCTCTCCCCCCTCCCCTAACGGCCACCTGCTGCCGCCGCCGCAGGTGCATCCCCTTCCGCATCCAGGAGTGCCCGGACGCCGAGCCATCGTAAGACGAGGCCGACGACGCCGACGAGGACGCCCCACCGGCCTCCTGCGAGGCGGCGGCAATATGGTTTATTGACTGAAGCTGTGCAATAGTGCAATTCTGCCTGGACTCTGCGTGGAAAGTAAGGAAGGACTTCTTAGTGGTGGGCCCAGAATTTTGGAGCTGGGTATTCAAAATGTATAGGGTAAAAAAATCACAATCAAAAGGCTAATATTTGGCATGTATAGTGCTGCACACAGTATACATATAGGAAATATATGACACATAATTGAGTATGATTTCATATATTCAAGAATTTAACCACAAATTGAGCATATATAACTCTCTCTTGCTCAACCTCATCTTGCGACTGTTTCTCCCCTTTGCAACAAAGTTCTCAAATCTATGGTACCACTATTTTTTTTCATAGTTGAGACCTAAAATGAAATCAAGAGACTAGACTAAGTAATTTGGGGACAAATTGCTATCCCTAACAATTTGAATAGGAAATTCGAAGCCTGAATCTCAACTTACAGGAACAGTCCTCGCTGCCTCGCAGTTCGGCGGTCGCTGCTGACCTGCTGCTAGTCTGCGTGCTGGTGCTGCTGCTGCAGGCTGGTGCCGCGCGTAGGGATGAAAACGGATCGCGGTGCGTTCGGATACATATCAAATCTGGATTGACTCGATTACGGATCGTCGGCTGCCGGGCTGCGGGCTGCGGCCCGCCGGAGCTCCGGCTGCTGCGTGTTGCTGCCGGCCTGATAAAGATACGTATAGATATCATACATCAAACATCATATAAGCACCAATCTTCCCTGCCCAGGATACTGGAGTCCGCGCGCCGGCCGAGATTTAAGCGTAACTAGTGCCGATAAAACGCTCGCAACTCGAAGCTAGTATAGGAGATCAAACTTGGATTCGCATCTGGTTCATTTAGGTCTCATTTGAGCAAGTTTGACCAAGTCAAATTTGCGGAGTCGCGTGCGACTTCCTCCTAACTGACTTCGAAAAGTTTTGAATACCAAGTGACTACAATTCTTGTTTTGGTCAACTTTCCAGCGTGGGGAGAGTTTCAGTTGTTCAGCTCATCAAGATCTACAATCCTTATATAGGCTAGCAGTAATTCAAATTTCACAAGTGCGTTTCGTTGGGCCTTGATAAAACTTTCTCAAATGGGGAGAATATGGGCCTCTGGACCTCGTTTTTTCATCCGAGGCCTTCGCGTTTGGGGAGAGAAGTTGACTTTAGCAGGAGTAGAAAGATGTTATTTCCGGCTATGATAAATTTGTGAAACGGCGTCGAACTAGTTTTCGGAACCCTAGATTGTCTCAAATTGAAAAGTTTTGAATACCAAATTTGAATCAAGATATACAACCTTATATAGGCCATTTTTTCATTTGACGCCGAAGCCGATGAAGCAACCGTGGAAGGAAACTCCGGTGAACTCGTGTAAAACCGTTTACAAACTAGTTTTTTGGAACCCTAGATTAAACTCCGGTGGTAAATGCAGTAACCTAAACAATTTATGACTTCTGTCATAAAAACTTGTTCGTTTTTCACGACTCTAGTATTATGAACTCTAAATGACTTCAAATTGAAAAGTTTTGAATACCAAGTTTGTTCAGCTCATCAAGATCTACAATTGTTGTTTTGGTCAACTCGATTTTTAAATTTTAAATAAATTCCGGATAATATCCGTTTTAAATATCCGGATATATCCGATACTTATCCGGATTATCTCCGCCGGATATCGATGATATTACATCCGTATCTTCCGCTTTAGTATCCGTATCCTAAAAAAAACGGATATCCGAGTAACTTCCGGATAAGTGTTCACCGTTGCTTTCCTTGGGAGCAGGAGTAGATTTATTTCCGGCTTTGAAAAGCAACCGTGGAAGGAAACTCCGGTGAACTCTATTTTTTTTGTAAAAACCGTTGCTTATTAAATTCAGTGGAAAAATGGATATTTTCATCCTTGTCAACCTTAAACTGATGAAGTGAAAGGTTGTACATATAAAACATACAACTTGCATCGACGAAGTTTATTAGAGGGTGAATCTGGAACTTCAAGCTTCTCCCACTCCCAAGTCACATCAGAATACACAGAAGTTTCGGAGTCAGTTAGCACAAACTGCTCTGCAACCCCTAGTACTCGTAAATTGGGCTGACCTCACCGGCACACTACTTTGGTGGGCCTTGTGAACGATTTTCTGGCCCGCACACGTTTCACATCAAACGGACAGTACACGCAAGGCATCACATCGCAGGCCCGTTTCCACTCACGAGGCCGTCTACCTCCTACTGGGCCCACATTGGGCCGCAGAGTGGCACCCCCGCGCCGGCCCACCTCTCCGTTCTCCGTGTTCGCGAGCCCCAGTCGATCGGCGACCAAACCCGTCGAGCCAAGCAGCAGCATCACAGTTTTTGATGCATGTGTGGGTGGGGAGGGATTTCTGAGCTGATCTTGGACAGGAGTTTCATTTACGGATCGAAGTGAAGTAGCTCCACTGGAATTATGATCTCCCGTTTCCGGCCTCACACATGGTGATGAGAAGACAAAATCAACTCACCCTCTCGATGATATTGATCATCTGGCTAGTTTGGACGCAAAGGAGCGACAGGATTTTCGAGAGACAGGAAAAGAACGTGGACAGACATTTTTGTGGACCTCCTGGACTCGATTACCCTCAGCAGCAGTGCAGTGTAGGGGCCAGATGCCTGATCCCCCAACTAGTTGCAAAACTTCCTAGCAGCTAATCATTTAAGTTTCTTTTTCCAGCTTAACGGTCTGTTAAGCTTGGTTATGTCGCTATGCTACTTTTGCGCATGTAAATATGTAATCCAACTCCTTAATAACATAAGCCAGACTATGTATGGATCTTTATTTTTAACAATTGGTGACATGAGTACATGACATCTCTGGAATTAAGGCCATGCTAGTATGCATGCGTGCTTCTGATCGATCTGCTGAGTAGGCTGCCATATACGTACACACGTAAATTAGCAGCCCGGTTTCAGCAACGCGTCCTGATTGGCCCGATGCGCCATTACCATTAGGCATTAGCTAGGGCCTAGGGCCCACTAGCTCCTCCCAATAACAGGGCACCCGCAATGGTATAAGCTAGTTACCAGTTCTAAATCAACTTCTCTAATAATGCTAACTTTTAGTATATATTTTATAATATGGATAGTGCCGCGGCCTTGCATCCTCCCCCGCGCTGCTTGAGCAGGGCAGGTGCCGCCGTCGCCAGGCCCTAGGCCTGTGCGCGCTGCGTGGTTGTAACATCTCTGGTGTTACGAGCTCATGAAGCACTGAGATTATGGCATGAGAGATGGATCTAATAAATATAGTAAGCTAGCTTACTTAAATGCCTATATGTGTTAAATGAAAAATTCTAACGCGAAGAGTAGTATAGGTAGTTCTAAACAATGGCATGTGTACCTTATATGACTCACTTCTGTGGTTAAGAAAAATTAAATGAGTGTCATAAGTTAGTTTATTTTAGGTGAGAATACGCTAATGAGATCCTAATATGAAAAACTGAATAAGTTGTTTTAATTGTTGGCATGAAAAATAATTTTTATAAACCGAAGCGTAATATAACTTAGGATTAAAAAAATGCCATTTTTGGAGGATTATTTGATACAAAATAATTAAACAATGTCCACATATTTTGTTTCTATAAGTTAGTACGAAGTACGAGCTACGCCACGGTAGGTTTGTTAGTTGAAATCGACAAGGTTTAGATCTATTAAAAATTTACGACAATGGAGTTAATGGTTACTTAGCCTCAATTGGAATCCTTAACGTTTCTAAGTACAGAAAAGTAGTAAGACAATGCTATTTTGACATTTAATTTCTAACAAAAAAATGTTTAAACACTAGATCCATGTTTTTTATTGTTGATTGCATCAAAGTGAGTACATGAGCTTGGTGTAGGTCGAAGTTGTGTTGGAGATCACGTTGCTCTCGTAAAAATTGCTCAAACTTCGTTAGAACGCGTTGCGGTCAGGTTTTGGCGCTCCGTTCGTGAATCAGCGCCTGGCTTGACGAACCTATTTTGGCGTGTCTCTATCTCTTTCGGTAGTTCATCTAAGTTTGCGTTTGATGTTTCTTGGGATAGCCTTTAGGACCCTCTTGAGCCTGGGCAAATTGGTTTGGTCTCAACCAAGCTGGGTTGGTTTTGGTCAGAGCTTTAAAATTCGTGCACTACATTAGTTCGGCCGTTCGTCCCTGTGGCTGCGGTCACCGCGCCCTTGCCTGGTGCCGCTGTGTTCGGCCGCGCTGTGCGTCGGCTGTGCCGTGCAAGGGCCGGCTGCAGCTATTCCGCACGCCAGCGCTGGCCGGCCCTAGCTGGCTGCTGCCTGGCCGACACCGTCGCTACTGCCGTGTCGCCCCAAAGCTATCCCTCCCTGTCCGTGCTGTTGCAACCGCCGCCGTGCCGCTGCGCCATGCGCAAGGCCGGGCCAGTGGCTTGGTGGCCGCCGTTGGTCGACGTGGCGCTCACTCCGCCCCTCGTTCTACCTACCGCGCCCATCCGTGCCTTGGAGCCCTGCTGTTGTGTCGGAATGGTGTCCGACCACAGAAGTAATGGGACGTTTCCCTGACGCGCTTTGCTTTGACTCGCTAGCCGCTGTTGGTGAGCCCCGCTTGCGTCCGGTCACCTCGGTTCAAACGCGTCACGCCGATCTTATAGGTCCCATCTCCTGTGAGCGTGTGTGCGTGCTGCTGCTAACCGAGACGTGCCGCTCCATTTTAACCCGCTCGTGCGCCTTGTCCACGACATAGCCTGGCCAGAGCACCACGCCACCGCCCACCGGTCCATCTAGCTCTAGGCGTTTACAGCCCGGGCCATCACGCATGAGAGTGGCTTAAAAAGTCAATTAGGCGCTCCATCTTCCTCATCCCCGGCCAAGCGCTATCGACGGCTAATTTGGCGTTTTCTCGCCGCCGGCCATGAAAGCCGCCGCAACAGATGGGCTGGTGGTAAGTCCCAATATGTGGGGAGAGAGCTCCAATTGGTGGTCTATGGACTCACCTTGACTCCCTTCACCCAATGCTCGCATTGCCTTGGCCTGGCAGCCCGTCGACGGCGCAGTGACGCGATGGTGTCACACTCGGAGCGTCGCCTACCTCACTGCACGCACATGGCCAGTCCTCTTCGACACTCCTCTGCCCCAACCGCCGCCGCAGCGGGCACCACGGTGAGCCACTGATACTCATCTGCCACCCCTACTCTACTGAACATGGGTAGTTTAGTCAGAACAGTCACGCCACCACACGGTTTTGCCCATCGTCGAGACCCGGCTTTAGTAGTGCACCGTTAAGCTCCCAACCACCACCCGCCCTTGAGCGTTTGGCCATAGAGCCCGGTCGGCCTCCCTGTCTCATTGGAGTGTCGCTAGGTTAACCGGCATAACCGTTGTGGGCCGTCGGTGACCTACGCCGCCATGCGCACACGCCAGGGGGCGAGCCGTTGTAAAGATGGGGTTTTAGAGGGTGTTAGATGCAAATCATGTTGAAAGTGCATCTAGCCCTTTAGTGGGTTTTGGATGATTGAATGACAATGTGATTAAAGGTCTAACCCATTTGCTAGGTGTAGACAGGTAATATGTTATCTCACATGTACTTAATGAAAGCCAAAATGATGTGTTGTTGTATTAACAATCTAGTTCAAGTACAAGACAACAATGCAAATAAAATTCATGCAAAGGCTTATTTATTATGGGATTTCCATGTACTATGTGAAAGCAAGCTTGTAAAAATTAATTAATGAGACATGAGGGATTGCATATGTAATGGTCTCATATTTGATGCTTGCTAAATTGAAATAAAAAAGATAACAATACAAATGAATAAATGATTCAACACAAGATGTGACTTGATGGCTTGATATGGTGAAGATAACAAGGAAAGGCTTCGAGGTACTAAGCAAGGGTGAAGGGCAAGCGATGGCTTGGCGGCCGAAGAACATAGCTAGGGTGAAGAAGGAAGTACTTGCATTTAGTTGAGATACTAATCAAGCTATGATGGTCATGTTGATGTGGAGGATCAAATCACTATTGGAGTATTTGATGGAAGTGACTTGATACATTTGGGATTATTCATATTTGATGAATGGAATCAAGTCATGTGCCCAAGATGGCTATGCTCAAGTGAAAAGATAAATATCAACATGTTGGCACCCTTACTTGATGAAGAATGAAAGAGACGGCATCAATTCAAAAGAGATCAACTCAAGCGATATAAATTCGTTTTTCCTTTGATCTTGAGTTTAATAGGTATGTCGTACTATTAAGAGGGATGCATCATGTTGATAGATATTCATAAGTGCTCATGCCAACCCATGTGAGTTTTGAGTGTTTGAGAGACAAAAGAGCTAACTGTTTTTTTGCTGGTCTGGCAATACCCGGTATGAGCCCAGCCTTGGTAAAATTCTTCATGTTCTCAGGTTGGTTCATCGGGAGTTCCGACGTAAGTCGAAAGTTTCGACGGTCGGGACTTTCGGCATTCATCAGGAGTTCTGACGTCTCGAACTTAAGTGACTTGGGGTATTGATTGACTAGTCACACCGGACGTGTCCGGTATGATACCGGACGTGTCCGGTATATTTGGCCAGAACCCAACGGCTAGTTTTCAACTGCCTTGAGGATCGAGAGTTCCAACGTGAGTTAGGAGTTCCGACGGTCGGGAGTTCCAGCATGCGTCGGGAGTTCCGATACCTCACATACTTTAACTTAGTTACCGTAGTTTTCAAATGTGCTGAGGGTCGGGAGTTCCGAAGTGAGTTGGGAGTTCCGACGGTAGGGAGTTTTGGCATTCATCGGGAGTTCGACGCCTCACAACGACACTATAACTCAATTACCATTGGTGCAGTGTAAATAATACCGGACGTGTCCGGTATGCATGGCAACGTCTATAAAACGGCTAGTTTTTCTAAGGGGGCTATAAATACCCCCAAGCCTCCACCTTTGGAGGCTGCTGATTCTACTAGTTGCAATACACGTTTTTTAGCCTTGCCAACTCTCCCAAACCCTCTCTTAGTGAGTGTGTGATCCAAATTGACAAATCAATTAGTGGGTTGAGAGAAATTCAAAAGAGAGCAATCCAACCACTTGAGCACTTGTGCATATTGTCAAATCTCATGATTTGCATTTGTTACTCTTGGACTCTTCGGTCCTAGATGGCTAGGTGTTGCCGGAGAGCACCCGAGAGATTGTGGTGTGCCTCGGAAAGTTTGTAACGGTTGATTCCGCCACCTCAGAATCAACTAGTGGAAGGAGGAAAAGGAGTTGGAAAAGATTTCGGCTAGAGTGACCTTCGTGGTATCCTCTAGGGCTGACCTTCGTTGGGTTGCCCGCAACCCCCTCAACAGAGAGTTGGACTCGAACGAGTCCGAACTTCGGTAAAACAAATATCATGTCTTATTTCGCATTTCATTCGATATTTGTGTTGCTCCAGCTCTTGTGTAGGTTCTCTGTGTATCTTGCCATCTCTAGTAGGTACCTGTAGTTTGGTTTGAAGATAGAAATCGAAAGGAGTAAGTTTGGGGCTGATATGAAGAAATCGTGTGTACCGGACACATCCGGTATTCCTACCGGACACGTCCGGTATTGATTACTGTGCCAGGCAGTTCTGTAGAACACGTGTATACAGGACACGTCCGGTATTTCCTACCTATGCTAAAAATATTCAATTCTTTATTCTAACTTTGTGTTGCAGGGTTGTAGCTTCTAGATATATTCTTTATACCTTGTATTCTCTGTTGGCTAACTTGTGAGGGGTGGTATTACTTTTATTTAGAGTTTCCATTGTGGAAACTCCCTTTACTAATCGTTTCCGCATTTAAAGGTATTAATTTTTAGAAACGCCTATTCACCCCCCTCTAGGAGGCATCCTAGGTCCTTTCAATTGGTATCAGAGTAAGGTTCTCACCTAAAGCTTCACCGCCGGGAGAAAAGGATGTCGACGCCTATCGTGTTGGAGCCGGTGCTTCTCCAAAATGATGGTTCAAACTTTCTACCTTGGTCAATTCATGTACTCAATGCTTTTAGAGATATTAGTCCTCTTGTTGAGCATATTATGGATGCAAGCATACCTCTTCCTATAGTTGATTGGAGTAACTACAAAAATTTGTCAAAAGAGAAAGAGATATGCGTGCAACTCAATGCTCAAGCTATTAATGTCATTTTGAGTACATTGAGTGCAGAGGTTCAAGATGAGACAATCTTTAATGGACAACCACCTCCGGAGAGTGCTCATCTCATTTGGAATAGACTTGTTGATTTATATGGAAAATCCAAATGTGATGATGCACTTGAGATCGATTCAATGGAAAATATGTCCATTGTCTTAATGTAACAAAGAAGCCTCACAAGACCTCATATATGGTTGACCCTAAGATAATTTAATTAAAATATCATCTACTTCATCCTCACCATTGGTAAGAAGTACCTAAGCCTTTTATGATAGCCACTTTGTTTGTTTTGTGCTCAATGGTTCACAAATAGGCATATTTGTGAAATATTGAAAGTGGATAATTAGTTTCACTTGATAATTATCACGTTTGCCATATGGTGCTTTTAATAGCTCTCTAGTAGAGCAATTTATTTGTTGAGATGCAGGGCATAAAAGAAATACTAGAGCTAACACAAGAATCACAAGTTGTGATTTGCCGGGCTCTGTCCTGCACATACCGCACATGTCCGGGTATGGCAGGGGGCAGAACCTCAAATGTGATTGCTGTTGAGTAATGATCGTCGCGACTTCACATACTCAGAAGCATTGTGATTAGTTATGTCTAAATGGTTGTAAGCATCTCGTGAACTTAAGTTTAAATATGGCATTATTACTTTGTGTTGGTGAAAATAGAAAATTGACTCCCAAATTCTTAATAGAATAAAGTGCTAGTTGAAAGTCATTCAAATTACTTAAAGCACTTATTTAGGGGGAGCTCAGTTTCTATTTTGCACCTTTGTGGACTAACAAATTTATCTAGCATTCCTTGTAGTCCTTGGAAGAAAAATTGATTTTGTATCTAGCAAGATTATTTGGCAATTAAGGTCAACATAAGGATTATCATGCTATGTATCTTCTTAGTGGAATTCTTGTGGGCTCAAGGCGAAGGTATGTATGTACATTCATGCATTGTAAGTGCATCTAAGGCCCTTTATATGCTAGAGTGTGCATTTGTGTGACATAGGAGAGATATTTTTCAAAACCCATAACTAGCATGTGTAGGTGGTGTGAATTTGAAAAACTACTTGAATTTTGGTCTTTGTGACCTAGCCTTGTCATGTGATGATTATAGTTCTCTTTGATTGTTTTATTGGCTAATCACACATGACATGGCTCTCTTAAGTCCACAATCTACTATGTCTCACAATATCTCTCTCAAGTAATGAAAATCTATATATGCCAAATATTTGGAAAAGAGAAGTAATACTCTTGGAATTGGATGAGAAAAGAAATGATACTCAGTTTGGATCAAGATTATATACATTTTTGGACTGGACAATAATAGAGAAGGGGATTGGAATCAAGAGAATGAATTTTTGGAACAAAATCTGCCAGCCCGCAAATACTGGACGTGTCCGGTATGCGCGGGTTAATAAAAGGCCCGTACCCCTTCGGCCCTGGTCCTCTATCTCTCTTTTCTCTCCTCCAAGCTGACGCCGCCACCGCTGTTCCACCACATTGGCGATCAAGTGATTCCACCGAGAAAAAGAAGAGAGGGAGATTGGATCGGGGGAGATTTGCATCAAGATTGAAGGCTCCGGGACTTAGATTTTGAATCTCATCTTCATCCTCTCTCTTAAGGTACCTTAATCCCGGACCTCATCCGATCTAAGTGGTTAGGGCATGATTTTGAAATCCCTTCGGTAGGGATGCTACATTACCTGTCTAAAAGCAATGTCCAAAGTTTGGATTGGACTGGATGAAGATTGAGCCAAGGACCCTGGTTAGGGTTATTGTCCGCACATACCGGACGTGAGGCAGCAGAGCAGGTTTTGCTTCCTTGTTTCAATCTTCTCAGTGGTTGATTCTTAGGACTAAGTTTAATTGTCTATTGTGTTTTGTGAACCTTGTTACCTAGTTTGGTTGAGGTGATTGCAAAGCATAGGATAATTATTCTTATTTCTATATTTCAACTAAAATAAGCTATCTTTTGGGTGTGTATCTAAAATTCTTTGTAAATCTTTGGATACAGGGCAATAGCCATGAGTGGAAGACAGGAGCCTAGGTCCAAGCATAGGCATGATCCAGCTCTAGATAGATACAAGAAAGCAAGGTAGGACATGCATCCTAGATTTGAGCCGAGCAGCAGGAGGTCCACTAGAACTACTTCTAGTGCAGCTCCTCAGTATGCAGAAGGGTCATGGAGCTCTTCTTCCGACACTGATACTGATGAGTTCAGAGTGGAGTCCAGAGAAGATAGAAAGAGGAAAGCATAGACATAGGCTCAGATGTTGGCAGCTCAAATGAGCAGGAGATTGAGGAGGAGCAGCCAGTACCTCTAGTTCAGCACCAGCCTGGTCAGGGTATGCATTATGGACTTCTTGAGACACGTCTGCCTAATGTACCCTCTTATGTTTCCAGAGTTGACTACCATGGAAAGGGCATGACTAGGAGAGCCAGAGATGAAAGAAGAGTAGATCCAAGAGGCTTACCTAAGATTTAATTTGATCACCGCTTCTAGACAGCCTTTCACTTGGACTTCTACTCTAGTGTTATTCTCACCAGGAACGCTGTGATAGCTAGATCTCAGTGGATAGACTAGAAGTATGTAAGAGAGCTGCAGAAGGCCTCCATTGATCATGTTATTGCCATTTACCAGCACACAGGGTGGTGTATGAGGTCATGGAGTTCTAGCATGACTGGAACACAGAGGTGGTAGCTCAGTTCTATGCCACCCTGTATGTTGAGGAGGATGTGAAGCGTATGCACTAGATGCTTGAGGGACAGTGGTACAGTGTTGACTATGATGCTTTCGCCACCCTGCTTGTTTTTTTAGAGGAGGATCTTCAGAGAGACATGATCCATACAGAGCAGGTACTCCCTCCAGAGCAGCTGGCCCACATGTACCCACTAGGGGGTGAGAGAGGAGCTATGGGGAAGGTTCTAGGTCTTCACTCTACTTATAGGTTCTTGGATAGGATGTTTAGGAAGACCAATAATTGCAAGGGTGGAGATAAGGGAAACATTGTAGATTACTCTAGGAACCTGCTCCATAGGATGGCACCTGATGTACGACCTTTCAGCGTCTTTGACTTCATATGGTATGAGATCAAGAGTGTCGGAGAGAGAGCCCCTCAAGGGCTATGGATTTGCTCCGTATATCATGCATATGATTGAGCAGGTCATAGGGCATACCTTTGAGTATGACAAGGTACATAAGGCCATAAAGATAGTTGTAGATCTACCTGAGGTTGGAGTACCTCCAATAGGTCTAGGGGGAGCAACAGCAGCAGCAGAGGCAGATGCACCTGCAGGTGGTGCAGCAGCAGGAGGAGCTTCCCCTCCTTCATGTTCTTCTTCACATCGCCACAATCCTCCTTCGCCTATTCGTAAGATGTTTAGTGCCATTTTTGGGATGTGCAAGGACATATAAGTCAAGCAGCAGAAGGAGAAGGAGGCTAGGAGGAAGGACACTCGGACTCTGAAGCAGATTGCTGCTAGACTTGAAGCTTGATCCTCCTAGGTCTCCACTATCTAATGAGGCAGCCAGTGAGCCTGAGACTGAGGAGCAGCAGCAGGCCAAGTACGATAGAGATTATGCTGAGCTTCTTCAGCGATAGGAGCAGCAGCAGCAAGAGCACCAGAGCACCTTGACACTTTACCACTGTAGGCTTGGGTGCCTATTCACTCTCACCATGTCCCAGTGTTGTAGGCGAGTATGCTTTAGACTAGTGGAGTGACCTCACAGGTGGTTTTGACTATTATGGGTCTGGTGGCTATGACCTATCTGGTGCGGGTGGTTCTCATCCAGCTGGTGTGCCATGCTCAGATGATGAGGATGTTGGTGGAGATGAAGATGGTGATGAGTGATCATTGTTTTTAGATACAACTTGCAGCCCCTTTTGTGCTTAGTATGTCATTGTTGGACCTTTGTGGTGATGGATGACAAAGGGGGAGAGAGACTGATTAAAAGCTTCAGGATATTTGTTTCATTTGTTTATCTTTGTACCTAGAGATATGTACTGCAGCTGTAGTTTTTTGTTCTTCGTTTTAGTTTTTGAGGTTCATTGATGTATCTTGAGGTTGAGATAGATTGTATCATGTGAGAGAAGAGACTTATACTTATGCTTTATCTATGTATCTCTTGAGACATGATCTTTATTTATATATTAGTGGCTTGTGGACTTGAAAAAATGTAATGAGTGCTATGTGTGACATATGTGTGTTGAGTGCTATGTGTGACATACGTGTGTTGTATTTATTTTCATAAGGACTATGCATGCTAAAATAAAAATATTTGATGTGATGCCTTTTATATTTATTCTTGTGTGATATATCTTATCATATGCATCATGATTTTACTTTGTCACACACACTTGCATCCCATGGATGCAATAATTTAGGGGGAGTCTCCTATATGTTTTAGTATGTGCAATTGACATTTGAGGTCATTTTGTGAACTTTAATTATAAGCACATATTAAGGGGGAGCATCTCAAAAATCATTGAACCCAAAAACTTAAATGTTTATATCCTTTTATAAGCTTTAATCAAGTTGTCATCAATCACCAAAAAGGGGGAGATTGAAAGTGCATCTAGCCCTTTAGTGGGTTTTGGATGATTGAATGACAACGTGATTAAAGGTCTAATCCATTTGCTAAGTGTGGATAGGTAATAGGTTATCTCATAGGTACTTAATGAAAGCTAAAATGATGTGTTGTTGTATAAATAATCTAGTTCAAGCACAAGACAACAATGCAAATGGAATTCATGCAAAGGCTTATTTATTGTGGGATTTTCATGTACTATATGAAAGCAAGCTCGATAAGAATTAATTAAAGAGACATGAGGGATCACATATGGAATGGTCTCATATTTGAAGCTTGCTAAATTAAAATGAAAAAGATAACACTACAAATGAATAAATGATTCAACACAAGATGTGACTTGATGGCTTGATATGGTGAAGATAGCAAGGAAAGGCTTCGAGGTACTAAGCAAGGGTGAAGGGCAAGCGACGGCTTGGTGGTCGAAGAACCTAGCTAGGGTGAAGAAGGAAGTACTTGTATTTAGTTGAGGTACTAATCAAGCTATGATGGTCATGTTGATGTGGAGGATCAAATCACTATTGAAGTATTTGATGGAAGTGACTTGATATATTTGGGATTATTCATATTTGATGAATGGAATCAAGTCACGTGCCCAAGATGGCTATGCTCAAGTGAAAAGATCAATATCAACATGTTGGCACCCTTACTTGATGAAGATTGAAAAGAGACGATATTAATTCAAAAGAGATCAACTCAAGCGGTATAAATTCGTTTTTCCTTTGATCTTGAGTTTAATAGGTATGCCGTACTATTAAGAGGGATGCATCATGTTGATAGATAATTATTCATAAGTGCTCGTGCCAACCCATGTGAGTTTTGAGTGTTTGAGAGACAAAAGAGCTAACTATTTTTTCGCTGGTCTGGCAATACCAGACGTGTCGTATTGATACCGGACGTGTCCGGTATGAGCCTAGCCTTGGTAAAATTCTTGATGTTCTTGTGTTGGTTCGTCGGGAGTTCCGGCATTCATCGGGAGTTCCAACATCTCAAGCTTAACTGACTTGGGGTATTGACTGACTGGTCACACTAGACGTGTTTGGTATGATACCGGACGTGTCCGGTATAGTTGGCCAAAACCCAATGGCTAGTTTTCAACTGCCTTGAGAGTCGGGAGTTTCGATGGGAGTCGGGAGTTCCGATGGTCAGGAGTTTCGGCATGCGTTGGGAGTTCGACACCTCACATACTTTAACTCAGTTACCATAGTTTTCAAATGTGCTGAGGGTCGGGAGTTCCGATGTGAGTCGGGAGTTCTGACGGTTGGGAGTTCCGGCATTCATCGGGAGTTCCGACGCCTCACAAAGACACTATAACTCAGTTACCGTTGGTGCAGTGTAAGTCATACCGGATGTGTCCGGTATGGCAACGGCTATAAAACACCTAGTTTTTCCAAGGTGCTATAAATACCCCAGGCCTCCACCTTTGGAGGCTGCTTTTTCTGCTGGTTGCAATACATGTTTTGAGCCTTGCCAACTCTCCCAAACCCTCTCTTAGTGAGTGTGTGATCCAAATTGACAAATCAATTAGTGGGTTGAGAGAAATTCAAAAGAGAGCAATCCAACCACTTGAGCACTTGTGCATATTGTCAAATATCATGATTTGCATTTGTTACTCTTAGATTCTTTGGTCCTAGACGGTTGGCGTCGCCGGAGAGCACTCGAGAGATTATGGTGTGCCTTGGAAAGTTTGTAATGGTCAATTCCGCCGCCTCGGAATCAACTAGTGGAAGGAGGAAAATGAGTTGGAAAAGACTCCGGCTAGAGTGACCTTCGTGGTATCCTCTAGGGCTGACCTTCGCTGGGTCGCCCGCTGCCCCCTCAACAGAGAGTAGGACTCGAATGAGTTCGAACTTTGGTAAAACAAATATCATGTCTTAATTCACATTTCATTCAATATTTGTGTTGCTTTAGCTCTTGTGTAGGTTCTCTGTGTATATTGCCATCTCTAGTAGGTACCCGTAGTTTGGTTTGAAGATAGAAATTGAAAAGAGCAAGTTTTGGGCTGATCTAAAGAAACCGTGTATACTGGACACGTCCGATATTGATTACTATGCCAGGCAGTTCTGTAGAACACGTGTATACCTACCGGACATGTCTGGTATTTTCTACCTGTGCTAAAAATATTCAATTCTCTGTTCTACCTTTATGTTGCAGGGTTGTAGCTTATAGATATATTCTTTATACCTTGTGTTCTCTGTTGGCTAACTTGTGAGGGGTGGTATTACTTTTATTTAGAGTTTGCATTTTGGAAACTCCCTTTACTAATTGTTTCCACATTTAAAGGTGTTAATTTTCAGAAACGCATATTAACCCCCCTCTAGGCGGCATCCTAGGTCCTTTTAGAGAGCCATCACCCCTCTCGTGATTGTTTCATGGCATGTACCCCCAAGGGGTACGTCGAAAGCATCCATGAGGGAGAGGCTACCCCAACAAATGGCTTCGACGATGAGATTGAGGGGGTGTAGGGCCCCACCTCGCCTACGGGTAGAGCTGCTGAAAGCCCGACACCAAGAGATCGAGGAAGCATGACTCTAGCTCAAGCAGGAACGCACAGAGCTTGAACGAGAGATCGAGCACCACAGAGATGGTGGGCGTGCACGCGCCGTGGCCCACGCCGTGAATCGAAGGATCATCGAGAATGACGAAGCCCTCCCATACTTCACCCGGGCAAGCCAGAACATTGCTGTTGCGGTGGCCTTACTCCGGGGGCTTCCAGGGCCCGCGACACTCGAGGATCATCGGACCCATCATGAGATTCGCACACTACTCGAGCCTGCGGCGGTGCAACAGGCCGAGAGCTCGCTGTCCCGACGACATGAGCTCAATGCCAGCCAGCGTGCGCCCTCAGACCAACCCAATAGGGACGTGTTAGTCCACCAGGCGCAGCAAGGCGGCAGGCCACGCGCTGCGGTCCCGGTGCATGAACGTCTCGGCCTCCACCGTGACACGCGTGACACCCTTGACACCCGTAGGCGTACCCATGGCGATGCGAGGAGGAGGCTAGCCGCGGCTACCACCCTCGTCATCACTGATGCTACGACAGCGGCGAGGACCGAAGCCTGAGCCCTAACTTGCCGGGACCTCAGGCCTTTGGCCGACACATCCTCAACACCATCTTCCCACAGTGGTACCGACCGCCGACCAACATCTCGAAATACTCTGGGGAAATGAACCCCGGACTGTGGCTTGAAATACTCTGGGGAAATGAATCCCTGGACAGCGATGCGCAGGCTATCATGTTCATCGCTCTACTTCTAGAGGGTGTCCTTCACCTCGTTGAGCTCCTTCTCCAGGCCACGGCTCTTTACCACCTCCGCCCCGAGCTTGTCGTCGAGACCTGCCCAAGTCACGTACTGACCGTGTCAGAAGGCTCACCATGGATTCCAGGGAGAAAACACAACAAGAAAAACTAGAGATGTACCGTTCACATCTGCCCGAAGCCTGCGCACCTCATCGCGCTACCAAGTCACCTCAGCCTCTAGGCACCGGACCTCCTCTTGGCGCTGCCTGACCTCCACGGTGAGCCTGGCGGACGCCCTCGGCTGCAACCTTCAAGTCCCTCTCCCTCCGGAGCTCCTTCTCGTGGTGGTCGACCCACTACAGAGTGTCGGCACACTCCTGGCGAACCAGCCCAGTCCCCGCGTGGAGCTCCTCTATGGCCCAGAGCAAATCATCCCTCTCCTTCCATAGCTGTTCGGCCTCCATGGTGTCTAGGCACGCCCTCTCAATTAGGGCCGCGAGCTTCTCCTTGGCCTCGCGGGCATCATCATGAGCGTCCTTCTCCCTGACTCGGAGGTCGGCCACCTCTCGGGCAGCAGGGGCAAGCTCAGCCACCTCGTGACGGGCGACAGCGAGCTGTACGCCCAGACCCTCACTCCACTGCATCTCCTCAGCAAGGAGCTAGGACTTCTCCCGGCTGCGGGCCATAAGGACCTGCGAAGAATACAAGACTTAGAGGCACGGAAGGAGAACATAAGGGTTGGAAGCATGGTTGTATCTTACCTGGCCGACCGAGGCGACAATGTCACGCATCAAGCTCAGCATGGTGGTCAGGGCACGAACTGTGTCCCCAACCTCCGTGTGGATGCTCCCCCATTCCCTCTCATCTAGTGTTTCATCGAGGACAGCTACCCAGACTTGAGACCGGGACGTCCCCGCGCCGACCTCAAATGATGCCAACCTCTCCGACAGCGGTAGCTCCTCCAGAGCAGTTCCTCTAGCGACAGAGGGGGCGGGTGATGTGGACACGGAGCCCTACCCCATCACCACAACCATGAAGGATGCCTTGGGTGCGCCCCCTTCCGTCTGCCCTGCCGTGTACATGGCCACCTACACGAACGGAGGCTCTGGCCGTACCTCCTCCGCCTACGACGCCGAGGACACGATTGGCCGCGCTGCACCTGCCACGGGCGCCCTAAACGCTCTCTCCTCTGCCTACTCTCCCATGGATACAACCACCAGCTGCGCCTCTCCGATCAACACCGTGGCCGCCTCGATGCCACTCGCGCTCACCACCAGCATGGCGCCAGCCAGCTCCTAGCGTGTTTGCCAGAGGAGAATCTTCTTCGAAGCAAGCCGTAGGAGAGTCCCACGCCCTCCAACGCTACAAGGGACATGGCGGTCAGATTATGGTGAAAGTCCGTTAAGACAAAAGGATGCAGGAACTCTTGACTCACCTGGACACCATCATACGAAGACGTTTTGGGGCTGGCTTGCCCAACCCTAGCTGCTCCTCGTTGGCACATTGCTGCTTCGAGCCCTCCCTCGGCTCAGAGGGCTCGAACGAATTAACACGGCCACCCCCCGCCGACTTCGGAGGCACCGCCGAGGGCTCGGACGGAGCAGGGCGACCTGTTTCCGTTGGCTTCAGGGCCGCCGTCGAAGGCCTGGACAAGGCGAGGTGGCCTAGCTCTGCCGGTTCCGAGGCCACCATTGAAGGTTTAGACACGGCAGGGCGGTTTGTTTCCACTGGCTCTAGGGGCGCACCCTCCCCCTCTTGCCTCGTGACATGCCATAGGAAGGCCCTCGCCTACGGCGAAGGCGGGTCCTCATCCTCGGTGACCAGATCATCCCACGGGATGGGCAACATGGAGCCGTCATCTTCCTCCTCTTCTTCCGACAAGCCTTGACACCGCTTCCCTCGCTGCAGCTTCACTCGCTGCTTCGATCGCCATTTCTTTTCCTTGTCATCCTTTTTCTTCTTCCACTGTTCATCCACGGCATGGTTCGCTGCCCTCACAGCCACGTGCTCTAGCAGTGGCGTGACAGAGTCCCAGAAGACTAACCCCATCAATAGCTCGATAAAGCCCGTGTTCGGCCGCATCACAGGATGCCCCAGGGTCAGGACACGGTGTCGGCCTCCCCCATGGCCTCCTTGATGTGTTGCGCAACCTCGCTATCATGGAGCGGCTCCTGGGCGAGAGTCATCCCCATGGGATGCGTGCCGGGCGTCATCCCGTACAGCGGGAGGATGCGTGCCATCAGGGGCACCACCCTCCTCGCGTGATACCCTCCGATGATGCTGGCCCCACGGTGGCCGTGGGTCTTCAGGAACATGATGGCCTTGAGGAGATCACACATCTTCTTCTTCTCCTTGACGGGTGGCCCCCATGACCATGACGGTGGAACCTTCTCAATCAGACGCCTAGAGAAGATAGGAAAGGGTGCGGTAGGGTCATCCTTTAGGTAGAACCAATGTGAGTGTCACCCCTTGTTGGATCTAGAAAGCTAGCAGGGCATGTACTCGGCCGCCCGTTGCCCCTAGAGGTGGATGCCCATGCATCCCATTAGCACCGGGGTCTCCCAGCCTCTCTCCTTCTTCATCAAGGAGATGGAGAAGAAATATCTCTAGAGCTCAAAGTAGGGCTCGATCCCCAGGTACCCCTCGCACATCACGATGAAGGTCGTGATGTGCTAGATCTCATTGGGGTTCAAGTGCTGCAGCTCGATCTAATAATGGTGCAGCAGACCCCGAAAGAACGGGTGAGGAGGAACCATGAGTCCACGCTCATGGAAGAGCACAAAGGAGACGACGTAGCCACTAGGCGGCGCTGGCGCCTCCTCGCGGCCAGGCACAAGCCACTCCGCCGCATCGGTCCTCCCGTGGAGAAGACCATGCTTGACAAGGCCCTCCATGCACACATAGAGAAGGTAAGGCTATGGTTTTGGTGTACAGAAATGTGAAGGGGGAGGCCGCTATTTATAAGGCGGAGTTCTACCTAGATTCACGCCCACCGCAAGATTTCCTCCTCCCTCCAAGATTGGCGATTACTCAAAGGATATGTCGGATGACAATTCACTCATTCAATGGGCCTAGAACCGTCGCAGGTAAGGTGGGATATGGAGCTGAAAATGCTCCTACGGCCCATTTAGGCCTAGGAGTTCGAAGACTGGCCCTCCGATGGGCTCACAGCTGCTTTGGGGCACCCTTAGAGTGAGGGGTGGAAAGGGATGGCCCACTAGCGGCCAGTACTTAGGCGCACGAGCGCCACGGGTATCCCGGCCCACGTTCGAGTCTTGGTAGGTTCCTAATCCATGGTTTTTCCTCGGAGAAAGGCAATGAGCCCTCGGGGCCGGTCGAACGAACTCAAGAACTATATGGATTGACCGCTAAGAGTTTGGAGTCAGTCACCGGCTGACCCATGCTGGACCCCCATGAATGGGAAACCAGGGCCCCACTCGGACTAGCCCGTTTACAGCTCACCGAGCATCATGTTTCATCCATCAAGGAAAAACATAGCATGGCTCAGCCCCTCCATTTTATCAAAGAAAACACTTGAGGGATGATGATCACGAAGATGAGCCGACCCTCGACCAGACCCCTGCTATGCGTGGGGGATCGAGGAAAGTTGCACTCACAAGAGACCGAATGCGCGGTCATAGTACGACAGTGGACCGATCGGATCATAGGGACTAGAATCAAGAAAAATCTTTCCGACCTCCTAAATCCTATGGTTACATGCCCCGAGAAGACCGATCATGACAAAAGGGAACCACCACCCTACCAGGACGTGACGAGGGCTACAAAAAGAAGGCCAAGGCCCTTAGAGTCCTCCCGTCTGGAAAAGCCTCCAAAGGAGTATTCTACTCCTCCGCAGGCTCGGGGGCTACTATCGGGTATCGATATTAGGGATACCCAAAGCAAGGAGGTTAGCACCCACACAATCTTCCCGGATGAAGCAAGACGTATTAAAAGGTCTCGTCCGACCCCAAGGCCATGAGGGTCTCACCCAAGGCCACGGGCTCCGCCTCACCCGACCCTTTGGGTTTGGGCTTTGTCTCACCTGACCCTTAGGGCGCGGTTTCCACCTCACCCGACCCTAAGGCCACGGGGTCTCACCCAAGGCCACGAGCCCTGTCTCGCCTAACCCCTTGGGTGCGGGCTCCGTCTCGCCCGACCCCAAGGACATGGTTTTCACCTCGCCCGACCCCAAGGTCGCGGGGGTCTCACCCAAAACCACAGGACTCTGCCTCACCCGAGCCCTTGAGTGCGGGCTCCATCTCACCCAACCCTAAGGGCACAGTTTTTGTCTCATCCGATGGGGACCTGTACCACCGCCAACCACTCCAGGTCCAAGCATATGGGCCTAGGTCAAAACTCTAACATCAGGGAAGAGACTAGCACGCCTTGATGTAACTCATGGCCATGATGGGCCATACCTGAGGATTCATATCAAGAATAGCGTTGGGCACGCCGGTGCTATTCTACCTAACCCTCGTACGAACATTGATAGGCGCGTCAGTTCACCACGATGTCCGCCAGGATAGAATGGAATGCTATGACCGGCAGATGACGCCTGCAGATGGCATCAATGATGAATAGGGCCGCGATGTGGAGCCATCCCTATTGACGTCTATAGGGTCAGCGGGACCCACTTGAAGAGGAAAAAGGACCCGGCGTTCCTGGAAGCCTTCTTCTCTCTAGTTCTTCTCCTTTTCCTCCATTGTAACCTGTGCTCTCCCTTCACCTATAAAAGGAGAAGTAGGGCACCCCATGAAAAGGGGGATCTAGATTGGCACAAGACCGAACCATGAGATAAAAACACAAGAGCACAACATGAGCACATGGCTGAGCAGCGATCGAGCTCTCAGCACCCGTTCATTCCTTTCACCAGAGACTTGGGATCCTTTTCCTCTCTCGCCTGTTTGTAACCCCTACTGCAAACCAAGTGCTGGTAACATGAGCAACAACAAACTGGATGTAGGGACGTTCCACCCAAACTAGTATAAACCCTTATGTCCTCCGAGCACATCATCCGAGCCAGACACGCAAATACAAATTTACTCGTCGATGGTCCAAAAACCCTGACACTCGGCAGCAGTGACAGAGGACTTCGATAGAGGTGACGGTCATGATCCCAATGACAGCGGCTGCCCTATGGGCAATGGGGGCTTTAGAATCCGGTGAAGCGGAAGCGGATCCTGTTGGCCCGCGTCTAATCGGCTAGTCCTGATTGGACGACGACGGATGAATGTTGGCCCACCCGCATCTCGTGGCCTCACCTCACATGAAGCGGACGAAGATGGCACTGGCTGAGGTTCATAGGGATGGTGCACTATGGGCACCAGCTGACTTGACGACTTCACCCACCGAATCTGGCCATTTCAGGAAAGGATGCCGGGAAGCAGGTGAAAGCTCTAGTTTAGTTTTGGTTAATTGATGAAACCCTAAGTGCTAATCTAGTTTATCAAGGTGATTATGAGATAGGTAGCACTACTCCAAGTGATGAAGCAATGACGAAGATCATGACAATGGTGATGGCATGGTGATGATCAAGTGCTTGAACTTGGAAAAGAAGAAAGAGAAAAACAAAAGGCTCAAGGTAAAGGTATAAATTATAGGAGCCATTTTGTTTTAGTGATCAAGACACTTAGCGAGTGTGATCACATTTAGCATCGATAGCCATACTATTAAGAGGGATGGAACTCGTATCGAAATACAGTTATCAAAGTGCCACTAGATGCTCTAACTCATTGCATATGCATTTAGGATCTAGTGGAGTGCTAACACCCTTGAAAATGTTTGTGAAAATAAGCTAACACATGTGCACAAGGTGATACACTTGGTGGTTAGCACATTTAAGCAAGGGTAGAAAACTTCACCAGCGCCCTAGACAGAAAAAACAAGGGTTCATAGAGTGACCGGAGGCTGGTGGTGTGGTGACCGGATGCTGGGTTCAGAGTCTGGTCAGTAGCAGCAGTGAGCATGCGTCTTGGTCTTGTGACCGGATGCTGGCACGAAGAGTGACCGGACACTGGCAGGGTGCGTTCGGTCAATGCTGACGTACGCTAACGTGTGGTGCACAGTGGAGACATTGAGTGACCGGACGCTGGGTGAGTCCGGTCGAGCATGACCGGACGTGTCCGGTCGTGAAAATTCACGCTTGGAACCTTACTAGAAACGACCGGACGCTGAGGTCCAGCGTCCGGTCACTTTCTAACTAACGCGTCCGGTTATCACTTGACCGTTCAAATCGGGTGAATGGCATTTGAAGCAGATGACACGTGGCGCACATCGCACGACTGGACGCTGAGGTCCAGCTTCCGGTCAATCTGACCGGAGCGTCTGGTCGGCCCGTGTTCAGTGCAGTGAGGAGCCTAACGGCTCTATTTCGTGGGGGCTTCTATTTAAGCCCCATGGCCGGCTCAAGCTCACTCTCTTGCACATTTTCATGAACATAGCATACTTGTGAGCTTAGCCAAAGTTCTCCCACTCATCTCCATCATTGATCCATCATCATTGAGAGATTGGGAGAGAATCCAAGTGCATTGCTTGAGTGATTGCATCTAGAGGCACTTGGTATTCGTGTTGCGCTACGGGTTTTGCTTGTTTCTCTTGGTGGTTGCCACCACCTAGACGGCTTGGAGCAGTGATGGAGGATTGGCATGAGTTGGTGATTGTTCGTGGCGATCTCTGGTGATTGTGAGGGGAGTTGTACCTTCCCCGGTGGAGTGCCAAAAGGTAACTCTAATATATTGCTCGTGTCATTGAGTTACCTCACTTGTGGGTAGGTTCTTGCGGTGTCCAATCGTGTGGATGAGGTTTGTGAAACACCTCTTAGCCGCCGAACCACCAAGTGTTGGTCCACACAACGGGGACTAGCGTGTTGGCAAGCACGTGAACCTCGGGAGAAAAATCGATTGTCTCTTGTCATTTGTATTCTCCCGGTGATTGGTCATATCTTCATCTTGTGATTGGTTCACTCTCCGACGTGGCGGTATAATCGTATCACTTACTCATTTATATTTCCGCAAACTAGATATAGCAAGCTCTTTAGTGTAATTAGAATTGAGAGCTTGCCTTGTGCTTTAATTTTATCTAGTGGAGCTCTTTAGTGTAGCATTTGTGAGAGCTCTTAGTGAGAAGTGATCAAGTAGATTGTGTGCCCATTAATCATTGCTACTAGAATTGTTGAATAGGTGGCTTGCAACCCTTGTAGAGCTAGAGCAAGTTTGTATTACGCTATTTGTCTCACTAATCAAATTGCTCTAGTTGATTTGTAGTTTTCAAATAGGCTATTCACCCTCCCTCTAGCCATATTAGGACCTTTCAAGTGGTATCAGAGCCGTGGTCACCGTTTGTGTAAAGGCTTAATAACATCGGTGTCAAATTATGGCTCAAGTTGTGTTCAACCATGTGGGGGGCAAACCACCATTCTTTGATGGCACAAGCTATGATTATTGGAAGAGAAAAATAAAGATGTATCCTAGTTCAATCAATGATCAAGTGTGGGAAGTAATGGAAAATGATTATGCTATCATTGATCCGAACAATCCTACCAACCAAGATAGGACCAATAAACAATGCAACATAATGGCGCTCAACACCATATACAATGCCATTGATTCCAAGGTGTTTGAGCAAATCAAGGATTGTGAAAGAGCAAATGAAGTGTGGAGAAGATTGGAGGAAACATATGAGGGCACACCGGCGGTGAAGAGTGCCAAGTTGTACATTCTCAAGGACAAATTGACAAGCTTCAAGATGAAGGAAGATGAGAGTATTTCGGAGATGTTCCATCGATTGCAAGTGATTGTCAATGACTTGAAGGCATTGGGAGAGAAGATCAAGGATGATGATGTCTCCCATTGGTTCTTGATGTGCCTACCTCTAAGATTTGAGATGTTGAGATTAATCATCATAAGAGGAGGATTGAAGGAGATTACCCCCAACCAAGTACTAGGTGATGTCATGACACAAGAGACATACCGTGTGGAAAGGGAGGGGGATGACAAGGATGAGAAGAAGGAAGAAGAAGACAAGAAGAAGAAGAAGAGTATAGCATTCAAGGCTAGCTCATCATCATCCAAGAACAAGGGCAAGTCCAAGAAAGAATCAAGTGATGACGATGATCTTAGTAATATTGATGATGAAGCTATGGCCCTCTTTGTCCGCAAGATGGGAAAATTCATGAAGAAAAAGGGCTATAGTGCAAGAAAGAGAAGAGATCACACAAAAAGCAAAGAATATGTGAGAAGATGCTACAATTATAAGAGCCCCGATCACGTTGTAGCAAATTGCCCTTACAATAGTGACAATGATGAAGATGAAAAGAAGAAGAACAAGAAGGACAAGAAAGATAAGAATGAAAAGAAGGAGAAGAGAATGACCTTCCAAAAGAAGAAGGGTGGAGACTATGTAGTCACTTGGGATAGTGATGGTTCCTCGGATGGTGATAGCTCTAGTGATGATGACAAGAAATCTATCAAGAGAGCACTAGCAAGCATCGCCATCAACAAGAAGCTCTCCATCTTTGACACTCCATCGACATGTCTCATGGCAAAGCCTACCAAGGTAAAATATGATGAGAGTGATGATGATGAATGTGAAAGTGACTCTTGTAGGAATGATAATGATGATGATGATGAGTACACCAAGGAGGAGCTCTTGGACATGTGTGAGCAAGTGCACGCTTGCAATGAGATGAAGAGAAAGGAGTGCAAAGAATTGCGCAAGAAAGTAAAATTTCTTGAGCAATCCTTTGATGAGCTCAATGCTACTCATGAGAGGCTAATGGAAGCCCATGAGAAGCTTGGCAAAGCTCACTCTAAGCTTGAAAAGGCTCACTCCTCTCTCATTGAGCAAGTCAAAGTGGAGGAAGCCAAGAAGGAGCAAGTGATCATATCATGTGATGTGGGACTAACATGTGATCTTATTGATGAATCTATTTTTGTTGCTCCCACTAACACCTCTTGTAGCACTACCACTTCCACCTCACCCTTGAGTGATAGTCTCACTTGTGAAACCTCACTAATGGTGGAAAATAAGACCCTCAAGAAGGAGGTGAATGAGCTCACTCGTGCCTTAGGCAATGCCTATGGTGGAGAAGCCCGCTTGCTAAAGTGCTTGGGTAGCCAAAGGTTCTCTCTCAACAAAGAGGGATTATGCTATATTCCCAAGAAATGCAAGGCGGCCTTTGTCACTCCTAAAGTTAGCTTTGTGAAGGGCAATGGTCGGTTTTGCAATAGATGCAAGCAAGTTGGGCATATAGAGCAATATTGCAAGATTAACAAGAACAAGCTACCTAATGTATCCTCAATTAAATTTGATTCTTGTTACATGCTTTTTAAGGGTGCCAATGGTGTGAAGGCTAAGTTCATTGATACACCAATTGTGGGCCCAAAGAAGAATGCCATTTGGGTACCAAAGACCTTGGTAACTAACCTTCAAGGACCCAAGCAAGTTTGGGTACCTAAAAAGAATTGATCTTCTTTTATAGGTCAATTATAAAGCCGGAGAAAGGCATTGGGTGCTTGATAGTGGGTGCACACAACACATGACGGTGATCCAAGAATGTTCAATTCAATCAATGAAAACAAGAGCAATGGGATTGATAGTATCACATTTGATGACAATGGCAAAGGCAAGGTCAAAGGGCTTGGTAAAATTGCAATATCCAATGACTTGAGCATTTCCAATGTGCTACTAGTAGAGAGCTTAAACTTCAACCTATTGTCGGTAGCTCAATTATGTGATCTTGGTTTCAAGTGCATATTTGGTGTGGATGATATAGAGATCATAAGTGTAGATGGCTCTAACTTGATATTCAAAGGATTTAGATATAAGAATCTATACTTAGTTGATTTCAATGCTAGAGAAGCTCAATTATCAACATGTTTGATCACTAAGTCTAGCATGGGTTGGTTATGGCATAGAAGGCTTGGTCATGTTGAAATGAAACAATTGAACAAGTTGATCAAGCATGACTTAGTTAGAGGCTTGAAAGATGTCACATTTAAAAAGAATAAGCTATATAGTGCATGTCAAGCCAAAAAGCAAGTTGGTAACACACATCCTAAGAAGAGCATGATGAGCACATCTAAGGCATTTGAGTTGATGCACATAGACTTATTTGGACCAACCATATACACTAGCATTGGTGGAAACACATATGGATTTGTGATTGTGGATGATTTCACTAGATACACATGGGTATTCTTTCTAGTGGACAAGAGTGATGTGTTTGCAATATTCAAATCATTTGTCAAGGGCATTCACAATGAATTTGAAACAACCATCAAGAAAGTGAGAAGTGACAATGGAAGCCTTTTGATGGATGTTAGCGTTTTAGATTTTTGGGTGGACAGTGGATTTTATGTGAATTGTACCATGTTCATCCCAGTGGGGGAAGAATGATCCACATCTCCGTCTTCTAAGAGGAGGGAATTGGAGATCGGGTCTCATTGCGATCTCTAGTCCAAACAATCAAATTTCTTATCCTTTTATTTTACACAGGCTTATGCAATTAAATATATGGGATTTGAAACAAAATCGAATAAATAGTGAGAGACCAATTTTCCCTCAATGACACTGCTATGCACCTTGTAACCATTCAATTTGATATGTGACAATGTTCTTGGTCATCAGTTGTTAGATGTCCCTTTAATTAAATAGCTATACAAGTTGCCTCCAGAAAAATGTATTGTTACAAGAAAGTATAACCTTTACTTATTTCTTTCTTCTATATTAGGGTTCCGTGGGGGTATGGTCCCCGGTATCCACAAGACAAGACATGGGCCGCACCATCAGAGGTGGCCCAACCCACAAGATCAAGGCATGCACGGCGCTGCTCGGCGTGCACCGTAAGCTATTGTATAGTACCAAATAGGCTACTTTTCTTGTAACCCTGCCCCTTCAGAGTATATAAGAAGAGGCAGGGATCCCCTAGCGGACAAGCTACAACAATCCATACATCTCAATGCAATACATCAAAACATAGGATGTAGGTATTACGTCATACTGACGGCCGAACCTGTCTAAATCTTATGTCTTGGTGCTTGTATTACCATCTCGCTCACCTCTACAACAAATCTACCATCGTGGGATAACCCTCGGTGGACCGCCGAGCATCTTCTGTCGATAGTTGGCGCGCCAGGTAGGGGTGTGCACTTGATCTCTTGGCGAGCCAGATGTACCTCAAATCAACAGCGCGTTCTCGTCATCAATCTCGTGGAGATCCATGCCGGTCCACGACGACGATTCATCGCTGGCTACACCAGCCCCCGCGACAGCAGATCCAATCTCGAAACCACCTCCGATATCATCTTCACCAGCAACTCATAGCCCGCCAGGTGCTCGCCGTCAACGCTGACCAGATAGCGCCATACGTCGCCGACCAGACTTTCTGTCTAAAGCTAAGTCATGCTTTAATATTTTTCTAAATATTCTCTAATCTCCGTATATCGCTATAATGTTTCTCCGAGCTGTTTTCTCCATATTTGCTCTCCAAACGGTTTTATGAACCCCCGAACAGTCATGTTGACGCTCGGACGCCTCCAGAGACAGCCCTGTCTTCGGCTCCTCCCTACACGTGTTACGGGCTCCGCGCTCTGCGTTATGGGTGGTCGGCAGCGGCTCCTTGGTCACGCCTGTTCCTCCTACACGTGAACGGGCTCCACGCTCGACGTTATGGACTATGGGCTAGCTAGGGCTAGAGACTTAGCTACACACTAACTGGTCGGGCGGTTTATATTAAATATAAATACATCTTCGCTCCAACTAATCGCCGAGCTACATATGCTATTTCATCGCCATTGCTGATTTTTCTCCGGAGTTCATATATTTTTACATCATATACTACCCATTCTACATATTTGTATTGCAGGATCATCGTCCAGGTGATTGGATCACCTGGTGTTCGGACTTCTCACCGATCAACTGGTCGGACCGCTAGGTTCATCGACTTCGTCGCCGACCAGTTGATCGGACTGTTCGCCGGTCGCTTCAACTCAATGTTCACTTCGCCGTCGACTAGTTGACCAGACTGTTCGTCGCTCGTGCTTCATCGCCAGTTACGTCGGTTACTCCTCGGCCCTCGGATTCTTTGTGCTCGAGGACTAAGTGGGCACACTTCACCCCACTTCACCTTGCGGACATCGCCAGCGACGTCGGAGACTCCTCGCACCTCGGTGCTTGACATCGCCAGCGATGCCGGGGACTCCTCGCTCTTCGGTGCTCGGACATCGCCAGCGACGCCAGGGACTCCTCGCTCTTCGGTGCTCGAACATCGCCAGCGATGCCGGGGACTCCTGGCTCCTCGGTGCTCGTACATCGCTAGCGACACCGGAGACACCTCGCTCTTCGGTGCTCGGACATCGCCAGCGACGCCGGGGACTCCTCGGTGCTCAGACATCGCCAGCGACGCTGGGGACACCTCGCTCCTCGGTGCTCGGACATCGCCAGCGACGCCGGAGACTCTCGCTCCTCGATGTTTCGGACATCGCCAATGACGCCGAACACCTCACTCCTCGGTGCTCGGACCTCGCCAGCTTCGCCGGGGACTCCTCGGTGCTCGAACATCGCCGCCTACGCCGAGGACTCCTCGGTGCTCGGACATCGCCGCCTACGCCGGGGACTCCTCGGTGCTCGGACATCACTAGCGACGCCGGGGACTCCTCGCTCTTCAGTTCTCGGACATCGCCAGCGACACCGGAGACTCCTCGCTCTTCGGTGCTCGGACATCGCCAGCGACGCCGGGGACTCCTCGCCCTTCGGTTCTCGGACATCGTCAGCAACGCCGGGGACTCCTCGGTGCTCCCTTGGTGGTCGGATCTTGCTACGTCTCATCGGTGTGCTATCAAGTTGCTCCATGCTGTTTGGATCAGGGTGCTGATCTTGGGCAGCACGTCTGGGGTCTTGATACGCGCATATCGGATGATGTCGACAAAGCTTTCAAACTTCTTTTTCTTTGACCCTGCTACAAGATTCATTCTTCATCTTCCAGCAGGCTCGGGGACTAAGTGGGCACACTTCACCTTGGGGGTGAATGTGCGCTTTTCTCAATTCGAGGCTACACCGGGGACTGGCTGCCTGCTCGGCTGATCTTTTACTTTCTGAGCCTGGCACCACGTGACTACATCACCTACTGTCAGGCTTAGGGACTAGCTGTGGGGGTATGTCCCCCGGTATCCACAAGACAAGACATGGGCCGCACCATCAGAGGTGGCCCAGCCCACAAGATCAAGGCGTGCACGGCGCTGCTCGGCATGCACCGCAAGCTATTGTATAGTACCAAATAGGCTACTTTTCTTGTAACCCTGTCCCTCCAGAGTATACAAGCTACAACGATCCATACATCTCAATGCAATACATCAGAACACAAGATGTAGGTATTACGTCATACTGACGGGCGAACATGTCTAAATCTTGTGTCTTGGTGCTTATATTACCATCTCGCTCCTGATCTCGCTCACCTCTACAACAAATCTACCATCGTGGGATATCCCTCGGTGAACTGCCGAGCATCTTTTATCGACAAGTTCTAACAAATAACAGTAATTTTGTAGGGTTCTCTCATCAACATGGCCCCTAAGCGAGGGATCAAATTGAGTGGCACTACTCTAATTGAATAAGATATGAAGATCAAGACAGGAGAACATGAAAAGGATTATTTACAGGCGATGCCCTGTTTGCTTCATTGAAAAGAGAAGCTGAAAAGTATTGTTCACTGATCTGTTATGAGAGAAAAATATTATTTCTTCGCTGAACAAGTACGGCTCATAAGCTAAGCGAACATGTATTCGCATGTCACATCATTGGTGATTGTGGTGCAATTGACATAAGTGCATCATTGGTGATTTATTTGATTTAATTGAATTAAGTACGGAGAAGTCTAATTAAATCCAACGGTAAGATTAACATTCTAAAAGAAACGGGTCGACGAAGATACATCCACTAAGTAAAACCTCCATTTTTTTTCTTATGATGCAGGCAGCCGGAATCTAGTTTCTGATGAACAAGAAATGGCATAGCCCAAGGTCGAAGCAGAGTCCTCAGCAGCATTAAGGAATGAAGCAGAGTGACGGGATGCTCATGCTCATGCCAAATCAGCAACTTACCATTCGTATTCTCAGAAACAACTCATATAGATAGCATGCTCATGCTCATGCTCCTGGAAGCTTGATCAATGCAGCAGGAAGCAGGACAAAAATGAAAAAAGAAATCGAAAACGCAATCCGCCATGACTCGCATAGTCGCACGGCCAGCCAATCTAAACAGAGACCTCACTTGCACTCCACTCCTGCCTCGGCAGCTCGGCGCGGGGTGCTCTTCCGGCGGCTCCCATGATGCCGGAATCCGCCGCTCTGCTTCAGCTTCACGGCCTCGTCCTTCTCCTCGGCCGCCGAGTCGCCGCCGCGCTTCGGCTGCCGCCGCCGCCGCCGCCTCTTCTTCCCTCCTCCGTTCTCATCCGGCGAGGCCATGACCGGTTTCGCGTCCGGCTCCATGGGCTCGGCCTTGGCAGCAGCAGCGTCCTCCTCGTCGTCGTCGTCGGTGTCATCAGCCTTGTGGTGCTTCTGCGGCCGCCGCCCCCTCCTCTTGTAGGCTGGCATCACGGCCTCCTCTTCTTCGCCGCCGCTGCCGGCATCGGCATCTTCGCTCTTGGTAGCTTGGGACGACGGCGGCCGTTTAGCCTTCCCTCCTCTTGGCCTGCCCATTCTTCCCGGAATGGAGAAACTCTCAGGACTGCTTTGGACCTGCAGGATGGATAAGAACACATGATTCTAAGAACATCTGAAATGTGTACTAGGTACGATTCGTTAATAGGAACACGAAAAGGTTATAAGGAAAGAAAAAAAAAAGCAGGGAAGAAAAGACAGAATCTGCAACTAGAAATACTCCTGGTTAATAGAAGGGGAGGAGATGACAGATCAAACAACTACAGGTTCCTAGTATTTTGATATGTCCCTTGAAATGACAATCGGATTTTGGGGAAGGGAGATTTAATTTGCAGCGCCATAAATCTGTTCTTGAAGTAATAATGAATAACAGATCAGAAACAGCCACAAAGGAGACTACTGGACCATCCGATAATGGAAGTTGGAAGGACAGTGTCCGAAGGTAGCCCCATATATCTGCTAGTATTTCTATCTCAAAGACATAGTGGACCAACACAAGAAGCTCCGGAGCACGAAATAGGCGCTGAAGAAGAGCATAAACAAGAACGACAGAAGGAACACGCGGTTCTTACCGGCTACAGCCTACAGGCGCGCGGCGGCGTATTTCTCGACGGTAAAATAAAATAGAGCGGCGAGCGTTGGAGGTTTCGCGCGAGAGCTCCGAGAGCTTGCTTATCGGAGCAGAGGAGAAGAAGGCCGCACAAGAACTGGTTCCACTGTTCTGGGGGGAGAGGCTGAGAGGGTGGGGATGCTTGCTGCCTTGCTTGGCGTGGCCGCCAGTCGCAAGAAATACACTAACGAGTCCCTGAGCCGTACGACCACTAACGACAGTCGCAAGAAATACACTAACGAGTCCCTGAGCCGTACGAACACTAACGAGGGCTAACGTACCAGGGCCCAGGGACAGGCGTCACAGTAAAAGCCGTTCCGCGCGCTATTTCCACTCTTGCTTTAAATCTAGACATTATCACGTCACGTCGGGTGTCAATAAAAATGTCTGAATAGTAATAATAAAATAAATTATAGAAATCTGGCGTAATCCACAAAATAAATTTATTAAATCTAATTAATTTATTATTAGCATATTTTTACTGTAGTACTATATTGTCAAATCATGAACTAATTAGGTTTAAAAAATTCGTCTCGCAAATTAGTTGTAATTTGTAATTAATTATTTTTTTAGTCTATATTTAATATTTCATATATGTATCGAAACATTCGATATAATAGAGAGTAAATTTTAGGAGAATAATTAAACGAGGCCTTACATTACAGCCCAGGAAAATAACAAAAGAAACGGGAGGTCGTAAACCTGCGACACACCAATGTGTCGTGTCCCTGCTGGCTCAGGACACGCGCTGCTCCTTGCCGTAGGAAACGGAGGAGACCCTAGCGATGAGACGAAACGGAGGAGGAACACCGAACAAGCAAATTGGTGAAACCGTGTGCGCCGCGGACGAATAGTCAACCAGCCGGACTCCCGCCGACTGTTTAAAGCGAAACCGTGTGCGTGCCGCGAAAACCAGCCCTATTCTGGCCCTGTTTAGATTCCAAAAAATTTTACGCAGTATCCATCATATCGAATTTTGCGGCACATGTATGGAGTACTAAATGTAGACGAAAAAAAAACTAATTGTACAGTTGGGTGAGAAATCGTGAGACGAAACTTTTGAACCTAATTAGTTCATAATTAAACATTAATTACCAAATACAAACGAAAAGTGCTACGGTAGCCAGAATCCAAAAAAAAAAAATTTAGATCTAAACGGTTCCTCTCTACGCAGATCGGGGGCCATTCGGATCGCTCGCTATGACCGGACTGCTTGGATCTTTTGCCTCGTGTGCGAGCCGATGAAGGGTCGTGACTCGTGAGTGATACGTGGAACGGAACTACGGAAGAAGCAGCGGCTGTGAGGTGGAGCCGTGGAACGGAAGGCGCCGCGCGGGCTGGCGGCGGTCGCGTCCGGCACAAGGAAAGCCAGCCGGCGGCCGCTACCTGCGGGCGGCTTCCCCCTCACTCTACCTATCCGCCGCCGGTCTCCAACCGCATCATGCACGCAGCGAAAGTCACGGCTCGTTCGAGCTCTCTCTTTTTTCTTCTTATCACACTTTGGTCTGTCAGGCATCAGGACTCGGGAGAGCAAGCCTGGCGCGGCGTCGATTGGGAGACAAGCGAGTACAACAGCGCGCGTGGGCGCGGGCAGGCGGAACGGAGGGGCGCAGCACGGCATCAGCGGCGTTGGTGGTATCTGCCGGCTGCCGCTGGTGCGCGCGCTGGCCGACAGCCCCGTGCCAAGGCCCGCAGGCGCGCTCGTGCCCGCCTGCCCCGCTCGCGCGCTCGGCTTTGCCGGGTTCAGACCAACCACCACGGCGTGCCCGACTGCCTCCGCCCGTGGATCGATGGATGCGAGGCAGCAACCCGGCGAGCGCGGCCGTCCGTGTTGCGTTCAAACAGGCGAGGGAGGATACGCCGGCCAGACGCGTGCGCACGCTGGGAGCGGCAGTCAAGGCTCCAATGATCCCTTGGTCGCCACGACGCCTTCCCCAGGAGGGGCAAGCCAACTCAGTGGAAGCAGAAACGTGCTGCCGCGTGTTGCTGCCAGCTGACCTCTCTTTATTTTTATTTTTTTTCCTCTTCTTTTTTTCTGAGACAGAGGAACCGGCGGAGTACAACTTTTCTTTGCTTTCACTTTCATTTTTTTTAGCCAAAACAGAAATTTGAGTCATGTGTATCTACACCTTAAAAGAATAAATTTCTTTACTGCATATCTTATTCTCCCACCTGTCCATTCATCTCTCGGTCCGTCGTCTCTTACTGTCACCATTCTCATTTTGAGTTTAAAACCGCAAAATCTTTACTTATATCATGACTTTACCTCTCTTCTCATTTTGAGTTTGAAGCTACAAAATCATTACTTATATCATGACTTGGTCTCTCTTCTCATTTTGAGTTTAAAGCTGCAAAATCTTTACTTATATATGACTTCGCCACCCGAACCCATGCATAGTGGCGTAGTGGGCGTGTGGCTTGTCTTCTATGTGCACACAATGGCACAATATCCATCCACTCTCTCATCCGTCCATCATCTCTTACTCGCACTCTTCTCGTTTTGAGTTTAGAGCTTAGAGATGTAAGATCTTTACTCATATATTATGGCCTTGCCACATAAACCTATGTGTGTTGTGGCACGAGTGCGGTTGTGTGGCTTGCCTTCTAGCCACCTATTTAGCTTGAGTTAATCTTTTATTAATTTCTTATGCGAGATTAATTCTTTATTGCACTAGCATTTATTATGGGCTTTCAAACTTATTTAATTTAAAGTTAGGTCAAGTCCGATTAAATTCAATAAAAATAGCTAGCTCATTATTATTGGTATGAGTACCATGTAGCAAATTGTATATCCTGTCACAACAAACGAACACGTTTGCTATTCTTTTTTTATATGAGGCGAATACTTCACTGCGAAACTTTGAGCTATGGGTGGATTTGTATACTGCAGAAAGTTCTATCAGGTGGGTTGGTTAGATGTTGCTCTTTAGGTATTGTATGGTTTCTAGCAGATTATGGATTCTAGCTTCCAAAATTCAGCTAGGGATTGTAAGAGGCCCAACGCTTTTGGACACATTCTAGAATTCGGAGAGTTTAAGAGTTCATAACTCATCACAAGCTAGTGCATCTTAGCTTCTTTCAGCTTCTAGATTTGAAAACACGATTATGCCCTTCAATTTTTTGCCTCCCCCCATGCTAAAGAGGGAGGATATTATAGACATTTTAATTTAAAAGTTATCCAATCCCAGCCTTTAGAATCTATGCTTCCAAACATCTCCAAACTCAGATTTTACAATCTAGCTTCCACGTGCTAGTTTCCACAATCTAGAACAATCCAAACAAGGCCTTAGTTGTTGCTAGTGTGACTATTCCAAGCGTAGCCTTTTATATCTCTTGGCACGGGAGTCAAAACTTGTAAATACTTGTGGGGGTATGACTCCGGATACCCATGGCAGACTATATGGGCTGCGTCGCCAGAGGTGGTCCAGCCCACAAGACGAAGACTTACGGTGCACGATGCTGCTCGGCGTGTACCGCAAGACATCAAGGGTGATATCCTGAAGATGCTACGAGATCTGTTAGGATGTGCTCGATCCCGTGATTCTTGTAACATGTTATTACTTACCGGTTATCTCCTAGATCTAACCGACTTGTAACCCTACCCCTAGCTATATAAGGTGGGTAAGAGACCCCCTCAAAACACACGCAATATCATATGATAGCCAATACAAACCAACAGACCACAGGAGTAGGGTATTACGTCGTGCGGACGACCCGAACCTATCTAACTCTTGTGTCTCTATTGCCTTCTTGTTCTTGATTACGCGCATCGCTGTCGATCAATCTACCTTCGTGGGATACCCCTCGGAGGACTGCTGACGATATTCTATCGATAGTTGGCGCGTTAGGTAGGGGTGTACGTGTTATTTCTATGATGAACAAGATGGTACGTTTTATAGGCTCTTCATCCTCTCCAAAGCCCGGCCAGATCTTTATGGTCAAATCGATCTCCTGGGTTATCAATGATGAGGGAGACGGACAGATCATCGAGCCAATGCAGATCGATTTTGCGCCGACCACACCAACACCTCCAACAGCAGATCCGATCTTAAATTGCCTCCGAGGTTGTCTTCACCAATAACTCGCTGCTTGCTCCCCCGCTACCGAGGAAGCAGATCGGCAATGATGATCTGATTGCATCCATCGATCAGGTCGGACAAAAGCTCACCGACTGCCTCTCCATCACGGAATCAGCTCTAACCACTCTGGTTCGGTGCCAACCATCCTCCGGTTCCGACCTATCGGAAGACGCACGGAAAACTCCAGGGGATACGGCCACCATCCATCAGGATGCCCTAAGGGGCAAATTCGCAAACTAGATTGGGGACATCTACCCTCTCGCTGACCCGATCGCCGACCAGCTCTACCGACTGTCAATATGCTGCAAATCGGCCAACGTCCCGCAGAATCCCTCCACACTATCCTAGAGGAAAATCCAGACTCCGAGTCCCAGAGCTCTACGGATATTGTCACCGAAACCGCCATCATCCAACCTCCTTTTTCACCCTTCCGTGGAGGTGGGATTTTTAATGTCAGCATCGACAGCCCTCCGTGGGACGGAGAAACCGATGAGGACCGCGCCGCTCGTGTCAACAGAAATGCCAACCGTGCACAGCGCCAAGCGAATGAGGACGCCATTGTGTTAGCCGAGGCTGCTCGCAATAGAGAAAAACTCAACTCACAAGGGAGGCCACGCCCACTCCACCGCAACCTCAACGATGAATTAATCCGTGTTGACGGCCACGACGTCTATAAGACCCCAAGCACCAACTTGGCTGTGGCCGCTAATGAGCTCGCTCGGCTCGAACAAACGCCAGAGGTCGCCAAGGTCGCCGCAATACTTAAAGCTGCGCACTGCCAGGTCAACGAGATCCGCCAGGATCAGGGACCTTCCTACTCGACAAGCTTGAATCGTCGATCCGCCACGCCAAGATCCAATCGCCGCCCGACAGAAGCCGTTTCACCGACCAACATCATGATGATGGACCACCCCTCCAGGGGGAGCTAGGGGGAACCATGACAACTACCCTCGCCAACTCGACAAGGAAGTCGATCAAGATGTCCGAGCACACATCAACAATCTCCGGGATGCACGATGTCATATCAACGGGCGTTGTTTCTCTCGGCATGAAGAGGAAGTACGTCGGCGTTAAGAATACGAGCAAGAATTTAGTAATCCGGATGCGGCCCTCTAGCCACTTAACGCCGATAATGCCGCCGATCCCGACAGTGATGATCCCGAAGGGCCCCGAGCATTCACGAGAGCACTCCGAACACTCCAGTGGCCCCGTGGTTTCAAAATCACAAGGGTCGAGCCCTACGAGGGGCGGATGAACCCCACACAGTGGCTACAAGCTTATGCCACCGCTGTGTGTGCCACCAAGGGAGATACCAGTGTTATGGCGAACTATCTTCCCATCATGCTCACGCCGACCGCAATGAACTGGCTCACGAGCCTCGCCTAGATTCCACTGAATCTTGGGAACAGTTGAAGAAGGTCTTCATCGACAATTACATGGCTACGTGTACTCGGATGGGCACCAAGCACGATCTGAATCGCATATATCAGAAACCTTCCGAGCTCCTCCGTAGTTACATCAGACGATTTTCCGAGATGAGGAATTCTATTCCCATCATCACGGAAGCAGAAGTCATCACCGCTTTTGTCAAAGGACTCCATCACCGCGACCTCCACTCCAAATTCAATCGTAAGCCACCAAAGGGGATTGGTGAGATCATCACGACCGCCGATCAATACACCGACGCTGAAGAGGCCAAAGTTCACTTTAACGAGGATGCGGGCACTCACCGCCCAACTTGTCGCAGTGATGATCGCCCTGACGAACGACGCCACAGTGATCGCCGCTATGACAACCATGGCCACCATCAGGACAGTGGCCATGATCGGCCGGAAGGGTCCAAGGCTGGTCAATATCGCCGTCGTCGACTAGACAACATCATCGCCACCATTGATGAACCTCACGCCAAACATAACTATGATAAGCAGTACAAGGAAATCGTCGAAGGCCCGTGCCCTCTCCACAAGAACAACAAGCATAAGATGAAGGACTGCCTTGGCTTGGCTAAGGAGTTCTAGGCAAAAACAAGGACGACGACAATAATGATGGAGCCAGAGGTCGCCGACCACCTAGGGACAACAATAACGCCTTCCAGGATCACGACAAAGTGGTTGCCACTATCTTTGGGGACCTTGCCGCCATCGAGAGAAGAAGAGATCGAAAACTCACCGCCCGTCGGGTGCTCGCCGTCAACACAGAAGACGCTATCACCGACCCCAGCTATCGCCCCTAGTCTAAGGTCCCCATCACCTTCAGCAAGGCCGACCAGTGGGTAGACATCCCTTACATAGGGTGTTTCCCCCTCATTCTCGATGCAACCATCAAGAAAGTACTCTTCAAGAAAGTACTCATCGATGGCGGGAGTGCCCTGAACCTCCTCTTCGTCGGAGCCCTAAGGAGTTGGGCCTTGGAGTAGAAAACCTCACTCCCTCTGACTCCTTTTTGGGGTGTGGTACCTAGTAGGGCATCCAAACCGCTTGGAGAGATCACCAACCCAGTACAATTCGGCACGGCTAGCAACTTTCACGTCAAGCACATCAACTTCTATGTTGCTGACTTCAACACCACCTACCATGCCATACTTGATCGGCCAGCTCTAGCCAAGTTCATGGTCATACCGCACTATGCCTATCTGGTCTTGAAGATGCCTTCGCCTGTAGGAGTTCTAGCCCTGTAAGCCAACCTCTCCATTGCCTACGCCTGCGAAATAGAGAGTCTCTCCCTCGCCGAAGCCACCGACATCTCCATTCGGATGGCCAGCAAGGTCAACAATGCCAAGACGGTGCCCGCCGATGACCTAGAGATCCCAGCACTAGAACCTCCACGTGCCTCCACCAAGTCTAAGGAAAAGAAGGAGGTCAGCCTCGGCCTCAACGACCCCCCAAGATCTCCAAGAATGGGGCTCATCTCGACCCCAAATAGGAAAGTGCACTCGTCTCCTTCCTACGTGCCAACATCGACATGTTTGCTTGGAAACCTGCAGACATGCCAAGGGTACCGTGGGAGAAGATTGAGCACTCCTTGAATGTCTCACCGACCGCCAAGCCAATCAAGCAGAAGCTCCGACAATTCACGCTAGACAAAAAGGAGGTTATTAGGGTAGAAATAAAATGGCTCCTAGCAGCCAGATTTATTAAAGAAGTGTATCACCCTGAGTGGCTGGCAAACCCAGTCCTTGTTCAAAAGAAGAATAAAGAATGGAGAATGTGCGTTGATTACACTGATCTCAACAAACACTGCCCTAAAGACCTCTTCGGTCTGCCTCGGATAGATGAGGTTGTAAACTCCACCACTAGCTACGAACTCCTCTCCTTCCTCTACTGTTACTCCGGCTATCACCAGATATCCCTCAAAGAGGACGACTAGATCAAAACATTATTCATCATGCCTTTCAGTATGTATTGCTATACCACCATGTCCTTTGGACTCAAAAACGCTGGGGCGACCTACCAAAGGGCCATCCAGATGTGCCTTGATCAATAGATAGGCTGCAACATCGAAGCTTACATCGACGATGTGATCGTCAAATCCAAAACCGTCGACAGTCTCATTGCCGACCTCGAAGAAACATTCGCCAACCTAAAAAGATACAGATGGAAGTTGAACCCTTCAAAGAGCATCTTTAGAGTTTCATCCGGTATACTCCTAGGCTACATCGTCAGCACCCGCGGTATCGAACCCAACCCCAACAAGGCTCCGCCATTACCAATATGAAACGGCCGACCTACGTAAAGGTTATACAGAAGCTTAGAGGGTGCATGGTTGCTCTCAGACGCTTTATATCACGCCTCGGCGAAAAGGGACTACCATTCTTCAAACTACTCAAGGCCTTCGAGCGCTTCTCCTGGTTGGAGGAGGCTGATACGGCCTTCGAGCAGCTCAAGTTGTTTTTAACGAAACCCCCGATCATGACGACGCCTCAACCAGATGAAACCCTATTGATCTACATCACTGCTACTTCTCGCGTCGTTAGCACAGCTATCGTCATCGAGCGCGAGGAAGTTGGACACGCCTATAAGGTTCAAAAGATGTTATACGCCATTCTAGTCACGTCACGCAAGCTTCGCCATTACTTCGAGTACTACAAGATCTCCGTGGTCACCGAGTTCCCTCTAGGGGACATCCTCTGTAACAAAGAGGCCAATGGCCGCATCATCAAGTGGGCAGTCAAGCTCGGCACTTATTCCATAGAATTCAAAAGTAGGCCTACCATTAAGTCACAGGCGTTGGCTGACTTCGTCGCTAAGTGTACCAAGATCCAAGAGCCCATCCCCGCTGCTTGCCCCGAGCACTGGGTGATGTATTTAGACGGCGCCCTCAACATCAATGGTGCTAGTGCTGGCATTTTATTCATTACTCCAACTAAGGACAAGCTATGTTTCGTCCTCTGAATTCATTTTCCAGCTTCCAAGAACGCCGCGGAGTATGAAGCATGTCTCCATGGACTTCGTATAGCCATCGAGCTTGGCGTCAAATGCCTCATGGTATATGGAGACTCTGCGCTGGTCATCAACCAGGTCAATAAAGATTGGTCCTGTTCTACTGAGAAGATGGATGCATACTGCGCCGAGATTAGGAAACTCAAAGGAAAGTTCTACGGTATCGAGTACCACCACATGGTACGAGACCAAAGTCAGCTCACCGACCACCTATCTAAGATAGGCTCTTCTTGCAGCCGTGATTCCGCCTAGGGTCTTCATTCAAGACCTCTTTAAGCCATCTATTAAGGAAGAGAAGGAAGTTCAAGAAATCCCCCTAGTCGAGTAGCTAGTACTTGCAGTACCTTCGCCGGCCGTAGATTGGAGGGAACATTTCATCAAGTACCTAACTAGCGCCAACGTGCCCGCCGACAAGACTAAAACTGAATGCCTTATCCGTCGCAGCAAGCATTACATGCTGGTAGATAGGAAGTTGATGAGGAAAAGCGCCAAGGAAGGATACTGTAGAAATGCATCACCCGAGAAGAGGGTGCAAAATTACTCCTTGAAATTCACTCTGGTTCCTGTGGCTATCACACGGCCTCCAAAAACCTAGTCGACAAAGCTTTTTGAGCTGGTTTTTATTGGCCCACGGCCATCACCGATGCAGAATACCTCGTCCGACATTATGAAGGATGCCAATTTTTCGCCAAGCAAATACACATGCCGGCGTAGGAATTGTAAATCATCCTAGCTTCTTGGCCTTTTGCATGCTGGGGACTAGACATGATCGTGCCTTTCAATCTAGCACTAGGCGGTTTTCAGTACGTATACATCACCATTGATAAGTTCTCCAAGTGGATCAAATACAAGCCATTTGTTTCGCCACTACAAAGAAGGCAGTCGAGTTCTTCAAAGATATCATCCATAGATTCAGTCTCCCGAATAGCATTATCACCGACCTCGGAACTATATTCATTGGTCATCATTTTTGGGACTTCTGTGAAGACCGATGCATCTCTGTCAAATACGTCTCTGTTACCCATCCTAGAGCCAATGGCCAGGTCGAATGGGCAAATGGCATGATCCTCGATGCCCTCAAAAAGAGACTATATCAGAAAGAGGAAAAGCATTCGGGCAGATGGCTCAAAGAGCTCCTAGCTATGGTTTGGGAACTGCACACTCAAGCTAGTCGCAACACCGGTGTATCTCCATATTTTTGGTCTACAACTCAGAGGCCATACTTCCTACGGACATTGCCTTCCGAGCACCCAGGGTAGAGAATTATGATGAAGAGCAAGCCGCATCTGTTCGGACAGAGGACATCGACAAAGCTGAAGAAGAATGCCTGATCACTTGCGTCCGCACAGCCAAGTACCTAGAAGGCCTGCGAAGATACTACAATCGTAATATCAAAGGTTGTTCATTTGCGGTCGACGACCTCATTCTTCCGTAGAAAGCAGAAAACCGAATGGATGCACAAGCTCTCCTCCCCCTAGAAAGGGCCTTATATGGTCAAAGAGGTTACCCGACCAGGGTCTTACCGGCTATGTGACATGGAGGGAATCGATATCCTCAACTCATGGCACATCGAGCAGCTTATATGTTTCTATCCTTCAAACGCTCCAGATATGTATTCTTCACTCCATAATAAATAAAGTTTTCATCGCCATAAATTGTCTCCATTATTTCTCCACTCTAGTTTAATCTTCGTTCACGATCACCACTCCAAGCTACACCTCAATAAACTCTAGCAATTATACGTGATCTCCATAAACGCTTCGCCCCGCTTCATCATACTAAAATATCTTTAAGATATTCCGCCAACCGCCGAGCAGCAAACGTTCCGCTCTATGTTCTTTGGAGAAAACCCTATCTTCGATCTCTCCCTACACGTGCTACGGACTCCAGCGCTCTGCATTATGGGTGGTCGGCTGTGGTTCCTCGGTCACGTCTGTTCCCCCTACACGTGCATGGGCTCTAGCGCTCGACGTTATGGGATACGGGCTAGCCAAGGCCAAGAGCCCAGTAACGAACTAACTGCTCGGATGCTACTTATACCACGTATAAACACGTTGGGGTTAACAACACATCTCTTTTTCACCAAAAATGCTAGCAAGCCGTCTAAACACGCATACGTCGTCTACTTACAATATTTATACAAATACATAAATGTTTGTTTAGACCCTCGTGCACCTAACTACCCTTTCCAGTTGTTCCGTACAGGTTCCACCCCACTCAGGCTATTGAGCGTGGCCATCACCGCCTACCTCGCCGAACAGATCGACAACATTGGCCAACCTCTTCGTTGCGTCCTCCACCTCATCTTTCAGCTGCTCCTCTTTCATCGCACTCGTCCCTCTAGTGAATCTGGCCTCTATCGCTCGAAGATTGATCGCAGGGTAGTGGGACCGGACCACCACCAGGGCATGCATCACAACAGAGACAACGGCGTCTTGGTTGAAGCCTTTGAAGCTCTCCCACATCGCCTAGCACCTGTCAATGATGGCGTCCGAACGGGGCGTCCTGTCGTCGGGCTGAGGAGCTACCTCCATGTCGATGCAGTCGAGCACCGGCCTAACCTCGGCCACCACGGCATCAAATTTTCCCCTCTAGATTTTTACGTCCAGCTCCAGCGCATTCGAATTGTGCCTTGGTTCTTCAATAGTATTCTACAGACACCAAAAGGATTCGTCAAATGAAGAAATCATTTCAGCAACAACTCTGACCATGAACTACTCACCTTCTAGATCCTCGGCTAGTTTCTCCGCTCGCACAGATGCCTTCTCCTTCTCCTCTTAGAGTTGGCCAGTGACTTGATGCAACCGGCCAAGCTCCATATCTTGCTCTACAAACATAACGGACGATAGCAACATCAAGACTGTTTGGCAATGCAGAACAAATTCACCGATCCACAGTACCTTGCTTCTGTTTGGAGACACTTTTTAGCTGCTCGGATGTGTGCTCCAGCTGCTTAGAGATGCTTTTTCAGCTGCTCGAAGGTGCGCCCCAGCTTCTCGGAGACGATCTTCAACTGCTCGGATAAGATGCCCTTTTGGTACTCTAGGTCCTTGTGTTTGATTCAGCAAGATCCCTTTCACGCTGGGCCCTCTGGATGTTCTTCTCCATCAGTTTCACCGCCTCCTTTAGTTTCTCGTTCTCCTTGGCGAGGGGCTCCATCCTTTTGATCAACTATTGTTGTTGTATGGTAGTTTGTGCTATGCCCTACAAAGCAACAAGATTATAAAAGACCATAGTCTCCAACACCAAAGATGGACATCACTGATGCAACACTAACCTCAATTTGCTTCATAGCTGTGCAAAGGGTGGACCGTAGCCTCTTCACCTCCCTGGTGGTGTCCTCCTCTTCTACGACCACAATTTCCTCCCCTCGCTTGCGGAAGATGAGGATAGTTTGAGTTCATGATTCCTCACGCTCAATCTCTTTGACCTCGTCCTCTTCCTCCAAAGCCGGTGGCGCTCCTTGGGGGCTCGGTGGCCGCACAGAGTGACCGACCATGCCTTGCGGCATCTTAGGGTGCGCCGCTTGCTCCTCCGACATTGCCGGCCTTTGCGCCCCGATTCCAGCACAGCTCCGCCAGCTCTAGCTTCGCCTTTGAAGACTCGGTGGCTCTCACTGTTGCTCCTGGTGTCTCCATCGAATCACCCATCATTGTCGCCGACCACTCTCCACCCCCAACTCCATCAGCAGTGGTGGTTGGATCCTCCGCAAACCGACGAGCACCCGGGGACTCTAGGACGGAGTCCGTCCACAATGACTCTGTGCTAGGACCAGTCTCTGGCTGCTCGCCAGTCTGGCCTGAAGGATTCAAATCCTCCACGCGCCTTGTTCTGCATCAAATTAGCTCATCGATCACCGTAACTATAAAAATTGGATAGCTACCAATCTCAAGGCAAAGATACTTACACATCAGCTTCCCGGTGAATGGTTCTAAACCGACATTGCCTCCCCGAGCTCCCAGGCATTGCTCTGGGGTCAACCCGTATGTCCTAGGCTAGAGGTCTTGTGGCCCCCGCCGTCGGCATCTTTTCCGCCTGCTGCTCGGGGACTCCTTCCCCTCTCATCGATTGCACCTCCACGCGCGTGTTGTGCGATGACTCTTTAGTGTTTGGAGGGGAGCTACTGGAGCCCCGTCATCATCCGACCACTCAGATATCACCGCACTCTGCGTTCGAGCGGTCCGATCGCCACCAAATGAGATGTTGACCAGCTTGCGGGGAGCTACATCCGCTATTCTTCTTTTCTTTCGGGCCGGCTCATCTTTCGCCATCCTTTTCCCCCACTTTCTCCGATACTAGGGGGACTCTCCTTTTGACCAGCACCTTCGCCTTTGGGTTCAGACGAGGTGCTGATGGCACCTTCCTCCGGCTAAGTGGTCAGCCTGGCATCCACTGACTTTGGCCAATCGCTCCTCGGCATGCCCGAGAAGTACGCTGACCGTTCCCGCCAATGGATCTTTCCACAGGCGAATTAGTCCACTGCTCAGCGCCGGCACGGGATAAAAAGCACCAGGAACAAAAGTCGAGATTTTTACCTAAGGAGGTGAGTTCGTGCAGTTGAAGGGTTTCGGCTGCCCTGGCACGGTGTATGACACATTTGGAGTGAATAGTTTAGCGGCCCGATGTAGCACAGCCTCCTTCGTTAGTCTCTCCGTCCTCTCCCGGGTGCTGTCAGTATCTCCTTTGAAGTCAAAGTCCGGATGAGCCCTCTCTTTGCAGGGCTGGACGCGAGCGCAGTATGAAGTTCACCGCCACCATCACTCCACTCACCTTTATGCCCCTCATTAGCTCAAGGAGTTCCTTCACCTGTTCCATATCGACACTGGTCGGTTTCTCCAACCAGCTCTTTTGATTCTTCGGAATTTGGTCGACATCGCATCGGACGGTAGGATCAGTTTGCTTCATATAGAACAACCTGGTATTCCACCCCTTCAGTGAGGTATTCAGCGGCATAGGAATGTATTCGCTCACCAACCCATCGCGGAGCTATAGATACAAACTACCGACAACTTTGGAACCGCCCCCTCCTTTCTTCTTGAGCCAGAAAAAGTATCGAAAGAGATTGAAATGGGGAAGAATGTCAAGATAAACCTCGCAGAAGTGGGTAAACACAGAAATATGCAAAATAGTGTTCGGATGAAGATTACATAAGCTCACTCCCCAATACTCCAACAGATCCCGCAAGAAAGGATGTACCGGGAGCCCTAATCCACGCCAGAAGTAATCTTTGAATACAACGAGTTCGTCAATGTGTGGCATCGGATAGGGCTCACCATTGGTCGGACGCCATCCGATAGTGACACGATCTGGAAGAATGCCCGCCTCCACCATCTCGTTGAGCTCCGTATCCCCCATGAGTGATGGCACCCATTCCTTATCACGGCTCGCTCCGGTGGCCGCCTTCTTCGCGTTAGTACCTCTCCTCTTCGACGCCATCCATCAGATCTAGATCGGAACTGGTCCCTTTACGCAAGCTTTTTATCCCTAGCGGCAGAGCACGTGTGAATGCGAATGGGGGAGCGTGAGGGCGAGGATGAAGATGAAGTGACGGAGTGGAAAAGGTGGGGAGCGTGGAGTGCGGCGACGCAGTTATAAAGACACCCTCTCGACTTTTCGCATTCAAGGGTTTTTGGAAACCGCACCATGCTGATTTACGCCTCTTCGAATTCCCTAAAGCGGCGTGCTGGGCCGTTATCTGGGCTTCCGCGCAATTACGGCCAATATCGCCTATTTTTTGACGTAGATCGGTACTGCACACCGAATATTCACCGACCTCTCCGTAATGCCATAAAGGCTCAGCAATTTCTACTGTACAGTCATTACTCGGGTTTTTTCTTTATGATTTGAGTAATCGGCACTTCTTGATTTATCCGAGATTTCCACTTGTGGCTCAAAGACTACGTCATCATTATGATTTGGTTTCTCACCATACTAGGGAGTGTTGTTTCTGACCTTGGCACCACGTGACCACATCATGGGGACTAAGTGGGCACACTTCACCTTGCGGTGAATGTGCGCTTTTTGATTTCGAGGCTCGGCCACCACAAGTGGACCGGAATTTGGATTGCTCTTGCTCGTTGGATTGGTCTTCATCTTTCTTCTACTTTCTAGACCCTGGCACCACGTGACTACGTCACCTACTATCAGGCTCAAGGACTAAGTGGGCACACTTCACCTTACGGTGAGTGTGTTTTCTTTAGTATGTTCATTGGAAGACTACGTGCCTCTTGAAGTTGAAGAAGATTATCTCCCTTTCTCGTGGTCGGACTCTAAGTGGGCACACTTGGTTCACAGCGAGGAAATTTTCGATTTTGAACTTGAGCTCCTTACATCCTTCCGCAAGCCTTACTTGGGAAGCTCCGTGCTCGGTCAATGAATGAGTTAAGCTGGTTTGAAGATGATTCTGGTCCACAACCTTTCAATGACTCATTAGGGTGATCTTCCTACTCTATGAGTCGACTACAAGATGATTGGAAAAGATCAATTTGTATTGCAAATCTTTTGTTTACACCTTTTGTGCTTTGGTAAGATGATGGCGATAAGCTCAAAACGGCATTGCACAACGCATACAAGGCGCTCGGGGACTAGCTGTGGGGGGTACGACTCCAGATACCCATGACTTTGGATGAAGACTACATGGGTGACATGCGTGAGCCGAGTGGTCCAACCATTTCACAAAGATGAAGACTTACGGTGCATGGTGTCAGCTTTCTCAAATATGTACCTCAAGACATCAATGGCGATATCCTGAAGATGCTATGAGATCTGTTAGTATATGCTCGATCCCATGATTCTTGTAACATGTTATTACTTATCGGTTATCTCCTAGATCTAACCGATTTATAACCCTACCCCTAGTTATATAAGGCGGGTAGGGGACCCTCTCAAAACACACGCAATATCATACGATAGCCAATACAAACCAATAGACCACTGGAGTAGGGTATTACGTCGTGCGGACGGCCCGAACCTGTCTAACTCTTGTGTCTCTGTTGCCTTCTTGTTCTTGATTACGCGCACTGCTGCCGATCAATCTATCTTTGTGGGATACCCCTCGGAGGACTGCCGGCGATATTCTGTCGACAATACTTGAATTAATATTTCTGTTCAGTTTTGCAATGAATTTATACCTAAAATATGAAAATTGTATCGGAAGGAAGCATGAGAAGATTACACATGACATTGGTCCTTCAAATATGGAGGACCTTATTATCTCGTCATGTGACATTTATCTAGTTAAGGGCATGTTTGGATCACCTAGAAATAAGTTTAGGTGGACTAAAGGTTAGTTGGAATAAAGTTGTTGGGTGGGTAAAGTTTAGTTCAGTGTTGTTTGGATACATAGACTAAAAGTAAACAAGAAGTGAGTAAATTATCAGGACAAACACTCATGTGCACCTTTTTGTCCATATTAGTTCACCTTTGCCAACTAATGAACTAACTTGTAGTTAGGTTAAAAACTAAAAATTAGTTCACTTTTAGTTCACCTATTTGGATACTAAGGCTGAAGTTTAAGGGACTAAAGTTTAGTCCATAGTATCAAATGAGCCATAAGTCTATCTATTATCTTATTACAATAGTTTCGTGCCATTTGCATCATAATTGTTCTCTTAACACCTTTCACCCATGAATGCTTTGATATATGGTGAAGTCATTCACTTTATCTTAAGAACGTGCAAATTGGTATCCTAAAGGCCACTTGTTTTAAGTCCATTCAAATGCACCTATTGAGAGGGACTTCCATATGTTAATGGATTTGAAATCCTTATTTCAATAAATTTTATTGTAAACATTAGTTTTGTTGCCATCAACCATAAAAATTTGTGAAGATTGAAAATGAATCTCGACTCTCTAAGTTGATTATGGCAAATTTTAATGACATGACACTGAGGAAATAATGAATTTACCAAGTGATGAGTAGATACTAAAATATGAGATGAGAGTTAAATGCATAGGAAATCCATTAACTTGTGTCAGGGTTTTAGTTAGGTCCACCAACTCTGAAATTGAACATTTGAGTTTATAAACATTTTTAGTTGTGCCATCTAAGGAATGGGATAGAGTGGGTGAATAGACAGTAGCCACTAAAAATCAATGGCACTAGGCAAATTTAATTAGTAACACAAGCGATCCTAATAAGCTACTTCCTAACTAGTGGGGTTTGCAACCTAGGCTATAGCTCACTACATGCAACAACTCCCATAAATTTATGCATCAAAACAATCATGAATGTTGGTTCAATGGCTAAATGATACTGTTGGTTTCAAAATGTTTGTATTGATTGGCTCAATTCTTATGTATGAGTGTTTAGCTAAAATGCATCTAAGCAACGGTGGAAGCCTCCGCCGGCAGGGTGGCATAAATGTAATGTGGATGGTGCCTTCTATGCAGACGTTGGCCAGGGAGCATCGGGGGTTGTCCTTCGGAGCTCGACTGGGGAGTTTGTAGTAGGACGAGCCCGCTGGTATCCGCATGGCTTGGATGCACTGACGATTGAGGCTCTTGCCTGCAGAGACGGCCTGGAAGCAGCCCGGGATCGAGGAATAGCTTGTCTGCAACTTGAAGCAGACTGCCAAGAGTTGGCCAATTTGTGGTCGAGGGGGGATTATCAGATATCGTTTCTGGCGCCCATTTTGAGTGAGATCAAGGAGCTTAGCTTAAATTTTTCTGAGTTCATCTTATTGTATGCCAACCGGTCTTGTAATCGTGTTGCCCATTTGTTAGCTAAGCAGGTCACAAGTGACATCATGTTGGGTGAGTGGCATGCAGCCCCAATTTGCATTGATCACTTGCTGGCTGAAGATTGTAATCCTGCTCCCCCTGGATGAATGAATGGAAGTTTGAATTCGCAAAAAAAAAGTGTTTAGCTAATGGCTTGCTTGATAAATGAAATGTTCTATCTAAAATTCATCGTGTTGTACTCAGGTAATTCACAATGGCCATTAACCACCGTCAAGGAGCTCGACTGGGCTACCATGGCGAAGGGTAAGGAGGCGCCTACTCCTTGGTGACGGCAAGTGGGGATGGTGGCGGCTGCTCCTTGTCCCCTATGATGTTGTGTGGCTAGGGATTTGATGGAGTTGTTGGTCCTGGTTTTGTGTTAGGAGGAGCTGTGCAAATTTGCGCCTGAAAACGGGTGGTTAAATCCATGTCTACCATGTACACACGCCACATCGATACCTTGTTTGTATTAAGACCTAATTCGTTGACCTGTAAGACTCGAACATTGATTAGAGGCTTAAATATGCATTTTGAGAGGACAATGATCAAGATGACACCGGCCATGCACTTTGCTCTTTTAAAAAGGATAAAGTGTAAGGTTGGCATTTCACTTGAAAAGAAAAGATAAAATCCAATCTTACACTATATCCCACCCTGCAGGCCTGCATGGATGCACATATCTTACACAGTATGCAACCATGGTAAGAAGCTAGTTAATGCAGAAATTTTACTGAGTGCCAAACTGCAAATGCACTTTACCATTCAATTTAAGAGATGTGCTCCTGTACTCCTCATTTAGGAAACTGAACTTACTGTACGTTGTAGCTGAAACTTAACTGAAACAAGTGCATATCAGGAGAAAAACTAAAATTATCCGAGACCAAAGCCAACGGCGAGCGTGAAAATCCGACCAACTGATTCGTTGTTCTGGTAAACTTGTTCACACAAGATGAAACCGGTGATCATTGCATTAGCCTCATGAACCAGTGAACCACGAACTATCAGTTGCAGGGAGGGAGCGGCGTGCCGCACAGGCACTTGTTGTGCGCGTAGCAGTCTGCCCCGTGCATCGACATGAACCTTCCCGCCGGCACCTCGCCGCAGAGCTCGTTATAGCTGACGTTGAAGTGCTCCAGCTTCACGTCCATCAGCGACTTGGCCACTCTGCCCCTGACCCTGTTGTGGCTCAGGTCCAGGAACCTGAGGTGGTGCGGGAAGCTGACCTCCGTCAGGTCGAACTCGAGCTGGTTCCACGACAGGTCGATCTTGACCGCCGGCTTCGTGATGCCGAACAGGAACGACGAGGGGTCACCGGTGAGCTGGTTACGCGAGAGGTCGATGGTGTCGACGTCGCCGTCGCCGTAGTCGCTGGGGATCTCCCCCGTGAGCCGGTTGTTGGACAGGATCAGGAACCTGGAGCCCCCGTGCAGCAGCCCCGGCGGGATGGCGCCGCTGAGCATGTTGCCGCTGAGGTCCAGGTACCTGAGGCCGGGGAGCGCGGCCAGGGACGCCGGGATGGGCCCGGCGAGCTTGCTGTTGGCGATGACGAGCGTCCTCAGGCTGACGGCGCCGGCGAGGAGGCAGCCCGGGACAGGCCCGGAGATGGAGGTGCCGTTGATGTCGAGGTCCAGGAGGCGCGTGAGGTTGGCGAAGGAGGCCGGGACGGGGCCCGCCAGGCCAGGCACGGAGTCGACCTGGAGGATCTCGAGCGCGGCGAGGTCGCCGAGCGCCGGCGGGACTCGCGCCGAGACGTCGGGGAGGGAGTAGAGCGCCAGCCCCGTGACGCGGCCCGCCGCGTCGCAGAACACGGAGGGGTCCCACGCGCAGCAGTTGGTGGACGGCAGCCACGAGGAGAGCCCGGCCGGGTCGCCCAGCTGCGCCTTGACCCGCAGCAGCGCGGCGCGGTCCGCGGGGTCGCAGTCCGCGGCGGAGGAACGGGCGGTGTAACAGGCCGAGAAGAGAAGTAGTAGCAGGGAGAGCAGGGCGAGCGACATGGAGGAGATCAGCGGTGTGCTCGACGACATTGTCGTGATCGCCTTTGCTCTGGCCGCCATTGCACAATCTGTGGTGCTCTTCATATAGCACTGCAGCTAAAGCGAAGGAGGCGCTGTGAAGGATCCGGAGCAGCAGGCATGCATGGGGCGTGATTTCGCATCAGGATCGTACCGGCCAATGAAAACTGCTCGAGCCGTGCGGCATGGCTCCACAAAGATGCCTGAGCACGCTCCTCAAGTACAGGTCGGTTAGTTCGCTGAACATCTCGATCAGGATCAGTTGCAGGGTACGTACATAGACAGTTGAAAAACTTCTACGCGCTCTGTTTCTGGTCTTCACAGTAGTAACTGAATCAAATGATTATCGAAGAAGAGGAGTAGCATGGGTGAGATCATGGCCATCGGATTCATTTCACCGGCTCAGACCGCATAAGAAAAGGCAGCCCCAGGCCAGGTTGTTGGGCTCGAAGGCCGGGTGGGTGCACAGTGTTGAAGGGAAAGCCCAAATCAGGCTCATCTCGGGAGATTGTCTTAGTCCACAACAAAAATAAGCTTCAGCTTTTAATTTAAGTTCTGATGACCAGCACAGTTTTGGGTTGAAACTAACAAAACAGCCGAATAAAGTTTAAGTTTTGGCTTAATACTAATTCAGTGGTTTTTTATTCAACTTTAAAATTAGGGAACTTAAGTATTATTTTCTAGTAATTACACATTATTATTTCCCGCCATAAGGGTACTCCGTCTGGTAAATTGGAACAACGATAAAGTTAGTTGGAGAATTATACGATTATTAGTGTAGAGCTTACCAAGATTTCAAGAGCACGGGCCAAGGAGCCTAGCAGGGGCGGATCTGCCAGGGGGGCTACCGGGGCTCAAGCCCCCCCTACCCTGGTCGCGCCATTGGAGCCCCCCTTAGCCCCCCATGGATTTTTCAGCCATTAACAACAGGGAAGAAGGTGCTGGAGTGCTCCCGACAGAGGTTGAAGATGAGTTTCGAGTTGGGCTGCCGTCCTGGGCCAGGATATGTGTTTCAGCGGCCCATAGTAGAGTGTAGAGAAGCTAGTTTCCAGCTCATTGAAAAATAGCTCTATTTGTCCCAGCCCCCCCAAATGTATTTTCTAGATCCGCCATTGGAGCCTAGGTTAGAGTAGACGACTTATTGGTGAAGCTTCTTCTTCCTCCTCTTTCCTCTTCTTCCCCACCATGATAGGAGAAGGAGCTCTTCCATGCTCCTGCCCTAGCAATAGGAAATGCCTTGGGTCACTTCGCCGCAGCTTGGTGCTCCTCCTCTTCCTTGTCTTCTTCTTTCTTCTTTTCCTTCTTCTCCTTTTCATTGTCCTCTTTTTTCGTTTCTTGCTACTGCTTCTTTTCTTGCTAAAGAGATGTCGTGTCAAGAGAACGACAAGAAAGAAGAGGGAGATGGTGTAATGTATTTCGTGTTGGCATGTGGTCCCTAGAGAGGTGTGCGGTGGACAAATCTCCATTTGCATGGCCTACTAGAGTGTTTGATGTCTTGGGTCAGACCATTTGATAGTCACAACTTTGATTGTTTGCTCGCTAACGTGGCATCGTCTGACAACTATAACCGGATCACTTGCCACTCTATAGTGTCAGGTTCGGTCGTACTTAACATAATTTATGTAAATGAAGTTTCTAGCATGCTTATGCTTGTGATGAAGTGCATACCCGACAAACACAAGCTAGGTCATAACACTCTGGTCGTCATTGGACTTTACTGTATCTTGTTACAGGCTTTGTGAATTAATCTAGGCCATTAGATGGTCATAAAATCCAACTATGGTGGCAGAGTCCTGGCCAAGCAGTTGTACTTTGTCATGTTTTTTAGGGATGTTTGAATTAATCTAGGCCATTGGATGGTTATTTAGAAAATGGAATACTGTTGGTGGGATCGTGACCGGTAATAGGAAAGGTGCAGGAGTGACCTAGGCTGTGTTCGGCGGGACTGAAAAATACTGTTTTGGCTGATTGTTGTGAGAGAAAAATACTGTTCTCTAGGACGTGAATAGTAATTTTGTGAGGTGGCTGGCCAGCCGGCAATCAGCCAGCCAGCCAGCCGAACACAACGTTAGACCCGCTTGTCGCTGCTGGTCAAAGAGACGAAGAAAGAAAAAACACTCTTGGTTTAAATATTAAATTAAATTGATCTGATTCCTCTTATGTGAAGAACATGAAGCTAAAATATTTTTCATTATCATAAAAAAGTATGTTTTCCTTTTCTTTCCTTTCTACTTGTTTTTGCATGTCTATTTTTATTTCAATTTCCTTCACTATACAAGTCAATAATCTATAAATAATAAAATATTTCTGTTAAGTTAGTGGTTCCAATGGAACATCTTTCTAGTGAAATAAGAACTTTTCCCCCGAATGTAGAAGGACTTTAATTTAACCTATATTTTTTGTGAAATGGAATAATTTCATTTAAACTGGCATTATTTTTTATCAGGAAACGAGCGATTTTTGTATATAGAAGTAAAATGTTTTCCTTCTATGTATACAATCTAAACCTAAAACAATTTTTTGCGAAGCTGAGGCATTTTCTCGTGAAAGAAAACGTGTTCCCAAGTCCCGAGTTCCGATGGCCGACGCACCTTAGACCGTCTCCACCAAGAGACCCATTGCGGAACCCAAACTCAAAATAGGTTTGCAACATAATACCTATAGGCCCCATTCGGCTTGCTGAATCTTGGCTGAAACTGGCTGAAAAACACTGTTCCGGCTAAATGGTTGTGAGAGAAAAACACGGTTCCAGCTGAAAAAATAAGCCGAACAAGTTGAATACGGGTAAACTGAAGAGGACCATAGCCTTCAACAAAATATTTATATAAAAAATCTACTTTATGTGTCAGGTATAGATCTGTGTACCCTGACTCATCTGCACGTGATGTAGTTGGAGAAGACCGTGGAGATTTTTTTTGTGTGTCATTATAAAAGATTGTAATTTTTGTGTGTTCCTGAAAAATTCAGCGGTCTTCAGCGCCATTACTTTAACTTTTTCGGGTCCTTCATGCCACTTCTTAGTCGATTCGAGGCTCTAACGCTCAAGTCAAGCAGTGTGAAAAAAGCGAAAATGACCTTAAGTTCAAATATGTTATTAATTTTTTTAACATCTTAACGACTTTAAAAATGAAAAACTCAAAACTAGAAAGTTGTAGATCTCGTCGAGATCTATAATTTTCATATAAAAATTATTTTATTTAATTTCATAAAAAAATGATTTGATATGATTAATATATCTTAGAAAAATCATCATATTTTTTTTGCGAAATTAAATAAAAATAAATTTTATATAAAAATTATAGATCTCGACGAGATCTACAACTTTCTAGTTTTGAATTTTTTCATTTAAAGTCGTTAAGATGCTCAAAAAAAATTAATAACATATTTAAATTTAAGGGCATTTTTGTCTTTTCACACCTGCGGTTTGATGGCGTTCAAGCCTGAACTGACGGAACCCGAAAAAGTTAGAGTAGTGACGTTGAAGACCGCTGAATTTTTCCAGGGACACACAAAAAATTACAATCTTTTATAATGACACAAAAAAAATCTCAAGATCGTGGGTGTGGTCACGGTTGTTGGACAGGGTCACGGTCGCTCGAGACAGTCTTACGGCTAAACAGTATATTCGTTTGATCGTAAACGATCGTAAATTTCAGTCAGGACAGTAACAGGCCTGCAGAAAAGGCTGAAAATCGGCGGCTACGAGCCTACGAGAGCCTACGAAATAAAACATCTCCCCCTTCACCCCTTCCTTCCTTTTCTTTTCCCGTTCGCCCCCACGCGCGCTCTCCCTCTCGTGGCGCAGCTGGGCGACCGCTTCCGCCGGCGCGACGCCCTAAGCTACGCCAGGTTCCCGGGTCTTCGTCGGTCCCTTTGCTAGGTACCCGCCGGGCCCTTCACCGGCGACGAGCACCCACCAGGTATGCGCACCTTATCTTTCCCTCCTGCTGTGCGAGACCGAGTGCCTGAACCCTAATTTAAGCTATTTGTATTCGGATCTGATCTAATTACAAGGTACTAACTACGATTTTTGCGAAAAAAAATGTTGGGTGTACATGTGTGCACCTATGTCCTTTACCTGAGCTCAGACGCGCCGGTGCCCGGATCCGGCGGAATTGCTGCGGGTTTCGGCGGTTCGTCTCTCTCGTTGTTTCCGGCGGGGTTATGAAGGCGGCGGGATACAACCCCTACGATAGCAGCGGTGAGTTTGCTCGAATCGACCAATTTTAAGCCTGATAGTTTTTTCCCCTCTTGGTTAAGGATTCCCGTTCTGTTGGGTCAATTTGTATTTCAGCCTGACTGTATGATGCCTTGTTTTTTGAGATTGATATATCTGTTGCCACTAAGCAATGTAAATACAGCAGAAGATTTAAGTTGCGGCGTTATAAAGATAGGCCAATGGATAACTTGCTGAAACTTTCTTTTCCCCAAAACTTTGGATTTTTACTCCTGACGCCCAGGATTAAGTCCTGGGTCATTAGATATTAGATATAAGAATCCCAATCCCAAGATAAAGATGGAAACAAAGAATATCACAACTGTATAAACAAAAAGTTTGAGAGTAAGCATTATATAATCTCCATTTTTTTTTGTTAAGGAATAGATTACCCATTAGGATGGGTTTTCTTTATTTTGACACACAAAAAAATGCAAAAACCAATTCTAATTTTTTGGCAGCTTCTATTAAATATAATCCAGGGGCTTGTATATAGGGATTTCAGAGATGTAATACAGAGTATCGGCTATGAAAAACTCTATACCAGTGCTGTAGTAGTTTTACTTGGTGAGTTGGACGTGTCAGGAAAGATTGTCTACTTTACAGTTTACATTTATATTATCCCGGCTTTGGTTTCATGATACCATGTCACTCACATTCCCTGACTAGTGACTATTTTTGGGCTTCTGGCCCACTAGGTACCAAATTGTAAATTCGAGTTACAAGTATAGTTGGTGGTGTTGCAGTCATAGGATAACATAGTCCACATGACTTGCTGTCAAGTTGTGCATTTCATATGCTACAGTATTGATTCCTCTCCCTTTGTTGTAGGGACTGATGACGATCTCCCCCCAACACAAAATAGAGGACTAAGAGGACGATCTTTCAGTGGGAATGGCCGAGCATCTGCTGGGGCATTTCCTTACATGAGGGCGAATAATGATTTGGAGAGTGAAATACATCGTGTTGAGCAAGATGCATATACTGGTGTTCTTAGAGCATTTAAAGTGCAATCTGATGCAATATCCTGGGTATACAACCAAATTGAAACTTGTGCAGTCAGTTTCAGTAGTCATATCTTGGCCTACTGTTTGTGCTGAGAATAAGATAGATGTGCTTCTGTACAGGAAAAAGAGAGTTTGATTACTGAACTCAGGAAAGAACTGAGGGTTTCTGATGAGGAGCATAGGGAGCTATTAAATAAAGTCAATGAAGATGGGACCATCCGTCGAATGCGGTATTTCCTAAAGCATTTATGTATGTACGTGTTTTACTTCATCATCAATATATCATCCTTTGTTATTTGCTTTCACCAAAAATATCTGCAGGGAGTTAAGACAGGCAGGTGGAACCCCAAGTGGTCTGCATCGTGGCAACAGGGTTTTATATGATGCAGAACCTGGGCCCACTACCAAGAGGCAAAGGGCATCTCATTCGATTCCTTCGCAATCTGCAGGCCTCCAGTCCCCTATGATACCCTCCCACTCAGTTCCATCTGCAAAGTGGGGTCCTTTGTCAGCAAGAGGCAAGAAGGCGAAGACGGTATATTCAGAATATTATGCATAATATTTTTTGCATCCTGAGATCTTTTTTTATAACAGCCTGAGAACAATTTTATAATGGCTTCTGGATTTGTACAGCCCATTCCTTTGGCGCTACCATCTGTGGATCCAAGTTCATTAATAAACCATAAAGTTTATACAAGGTGGCCAGAGGACAACAACTTCTATGAGGCCACCATAACACAATATAACCCTGTGACGGTTGGTTTCAATTTTTGCTGCTGTTTGCTCCTTGATGCAGATATGCATCAGTGCCCAGTAACCTTCTTTCATGATCTCTTTAGGGTGAGCATGCACTCGTCTATGACATGGGCACACAAGCCGAGACTTGGGAATCGGTTAGGCTTTGTGATGTAAGTACCTTTTGCCTGCAATGCTTGTATCATTTTCTATTTATCCCTTTCTTTCGTCTTTTCCTCTGTATTTAGTTGTGTTCTTCCATTATACACCATCCAAGTGCTTACTTTTTTGTTATGCTTTCTCTACCATTGGCTATGAATAATTGATTTTTGTGTGTTACTTGTGCTAGTCTCTGTTGATTGATGCCAACAAGATACTATCTATTCATGTGCTCCAATAAGCTTAAAATGTAAAGTGCTAAATATTTGACGTTGCAGCACTTCCCTTTCCAAAATGAGTTAAATGCACCAGCGGACCTCGAACTTGTAAGCGTGTGTCACATAGCTCCATGAACTTGGAAAATGCATTTCTGAGTCCCTAAACTTGTTAACTAGTTCACCACAGGTCCATACCAGCCATGCTAGCATTTTTATCTGACGTGGCACGCACTGTAGTGCTGACTGTGTCTGCCACTTTGCATTTAACCCCTCATCTATCTTAACCTCGTTCATTTGCATAAAAAGGCCGTATTCGTGCGACGGACCTTCCTCCTCTCGGCATCGGCCCTGATCCGCCTCGCCAGCGCCGGCGCCATCCGGGTCATAGGTCACAGGAATATTCCCGATTGTCAATCCTGCTTCCTATGGGTAGCGCGCCAGCGCCGCAGCAGCACGCCGGCACAGCGGCGTAGCGGCGGCATCCCATCCGTCTCCCTCTGGCCTCTGCCCCGTTGTTCGCCTGTTTCCGTGCCGGCGGCCGTCCTGCCCCGCTGCACGCACGGGCAGCATGGCAGCGGCAGTCTCCGTCGTCTACTCGTCTGCCGGAAGCATGGTGGCCAGTGGGCAGCACCCTGGCCAGCTGGCCCCTTGTCCTGACCGCTGCCCGTCGACTATGCGCAGGCCGCGTAGGAGATCGGGAGGGGGCGAGCCGGTGCCCGGTGGCCGGCGAGGGGTGGGGCGAGAGGCGACAAAAGAGGAGAGGGAGGGCCAGAGGGAGCCGGTGCGCCGGCACGGCCAGCCACAGTGACCAAGCCAGCCCGTGCCCGATGCGACGCCTTGGAGTCGGGGGAGCTCTGCGCGACGCCACAACTGCCGACTGCGCCTTTCTTCTTTCGCAAAGGCTAAGGCCTTATGGGCTTGGCATGCCAAGACGGAAGAAGCCCCTAAGCCCAATACCCATACGCATACCCACCAGGCCACCAAGCGTCCAAGCCAGAACTCAGCGAGCGCGCCGTCGATGTGGTCTTCTTCCACCTCGCGCCGGTCAGATTCTAGGGCTTCCAGTACTTCTAGCCTCGCGAGCCGTTGACCGTGGTCTCGCGGCCAGCGCCGACCATGCTGCGGCATGCGCTACTAGCTAGCACCACCTGCAGACTATAGCCTTCGCGCGAGCAGCCCCCGCGGACCGATGGATGAGTACCTTTCGTTGTGGCTGTAACATGGCCTTTGCTCCTACAGCGACTCAGCGAGCCAACACCTTCTCTGTCCATGTCCGCGTGCTGGCAAGAGAAAGGAGATGATCCGCCTTCTTCACTTTCTTGGCAGCACAACCGGCAAGGCGACAACGGCCATGGCTGAGAGGTGGGGTGGCGTTCGTCAAGGTGCGTGTAGCGCGTGGGGTGGCGGCACGAGCGGCCCTGCGGGCAGCGCAGACAGTGAGACAGAGAAGGCCATGTCACAGTCACCGACAAGGCTGTATGCGGCCACTCATGCACCTTCGAGTGCGTTGTTAGCACGGGCAGCATGGTTGGCGTTGGCTGTGTGGCCACGGTCGCCTGCTCACATGTCCGAAGCGAGGGCGGCACCTTCAAGTGCGGCCTTTTCTTTTATGCAAATGAACGAGGCAAAGATAGATGAGGGGTTAAATGCAAAGTGGCAGACACAGTCAGTGCTACAGTGGCATGCCATGTCAGATAAAAATGCCAGCATGGCTGGTATGGACCTGTGGTGAACCAGTTAACAAGTTTAGGGACTCAGAAATGCATTTTCCAAGTTCATGGACCTATGTGACACGCTTACAAATTCGAGAGCTGTTGGTGCATTTAGGGCGTACCCACTGCAGAGAGCTCCCGCTCTGTGCGGGGTCTGGGGAAGGGTGTCAGTGGCAAGCCTTACCCTCGCCTGTGAAATGCGAGGAGACCGCGACTCGAACCTCGGGACCTTCCGGTCACAGGCGGTAAGACTCTACCGCTTGCACCAGGCCCACCCTTCACTGGTGCATTTAACTCTTCCAAAATTATATTTTTGCAGTGCTGCAGTAGCCTAGATACTATACTCCTACTGATCTGCTGGAGCTGAAATTCACTTGCTTGCATTGTATGATCTAGAGTATGGATATGTGTTGAATTAACATGTTTGATCTGTAGGTGAATTAAAATTTGCCTGCTGAATTAGCCTGGCTGATTGCCACATTGCCATTAATTATTCAGTTGAAGATTGATAAACGCTTCTTAAACAGATGGCACCTGAAGATATAAGATGGGAATTTGATGGACATCTTTCAAATCGTGATGGCTGGGGCCCTTCTGGCCCTATGTTGAAGAGGCACCCAACCAATAATGGTGCTGTGGCTGGTTCAATAAGGGGAAGAGGGAGGTTATCAATAAATGAGCCTATAAAGGACTATGCTCCACCTGAAAATGGCATCAATAGGAATTTTGATCATGTTGACATACCAAATACTGAAAGTGTTGTTACGGAGGTAAATTTCAATCAACAGTTAGACATAAAAAAGGTAGTCAGATATAATTTTGTCTCACGGTTGTATGTTCCCAACACAGGTGGAGAGGGTATTGTCCAATCCAAATATGCCTGAAATTGAGAAGGCAAGGAAACTGCTGAAAGTGAGTTAATTCTTCTGGTCAAATGTTCTTCTCATTTGAAAATGCTCATGATTGAAAAAGCTCGTTATCATATTTTCTTTCCCTTCTTTGAGTCACGAGGCAAAACACTTGTTCTTTTAGGATCAGGAGCAGTCATTACTTGATGCAATTGCCAGACTTGATGAAGCATCGGATAGCGATAGTGGTAAGTTCCTCGCCAGTTCTACCTCGTTGAGGGTCAGATAGTACTATACAGAAAGATTGGACTCACTCCATCATAGAAGTTAGATGTTTTAGCTTTTTCCTGTCATACTTTTCTAACTTTGACCAATTTAGAGTTAATTACACCGCAGTTTGTAAACTATTACGTTCTCATCTAGGTCCCCAGACTATGAAATTGTAGATCTAGGTCCCTAAACTATTCCCAATCCTGATCCAAAGCAGCCATATCATAGCAAATTAGCTAATTTGGCGCTCTAGCTTGGAATTGCCATGTTGCTCCGCGGCTCATATTGACATGGTTGGTCTCTAAACTATACGTGATTCTCACAAAGGTCCCGAAACTATGAAATTGCAAATCTAGGTCCCTAACCTATTGAAGTACTCAAATCCTGGTCCAAAGCATCTACATATCTCCTCTGCTGCTGTAAGGGCGACGCGCTTGAGACCTACACACGTCGGTGGCTACTGAGCATTGTCAAGAGATGACACCTAGTGAAGCTAACAAACAATACTAGTTTAGTACAACCATGGATAGTTTTGAATCAGTCACCATGAAGGCAAGAACAACTGACGTCCATGCACACCGCTAGAATGAGCTATGCAGGGTTCTCAACTACAGGAAGCTCGCTAAGACAGTGTCCATGCATGCTTCCCAGAATGAGTTGCTTCCAGTTAGGGTCGTCGTGCAGATGCTCTTCTACGAGAAAGCATGTGTGGCGACACTATCTGGCCCCAGTCACAGCAGATGGCATCAAGATTTTGCTTGCCACAACAAGATGGGAGGCGAACCACATGGAGGTCAAGAACGAGCAAAGGCTCTGAACCTCACCGGTGAACCAGACGACAATTTCGTAATTTTGGGACCTAAATGAGAGTGATGTATTAGTTTAGGGACCGTCCGTGTAGTTTACTCTTATTGGAGAAAATATTAATTAACATCAATACCAAATAAATGTACTCTTAAGACATATTTTGATGGTGGATGTTGGTGCCTTTTTCTATACACTTTCAAGACAAAGATAAGGTTGAATCAGGAGAAAACTAAAATGACAATGTTTTTTTTTGGGAACAGAGGTAGTATTTGCTAATGGTTTAGTATAAAATAGGATCCTTGGATGAACCTTTTGAGGTATTGTAGTTTTAACTGGTGGTATGTTGAAGTCTTCCTGGAAATGGACATTAGAATTGTACATTCGCCAGCTGATGCATCTTTGGTGTATTCACGCTTCGTATATTTCCCTGACCGATTTTTTGTGTTACAGAAGATATGGCCATGGAAGGCCGAATGGGTTCTGCTGGGGAAAGGAACGGCATTACTACTTAGTTGTTTCTGGCATGTTGGAATTGGAAGATTAACTTGCATTTGTGTACCACCTACCTCGACCACAGAACAAAGAAACCACATTATGGCAAAACTGACATGCCAGAAAATGGTGTACTGGAACTGTTGATGCCTGAAATGGGATTTTTCGGTACACAAAATTGAGCGCACGGAGGGGCAGGGATATGCAAATGTTAAAGAACTTTTTGCGCGCCATTGCATGTTGTTTCCTCTGTAGCAAACTAGAAATAACTTAAATGTTCTAGTTGATCATTAGCATGGATCACTTAGCATTCCTGATTCAGTACAGGTAGATGTCTAACTCTAGCATAATATCCAACTTGGCTGTTCTTGTACTCTAATGTAAAAAAGGACTTTGTTGTGCACGCTTTTGATGTATGCTGCTGGAGTATCTGGACATTGTTGTGCAGGCTTTTCCTGCTGGAGTAGCTTGGCTGACCGTGTCCCGATGTGTTAACGACTACGCTAATGGTCGGATGTCCAATTTTTTTTTCTTAAAAAATATTTATTGTAATAGTTATTTCATTCCAAAATATGTTTATATGCCTTTTCTAGATACATAATTTTTATTACTCCTCCGTATTGGTTGGACAAACATTGGGAGTATAAATCGTGAATATTAATATTTTTTATATTGTTAAATTTGAAAATATGAAAACCATATGAATAGATTTATCTTGAAAAATACTTTTATAAAAATATTATCATTTTTCAATAAATACTGACCAAATCATGCTTTAGAAAGGAGGGAGTATCATAGCTGTTGCTATCTATCTACAAAAGTTAGAATGTGGAACTTGAAACAGAGGGAGTATTATAATTCAGGACGGAGCCAACTAATGGAATTTGTTTCGTACGAGATGGGCGGTTATATTAACTTTGAACCTGGATTTTTCATTCTTTTAGTACAATGAAAAATGAATGATACAATGAAAAATGAATGATACGAGGTCGAGGAACGTCAACGAGCCAAAAAGAAACTAAGGAACATTAAAAAACGGAGTGTTTTGCAGTTCAGCTTCGATTGTTGCATGACCAAAGCTATCAGTTCAAGCAGAACCAGAAACACAAGATCTGTCAGTCGCACAAACCGCATGTCAGCTCGGCTCCTTCCCAACCACAACCTACGTGATTTACACGCAGCTAAAACTGAAACTGAAACAGTGAAACTATGGCTTTACTTCGGTCGCTAGTTGCTACCGACTACCACGCTTATGAGGTCTTCTACCGCCGTCCTCATCCTACCTACTTTCTCCCGCCGCGCTTCCCCGTTCCTGACGACTTCTCCGACCTGCTGTTCGTCTTGGCCCTCTTGGATGGCGGCGGCGTGGCTGGTGCCGGGCCTCGTTTCTGCGGCCGCCCGACGCCTCTCTTCGTCCCGGCAGCCTTGCCGCCCCTCCTGGATCCACCGCGCCCGGTGCCCTCCTTCCGGCCGGTTCCTCTCTTCCGGCCGGTAGTCGTCTGCTGCTCCATCGCCGCAGACCGCTTTCGCGTCGTCCCCAGCTGGGACCCCGACCCCCGCTTCCTGGGGGGCGACTGGTTCAGGCGCTTCAGGAAGTCCACGGCGTTCCTCTTCTTGGCGAGCCCGCCGGCGCCATTCCTCGGCCCGTCCGCATCGTCCGCCGCCTTCGCCATATTCCGGCCAGGACCCGCCGAGTTCTTGCCACCGCGGCTCTTCTTCGTCCTCACTCCCCACGCCTTGTCCTTGATCGCCGCAGCCACGGATTTCTTCTCGTCCTCGCTCTCTTCCTCCGCTGCCGCAGCCGCCTCGGCCTCACCCTTCATCGTGCTCTCCTCCTTTCTCGCGGCGGCCTTCGGGATGGAGCTCCGCTTGCGGCACACGATCAGCGGCTTCTTCCCCTTCTCGATCAGCGAACCGACGATGTCAGCGCCCGCCGCTGCCGCCGGCGCCGCCACAGCCACGTGCTCCTGCTTCGGCTCGTGGAGCACCGCCGACGCGTGCCCAGTGACGAGCGCGCGGGCCTCGACGGCCGCCGCGTGCTCGGGGGTGCCACGCGGGAAGAAGACCACGGCGTTCGTGCAGAGCAGCAGCAGGTCGCGGTAGAGCTCGCGCGCGGGGAAGTGGTGGTCATCGTCGGCGTGCGAGGCCGCCGACGCGTCCAGCCGACGGCGCACGCTCTCCAGGTCCACGTGGCGCCTGATCGTGCCCCGGTACGCGGCGGACTCCTGCAATTGGATCGGATTGACCAGGACATAAATAAAAAAAGCCAGTAAATAATTGGGAAAGAAAAAAAGAAAATAAAAGGGACGAAAAAATTTCTGCTAGCATCGTCTAGCTACAAGGCACCCGGCCACAAATGATTGATTGCAACTGTGCACCCAACTTGCCGTGCTATAATGCACCGAGCAAAAAGATGGTAAACACCTTAGAAACTGATTTTTTTCGTCACCAAGAAATTGATTTTTTTCACGCGGTTACTACACTAGTACAAGAGATTCGCCGTATTTTATCGAAACACCTTAGAAACTAGTGAGAAATTAAAGAGTCATATATGGCTATTATTGTACGAATGAGAAAAAAAAAATGAAGCGTTTCCATGCGCTTCATGCCTTCGTCCTAAGCTCCATACGGTGGTACTGCTACACTGCATGTGCAACCTGAAGTCATCCTACTCGCGGAGGCAGGCATATGCCATTTCGCAAATCAGGTAGCTCACGGATTTAGGGCTTCTAATCACAGGTCATCGGTGCATGCTACATGCACGACAAATCTTATCCAATATTTACACACCCGGGAGACCCGTTAATCAAGGGTGGGAGTGGGACCCGGACCCTGACATGTCACCAGCTTTTTGGAAAAATTCATGTTACAAGGTTTTAAAGCTTACCCTTTCACACCTTGTTAAATTTGGGAATTTGGCTACTGTTTATATCGCGAAATTTGGGAATCAAATGTGAAAAAGACGAGCATGATGGTAATTACCGGGGCACCTACCTCGTTGCCGTGCTCGCGTAGCTGCTGCAGCGCGGAACCGAGCTTGGCCGAGACCGCGTCGACCAGGGAGGCGAGCGGAGGGGACCGGGCGGGAGGTGGGCGGGACGCGGACGCCGCCTCCTCCTCCTCCTCGTCAGCCTTCTCGCTTCCGCGGCGGCGGCGGCACAGGCTTGCCGAGCTCCGCACGTCGCTGCTCTCCTTGGACGACGCCGCCGACTCAACGGACGCCTCCTGCTTCGCAACCTCCTCCTCCTTGGCGCCGCCGCCGCCGCCCTGGTGACCGGGGTGCTTGGGGGGCTTCAGATCTGTGGAGTTCGACTCCCTGCACGACCGCCCGGGCTCCTCGCTGGGGGAGGAGAGCCGGTCGTTGACGCTCACCTCGTCCGGCTTAGCCTCGCCGGAGACGCTCCGCTCCCGCTCCCGCTCCTCTCTCAGCCATTTCACTTTCGACTGCAGCGTCCTGCGCGAATAAAAATTTTGATTTGTAATTCTCCATTAAATAAATCCCCGCCGAGCGATCGCCATCAGACGGTAAGGAAAACGGGCGAGGGTTTTCAAAAGGTAGTTTTTCTTGTTTGGATTTTTCTTCTCTCTCCGGATTCCATACCCGATGGACAGATCGCATCGCTCGACGTCGCGCCGGAGCTCGGCGACGCGCAGCCGCCGGAGCTCGTCCACCCACCCCTCGGCAGCGGAGGCGTCGGGGTCCTCCTCGGCCTCGGCCTCCTCCTCCCCGCCGCTGCCGACGGTGGAGAAGCGGCGGTGGAGGTGGCGGAAGCGAAGGCGGCAGCTGTGCGGCGTGAGGCCGGGCCGGGCCGCCACGGGGCTTCTTGTCTGCACCTCCATGGCCACCGAGTCCCAGCTCGCCGTGCCGTGCCGGGTCACGGCGCAAGCCAGGAGCAGCTCCTCCAGCGTTCCCCAGATCTCCCCGCCCTTCACGGCTGCCGCCGTCGCCTCCGACTCCGGCGACACGTCTGTGCCCTCCGACCCGTCCGCCATCCTTCCTGCGTTGTCGCCCGTGAGGCAGTGGAGGTGTGGTCTCAGCCCCGCCCCGCCCTGGCCGTTGCCCTTGCCTCCGTTGCTCTCCCCCGTCGCTTTTTCCTTCCTCGGCCCGGTTTGATTTTTATCGGTAAAGAAGATGGCATGGTGGTCATGGCAATCAGCCATTCAGCCGAGCCGCGCGCGCAGCCTGGCACCTGTGTTAATTTCTCAATTACCCAGGGGCTTTTCTGTAAAAAAATTCAAAGTGGGCCCCCCAGCTATTAAGGCTTTCCGTGGTTTATTGATACTGTTTTGTTGTGAGAGAAAATACTATATCATAGCTGATAAGTCCTGTTTATTTGACTTATAATCCTTACTTTTTCAGCCAACGAATAATATTTTTTTTTCACAACAAATCACCAACAGTATCTTCAGCCATGACTTATCAGCCAAACGAACAGGACAATAATGATTTCTTGTGCAATGACCTTGTTACCCCTTGTCAGTGATCAGCTACCACCAGCCTACCACTTGTATGTGTGCGTTCGTTACCTTCCTGCAAAGCCTAGCTACACGACTGCACTACGCAACAGAATAACCACTAGTTTGTTTAGACTGGTTTGACTTATAAGTCATGGTTGGTTGGTTTAGTGTGAGAAAAAAATATTGTTCGTTGGTTAATAAGTCATGACTAATAAGCCAAATACGATCGAACAAACATGCTGTAAACTGATGGTGTGATGGAGCTAAGCCAAGTCCAAAGCATCAAGATTCAATCAATGGGAATAGCTTGATCCGGAAGGTAAATCCTGGTGAGTTGCGAGTTTGGCCTTTTAGTTTTATAAATTTTAGGCCGCTTCTGTATATCAATTGCAAAATATCGTTTTCTTATAAGCAAGTTTAAAAAGCTGCCTCTTTATTTGAAAAGCAAACGGCTTTTAAAATGAGTTTCCAGAGTTTTTAGATAGTTTGTGTGAGTGTGTGACAAACAAGTTTCTCGCAAAAAAAAAGCTTAAACAACCAGGCCCTAATTCGTGGCTTATCTTCTGGGGCTTAATTGAATGATGAATCAGCTCGATCGGGCAGTTTCAGCTTGTACATGTTTGTGCCCAATCTAACATCGATCGTCGCCCTGAATTCTCTAAATTAACATAGGATTTTCGAAAGAATATCACTGAAACAATTCAGAATTCAGAAGCCGTGGTTTCATTGGAGCATGTCAGTGCCCATGCCAGACCGTTACTTTCCCAGTTCCACATTTCAGAATTCAGAAGCCGTGGTTTCTACTTTATCAGCCGAGCCACTTAAGATATATAGTCACTCCATCCCATAAGTGTAGTTTTTTGACTTTTTGACTTCTTGTTTGCCGTTATCTTATTCGAAAAATTTATGCAAATAATAAAATAAATAAATCATTATTAAAGTATCTCTAATAAAAAAAATAAGTCATAACAAAATACATAATATTTATACAAAAAAATTTAATAAGACTAAAAGGAACTTGGGAGAATCAACATTCAACAACGCTCAACGCTTCATCCAAAGGAACAAATGCACATACCCAAATTTCACAGAGATTAGTGCCACATCCTTCAAAGGGGGCTATTGAAAAAACTAATCCTTCATTCATTTTAGGGCTTGTTCGGCCGGTATTAAAGCCGGTATTAATGCACATACCCAGATTTTAGATCGAAAGATGCGAATTTATACAGAACAGGATATCCTAATACAAACAATGGAAATAGAATTGAGGCAAAACTACTGCATCACCTATGGCAAATGCCAACCTCACTTGCCTCCAGCCAGGGTGTAAACTGCCCTTACTAATCTTCTCCAGCAAGGAAGTACTATTATTAAGCACAAAACTAGACACAGCCGGCAGCAGCCATGTCATATGGTAGGGCTTGCAATGTCAGCAAAGGCCTAGCTAGGTGCTACTTACTTCCGACGGGCCTCAAGCGCCTTCTTCAACTCCTCGCTTGCTTCATTGGGGGCCGGTTTCGTCCCACTGCCCACCAATTCCTTCGCATTGCTGTGGAAATGGCGATCTGGTTTCGACACGAATGAATGCTGTGGAGGTGGCACTGCTGCTGGCAGCTTACGACCATCGCCTTTGCCAGCTCCAACCTCTGCACGCAAGTCCTCGACTGAACGACACAGCATTGTGCTCTCCACATTCAGCTTCTCCAGTTGCCTCTTCATCAGTGAGAACTCCTCGCCCTCGGCTGCTGGAGGAGCGTCTTTCTTCCTCTTCTTGTCCGTTTCAGGCTGTGAAGGCATCTTGGGCGTGTGCTCTATGGTGATCTTGTTCATCACCAGCAGCGGCAGCTTACTGATGGCGAGGCTCCCAGCCTTGCGCCCGTACCCGTCGTCTGCAAGCGCGGCCTTGATCTCCGGCGGCACGCGCAGCCCCCACTGGAACCGCAGGCTCGCCTTACTCCACAGTGGCAGCACGCTCCTGGTCGTGAGCCGCATCCCAGACAGCAGCGCGCCCACGCCGCCGCCGCCCGTCCCCGCAGCGGCCGCCACGTTCGCCGCGAACCCATTCCCGGCGATGGAGAAGCCTTTACCGTGCGCTTCGCGGTCGTGGTCGTCGCCGTTGGTGGTGAGGTCGGCCATCTTGATCGCCAGCGGGGGCGGGGTGGATGCGGGCGGCGGTGGCGGCGGGGAGCGGACGGAGCTGGCGACGGCGAAGTCCCCGATCCGGGGCTTGAAGAGGAGCGAGAAGGCGGGCGGGTTGGAGGAGGTGAGGTTGAATTCGGCGGCGAGGGCGAAGGGGGCGCGGATAGGGGACCCCAGCGGCCCCAGCCCCGTGCGGATGGAGAGGGCTAAGGGCTGGAGCGGCTCGTTGGGGCGGTACGAGAGGCGGAGCGCCGGGCCGGAGGGGAAGGCGGTGGAGAGGTCGAAGCGGAGGTCCTTGGCGTCTCCCCCCGCCGCGAGGCCCGAGAGGAAGGGCAGCCCCAGCACGCCGACGGGCACCTTGGCGCGCAGCAGCGGGCGGTCGTCGTCGCGGAACTTGATCGACGCCTTCATGGCGGGCGGATGGGCGGCTAGGGTTAGCCTATGGGATTCGGGATTTGCCGGGTTGGGGAGGTGCGGTGGTGGTGGTGGGGATTTGAAGTGTGGAGGCGAGGGAATTGGGGGCGGAGGTTACGCCACCACGGGGGCCAGGGAGACGGCGGCGGCCGCGGCCGGATTTAATTTGGGGCGGAGGTCATGGAGGAGGTGGAACTGCGATGAGAAAATGGGAATTTTGCCTTCGACGTAAGTGGTTTCGCTACTTTATCGTCCTATTATCCGTTGCTTTGCCATTATAAAATACGGATATACGCTAGAATGTCATTTAATGCTGCTTAAATTTTATTTTAAAACTACCTTTGCCTTCCTCTCGCTGTGCCGCTGGACGCCTGCCGCAGCCATGGCTAACGTTTGGTGGCGCACCAAGCTCCCTCCTCCTTTCCTTCTCCGTCCGAGTCGAGTAGCACATCGCCCTATGACCACAGAACGCCGTCTCTCTGACTGACCCTGTCTCGGAGCACCTCTGCTGCATGGCGCCACCGGCTTGCATGCGACCGGGTCACGTGCGCACACGGCGAGGAGGCTCAGTCCACCTCCGACGAAGCCGAGATCACCCACGAGTCCACCTCCACCCCTAGGTGCTTCCCCGCCACTTCGCCGTTGCCGGTGACCTTCATGCCGATCACTCCTCTGCTCCAATTGAAGAAAGACCGTCAGACCAGACTGCAGTCACGGACTGGTTCAGCGACGGTTGCTGCTCGTGTGGGGCCAGCGAAGGCGTGTCTGGAGGTGGCTGTTGTAACACCCCGGTGTTATGCCTACATTGAGGCACTGCTAATCATACATATCATGCATCATCAAGCATCCTAATCATACATGCCTAATCATGTAAATAACAATTGAAACACTGCTTCGAAACATTTAAAACATGTGTGAAACATGAATGTTGCATACACCTGTTTAAGAGTTGTTCTGTCCTGATTTTGCTTGCTAGGTTAGTGAAACATGTTTGGCTACTATTGTAAATCATCTAGCAATGTTTAGTTCAATTTTTGGAGCAAAGTTTGTATTCAAATTAATTCAAAATTTGGCTTCAAAAATAAATTCCCAAAAATTAGGGTTTTGAGTTAAACGTGGACTTTGACCTTGCAATTCAAAATCTAGAAAGAATTTGGCTGTGGTCATAAAAGCAAAGTTGTAGAAAATTAAATTCTAAGCAACTTTCATTTTTTGGTACATTTTCAAAAGATGTCATTTTCTTACTCAAAATAATATTTGAAAGATGACATTTAAAAATTCCTTGAAAATACAAATGAAAAAGGCTTTTTCCTCCTTCATGGGTCAGCCTCACCTCACTCGCCCACTACCGGCCGCCCAATGCCCAGCTCCTTCCTCGCCTCTTCCTCGGCCCAGCCAGTCTGTTGCTCCTTCTCCATGCCAGCCTTGCGCGCCGTCATGCCATCACGTCCCGACCACTGGCGTCGAGCTTGCTTGCCACAGTGCGCCACCACCGTCGACGGCGGCTGGGCACATCACGGCCCACGCCAAGCAACTCCAGCACCTTCTGGCCATGACTTGAATCCTCACACCCACCCGCATTCCAAATAGCCTCACTTCTCCTCTCCCCTGTTTGCCTCTCTCTCTCTCACGCTACCGCATATATAGCCACATCACAAGACCATGCCTTTGCCGGAGCTTCGCCGCCCGCCACCTCATTCACGGTGACCACCACTCCGTCTCGCCTCTGACTCCGCTTGCCGTCACCCACAAGCACCCGTGCTCTCGCTACTTTGCCGTGGTAAGCATCCTGTCCTTGGGAATTGCTCACGAGCACGGCCGAAGCTTCATTGGTGAGCTCCGCTCCCGTGGACTCCCCCTTTCCGCTCCTCTTCCTACCTTTACTTCGCACGTACAAGCACCGCACGACGACGTTGAGTCTCTCGAGCGCCTCCTTTCACCATGCCGTGGTCGAGATGCTCCACCGGGCGACGACCAGCCCACCGCCTCCGCCATTACCGTCGCCGAGCCTTTTTCCCCTGCACCGCCCCTCCCTATTCACCTCTATCCGACGCGGTTTGTCTTAGGAAGCACGTTGGTGCTCTCCGTTTCGCCGAGGACCTCGCCGTCGGCGAGAGCTGGCCGGTCAGCGCCGCCCCTGTCTCGGTCTAACCGACAGGCGGGGGCCGTTGACCGTGGGGGCCCGCTCGTCAGCGCCCTAGATCGGATCTGGGTGCACAGCACCGAGTGCACCCAGCAGTTTTGTCAGCTGATTTCTTTAAAAGAGTTTAAGAAATGATTTTTCACAATTCTGTGAAATGCTTTGGAAAATGGTTGTATGCTCAAATTTGCTCCAAATTTGTTGAAACAAATTTTGCTAGGTTCCTTATCAGCAGATCTACTTGGGAAAATTATTGCATGTCATTTTTTAGATACTTTTCTGTAGAACTTTATTTAATCATGTATATTGCTGATAACTTGAAAAATGTGTAGAAAAATCTATAGGCTTCAGAAAAATATGATTCCAAGTTTGTTAATCTTCTTATGTAATGTACTTCCTAGGAAAAATATGTTTCATGCATGTGCTGTGGGAAAATTTTGAGGTGTAGTTCAAGTGCCTTTAATGGCTAATTTTTGTTATTTTTCGTAGAGAGCAAACTTTGTATAAAACATGCATGTGATAAATTTTGTACAGTCATTGTATGCTATGAAGAACCTAGGAAAAATACTAACTCTGTTGTTTGACACTTTTCACAGTTCAAAGTATTTTTATGTTCATAATCCTGCCATGCCTTGTCATTTTTGTGTAGACTATTTTACTTATCCAAACGCCATGAAAATTTTATGGTAGTCTACTTAGGGTAGTACTATGCTACTGTAATTTTCTTAGATTTTTATAAACACCAGAAATATAGGTTGCTGTTGTAGCCCTAGTTTAAAATGAAATAAAATAATCCTCTTTAATGCAAGTTAGTTAATAATGTTAACTTTGGTGTATCTTTGAAGCATTTAATAAGATGTGTTGGCTTAACATATTAGTAGTAGAAGAGAATGCAGTAGATGACATGTGCTTGTAGTATATTTTCTTGGATGATGTTGACTACCTTGTTTTCAAACATATTCATTGTATTCATCTCATCCGATGCATTGATTGCATAAGCACTTACACGCATTGCATCATACAGGATCGCAAATCGAGAACTCAGTCATCATACCCGAGGAGCCCGAGGAGCAGTTCGAGGTGCAGCCGCAGGAAGTGCCAGAAGCCGCCGAGGAGGACGTTGAGGAACTTCCGGAGTGCCCCGATCACCGTCCGAGCTCCTTCGAGAGAGGCAAGCCCCGGAGCATTTTTCTCCCGGTTTGCAATGATTTAATTAAATGCTTTACTTTAATTGATGCATTACGTTCGTGAGTTGTTTGCAACCGTTGTTTGCATTATACCTTGTTTACCTTTGTTATACTATATCCTTGTTACCCCGTATCCGCAATCGAGTCAATGCTTAGTCGGCTTAGACCGGTAGAAGTCGGGTGATTTCCTATCACTGCGAGCTATAGGTGGTTACACGGATCTGCTTGGATGACTATGAAGTCATGGTATAACTAAGTGTTAAATGAAGTTGAGACCGGACGGAGACTTACGAGTTTTGGACCGTAGTGTTTCCGTCAGGTCGTATTAAGGACCCGACCGTTGTTGGGCCTCGAGTCATGTTGAACGATGCCTTACATTTAGTCGGCCGGATAAAGTACCTTCCGACCGCATGGTGGGAGATTTTTCGGGCCGATTAGATTGCCCATGACGCCTTGTGTGGGGCGAGCAGTGTGGTAGGACACACGGGCGAGATGATAAGACCAAAGTGCGATCGGTCGGCCCCCCCGGTACATGTGGTTCCTAGCAAACTCGAGATACCGGAAAGTTGACTCGGTGATCAATATCTCACTTTAGCGGGTGAGTGAGGTTTGTGTAAGGAATAAATCACCACCGGTTAGGAATCGATTCGAATCGCCATCGCCTCCCGATAGTGAGCACTTGACTTGAGTTACTTCATCGTAGTAAATGTTTATGGAACACTTGGACAGCTTATAGTGAATATGACAAGATGGAAGTTGTTTAATGATCGGTGGTTATCATTATCTCGCTTAATCATATGTGTGCTCTAGTATAGGTGCAAATCTAGTCGATAGGTTAATAATAATTAACTTGACAATAATGCTTTTAGAAGGGTTCTTAAAATGCTAAAATGCTTCTTTTGCAAATGAGTCACTACCCTACTATAAAGCCCTTCATAATCCTTGGTGTCATTTATTTTCGGTTATGTCGGATAAGTCTAGTGAGTACCTTCTCGTACTCGTGGTTTTATTCCCACTTGTTGCGATGGGCGCGGATGTATTACGACTCATCAGATCAACCGCTTTTTATCCTGCGATGGGTGATGCTTAGGACCGTGGGCATGGTCATTCTTACGTCTCGTCTAATGCTTTTGTTGGAGATGATCATTCATTTGGCACTATATTTGAACTCCAGCGTGAGTGTGTGGTTTGAACAAATGGCTTCCGCTACTTTTATTCGAACCGGTTTTATAATAACTATGTTTAAACTCGATGTATCCGAGATTGCGAACTTTTATGTAATATGTGATGGTGATCGCTAAACTTATTACGATCTTGGTTGAATGGAAGTTGGTTTGAAATCCTTCGTGATTTCACGGACTACCGGGTTATACGGGCTTAAGTTTGCTCAATCGTCTCGCTTTCTGGCGGATGATTTTCTTACTTAATTTCGTATAATTGGTCGGTTCTTATTCATAATTGTCGGCGTGCGGCGGCGTCTCGAGGCAAGGGCCAAACAATGGCGGCTTTATCTCGAGGAGGGTCGTCGGCCACCGCCGCTCCGAAAGCACTGGCCGCCCAGCGCCATCGAAAGCAGGTCGTCAGACCACCGACGCCCGATCTTGCTGCAACGCCGCCTCTTCCGAAGCGGGCGCTGGTCGAACACGTGCAGCTCCGGCAGACCGCGTGGGCTCGGGGCTCCTGGTCGCGGTTGTTCCTCGTATCTGTGGTCGTCGTGGAGGCGCCGGAGCTCGACTTGGGCCGAAATGCCGTGGACTTGAGCCTTCTCGTGAAGGAGCCCGTCTTCAAGCTGGCACTCCATGGAGGACGGAGGCGTCGAGCTGTACAACCAACCGGTTCTTGGTCCTCCTCCTTAGTTTGCTCGGAAGCATAGCAAGGCGGCGCAACATGTCGGATGGCGAGAAGCAGCGGCTCACGACGATGGCGCATGAAGTGTTGTGGAGCATGTCGTCGAGGGTGATGGCTAACATGTGGCTGAAGCTGATGCGCAACCCGGACATGAAGATCCCCCAGAAGTAGTGGCTTTAGAAATCTTGTTCCTACATGCTACAGCTCGTGATTGTAAATTATTTCATTCGTGCACTGGGATTGTCTAGTGGCTAAGGCATGAGGTACATATATCCTGCATTCTATTTCTATTTTGTTTGAGAAAATTGTACGATACGTGCTTCGTATTGTTGCCATGGGCGCGAGCGTGGTCGACAGCGTGGGGCAGAGGCGGCATGGGAGCGGGGGGAGTCATGACACCGGCGATGTGGGGGCAGGCGTCGGAGAGCTCAGGTGTGGGTTGTGGGCGTCGATGGCGTACGGGCGGCGCTAGCGAGGAGCTTGCTACGCCACCAAACAGAAACCATGGCTGCGGCCTCGCGTGCAAACATAGCGAGAGGAAGGTAGGGGTAATTTTGGAATATAAACTGGACAACAGCACTGAATGACATTCTAGCGTGATGTCCGTATTTCATAATGGCAAAACAGCGAATCTCATTTGCACAATAGCAAAGTAGTGAAGCCCATTTATGAGGATGGCAAAATTCTCATTTTCTCAGATGGGATTGGATTGGGTGTCGAGTTGTCGGACCGTTTGTTTTCTTCTTTTACTGTGTCGCTGTCTTTTTTTCACTTTTATTACCGCTGACTAGGTAGCGTGTCCGTGCGTTGCTATGGAACAACTAAATCTTTTGTACTAAAAACATACGGATCGTACGATAAGATAATAATACTGTTAAATTAAATATCAACGTCAAAGTGACATTTAACTCAAAAAGTAAAGTTCGTGAAATTAACACAGTCACGGAGAGTATGACGTCGTAGGCTCATAAACTCTACTATATAGACTTTTTTCGTGATACGACTAAGATAATCACTGTTGTTAAACTTGTTGGTTTCAATGAATTAAACCAAACCAACAAGCAATGTTTTTTACTCTCACAAAAACCAAAGACCACTAGCCCAAACCAAAGACCAAAGATCCACCAAATGAACAAGCCCAATATTTTATACCGGCAGAAAGAATTCTACGATATCCATTTCTTTCATGTGCCAATAAATCTATGAATAAGTTCAACTGCATATCCATATAATCATGTATACACAAGTTCGAGTATATATGTAAATAGGTTCGTACCCGTCCGTTGCTATGGGACATCTAAACTTTTGTACTAAAAACATACGGATCGCATGATAAGATAACAATATTGTAAAAGTATATGACCAACGTTAAAGTGACATTTAATCAAAAAGCTAAGTTCGTGAAATTTACACAGTCGCAGAGAGCATGGCGTCGCAGGCTCACAAACTCTACTATGTAGATCTTTCCATGATGCGACTAAGATCATTTTTTATACCGGCAGAAAGAGATTTCCGATATCCATTTCTTTCGTGCGCCAACAAATCCACGAATAAGTTCCACCACATCTCCATACCATCCTGTACACGACGCTGCCAAGCGAAATGGCCACAACTTATGTAATTAGTTTTATAATTAGCTCATGTTTAATCCTCCTAATTGATATTAAAAAATCAATGTGACAGGGACTAAAGTTTAATCTAGGATTCAAACACCCGCTAACTCTCGACTCCTGCTGGCTGCTCATTTGCACCACCATGCCTATGTGTCTGCACGTATATAATCTAATGCCAGAACGTCTAAAATGGTCTTTAATGTTGCCATTTGTGTATGCTGTAGGATTGGGATGCTTTGCACTGATCCATGAGGGTGTCCATGAGAGTCGAAATTTTTTATGCCATTATGATGTCTAAGCTTACCAATTAGACAGAGACGAACTTGATTGTTAAAATATTTTCAACACTGCTTTCATATACTCCATCTGTCCTAAAATAGAATTCATTCTCGCTTCCTGAGAAGTCAATTTTTTTTAACTTCGACCAATTATAATACAGGTATTTTTTACATGCATGTGGCCTCAGGAGTCGACCAATTGATTGTTAAATGTTGCACGTATTTTTTACAAACCTAGTCAAAGTTGAGAAAGTTTGACCTGCACACATTCCATAACGACTTATATTTTGAGGCAGAGGAAGTATATGTTAATGGGAGTAGTCAACTGGAAGTCGTGATGAACACAACAATACTTTTATATTATATGCTAATTGGAGCACGAAGAAACGCAGGGGAATGGACCTATATACGAATGGTGGGAATATTCGTTTAGAAAATTACAGAATGTTCACCGGTCTCACCTTGTATAATCTGCACATCTTTTATTTGGCACCACCGATATTCTTAAGGAGCAGCCACTTTTTAATTTCAGGTCTGCATGCTGTAAACACTAAAATTAAGGGCCAACCTCATTGAGTCGTCTTGCTTGATCTTTGTCAATTGTTTCCTTCTATGTATGATTATTGTTTCCTTCCATGCATGTGGCCTCAGGTGATCGATTTGTTTCCTTCAAAGCAGGCGGGGATCGCAGGGATGACAATTTTTTCCCTATCGCGCGGGGTATCGCATGGCCGAAAGGGAGGAGTCTTACTTGATCTTTGTCAATTGTTTCCTTCCATGTATGATTATTATTTTCTTCCATGCATGTGGCCTCAGTGATCAATTTGTTTCCTTCAAAGCAGACGGAGATAGCAGGGATGTCAGTTTCTTTTTCTATCACGCGGGTATCGCATAGCCGGAAGGAAGGAGCGAAAAAAAAGACACTACAAAATAGTCTTGCTTTTAGTCTTCTTGGTTGCCGGAGATATGAGATTTAGCACGTTTAGTTCGAGAACATGACAGTAAAATGCCGCTGTTTGGGCCTTTAAGTCGCGCTGTTTTTAGTGATTGATTCCTGAACCAGATGGGCTACGTCCAAATAAGGCCTATTCTACTAGCCTGCTGTACTACGTCCAAATAAGGCCCGTCCAGCTTTCATAAAGTCGGGCTACGGCGGTATGGCCCATACTATAGGTTTTTGTTGTGCTCAAGTGTCATTTCTTTTCTTCCATAAAAAACCGTCACTCCCCCTCAAAAAAAAAAAAAACGTCACTCTATTTGCAAAACTTCATTGAATTCAATAAGAATTAAGAAATTTCATAAATCTCATCCATCTTTTCGGTTTTCTACTCATTTCCACTCGAAATCTTTCACGTGTGACGAAGCATTCATTCAAGATAGCATAGAAAGAAAATAAAACGGCGTACAAATCAATTCTACACACGATTTTAATAAATAATCATTCCTAACAAATAATCAGTCGCTAATTCTAAGAAGCAACATGAAGGGAAGCTCTCCTTATGGCTGGACGGCGGCGAGCCTGCACGCGCCGAACGAACGCGCGTTCCATGACACGCCCTCCTCTGCCATCCACGCCCCGTCGTCGAAGTTGCGCGCGTAGCTCGCCGAGTCGTACTCGTACCTCGCCGCCGCCTTGGCCCGCAGCGGCCGGGCCACCCTCCCGGCAACCAACGACCTCCGCGTGCACGACCACCGCCGCCGCGCGGCGTACAGCCGGGCGACCCCTGCGGCGGCTGCCCGCCTCAGCGAAGCCCACGCCCACGCCCTCGCGGCGCCACCCTCGGGCCGCTCCGACGACAGCCTCTGGTACGACGTGAGTCGCATCGCGGAACCGGCGGCACAGGAGCTGGACCTGGGGCTTAGCTTCTGATCGTCCTTCGTGACGTGCGCACGCCGACGTGGTTGGCGACTTGGTTAGATGGGCGCGGCTCACCCGGGGCTTTATAATCGTGGCGCAGCATGATCGCCATGCCACCGTGGTCATGTGTTCGATCCAGGGGTGTTTTGGGGTTTTCCGGGCGGGCATCTCGTGGAGTTGTTTCGCACAACTTTCACGGCCGAGCTGGACAGTGTGGGGCGGGCCTCAAGCTGGACTGGAGAAGGACGACGACCTCCTCTTCGTCTCCCCAGCTGCCAAATGGATCCACTGCTACGGATTGTTCTCTGTACTCTGATCATTCTTAATTAGTGGCATTTTCCACTCCAAGATTATCGATTTTTCTATACGGTTTTTAAAAGAGTGGCTGACAGGCTTTTGTGCTCTTTTTTAGTATTTTTTATTCTATATAATAATTCAGTGTGGTATAGCATTTTCTTAGTACAAATTGGCACATTTCCCTAGTTTTGTTAAGTTGCCAACAACATAATTCCTAACAGTTATGTTATTACTTAACCAAATATAATATAAACCGTCTGGCATAGTTCGGCAAAAATATGACCTGTTTTCGTAGATGACATGACTGGCATAGTTCTCAGACGGAGACGTGCATAGTTCTCAGGCCGTTTGATTGCATCTGGTTTCTGGTGAACTGAATTGCGAGCGCCAGGTGTTGCATTAGGTTTTGTTCGATTGCGTCTGGTGAACTGAACTGCGAGCGCCAGTTCCAAACCAGCTGTTCAGAACGGCGATTCCCCTTTGTTTATAAGTTTTCTGGGGTGTTCAAAGTTGGGGTCCGAGTCCGACAACACCAATGCAAGCTATCAACAGCTTCTTCGCATCCAATCAGCTCGAACGCCCAGCACAATCTGATACACCAACCAAGCCACAGCAGAGCGGCTGACCATTTATACGAACTCTGAACTCATATTTTACTATTTTAAAGCCAGCATTGAGTTGGTCTAGCGGGCAATAGCCTGTAAACATGTCAGCAAGAACAAGGCATCACAACTGGCAACAATCTTCAGTCGTCATCAGCTCCCATTGCAGCTGTTCTTGTTGCCCAGTTTTTTATAAACAAGACAGTCTTAGCATAAGTATCCACTATTCTGTTAAGGGCATTCCAGGATTTCCTGTACAAGAAAAAAGAATACAATCTGAATCAAAATAAGGGTTTTGCAAGACTATGTGGCTATATCTAGCCCAGCACTGACTACAGAGCATGTGTTGGTCCAGTTCAGTGCCAGTCCATCTCTCATTTCTTCGCCTTAGAGAAACGGAGGCACCTGTACTTCTCACCACTGACAGTGATCTCAAGGGCTCCATCTTGGTTGTCTTGGCTGGATGCTGTTCCCATGAGGACGCTCTTTTCCTTCTCTAAATTCTCCTTTTCCATCTTCAGCCTGGCTTCTTGCCGTGCAATCTCAGCCTGTACAGGACAGAATTGAAATAAGTCATGTTGTAGGTTCCTAATTACAGTTAACAGTGATGAATTGGAGACATGCTTGACTTTCATCCATCAGGGAGATCCTGCTCAAATGCATACTGTTCGCTCTAAGCCTCTAATACATTTCAAGAAAACTGAAGTGGCACAGCCATCAACTAATTTTGCTCCTAATTAGGCAAAAGAGAACAGGCTTTACAGTTCTCGCTTCAATACTACATGGCATAACAGTGATGTTAATGATGATGATCCAGTACCAAGTGACTAAGCACTTCCTTTCTCTATAAAATACCTTGTTACAGTTTGAACTAAGCCATTCCCATATCATGCACTTTAAATTAAGCCTTCCGTATAATGAGTTATTGATTCAACTACAGCCCAACATATGAGCACTTGTACATAACACAGCATGAGTCAAGATCTGCATTGCTGGCCAGACCATCATAGACTGAGAGAAATGTGACATAGTAAAGACATAACTACACTACTGCAACAATAGCTACTAAATATGTAAGGAGAAACAGGACAAATGTGTGCAATCAGCTTCCATAAAGCAAGCAAGAAGGGCAAGATATATCTTATTCTGGTGGTACTAATCATGCCAAAACAAGGCATAGCACAGCAAAATGCTAACACACACACAAGGAGTAAACAAATTATGGATGGGTACGTCTAAATCAAATGTATCCCCCCAATCCCCTTTAAATTTGGGCTATTTGGATCCTGATATAGATATCTCCTATTCTTGTGGTTGATCTGCCACCCCTGTATATGTATTTAACCTCCTCAGCCATATACACTCTCCACTCCAAGCACTAACCCCACCCAACACCTCTCTCTCCTTGGTGCCACCACTCAATTGCATCCCGCAAATTACCAAGCCTCCACTCCCACTTTGCGAACCCAAACTTCCCTGGGAATCCATCCTTCCTTGTTAGCGGCTCCCACTGCTGCCTTCTAAACATTCCTCGTTGCCCCTCCAATCTCCCCTGCTGACACCAATACATACTGCCAGGCTATGGCTGCACAGCTAATTCTTGGGTTTCACATAAATGAAACCTGAATCCTGAACTGACGATCCCAGCTTGAGCCTTGGAGCTCAAATCTCAACACACAGAAATCATGTTAGAAATCGGGATGATTTCATCTACTATGTGAGAGCTATCATAACACAATTTATATGAAAGGATCAATTGTTGAAAGGAAAAAAAAAATCTTAGACGGCATGACTGAAACCCAGTAGACAAGGAAAGCAGCCCAAAAAACATACTGTAGTGGTTGCTGATGAATCATAACTCAACCCAAACTACTGCACTTCACTTCAATGGCGGTGTGCCTAAAGCGGATTACAAGCACCGATTGCAGAAGAAATGAAAATGTGTCGACATTGGCCAACATCGGCCAACTCATCAACGGCAAGTACAGCACGCAAACAGGAGCAGCGCGCACTGATTGTTTGAGGTTTCAACGCTAAGACGTGAATTGGGGGAACTGCGGTGATTACCTCGCGGCGGGAGAGCTCGGCCTTCCAGGCGGCCTCCCGCTCGGCGACCTCGCGCTCGCGCTCCTCGATGTAGCTTTGCATCTCGCGCTCCTTCATGATGCGGTCCTGGATGTCCGCGTCCAGCGCCTCCTGCAGCTCCTTCACGAACCGGTCTACTACCGCCTTGATCCGCACCGACATCGCGCCCCGCCCGCCTCTCCCACTCTCTTCTTCCCCCTCTCCTTTCTCCTCCTCCCCCGCGCCACACGCCTCGGGCGTCGCGATTAACAAGGTCAACGGACGTACTCCTTTGCGTATCGCTATCTGCGCCTGTCTCCGGCGGCGATATCCATGGGCGGGGACAGGCGGATGGGCGGGGCGGCTAGCCGGCTAGGGTTCCGAGGTGGCGGAGCGGGCGCCGGAGTTCCGTGGGCCGCTTTGTTCAATTTCCTGGTCGTTTGGGTGCTTTCGTGCGTCCTCGGGTCGTCGTGTGGAAGAGAAGAGGCCGGGCCCAGCGACAGCCAGTCGAGGCAGCAAGCATACGTCTCCTCGTTTCGAAGGCGTCTTTTTGAGAAGGCCGTAGATGTTACTCCTGCCTGCCCGCCGCTCCGCACGCTTCAGACACTCGGGTCAGAGACAACTGCAGCCGGTACCCTGCACTCCTGCAGGCAGCGCCTTGCCGTCCCTTGCCATCCCCTCTAGGCCTCTACACCGCACGAAGGCCGTGGCAGGGCCGCACGGCCGCGCCGTGATCTCTGTACATCGCCCCGGGCACGGCAGTGGCGGAGTGTCCCCGGGCACGGCAGGACTAGATCGACATGTCTCGGCTAGGTGGTGCCCCGCTTGGTACCCAAGGAGCCTCATAGGTACTAACAGAGGTGGTTTCTTTAAATACGTAGGCTACATGAACTAACGATCATAAAGATTATAAGTAGTCGTGCATATCATATACTTGCAGGGTACGAGCCGTACGCAACGGCGACGCGACCACACCGACGTTGGCTACACTCCCAATGTGTTGCCAACAAATCTGAAGAGACAGAGGCGTTCGAGAGATCCTTACACTCTTGGGTCTTAGTTTGTTAGGTCGAACGAATATTGGCGTCCGAAACTTGCAAGCTTAATTGGTTATGTTATGTCGAACTTATATTAAATCAATGAAAATTTTATGTGGCAGCTTGTCAACTTGCGCACGGACTGTATTTATTTGCTTCATATTCGTTTCAATGCTTCGCGGCAGCACTACCGGCGAGATTAAGTAGCAACTAATTCGGGAACCGGCAGTCCCGACGTATCTCGACGCCGGTGGCCGACGTCTTGACCCCGATCCTCTCGAGCTTGGTCATCGCCGCCACGAAATCGCTGAAGAAAACACCCTGGTTAGACGCGCAGTAGTCGACCGTGCTGAGCGACCCCATGGCAGACTAGAGCACCTGATCGAAGCCCACCAGGAAGGGGTCGAGGAAGCCGGGGTCCATGGTCCATGATCGCGTCGCTGTCGATCCTCAACCAAAAGCAGCCGATCTTCTGTCTGCGCCCAGGTCCTGCCGCGCCATGCGCCGTGGCGCGTCAGTGCCGCGCCAAGATCGGTGGCGCGGCAGACCCTGCCACGTCATCGGTCAGCGGCCCCGGTCTTCACCACGTCACCCTCCTGTCGCGCCACCATGTATGGCGCGGCACATTTATTTCGCCGCGCCAGAACAATAGGCGCGGCTAAAAGTGTTTTGTTTAAAAAAATGTTAGATTTAAAATTATTTTATAAAAAGTGTTAAAATTAAAAAAAAACGCCTTCTTCATGTGGATGCTGTCGTGAGCTCGCGTCAGGACACGCGAGGCCGGAAATGTCGTATTGTTAAAATTTTGGAAAATGGAATTGAAACACCTCTACTTTGGCGACCAGAGAGAACTGGCGGCGTCGATTGGCACGAAGCACGAGCACGGCGGTCCTGCCTAAAGATGGCAGCGGGCGTGATGCCCGCGGATACTAGCTTCTTATGCCCGTGCCCGCCAGCTAAATCTCTTGCCCGCGCCTGCGCCCGCGACCCGCCATGGGCAACAAACCACGCCCGCGCCCTCCATCCGCGGGCATGAAATGCCCGCGGGCATGCCCGTATGCCCACCAGGTTGAGCATATACATAAACCATAGTGCATTACAAGAGATATGAAGATACATATTCACAACAAATCGTGTATATATACATATATTTGCTTGTAGCTTCCACATGTTAGACCTGTGGAGCGGGTCTGACGGATAAGCGAGCGAGGATAGCAAATTTCTTTGCCCGCGAAGAACTATCCTCTGGGTTCAGAATGGTGCCCGCGCCCGTGCCCGCGGGCAAGAAGTGGTGCCCGTATCCTTACCCATCGGATTCATGTCCGCGGGCATGCGGGCATTCTGTGCCCGTTGCCATCTTTAGTCCTGCCTGCCCGCCGCTCCGCACGCTTCAGACACTCGGGTCAGAGACAACTGCAGCCGGTACCCTGCACTCCTGCAGGCAGCGCCTTGCCGTCCCTTGCCATCCCCTCTAGGCCTCTACACCGCACGAAGGCCGTGGCAGGGCCGCACGGCCGCGCCGTGATCTCTGTCCATCGCCCCGGGCACGGCAGTGGCGGAGTGTCCCCGCGGCTGGACTGGACAACATGCTTGCGCCCCGGCCGCACGGGAACGTGACGCCGCGTTGTGGGTTGCTTCACGCAGAACGCGGCTCGCGTTTTTTTTTTTTTTTTTTGCCTCTGCGTGAGAATGGCGGCCCAGCCCAATACCCTCCTCTTTCTCTTGTTTTATTTTTCTTCCTTTTTCTTTTCTTCTTTTTCACGGGAGGAGTACGGGACGGCCGGACGGACAGGAACAACCGATGCGAGTCGGACTCGGTCACTGGCCACGCGTGTGCTGCCGGCCAGGAGTAGGACGACGTCGTGCCCCCAGGCTTATCCTGGCCACAGGAAGGCGTCAAGATTCATGCCGCTCGGAACAGGCGTCTGCGGGGTGGGGACGCGGCATTAGGCGACGGGGCACGGTGAAGGACGACGTGGTCGGAGCTGGCACGGTGGATGCGAGAATGCCCGGGGCCAGAGCCGGGGGTGGCGACTGGGAGCGTCGGAGGACGGCGCGACGCCGGCGTAGCGGAGACCGGGGCCGGGGTCGGTGGAGGTGGCCGGGGCTGGAGCGTCGGAGGCCGGGGCTAGAGCCGGAGCTGGGGGGCGGCGGAGGTCCGGGTGACGTCGGTACGACGGAGGAGGAGGCCAGAGCCGAAGCTAGGGGCGGAGGAGGCCGGGTCGGACGAGGTGGCCGCAGGCGCAGCAATGGCGATGAGCACTGGCGGAGCCAGGGGAGGCTGGCAGGGGCCATGGCCCCCCACCCCCAATGTTTCACAACAACAACAAAAAATAGTAGTATGACTTAATATTTTTTATTTATATTAAGAGGGAGATTATATAAAATTCTTGTCATATATACCTATTAATATCTTCTAGATAATATAATTATACAAAACACAACTAGATAATAAAATTATCGCAATGAAAAAGATCGAGCCGGCCCCCCTAAGTATAATTCCTGACGGCCGGCCCCCCCTGAGTATAAATCCTGGCTCCGCCACTGGCGACGAGCGGCGCTGTGTGAAGCGCTGGAGAGAGATTGATGAAAAAAATCTATTGGCGCCTGAAGAACCGACGGCCAGGATAAGCCGTGCGGCCACATATGCCGATATGCGTGCGGCGTGTCTTCCCGTCCTGTAGCACGTTCGTTTACTTGGAAGAGCTGAATTTAGAGCCGAGTGGATAGCAAATAGGCCATGCAACACAGGTTCTTTAATAGTCATGTGGTAGACTGTGGAGAGTGGTTCAAGTCATATTTGGTTTACACGAGAGACACGTGTTCTAATTCATTTTGGTCTATTTGGTTGAACCAAAGTGGCGTGGTTAAAAAAAAAGATATTATATTCTTTTTTTATGATCATTTTGAGGGCTATATATATTAGACTCGCATTTGGTTCAGCATTTTCAAACGAGAATGGTATTGGACCAAGATTGAGGTGGGTATGTCCTATGCTGCAGAGCTCCTTTAATTTGAAGATGATCGACTCTCTTCGTCATGCACATAGACATAGGTAACAGGCTTTGCCCTTAGTTTGTTTGTTGGTTGAGACTTGAGACGAGGGTTTCTCTCCTTCTGCTTGATTGTTTTATGAGAGGTTGGTTTGTTTAAAAAACAGATCTCCTAACCAGCAACGTTCCGCGGGCAGTACACTTAAATTGACCGATGACACACCGCGACAGGCGCAAGAAAATCAGGAGTTCACAAGAGCACGCAGTGACGCAGGTAGCCTGACGATCGACAAACCGAGGCAAAGGCGGCCACGTATAGTTGGCCATGCAGCCCGAGCCCGTCGCCCCGGCTCAAGGCCCATTTTTTTCGGTACAAGCCCGGCCCGGCCCGGCGGCTAGCCTTACCCCAGGCACGTGTGCCGGCACGGCACGACCCGTTACAAACCGGAGGCCCGCTGGCGGCCCCGCCTGCTCGTCTGCCGCAGGCCGCAGCCTCCTCCCCCGCGCGGCCACGTAGCCGCAGCCCCACCCCCACGCTCCCGGTTCCCACCCAACCACCCCCGATTCCCCTCCCCCTCCCCGCCGCCGCGCAGTCCCCTCCCCACGCGGCTGCGCCGCACTCACTCCTCTTGGCCCCACCGCGCTCCCGTGCTGCCCCCTGCTGCCCCTCCTCCAGCTCCATCGACCGGGACCGCACCGCGCGGCGCTGGCACATGGCCCTAGAGCTGCGGCGCGCGGTCCTTGAGGAGCGGCGACACGCGGTTCTCGAGGGGTGGCGCGCGGTCCTTGAGGAGCGGCGGCGCGCGGTCCTTGAGAAGCGGGCGCAGGCGCGGGCAAGAGATTTAGCTGGCGGGCACGGGCATAAGAAGGTAGTATCCGCGGGCATCACGCCTGCTGCCATCTTTATTTGTGATCTTCGCTCTATACATACATGTATTATGAACGTGTATCGTTTTAATTTTTTTTTCCCCGAGCGGTAGGAATATATTTCGGGATTTGGTTTACGTATTTCCAATCCTAGAAAGTATAACCCATTTGATCTTGCAGTGCAACACAGATTATGAGAAACTATCTGAGAGAGTCTCATACTTACTGAAAGTCAGTAGTCAGATATCCGGTTTTTATGTGCCAAGCATTTTGACGAGAAAAGCTAAAAATAGGTGATACATATATTTGCTTCATCCTTGAACAAGGCGGAGAAATCGCGTGCGCCACACAGTAGAAACCAAGAACTTCCAACGTGCTGCTGCTGCATAGGGGCACAGGTTCAGTACACGGCACCCATGTCCATTCCAGACGACAATAAGCAACCACCTAACAATGCACGATTAACATCTACAGCAAGAGCTACAGAGTCTTTTCACCACCTACAAGCCTGCTGCTTCTCCCCGAGTGAGCTTCATCCTTCAGTTCTTTCTGCCAGTTGTACCACGGTCAGAAGGTGTCTGGGGCCTGGTCATTTCCAGGACAGGCCGGAGAAGCACCCTGGCTGCTGCTGCTGCCCATGGCCGCCGCTGCTGGCCCCTGCGTGCGGCGGGCTCGGGGCGCCGCCGGATGACTCGCTCAGGCTCAATGTCCCTCTCGACGGCGGGCTGCTCGGCCCTGCCGCCACGCCCGTCATCGTCGGCGCGAGCTTTAGTGGCGCCGGTGATGGGTCTGACGGTGACGCAGCAAGCTTCTGCTGCTTCGGCTCCTTCTTTCCATCGGCGTCAAAGCTCCCGACTACGATCTGTAGAGTACAAATAACAACAACATTGGTGGTCAATGATCACTATGCAATCGGAGAAACAGTCGACGACAACGCTCTGTAAATTCTTCTACATCTACTACCACGAATTGAAACCAGGAAGGTACAAATTTCAGCAGGATCCAGAGAGCAACGGTTAGCAGAGATACTCCCTCCGTACTTAAAAAAAAAAATGAGGTCGTTTTGAACAGCGACACGGTCTCCAAAGCAAAACTTTGACTACTTATTTTTATAAAGATATTTATCAAAAAGTGATATATGTAAATTCTTATGAAAGTATTTTTCAAGACAAATCTATACATATGGTTTTCACATTTCCAAAATCAACAACTTAAAAGTTATTCATGATTTATATTCCAAATGTTTGGCCCAATCCTTGTCCAAAACGTCATTTTTGAGTATGGAGGGAGTACACGTGTAAGCAGCCCTGAATGAAGCCGAAATCTACTCATCACATGATTCATGAATGAGAGACATTTTTTTTTAGTATGGAGGGAGTACACGTGTAAGCAGCCCTGAATGAAGCCGAAATCTACTCATCACATGATTCATGAATGAGAGAGGTGGCAGACCTGTACCGGTGAAGCAGCCGTCAGAAGTCCGGCAACACTACCACCCAGGACACGGCCATCAGGGCCTGCTAGCGAAACGCTGAGCCCACCAGTTCGACTGCGATGGCCACCATTCTCTGATAGAAGAAACGAACCGGACAGAGACAGTATCTCGAAACGACCCTGTGCAGGAATCCAGGAAACAAGATTTCAGTTTTCACAATCACCTAGTACTACATAGTACAAATACCAGCAACAGTGATAGCTCGTAGACAATAAACATCAGTAAGATCACTCTTCTGAATCACTATACCTGGCGTAAAGTACTCGAGCTAGCTATTTGTATCAAGTGTACTGATAACTTGTGATGACAGTTAAAAATACAAACCTCGTATGTCACCGTTCCGCCTGAAGTAGAAGATTGCCGAAGCGTCACATTTGATATGGCGCCATTTGCTGAAAGGATGCAAACCGCGCGTGTCCCGTGCTGAGAGAACGACATGATCTTTGCCGATACATCCTGAAAAGCAAAAAAAATCCAAGCCATTTACAGCAGTGAACTGATAAAGGTTATAAAAATGCAACCTCTCATCTAAAAAGATAAGAAGCCTAACCATCCTGAATGCTGATACTTTTGGGGGAAATAACAGACAGATGTCCAATGGAACTTTATAATAATAAACAGAAGCTAGTGAGTGGTGACCAAGCCGGTAAGTTGTTAATACCGCACTGGCTTTCCACTAGCTTAAGCATCCAGTTAGTTATATGGAGTTAAGCTTAAGCCTCAATCCCAGGTCACAGTGGGAGACTTAGCATTCTGGTAACACGAGTTCTGGAAGTATGGAAGAGTATGGAAGCCGAGGATATGACTACGTTTTTCTCACATATCCAATGGACTAGAATATGATATGTCCTGCTTTAGTAATAAGTGCTCAAACTAAGCCTTAAAATTCAGTAAAATGGAAAAAGCACCACTAATGCACTACAATTAATAGCTTAATGCAAACTAAGAGTTCCATTGATGACAGCTGAATCAGAATTCAGAAAGATGGTTTACTAGTAATGTTAGACCTTACTTTTTTTTATGAAAATGTTAAACCTTACTTTATTTAACAAAAAAAAACTAAACTGAATAATTTACAGACAAATGGCATGCAGATATATGAAAAAGAATACAGGATTATCTATACCTCTCCGGCCTTTACAAAAATGAGATGAGGTGTAAAACCTGCCCCTCCTGGCCCTGCAAAACATACCCGAATCAACAGCAAATTCATCAACGCATGCAAACTGGAGGGCTACACGTTCTGAAACATCAGTAGTTTCTAGGTTGGGACGAAACCTGGAGTCTTCAAATTTCAGTTATTGAACAGATTGGAGTATTTCATACTTCAATAATGTAACAGCCAAGCATTAAGCATCCTTAGCTAGACATTCCGACAGAAATTGCAGAATGATTCAACTAAAATGGCCTATCCTACATGCAAACTAAAGAAGAGGTTTCTTCTTTCTTAAAGAAGGTTGCAAAGTACTAATTACTGACAAAAAAATACACTCAGATCTAATCAAAATCCAACCAGCAATTCTGAGCAAGTCCAGGCCGTATTTTATACTTAGGGGCTGGATGGTCCAGAGGATCCCAGCTATGCTCTTGAAATCTCGGTACTTCTCGTTCAGTTTCGTTCAATGGTAGGGACTTTCTACAGTTCGTGCGAGATTCAATGCGAGCGCCTCTCTCTCTCCGTCAGTGTGCTGTTAAACACAGATTGTTAGCGTAGCCAGTACTGAACTGATGAAAGGCTCCGCTTTGCTGAAAAAACAAGTTAAAATACTATTCCGACTGATTTGTTGCGAGAGAAAAATACTGTTTCAGTTAAAAAAATAAACTAAAAAAGATGAATTATAAAAGAAGCGAACACTACCTCTAAAACCCCACTCGATCTGGATGGGTGCTTCATGGTTTTAATATTTTTTGAGACAGCTTTATGGTGTTCTTTTTACGAATGACAGCTTTATGGTTTTAATTAATATTTACGCTTCTCGTGAGCCTCTCAGATACTGTCACGCTGTCAATATTGAATAGCCGATGACCTATTTGTATCCGTATACGACTAATATTTGCGCTTCTCTTGACACCTTTAACGTTTGGATTCCGGCCTCAGGCTGCCAGGCCAACTGGCCAAATATTGGCCGTTGACAGCATACAAGCAGCCTGTTCGGGAGGCCGTATCGTATTGTGGATTATTTATTGCTGGCTGGTTTGGTGTGAGAGAAAAATACTGTTCCTAACTAAAAATTTACTATCGTTTACGAGCAAGCGAACAGGTACTCGTTAGGAATTTAATTTGCACGGTAGCCAAACTTTGGCTGGCCCAGCTCAGACGTAGGCGGCGTAGTTTATTTTTGCGACCAGTCTCCGGCCGATTCCATCCTGGCCAGCCGATTTTTTGCGCCGAAATTTGCCCAGCCCAAGCTTTAGCACGAACTACCGTCAGCAATCAAATGTGCACTAAGGCCTTTCTCTTCTTGGTACTCTGAGTACTCGCACAGTCGCACTTGTTTGATATGGGGCGCGCTTGGTTCCAGCGAGACATCGCCTCGCCTCGCCCGTGCCAGCGTGTGTAGGAAACGAGCTGAGGACCTTGCTCGCTCGGGCGAGCCGATCCGGCTCTCCTACACGAGCGAGGCAAACCTCGCCAGCGCAGTCCCCGAGAAGCTTGAGCAAGAGAAGCAAACGACCATCTGTCCTCGCTATCCCCGCTCGGCGAGGCGACACAGTGCCGAGCGAATGATCCAAGCGCGCCCATAGTATCTGGAACCCTGTCTTGATTTAGGTCCTATTCGAATTTACCCAGTTAACTATTAGTTATGTTAGCTAGAAAAAATCAGCTAATAGCTAATTATTAGTTGTGTGATAGGTAAGACATTAGCTTAACTTATTAGCTACAGATCCAAATATGTCATCAGCTATTTTTTAGCAAGTAACTATATTATTCGTAGGGATCAAATAGGCCCTTATAATATGGCTCCAACGTTTAAAAGGCTTTGGTGTTCTTTCTTTTCTTTTCTGTTTTTTTGGTGAACGGTGTTCTTTCTTTTCTTGATTGTGGGGGAGCTGATAGTTTGAGTTTTGTGACATAGGAGGGTAGAGAGAGCACTGGTGTCTGTTTTTTTTTTTTTGATGAAGGGAACTTTTGGGTCTATCCGTCTATTCTATTACAACTTTTCACATACGTTCACTGTTTTGTTCGTTTTTGTTTGTATGGTCTGTTTGTTGATAAAATACCATCTCTCAAACCGTCTTAGCTTTGTACGGTTAAAAGTTCGTCAAAGTGTTGTAAATTTAACTAAATGCTCACATCAAACTTAAAGATTAGACTGTTGGTTAGTACTTCTGCCTATTATAATTACCCATCAAGTACTTCACACAAACTTTATGATTCATTTCAGGATAAGAAGCATTGCATAATTTGGAACCCTCAAAGTGGATTATGGGTCTCGTAGAACTATTTGTCACGGCATGTGTCCCAGTCTTTAACATGCTTCTGGTAACCGGTGTTGGATCGTTTTTAGCAACTGATTTTGTTGGCATACTAAGCAAAGAAGCAAGAAAACATTTAAACAATGTAAGTAATGTAAGAGGCTGCACAAAAGCAGCATTTTATTAGTTGATCTACAGCAAAGAGTTTTAACATATTGTGTCATAATTTTATCTTATTAATACTGGCCACGGGCCACAGCATCATTTTCTAAAGTTTTCTATATCTTTTTTTATCCTCAGATAGTATTTTATGTATTCAATCCCTCCCTTGTTGCAATCTATTTGGCAAAAACAATCACCATAGAAAGCTTGGCTAAACTGTGAGTATTCAATAATGGCAATTAAGTGGCTAAATGGTACCCTGACTATCTGGCGTATACAAATATTTTTTGTGTATTATTATAATTGTTAATGACAAATAAATAAGAGGATTACTTATTTCCCCTAATTCAGGTGGTTTAAGCCAGTAAATATTCTTCTTGCTTTTACCTTTGGTTTATTCTTTGGATGGATTGTGGTAAAAGTTACAAGAGCACCTGCGAAGCTAAGAGGCCTCATTTTGGGCTGTTGTTCTGCTGGTAACTAAGTGTACTTATACACCTTTTTTGCAATTATCAGTAAATAATGATTAAACTTCAGTTTTTAGATAACATAGCGCAGAACCTTCAAATGCTTATTATTTCTATCTCAGATAGGCTAGATGCATGTCTATTTGCTCTAGATTTTGGTGTTTTGTGAAGGAGCAATTATTCCCATGGCTCTGGTTCATATTGAAAGGAATGGCTCTAGTTCAGATTGGCTATGCAGAGCAGAACTTACTTCGGAAATATACATTCTTTATTTACCCAATCTTTTGAAAAACTTAGGCATTCAGCTTGAAGATAGTCAGAGTGATACTAGTAAATAGTCCAGCAAGGAAGCAAGATACAAGTGAAGAGGGACAACTGAAGAATCAGGTTTCGTTGTCAAAAAACTTATGTTTGCTGTTAGATACAAGCTTCTGAACACTAGCTACTCATTCCAATTTTTAAGACGTTTTGGCTTTTCTAGATATATAGATTTTGCTATACACTTAGATATAAACTATGTCTAACAATGTATCTAGAAAAGTCAAAATATCTTACAATTTTGGACGGAGGGAGTAGAACCAAATAAAAAGCAACAACAACCAAAATATTTTTTGTTATCTTACAAAAGTCACCTCCTTTATAGTTTAGTGCGGCAGGGACCAGCCACTACTGGAAATCCTGATAACCAAAGCTGATGCAAGTTTAGTTTTACAAAATATTTTTTTTATCTTACAAAAGTCACCATTTTTATAGTTTATACAGTGCGGTAGGGACCAGCCACTACTGGAAACCCTGATAGCCAAAGCTAATGCAAGTTTAGTTTGACAATTAGTAGTATCTTGTACATGTCAAGACCGACTTCGTTACTTGAATCTAGAAGCCAAAACGAGCTATTTTATTACCGGATCAGCAATTCTAAGGCTCTCCCTCTGAATATGTTGTATGCTCTTATCTATGTAATGTTATGGAGTTATTAATATATTTAATCCTCATCATTAGACACAGTAATCAACTGGTCATTAACAGTGAAATAGGTCGGATTTAGTACAACTCATATTTTGTCATTTTCTTATCTTTTCAAAAAATGCTGTCAACTTGCCGGTCGAATGCAGGCAATTTGGGCAATATTTTTCTCATCATCATTCCAGGTCTTTGCAAAGAGAAAGCAAGCCCGTTTGGAGCACCTGATGTTTGTCAGGATATTGGACTAGCATATTCTTCACTCTCAATGGCTGTAAGTCAATTGCTGCATGAGTATTTAGTATAATTTCCAGTTCTTGTAAGCCTGCTTATGCTTGTAATCAGTTGCAAGACTCGGTCACTAACGATAATGTGAGTGGCTTGCTGCAGATCGGTGCTGTTTTCCTGTGGTCGATTGTGTATAACATTGTTCGTGTCACATCAAACATGACGGAAGGAGATGACAGTGCTCAAACAAATGAAACGAAAGTGTCAGGAACTATTGCAGGAGAGAACTACTCCACCTCAAATGACTGCACCGATGAATGTACACTCCCTTTGATATCGACGAGCATACGTGCAGCTAAAAATAAGGTTTGTCAATGCTGAAAGATCTTTCTTCCACAAGTTGCGCTTCTCTATATGTTCTACAGTTTTTGCTTGATTGCTTGCGGCACTATATAAGATTTAAAATTGTGTAGGATTCAGTGTTGGAGAGAGCACGGAAGGTTTTGTAATCAATTTCTGAAGCAGTTGACTTGAAGAAGCTCTTTGCTCCTTCAACCATTGCAGTGGTACACTGGTTTGATGAGCTATTAAATCTATTTTAGTATCATGTTTATTTTTCAACTGAAACTCGATGGTAATTGCTGCGATCACAAATTCACAACTATATTCCCAAGATATCTCTGCAACCTTAAAATCTCAAAAGAAGGCCATTTTATTTGATCGCTTGTCTCTACTGCTTTCAACATAACTTGAGACAATCTATGGACCTTGTGTAGATTGTCGGCTTCATAATTGGAGGAATACCTCTGATTAGAAATGCTATAATTGGCGACAGCGCCCCACTTCGTGTCCTGCAGGAATCGTCTGAACTGATAGGGTACATATATAGCTCTATACTTTCCTAACTTTGTGAACATACTCGGTTCTCTTGATCAGTTAATTTGCTATCCATTTTTGTCAATCCCATTGTGTTCATTTGATGTTGCCTTACCCCCTTAATTACCTCTAGTTAATCTGCATATCTAATCATTTTCATGGATTGTGCCCTGTACAGTGGAGGAGCAATTCCATCCATCACATTGATAATGGGAGCAAACCTTCTGAATGGTAACTTTGCTTTGCTCTGATCACAAACAACAGTATCATGCATGCATATAATGTTGTGTCATCATTAAGACTTTAACTGTCATATTATGACAAAGAAGAAAAACACAAAAATCATCTGATGAGTACAAGCATGATGTGTGAAACTCTTACCAGGACTACGAGGTGGTGCAAGTGTTCCACCGTCGGTGATAGCCGGTGTCATAGCTGTCAGATACGTTATGCTCCCGCTGCTCGGCACGGCGCTGGTGAAGGGAGCAGTCCAGCTGGGCCTCATCCAGCCAGACCCCTTGTACCAGTTCATCCTCCATCTGCAGTACGCCGTGCCACCCGCAATGAACATCGGTAATACGTTTATATGATGCATCCCCTGCGTAGCCTAGTCATTTTATTTTTGCAGTTATTGTGAGTGTTGGAGATGAGAAAAAAGGTCGTCGCAGCAAGTGAAGTGGGTGCTGTATCTTTTTTCCAGGGACTATAATGCAGCTGTTTGTCGTCGGGGAGAGCGAGTGCTCGGTGATCTTCGTGTGGGTGTACGCGCTCGCCTCCGTCGCCGTCACCATCTGGTCCGCCATCTTCATGTGGACCCTGTCGTGAGCTCGCGTCAGGACTCAGGACGCGCAAGGCCCAATTACAATATCACCATCGTTCACCGCTTTCTTGCTCAGCGAACAAACGAGCCAACACCGTGCGTGCATATCGGCCGGACTTAGCAGCGTGCGCTTCTTTATTTTCTTTTTTTTTTTCCTTTACCACTTGAGTTGAGCCATTCCGTGCCTGCCGCCCTGGTTTGTTCCACGGCATGCAAACACCGGCCGGATGTTTCTTTTTTTTTCCTTTTTTCTTGTAACCCAAGTATTTTTTTTAGCAGCGTTGGCAAATTTTATAAATAATTTATGTATACAAGTTGTATAAAATAACTTAAATACATAAGTTGTGTTTGATAACTTTTGTACATAAATTGTGTTTCATAATTTTTGTGTTTCCAAGTTTTAATATAAGTTATAAGTTAATCGTTCATTTGCGTTTTGTTTTATGTGTTTTTAGTATTGATTTCATTATTTGTATTTTTTATCCTTCTTTTATATATTTTTTCTTTCTAATATCTTTTTTACAGCGTTGGCAAGTTGTATAGAATAACTTATGTACATAAGTTGTATAGAATAACTTATATACATAAGTTATATAGAATAACTTATGTACAAGTTGTATTTTATAACTTTTATGTTTTCAGGTTTTGGTATAAGTTATAAGTTAATTCGTTCATTTGCTTTTAATAACTTTTGTGTTTCCAAGTTCTGTCATAAGATATAAGTTAATTCGTTTATTTGTGTTTAATAACTTTTGTATATAAATTTTGACATATAAGTTATATGTTATAAGTTAATACACATAAACTGCTAATGAAAAAAATCGAAACACAAATAAGTGGGGTCTAGTTTTGTTCACCTCGTCACATAGAACACACGGTGCAGATGGAATTAAAAATAGATACACCATTTAGAAGTTATAGCATTTTAAAATAAATATTTTGCTTTTTTCTATCTTTCATTACGCTGACATCACAGTCAAAAAAAAAAGGAGCGGAGGACTACATGGTGAAGGATCAGGCCACCATGAAAGAAAGCGGGAATTATCTTTTTTCCTAAAATAGAAAGTGACAGTGATGTTGGAATTTTGATCGCTCGTCTGGGAACGAGTGAGCGTTCGCAGAATAACCTGGCCGCGTGCAAGGCGCAGTGTTGTATTGTCGATACAGGACTCCTTTAGTTGGCTAAATTTTATAAATTGGGCTACTATAGTATTTTTGTTTTTATTTAGCAATTAGTGTTCAATCATGGACTAATTAGGCTCAAAACGTTCGTCTCGCAATTTCCAACCAAACTGTGCAATTAGTTTTTTTTCGTCTACATTTAATGCTCCATGCACATATCGTAAGATTCGATGTGATGATTACTGTAACACTTTTTGGGAAAAGTTTTTGAACTAAACAATGCCACAGTTGGAAAATGTAAATAAAACGGACGCCGCGCCTCTGGTTTGGACGCCAGAGAGAACTTCTGGCGGCGTCGATCGGCACTTCGGTCGCAAGCAGGGCCGTCCTACCTGCCCGCCGCTCCGCAACGCTTCGGGCACTCGGGTCGGGGACGACTGCAGCCGGCCATCATGGAACGGGACCTGAAAGATGAAAGAGGGAACGGGACGACTGCAGCCTACGGCCTGTTCGCTTCACTGAAATTTGACTTAGGTTGATTTGTTGTGTTATTGTCCGTTCACTCAAAAGCACCGCTAACGAACGTGCTCTTCCTGGAGTCCGGAGAAGAACAAGTGTTCAGGCGTCAGTCATCATATATATACAGAGCAGGCGTCATTGTCGTCAGATACATACTGCTGCCTAGGGCTCGTCAAGGGCGCAGCCCACCTTGGTCCTCGGACAGCCTGATCCTTGTACGGCTGTGCCAGTTCACCCTGCTACTGCAGTACGCTGTCCAGCCTGCCATTGACATTGGTGATGAGGCGAGGCACACGCTCCGTGATCTTCGTCTGGGCGTACACAGGTACACTCGTGACCGTCGCCTTGACCCTGGTCCGCCGCGCGCCTTCCTGTGGACGCCGTCGCCGTGAGCTCATAAAAAAAACTGGCGCGAAAGCGTATCCTTGCGCTGTTTCGTACCGTTTGGTGGGTGAAAAACAAACAGCTACCGCAATAGCATGATCTTAGACAGCGTGAACACAATCATCATCTTCGGCCACAGCGCTGGAGTATGCGTGCGTCCCTGTGGGCCTGTCGAGCTCTGTGCCCGTGCCTGCGCCCCGGCCTGTACTTTTCTCGGATGCAACACCGATCACGATCACGAACAAGATCAACGCGCGGCTCCTGGCTGGCGACTGCACAACGGACGGACCCTGGACCCTGGACCCATCTTTATTTTCTCCGAACCAAACCTCCGACACCAACAAGCAAGCAAGCAATCAAAGAGTGGCGCACAAGCATGACCGAGGACAAGAGCAGCACACACGGGCTGCCCCCACCACTCACCGCATTCGTCGTCGTCTCCGCCTTGGATCTTCAGGTTTGTTATTGCCAAAAGGAAACTACAACAAGACACAACAAGCACAAAACGCGGCAATTACATAGCAGTGGGAACGGTAAATACTCCGCAGGCAAGCAAACACGTAGCGTGAAATTTCTGTTTCTCCCATTTTTAAGGCGCGTAGAGCAAATTGTAGGGAGTTGATGGCTATACTATGCGGGAATAGGCTGCTGAGATACAAGGCCCCAAAAGCCACCATAGCCAACTATTCTGAGAGAAGAATGCAATTTCGTTGTTTAGGCGGAGAGGAGGTCACATGGCGAGCCCTGCTGCCCCCACTGCCTTTCCCTTTTCTTTTTCAGTCAGTTATCATGCGCTCGTTTTCCCCCCTTTTGACTTGACACGCATAGCCCTATATACTACTTAAAGAGTGATGTGTTGGAAGTTGGATATTTTTTTTCTCTATATACAACTATTATATATACATCGATCGAGGGAAACATTTCCGTGTACCTTATTTTTTTTATTTCTCTGAAATTGACAAGTCACTTGGCTCCATCTACAGGCTACACCAATATTCTGCTAAATACAAAGAGAAATTCTGCGCCAGTTCTTTAATTCAACACAGTTTCCAAACCTATCTGGGCCAATATCTTTCCAAGCGCGCGCGCACTGGTTTTTGTCAATTTCAGTAAGCATAAGTTCCCAACAAACAAAGACCTCTGCCTAACTGGAGGAAATGCTGCAGTACCTAATCTCTCGCTGAGGGGGGGAAAAAAAAAACAGGCTAAAAAACATGAGAAACTCTAGTAGTAGCCAATTAGCATGTTCGCTCGTTAGTTTCAACCAAGGTTTATCAAACATGATACAAACCAGTACCGACCAGGTTATCAGCCCAGACACCGACCACGAACAGGCTTAATACATAGCGGCCAAATTTCCTCCAACTTTTCCCATCTCTCCAACCAATAATTGGCTCACAAGGCAACAGCAGCAGCAGCAGCTCTGCACAGTGGAGGGTTGGGAGTCACAGAGGCCACACAGCCATCATCAGTTCACACTGTCGTGTCTCAGATAGGCTGTTAAAATAAAATAACAAAAAAGATTCCATCATCATCTAGAGCAGATATTTCGTTGGGAAATTGTGGCTACATTTCGTTCTGATTTCCCCCTCTCTCTCTCTGTGTCAGTCACACGCATGCGCCGCTCGAGGTATGGAAATTGCGAGGGTTCACTTTTGACAAAGATTTTCTTTCTTTCTCTCTCCCTAAAGGATAAGCTTGCACCCACTAACTACTAGTACAAATAGGTAGAGAGTCTGAACGTCAAGGTACACGAAAATAGACGGTTTGTTTGGTTTGAATATAGAAAAGGAGGAAAAAAGATGGCGTGCCATCAGGAAATTGGAAGCCGGCAACAGTGCACTTATATCATTATTCAGCTATTGTATATAGCACAAAGAAAGCACTAGTATATAGGTGTACTCAAACATCATCACAGTATGCAATTGTTGCAAGCTTTCTATAAACCAAACCGATATTTTTGCACATGTACTAAAAGATTTATGCCAAATATAAATAATAAAATTGGTGATGCTCATTTTTGTCAAAGATACTTGATGCTTTAGACAGAGCATGGTCCCAATACATGTATCAGAATATGCATTTGTAAAGCCTAATAAATTGTGAAAAATATTTTAAAGACAAATACTTACCTGTATTTTATGTTTTTAAACTAAAGTATTTTAAATTTATTAGAAGTTTAATCAGATTTTGTCAAAAAAATCAAGTAGTATCTTGCTATCTGCGAGGGATGAGGGAAACCAAACCTCGTAGCAGCCAGCGATACAGGTAAGTAACTGTTGCGTATATTCTCCTTTCACTTCACCAGAAAGCTGGTCAATATATTCCTGCTGGTTCCAGAGACGGATGTCACACGTATAGTACAGCGTACAGATGCAGCCAATAATTTCTATCTTTTCTCTCACCCTTTCTCGCCCACTTTGACCTCGTTTAAATTCATGACGTAAAGTTTTAGAACGTCATGTGTCGTATAAGGTGTCGGATATTAATAAAAAAATAAATTACAGAATCCTTCAATAGTTCGAGACCGAGAGATGAATTTATTAAGCCTAATTAACCCATCATTAACATATGTGTTACTGTAGCACCATATTGTCAAATCATGGACTAATTAGACTTAAAAGATTCATCTCGCAAATTAATCGTAAATTATATAATTAGTTATTTTTTAGTCGATATTTAATACTCCATACGTGTGTCAAACATTCGATGTTATGGAAAGTAAAATTTTAGGGAGGAACTAAACGAGGCTTGTATCGATCAGTTTTCGAATTTTTGGCTTGGTGCAATTAATACTTGCGACTGAGCTGTGAGCTCAGCTGAAGTAGCTGCTTCTCACTGTCCAGGTTCAGGCTGTCATAACTGACGACCTCCACAAATTCAACGAAATAATTTAGTAAAATCCTTTCTTCCCAATTCTTTCCACTTATCCAGGAACTAAACAAGCCACGGTAGGGCCACACTCCATTTCTGTCACATACAAGAACGCAAATCCAATCTGGCTTTAGCTAGACAATCATGCCACGGTATATTAGTATAGCCTAAAATTTTAGGTCACATAAATATTAAGGGTTTCGTGGATAAATTTCGTATGGATAATAATTAATCAAGGTTGGTTATCTTTATTGCCTCTTTATTCATTTTCTAACACAATATCCATTTAGATACTCCCTCCGTACTAAAAAATAAATAAAATCGTTTTGGACAAGGCTTGGGTCAAACATTGGGAATATAAATCATGAATAACTTTTAAGTTGTTGAGTTTGGAAATGTGAAAATCATATGTATAGATTTGTCTTGAAAAATATTTTCACAGAAATTTTACATATATCACTTTTTGATAAATATCTTTATAAAAATAAGTAATCAAAGTTATGCTTTAGAGACTGTGTCGCTGTCCAAAACGACTTTATTTTTTAGTATTTAGGGAGTACACCTTAATCTATGTTTGTTTGTGATAAAAATTACCAATTTATTTTGTGTGTGTTTGTATTCTTGCATTGCATCTATGTGAGTTTTTAATATGTATTTAGTTGAAATCTTAGCTTAAGTTGTATTAACTCTTATTGCAATCCTTTTTTGACATCATGAATCTATATTTTGGCTTCAACTTATGATCTTACTGGTTGTTCCAATTTTTTTATCTATCCTAGTACTTATTATATATTTTTTATTCAAAAATTTCTTTTATGTTTTCGTAAAAGTTGGATTATAAGTCCAAGATTAATGCACTCATAATTATTGCATGGCACAAAAAAAATCTTTCATCCTACACCGCAACCCTCGATAAGATGTTGAATTACTCTAGTAGCATAATTTTATACAAAAATAGAGTGTTTAAATTAAACTACTAACATTGATATATCATAATTTATCTCAAGTAACAACTTAAAAAATATTGTCATAGAATCTTAATATAATTTAAAATGGATTGTCACTGTCATTGGTAATATGGCTATGAAGGGAATATTCTTTCTTGCGGTCAATAAACTATAAAATGTATATTTATTGGAAATAAATGGAAGTATACTTGATATACATAGTAAGACATAGCATTTATGCTTACTTACTGAATTTAATGATGGTAGAACTAGGTAATTTAGAAACTACTTACGGTTATTTAAATCTTTCATATTAGATATTGGTAATTTAGATGTAGATTTAAGGAGTATTTTATTTTACATTATATAATGGAATACGTGAGTAATTCAAATGTTAATTAGAGGGGTAACTTTATATTATCTTTCGTAACCACATAGATGGGTACTTTAAAATGCAAATTTAGGTATTACTTTAAATTATCTTTAATGGTGGCAATGGTTGGTAGTTTAGATGCAAATTTAGGGGGTTAGTTATGTTTTTCGTAGTGGTAAAGTATTTGTTTATAAAAAAATGGATCCAATGTCTATTATTGGTGATGATGATTAGAGTTGATCGAAATAATGGCTAGATGTTTCTAATTATTAAGATAATTTCTAGAATTTCTTTTTTTTTGTAACATGTCCTGTGAAGATTAGCGTGGAGGCTGCGTTGACAACATCCAATTAGTAATACTAAGAGTGTATTGTCATCCTTTGTATTGTACCTATGTGGATCTTCTTGCATCTTTTCTATGACATCATTTAGAGGTATGTAATATGCATGTTTACTTAGTCTTCGTGGTGGCACATAGCATTTATGTTTATGTTTAATTTAACGGTGGTACAAGTGCATCATTTAGAAACATATATAGCGCACTTGGTGGTTATTGTATTTTTTGTCATAACTTATATTGGTTTTTAGACATAGAGTTGTAGGATATCTTATTTTATTTTTTATAATGATAGAGGGTTGGCAAGTTAGATAAAATTAAAGGGTTATTGTATGTAATTCAAAAGAAAGAATTAGGGCTTACTTTACTTTATCTTATAGTGGCATAGGTGTATACTTAGATACAAATTTAGGGTTTAGTTTAAAATATCTTCCATAATGATAGAAGTGGGTATTTAGATGCAAATGTAATGAGTTACTATGTGCTTTTTTCATATAGCAGAGCTTGGTACATTTTAGAAAACATAAAGATCCGGTGGCTATTACTGGTATTGTTTGTGTATACCAAATTAAATGCAAGATGTTCCTATTCGTGTAAATTTACATAATTTATTTTTTCCTTGGGATTATCCTCTACTAGAATTTATTAAAGCCAAAGAGTACATAGGGTCTTACAACACGAAACAAAGAAAGGAGACAAAGAACAGTTTATATTTCTATTGCAAGGTTTATACCCAAATTATTCCGTGCCGCCAGCTACAAATCTTGGTCTCACCTTCACTTTGTTTGGGCTTTCTCCCCAATTTTAATAAAACCTTGCATCAAATTAGCACGTCTGGACGGCAAAACAAGCCGCATGCTAAATCACAATTCGCAATGACAAAAGGTGATTAGATTGGATAAAAGAAGCCAAGCGAGAGCGATAAGGACGATGCAAGCGACACGTGCTGGACAAGTTAAGTTAAAAGTGTCCAGTTGCAGTATAACAATAAATAAAGTGAAAAACTTTATTTATTCGATTTTGCAGGCTAATTCTTGGCATGCACTCAATCGCTCAAGCGTGGGTGCGTAGGGCACTCGTCTTCTCTAGTGCATCATTTTGATTTCCCAGTTTTTAAAGCTAATTATTAGTTTATTTCTTTCAAAGTGACCGCAATTATTTTAGAGGACCACGCGTAAACGGAAAAAATTCATGAGAATGCATGCTTTGCCGTGAAGGATCAAGCAGGGCCCGGGACAAAGAAAAAAGGCTCAAATTTTAACCTGGGGCCCGCACGCACGTTTGTTCTAGTGTATAATACGTACGGAGTACTGTTTTGTGTCAAAATCGTTTGGGATAAAAATGATGTTTGTTAAGATGCCGTGTCCGGCTTCGATTCCGTTTCTGCTCCAAATCCGATTTTGCTGACTGGGTTCGGTGGTTCTGATGCCGACTTTTTGATGTTTTGTGTGTCACCTAACAGAAAACAGAGGCTCCGGCCTCCGGCAGCAGAATTTCCTGGTACAGAGTACCAAATCCCGTGAAATCTGTGGATTAATTCTTCATCTAGCTTGTAACTAGGGCTAATTAGTGCTGTTTTAAATTGAAGGATGGCAGGGATGGTCGGGTCCCAATGAGGGGCATGTGAGAAATCTCACAAGAATTTGATAAGTAGCGGTAGGACGATTTTGCAACGTGCTTTAAAATTTGTGTATTTTTTAAATGGGAAACCCCATGTCAAAGAGGTTTTGTTTTCTTCTGTGAAAATTGCGCTCATGATCTAATTTTTTATACAATAATGAATTTTTTTTTGCAAGAGAAACTATTTTTCATAAATGTTAAAATAGGTAACGTCCAGCTAAAAATACAATTGACAAAATAAAATAAAGTTTAGGGCATATAAAAAAATATCCTGAATTCCAAATTTCCACGCATTAAAAAGATATTGAGAAACATCAACTTATACCTAATATAAGAACCGTTCATACTATGATATTTAGATTTAGATTATGTCTCTCTTAACATTTAAAATAGATCTCTCATATAGGTACTCTATTGAAGACTATAAGGTCATGTTCGTTTATCTTATAATCCATCTTTTTTCAAACTTATTTTTTAAGGTCTCACAAAGAAATTAGTGTTTAGTCTTATTGTATTGGATACCATTTTTTATTTGGGTTCCGCGATGGGACAATTGAAGATTAGGGGTAGCGCCAATTGAAGAAAAGCTTGTCTAACACCGGTTGAGATGGTTTGGACATGTGCAACGGAGACCTTCAGATGCACCGGTGCGTAGTGGAATCCTAAGTCAGGATAGTAATGTGAAGAGAGACAGAGGAAGACCGAAGTTGACTTGGGTAGAGGCAATAAAAGGAGACTTGAAAGGATAGAATATACTCAAAGACTTAGCCTTAGATAGGAATGCTCGGAAGACAGCTATTCACGTGCCTGAGCCTTGATTATTTCTGTTGGGTTTCAACTCTAGCCTACCCCAATTTGTTTAGGACTTAAAGTCGTCGTTGTTGTTGTTGTTCCGCGATAGGACAGCCTTACCAATGCAATCCTGACGTGCTTCACTTACCCGCCTATATTTTTTTATTTCCCGACTAAAAAACCTTTTCTTTTCATCACAAAAGATTACGTGCGAAGAGGGGAGCTCGGAGAAGGAAAAGAAAAGAAAGAAAAATGGAGGTGGAAGAAGGCTGTGTGATGTGAGGGGAAATTACGTGGGACATAAGCTGATTTTCTCTCATCGGCTGCTTGAGCTGAGTTGTTTTGAGTGGCCTGCGAGGACTCTTGAGCTCCGAGCTCTGCGCCTTGCTATTCCTGACTATTTTCTTGCCTTTTGTCTCCATTTTCCTAGTGCTATCCTAATTTCTGAAATCTGAAGACCTCTTGGAGGAATTCTCTGCTTCATTTCTCCGGCAGGTAATCTCTAATTTCTCTGCTTTATTTGCCAAATCCTTACCTTCTCCATTGTTTTCTCTCTCTTTTTTTATTGTGATTTACGGCTTCTTCCTCCCATTTTCGTTTTCCATCTCTCCTCGTTTCTTCCCCGCCGTTACAAGCTGCTGCCACCCTACGCTGTAAAACTTGCTCCGTTCATCCTACGCTGTAAAACTCGTTTGTTCATCGTCAAATTTTCCAGCTTTGAGCAGCACGGGGTTTATGATTTTTGCAGTTCCTAGCTCCGTTCGCCGGTTGTAAGATTTGCTGTGAAGCAGAAGAGCTGCAACCTTCAGTCCAAGAAATCGCTGGAAGAGAGCTGCAGATTCGTAGCCGCTTCTGTTTCCGCACACTTGTTCAGTGTGGAATGATGGAGGTGAGCCCGTCTCCGGAGCAAGGAGTGATGGCGGGAAGGGAGCCGTTCGGGCTGCCGAAGACCCCGGCGACGCCGCCGTCCTCCGGGGGCACGCAGAGCCTGCGCATGGCGTACACGACGGACGGCACCGCCATCTTCACCCCGGTGAGCTCCGTGCCGCCCGCGACGGCGACGTACCAGCCCGTGGCTGCTTCAAGCTTGGCTGGCGTGGGAGGCAATGGTGGCGCGCCGGTGCACCCGGGCGGCGCGGGTGAGCCGGTGTCCAAGAAGAAGCGTGGTCGGCCAAGAAAGTACGGCCCCGACGGCTCCATATCGCTGGCATTGGTGCCCGCATCCATGGCTGCAGCGCCGGCGCCGGCACCAGCGCCGCCGGCTCCTGGAGCTTCCGGTCCTTTCTCGCCTAACGGCCCGAAGGCGCCGAACGCTGCGCCGTCAGCGTCGCCGGACGGCGCGAAGAAGCGGGGCCGGCCGAAGGGCTCCACCAACAAGAAGCACGTGCCTGCTCTTGGTAATATTGGGTGCATCCTCATAAGAGACCGTATTTTTTTAGCTTTCTTATTTTAATTTATGATGAAGCTCAAGAACCGGGAGGGGCAATTTTCATCTTGTTTCTTAGTATTTTTTTTGTCACAACGAATTATAAAATACGGCCTGGACTTGCTCAGAATTGCTGGTTGGCTTTTGATTAGATCTGAGTGTATTTTTTTGTCAGTAATTAGTACTTTGCAACCTTCTTTAAGAAAGAAGAAACCTCTTCTTTAGTTTGCATGTAGGATAGGCCATTTTAGTTGAATCATTCTGCAATTTCTGTCGGAATGTCTAGCTAAGGATGCTTAATGCTTGGCTGTTACATTATTGAAGTATGAAATACTCCAATCTGTTCAATAACTGAAATTTGAAGACTCCAGGTTTCGTCCCAACCTAGAAACTACTGATGTTTCAGAACGTGTAGCCCTCCAGTTTGCATGCGTTGATGAATTTGCTGTTGATTCGGGTATGTTTTGCAGGGCCAGGAGGGGCAGGTTTTACACCTCATCTCATTTTTGTAAAGGCCGGAGAGGTATAGATAATCCTGTATTCTTTTTCATATATCTGCATGCCATTTGTCTGTAAATTATTCAGTTTAGTTTTTTTTGTTAAATAAAGTAAGGTTTAACATTTTCATAAAAAAAAAGTAAGGTCTAACATTACTAGTAAACCATCTTTCTGAATTCTGATTCAGCTGTCATCAATGGAACTCTTAGTTTGCATTAAGCTATTAATTGTAGTGCATTAGTGGTGCTTTTTCCATTTTACTGAATTTTAAGGCTTAGTTTGAGCACTTATTACTAAAGCAGGACATATCATATTCTAGTCCATTGGATATGTGAGAAAAACGTAGTCATATCCTCGGCTTCCATACTTCCAGAACTCGTGTTACCAGAATGCTAAGTCTCCCACTGTGACCTGGGATTGAGGCTTAAGCTTAACTCCATATAACTAACTGGATGCTTAAGCTAGTGGAAAGCCAGTGCAGTATTAACAACTTACCGGCTTGGTCACCACTCACTAGCTTCTGTTTATTATTATAAAGTTCCATTGGACATCTGTCTGTTATTTCCCCCAAAAGTATCAGCATTCAGGATGGTTAGGCTTCTTATCTTTTTAGATGAGAGGTTGCATTTTTATAACCTTTATCAGTTCACTGCTGTAAATGGCTTGGATTTTTTTTGCTTTTCAGGATGTATCGGCAAAGATCATGTCGTTCTCTCAGCACGGGACACGCGCGGTTTGCATCCTTTCAGCAAATGGCGCCATATCAAATGTGACGCTTCGGCAATCTGCTACTTCAGGCGGAACGGTGACATACGAGGTTTGTATTTTTAACTGTCATCACAAGTTATCAGTACACTTGATACAAATAGCTAGCTCGAGTACTTTACGCCAGGTATAGTGATTCAGAAGAGTGATCTTACTGATGTTTATTGTCTACGAGCTATCACTGTTGCTGGTATTTGTACTATGTAGTACTAGGTGATTGTTAAAACTGAAATCTTGTTTCCTGGATTCCTGCGCAGGGTCGTTTCGAGATACTGTCTCTGTCCGGGTCGTTTCTTCTATCAGAGAATGGTGGCCATCGCAGTCGAACTGGTGGGCTCAGCGTTTCGCTAGCAGGCCCTGATGGCCGTGTCCTGGGTGGTAGTGTTGCCGGACTTCTGACGGCTGCTTCACCGGTACAGGTCTGCCACCTCTCTCATTCATGAATCATGTGATGAGTAGATTTTGGCTTCATTCAGGGCTGCTTACACGTGTACTCCCTCCGTACTAAAAAAATGTCTCTCATTCATGAATCATGTGATGAGTAGATTTCGGCTTCATTCAGGGCTGCTTACCCGTGTACTCCCTCTATACTAAAAAATGAAGTTGTATTGGACAAGGATTGGATCAAACATTTGGAATATAAATCATAAATAACTTTTAAATTGTTGAGTTTGGAAATGTGAAAACCATATGTATAGATTTGTCTTGAAAAATCCTTTCACAAGAATTTACATATATCACTTTTTGATAAATATCTTTATAAAAATAAGTAGTCAAAGTTTTGCTTTGAGACCGTGTCGCTGTTCAAAACGACTTCATTTTTTAGTATGGAGGGAGTATCTCTGCTAACCGTTGCTCTCTGGATCCTGCTGAAATTTGTACCTTCCTGGTTTCAATTCGTGGTAGTAGATGTAGAAGAATTTACAGAGCGTTGTCGTCGACTGTTTCTCCGATTGCATAGTGATCATTGACCACCAATGTTGTTGTTATTTGTACTCTACAGATCGTAGTCGGGAGCTTTGACGCCGATGGAAAGAAGGAGCCGAAGCAGCAGAAGCTTGCTGCGTCACCGTCAGACCCATCACCGGCGCCACTAAAGCTCGCGCCGACGATGACGGGCGTGGCGGCAGGGCCGAGCAGCCCGCCGTCGAGAGGGACATTGAGCCTGAGCGAGTCATCCGGCGGCGCCCCGAGCCCGCCGCACGCAGGGGCCAGCAGCGGCGGCCATGGGCAGCAGCAGCAGCCAGGGTGCTTCTCCGGCCTGTCCTGGAAATGACCAGGCCCCAGACACCTTCTGACCGTGGTACAACTGGCAGAAAGAACTGAAGGATGAAGCTCACTCGGGGAGAAGCAGCAGGCTTGTAGGTGGTGAAAAGACTCTGTAGCTCTTGCTGTAGATGTTAATCGTGCATTGTTAGGTGGTTGCTTATTGTCGTCTGGAATGGACATGGGTGCCGTGTACTGAACCTGTGCCCCTATGCAGCAGCAGCACGTTGGAAGTTCTTGGTTTCTACTGTGTGGCGCACGCGATTTCTCCGCCTTGTTCAAGGATGAAGCAAATATATGTATCACCTATTTTTAGCTTTTCTCGTCAAAATGCTTGGCACATAAAAACCTGATATCTGACTACTGACTTTCAGTAAGTATGAGACTCTCAGATAGTTTCTCATAATCTGTGTTGCACTGCAAGATCAAATGGGTTATACTTTCTAGGATTGGAAATACGTAAACCAAATCCCGAAATATATTCCTACCGCTCGGGGAAAAAAAATTAAAACGATACACGTTCATAATACATGTATGTATAGAGCGAAGATCACAAATAAAGATGGCAGCAGGCGTGATGCCCGCGGATACTACCTTCTTATGCCCGTGCCGCCCAATTAAATCTCTTGCCCGGCGCTGCGCTCCGCTTCTCAAGGACACAAGGCCGCCGCTCCTCAAGGACCGCGCGCCACCCCCGAGAACCGCGTGTCGCCGCTCCTCAAGGACCGCGCCCGCTCTAGGCCATATATGGTAGCCGTGCGCGGTGCGGTCCCGGTCGATGGAGCTGGAGGAGGGGCAGCAGGGGGCAGCACGGGAGCGCGGTGGGGCCAAGAGGAGTGAGTGCGGCGCAGCCGCGTGGGGAGGGGACTGCGCGGCGGCGGGGAGGGGAATCGGGGGTGGTTGGGTGGGAACCGGGAGCGTGGGTGTGGGGCTGCGGCTACGTGGCCGCGCGGGGGAGGAGGCTGCGGCCTGCGGCAGACGAGCAGGCGGGCCTCCGGTTTGTAGCGGGTCGTGCCGTGCCGGCACACGTGCCTTGCCGGCACACGTGCCTGGGGTAAGGCTAGCCGCCGGGCCGGGCCGGGCTTGTACCGAAAAAAAAACGGGCCTTGAGCCGGGCCGACGGGCTCGGGCTGCATGGCCAACTATACGTGGCCGCCTTTGCCTCGTTTTGTCGATCGTCAGGCTGCCTTCATCACTGCGTGCTCTTGTGAACTCCTGATTTTCTTGCGCCTGTCGCGGTGTGTCATCGGTCAATTTAAGTGTACTGCCCGCGGAACGTTGCCGGTTAGGAGATCTGTTTTTTAAACAAACCAACCTCTCATAAAACAATCAAGCAGAAGGAGAGAAACCCTCGTCTCAAGTCTCAACCAACAAACAAACTAAGGGCAAAGCCTGTTACCTATGTCTATGTGCATGACGAAGAGAGTCGATCATCTTCAAATTAAAGGACCTCCGCCGCCCCCCAGCTCCGGCTCTAGCCCCGGCCTCCGACGCTCCGGCCCCGGCCACCTCCACCGACCCCGGCCCCGGTCTCCGCTACGCCGGCGTCGCGCCGTCCTCCGACGCTCCCAGTCGCCACCCCCGGCTCTGGCCCCGGGCATACTCGCATCCACCGTGCCAGCTCCGACCACGTCGTCCTTCACCGTGCCCCGTCGCCTAATGCCGCGTCCCCACCCCGCAGACGCCTGTTCCGAGCGGCATGAATCTTGACGCCTTCCTGTGGCCAGGATAAGCCTGGGGGCACGACGTCGTCCTACTCCTGGCCGGCAGCACACGCGTGGCCAGTGACCGAGTCCGACTCGCATCGGTTGTTCCTGTCCGTCCGGCCGTCCCGTACTCCTCCCGTGAAAAAGAAGAAAAGAAAAAGGAAGAAAAATAAAACAAGAGAAAGAGGAGGGTATTGGGCTGGGCCGCCATTCTCACGCAGAGGCAAAAAAAAAAAACGCGAGCCGCGTTCTGCGTGAAGCAACCCACAACGCGGCGTCACGTTCCCGTGCGGCCGGGGCGCAAGCATGTTGTCCAGTCCAGCCGCGGGGACACTCCGCCACTGCCGTGCCCGGGGCGATGGACAGAGATCACGGCGCGGCCGTGCGGCCCTGCCACGGCCTTCGTGCGGTGTAGAGGCCTAGAGGGGATGGCAAGGGACGGCAAGGCGCTGCCTGCAGGAGTGCAGGGTACCGGCTGCAGTTGTCTCTGACCCGAGTGTCTGAAGCGTGCGGAGCGGCGGGCAGGCAGGACTAAAAATGGCAACGGGCACAGAATGCCCGTATGCCCACGGGCATGGAACCCGATGGGCAAGGATACGGGCACCACTTCTTGCCCGCGGGCACGGGCGCGGGCACCATCCTGAACCTAGAGGATAGTTTTTCGCGGACAAAGAAATTTGCTATCCTCGCTCGCTTATCCGCCAGACCCGCTCCACAGGTCTAACACGTGGGAGCTACAAGTAAATATATGTATATATACACGATTTGTTGTGAATATGTATCTTCATATCTCTTGTAATGCACTATGGTTTATGTATATGCTCAACCTGGCGGGCATACGGGATGGAGGGCGCGGGCGTGGTTTGTTGCCCGTGGCGGGTCGCGGGCGCAGGCGCGGGCAAGAGATTTAGCTGGCGGGCACGGGCATAAGAAGGTAGTATCCGCGGGCATCACACCCGCTGCCATCTTTAGGCAGGACCGCCGTGCTCGTGCTTCGTGCCAATCGACGCCGCCAGTTCTCTCTGGTCGCCAAAGTAGAGGTGTTTCAATTCCATTTTCCAAAATTTTAACAATACGACATTTCCGGCCTCGTGTGTCCTGACGCGAGCTCACGACAGCATCCACATGAAGAAGGCGTTTTTTTTTTAATTTTAACACTTTTTATAAAATAATTTTAAATCTAACTTTTTTTTAAACTAACACTTTTAGCCGCGCCTATTGTTCTGGCGCGGCGAAATAAATGTGCCGCGCCATGCATGGTGGCGCGGTAGAAGGGTGACGTGGTGAAGACCGGGGCCACTGACCGGTGACGTGGTAGGGTCTGCCGCGCCACCGATCTTGGCGCGGCACTGACGCGCCACGGCGCATGGCGCGGCAGGACCCGGGCGCAGACAGAAGATCGGCTGCTTTTGGTTGAGGATCGACAGCGACGCGATCATGGACCATGGACCCCGGCTTCCTCGACCCCTTCCTGGTGGGCTTCGATCAGGTGCTCTAGTCTGCCATGGGGTCGCGCAGCACGGTCGACTACTGCGCGTCTAACCAGGGTGTTTTCTTCAGCGATTTCGTGGCGGCGATGACCAAGCTCGAGAGGATCGGGGTCAAGACGTCGGCAACCGGCGTCGAGATACGTCGGGACTGCCGGTTCCCGAACTAGTTGCTACTTAATCTCGCCGGTAGTGCTGCCGCGAAGCATTGAAACGAATATGAAGCAAATAAATACAGTCCGTGCGCAAGTTGACAAGCTGCCACATAAAATTTTCATTGATTTAATATAAGTTTGACATAACATAACCAATTAAGCTTGCAAGTTTCGGACGCCAATATTCGTTCGACCTAACAAACTAAGACCCAAGAGTGTAAGGATCCCTCGAACGCCTCTGTCTCTTCGGATTTGTTGGCAACACATTGGGAGTGTAGCCAACGTCGGTGTGGTCGCGTCGCCGTTGCGTACGGCTCATACCCCGCAAGTATATGATATGCACGACTATTTATAATCTTTATGATCGTTAGTTCATGGAGCCTACGTATTTAAAGAAACCACCTCTGTTAGTACCTATGAGGCTCCTTGGGTACCAAGCGGGGCACCACCTAGCCGAGACATGTCGATCTAGTCCTGCGGCCAATCGTTCCACTAGCCGTGCTGTCCGTGGAAGCCCGAAGGTCATCGTCGTCATCGCCGTCCTCGTCGTCCTCAGTTGCAGGGTCCTTCCTAATGCTATGATGTGGTGGTGTACGCACTGCGGAAGTGGCACCTATCACCGGCTGAGAAGAGCCGGCTGGTGTCCTCAAAGAGGCTGAAGACGTGCCACCCGACCACGTCGGGAGTGACGGTTCCATATAAGGAGTGTCCATATAGTTCAGCTTCTGAGCTAGCTTCCTGTAGCTCTTCTTCACCTTCTACATAAATAGACGTTAAAGTTAGTGCATTTTTCAAACGCATATACACTAAAGAAATATTTTCAAAACGGACAAGTTTATGTTTACCTCCACAAAAGCCTCGAGAACGCCTGGCCCCTGCCCTCAAGACTCGTGAAGCCGGAATACTGTTTCGTTGGACATCCTTGACAATTGTGTCGCCTGGGTACAGAAACACGGTTGGACAGTTTTAGTACACATACTTAATACCAAAAGGATAACAAATTATACCATTCAAGTACCTTACCACGTATCTTTGAAGCGAAGCTCTCTGTAGCTGTGTGTCGTCCCTAGTGGTAACGTCGTACACATCTTCCTCCGAGTCCTCGTCAATCGCCTTCTCAGTGTACGGGAGCTTGATATGTATCCTTGTAGACCTGTGAAGCCACCGCAGGTACTCGTCGAAGGTGTGCTGGTCATGTGGAGGACCCGCATAGACTGGCTGCCGTTTCCTGGTCTCCCACAAGTGGATGTGTGCGTTGTGTGTCATGCGCCAATCCTTGGTCTTGTACCTCTTCCTGTGGTCATACCTGCAACAAAATGATGTTAGTTGTACCACACACACCTCTAAATTATAGCTTTGTTATTAATCGATAACGCACCCGTACAATCCTTGGTTGGTGGAGTAAAACGGTGGTGGACAGCCTATCATTCTTCCAAACTGTCTGTAGACCCTGATGTGCAAGTCAATCTCGACCACGTGGAAGAAAATAAGAGGGACGTTGCAGCGATACTCGTCTAACTCGTTCCTAGTGATAGGACTCAGATAGTACTCGAGCTCCGGAGCATCCCAAGGACACCAATGCACCTGAACATTTTGTAATTGAGTTAGGTTGTGATATAGTGTACATCGAACAAGACACATGTATGATAGTAAAAAGAGCATAACCTGGTGCTGTGTCAGAACGTCGAGATCGTCCGTGTACTCTCTGTACTTGCGCCCCGCATTCCCTCTAACTAACTCTGCTTCCGTCTAGATATACAGAGCTATAGGGAGTGTATCATGCCCGTTCCATTAGTGCATTGAACACGATAACGAAATAGCCATTAATAATTTAATCATATGTAACTGTCTCGAAGAATATAGTGAACCGAAGTACTTACCGGTAAACCAGTATTAAGGGGCCTCCCAACGGGGCATCGTTCCCAACACCAAATCTGGAGTACGTAGGAGCAACCTCCAAGGTTCGCATACCCTGAGGTGTGACGACAGGCAACACACAACTGTCGATACATCCATGCCAGGACTGCGCTGCCCCAGCTGTATGCCGCTATGTTCTCCCACGGCTGGCGTAGTATGTCAAGGAAGATCCAGCTGATGGTGTTGCCCGAGGTGTCTGGGAAGAGGAAAGCACCAAGGAAGTGCCAGAGCCACACTTTAGCGAACCTATCGATCTGAGCCTCCTCAGCCTGTGGATCCAAGTAATCAAAGCGCTCTGTGATCCAGAACGACAAAACATCGGAACTTCTCCTAAAATTGACCATAGAAAATGAGACCCGATGACTGCAGGAAAGCAATGCAAGTATTAAATAGGCTTGAATTGCTCACTTATTTTTTTAAAAGCCTCGTCGTCCGGTGGAAGAAAGTCAGTGAACTAAGCCACCAGTGATCGCTGTCAACTATCCCTGTCACTAGAAGTCCCCCCAATCGAAGGCCAAAGATAGTCTTCACATCCTGCATGGTCAAGGTCATCTTTCCGCAAGGTAGGTGGAACGTGTGGGTTTCAGGCCTCCACCTGTTATAAAAATAGAACGACTGTTAGTTGCCTCAAATTTGTTATAAGAATATTTACGTACAAAGAAGGCACTCGCACCTGTCTACAGCTGCAGTAAGTAGTGCTGGGTCAAGGGGTGGAAGACCGTAGTTGACAACACGGACAAGCTCGAGGAAGCCAGCACGTCGTATATACGGCGCGTAACGCTTGTCCTACTGGTGCGCCCTGGTGTGCGTGCGGGGCCTCAAAGTAGGCAAGGCCACCTGCGCGTCAGTGTCACTCAAGATGTGTGCTCGGTGCTGGTCGTCGTACTCCACCTCAAGAATGAGATACAACGGGTGCTGCGTGGGAGGGGCCATCCTGTTACAAATTGATAAACAAAGGGTTAGAGTATTCAAATTAACATTATGTTGCATTACAAAATTTGAACTACTTGTTATGCAATACGAACACAATATGAAAGCATATGTATATATTCAAAGTAACATTAACAGACATATTAAACAACTTCACTAGAAAATAAGCATTTGACGAAACTTCATCAAGTCATCCAAATCGTCGTATCACGCACTACTAAGTACCGACAATCAATCTCTAAACCCAAAATCCTAACTAACAGATTACTGTTGATGATAATAGATTAGATTCAAACTGTTTGTAGATTCATTTATATTAGACAGTCGATTTGTTCGCATGTTATACTATTTTCATCAAACTTATCGGCTCGACGCTTTATATCGATCATGTTTCATTTAGCTGATGATGCTTTCTTATATCGCTTCTTTGCTGATTATCAATTCTCTAATCGATCAATGATATCAATCAACCATTTGGTCATATATATTAGATTTTTAAGGAAAGATCTTCTGATTTTGTATTTGGATGTATTGTACTTGTTTTTATCTAGATTAATCAGTCATCATAAATCTGCTATGATCCATGAGCATCGGTTATTTTGATTCATATCATTATCATTTAATATTAGCCTATAATCCTCAATTTAAAGATCTTCATTGGATACGCCGGATATCAACTATTTAGTCGATAGCCTTATTGAATCGGCTATCTAGCCGTACATTTGGAACTGTCTGGTGTAATACCGATATGTTCCAACTTAAATTACTGATAAGATTTTCTCTCCTTGTCAATTGCAGGTCAAATTGACTGGCACGTCGTTGGGTTTTTAGAATCGGCTGGTTCTGTGTTGAAGCCAAGCAGATCTCTGGTCTCGTTCCACTCAGATCCTCCGGCTTGCTGTGTGTTGATCACATCGTCATATTTTTTTATGTCAACATCTACTGTTTGGAATGGAGGGAGTACTGGCTAGTGTTCGGAAGCTTGTATCTACCAGCAAAACATAAGCTTTTGACAACGAAACTTGATTCTTCAGTTGTCCTTTTCACTCGTATCTTGATTCCTTACATGACTATTTACTAGGATCGTTCTAACTAGCTTTAAGTCGAATGTCTGTAAGATTTTCAAAGGAATAAAGTGGGTAAATAAAGAATGTATATTTACGAAGTAAGTTCTACTCTGCACATCCAATTTGATCTAGAGCCATTCCCTTCAAATATGAACTAGAGCCATGGGAATAATTGCTCCTTCACAAAGCACCAAAATCTAGAGCAAATAGACACGCATATAGCCTACCTGAGATAGCAATAAGCATTTGAAGGTTCTGCACTATGTTTATCTAAAAATTGAAGTTTAATCATTAATTACTAATAATTGCAAAAAAGGTGTATAAGTACACTTAGTTACCAGCAGAACAACAACCCAAAATGAGGCCTCTTAGCTTGGCAGGTGCTCTTGTAACTCTTACCACAATCCATCTAAAGAATAAACCAAAGGTAAAACCAAGAAGAACATTTACCGGCAAAAACCACCTGAATTAGGGAAAATAAGTAATCCTCTTATTTATTTCTCATTAACCATTATAATAATACACTAAAAGTATTTGGATGCGCTAGATAGTTAGGTTAGCATTTAGCCACTTAATTGCCATTGTTGAATACTCACAGTTTAGCCAAGCTTTCCATGGTGATTGTTTTTGCCAAATAGATTGCAACAAGGGAGAGACTGAATACATAAAATACTATCTGAAGAGAAAAAAAAAGATATAGAAACTTTAGAAAAAGGATGTTGTGGCCCGTGGCCAGTATTAATAAGATAAAATCATGACACAATATGTTAAAACTCTTTGTTTATATTAATTAGTAATATTATTACTACTTTCGTGCAGTCTTTTACATTACTTACATTATTTAAATGTTTTTTTTGCTTCTTTGCTTAGTATGCCAGCAAAATCGGTTGCTAAAAACGACCCAACACCGGCTACCAGAAGCATGTTAAAGACCGGAACACATGCCATGACGAAGAGTTCTACGAGATCCATATTCCACTTTGAGGATTCAAATTATGCAATGCTTCTTATCCTGAAATGAATCATAAAATTTGTGTGAAGTACTACTTGATACAAGATTATAATAGGCAAAAGTACTAACCAACATAATCTTTAAGTTTGATGTGAGTATTTGGTTTAATTTACAACATTTTGACGAACTTTTAACCATAGAAAGCTAAGACGGTCTGAGAGATGGTGCATTATCAACAAACAGACCGTACAAAAAAACGAACAAAACAATAATCCTATGTGGAAAGTTGCAAAAGTTCTAATACAAAATACAATAGACCCAAAAGTTTCCTTTATCCAAAAAACTCTCCACTCTCCTAAGTCACAAAATTCAATCAGCTCCCCCACAATCAAGAAAAGAAAGAACACTAAAGCCTTTCAAACGTTGGAGCCATTTTTAAGGTTCCGTTTAGAATTTGAAACCCTATAATTAATAGTTAACTACTAAAAATAGCTGAGGACCTGTCTGGATCCTCAGTTAATAAGTGTAGCTAATGTCTTATCTTCCGCTAGCTAATAATTAGTTGGTTTCTCCTAGCTAACCCATCTAATAATTAGCTGGTAGGTCCAAACTAGGTCTAAATCAAGACCTAATCCTAGATACTATGTCAAACAACTGCGAGCTGTATGCGACTTTAATGCTTCTCCCAGTGTCAATGGAAACATGGTACGGTGCCATGTGCCTCACGATTCCAATGTCCCAGAAACGCGACGCGAAACAATCTCGCTCCCACAATGAAAAATCATCTCTTGAGACGTATCGCGTTCCTTGATCCTATACCACGACCCAATCGTTCCATAAACTTTGTGACTGTGGCTTGTCCCCTCTTAAGGATTCCACCCACGAAGAGTACGAAGAAAAGGTCGGCTACCATCCAAATTCCAAACGGTAGGTTTGCATGCTGTCAACGGCCAATATTGGCCTCGCACCCTGAGGCCGGCATCCAAACGTGTATCTGACAGGCTAAGCGCTGGCTTGCTCTGTGCTTCTTACGAGAAGCGCAAATATTAAAACCAATAAACCGTGAAGTCCATCCAAATCGAGCCGTGGGGTTTCAGTTTAGTATACTGGCTACGCTACCTACCTGCGTTTAACAGCACACTGGTCCAGAGAGACGCCCACATTGGATCCCGCAAAGGCTGTAGAAAATCCCGTTGATTGAACTTTCGCTCGAAAAATCAAGCTGAAAAACTGGTGTGAGAGAGAAACATCATTCATTCGCTGAAAAAATATGATTGATAAGACAAGCGAGCTTCACAGTACGAGATTAATTTCAACAACCTAGCGGGGATCCTCTGGACCTGCTGAACATAGCTGGGATCCTTTGGACCAGCTGATCCTGATAGAGGAGGGAAAATGCGATGCGAGCGCTCATATAACACGCTCAAGAACAGCGTCAGACTTCATAACGCGATCCAGGACGTACCTCAACAGCCGCGCCGAGCTAGACGATGTCCAATGGGGAGAAGGGCGAAGGGGAGCGCTGCCTCTCCCTCTCCGGCGCTCCCACTCTTCTGATCGGAATTGCGCTGCCCGGACCACGAGTCCACGAAGCTGTGATCGAGATATAAAGCTGGTAGCGGCCGCGGCGGTGGGCCAATACGCGATTGCCTGCGGCGGGCTGGCTGGTTCCGTGGCCGCCTTTGGCCCTTTGCCTCGGTGTCGCTCGTCACTTACCTGCGTCACGGCGTGCAGCGTGCTCGAACTCTGAATTTTCTTGCTCCTCTCCTATTGCGGCCTGGCGGGTTTTGTTTGCGGTGGGTCAATTTGACTGCCCGCAGAACGTGGGGCGTGCGCCATCGAACATCGTCATCGTGCATGTATTCACGTACGTTGCCGGTTAGAGATTTGTTTATTTATTTTTAACAAACCAACCTCTCATAAATAAAACAATCAAGCAAAAGGAGACAAACCCTCGTCTCACACAACAAGCTAAGAGCAAAGCCTGTTACCTATGTCAGTCTATGTGCATGACGAAGAGCTGATCATCTTCAACAGTGCTCTGCAGCATATAACATACCCACCTCAATCTTGGTCTAATACCATTCTCGTTTGAAAATGATGAACCAAATGCGAGTCTAATATATATAGCCCTGAAAATGATGATCAAATAGGAATATAGTATCCTTTTTTAACAACCCTATTTTGGTTCAACCAGATAGACACAATGGATTAGAACATGTGTGTCCCGTGTGAAACAAGCACAACTTCAACCACTCTCGAAATGGAGTGTACCACATGATTGTTAAAGAACATGTGTTGAGTTTTGAGTGGCCTATTTGCTACTCACTAGGTTCCAAATTTAGTTCATCCTACGTCTAACTTCCCTAATTTTGAACAAATTTACCTCTAAAAAAATTTGAATTGTTTATGTAAAAATACATTAATATGTATAATGTAAGATTAGTTTCATTAAATTATTCACTAACTATATCTTGATAGTCTCTCATGGGATGTTTATAGAATACATAAACTTAAGATCCACAAATATATATATATATGGCAGTATCGAATTATATTATAATCTTAAACATCTCTCCCTAGTATCGGCTTCCGATAGTAGTAAAGGACGGAGGGCCAAAACAATCGATTTTTTGACTAGAGATATGTCTATGTGTTGCACTGGGGTTACGATTTTGTTTACTTAATCTCAGTAATTGAACCTAGACACGTGAGATTTGAGGACTATGTATCGGAAGCGGACATGTGGATCCGATCTTTGTAAACCGGATAGGATGTGTGAGCTCGGAGTGGAAGATGGTTCGTATCGGACATAGACGCATGAGCATGGATTGAAATTTGGTATCACCGGAAAGATGATGACTTTAGAGCCTTTTAAGGTGTAGTAGATATAAGATATAATATATATATAATATATAGAGATTGAGGAAGGATCAATGTTTTTGTGTTCTCTCCTCATTCTTGTACCCTTGCCAACTCACCTCGTCCTTGTGCCCTCGCCAGTAGAGCCCCTGGGCCCTGGCTGTCTCACTCCAACTTTCATTTTGTTAGAGGAGAATGTCGTGGGCTGGAATTACTAAAATGCAAAGCCCAGTCCATTTCATGCTGGGCCAATATGGGCTTCACGAGCCACGCTCTGGAATGTTCTAGTAACCACCAGTGTCACAAATCAGGACCGTCCGATTGGAAACTAGCAGCCGGATGAAGCTTCATTTATAGACCTTATATGCGCTTCTAGACGCGATTCGAAGCCATCCACCAAATCCAGAGGGTCCGTACTCATTTGCTTCCCCTCCGGGCTCCGGCTACGGCGGCGCTGCTCTCTGGTATGTTAACTGGTAAACCTCCTCTCCCTTATCTGTGGCGCGGCGTATTCGAGATGTCTGGTTGTACGTGCGTATTGGGTTTAGGATCGGATTGCGCTTGCTGCGATATTTGGCCCTGTTCGCCTTAAAACCGGTTTATTTGGGTTTTTTTTTTAAGTCGAAATAGTATTTTTTTCTCATAACAATTTAGCCAGAACAGTATTTTTCAGCTAGTTTCAACTAAGTTTCAACAAGCCGAATGGAGGCTAGTTTCCCCGTGGATTGATACTTTCTCTGTCAATTCTTATCAGGACGGAAGATGCTGGGTCTCGAGGGTTTTATACGTGTGCCATTGTAAAAGTTGATAATTATCTATATATATCATTAAAAAAGTTGAGTTCTTATAGGTGCTATTGAACTCTTTTACCCTTTACGTCACTTCCGTCACATTTGCTTCTAACGGTGTCAAACCGCGGTCGTGAAAAGTTCAAAATACCATCAGGTCTGAATATGTAATTAATTTTTTTGGGTATCTTAATGACCTAAAATAAAAAAACCCAAAACTAGAAAGTTATAGATCTCGACAATATTTATAATATTTATATAAAAATTATCTTCATTTAATTGTGTAAAAAAATAATTTGATATTATTAATGTCTTAGAAAAATTACATTTTTTTTTGTACGGAATCAAATAAAGATAATTTTTATAAAAATATTGTAGATCTCGACAAGATCTACAATTTTCTAGTTTTGAGTTATTTCATTTGAGATGGTGGGCCTGGTGCAAGCGGTAGAGTCTTACCGCCTGTGACCGGAAGGTTCTGGATTCGAGTCGTGGTCTCCTCGCATTGCACAGGTGAGGATAAGGCTTGCCACTGACACCTTTCCCCAGACTCCGGATAGAGCGGGAGCTCTCTGCATTGGATACGTCTTTTTATGATGTAAAATATCTAATTGCATATTTAGATCTAAGGGTAATTTTGACTTTTCACACCCGCAGTTTGATACCGTTAGAGCCAAATCTGATAGAAGTGATGTGGAGGGTAAAAGAGTTCAGAGCAGTGACACCTGTGAAAACTCAACTTTTTTAATGATTTATGAATAATTATTAATTTTTATAATGGCACGTGAGTAAAAGCCTCTCGGATCTTCCGCTGCGCATCGACTTTTAAAGGATACAGATAGTTTTATTTACGTCAAATTTCTTTTACTCGCTGTAGTTGTGTGCATTAATTAATTAATTAATTCCGCCTGGATTTAAGTTTTATTTACGTCAAATTTCTTTTACTCGCTGTAGTTCTGTGCATGAATTAATTAATTAATTTCGCCTGGATTTAAGCTGCTGCTATTTTGAAGGTTTCTTCTCCGGGAAAATTTCAGATTCCGGAAACGACTGGAATTGAAGTAGCCACTGATGCTGTTATCTAGCGAGTTCTTGGGCTCATAAGTTGTTAGACTTGTTGTTATTTGTTTGTTATTAATCCTAGCTGTTGCATATTGTGTGCCTGACCACAGAAATCTCTAGGCGACGAATCGAATCGAGTCGAGCAGGTAGTGGAGGAATCAGGCATCCATGGCTGAGCATCTTGCGTCCATCTTTGGCACGGAGAAGGACCGCGTGAACTGCCCCTTCTACTTCAAGATCGGCGCGTGCCGCCACGGCGACCGGTGCTCGCGCCTGCACAACAAGCCGTCCATCTACCCGACGCTGCTGCTGTGCAACATGTACCAGCGGCCGGACATGATCACCCCGGGCGTGGACGCGCAGGGCAACCCTATCGACCCGGAGCGGATCCAGGAGTACTTCGAGGACTTCTACGAGGACATCTTCGAGGAACTGAGCAAGCACGGCGAGATCGAGAGCCTCCACGTGTGCGACAACCTCGCGGACCACATGATCGGGAACGTGTACGTGCAGTTCCGCGAGGAGGAGCAGGCGGCCCGCGCCCTGCAGGCGCTGCAGGGCAGCTACTACTCGGGCCGCCCCATCATCGCCGAGTTCTCGCCGGTGACGGACTTCCGGGAGGCCACCTGCCGCCAGTTCGAGGAGCACAGCTGCAACCGCGGCGGCTACTGCAACTTCATGCACGTCAAGCAGGTCGGCCGGGACCTGCGGTCGAAGCTGTTCGGCCACCTGCATCGCTCCCACCGGAGCCACAGCCGGGGCAGCCGCAGCCCGAGCCCGTACCGCCGCCGCGGTAGCTCGTCCAGGTCCAGGGACCGCGACGATGACCACGACTATTACTACTACCACTACCGGAGCGGCAGTGGCAGCCGCAGGAGCAGCGAGAGACACCGCAGCCACGACAGCGACGGGAGCCGCCGTCGTCGCGGGCGGTCGAGGAGCCGGAGCAGGAGCCCGGTGAGGGAAGGCAGCGAGGAGAGGAGGGCAAAGATTGAGCAGTGGAACCGCGAGCGGGAGGCAGCGCAGGTGTAATTGGTTCTCCTGTGAGTCTGCCGTCTGCAGCCTGCAGGTTGCCGCAGTGTTGTTGCCTTGTTGGTATTGCTAGTTTGCCAAGTTGCTGAATCTGTCGTCAGGTCGTAAATTGAATTTAAAAATTGAATATGACCTCTTCTGCTGTGGACTAGCTGGTTTTTATTCAACTTTTGATTTGGATGTGCTGACGAAATCTAAGTTGTTGTGAGTAACTTGCTCTGATGGTCAAGTGGCGCCTAATGGTTGCATTGAGCTTGTGTCCAAACAAAGAAAGAAAAAGAATCGAAGCATCTTTGATGATCTCCAAAGATCGCATGGAGAAGGATTTTCAGACAAATTTCTTCTCACAGCACAGTGAGAATCGTACTTGTCCTCTGTGTTCTGAAAATAATCTCCTTAATGTTTGTCTATGATTTTGGGAGTATGGTGGTTTTGCCTGTCAATAGATAATCGTCGTTGTGTTGGCGTCCATGAGCCATGATTATTTTTACTTTTGAGATATCGAGTCAACGTTTATGACATTTTAAAGTAGAAGTAATCTCTAAAAGGTGTAGTTCACGCAACATATTTGACAAAACTTGTTACTAGTAAATGGATACTCTTTTTGGGTTGGGAAACAGCAAATCTATTTAAGATTACAGTCAGCCACAAGATCGCAATACCTTTTAACTCGCGGCTTAGAAGGGGCTCAGGAGAGACAAACCAGCCAGGCGTTGGGGATGGCGGGAAGGCGGCGTTAGCGTTCTAGCAACGGACAAGGCGGGCGGGAGGGCGAGGGAAGGAGTCAGCGCAAGATCTCGTCGGAGCCCATGGCCAAGGCCCTACCGCGGGCGGTGGGCGTTGGCGGGCGAGGGGAGGAAGAAGAGGGAAGACAAAAAAATCTAGTGTTCCGCTCGAGCGAGGCATAGATAGTCCTTTAATCATTAGAAATATTCGATTTGATCTCGTCGGTGGGCGTTGAGCGGCAGGGCTTTGCACCATCGGCGGGTCCAATCGATCGCGGCCAAGCGAGGAGGGAGGAGGAAGAAGATGGGGAAGACAAAAAAAAATCTAGTGTTCGGACGCTCGAGCGAGGCATAGATAGACTCCTTTAATCGTTAGAAATATTCGGATTTGGATCAGCGTCAATGCAACACATTTTTTTTTTCTTCGTGAATGTAAAGTTTGGTAGTGTCATTGAATCTGACTTTGGATGTGCTGATGGAACATAAAAGCTGGTTATCTTCCTTGATACAACCTGCGAGTGCCAGTGGGCATTTTGAGGCGTCTACCATTTTGATATATATTTTCTTACGAGAGCTGGCCCGTTGTTCTTGTGTAACAAAAATACCCCATTGTGCCGTGCAGAGATCCTCTGTTACTGTTATTTAATTAGAGACGACTTGGTCATTATGAGAGAAAGATACGCCAATGGAAGGATCCACATTGTGTTAGCCGAGGTCACTTGTGCTTTTAGCCTGCTGCCAACAACCAGGTCCGATTGTCCGAAGGACATATATATGAGCCGAAGGCCGAAGCAGGCAGACATCGTCTGCTGCATCTGCCATGGACTGCTTGTCACGGCTCCTCCTCATCTCATTCCTTCCGTCCGTGTGGGCGGTCGCCGTCGCCACCGCGGCACGGCGGAGCCCCGGCTGCGCAACGAGGTGCGGCGACATGGACGTCCCGTACCCGTTCGGCCTGGACCCGCAGTGCGCCATCCACGACGGCTTCCAGCTCAACTGCACCACCGTCGGCCGCGCCACCAAGCTGTTGTACCTAGACGTGGAGGTGACGAAGATCTCCGTGCAGGACGGCAAGGCCTGGCTCATGACTCTGATCTCTCGGCAGTGCTACAACCAGACCACGAACGACATGTCCTATGACAACGCGTGGGTCAACGCTACCGACACGCCCTACGTGCTATCGGCAGACGACAACAAGATCATCGTCCTCGGGTGCAATAGCATGGCCTACATGCAGAGCGACTCTGTAAGTATACTCAATTGACAGACATTACCTGCAGGTGTTCTTCATTCGGTGTTCTCTGTCTGAGGATATATACATGTATATATATATATGTGTATGCAGTACGTAATCGGCTGCATGTCCACATGCGACGACCCACCCAAGAACGGCTCATGCTCCGGCACCGCAGGCTGCTGTGAGGCGGAGCTCCCGAGAGGGGTCCGGTATTACCAAGGCTTCTTCAACGAGCTATACAACACCACTCGGATATGGAGGAAGGCCCCCTGCAACTATATCACCGTGATGGAGAGCGCGGCCTTCAACTTCAGCACCACCTACCTCACCTCGACGGCGTTCTACGACGCGGACGACTCGAGGACCCCGGTGGTGATGGAGTGGGGGATTGCACGGCAGACGTGTGAAGAAGCCAAGGCCAACGAGACTGCGTATGCGTGTGTCAGCGACCATAGCGACTGTGTCTATAGTGATGCCGCCGGCTACCGCTGTAGGTGCTCCAGCGGATTCGAAGGCAACCCTTACATCCTAGATGGATGCACAGGTTCGTTCCTTCCTCTTGCCCAGGGCCGCCCATTGTTTGTCATCCATGTCTTCTCGTTCTCATGTAGTGATTTCAAACGATGCAATCTTTTGTGCGATTTCATCAGATATTAACGAGTGCTTGGACAATGCTACTTACCCCTGCGCTGGAATATGCGAAAATACACTCGGGGATTTCACATGTTCATGCCCACGAGGAAGAAACATGATCAATGGCGTTTGCGTCAAAAGTCAGAGGTCAACCTGGATGGTGCCGGTTGTTGGTACGTCGCTGGAGAATAAAGCTGCATTAGGAAATTCCCTGCTCCTGCTGGGGGCCTGGCAGTTGTTTTTCTACTAATAAACATTTTTTTGAAACAATTACTAATAAATATTCTAGTGCTTATTTTTCCGGGAGTTAACAAAAGGCGTCAGTCTGAACCTTCATTTCGAATCCTGATGCTGCAGGTGCAAGTGTTGGACTCGCGACTCTTGTGATCGGAATCACTTGCGCGTACCTGGTCCGAGAACGGCGAAAGCTGCACCGCATCAAGCAGAGGTATTTCCGACGGCACGGCGGTCTGCTTCTATTCGAGGAGATGAAATCACAGCACAACCAGGGCGCCGCCGCGTTCACGATCTTCTCCGAAGAGGAACTGCAGCAAGCCACGGCCAATTTCGACGGGCAGCGAGTCCTCGGCCACGGAGGCCACGGAACCGTCTACAAGGGAGTCCTGAATAAGAGCGGCACCGAGATCGCCGTGAAGCGGTGCATGACGATCGACGAGCAGCAGAAGAAAGAGTTCGGCAAGGAGATGCTCATCCTGTCCCAGATCAACCACAGGAACATCGTGAAGCTCCTCGGCTGCTGCCTCGAGGTCGAGGTCCCCATGCTCGTCTACGAGTTCATCCCGAACGGCACGCTGTTCGATCTCATCCACGGCGACCACCACAGGCAGCAGCACGTCTCGCTGGACACTCGCCTGAGGATCGCCTACGAGTCTGCCGAGGCACTGGCCTACCTCCATTCCTGCGCATCGCCGCCGATCCTCCACGGCGACGTCAAGTCGACCAACATCCTCCTTGACGGCGACTACACGGCCAAAGTCTCCGATTTTGGCGCGTCCATCCTGGCGCCGAATGACAAGTCACAGTTTGTCACGGTTGTCCAAGGGACGTGCGGGTACCTTGATCCGGAGTACATGCAGACATACGAGTTGACAGACAAGAGCGACGTGTACAGCTTCGGAGTTGTTCTCCTGGAGTTGCTCACGGGCAAGAAGGCGTTCAACCTGGAAGGGCCTGAGAAGGACAGGAGTCTGTCGATGAGGTTTCTGTATGCGATGAAGGAAAACAAGCTTGAGGATATCGTGGATGATCAGATCAAGAACAGTGAGAACATCGAGTATCTCGAGGAGATTGCAGAGTTAGCGAGGCGGTGCTTAGAGATGAGTGGTGTGAATAGGCCAACTATGAAGGAAGTTGCAGATAGGCTTGATAGGTTGAGGAAGATCATGCAACATCCATGGGCACATGAGAATCCTGAAGAATTGGACAAGTTGCTTGGAGAGCCGTCTACAGCCAACTCGACTGCTACTACTGGGAATTTCAGCATCACAAAGAGAGCTGCCATAGGCTTGGAATCAGGGCGTTAGCTAGCCACTGTAAATAATATCACATTCCATTACCACATACCATATAACAGATAGGTACAGCACATTTTTCTTGGTTGTACAATGATTTCGTAGGATTTATATGTTATGCTACTGTTACATTATCTTTCTCTGGGACTTTGTTGCTCATACGAAGCCATGGATAACTGCGGTGTCCAGTTCATAAGCATTGGTGCAATTTGTAAGTCGAAATAACTGGACTAGCAAAAGTATATTAACCAGACAAACATTCCTAGTCCTATTGATGGCATAATCAAGATCAACAAACAAGAGCAGCAGTTGACAAAGTTCAAAGAACGTATGAGTATAAGTAAATGGCTCAATTAACTTATGAGTTTGTTCCGCTAACAATTTATCCGTGACCCAAAATTTGACAACAAAAATTACAATTCTCTCAACCCTCACAGAAAACTAAGAAACCGGAGGCTGGTAAGATTACTTCCTAAATGGGGACATGCAAAATAGAGACTTGATGAAGGTTCAACCTACATCTTGGCTTCCTTTGCGTCCTGGTACTCAGCTTCTGGAGTCTGGTCTCCACCACTACTGCTGCCGCTGCTGCCAGTGCTGCCACCACCACCTTGTTGCATGTGCTCTCCAATCTTTGACACAGCCTTGTTTGCTGCTTCCAGCTTCTGCTTGATCTTCTCCAGATCGTCCTCAGCCATAGCTGCCCTCAGATCAGAGACAGCAGACTCGATCTCCTTGGTGACTTCAGCAGGGACCTTGTCCTTGTACTCGCTGACACTCTTCTCAATGCTGTAGATCGTGGTATCTGCAGAGTTCTTAAGATCAATAAGAGACTTCCTTTCCTGATCCTTCTGAGCATGTAGCTCAGCCTCCTTCACCATCTTATCAATTTCAACCTCTGACAAACCTCCAGAAGACTTGATGGTGATTTCTTGTTCTTTGCCTGTGGCTTTGTCCTTAGCTGACACCTTCACAATGCCATTGGCATCAATGTCAAAGGTAACCTCTATCTGGGGCATGCCCCTTGGAGCTGGTGGAATGCCTTCAAGCTGGAATTCGCCAAGGAGCTTGTTATCTGCAGCCATCTCCCTCTCACCCTGAAGCACCTTGACTCCAACCTGTGTCTGGTTATCTGCAGCAGTAGAGAAGACCTGGCTCTTCTTGGTTGGAATTGTGGTGTTCCTGTTTATTAGCCTTGTAAAGATGCCACCAAGGGTCTCAATACCAAGGGAGAGAGGTGTGACATCCAGCAAGAGGAGCTCCTTCACATCACCCCTCAAAATGCCACCCTGGATAGCAGCTCCCATGGCGACAGCCTCATCAGGATTGACACCCTTGCTTGGTGGCTTGTTGAATATCTGAGAAACAACCTCCTGGACCTTTGGTACTCTAGTCATACCACCAACCAGTAGAACCTCATCAATCTCCTTAGCGGAGATGCCAGCATCCTTGAGGCAGTTCACACAAGGGATGCGAGTCCTCTCGATGAGATTGCTCACAAGAAACTCAAACTTCGATCTGGTCAAGGTAATGTTGAAGTGCTTTGCACCAGAGGTATCAGCAGTGATAAACGGGAGGTTGATTTCAGTCTGCATAGTGGAGGAAAGCTCAACCTTGGCCTTCTCAGCAGCTTCCCTGAGCCTTTGCAGTGCTAACTTGTCCTTGCTCAGATCAATGTTGTCTGACTTCTTGAACTCGTTAACCAGATACTCAAGCAGTGCACCATCAAAGTCCTCACCACCAAGGAAAGTATCACCATTGGTTGCCTTGACCTGAACAAGGTGCCAGAATTAAGAATTATATACTACACCTATTTCAACATCTGCATATAGAATATGTACAAGATATGAGAAGAAAATTACCTCAAAAACTCCATTTGATATCTCAAGGATTGACACATCAAATGTGCCACCACCCAGGTCAAACACAGCGATAAGGCCCTCCTTGTTGTTCATTCCATATGACAAAGCTGCAGCAGTGGGCTCATTGATAATCCTCATAACCTCCAGTCCAGCAATCCTACCAGCATCCTTGGTAGCCTGGCGTTGAGCATCATTGAAATAAGCTGGGACAGTAATAACAGCCTTAGAGACCGTCTTGCCAAGGTAAGCCTCTGCAGTTTCCTTCATCTTAGTGAGAACAAATGCACCAATCTGGCTAGGGGAGTACTGCTGGCCACCCATCTCCACCCAGGCATCACCATTCGGTGCCTTGACAATATTGTAAGGCACCATCTTCATTTCCTTCTGGGTCTGCGGGTCATCAAAAGTCCTACCGATCAGACGCTTCGACCCACGGATTGTGTTCTGTGCATTGGTTACCGCCTGCCGGCTCGCGGTGATACCGATCAGCAGGTCACCATTCTGATTCTTGGCAACAATGGAGGGAGTTGTCCTCGCGCCTTCCGCATTTTCAATCACCCGTGGTGTCTACACAAGCAAAGTCATGCATCACTTCCTGACTACCAGCATCATAACCAGAACCAATTGAACATGTACTCAAATTGCAGCAATTTCAAGCCATGACATTAAGTACATATAGACAGCAGCTGACCCAAACCAATTTCAGCATTCAAGCATGACATCTAGTACAGATGGATACAACAAGATGGATACAACAACCCATTTAAAAATAACAGAATGTACTCAAATTGCAGCTATTTCAAGCCATGAATGATACAGCAACTGACCCAAACCAATTTAAGCATTAAAGCATGACATCTAGTACAGATGGATACAACAACCCATTTACAAATAACAGAATGTACTCAAATTGCAGCTATTTCAAGCCATGACATTAAGTGCATATTGATACAGCAGCTGACCCAAACCAATTTCAGCAATTCAAGCATTACATCTACTACAGATGGATACAACAACCCATTTACAAATAACAGAATACGGCAGATTTCAGAGTGAACAGGGGAAAAACACACCTTTCCTTCCATGACGGAGACGCAGGAATTCGTTGTGCCTAGATCGATACCGATGACATCGGCCGCGGCCGGCTTTGTGCTGCATGCAGAACATTCACTTGGGAAACAAATTGCCATGGATACGGACCTATTGATGACAACACATCTCGAGTTCCTAATTACCTGAGAAGACGAGCTACTGCTCCAAGCCTGGAGAGCAGAGGAGGCGCTGTCCGATGGGGCATGGGACCCTAATAAGATCGCAAAAGCAGAGAACAGATCAACACATCGGATGAACCCAAACATCATCAGAAGAACGCGCAACGCCACAAATTGGCCTTGACCAAGGCGCACGAACTGCAATCAAAGAACAGGTTCACGGGAACAGAGGTGGCGCAGACCTGGGCAACGGCGGATGCGAGGGTGCGGCCGGACCTGGCCAGCCTCGACGCGACGAGAGCTCCGAAGGCCATGGCTGGCACTAGGTCCTGGGCGCGGCTTCCGATGGCGGCTTGTGGGCGCGGCTTCCGACGGCGGCTTGTGGGCGCGGGAGGGAGGAGGAGGCGAGATCCGAAAAACCCTAGTGGGCGGCGGCGGCAGCGCTCCCTTCTCTTAAACCCCTCGCGGTCCGCGGCATTGGCTTGGAAGAGGGGAAAGAAACGGCGGCTAGGAGCATTTCTGTGATTCTCACCAGGACAAGTCTGTGGCTGACGGTGGGCCACGAGGCTGGGTGGAAGCTTCTAGACGGCATCAATCGGCCTCCGTCCGTTGGGCCTGGGCTTTTTCCAGACTCCAATCGTGCGCCGATCATATACCGTGGATAGATTCCCCTAAAATATATATATATATATATATATATATATACCGTGGATGGATTTTGCTAAAAAAAATATGTACCGTAGATAGATTATTATTATTATTTTCTTCTCTTTGCTTGGGGAAACGGTAACTGTGGCTATCCCTTTCTTGCTAGACAAACAACCACAACCACGACACTGTTGCGTAAATTAACTCTAGAGCATTTGAATAGAAGGGCTAATATGTGAGCTAATTTATTAGATAAGTCTTCACTTAGTAGTTGTTAGCCAACTAGCTAACCAATCATAACTAATTTAGCTAATTTTTAGCCCATCTATCTAGTCTCTAGACATGTGTATCAAACATGCCCTAAATAAGCATGTAGTATGGTACAAATAAGGCTCCGCTCGATAAGCCTATTTGATTGATGAAATAGTTCTTTTCCTTTTTTTTTTTTTAGCTTCACAAGCAATATACTTATGAAGTTGAAGGTGTTTTACAAAAAGTTTGATAAACAATTCTTATGGTAGAACCGTAGAATATAAAAGGGGCTGAGAGAAGCTAGTATTTTCAGCTCTATCCAATGTCTATTTCCTATGAGATCAGGTTATAAGAAGCTATTTTATTTTAACCTATTTAACAAAAATAGCTCCAAACAGCTTTCTAAAGTTTCTTGAGAAGCAGTGCCAATATGACACAATTAGTAAGTTTAGAGGGACTAAACATGTATTTTAAAAGTACTGAGATTTGAATGAGATTGTGGAACAAATATAAGGACCACTAAAGAAATTTCCTCATGTTTTATAATGGCCCCGAAATTCTTGGAAGCGGCTCTTCGGTGTTACATAGGGCATGATTGGTTGCTTTAGTGATGGGGAGCCGGGATGGAGAGCCGGTCCAGGATGGTGAGATGCATGCTCAAACCGTGTAGCCAATCGTGTGTCTTGTTGTTGGTCCAGTACGAAATGAGATATTGTTTGGTTGCATGCATGGATAAGAGCTTTGAGTGTGTGACACATGGCCCCTGTATCATGGGTGCATCGCGCCGTTATGCATCACGAGGGAAATGAGAATCGATAAGACGGAGTCGTACGGGATGGCGGAGGGCAAAGGAATGAAACGAAGCGGAAAAAGCTACGAGGCGGGAAACCAAGCATGACATAGGAATGATGTGAAGCAGAAAAAATGTGCAATGATGACCTAGTTCGGGTAACCAATCACCCCCTTATATATGATATGATTAGCTGAGCTCTGCTTGAAGTTGCAGTCTCAACTACCCGGAGAGCGGAGACTTTGGCATGCTCTCTTGCCGAGCTCTGCTTGAAGTTCCAGTCTCAACTACCCGGAGAGCGGGGACTTCAACTACCCAGAGAGCGGAGACTTTGGCATGCTCTCTTGCTGAGCTCTGCTTGAAGTTCCAGCCTCAACTACCCGGAGAGCGGAGACTTTGGCATGCTCTCTTGCACAATTCCATTTCTTCTCCTATCTACCTCTGGCCACGGGCTTCCCTGTGCGATACTGCGATGCATCCCAGGTCCGTGCTCAGATCCCTCAAGACCATAGGCAAGGCAGTCCGCATGCTGTACTCGCATACTCCTAGGTGGCACCTGCTCCAGGTACTCGTCGCAACTTTTCTGCTGCACCTCGGATTGACGGCGTTGCTGGTGAAGATAGCAAGCCTGGTCAACCTCGATTCCATGGCTCTGTTCTACTAGATAGAGGATAATTCGACGGCGGCAGCATCTCACGCCGTGGCCATGCCTCAGGCTGCGACTGTTGATGACAAAGCCACGGAGACATCGCCCCCGTGGCTCCAACTCTTAGGTGAACTCTTCTGGAGTTTGATGTTGATTATTACGATATTTGGTTTCTCCAAGGTTCTTCCTCTTGAAGGTACGTATATATCTATCATCATGAGATAAACAAATTTTGTTATTTATTTATACTAGCAAACATGCCCGTGCGTTACTAACGAAATCCAATACGTAGTGATTTTTAGCATGGGTCATGAGTTTGAGTCAAAAATTAAATTAACTTAGTGGTAAAAATCTTTGTTTCTTAAGAGTCAAAGATTAAAATGGATGCGATCTCTTATTTATTGTTTGTTTTTACTTTTATTATATTTATTAGAACACAAAAAACCAGTGGAGAAAACGAAGAAAACAAAATAAAAAAGTCAAGCTAGTGTAAAAAACATCCACGAGAAAAAATCTAAGCATACTCTAAGCCAAGTAGAAAATAATCATGACAAAAATTGGTATGTACTCTAGAAAATAGCTATGGAAAAAATCAGAACATTTTAGGAGCCAGGTGAAAAGCGTTCAAATGAACGTAAAGCAACACATACTTGGAGCAACTAAAAATGGACAAACCAGGAAAAAGTGAAAACAAAACAGAAAAAAACTAAACAAATAAATTCTACCCTTCTTTACTTTTTATTAGATTTCTATTCTTATATTTTTGCATTTGAATTATGATTCTTATTCCGGTTACTCAAATTTGGAGAGATCTAATTGATTAAGATTCCTAGTTGTCCATATTATTATATTTTTCCTATTTAATTAAGATTTTTATTTACCCGAAATTAGAGAGATCTAATAGAATTAGAATTTATAGTTATATAAAGAGAAGGGCTATAGACGGTTTTCCACATTCATAAAGTTAGTTAAGGATGGCCGGATAAAAAATAGGCGAAGAGAAATTTTACCTCTTTATTATTTGATATAAAGGTATAGATATAACTTGCTATTTCTTCGGTTGTGTTGGCAACTAGGCAACTAATGTTACCACACAATCAGCCTGTTCGACAGGCTGGGCTTGCTCGTATATGATCGTAAATTTCCAGCTGGAACAGTATTTTTCTCTCACACCAAACCAGCCAAATCAACCAGTAGTAAATAATCCACGATCGTTTACGGCCTGCCACACAATGTTGACTAAGGTAGCTAGCCTTAACTTCGCCACACTTTTGTAGCAAGAAAATTAGGCATACGAGGTTGGGCAGAGCTAGCTAGAGCTAGGCAAGAAGTCGAAGTCTATAAAATATGGATCACGTGGTTAAAAATTAGAAAAACATAGTTGTGATGGTAACCAAACACTATCTACTAAAACCATGACAGCCTAAGGTTATTACTTATTAACTCGACCGTGCCCTGAGGCATGTTTTTCATTAAGAGGAAACGGATCGAGCAAAACAATCCGAATACAACACGGCAATAGGAGACTACCAGCGCAAGAGAAAAAAGAACAGCTTCTGCACAAGCGTAGACGCTGAAGGCTGAAGCAATGAGGAACATGCGCTAAGGTTATTACTTATTAGGATGTGCCAAATTTATTTGTCAACTCACGATACTTGTGTGGTTAAAAACAACTGAAAAACATATATATATTTACATTTTGCTTATAAATAAATTTTAGCAAATTGCCCCCTTTGAGCACATGATGTTTTGAAAACGCCCATGTCCATAGAATGATTAAACCATTTACCTTACGTGTATATTTACGCTACTATAAAACCGGGGATCACTGCTGGTTCCAAAATCATCATCTCTGCCAGTTTTTTCAACCGGCAATGCATTATTGATAGTGATGTCTGGAGGTAGCATTGTTGGGCTCATAACTAGGAGTGATGTAGGTTTCCTCCAAATGAAAAAAGAAGAAGAAAGAAAAAAAAAGTACCAGTTGTTGCCGTCCCTTCACCACCGTATCACCATCAGATATTCAGATCCAACACCCCGCTTGCCGAATATGGCCTCCTCGCACCTCGCTACCTGGTAGCTCACTATTGCCATCGCTCACTCTCCAAACACGCCGCCACTGCTGCTCGCTCACTGTGCACGCACCACCGTTCACTTGCCCTCCCCCGCTACCGCCACATGGGGTGGAGAGAAAGAGGTGACCCTAAGCACCCGCAATGGTATAAGCTAGCTACTAGTTCTTAGCGAACTTCTTCGATATTGCTAACTTTAGTAGTACTAGCTAAAAACATGAATAACCCACATGACACTCTCATATGATCTTAAAATGTGTATATGAGTCTAGCTCTTGATAAAAGAGCTAGCTTTTCTCTCTTTTCTATTAAAATATAAAAAAATGTTTAGAGCTAGCTTATAAGTCACTCATTGCGTTGCGGGTGCCCTAAGTACTATCTCATTCCAAATTATAAGATGTTTTGGCTTTTTTAGATGTATAAAAAAAGTGCTAATGTATCAAAAAGTCACCTCTATCGCCTATTCTCTCTCCTTTTCTCTCCCTATGTTAGCTCAGGATCCAAATAAGTATGGACTAACAACTAGTTGGCTATTGAATCTTGACATTTTTTTTGAATTAGCCAATATATAAAATCATGAACACCATGATAAGAACTTCAGCTGGTTCCCTTGCAACGGCCGTGCCGTGGTTGTACTACTACCTAATTACCTATGATATTTCTGGTTGGGACAAGTTTTTGAATGTCAAATATCTTTTCCTTCAGAGGACCGATCAATTTCTTTTTATCCGCTCTGTACAAACATGACACCATGGGACGGCAACGTTTCAATAAATCCTCCACCTATTTGCTATTTTCTTTTCCATCTTATACAGTTACAGGTTTTTTGCTTCTTTTTAAACATTACTCCGTTCCTTTCAAATTATAAGACATTTTGACTTTTCTTGATACACTGCTTTAACTATGTATCTAGACATAGTGTATATTTTTGTGCATAAAAAATGCTATGTGTCTAAAAAGACAAAAATGTCTTATATTTTAGAATTGAGGGAGTAGGAAACCAAACTACCTTCAATAATAATTGATCAGATGGAACCTTTCCACAGAAAATTGGCCATTGATCAGAAAAAAATACTATACTTATTAAAAATAAAAAGAAACAAAGCGTAACCAAAATCAATTATTAAATGTGTTTCTCAAATTGACAGTGCAGATACAGGATGCCTAAGAAATGGTCCTGTTCCGTCTAATCCGATCCATGGAACCAATCAGATGGTAAGACAAGGACGAGATGTAACACCAGGGTCAAAGAAGTCGATCATAGGTATTTTCCTTCTACCCTTGACCTGGAGGGAGGTGAAGAGTTTGGCTCTTGTAGTGTTCACTGGACAGACACTGGTGATGTTCGCTTTCGTGTTGCTGGGAGAAAGTGGCCTATGCCACCTCCGAAAACTGACCGACTTCATTGGCTGCGTGCATCTGGTTACCGTGGTGGTCATTTCATTAGAAGGCCTATACGGCTTTGGTGCTATCGACAGGGCATGGGGACTCGTGGTTGCCAGATACGATGACGTCTCCGTTTTTGGTTTGACGTTTGTATTGACGCAGGAAGCTCTGGAGTATGCTTTGTGGATGACATTTTCTCAGGGCCATGAGAAGGGAGAAGTGGAGGCAGCAGTTATATCAGGGAGGACACGGCTTTCCAGCCGAAATGTTTCTCTCACACTAAACCAACAGTTCTCCCGATACGCAGGCCTTTGAAATGGGTGTCATATATGCAGTCATTCGCGTGCTCAAATGATTCTCCCTGGCGTTCTTTGTGGCTGTCATTATAGTCATTCGCGTGAACATCACCGTAGTAAAGCCGCACTGAGTATCTATGAACAGCACGTGCGTGTGCCGTGTGTGTGTGTGCGTCTCTCTCTCTATATATGTATGTATGTATGTATGTGCATCCATCCATGCCTCTGTTTGGTTCACTACCGAAGTAGCAAACTTGCAGTGGCTGTTTGTGGCTGTTTGCGCGCTGCTGCCGCAGCATCCCTGTTCATTCCTGCGCTGTGGGCTAGAATCCTGTTCATTTTATTTGTCCGCCGTCAAATATTGTCCCGCAATATGTTAGTTACGCTACAGTGTTTTAGTATATAAATGTTTGGTTCACTACAGTAATTATGTTTTGGCATACTTTCTTAGCACCCTATTTCTCACGTTATAGATTCATTTTCTTACTAGATTTTTTCATGAATGTGTATTCAATTTTGATAGCTACACTTTTAGCAGCCACAATTTATCAAAGTTTAGGTGTGACAATGTTCGGCAGCAAACAAAACATATGTAACAAATCATTTGCTACAAGTTTGGCACGGGAGCATTGGCGTGGGCTCGTGGTGTGGAGGAGCATCAAGTTTCTTTTTTTTATGACATTGCATTAGTTTTACTAGTCTATCAATCCATTCTCATGTATGGGTTACAATCTTATATGAAACATATGTGTTAAAAGCTCGTGGATAAATTTAGTACACAACTAATGTCACATCAAATTGAGACTCATCTTTTTAATTACAAAACTAATTACATAGCTTTGTCTCTCTATCTTAGCACATATTTTCTGACATAATACCCATATAGATACTATGCAATAATATCTACACATTTGTGATTCATTTTACAAATTACTATTCTAGTTCTTCTATGCACCTTTGTATAGTATCTCTAGTTCTTCCATGTATAGTATCTTCAACATGTGCTCCATATGTCAGGATGTCATGAGTCTATATTTTGGCTTTTAAATTTTGATTTTATTAGTGGCTAACAATTTTTTATCCATATTTTAAGTTAAAAGTCTAGTGCGATTGCATAAATCTATCTAATGTAGCAAGTTACAAAATCTATTGCTATGGAGTTTAAATATAATGAAAATTAATTATTACTATGTGATTTCCAAGGTAATAATTTTCATGATTACTAAACTAAACTTTAGAAATATATATTATCTTTTGTAAATGCACGTACACTTATTCTGCATTATGGCACACAACATGTGTGTTTATTTCGAACTAGTTTTTAGTATATTAATAGTAATAGAAGTGGCCATTTAGAAACAAACAGAAGTGTATTTTATGGCTGGTTTACATAATAGTATGTGTTAGTTTTAGAACAAAAAATAAGGCAATATTTTTAGTATATATTTAAGGATGGAAAATGTGGGAAGTAGATGTCAATTTAAGTTGTTGCTTATATAATCTATACTCTATACTGACGACAAGGGTGGCTATTAGATGCAAACATATATAGGGGTTACCTCAGATTATTGTTCATGCATAACGATGGAGGGGATAACAAAAATAGATTATATGACTATTATTATCGGTGATAGTTAGAGTTTATGAAATGAAGGCTTTGATTTTTGTAAAGGGTTTTGGGATTTATTATTTCTTACTGCGTCTCTTGAGGATTAATAAGAAGACTCCAATTAGCTCTAGTAGGATGGTCGCAATTTAATGCTCAAATTTTGCACTGGGTCAACACAAAACTCATTGATCTTTTTATTCTTCACATCCTCTAACATTTTATATATCTCATTAACAATTCCGTTTTAGGTGTACGAGATTAAAAAGATACGAAGACTGGCAAGGGAGTTCGCATCAGTGCATCCTACACCTGAAACGGAAGTCTTTAAACGGGAGCTGTTCAAGCATACTCGCATAGCTTTGGAGTACATGGGTGAGAGACGGCCTATAGCAGCTGCCGTGGTGCAAGGAGCCCCTGGTACATCACCATCGCGTGGGAGAAGGGCAGGGGTCGAAATGCAAATGGAGAGAACTGGACAACAAGAAGGTGTGCGTCGTGGTGCAAGGACCAGGAGGCCGACAAATCGTATCAATCAAGAGAATGAACCCTTTGAGATATAGTGGCTCCCCCAGCTATGTCAGAGTTGAGAGGAGTTCACTAATCCCAACTGGCCAAGGGTTAAAATGATGGATTGGCAACTAACTAAGGTCCTACTTGGAACTACTCATGGCATGTTTGGAACCTGGGAATTTTATAAGAATCGTGGAGTATCATAGGAAACAATTCAATTTCACATAAAAACGCAGGAATAGAAAAATTTCCATGCATTCCAAACAAGCCCTCATTGAATAGCTTCTCTATAAAAATGCCCCAAGGCCCAATATCTGGTTCTTTCTCCTTGCTCTAGCCTGAGCCCCGGCTTCAGTATCTCTGTCCATCAGGTCATGACAGCTAGATTATGTTGTATAAGGGAGGAAAACGGCAGGGATCAGGTCATGACAGCTAGATTATGTTGTATAAGGAAGGAAAACGGCAGGGAGTCCCCTCCAGGTCCTCGAGAAACCCAGCCTGCTGGCAGAACTCGACGGTCTCCGCAATTGTTTCCTTTAGCGGCCTGACCTTCCATCCCAGCTTCTTCATCTTATCGGACGGCATTGGAGCTGGGTGGTCCATGTCATAGATGCTCTCCCTACCAATTTTTGAAATCAAGTCAGCTATCCCAACTTCAGTATATGAAGGAACAAGAGAAGTGGTTAAGTAAGAGAAGGTTTACTTACTAATGAAAGGGTACTCATCAGGGTACATGCTCTTCAGCATGTCCAGCAGGCCATGGGCGCTGATGAAATGAGGAGCACAGATGTGCCTGCCGGAGGCTTCGGGTGTCTCATAGACCAGCAGAAGAGCATCAGCAGTGTCCCGAACGTCAACAATGTGCCAAAGTTTGTTCCTCATTTGATCAGGTCCTCCTGCATTTAGATGAAAAGGTAGTATAAGAGGATGAAGCCAAAGCAACAATACAGTAAACTGTAACTTAGTGGATCGCCCTTCTTAAATACGAGTATATATGAAAAGATATGAATTCAGCGCATTGTTTGGTGATTTGTGTGACAAGAAAAACCTTTCAGGAAGTAGACGAGGAACTGGCAGCTTGTGTTGAGTGTTGGCTGCAGAAGAGGACCAAAGGCCACAGCTGGGTTGACACTTACAACATCCAGCCCAGTTTGTTTCCCATATTCAAGTGCAGCCTCTTCTGATGAAATCTTGGCAACAGAATACCAGTTCTGCATTTAAACAGGGCAAAGTGACGAACTCAACTTTGGAAATGAATAACTGTGGAGTAGATTTTGAAATCAGTTCTTGATCTGTTTATTAGGCTTTCCTTGTTTCCATTACTGCCGCCAGTTTTTACAGTACCATTTTTTTCGATTGTAATTAAGATAAAAGAGATAAAACATACAAACGTCCTTGGGCGTATCATTGCAATTAAGATTTGCGTAAGGTCAGACCGTTCTAATGTACTGATACAAGTTACTGATTACTCAGAAGCTAAACAACCAAGAGGCCGTCCTAGTTTACAGTACCAGTTACCTCATCATTCCTGCAGAATTCTTTATCTGACCAGCAATTCTCATCTTTGATCTTGTCTTTGGGCCAATCTTTCGGGTTGATCTCAACAGCAACCATGGATGAAACGACGACCACTCGCCGAGCATTTGCAGCAGAGGCAGCCTTGAGTACATTTATGGTGCCAGTAACAGCAGGACCCAGCATTTCTCGCTGAAAAGTTGTGCACAGCATGATATGAGCACAAAGCATGATAGATAGATATATAGCAGAAAGCTGTGACAAGAAGTTGGAATGCACATGCTTTTGGACAAAGGACATTTCGGTTCGCTTCATATCAGATGAATAGCCAGTATCATTTTGTTTTATCAATGTAATGTCATGAGTAAAAAAGAAATTGTTGAGTCACCGTACCAAGCGCCCGGAGATTTGGAGATGCTGCCAGCCGGCCACACATGTGACGCACCGACAGACCTACCGCAATGCCGCTGCAGCTCTGCCCGCCCCCAATGCTGCCGCAGAGCCGCCAAGGCCACCGGCCCGCCATCCCCTGCGGCCGTGCGCGTCGTGCCCCTGGCCCTTGCCCACTGGGGGCTTGCCGGTTGCGGGTTGTGGCGGCAGCTGGCGGCGCTGCAGCTTGCTGCCATGCTCTGCGCCTCCGCACTCCGCTTGAATCGTCGCGCCGTCGCCTGCCGCACGCCTGCGTTGGCGGCCGTCAAACAGATGCATGAGTCGGCGACCGTCGGGAGAACGGGGAGTCGGGGACTAGGGCCTAACGGGGACGGGGACGGGGACGGGGATCGGGTAGAGGGCGCCGTTGTGGGCTTCGGAGAAGTGAGACGTCGGACACCGCATGGGCCTTATTGGGCTTCGGCTGAATTACAAGAACAGGCTTAGATACTTAGTGAAATGAGAAGGAAATTAAAGGCCAGGTCGGCCCAAGTCGTGAAGTCGTCTTCAAGCTTCGAACTCAGCCGTGTTTCATTAAGGGGAGAGAAAGACCGAAAGAACGGCATACATGGCGCAGGTATATACGGGAGGTCTCATAGCGCAGACTACAAAACCACAGAGGAACTAGTTAGGAACCTAAACGACAAAAAAAGAAAGAAACTGGCAGCTTGTGTTGAGCGTTGGCTGCAGAAGAGGACCAAAGACCAGAGTTGGGTTGACAGTTACAACATCCAGCCCGGTTTGCTTCGCATATTCAAGTGCAGCCTCTTCTGATGAAATCTTGGCAACAGAATACCAGTTCTGCAATTAAACAGGGCAAAGTGACGAACTCAAATTTGGAAATAAATTGACTATGGAGTATATTTTGAAATCAGTTCTTGATCTGTTTATTAAGCTATTTCCTTGTTTCCATTACTGCCGCCAGTTTACAGTACCAGTTACCTCATCATTCCTGCAGAATTCTTTATCATCTGACCAGCAACCCTCATCTTTGATCTTGTCTTTGGGCCAATCTTTCGGGTTGACCTCAACGGCAACCATGGATGAAACGACGACCGCTCGACGGCATTTGCAGCAGAGGCAGCCTTGAGTACATTTATGGTGCCAGTAACAGCAGGACCCAGCATTTCTCGCTGAAAAGTTGTGCACAGCATGATATTGGAGCACAAAGTATGATAAATATAGCAGAAAGCTGTGACAAGAAGTTGAAATGCACATTGCTTTTGGACAAATGACATTTTGGTTCGCTTAATTTCAGATGAATAGCTAGTATCACTTTGTTTTTTCTAATGGAATGTCATAATCTGTCAATGGAATGTCATAAATATTTTTTTTTTAGAAAAGGAGGTTTCCCCTGCTTTACTGATCATAAAGCAATTTGTAGCAACGTTTACAGCATATGCGTATAGGCGCGCCCGCCAGCCAAAAAGGTTCTAAACCATTCCAGGATCAAACACATTGTCCACAAGTAAAATCGAATCAGAACTCGGCTGAATCACAGCGTTGTAGACCAACTCCAAAGGCTGAGATCCCGATGTTGGTGGACTTGATCAGTGCCAACCTATTCCAGGAGGCAGCACTGCTCTTTGTTCCATCTTCTGTATCACCATAATTGTTGTAGGTGTGTCCTTTCTAGGATAAGCATTCATGTCTTTTTTTGCCCAAAATGCCTCCTAAATCTTTAGTTGATTTTTTGGTCAAAAGATTTTTAATTGGTTCATGAGAAATAACTGGTTTTGAGCCTAACTATTTGAAGGAACTGGACTTGTGAGTTGTGGCATGAGATGGGCTTTGCTTCAATACTCCACCTGATTAAAAGTAAACGAATGTTAAACATCTCACAGAAAACTTGCCTCTGGATCGGTTATTTTCCCTGAAGGAACTGGAGTGGCGACATGAAAGACTCCCTGGCATCCTGCGATCGCAGCTGCCGTAGCATCGTAGTCAAGGAGATCTGCCTTGAAAAGCTTGAGGTTTTATGAAGCATTCTCTAAGATGAGCAGTTTTCTTGTCACCTGAAACACGTACAGGTACGACACAGAGCAAAATCGTCAGCTCGATCTCGAGGCTGTCTCGGTAGTTTCCAACTTTCCATTGAACTGCAAGCTGTCTCCGACTCTCCGTAGTGCACATAAACAAAAATGAGCTGCTAAGTACTCAGACGATGGAGTTCTTTGTTACGTACTGAGGTCGCGGACGGTGCCGTGGACGGTGTAGCCGCGGGAGAGGAGGAGCTTGACGAGCCACGAGGCGATGTACCCGCCGGCGCCCGTCACGCACACCGTCTCCCCGCTCCCGGCGGCTTCCTCTGTGCGTCCGGTGGACATCGCTGTTCTGCACCTATCTTGTCGTCCGCTGCTGGTCGTGTGAGGTGTGACTGTGACTATACGTGATGATGGATTACGATTCGAATCTATAGAAATTTAGTAAAAATATAAAAAATGGTTAAAATCCATTCCTACCCAACATAAAAAAAGACAGGGTTAAAGCGCATACGGTTCCCGTCGCGTGTGAAGGTGAGTGCGCGACCTGTCGTCTAGGGAGGGGCGGTTTTACCATGCGGACAGACAGACGATGGCGGGAGAAAAATCCATGTGCATGTCGTTTTCAGATGACATCGGTGGTGATATCAACGGTTAAAAATGATTGTGTTTTGTTTCAAATCCATTTGCACCATTGTGATCTCATCAAGTGAAGAATTGAGTGTTAACTTTGAGTGCTACCGTGTTTCTTAAGTAGAAACTTGAAGATCTGTTACTCTTAGCTTAGTGATTGTTGCCATCATCTAGATGGCCCGGTGGATTCCATTAGGGAAGCTATTGTAAGGAGGCTCTAGAAGTTGTACATGGTCTTGAAACCCACCATGACGGAGTGGCAAATAATAAATGGATATTCACTAGTGGATAGGAGTTTAACCGAGTATTTATAATTCAAGATGCTCCAACGTGGAGTAGAAGTTATGGCAACAATCTGACACTATGAATAAAAAAAATCGAAGGAGAGACCTCGACTTGTGCTATTGAGTACAAGGAGAGGGGGAAGTTTGGTACTAGCCCCTTGTCAAAAAGAAAATTTTAATTATAGTGTTAAGTCAAACCCCCATGTGCCTTCACCCCTCGTGCTTGGAGCTCCACCGCCGTCCCCTACTTGAAGGTCCACCATCATCCTCTTGCTCGGAGCTTCGTTGTTGCCCCCATGCTCGGAGCTCCTCCTCCGTCCCCTGCTCGGAGCTTCGCCTACTGCCCCTAATCCGGTCACGAACCGGCCCAACACCACCGCGTTCCTACGTTGTTGCCCTATTCTGTCGTCTCCCGATGCTGCCCTCTTCCTCGGAGATCCGGTCGCTCGAGTACTCATGCCACAAATGCGGCCCACCGGGAGCTCCAACGCCGCGGTTAGGTCCACTGCTTTTGTCATGTATGTGATAAGCGAACATTTTTTTATCGAGGCGGTTAGACCAACCGCTTTTGTCAAATTTCTAAATGACTAAAAACAAATATTATAACTTAAAACAAATATTTAAGACTTGTGGGGGTACAACCCCAGGTACCCACGGCAAAGGACATGGACCGCACCATCAGGGACGGTCCAGCCCATGACATGAAGACTTGCGACGCACGGCACTAGTCGACGTACACCGCAAGGCATCTAGAAGATATAATTTATTATGACTCTTATTGATATTGTAATCTAAATAGAAAGCCTACCATTTAACTGACTAGGATACTTTTCTTGTAACCCTGTCCCTCCAGAGTATATAAGGAGGGGCAGTGGTCCTCTAGTCGGCATCCCCACATACCTCATCATAATATACAATCCACCACCAAAGATATGGGATGTAGGGTATTACGTCAACTTGACGGCCTGAACCTATTTAAATCGTTGTCTCTGCGTCTGTGTCACCATCTAGTTCATATTACGCGCACTTCCACCGATTCATCTACTACCGTAGGCATACTCCTTGGTAGACTACCGATCATATTTCATCGATAGTGACGCGCCAAGTAAAAGGTGTGCGTATTGATTCTGCGACGAACCAGATGGGAAGATCGAAGAAGCGGTACAGGAAGATCGCTGATCATACCAACGTTGTCTGCGATAACTCGGCATCCAGCGGCGACTTGCTTTCGGTCACGGGCTCCATGATTCGAGGCAACCTGCGACGGCAACCGATGTTCACGGAAGTAAAGCGGCGGACTCGAATCGACAGCATCGATCTACACCCTATGAACTCGTTCCATCTACTAGCCGGCACCAGATATCCAGCTTGGCCCCACAGCTCGGCCTCCACGGCAGCCTGAAACGCCCAAAACGCGGCATCCGCATGGGAGTATTCCAGCAGATCCAATCAAGACCACGCGTCGACTGCATGCAGAGAAAGCCATCACCACGTCTACCTTGGACTGGAGCTTCACGACAAGCCAAGATGGTCAGATGCTTATTAATCTACAGTCATGCCATGAATGCAAGCCAATTACCAGAGCCATGCAAAGCTAATTGCATGTGCTTACGTATATACATCTACATGGAAGGCCAACTACAGATTGCTACGGCATTGCTACTGCACTTGCATGTGCACTTGCACATATGGCATCAAGCATATATATAAATAATTTCGTGACGTCAACATGTGAAAACATGCAAGCAAATCACGGACAGCCTGCTCCGACGGCATACAACGTGACGCACGCACACATCGAGCCATCGAGCCACCAAGCGAGCCGTCCCAGTCACCAAGCGAGCCGCCAAATTGAGCCGCTAAGCGACCCGTCCGAGTCGTAAGCGAGCCCTGCCACGTCACAATGATGATCACCACAAAGAACAACGCTATTACGTCCGTGACCGCCGCCATGACAACAGGTCGGAAAGCTCGAGGGCTGGGCAATTTCGTCGACGCCGACCAGATAACGTCAGACGTTCTAAATAAAGATAAGTACCCTTCATATATGTCCATTTAATACTAAGTACTCTTCCTATATCTCCATTTAATACAATTTTCTCCTCGGTGTTTCTCCAATTATTATTTCTTCGGTCATTTTTATGTTTAATATCTTTAAGATACTCCATTTAATCTCCATGTTTAAACATCTTTAAATGCTCCGTTCGTTCTCCATGCGTAATATCTTTAAGATATTCTCTACCGACTCGCCGACCAGCCACGTCCCCATTCGTGTTATCCAGAAGCGGTCCTGTTCTCGATCTCATACCTACACTAGCACGGGTTCGAGCGCTCTTTGTTATGAGTGGTCGGCAACGGCTCTTCGGCGACGCTAGTACTCAAACGGGTGCCAGCCACTCTACGCTATGTGGTATGAGTTAGTCGGGGCTGGTGATGCGATACAGGACCAACAGGAAGGAAATCATTCATATTTAAAATATGAACAAACTCCAAACAAACATAATGTTTTATTTACAAGTGCTCGACAAGATACACAATGAACTACCTGTTCTACATATTTATTTTGCAGGGGCCTGGTTCAGTCAACGAGCTTATTTTTTACGCTTGGGGACTGGATTAGTCGGGAAAGACAAGAGGATCATTGTCCGGGTGGTCGCACCACCTTGCAGTCGGACTTCGACGCCGACCAACTGGTCGGAACGTTAGGCTCTTGGACTTCATCGCCGACCAGTTGGTCGGACTGCTCGACGCTCACCTCGCCGCCGACCAGTTGGTCAGATTGTTCGTCGCTTCGGCTTCATCATCTGCTACGTTGAGGGGTCACCAGCTAAGCTGGGGACTCCTCGGCATTCGGATTCTTCGTGCAAGAGTTGCCACCTAAGCTGGGGACTTCCTTGGTGGTCGAATTTTGCTATGTCTCATTGGTGTGCTATCAAGTTGCTCCATATTGTTCAGATCAGGGTGCTAATCTTGGACAGCACGTCCGGGGTCTTGATAAATACATGGTAGATGACGTTGGCAAGCTTTCATTAAAATTCTTTGACCCTACTATAAGATTTATTGTTCCATCTTCTAGCAGGCTCGGAGACTACAGTGTGTACATTGCACCTTGTGGTGCATGTACTAATTTCTCTTGTTAATGGTTTTCAGCTAAGCTAGGGACTGGCTGTGATCGGCTAGCATCTGGAGTCTTCTCTTTTTTGACCCTAGCACTACGTGAATCATTCACCTACCACCAGGCTCGGGAGACTAAGTGGCTACACTTCACCTGGCCGTGCATGTAGTGCTTTTTTCCTGATTTATCCTCCTTTTTGACTGAGTCATGGATGGCAATCAACTGACCTCACAAACGAAGTCTAAGTGGCTACACTTCTTCTGAGGGAAAGGATTTTTAAATTTTATTTTAAGCCCCTTACATCCTTTCGGCGAGTCTTAGTTGGTTAAGTCTGAGGTCTGCTAACTAGTTAAACTGGCCGGTAGTTATTTTCGTTGGTCAGCTCACCAGTTAAACTGGTCGGCATCCACTTTCACCACTCGGGTCGCCAGTTAAACTGGTCGGCTTCATGTCAAACTGCTTGAATTTGTTCAAGACGGCTTTGCTCAAATGAATACAAGGAGCTCGAGGACTAGCTGTGGGGGGTATACCCCTAAGTACCCACGACAAAGGACATGTGCCACACCATCAGGGACGGTCCAGCCCACGACATGAAGACTTGAGGCACAGGGCACTGATCGACGTACACTGCAAGGCATCTAGAAGATATGATTTATTATGACCCTTATTGATACTGTATCTTAATAGAATACCCACCATATAACCGACTATGATACTTTTCTTGTAACCTTACCCCTCCTGAGTATACAAGGAGGGGCAAGGGTCCTCTAGTCGGCATCTCCACATACCTCATCATAATATACAATCCACCAAAGACAAATGATATAGGGTATTACGTCGACTTGACGGCCTGAACCTATCTAAATCATTGTCTCTGCGCTTGTGTCAACATCTAGTTCGTATCACGCGCACCTCCACCGATTCATCTACTACCGTAGGCATACCCCTCGGTAGACTGCTGACCATATTTCGTCAACAAGACTAAACTACTTCAAATCAAAAGCTTATCAACTAAAAACGTGTATATCGGGTTGGCCATTACAACTTTGATATTAAATGTGTGAACATTTAAGATTGTTTGGAGATTCTAAATTTGAATTTTAAAATCTAAGAACATAAAAACACATATTTTGGACTTTAAACAACTTTAATAAAGAACTTGTCAACTATAAAGATATATATTGTATTAAGAACTACAACTTTGGTATATATTATGACAACATCCGAGGTTATTTCAAAATTCAAAATTTTAAATTTCATAATCTGAAAACTTAAAACGAACTTTTGGGCTCTAAATAGTTTCAAATAAAAAACTATAAATTTGTAGATCACAATGAGATCTACAATTTTTATTATAAAGTTTGTTTGTATCCAACTTGATATGAAAAATTTGAAGTTGTTTTTGATACAATTATTTTTAGAAGTGGGCCTTGCGAACACCATCTCTGTTAATCGATTTTTAGAGAAGGTTCTTAGAACGTTTACCTCTGTTGATCGATTAACACAGGCTATAAAACAGAGATGGTTGTTTGTGTGACACCCGCCTAACCATTTTCTGATTTTATTTAGATCAAGGAATACACAATATTTCGGCGTCCAGCATTCACAAGTGAATGAGTACTGTATAGCGGTTTAACAAACACAATGCACAGATGTAGCATTTACACCACCTCACCATACATTGCTACAAAAGTTCAAATAAACTATTCAACGAAAAGAATTAAGCTTCCATTTGGTTCCCATTTCTCCATTCAAACTTCACTACTGGAAACAGTAGAATTGCCGAGTGCCTGAGGGTTTGCCGAGTGCATTCCATCGGGCACTCGGCAAACATCCAAGTTACCGAGTGTATTTAATGAAACACTCGGCAAACATATAGCACTCGGCAAAAGCCAACTTTGCCGAGTGCCTAATATAAAACACTCGGCAAAATACAAGAAAACTTTCGGCAAACACGGACACTCGGCAAAATGGAGTCACGTGTGCTGGGCGTGCGGCGGCCATCTGACAGCCGTTGGGTGCGCCGCCATGCCGTTAGAACTTTGCCGAGTGTCCCCAAGTTATGCCGTGTGTTTTTGCTTGACACTCGGCAAACTATTATTTTTGCCGAGTGTTTTTTGTTTACACTCGGCAAAGTAATGTTTTTGCCGAGTGTTTTTAATGGCACTCGGCAAAATAATAAAATATTTTTCTCTCCTGCCCTCCAAACTTTTTCTACTCTCCACATACATGTGGTACTACATGTTAAAATTTGGTATATTTCTCCATCTGTTTGCTATATTTAAGTAATTTATTGCATTTAGAGGAATTTTTTGGTTTAAGTCAAATTTGAACCGCAAGTGATACAAATAATGGAATAAATTGAGTGGAGAAATCATATTCATGTTATTGAGTCCATTTTGGGCCTTACTCGGGAAATGAAAAGAATTTTCAAACATTTTGTTCAGGAAACACGACCACGAACGTGTGGCCAAATAATTTTTAAATTCTAAAAAAAGCAAACGAAGTCTGAAAATGACGAGATTTGTCAAGATCTCCTGATATCATACGTGGAGACTGTGGAAAAAATTGAGAAGGTTTCGCATAATTTGTCACGTACGACCTTTACAAACCGAAGCATCTCCGAAGAAGAATCGTAGCGTTGAGAAGGATCCAGTAAGATTTGGAGTCAAAGTGACGGTTGAATTGGGGTTTGACTTCAAAACTTTTTGTATAGGCAATAGACAATATAGATTGGTTCACGTCAAATTTTGGTAATTTTTCGGATTCGTTTGATAATTTTAATTTATTAACTGCAATTATAGTATTTTTGTTGATATATATTAAATTTGCGCTATAACTGTATGAAATAATGGATTAATATTCGTAGAAAAATCAAATATGTATTGTTCAGAGAAATTGACAGGGTATTTTTAAATTACATCGTAACAAATTTAGTAAAACACGTTACGAAGAAGGAGGATGGGTGTGCATGAAATATCAATTTATTTTGCCGAGTGTATTCTACATGACACTCGGCGAAAATAATATTTGCCGAGTGTCATATAGGGGACACTCGGCAAATTCGTCGACCGGCCCCACTGTACAGTATTGGGCCGTAATGAAAATTTAAAAAAAAATAATGCTGAGTGCCCCAGATCTTGGCACTCGGCATATCTATACTTTGCCGAGTGCCCCCAATCTTGGCACTCGGCATACTCCTTCATGTGCCCCCAATGGCCCGCACCCGACCCTCACCCTCACTTTTTACACACGCGCCGCACGCCACCCCTCCACCCCACTTCCCATGACCCGCCCACCACCCCACGCCACCAGCCCACCCCCCGCCGCCCCCCCACCCCATACCGCCACCGGCCGCAACGCCGCTGTTCCCTCCCGGCGCCGCCCGCCCTGCGTGTCCCTTGGCAAGCGTCCGCCACCGGTGCCGCCCGCCCCGGTGCGTCCCGCAGATTTCATTCTCTCAAAAATGACGTTATGTGAATAATTTTTTCTGGTGTCATGAACCTCAGATTTATTGGTGAATAATTTTTTCTACATTCTTTTCCTTGGAGTTGATTTTGAGGAATAAAACAATGCCAAAAAATTGATTTGGTAGTTATCTTTTACTGTATATGCTAAAAGAGGGCTTAGCTTGTGAATGTACGAGAACTGAACAGAGCATTCTTCTAGCTAGAATTACTAAGAACCGTACATCTATTATTTCCTGTAACGTTCCTATTATGATACTTCATATAATCATCATAAACCCGTTCCCTTGCTTCTCGTCTGATCTGACAACTTGTCGTCCTTGTTGGTTTTCCCACGGCAGCTGACATTAGCTCTTGTTTGCAAGAAGCCGGCAGCGAAATTCTCCAAGGGCCCAAATGGGGAATAAGTTGCGATAGTTGGCGTAGTTGTAGTAGAGGGAGGAGTTAAAGCACCCAATGTGTTCCTAGCATGAAAAAAAGTTAAAGCATGAGGCTTGGTTGCTAAAATTGCTAACTGTCATCTGTCAGTAAATATATTATATCACTTTAGATGACACTTCAAGCATCTTACTAGCTGCAAACCAATGATAGTTTCAATTTAGAATTCTCTATTACAATTTATCCATTTTCATTATTTGTTAGACTGTTAGCAGATACTTTCTGTTTAAAAATAGCTATTTCCTATTGTCATTTGTTAGCACCTCAATTTTGACTACAAATCTGCCAAAACAGTTCTGTCAGGATAACTAAAAACTCACCTGTTGGGGGAACTCGCCTGTCTCTAGCTGCATGTTGATCAGCTGCATGTTGATCAATTCTCTTGCGGCATGATATAATGGTATTGGATCGCGCTCAACCTGGCCAGGACACCAAATATCAGATAATGCGATTGTCCCAAATAGAGGATTGTATGATACATATAAGTCCACTAATGATCATGGCATACCTTGTAGCTGTAACAGATAGTGCACATGCAAATGTTAGCAATCTAAACATGCACTGACTATATGCGTGTCTCAACTTGCAGGTTTTTGCCGCCGCTCCCTGCCCCGCCCTGCTGCCTAGTTCCACCTTGCCCTCCTGCCGCCCCACAACTTCAAGTTGCCGTGTTTTTGCAAGGTATAAGATGTGTATGTAGTTGTCGGCCATCGTGCTGTTTGTTTGGTGTGGATGTGGTTGTCGGCCATCGTGCCGTTTTATTTGTTGCAGGTTTTGGAAGCCTCCTCGTGCAGGGGAGGTGTTGCTGAAATTTAGATTTGACACTACTATATTCCTTTTATTGCAGGAGAGGCTATTGCAACGTCCTCGACTCATCACTTTGCAGGACAGCAGGGTGAGGCATAAAAGACCCTTCTTTCCATATCATGTTCGTATATCACGTAACCTAGCTAGGCGTCTCCCGTTCGAAAGAGATACGGTTGGAAATATGCAGATCTTTGCATATCTATAACCGTATCTGTTTCGAATTGTCCACGTTTTTTGGACAACCCGAGGATGTGTAGATGCGGTTAGTTTCCATGCTCTACTCCGATCCATGATAGAGTTTCGGCAGCATCTCCCTGTTGTTCTCCAGATACACAATCTCCCTTCCAGGACGTGTATTTGGAGAACAGCGGGGAGGTGCTGCCGAAATTCTATCTCGGATAGGAGTAGGGCATGGAAACTAACCCCATCTATACATCCTCGGGTGGGATTAGGATCTATCTTCACCTATTAGATATTATTGGAACGTGTAGATGCAACGTGATTTTTTATATTACTCGCTGATATGCTAGAGGATGGATGACCGTGAGTGGATGTACACGGGCCGCTCTAGTCAGACTTCGTTGACCGCTGAATGGATTGACAAGAGCGATGCTTTCTTGGAACGGGCATTTGCAAGGGTTAAAGGAGCTAGTGTCACTTGGTGTCCCTGCAGCAAATGTGCAAACACGTGTCGGCAAACCAAGGTGGTCATGGGTAAACATCTTTGCAAGAATGGATTTATGGCAGACTATACCAGGTGGATCTACCATGGTGAAGCAGATCGTGGGAGAGACGAGGTCGTGAGACAACGCATCGAGGAATATGATGGGGATGCCGGGGTAGGAGACATGTTAAATGACTATCATGAAGCACACTTCGATGAAGGACATAGGGAGGAGGAGCCAGAGGCTACCGCAAAGGCGTATTACGACATGTTGTCTGCGGCACAACAACCCCTTCATGGGCATTCCAAGGTTTCTCAACTGGATTCCATTGCACGCCTAATGGCCGTGAAGTCCCAGTTTAGCTTGAGTCGAGACGCCTTCGATGTTATGCTCACAGTTGTTGGCAGCCTACTCTCGGATGGTCACATCTTGCCGAAGAGCATGTATGAGGCACAAAAACTCCTTCGTGCACTTAAGATGCCATACGAGCAGATACATGCTTGTCTGAAGGGATGCATCTTATTTAGGAAAGAGTATGCGGAAGAAAAGTACTATGTGAAGTGCGAACCGTCTAGGTTCATGGAGGTAGACTCTGGTGATGGTCAGAAGAGACAGCTCGTAATCCCCGTGAAGATCCTACGGTACCTTCCTTTCATACCGAGGATCCAATGGCTTTACATGACCGAGGAATCCGCGAAACAGATGACATGGCACAAAAATGGATGTCGATACATTCCTGAGAAGATGGTACACCCATTCGATGGTGAAGCCTAGACAAGATTTGATGAGATTCATCGTGAGAAAGCTCTAGAGGCTCGTAATGTACATGTTGCGCTGGCAACAGATGGGTTCAATACTTACGGAATGGCGGCTGCCCCGTACACCTGTTGCCCCATGTTCGTTATCCCCCTCAATCTCCCCCCTGGCGTCCTCTTTCAACGATAGAACATATTCTTGTCGTTGATAAATCCAGAACACCCGGGGAATAATATGAGTGTGTACATGGAGCCTCTGATTGATGATTTGGTTCGTGCTTGGGAGGAAGGGGTATGGACATACGACCGAGCTACAAAGACAAACTTCAAAATGCATGTTTGGTACCAGTACTCCCTGCATGACTTGCCGGCATATGGGATTTTCTGCTGCTGGTGTGTTCACGGGAGGTTCCCATGCCTAGTATGCAAGGCTTCTCTAATGTTCATTTGGTTGACGAAGGGTGGCAAGTATTCTTCATTCGACAAACATCGACAATTCCTCCCTCCTGACCATCCATTTAGACTAGACATCAAGAACTTTATGAAAGATGTCATAGTTACAGACCCTGCACCGTAGATGATGACAGGAGCCATGGTTCGTGCTCAGTTAGACGCTCTCGAGGTCAATAAACAAGAAGGTGGTTTTGTGGGATATGGCGAGCAACACGCTTGGACTCAGAAGTCATGCTTGTGGAACCTCCCCTATTTTGATGATCTTCTTCCACATAATATTGATGTAATGCACACTGAAAAGAATATCGCTAAGGCAATTTTTGGTACAATCATGGACAATCCTGATAAGACAAAGGATAACGTTAAGGCTAGAGTGGATCAAGCGAGGTTATGCGACAGACCAAAGCTGGACATGGCGCCTCCCAGAGCCGGCAAGTCATGGAGAAAGCCTAAGGCCGATTTCGTCCTGACGAGGGCCCAAAGGAGGGAGGTACTAGAATGGTTCCAAATGTTAATATTCCCTGATGGGTATGCAGCGAATCTGAAGAGGGGAGTGAACTTAGCTACTATGCGAGTCAACGGGCTCAAGAGTCATGATTACCACATATGGCTTGAGCGCCTACTTCCGGTGATGGTTCGAGGCTATGTCCCTGAGCATGTCTGGCAGGTGCTAGCGGAGTTGAGCAATTTCTTCCGCCAGCTTTGTGCCAAAGAGTTATCTCGTACCGTGGTTGTAGAAATGGAAAAATGGCGCCTGTGTTGCTTTATAAGTTGGAGAAAATTTTTTCCACCCAGCTTCTTCAATCCGATGCATCATATGATTCTGCACCTCCCGTATGAATCACGAATGGGGGGGCCTGTGCAGGGCCGTTGGTGCTATTCAATTGAGAGATGTCAAAAGGTTCTTTGAACTAAATGTAAAAACAAATGCAAAATTGAAGCATCCATTGCAGAGGCATACATTCTGGAGGAGGTTTCAAACTTCACAACAAAATACTATGCTGACAACCTTCCTAGCGTGCATAATCCACCCCCTCGTTACAATGCCGACGAAGATGAATCGAGCCTTAGCATTTTCCGAGGGCAACTTGGAAGTGCAAGTGGTGCGACCCATAAGATCTTGAAACATGAAGAGTGGCGCGCTATCATGCTGTATGTGTTGATCAACCTATCTGAAGTGGAGCCATACAGGGAATTTCATCGTCAATTCTGGCATGAATCAAGGGAACCTACCCCGCAGGAAGTTGAGACCCTTCTCAGAGAGGGTGCGGGAAATGGAATGCCCGATTTCATTTCTTGGTTCAAATGGAAGGTACAGTCCAATTTAGCTCGTACTTAGTTTGACATTACAAGATGCTCGTACATGCGAATAATATAACAAACCACCCTGCTTGAACTTGCAGGGCCAAACTGATGCGTCTATGAGTGCCGAGTTGAGACAGGTTGCCGATGGCTGTGCCTATAGGGTCAAGTCGTTTACCGGTTATGACATGAATGGATATCGCTTTCACACAACAAGCCACTAGCAGAGCCGGCCCAATCGAAGAACCACAAATATTAGAGTTTTTATGCTGGGCATTGATGGGGTCGAGTACTACGAAAGACACAAAGAACTATACGAACTCATGTTTCATGGTTGCAAACCTCTTAATCTAGTCATATTTAAATGCCATTGGTTTGATCCATCAGTAGTGAGACGGACCCCTAATCTTGGGCTAGTTGAAATTCGACAATCATCCGTCTTACCAGGATACGATGTCTATATTGTGGCTCAACAGGCCACGCAAGTTTATTATCTCTCATACCTGTGCCAAACCGACGACCGTCTTAAGGGTTGGGATGTTGTGTACAAGGTATCGCCACACAGTAAACTACCTGTACCAAACAATGAGGATTACAACATAGACCCCAACACATATGACGGAGAGTGCTTCAAGAAGATGGGCTCGAAGGGAGTTTTGAGATAGACTTAACCGAAGCGATCGGAATGGAAGTAGACAATGAAAGGGTTGCTGACGAGGACGCTGGAGACGAGGTTCAGAATGTGAAGGACTTAGAATTACTTTAGCGATTACATTTAGGCAATGACAGTGATGACGACATTCCCGATCATGATGATTATATCAACACGCGTGATAGTGATGATGAGATTTATGATCTAGCTAATCCCGATCATGATGATTATTTCTAATACATGTATGAGCTGTACTAATTTATTTATTATTTGTCATATCTTTCTAAGTATGTTTTGTTTATCTGTGCTGATTGGTTTACTCTTTTTAATTGCATGTGATTGAACAATGGTGGGCGGTACGAGGAAGATCGCAGCGCTTTTGTAACACCCCTGGTGTTTTAAAACCTAAAACAGGACATGTCATCATATGCATTGCAAAGCATTTGGTCTTAGTGAAAACTTTGATATGCATTCACTAAAACAAGTTTACATTTATGTTATAAGTGTTGCCTTGTATAGTTTGAATCAAGTTCAAAGTTTTGTTTGGATTTGAATTTTCAAAAAACCCTAATTTCAGCATTTAAGTTTGCCCTGGAAAACCCATTTCAAAATCTGAGCACATTTTGGGGTTAAGCCTTAAAGCAAAAGTGTAGAGCTTGTTGAGTTGTACAAAGTTGGTTTTTGGAGTTTTCAAAGTTGTTTAGTAAAATTTGAAGTAATTTGAAAAGGCGTAATTCTTTAAATGTCCCCTTTTTGAATTCAAATTTGCATTTCAAAATGTAGACCGAATTAGGGGGTCATTATTAAAGCAAAGTTGTAGAACTTTGAATTTTGAACAACTTTTATTTTTGGAGATTTTTGAGTTGTTACATAAATTTGGGAGTAATTTGGATTTTAAAACGAATGGCAATTTGGTAATTTTGGTGAACAGTAGCCACCGAAGCCAGCTCATCGTCGGCGAGCTTCTATTTCGTTCTGGTCGTCACCGTGGCCGTCTTTGGCTTCGCGCTGGCGCGGGGAAGGCTCCTGCGTGGCTTCCTTATGCTTCTGAGTTGCGTTATAGGGCCTTCATTGCCATCGTCTTCGCCTTTTTTCCTCCTCTGTTTTCCCGACGCCGCTGCCATAGCTCCGTCGAGCTCGCATCGCCTCCTCAGCGCAAACCAGCCTCGACAAAGCATCGTCTGAGCTCCACTTGCTCCTTGCGCACTCAGTCGACCTGCCATTGCAGCTTGAATTCGCCAGGAAACACCGTTCGTTGCTCTTCTTCCTCGCGGCCGGTAGTACCGCCGTCGCAAGCGCGTCGCTGTGGCCGGAGCTCCACGGTGCGTCTTTGCCCTTGCTCAGCGTAGCTCCAACTTCGCCTTGATCCCGTGATGCTCTATGACCGGTTGTTTGATCCTTTTGACCACCGCAGCCGCCAGAACATCGCCGTCGTCGTTGCTCGCGCCGCCGTGGCTGCTGTGAACGTCGAACCGCTCATCCATTGCTCTTCCGGTCCAGCTTTCTGCTCCAGTGAGTTCGGGGTGAGCTCCTGGTTCTTTCCGTGTTGTTTGTTTCACCGCTTCTGGCTTAGTTTCGCTGGCGTAGCGCCACCGAGCCGCCATGTCCGCCATGGCTGACGTCGTGCTCGGTCCAGTCCGTAATTGGTCTCGCTTGTGCCACAAATCGATGCGCCATGATGTAGTGATCATGTTAGTACCTTGGTCGTCGCTGGGGACCTCGCCGTCGGCGAGATATCGCCGGTCAGTGCGCGTGGTTGCCGTGGTCAGCGCGAGAGGTAGGGGATGACATGTGGGGTAGGGTTGTCAGTGGCTCAGTGTTTCAAAATGGATTTTTTTCTTTTTCAGATTTGAATGAATAGTGATGTGATTTGTTATTTTTGTGTAGATTTATTTAGAGCTCCAAAAATTATGAAAATTTTTGTGTGACCTCTCTGTGATATATATTATTTAGGAAAAATATTAAATATTGTTTTTTAGTACTTTTTGAATGTGATAAAAATTGCTCAATTAATTAATAAATGAGTTTCCATGATTTTTCTAGGCTTAATTATTTATCCAAAAATTATGAAAATTGTTTTGCCTCTTAGTTATCATGTGATGAACCTTTACAAAAATTTTGAGCTCAATTGAAATAAGTTGATTTATTTCATAATTTTTAATTAAATAATTAATTCATAAAAGCAAATAGTAACCTTTAATGATTTAGGTTTTGATTGAATTTTGGATTGAGTGATGACCTTGGGTCATTAGTTGGTAATGATCCTTGGCAATTGAAGTAAGTGTTACGAAAAAGGTTTAGTTAGTTTGACTTGTAACTGTACCGCGAAGGAAAGTTGTATTCAAGTTGTTATTTTTGCATCCATCATCGAGCATCATGTTTTATATCTCGCATCATGTTAAACATGGCATTGTTACTACATGTAGTGAACGAAGGTGAGCACGTGGTAGTTAATCAAGTTGTGGAAGAGGTTAATCTGTCTGTTGAGGTTGGGATTGAGATAGGTGGAACGACTCCAGAACCAAACTTTTCCGTCAACGAAGGCAAGCCCCGGATGCATTTAAACCTACCTTGTGATTTACAAATTGATTTCGCTTTTGCTTTTCTTTACTGCATTAAGTGATTAGGAGTTGAGTGCAAACCTAATTGGTGCATTACCAACCTTGTTTTTCCATATCTACCTTGTTACCAGTTTAAATTCGTATATGCCTAGTTATGCTTAGCTATGCTTAGAACGATGAAAGTCGGGTGATTACCTGTCACCTGCAAGTTTTAAATGGATCTTTGGTTACTTATGTTATCATGTGATATGGGAATGGGTAGTAATAAATCTAGACCGGACGGACTCGGTGTGTGAGAGCCACAAGACATGGAGGTCTTGTGAGCGGGTTCTTTCCGCCTGTGTCGATTAAGGTCCGTCCGTTGTTGAATTGCATGAGGTGAGACTTTGTAGTACTAACTACATACTCCGGTAAGCCTTAACTTAGCTATTCTATCACGAGAATGGCTACTCGCGCACTGGGAGTGAAGAGATGGCGGGAATAGCATGTACCCACGTGGCAATGGGCTGGATTGGTGGAGTACTGTATTCTCGGGTGGCGCGGACCCATTCTTGTTTTAGAGGATCTGAGGCTAGGTTGGTATATGTAGGTCGGGGACCTGCATATGTCGTGTGGTCTGGAATTCCCAGCTGGGTTTAATCGGTTCGAATCGTCGTTGCTCCTCGGTTATGGAGACTCAACTCACTGTTCATCATCGTAGTTAATAAATGAAACTTGAGCTGGATTTGAGAAAGAATTTGATATGAAGTTCATGATCTCATTACGGATCATGGCAGATTCATATGTGGTTCTTATGAAGTTTTATATATTGAAGTAAAGAATTTTGTTAAAGAGCTTTTACGCAAAAGAACTTTGTTTATTGCTAAAGCCATACCTTGAATCCCTGAGCCTGCATTCCTGAGTTCTATCAATTGTTATTTTCGGTTAAGTCTTGTTGAGTACTTTTGTACTTAGGGTCGTTGACCCTTGTTGCAGGTGAGGCTCATGAGCAGGTCTGCTTTGGGCCGTGCTGCATGACTGTTGTTCAATGCGATGACGATAAGTAAACATGTGGCCCTTGGGCAGGGCAGTTTAATTGTGTGTTTTGTATTATGTTATAATGCCACTCCACTACTACGTTTTGTAATAATTATCAAACTTAGTTTGTAAGGTTTGAAACTACTATTTTGTAAACTAAGTTATTGTAAGACTTCCGCTATTTTACTCTGTTGTAGATATTTGAATAAATGTTGTAATACTGCAATGACTCTGTAATGTGATCCTGCTCGAAAATCGTGGATGATTCGGGGATCCCCGAGGACACCCGACAGTCTTCTTAAGTTACCTGGAACATATGCATAGTTGTCAGAGGTCGTTGGACAGTGATAGGTGCATATGGGCCCAATAATTTAGGAGGTTCTGCCACAGCTTTTTGGAAAGATGCTAGCTTTAGGGTCAGCTTCAGGGCAAGGTCAAGGGAGGGGTCGAGGCAGGGGTGGAGGGAAGGGTAAAGGGGCGAGGCCCCCGTCGCCTGTAGCTCCCTCGTCATCGTCTGAGGAGGAGCTACCTTCCGTGCACGCCTCTAGTGACGAGGAGGAGGTACCTTCCGTGCACGCCTCTGGTGACGAGGAGGTACAGGAGGAGCAGGAGCAGGTGGAGGAGGATGTAGTGGGTCCCGAGGTCTGGTTGCGAGGTCCCTCGACCCTCCCGAGGCGACCGATACCTCTTGAGAGACGCCCGATGATTTGACCCTCTAGGAAAACGTAAGTAACTTTAGATGTTCTCAATATTTTTTTCGTTTTATATGTTGAAAATTATAATAAAAACTAATAATTTATCTTAATCACTTGGGCAGGGGTTGGATTAAGGTCAGTGAGGGTGATCACAACCGCAAGGTCAACGACATCCTTGGCCTTTTGTGCAGGCTACACTTCCCTGGCTTAGTGCAGTTCCGCGAAGAGCTGCAGCCGGCCTACACGTGGGACCACTACGTTACCGCCCTCGACGCCGCTGATCGTGACGGTAGGGTATTCCCCAACAAGGCGGAGCGGGTGAAGGGTGAGCTGTGGGTAAGTATTCCTCGCACTACATTGCTCAATACATCACATTCACTGGACATTCTTAAAGTAATGACTGTATACATCGCGTCTATATGCAGGACTTCTACAGATGCCAGGAGGGGTACGAGACCAAGGTGGCCTCCATCTCTGAAGAAGTCGCCAAGAAGCTTGTGAAGGACATGCACTACGAGGCGCGCGTCCAGGCCATCATCGACTACTACGCTCAACACAGACGGATGAAGGTTAAAAAAAAGAGGCAAGAACAATGAACCTGACCCGGGAACAATTCTTGTAGGTAAATATAGAACATTAATATTTATTTTTTATGAGATTAATTACGCTTAATTTTATTTTTTCATATAGCATACACTTGATCACGTAGGTGCCTCCGTACTTGTGTGCCCAGCATGTCCAGTGCTGGGAATACATGGTGGACAAGTGGTTGGAGCCCGGGTGGGTGGAGACGCACAACGCTTGCCGGGACAGGCATTTGCTAATGCCACGTGCATCACACCATCAAGGCAGCCTGAGCCTCGACGAATACAGGGTAAAATGGGTACGCGAATTTATTTCTTTATTCTAACGCTCAATTCTGCATAATTTCTAATTATTTTGCATTTTTGCCGCAGTCTTCGTCACATGATGGCCAGCCTTGCTCCCAGTTGAAGGCATGGATTCTGTTAAAAAAGGGCAAGGCTACGACAAACATCGACTTCAACCCGGAGGACCCGCCCGAGGCGTACAGTGATCCTAGCATCGACAGACGCGTTAGTGAGTATACAGCGATGGCAAGTCAGGTTCATGGGTCACAGTTCGATCCGAGCACCCAGGATCTTGATAGAGAAATCGTGATGAGGGTGGAGGAGGCAAGAAGCATGGCCGGTACTGGATTGACGATAGTACACTCGACATGGCCTCTACTCCCACTCTCTCCCAGATCCGAGCAAGGAGCACGAGCGCGAGCCCGGCGATACGCCCACGGCCAACCGCTACACAGTTCCAGATAGAGGCTCTACAGGCTATTTCTGTTTTTTTCATCGTTCGTTGATTGTTACGTACTTTAGCTTTGCATTGTAACATTGGGATGAAATGTTATAGGCCTGGGTGGAAGCAGAAATGAAGCAACGGGAGGAGATGGATGCTAGGATGGTGGCCGAGCGGCAGAGAATGGAGGAAGAAAATCGGTTGAGGATGGACCAAATGTTCTAATACATGCAGAATTTTGCATCGAGTATGGGTCAACCTTTGCCACCGCCACCGATGCTATTCCCTTCACCTCAGCCACCCACAACTACTCCTGTGAGTCACTTGACACCTTATACTACAGATTGAATGTTTGTTGTGGTTGGTCTCAATGTTTCATTTGACGCTTGCACCTGCGCTATGTTTCGGGCTCTTGTCAAATCCTCGCTTGCACCTGCCATATGTTTGTTAGCAAAAATAACCGGACTTGGAAGGCATTTTGATCTGCATGGACATGCTCTCCTCTGTTCAAACCCGCTCACCCCAGCGCCTTGGCCTTTGAGTGCGGTTGTACTCTGGTGGATGGCGTTGCAGACATGGCTGTTGATTGCAGTGACGCTGGAGAGATTCAGCTTAGCTGAGGGCACCGCGCTAGCTAGCACCTGCATGCCGACGGTGAGGAGGCAGCCATATATGACTAACTGTGATGGGTGCGCCACTGTGTAGTCGATGACTGTGAAGAATAATGAATAAAAGCTACAAACAGAACCTTAAAGAAGCATGAGTGCTGGCTTGGAATTTTTTTATGGTCTTTTTTTTCTTGGAATTTGTCGTACTGTTATCTCTGCTCTTAATAATATTTTATCCTTTATCTTCTTCAGACTTTCTTATGAAGACCTTAGAATTGAGTTTGAATTTGAGCTGAATCACCATTCAAGAAGGTTGTTACAATAATATAAACCCATATTCCCTGTTAAGTGTTAACTGGCATTTGAACTGCTTTGCTGTGCCTAGAAGTCAGGACATGTAAACAGTCTCACCAGTCCACATCATGATAATAGTCCCTCCGATTAAACCTGATGACTACTCCATTGCCTGCAAGTTGTTTTTCTTAGATAATGGATATAAGTTCTGGCTTCAGTCTATCGTCACGGAACAGGCAAAATTATTCTGCAAGTTGTAGTGATGGTAACTGAAAACAATGGAGTTCCTTTCAGTTCTCTTCTTTTCAACATGAGTGTCATGCTTGTGCATAGTGCCATAGACCAACTAGTTGATTGGTCAGTTTTCAGTATGTCCTCATCCAAGTTGAATATTGGAGACCACTAAATGCAACTTGGATGTTTCCACATTGTGGTTGACTGGAATAAATATCTTCTGATCATATCCAAGTGCAGAAATTCAGTAGCCAATATACCTGAATATATCTGGAGACATTTTCCTTGTGTATCTACGACTTAGTCTAGTCATATATTGGACTTGGTCACATGTTACTTCCTCTATATTTAGGTCTACCCTCCCCCCCCCTCTATCTGAAACTGCATAACACATATTAGCGTGCTGTGTGCATAGCACGAATTTAAGTGTTGCATTAGTGTTGAATGTTGTGATTACAATTACAGTATGATGTAGATGCACACCTTTCATTCACTTTGCAATATGAAGTCTAACACTATTAAAAAGGAAGCTAACACTGTTTCGAATACTTCTCTTTTGTGCAGAATCAATCGGCGGCATCAAATAATCAGTCTCAAGACCCGGATTTGTCGCAGAGGTTCCAAGGGCCTACGCAGTGATTGCATTTGCATTTGTGGCTTATTGTGACTTAGTTGTGACTTGTGATGATGGTTTATTGTAAATTGTGATGATGGTTTATTGTGACTTGAGGTTTATTGTGAATTATGATGATGATTTATTATATCTGTGACATATAATTATGCCTGCGATGATGTTTTATTGTGAATTGTCATGGTTTTTTGTGAATTGAGAGGGGTCCGTTATAGTAAAAAAGGGGGGCTCTTGGTCGCTTTGCCGAGTGTAACACTCGGCAAAAAACACTCGGCGAAGAGACCATTTTCTGTCATTCTGGGAACCTTCTTTGCCGAGTGTTTTGGATTTGCCGAGTGTATTCCAATGGACACTTGGCAAAGTGACCATAAAATCTAACCGTTGCTCGCTTGTTTGCTGAGTGTTTTAGGCGTGGCACTCGGCAAAGTGTCTAAAAGTTTGCCGAGTGTTTTCGTCTTGACACTCGGCAAAGTTGAGAAACTTTGCCGAGTGTTTTCGTCATGACACTCGGCAAACTTGAGAAACTTTGCCGAGTGTTTTTCCGTTGTGCACTCGGCAAAATCGACGTCACCGTTCCATCCTGTCAAATTTTTTTTTTTTGCCGAGAGTTTATTTTTGCCGAGTGTTTATTGACACTCAACAAACTGTTTGTCGAGTGCCCGATAAAAAACACTCGGCAAACTACTGTTTGCCGACAAATTAATGCCGTGTGCTATATGCCGAGTGTTACACTCGGCAAAACGTTTGCTGGGTGTTTTTGGGCCTTTGCCGAGTGCCCTGTTACTCGGCAAATCTACTGTAACCGTAGTGCTTGTTGAAAAACAAACAAACACTATTTTAGATACGGCTCCTGTTAAACAGAGAGTTTGTCTACTAAAATCTTTTTTAGTGGTGAATGAGAAGTCTCAGATCAGCACGCAATGATAATCGAGACTGGTCCCCGAGATACATTATTAACTTCGTACTATACACAGTCAGCACTGTCCTTGCCATGTGATAAACCTGCTCAGAACTCGGTTCTGGCGCTAGCTATCGTCTACTATCGATATACGACGAGCAGCTTAGCAGTGGCGGTGACTCGGAGGAGGCGTCAACGCCATGGCCGGAGGAGGTGCAACGGTGTGCGTGACCGGAGCCGGCGGGTTCATCGCCTCGTGGCTTGTGAAGCTCCTGCTCTCCCGCGGCTACACCGTGCACGGCACCGTCCGCGACCTCAGTGCGCAAGCTGGCATTATACCCTTCCTTTCTGTTGGATTGGTTTCTTTCGCTTGTATTCAGGACTGGCATTTCAGGTGACGAGAAGACAAGCCATCTGAAGCGCCTCGAGAATGCTGCCGGAAACCTCAGGATTTTCAAGGCTGATCTGCTGGACTACGATGCGATGGCAGTTGCGGTCGTCGGGTGCCAGGGAGTTTTCCATGTCGCCACTCCAGTGCCTTCAGAGAACCTGACTGACCCAGAGGCAAGTCCTGTTTTCCACTGTCCTCAAATCTGATGTCCTTTTTTAATTCAGAAACAGGCATCTAACCGTTTCTGATTAAAAAAATGGCTTCACAAATTCTGTGCATAAACAACGTGCAGCTACAAATGATGGGTCCTGCTGTCACTGGCACAACAAATGTGCTCAAGGCTGCCTCTGCCGCGAATGTCCGGCGAGTGGTGGTTGTGTCATCCATAGTTGCCGTTGAGATCAGCCCGAAAGATTGGCCTGAAGGTAAGATCCGAGATGAGAGCTGCTGGTCAGACAAAGAATTCTGCAGGAGCATTGAGGTAACCTGTACTGCTAACTTCTGCATTAGAGTACGCACAGCCAAGATCTGTTTTTTTTTATTTGGACAAATTGCAAGATCTGCTTAGTCGATTTGCTGCCATGTGTACTCCAGAGCTGGTACCCGGTCGCCAAGATCCTCTCAGAAGAGGCGGCGCTCGCATACGGGCGGCAAACTAGGCTCGACGTGGTGACTATCAATCCAGGGTTGGTGTTCGGCCCCCTGCTACAGCCGACGGTTAACACAAGCATCCAGTTCCTCATCTACTTCCTCAAAGGTTGACACGACACTCACCAAGGCGTCGCTTTCTATTTGTCTCCAGATCCATTCAGAGCTCACAGTCGATTTGAATTTGACACGAGCACCACCTTATTATAAATCTTTTGAGCGGCGATGCAGGAGGAACCGACCTGGTGAGGAACAAGCTCTGGCACATCGTCGATGTCCGTGACCTCGCCGACGCGCTGCTGCTGCTCTACGAGGTGCCTGAAGCAGCCGGCAGGCACATCTGCGCGCCTCATGTTATCAGTGCTCGCGACCTGCTGGACTTGCTGAAGAGCATGTACCCTGAGTACCCTTTCATTACCAAGTAAAAGTCTCGCTTATTATTAAAAAAATACGAAAAAATGCTACTCTTCCATTTTGTTAAACATTGAATCTGGTGTCCAATTGGTTGGCAGGGAGGGCATATGTGATAGAGATCACCCAGCACCGATGACTTCTGACAAGCTAAAGAAGATCGGGTGGAGCTGCCGGCCGCTGGAGGAGACGATCCTGGACACAGTCGAGTGCTGCCAGCGGGCTGGGTTTCTTGACGATGTGGCTGGGGAGACTCCCTGTCGTTTCCCTCCTATTTTCAACAAAATTTAGCCTCGGCAAAAGTATGGATTGTGATTATTGCCTATGCTTTTGCTTATCTTATTGTGGACAAGCATCAGCTTTTAAATAAACTTCATTGCATGCTGTTGTATTCGGTGGTGCTGCTATGTTTGTATTGAAAGTTCATTCGAACTTGTCAGACTTTATACGTGTTCAATTTCCACATAAAATGCATGAAACACCCTTAGTATGTATGAGGTTGTTCCGATTCTTGTCCCAATTTTGTTTCTTATTTCTTATGAAAAGCATGGAAACCTTTTGGATCTTGGGACAACTATTTCTTTGTAAGTTTTTGTTTCTCTTGTGGTCATGTACCAGATTAGGTTTTAACTCTGTCGTCGTAATTTGGTGATGCTATTGTGTGTCTCTGATTGCATTGATTGGATTGGCTGTATGAACTAAGTTCTGTGGTCCTAAGCTGCTCCAACAGCCTCGCCCCCACCCCACACCACCGCACGGTGGCTTTGGTGGCGGTGCCCAAAACCCTAGCAGTTGTCACCTCTTCGCTCTCCCTCTCTGTCTCCCTATGTCAGGAGGAGAGCACTCAGATCCATGGGGAGGTAGCATTCAGCCATGGCGACGCCACAAGAGACATCTGTGGTAGGGCGCGTCATTTGGTGTCACTCACCAATGTCAACGCGTGTCCAACCTTCATGAGCTTGGCCAGTGGTTCAATAAGTGCCCACGACACCTCGTCTCTTGACTTGGTCTATCCCTGATCTTGACTCTGGTCAACGTCGTCTTCATCACCCATGTACTCTTACTCTTCTATGTGTCCAATGTGAGCTGCCCATGGTCCCTCCTCGGCCTTTTGGTCATTTGGTACAAGCCTTCTCGTCCATCCTTCACCGCTTCTTAATCAATTACACATGAACTACTCTCTTGATCTTCTTCATTGTTTGTCAACCACCAACGTGCACCCAACACCTACACATTCACAAGCTAACAGGCATGTTACACAACACACTCAGTGACCCACCAATCAGTAAACAAAGCCAATTAGTTAGGGAGCTGGGGTGCTGAGCCTAAGCTTCGGTGCCCCCAAGGGCCTGGAACTAGATAAATCCGGTGGCCTTCAAAACCCTCCAGAGCAACCACTCTTTCAAACATAATTTCAAATGCAGTGACTCCAATTGAGTCCCAAGGGACTACAACACATTTAGCACTTGAGTTAGTAGCATTTTCAAAAACGTTTTCCAAAGCTTTTCACTTGCTTCCTTAGCACGTCACTAGGTCTAATACATATGCAAAGTTAGTTCAATCTAGTGACATTAGATAACCATAATTGCTTTAGAGATCTCCTCTTAATAGTGTGACTATCTATCCTAAGCTCGACCGTGCACCTTGGCTGGCCAAACAAAACCCCTATTGCATATATATTTGTCTTCAGGCTTGTTTCCATCTCAATTTTCACTTCTTTTCCAATGTTGAGCACTTGCTTCATGTCATGATCATCATCTCCACCATCTCCTAGCCTTGCTCAACTCCTTCATGTGGACCTAGATCAATCATCTCTATTGAAAGCATTAGTCCACTAATTGTCACCCTATTACCAAAACCAAACTAGGGCTTTCAATGTATTACCTAATTCAAATTTGGTCAGGATGTCACAGTTTCTTTCAATTGAACCGTACTTGTTGTGGTGCTCCTCTAATTGCAGGTTTCTCGGTGGCCCACCGATAAATTATGTACATGTTCAGTTTTTGGGCTCATTTTTTCCTTAAGACTAGGCTAATTCTATTATAAACTGAGTGATGTTTCTGCCATCTCTTTTGAGGAAAAAGATGGAAGAAAACTTCCATACGAAACTGAGTGAAAGGTGCACTTTATTCCATATAGAGTACATCATAAACCACACATTTATTTGAAATCAACCACTCTCCATTGAACACCAACATTATTGGTGTGTGATTAGAACACATATCCAACAATGTTCTAAGTGTAATTAGGTAACACTAGAAGCAATGGAGAGTTTCCTTCATTTTTCTATAGCCATATGAAAAAGGTGAGGAAGACAGCAAGGGCATCCCTCAACATCTTGTAGAAGCGCCATCTTCTCATAACTTTCAACACTATCCAGTAATGTTTCCTCTAGTGTCTTGCTTGGTTTCCAGCCCAAATTCTTCAGTTTCACCGACATAAGTGGCGTAACTATAGAGTTAGGAACCAAATCATTGCCGCTGCAGCAAAGAGATATAAACCATGTAAAATAACAGCTATCCATTAAAATTCTACCCATAGATGTGTGGTAAGAGATTCATCAGTTTACATAATTGTAATTAGGATGAGCCTTTTTCAGTATGTTCACCAGATCTATTGCACTGATGCAATTTGGCGCGCAGATGTATCTCCTGGCTGATTTCTCTTTCTCGTATACCAGAAGCAAAGCATCAACCACATCACGGACATCAACTATGCGCCAGGGAATGTTCTTCATCACAGTAGGACCTCCTTTAACCAAGCTAATGAAATTTCAGTGTATTGTACTTTTTCCATACTTTTAAGAGCATGAAGCATATAGTCTAGTGTAGCTCAGTGCATAGAGCAATTAAAAAAATAGAATCTGAGTAGCACTAGGGTTATTACGCTACTACATAGGGATAATTATTATTTTTCTGCTTCAGATTTTTATCTATGTTCCGCTCATAAAAAAAGTTAGCTATGCCATGATTCAAAGCTGGAACCATGAGAGATGAAATCCGGATGCCAACCCCCAATTTTTTGCACGTAGCAAGTTACCAATCACACATTATCCACGTGAAATATATGTGTATACATTTTTTAGATCCGAACCCCACTATCTTTCCCTTATTTGGTTAATCCATCCACGTATACTTTATTATTGATTAAAATAGGAGTTTTTTTTTCCTTTGGACCCTTGCTGGCTAAAATTTAGGATGATTATTTTGTCATCTCAATGACTTAAAATTAAGATAAGAAGTTACATCGATAGCTATAAAATTAATATAAGCCTTTCATTGTTTAAGTATGAATACTTTATGAAAATTTTAATATCTCACTATGAACTATTGTATACGAAAGGACAGATGAGCATGCAATGATTTTTTATATAGTTTGGGCCTGCCTAGGGATGATGGCTTGTTTTGTGGTCCACTCTATTACAATTGTGAGAGCAATGCATCTAGAACTAAACCCTAAGAGCTTCTATGTCCCAAGAGGAATCAGGTATTACATTTAATAGGACGCAATGAACCACCGTGCGCTGCCTTAGTTGGGTATGGACTCTTACTCTTTATCCGGCTAATCACAGGAATTTCTTCTTCAACTGTGTATGCATGATTTTTTTTTGTAGATTGAGTTTAATTTGCACCTTTACGTACTTTTGCTACAATTTACATCTATAGATGCACAATGGATGTTTCAAGGGGCTTTCACGATTGCTACAATTTACATTTCAAAATTTTCGGAAACTTCTAAGTACATGCATGCTTCAAGGGGCTTTCACGATTGCACGGAAGGGGTGGTTTGCATAAAATATTTTGCCCTAGAATATTGATGTGTCTAGGGCTCTACTCAGTCCATAACCTAAAATGATTAGTAATGTGGTATTCCATTTAATGATAGTTTAGGTGAGTAAACTAACACTATCATCAGTCTATTAAACTAGTATACAGTAATTCTAGCTAAAAAAACTCCAGCCAAATAAAGTTGGTTGTTGCTGAATGCAACTAATTTTTCTAATAAATAACAAGAAAATTTAATATCTGTGATAATCCTAATTACTAACAAGAAATAGCAGAAAATAACAACGAATATGATGCAACCTTTAATAATGTATAGGAGGAATTCATGGCTAACATTGACCATAGGCCGTAGGAGTGGTCCTAAAGCCATAGTAGGGCAAACTGTAATGACATTTAGTCCATTTTTCTCTGCATATTCCAGGGCTGTCTTTTCAGCAATAACCTTGGCAACCATATACCAGTCATGCCAGCAAAACCAGGTTAGTCCTAAGTAAAACCACCCTATGCAACAATAATTAACAATAAGAATATGTAATGATAAACATAAATTTGTTATTCTTGTGCCAACATGCACTCTGTGGATGGACAATTTCTTTAGTGTAACCGTGAAGAACATAGAACTTTGACTCTCCAACAGAGATATCAGTGCGTCTTATTCAAGACCCAAGTTGTGGTCAAAACGGGAGTACCAAAGGGATAAACGACTAAACCTAGTATACCTGACTTTGCCCATTATGTGAGTCGTGTGGAGGTGGAGCTATTCTAGTTTGTGCTTATTCATCATTCTACCCGAGTAGCTTCCTAATCGCGCAGTTCTATATAGGGTTGGAACAAAGCAGAGGGATTATATTATTATTATGGGCTCAAGCTTCCCAACCCACCACCTAAGCCTAGCCCACCCTCTACACTCTAGAACACAATGGAGAGGAAGGACAAGGTAGAGAGAGAGAGAGAGAGAGAGAGAGAGAGAGAGAGAGAGAGATTAATTAATTATTAGTAGTAGAAGAGAGGAGGACAGAGGAAGGAGATGAACCCCTCCTTGCATCTGGCACTAGCACCAACCTCATTCTTTTTGCAGAAGTTTATGTCCGACCAGCACTCCTCGTCTTTGGGTCTATCTTGAGGCCAATTTGGGTTGAAATGAACAGCGGCGGTGGACGAAACCACAATAACCTTCTGAACATTATTAGCCGAGCAAGCCTGAAGAATGTTTAAGGTACCTTGCACAGCAGGAGCCGGTACTTCTGACTGCATGGTTTATGGTAAAAATATATATAAGAAATCTTCTATGTATAAACAGCTCAGAACGACACAAAATTCAAATAAAAAATTGCATCTTGGTATCAATAAGTCAGTGAAACTATGGCCGTGAGAAAACATAAAATCTGGATTGTACACTACTCTCAGTCTTACACTCTTACTATTGCTAATTGGAGCCCCCAAAAAAGCCTACACGTTAATCTTAAAAGACGTGATAGGAAAACAAGAGAAATCTTGAAAATTTTCAACAAAAATTAGAAAGATTTAGCCGTTTCATGGGCAAAATTTCAATCATGGATCGATGACAATAATAGCCACACTGGTATGTTTTAAAAAACTTACCCATATATACCATTATTACATATAGTTTAAAATACCCCTAACCTTCAACTAAATTACCAACCGCCACCATTATGTAAAATAATCTAAAGTAACCTCTCTAATCCTATCTAAATTGCCTATGTATGTCATTATAGTTATAAGAACAATATAAAGCAATCCCCTTTTTTTATCTAAATCATCCACATAAGTTTTTATTATAATTAACTTAAAGTAACCTTGAATCTGAATTACCTACACATGTCATTATAAACAAAATTCAAAATACTTATAAGATATATAATGCTTCTAAGTTACTTACTTCTATCATTCTTAATATAGAAACAACTAGTCCAAGGTATGCATGTGTAGTATGTGTCACTTGCAGACCTTATACATGCATATAAATGAATCGATGAGCATGTTGACTTTCAAGCCAAATACAAGTCGAGTCAACCCATCAGATAGTTGACTCGATCCATAAAAATAAGGTCAACGGGACATAGTGACTGGTTTCAAAGTCCAAAATAGATCAATAGGAATGGATCTACCCAATCGTCACATAACAATTTTTTTTAGAAGCCATACGACGCACTTTATTGATTATCAAATAGGATTACATCGTTTACAAGACTCTCAAGAATAAAATCAGGGGGTTCATCGACCTAAATACAAATTTCTTTTGCTGATAAAGATACTTTCGCTAACTCGTGCGCCACCTTATTTGCTTCTCGATCGCACTTCTCAAGAGATATTGCTTCAAAGTTCTGCCATAGCTGGAAACATTCATCAAAGATTGGTGCCCCCGCTGTAGATGAGGTGCCACTTTTCATAGTGTCCATAACCTCCGTGCAGTCTGAATGAATGATGAAGCCGCTGCATCCGATGTGTTGAGCAAGTAGCAGTCCTTCTTTCAGTGCCATTGCTTCCGCCATTGGGGCATCAACCACATGCTCCCTGTAAGTGTAGGAGCCTGCAATGAAGGAGCCATCCGAATCCCTTATGATGATCGTTCCTCCATCCCCATATTGTTCTCTGAAACTACCACCAACATTTATTAATAACTTCCCTGTTGGAGGTTTTTTCCATCGCTCTCTTTGTCTGACAGTTTTTCTCATCACTCTTTGGTAATTAGTGGCAAGAGTAGCTATAGAGAGGGCTGATCGCACCGGGGGCTGGATCGGTTCGCCGTGAACAAATTTTTGACGTTCCCACCAAATGTACTAGCCACCCGTTAGGATCAGTTCAGCCAGACCAACAGAGTTCAGCTTTTCAAGCGGCCGAGAAATCTTGATCAAATCAGCAACAAGCACTGAACCCGATCTATCTGATTCTAGAACTCTTTCCAATTTCCTCCATACTCCAAGACTCTGCCATATCTCCTTTGCACGGGAGCAAGTAAAAAGGAGATGTTTTATATCCTCACAGTCATCTGGAGTTTTCAATATGTCTATTTGCAAGAATCCCCTTGCACGGTAAGTCACCATGCAACACTCTCCGACCAAAAATTTTGATCTTGCTTGGGATTTGCAATTGCCATAGTTTTTCCCATACTTTCTCATCGCCTATTCCACTAGCTTGTTCCTGAATCAGGTTTCCTCTAAACTTGTACATCCATTGTTGATGATATGCAGACTAGAACAAGTCTCTGATCATTTGTTCATCCCAATTCCTGTCGACAGGGTTTATCAATTCCTCCGCATTAGTTATCAAATTATTTCCTCTAGGGGTCAAAATTTCCAAGTTGGGACGGGATGGGATCCAACAATCTTCCCAGATTTTAATTTGGGAACCATCTCCAACTCTCCAAATGTATCCTCGATTAAAACACTCCAAACCCGCCAAAATGCTTTGCCAAGTGTATGAGCTTCCTCTCTTCGGTTTAGCCTTTAACAAGTTACCATCCGGATAATACTTTGCTCATAGAATCCTAGCACATAGAGAGTCCGGCTCAGCTAGTAGTCTCCAGACTTGCTTGGCTAACAAAGCCAGATTAAAACTTTCCAAGTCTCTAAAACCCATTCCACCTCTTTTCTTCGGGATGCAAAGTTTCCACCATGCCTTCCAGTGAATTCTTCTATGGTCATCTTCATCACCCCACCAGAATTGTGATATGGCGTCTGATATCCCTTTACAAATTTTGTTTGGGATTTTAAAAACCATCATCGCATATACTGGTACGGCTTGAGCGATAGACTTTATAGGAATCTCTTTACCTCCCATGCTTAATAGCTTCTCCTTCCATCCCTTTGTTTTAGATCGAACACGATCAATTAGATGTTGAAAACAATCACTGCGATCTGCTCCTACCAATGCAGGGAGACCCAGGTATTTGTCGTTCAGCGATTCTGTCATGATATTCAGGGATTGGCACACCTCTAATTTATTTGATACAGAGGTGTTCTCACTGAAGAAGATACTTGATTTTGCATCACTCACCATCTGCCCTAAACTTGCACAATAATTGTCTAGCAGATGTTTCAGATTATCAGCATTTCTCTTATCTGTGTGAATCAAGATCGAGGAATCATCTGCAAATAAAAGATGGGATACTTCTGGTGCATCTCTACAGACCTGAATTCCCTCTATATCTCCCCTTTGTTTTGGCCCCCTTCAGCAGACTTGAGAGGCCTTCAGCCACAAACAGAAACGGGTAAAGGGATAGAGGATCACCTTGACGTAGTCCTCTTGTTGGTGTGAACACCCCTATCTCCATCGAATCGAACCTGACATTATATTTCACTGAGGACATGCAAGTCATGATCAGCTGCACCCATCTTCAGTTAAAACCCATTTTTATCATAATTTTCTCCAGAAAATTCCATTATACTCTATCATAAGATTTATGCATATCCAACTTTATAGCACAAATGCCTCGCTTACCACATTTCTTCTTCATTCTATGAATACTTTCATAGGCAATAAGGATATTATCTGTGATAAGCCTCCCCGGTACAAAAGCACTTTGATGATCACTAATAATCTCTGGCAAAATCACTCTCAGTCTATTCGCTAGCATTTTTGAAATGACCTTATACACCACATTACAAAGACTGATTGGATGAAATTGTGACACCAAAGTTGGATTATTTACCTTGGGGATCAAAACAATTGTTGTGTCATTCCAACTATCTGGGACTTTACAACGGTTCACTGCCTCCAAAACTTCGGCTACTAAGTCATCACCCAATAGATTTCAGAACCTTTTAAAAAATACTGCCTGCAGTCCATCTGGACCCGGTGCCTTGAGATCTCCTATTTGAAAGAGAGCCTTCTTTACTTCCTCGTGTGTTCATGTCGTACGTTACACAGTGCTGCACATCTGTCAGAACGGCTGGATCAGGCTCACCCAACTCCGAGGTAAATAAATTACCAAAGTAGTCTCGCACAATGGAGCACATCGTCGCCCCATCTTCCTGGATTGTTCTGTTATGATCAGCTAAACCTTTTATGGTATTCTTCCTCTTACGTTTGGATGCATAGTTTAGGAAGAAACTAGTGTTTCTATCTCCATGCTTCAACCAGTTTGCTCGAGCTCTTAACCTCCTTATCCCACTGATGTAATTCTTCGTGCACTTCATTTACTTTGTCCATTAGCTTGGGCCCTTCCCCACGTGCTGCTGCTCTTTCCCAAGCTATTTTAATAATTTCTTCCACTGTGTCCTCCTGTAACCATCGAGCCTCGAACCTCCTTTAATGGACTGCTTGGCCCCCATGAGTTCCCCGTAGGTAATTAGCATCCATCAAAATTGGGTGGTGATCAGACCTTGTCATCTCGCAATTAGTCAGAGCCGCTTGAGGAAAGAGGTCCGACCATTGCACATTAGCCACCACTCTATCAAGTCTTTCCCTGAGTTGTCCTCGCCGCCAAGTAAAGCGATCCCCCAGGAAACCCATGTTATTAAGATTACATTCTGAAAGCACATCATGAAAAGTGACTTTATTTATTTATTTTTTGAATAAACCCCGGTTGGTCATTACTTATAAGCACATATGTGCTTGGAAGTAGATCGGAAAATATCATACTTTAAAAGTAAAAATTGATAAAATTAAAATTATGGTTCACTTGCCAACTTATTTATTTGATACATTGCTAATAACCTTAATGTGTTACTAAGGTACTTTTTTTAGGCTATATTTGGTTCTGGGAGTTGCCATGTCTGGTATCAACACATCCGACATGGATTCATTCATGGTAGGATCGAAGTCGTTCGGCGGTTTGTGAAGGAGCAAGTCAATCACTGTGTTTATGCTGGTGTAGGGAATCATCTGGTGACGGACGACTCGACTCTGTGCGCCAAATCAAACATTATGTTATGTTTATATTAGGCTTGGACACAGGTTCTGCATGGACCCACTCCCCAAACCAAACATATATATTGTTTAATCTTATATCTTATCTTTTCAAAAACTGTCTGTTTTAATTCAATAAAAGCACAGTAGGGGCTTCCCTCCTGTTTTTATCAAAAAAAAAAAAATTCACAGTTATTGGTATAAAATGTTTGGGCCGACACATACTAACCAATGGGTCAGAGGGAGCATATAGTTTAAGCAAAATGGATCTAACCTATGTCCCTAAAATTGATCTTATTAAGGCCAAGGGGCCAGGTAGATCCATTCGCATCCTATCTAGCTGAATCTAAGGTTCCAAGTAAATACACGCAGAGCATATACGAAAACTGCGATGCAAAGGTGAAACATGTTAGTATATAGACGGAAAAGTTATATAAAGGAATCTGTAACTGCTGTGCAGCCGATCACAAAGCCAAACTAAGCAATGAACCTCTCGCAAAAAAAAATGTCAAAGCAACGAACCAAGTGGTACTGGCACTTGCCTCCGGATCAAGAACCTTATCTGTGGGCACCGGACAGTCAAGATGGAAGACCCCCTGGCACCCGGAGACTGCGGCAGCCAGCGCGTTCTGGTCGAGCACGTCGGCCTTGAAAGCCGGAGATTCTCCGAGGCCCCTTCCAGCCGCCCCAGGTGGGCGTTCTTGGGATCACCTGAAATATATCGTACGTCGGCCGCGATTAGTCCTGCACCTCGGCCCGGAAAGACAGCGGCGGCTGGTGTGTGCGGCGACTGACGGGACGGGGTGCTTACGCGGGTCACGGACGGTGGCGTGGACGACGTAGCCGCGGGAGAGGAGGAGCTTGACGAGCCACGAGGCGATGTACCCGCCGGCGCCCGTCACGCACACCACCGTCGTCTCCCCGCTCCAGCGAGCTCCCTCCGTGCGTCCGGCCATCTTGCGTGTCCAGTGCAACGTGCAAGGCGCCCCTGCACCGGTTATTACTTATTAGGATGTGCCAAATTTATTTGTCAACTCACGATACTCGTGTGGTTAAAAACAACTGAAAACATATATATATATATATATATATATATATATATATATATATATATATATATATATATATATACACACACACACATTTTGCTTATAAATAAATTTTAGCAAATTGCCCCCTTTGGGCACATGACGTTTTGAAAACGCCCGTGTCCATAGAATGATTAAACCATTTACCTTACGCGTATATTTACGCTACTAAAAAACCGGGGATCACTGCTGGTTCCAAAATCATCATCTCTGCCGGTTTTTTAAACCTGCAATGCATTATTGATAGTGATGTCTGGAGGTAACATTGTTGGGCTCATAACTAGGAGTGATGCAGGTTTCCTCTAAATGAAAAAGAAGAAGAAAGAAAAAAAGTACCCGTTGTTGCCGTCCCTTCACCACCGTACCACCATCAGATCCAACACCCGGCTTGCCGAATCTGGCCTCCTCGCACCTCGCTACCTGGTAGCTCACTATTGCCGTCGCTCACTCTCCAAACATGCCGCCACTGCTGCTCGCTCACCGTGCACGCACCACCGTTCACTTGCCCTCCCCCGCTACCGCCACATGGGGTGGAGAGAAAGTGAGAGAGAGAAAGAGGTGACCCTAAGCACCCGCAATGGTATAAGCTAGCTACTAGTTCTTAGCCAACTTCTTCGATAGTGTTAACTTTAGCAATACTAGCTAATAACATGAATAACCCGTATGACACTCTCACATGATCTTAGAATGTGTGTACTAAGTCTAGCTCTTGATAAAGAGCTAGCTTTTCTCTCTCTTCTATTAAAATATAAAAAAATGTTTAGAGCTAGCTTATAAGTCACCCATTGTGTTGCAGGTGCCCTAAGTACTGTCTCATTCCAAATTATAAGATGTTTTGCCTTTTTTAGATGTATCAAAAAAGTGCTAATGTATCGAAAAGTCACCTCTATCACCTATTCTCTCTCCTTTTCTCTCCCTATGTTAGCTCAGGATCCAAATAAGTATGGACTAACAACTAGTTGGCTATTGAATCTTGACATTTTTTTGAATTAGCCAATATATAAATCATGAACACCATGATAAGAACTTCAGCTGGTTCCCTTGCAACGGCCGTGCCGTGGTTGTACAACTATCTAATTACCTATGCTATTTCTGGTTGGGACAAGTTTTTGAATGTCAAATATCTTTTCCTTCAGAAGACCGATCAATTTCTTTTTATCCGTGTTGTAACACGGCTTCGGCGGGTGACGAAGGCCTCCGACAGCATGGTGTCGCTAAGGCGTCTTCGACCGTCTTGGGGCAGAGACCTGGCGCTGACTAAAGGAACTTTCCTGGCTATGCTCGTAGGGCACTACACGAGGCTCGACAGGCTTGTCGCGAATTCCGCCCAGGCCGTGCGCTGAGACCTCCGACCTGTGCTCAGGCGGACGCCGCCCCGCTTCGGCTCACGGGCGCCTCCGACCATGAGGGCGGAGGCCGCCTTACCTCTGAACTAATTAAACAAACAATCTTGCCTAAGTGTGTGCAGGTACTCAAGCGCAGGCGCCCGTGGTCCGTGCGAGTGCGCCAGCATGGCCCCCGCGTGGCCGGGCAGAGACCCACGGTTGACGTCTCCGACCGGACCGGCGGAGACCCGCCAAGGTGACGGCGCGCCCCCGATGACGTAGGCCAGCATCGGGAACCACGGCCCCCGCGCGGCCGGGCGGAGACATACGGACGATGTCTCCGACCGGACCGGCGGAGACCCGCCAAGGCGACGGCGCGCCCCCAAAGACGGAGGCCAGCATCGGGAACCCGAGTCTTTGGGCCGAAGATCGAAGTACGGTGGGCCGGCCGCTTATGGAGGCCCGTTACTTGGAGACGGCGTGGCGGGATTGCCCCGCAAACGAGAGACCAGCGTCGGAATATTCCAGGAATGTACTGTAGCAGTTGAGGGGCATTGTAATAAATTCCGCCAGGAAGTAGTTGAGCCCTATAAATAGGGAACAGTTGTAACCGTGCGGGTGGTTGGTGCAAGAATTAATGAAACCCTAGTTTTGCGTGCCATTTCCTTACTCGCCCATCTATCGCGCTTGTTTCCCGTGCCTCCGCCGGGAGGAGTGGTGTAGCAGGCGGAGACCTCTACTTCCTCCACACCGTCTGAGAGGCGGAGGCCTCTGCCTCCTCCACACTGTCTGAGACCGCCAGTCTCAACATTGGCGCCCACCGTGGTTTGGCCAAGGCAAACCAACGATGGCAGGGAAAAGAAAAACCACCACCAGAGCAGCAGCGACCACGGGTCAGCGAGGAAGGCCTAGGCGCAACACTCGTAGCACCTACGCAACCTCGCCAGTGGAGGATGACACCAGAGCAGATGCCCAGGGTCAACCACCGGAACCCCAAGATCCAGAGATTCAAGATCCGGAGGCCCAACCAAACTCAGTCACAACACCCGAGCAAGAACTACAACAGCTGCAAGCACAGTTGCAAAGAGCGCAACAAGAGAGGGACAGAATGGCAGCAGCATTCGTAGCTAATCAGCAAGCTATTCAAGCGTCAGCACAAGCAGCAGAAATAAGGCAGCAGTTGGTAGTCCTACACGCTGAGATGCTAAGTATGCAGCATGCAGTACTAGCGTTAACCTCCGCAATCCTAGCCTCCACAGCAACACCAACTGCAACCATGCTACAAGGCCCTATGCTAGTGATCAGCCAGCCCACGATGCCACCTCAGCTGATGCGGAGGCCTATCAATCCCAAGTCCCCACTCTCTGAAGGCATACAACAGTCGCCATGGCCAACAACGTACAAGCCAATCACACTACCAAAGTTCAACGGAAAGACAGACCCCCATCAGTTCATTATGAGTTACGAGGCAGCAGTAGCCTCCGCCGGCGGAGACGATGTCGTCCTGGCAAAGTCATTTGTTATTGCCGCCGAAGGTGACGCGTTGGCTTGGTATTCCATGCTCAAACCCAGCACAGTCTATTCCTGGGAAAATCTCTGGGACAAGATATTGGCAAACTTCAAGGGGCTAGCAGCACAGTCGCTGACATCCACAGATCTGTTCCAATGCAGACAAATGCAGGGAGAGACACTACACGACTACTTTCGGAAATTCGTGCAACTAAAAGCGAAGGCACCAGACGTCCTAGAAGAGATCGCCATTGAAGCAGCGATCAAAGGGCTCCGAATCGGGCCGTTCGCAGCACACCTAGCAAGAAAGTAACCAACTTCCATACAGCAGTTGTACGACGAGTTCGAGAAGTACTGCAGATCAGACAATGACCTCCGGAAAAGGCTGGAGGAGCAGGGTCAAAACAGACAGCAAAACAACAGCAAAAATTCCCAGAAAACCTATACGAACCAGAATGCATCAAATCAGAAACCAGGCCAGGGGCAAGTGCTCAGCATCGAGGGTCAACCTCACCCCGAGCAAGGGCAACAGGCAGCGCCAACACGGCCGGAGACCCAGACAGGGAATCAAGGTCGGCAAGGTTACCAAGGCAAAAACTAGAACAGAAACCAAAGCCAGAAACAACACAGGTCATATTGCGTTTTCCATGGCGAAAACGCAGGGCACAGCACCAAAGATTGTCCGGAGACAAAAGAAACACAGGAAAGGATGAAGAACAAGCAGACTGCCCAACCTCTGACATAGCAGAGCGCAAGAGAGGTCAACACCACCTACACAATCGGCCACAAGCAGATCGCCCCAATGTACCCAAAGACTAAACGCAACCCAAATACATCCCTACACACCGCCTCCTTATTATTACCCAAACTTCCTACCAAAGATGGCGGTCATCGCCATGAAGAATTTCCTCCGTGAGCTACTACAGGTCGGAGGCAAGCCTGACCTACATAAACCCAAAATCTCCCCATATAACCTACCTCGAAACAAACCCACCGGAACAAAACCAAATAAGGTTCGAGCCTCCGCCGCAACAACACCACATGCACCAACTGCCTCCGCCACCACCTCACAACCAACCCCCAACACCAAAAAACGAGCCAAACCCAGAAAACCAAGTCAACCCTCATGGAGCACTGCCAACAATAGGCATGATATTGCCAATCGCCGGAGGATCATCAATGGAGTTTCAAACAAAAAAGCAGAAAAAGGATCACCTCCGCCTGGTAAACAATGTAGCAGTCCAAGGCCCAACGAAACACACAGATTGGTCCAGAGTCCCAATCACCTTCACAGAAGATCTCCAGCTAGAGAGCTACCCTCATGCGAGACGCAAATGGTGATCAAGACCAACATAGCAAAGATGGGAGATAAGCGAAATCTTGATTGACACCGGCGCTTTAGCAAATATCATCTTCGCAAATACCTTCGACCAAATGAAGCTCAGCAGAAATCAACTACAGCCCTCCGAATCCCCTTTAATAGGATTCGGAGGCAAGCAGATACAAGCATTAGGAAAAATCTCACTCCTAGTGTCGTTTGGAACCCAAGCAAATGCTAGAACCGAGTACATAACCTTCGACGTCGTCGATCTGTATTACCCATACAATGCCATCTTGGGCAGAGGATTCACAACCAAATTCAACGCAGCCCTGCATATGGCCTACCTGTGCATAAAAATACCAGCACTCCATGGTATTATCACAGTCCGAGACAGTCAGAAAGAAGCAAGAAACATAGAAAAAGCTATCTACAGAGCCCAAAGAAACATCAATGCAGTCGAGTCGGCAAACAAAGAACTAGAGCCTCCGGATATGCCTAGAGGAAAAATAGATATGGCAGGACAAGAAGAGACAAAGCTGATCCCTCTAGAAAAGGAGTTACCAGACAGAAAAGTAACAATCAACTCACAATTGAGTAAGGCAGAGGAGGAAGAGCTCATGGAAACTCTAGTAAAAAACAAGGACATCTTCGCCTGGTCAGCCTCCGACCTCCAGGGAGTTAGCAGGGACATCATACTGCACGAACTGGATATCAATGAAAACATGAGACCAAGAAAGCAGAAACAGAGAAAAATGTCGGAGGACAGAATCCTAGCAGCAAAGGCGAAAGTGCAAAGATTGCTAGATGCAAAAGTCATCAGGGAAGTCAAGTATTCAGAATGGCTTGCAAACGTAGTACTGGTACCAAAGAAGAATGGTAAAATGAGAATGTCCATAGATTTCACAGATCTGAATAAAGCTTGCAAAAAAGACCCTTTCCCATTGCCAAGAATAGATGCCTCCGTCGACAAGGCAGCCAGATGCCACAGGTTCTCTCTCCTCGACTGTTTCTCTGGGTATCACCAAATCTGGATGAAAAAAGAAGACGAAGACAAGACAAGTTTCACCACTCCATTCGGGACATATTACTACACCAGAATGCCAGAGGGCCTCAAAAATGCCGGAGCAACCTTTGCCAGAATGACAAAGGAAGTTTTGGGATCACAAATAGATAGAAACATCATAGCCTACGTCGACGACATAGTGGTCATGAGCAAGAACAAGAATGATCATGTCTCCGACTTACATGAAACCTTCACCAACCTCAGGACAGCTGGCCTCCGCCTCAACCCAGAAAAATGTATATTTGGAGTCACAAAAGGAAAGATGCTCGGTTATATAATAAGCAGCGAAGGCATCAAAGCGAACCCGGACAAAACCAGAGCAATAATGACAATGGCAGTGCCCAAAAGCAAGAAAGAAGTGCAAAAGCTGACGGGAAGAATAGCAGCGCTCAATAGATCCATCTCAAAATCAGCAGAACGCAGCCTACCCTTCTTCCAAGCCCTGAGGGGCAGAGGCAACTTCAAATGGGGGTCCAAGCAGTCGGAGGCATTTCATAAATTGAAAGAGTATCTGGCAAACTCACTGATGGTCTCCATCCCAGAATCAGACAGCCACCTATTGCTGTATGTGGCGGCCTCCGACCATGCAGTCAGCGCAGTCTTAGTCCACGAGCTAGAAAAAGAATCAGGCAAAACTCAAAAACCAGTTTATTTCATCTTAGAAGCACTGGCTGGAGCCAAGCTAAACTACACAGAGGTAGAGAAAGTTGCCTATGTAGTACTGATGGCATCAAGAAAACTAAAGCATTATTTCCAAGCACACGAAATCTCAGTTCCAACATCGCTGCCACTCCAAGACTTGCTCAGAAACAAAGAAGCCTCTGGCAGAATAGGCAAATGGGCTACAGAGCTATCACAGTTTGGTATCTCGTATGTCCCCAGAACAGCAATCAAATCACAAGCATTAGCCGATTTTGTAGCAGATTGGACACCTCCGACAGAGCCCAAGGTGCAACCAACAACCCAAGGCTGGATAGCATTCACGGATGGAGCCTGGGGCCAAGCCAGAGCAGGAGCCTCCGCCATCATAACGGCACCCTCCGGCGTCAGACTGAAATACGCAGCAAGGCTAGAGTTCAAATCAACAAACAACATAGCAGAATATGAAGGCCTGATCTTAGCGCTGAGCAAAGCAAAGGCCCTTGGGGCAAAAACATTGACAGTCAAAACAGATTCTCAAGTGGTCACTGGCTAAGTAGAGAAAGAATACACAGCAAGAGAGCCAGAACTCATCAAATATCTATCCGTTGTTAGAAATTTGGAGCGGAGATTCGAGGGCTTCACCCTAAAGCACATCCCAAGATCAAAAAATGCAGAGGCAGATGAATTGGCAAAGGCTGTGGCAAACAACCTGCCACTGCCACCAAACACTTTTTACCAGATCTTGAAGTCTCCGGCAACTACGGAGACATCCAAGGCACTAAAGCCCATACTACACCTGCAAAATGAAGATTGGAGAAAGGCGATAACAGAATTCCTAGAAGGCAAAACAACCGAAGAAGATGAAGCAAAAGCAGCAAGAATACAGGCCAGGGCAAGAAATTAAACAATCATAGATGGTGTACTGTACAAGAAAGGAGTAGTCCAGCCTCTCCTCAAATGCATATCGCAGAGCGAAGGCATAGAGTTGCTTCAAGAAATACACTTAGGAATTTGCGGGTCGCACATTGGCCGTAGAGCTTTATCAGCAAAGGCAATAAGGCAAGGCTTTTATTGGCCAACACACATACAAGACGCAGAGCAGACAATCAGAACATGCAAAGCATGCCAAACATTCTCTCCAGGGCAGTCAAAACCATCGTCGGAGACCCAGCTTATACCTCCGACATGGCCGCTACAAAGATGGGGTATGGACCTGGTCGGCCCATTACCACCATCCCAAGGAGGAAACATATTCGCAGTAGTGGCAGTAGAATATTTTACAAGATGGATAGAGGCAAAGCCGCTGGCGAAGATAACCTCAGAAACTGTCAGAAAATTCTTCTGGCAAAACATCATTTGTAGATTCGGTGTACCGAGGATTTTGATAGTAGACAATGGAAAACAATTCGATTCAGAGAGCTTCAAAGAATTCTGCAAAAGCATTGGGACAAAACTAGCCTTCGCCTCAGTATACCACCCAGAGTCCAATGGTGCTGTGGAGAGAGCAAACAGAATAGTGTTTTCAGCAATATTAAAAACACTACTGGGCCTACGCAAAGGAAAATGGGTAGATGAATTACCTAGAGTGATTTGGTCACACAATACATATATCTCAAGAACAACAGGATTCACACCATTCAAACTGCTTTATGGAGAAGAGGCCATGATGGCGGAAGAAATCAAGCACGAAAGTCTCCGCACAATGAGACAGCTAATGTTGCAAGGTGAAGAATATGCAAAAGAAATAATAGAAGCCATAAGACTGGAAGCAGTCAAAAGCATTGCAAAATATCAGTCCCAAACCAAGAAGTGGAGAGACTCTCAGGTGGTAAGGAAAGACATAAAACACGGAGACCTCATGCTCAGAAGAAAACCCAATGCACAACTTGTTGGTAAACTGCAACCGAAATGGGAAGGCCCATACAAAGCAACGGCAGCAGGCCGCCCTGGCTCTTTCTACTTGACCGACAGCGAAGGTGTCACGACAACCCACACCTGGAATATCGATAGCCTTCGCAGATATTACATCTAGGCAGTGTACCAAAGGGCAACCTCCGCAAATAATAAGCGGAGACCCCTCCGTTCATTTACCTTTCAGTTTTTTTTTCTTCAACCAAAAAAATGTAAAAGAGCCTGTACTCTTTTCCTCACAGGGGAACTCCAAGCGAAGGTGAGGTTTTTAACGAGGCAGACTCAATGTAAAAATCCTCTACAAGTATAAAGAGGTAATCCCCCAAAAGAACGCTTGAAAAGTCCAAAACCGAAAGCGGCCAGCTCTGGCGCCACAATATTCGGTGAACAATAATAAGCACAGGTCCTTTCAAAGCGCCGGCCACAGGCATTGGTAATTTGAAACAACCTCTATGGCCAAACAGGCCTCCGACCCTTGACAAAGACCTGTCCAAATTTAGGCATCAAGGCAGAAATCAACTTGGCCAAACAGACCTCCGACCTTGACAAAGACCTGACCAAATTCAGGCATCAAGGCGAAAACAACCTTGGCCAAATAGGCCTCCAACCTTGACGAAGACCAGACCAAATTCAGGCATCAAGGCAAAAACAACCTTGGCCAAACAGGCCTCCGACCTTGACGAAGACCTGAACAAATTCAGGCCACAAGGCAGAAAACAACCTCGGCCAAAACATGCCTTCGAAATTAACAAAAAACCAACCCAAGCATCAGAGGCAACACCATTATGGCGCCAGAACCAGGAAGAAGGTCTTCGCCATCGAAAAAATCAAAACAAGGACAAGGTCTGACAAAACCCTGTCACTTTGGCACTAGGCCTATTTACTTCAAAAGATCTCAAAAGACACGAATAATACAACCAAGATATAGACCATTAAAGCCAAGATACGTTCCAACAAACAACGTACAAAAAATTTAACAACCAAAAGCCGCCACCCCACTATAAAATGGGTTCCCCCATCGCCCTTAAAACCTCAGTCAGCATAAGGCACAAGGGGGGAAGAAGGCAGAGCACAAACACAAGCCACAGCAACGGCCATGGAGGCAGGGGTCTCCTTAGATATCTAGGTCGGCCGTAGATATTGTACGAAAACTCGTAAAGTCGGAGGCACCAGTAGATGGTCGGAGGCAGTGGGAAAAGAGACAGGAACTACGGCACGGTGATGAATAGCGCAGGCTTGCGGAAGAAGGGGGATATCGCACGAAATCTCGTAACATCCCCCTGACGCTGGAGACCTAACCTGTCATCTCCACAAATGAAAGATGTCCCACGGGTGTGCAGCGTCGGAGGCCCAAACCACCAGACAGCTAAAACACCCAGCTAAAGAAATACCAAAAGTCTCCGCCGTCTGCACAAGCTGCGCCAAACCTCCTATCGGATCAAACACCGATTCAGCAAGCCCCGCCAGGCGGACTTCAAGTACGCCTCCGCCGGTCAAAAAACTGCCAACACTTCTACCCCAGCCATCAAGCAAGTATAGAGAAGGAAAGAACATGGGGCGGAGGTCCTGGCCACCACCTCTGTATCGCGCACGTTCGCCCAAGCAAAGGCCCACAGTGTGCAAGCTCGGGACTAGACGAGATATGTAAACTAGCACAACAGACCTAAGCCCCCGCACAAACAATCAAGAAAGTGAACCTGTTTTGTATTCCATATAACATCAAGTAGCATTCTTACAGGACGCAAACTTACAATAAAATCCTAACTATTGTGGCGGAGGTCCGCGCCAAGCAAGCGCGCGAGTAAACCCAGCACGCTCGTCGTCTATGTCTAACTTAACTGACTCAAACACGTCACGCGCAACGCTGCGCGGAAAAGCCGAACGCCAGTACTCCCAATGCTCTCCGCTCATGAAAATACCGTCGTTGTAGAGATTCAAAGGCGCAACATCTTGCGCAGGCTCCAGATTCGGAACCTGCGCAAGTTGAAAATTTTCCACAAAATCATTCAGAACAAAAGAAACTTTATTCAAAAAAGTCCAACCGGACTGCGATATACAAGTTAAAAGAACTAAATCCTACAAAGAGCCTAGACCTCTGGAGTCCCGGACACTGTAGAAGTCCCAGGAGCAGAGCCCGCACCAAACACGGACGGAGACGGTGCCTGTGGCTTCCGGGCGTCACCACCGCCGATCGTAGCGCTCTTCGGGGCGTTAGCAGAGGTGGAGGCATCACCCGCAGTCGCCGAGCTAGGAATCGGATGAGGCCTGCTTGCCAGACCCTTCTGCGCCTCCTGTTAAAGCACAGACCACAATATCAGCTTCACAGAGCAATAAAAGCCTCCACAGCTTCGCAACAAACAAGGAAAGGGAAAACAACGACAACAAAAGACTACAAATACCTTCGCCCTCTTCTCCTCCGCCAGCTTCCGGGCGGCAAGCCTCCCAAACGGAGCCCAAAAGTACCCAATGAAATTCCTCAAGCTTTTTCGCAAAGTAGGAGAAGTCTCACCAAGCACCTCCGGACCCGGTAGCACACCCCCCAAAATACTCTCAGTATGCGTACACCCGCCGCGCACTAGAAGCTTGGCGTAGTTCGTCACCCCCGCCAGCACCCTGTAGTTCGTGCAGCCGTTCAGCAGATCGGGGAGCTTCGCAAGGTGACGCTTTAGCCATGACTCGAGGGTGTAGACGCTGTCTTCCTCCAGAGGAGCAGAGGTTTCGCCACCGAACCCAGCGACGGTGGCCCGGTACTGGCTAACGGTTGCAGCAAGAACCACCTTGACCGAGTCCAAATGCCTCGTCGTCAAAGTCAGCTACCCCTCCATCGTAGCTGCGGATTCCTTCTCGGAGGCCAGTTCTCGCCGGAGACCCTCGGCCAACTCGTTCGCCTTGCGGGCCTACTCGGCAGCCTTGGCGAGATCGGCCCTCACCACCTCCGTTTCTTTTTCCTTCTCCGCCAGTGAAAGATGAAGAGCTGCAAGGGAGTTGGCCAAACGCCCTTTTTCACCCTCCAGGCGCTCGTTCTCCGCTTTGAGCGCTTCAATCGTAGAATCTCGGTCGGAGACCTCGCGAGTGCAGCGCTCTTCCATAACAACGCCCGTGTGATACCCCTATGACCAGAAAGAAGAAGACCAAGGCGATCAGTAATAAAAATAAAACAAAACAAATGTAAAGGCGAGCATACACCAAAAAACATAAACTGCCGAAGACGAACCAAGCTCTGGTGTTCTAGATGAACACGGAGAAGCTGGAAGAAATCCATGTCCCTCAGACGCTGTTTGAAGCGATCTGTTCAAAGAAGAACAAACAAATACAAAACCTTGAGGTGAGGAAAACAAATCACACAATGAATACAACGACTGCCGGAGACCACCTCCGACGTCTCAAGAACCCCAAGATAGCACTCTTCCCAACCTAAGATAGAAGTGCCGGAGGAGCCTGCGTAGGAAAAAAAACAACAACTCAGGTCAGAGAGCCGATCAGACATAGGCAATAATGAAGAGACCAAGAGACGAGTAAGATAAAAACACTCCACACTCACTTGGACCCGGGCGCCATCGGCCCGCTGCCCCAGCACCAAACTCAAGGCCGGGCAAAGCACGCTTGTTCCTCCGGGTGAGGAGTCCGCCATGACATCACCTGCAAAAGCAACATAGAATACATAAACAAATAAACCGAAAGCGAGAGACAAGAAACACAAAAGTGTGCGCCAAACCAACTTACTCATAAAAAGCCTGTGGTGGGCCGCTGCTTTGAGCCCCTTGGGCGTAAGTTTCGCCCTATCATGCGGCGAAGGACCGAAGGGCCGGCTCGGCGGAGGGCTCGAGGAAGACCGAGCCGCCGGGCCTGCTCTGCCAAGATGGCCTCCGGCGCCCATCGATGGCCTCTCACAGTGGGGGAGACAAAGCAACGGCGGGAGCAAAGCAGGAGCATGCCGCAGTCGCCGACCTCCGTGCCCTCTTGAACTTGAGGACATCCCGCCAAAATGTCGGGCATAGGATTCACGCGCTAGCCTCCGACTGTTCGGCGCCACTCGTGACACCGCAAGGATCGTGTGGGGCGCGGCGCTGGCCTCTGGCCGCCCCGCACCGCTCATAGCGCCGCGCAAAGGACGCACCGAAGCACTAGGAGAGTCGCTATCTCCGCCGCCCGTGACCCGCACGTCCCTTGACGGGACGGAAGAGCTCTGGCCGTCTTCACTGCCGACGGAGGCAACGCCCACACTACCGGACAAAGACGCGGCCGGCGCAATCACCAGAGTGCCGACCTTCTTCTTTTTTGGAGGCACCCATGCAACAGCGGCACCCTTCCTCTTCTTGGACTCGGCCTCTGCCTTAACATTCTTTGCGGAGGCCTTCTTCTTCTTCTTGTCAAGCGAAGCCAGGACCTCCGCAGGAACCTTGCGCTCCCGATAGATGATCCCGAGCTCCTCAAAAACTCGATTGAGCCGCGGCATGGTGCCTGCCACGGCTCTCCGAGACGTGTACTCACGCTCAGAAATTTTGCCGACTAGCCCGATGGTGGCTTCTTCAACCTCGGAGACAAAGCTGTCCTCCGTCACCCCCTCCCCCAAAGACTGGCCAAAGCGGGGGAACGGAATCCCGGCCTCCGGCCCAAAAATGGGAACCGACACCGTTTCCAGTTGAAAGGGTGGATTGTCTTTGCTCAGGGGCCAATAGTTGGAGGCCATTATCTCCTCCACCAGATCACGGCCCCTGGAGTAATGGCACGCCAACGCAAAGGCCCGTTCACAGGCTTCCCTCGCCGGAGACACCGCCTCCGGCGGATCCACGCGCATATGCGGCGCCATCACCTCCATCCTTGAGGTCAGTGGATATTCTTGGACCTCCGCACCATCCTCGGTGGTGCCACAGACCCTATAGGTCTTCACGTAGAACCACTGCTCAAGCCAGCCACGGTCCCATTTGCCTTTCTGGCAGAATGAAATCTCCAAGCGATCTACGCCTTGGTTCCTCTTCGACATGAAGGTGCAACTGCCATACTGGTAGATCACCTCCACCTCTTTGCCTTCCTGCATCTCCTTCTTCTTCTTTGGCTGCTTCTGTAGCTCATAATAAGCGTAGAAGGTGTCCACATCCGGCTCGGCACCATAAGAGAGACACGCCCATCAGAATTTGCTGAGCGTGAGGAAGGCCGTAGGAGTCAGATGATGGAGCTGGACGTTGAAAGTCTCCAATACCCGGTGGAGGAAGGGGACGTAAGGAAGGTGGAGGCCACAGGTGAAGAAGTCCCGGAACACCACTGCATATCCCTCCTCCGGCTCCGGAATGGTCTGGCCGAGCGGAGGGATTTTTACCCTCGTAGAAGGAAAATACGATTCCTTCAACATCTCCGCGACCGTCTCCTCAGTAATGGAGGAGGGGCCGAAATCCCATGACTTTATCGCCATGACTCTAGAATCCACGGTGATTAGGTCTCCGACAGACGCAGAGACACTCCCCAAATCCTCCACCAGCTTTTCAAACTCCAACGCGGAGGCAGAGGCAAGCATGCACTCCTCAAAGCGCGCACCCCAGCCGATGGCCCTAACGCCGAGGAGGTGGCGGTAGGGTCCGAAAAAGGTGGGCCGACGAGTTTGGGCGGAGGCGGAAAGAAAAGCCACCGCGACAGCAGCCTAAGCGCGAGACGCAAGCAGACAGACGGAACGCGCGAGGGCAGTGAAAGGCGAAAGCGAAGAGAGCAGAGAGCGATGTCTCAAATGCGATGAAAGAGAATGAGCAATACGGGGGGGGACCCCGCCACCAACAACACCCTTATATAGGCAGCGGGCAGGCGGTCCGGCTCCCGCCACACAACGGTCACCTCCGGAAAATTCGCCTGCCGCATAACGGTCTTCTCCGAAAAAGTCGCAAGGTATGCAATGGAAACTGACACGGCATAAACGACCGCGCCATAGGACAACGGCTAGATTTGCTGCCCAACGGCTACTCTCAACGAGACCAGCGGCCACGCCAGAGCGGGCCAGGGGGGAAGTAGCGGGGCCTCGCTCGAAGACGCCGATGAATATGGCCTCCACCCCTGCGGACGCCTTTGGCCATGGCGTTTTGAGCTCACAGCACGCTCCGGTGAACCATGGTCTCAAAAGGGGGGAACTGTTGTAACACGGCTTCGGCGGGTGACGAAGGCCTCCGACAGCATGGTGTCGCTAAGGCGTCTTCGACCGTCTTGGGGCAGAGACCTGGCGCTGACTAAAGGAACTTTCCTGGCTATGCTCGTAGGGCACTACACGAGGCTCGGCAGGCTTGTCGCGAATTCCGCCCAGGCCGTGCGCTGAGACCTCCGACCTATGCTCAGGCGGATGCCGCCCCGCTTCAGCTCACGGGCGCCTCCGACCATGAGGGCGGAGGCCGCCTTACCTCTGAACTAATTAAACAAACAATCTTGCCTAAGTGTGTGCAGGTACTCAAGCGCAGGCGCCCGTGGTCCGCGCGAGTGCGCCAGCATGGCCCCCGCGCGGCCGGGCGGAGACCCATGGTTGACGTCTTCGACCGGACCGACGGAGACCCACCAAGGCGACGGTGCGCCCCCGATGACATAGGCCAGCATCGGGAACCACGGCCCCCGCGCGGACGGGCGGAGACATACGGACGATGTCTCCGACCGGACCGGCGGAGACCCGCCAAGGCGACGGCGCGCCCCCAAAGACGGAGGCCAGCATCGGGAACCCGAGTCTTTGGGCCGAAGATCGAAGTACGGTGGGCCGCCCGCTTATGGAGGCCTGTTACTTGGAGACGGCGTGGCGGGATTGCCCCGCAAACAAGAGACCAGCGTCGGAATATTCCAGGAATATACTGTAGCAGTTGAGGGGCATTGTATTAAATTTCATCAGGAAGTAGTTGAGCCTTATAAATAGGGAACACTTGTAACCGTGCGGGTGGTTGGTGCAAGAATTAATGAAACCCTAGTTTTGCGTGCCATTTCCTTACTCGCCCATCTATCGCGCTTGTTTCCCGTGCCTCCACCGGGAGGAGCGGCGTAGCAGGCAGAGATCTCTACTTCCTCCACACCGTCTGAGAGGCGAAGGCCTCTGCCTCCTCCACACTGTCTGAGACCGCTAGTCTCAACATTGGCGCCCACCGTGGTTTGGCCAAGGCAAACCAACGATGGCAGGGAAAAGAAAAACCACCACCAGAGCAGCAGCGACCATGGGTCAGCGAGGAAGGCCTAGGCGCAACACTCGTAGCACCTATGCAACCTCGCCAGTGGAGGATGACACCAGAGCAGATGCCCAGGGTCAACCACCGGAACCCTAAGATCCAGAGATTCAAGATCCGGAGGCCCAACCAAACTCAGCCACAACACCCGAGCAAGAATTGCAACAACATGCAGCACACACAGTTGCAAAGAGCGCAAACAAGAGAGGACAGAATGACAAAGAACATTCGCAGCTAATCGCCAAGCTATTCAAGCATCGGTATGCAAGCAGAAATAAGGCAGCGGCGATTGGCGGTCCTACACGCCGAGATGCTAAGTATGCAAAGATGCGATACAGTGTTAACCTCCACAATCCCAGCCTCCGCAGCAACACCAACTACAACCATGCTACAAGGCCCTACGCCAGTGATCAGCCAGCCCACGATGCCACCTCAGCTGATGCGGAGGCCTATCGATCCCAAGTCCCCACTCTCTGAAGGCATACAACAATCGCCATGGCCAACAGCAGACAAGCCAATCACACTACCAAAGTTCAATGGAAAGATGAGACCCCCATCTGCTCATTATTATGAGTTACGAGGCGCGATAGAGCTCCGCCGGCCGAAGACGACGCCGTCCCGCAAAGTCATTTGTTATTGCCACCGAAGGTGACGTGTTGGCTTGGTATTCCATGCTCAAACCCAGCACAGTCTATTCCTGGGAAAATCTCTGGGACAAGATATTGGCAAACTTCAAGGGGCTAGCAGCACAGTCCCTGACATCCACAGATCTGTTCCAATGCAGACAAATGTAGGGAGAGACACTACACGACTACTTTCGAAAATTCGTGCAACTAAAGGCGAAGGCACCAGACGTCCCAGAAGAGATCGCCATTGAAGCAGCGATCAAAGGGCTCCGAATCGGGCCGTTCGCAGACACCTAGCAAGAAAGAAACCAACTTCCATACAGCGGTTGTAATGACGAGTTCGAGAAGTACTCGCAGATCGTATAATGACCTCCGGAAAAGGCCGGAGGAGCAGGTCAAAAGCAGACAAAGAAAACAACGAAAAAATTCACGAAAACCCATACGAACCGAATGCATCAAATCGTAAACCAGGGCCGGGGCAAGTGCTCAAACGATCGAGGGTCAACCTCACCCCGAGCAAGGGCAACAGGCAGCGCCAACACGGCCGGAGACCCAGACAGGGAATCAAGGTCGGCAAGGTTACCAAGGCAAAAACTGGAACATAAACCAAAGCCAGAAACAACGCAGGCCATATTGCGTTTTCCACGGCGAAAACGCAGGGCACAGCACCAAAGATTGTCCGGAGACAAAAGAAACACAGGAAAGGATGAAGAACAAGCAGACTGCCCAACCTCCGACACAGCAGAGCGCAAGAGAGGTCAACACCACCTACACAATCGCCACCAAAGAAGATCTTTCGCCCAATGTACCCAAATACTAAACGCGCAACCCAAATACATCCCTACACACCGCCTCTCGCCTTATTACCCAAACTTCCTACCAAAGATGGCGGTCATCGCCTTCGCAGCAGCCTCCGGTGGGCAACTACAGGTCGGAGGCAAGCCTGACCTACATAAACCCAAAATCTCCCCATATAACCTACCTCAAAACAAACCCACCGGAACAAAACCAAATAAGGTTCGAGCCTCCGCCGCAACAACGCCTCCGCCACCACCTCACAACCAACCCCCAACACCAAAAAACGAGTCAAACCCGTAAAAACCAAGTCAACCCTCATGGAGCACTCGCCAACAATAGGCATGATATTGCCAATCACGGAGGATCATCAATGGAGTTTCAAACAAAAAAGCGTAAAAAGGATCACCTCACTTTGTAAACAATGTAGCAGTCCAAGGCCTTGCTGAAACACAGATTGGTCCAGAGTCCCAATCACCTTCATAGAAGAAGATCTCCAACTAGAGAGCTACCCTCACGCAGACGCAATGGTGATCAAGACCAACATAGCAAATGGGGGAGATAAGCAGAGTCTTGATCGACACCGGCGCTTCAAAGAAATATCATCTTCGCAAATACCTTCACCAAATAAAGCTCAAAGAGAATCAACTGATGACCCTCCGAATCCCTTTAATAGGATTCGGAGGCAAGCGATACAAGCATTAGGAAAAATCTCACTCCTAGTGTCGTTTGGAACCCAAGCAAATGCTAGAACCGAGTACATAACCTTCGACGTCGTCGATCTGTGATACCCATACAATGCCATCTTGGGCGGAGGATTCACAACCAAATTCAACGCATCCTCGCATATGGCCTACTGCATGAAAATACCAAAGACTCCATGGTATTATCACAACCGAGGCAAACCGAAAGAAGCAAGAAACATAGAAAAAGCTATCTACAGAGCCCAAAGAAACATCAATGCAAATGAAGTCACAGACAAAGAACTAGAGCCTCGAGATATGCCTAGAGGGAAAAACAGATATGGCAGGACAAAAGAGACAAAGCTGATCCCTCTAGAAAAGGAGTTACTGACGGAAAAAAGTAACAATCACTCACAATTGAGTAAGGCAGAGGAGGAAGAGCTCATGAAAACTCTAGTAAAAAACAAGGACATCTTCGCCTGGTCAGCCTCTGACCTCCAGGGAGTCAGCAGGGACATCATACAGCACGAATTGGATATCAATGAAAACATGAGACCAAGAAAGCAGAAACAGAGAAAAATGTCGGAGGACAGAATCCTAGCAGCAAAGGTGGAGGTGCAAAGATTGCTAGATGCAAAAGTCATCAGGGAAGTCAAGTATTCAGAATGGCTTGCAAACGTAGTACTGGTACCAAAGAAGAATGGTAAAATGAGAATGTGTATAGATTTCACAGATCTGAATAAAGCTTGCAAAAAAGATCCTTTCCCATTGCCAAGAATAGATGCCTCCATCGACAAGGCAGCCAGATGCCAGAGGTTCTCTCTCCTCGACTGTTTCTCTGAGTATCACTAAATCTAGATGAAAAAAGAAGACGAAGATAAGACAAATTATATCAGGGAGGACACGGCTGCCGAAATGTTACAGTTCTCCCTCGTCGCAGCCTTTGTGGCAGTCATTATGCCACAAAGAAAGCACTAGTAAAGCACTAGTCATTCGCGTGCTCAGTGATCTTGGCCTTCTACAAGGAAAGCACTAGTATCTATGGACATCACCGTAGTAAAGCCGCGGTGAGTAGTGCGCGCGCGCGCGCGTATATATATATATATATATATATATATATATATATATATATGTATGTATGTATGTATGTATGTATGTATGTATGTATGTATGTATGTATGTATGTATCCATGCCTCTGTTTGGTTCACTACCGAAGTAGCAAACTTGCAGTGGCTGTTTGCTTTGCTGCCGCACTTGCGGCGCGCTGTAGGCTAGCATCCCTGTTCATTCCTGCGCTGTGGGCTTTGAAAGCTTAGGGCCTTATTTGTCCGCCGTCAAATATTGTTCCGCAATATGTTAGTTACGCTACAGTGTTTTAGTACATACTATATGTTTGGTTCACTATGGTAATTATGTTTTGGCATACTTTCTTAGCACCCTATTTCTCACGTTATAGATTCATTTTCTTACTAGATTTTTTCATGAATGTGTATTCAATTTTGATAGCTACACTTTTAGCAGCCACAATTTATCAAAGTTTAAGTGTGACAATGTTCGGCAGCAAACAAAACATATGTAACAAATCATTTGCTACATGTTTGGCACGGGAGCATTGGCGTGGGCTCGTGGTGTGGAGGAGCATCAAGTTTCTTTTTTTTATGACATTGCATTAGTTTTACTAGTCTATCAATCCATTCTCATGTATGGGTTACAATCTTATATGAAACATAAGTGTTAAAAGCTCGTGGATAAATTTAGTACACAACTAATCGAAATTGCTCATCTTTTTACGCTTTGTCTCTCTATCTATTTTCTGACATAATACCCATATAGATACTATGCAATAATATCTACACATTTGTGATTCATTTTACAAATTACTATTCTAGTTCTTCCACCTTGTATAGTATCTCTATGTGTCTTCAACATGTGCTCCATATGTCAGGATGTCATGAGTCTATATTTTGGCTTTTAAATTTTGATTTTATTAGTGGCTAACAATTTTTTATCCATATTTTAAGTTAAAAGTCTAGTGCGATTGCATAAATCTATCTAATGTAGCAAGTTACAAAATCTATTGCCATGGAGTTTAAATATAATGAAAATTAATTATTACTATGTGATTTTCAAGGTAATAATTTTCATGATTACTAAACTAAACTTTAGAAATATATATTATCTTTTGTAAATGCACGTGCACTTATTCTGCATTATGGCACACAACATGTATGTTTATTTCGAACTAGTTTTTAGTATATTAATAGTAATAGAAGTGGCTATTTAGAAACAAACAGAAGTGTATTTTATGGCTGGTTTACATAATAGTATGTGTTAGTTTTAGAATAAAAAATAAGGCAATATTTTTAGTATATATTTAAGGATGGAAAATGTGCGAAGTAGATGTCAATTTAAGTTGTTGCTTATATAATCTATACTCTATACTGACGACAAGGGTGGCTATTAGATGCAAACATATATAGGGGTTACCTCAGATTATTGTTCATGCATAACGATGGAGGGGATAACAAAAATAGATTATATGACTATTATTATCGGTGATAGTTAGAGTTTATGAAATGAAGGCTTTGATTTTTGTAAAGGGTTTTGGGATTTATTATTTCTTACTGCGTCTCATGAGGATTAATAAGAAGACTCCAATTAGCTCTAGTAGGATGGTCGCAATTTAATGCTCAAATTTTGCACTGGGTCACACACAAAACTCATTGATCTTTTTATTCTTCACATCCTCTAACATTTTATATATCTCATTAACAATTCCGTTTTAGGTGTACGAGATTAAAAAGATACGAAGACTGGCAAGAGAGTTCGCATCAGTGCATCCTACACCTGAAACGGAAGTCTTTAAACGGGAGCTGTTCAAGCATACTCGCATAGCTTTGGAGTACATGGGTGAGAGACGGCCTATAGCAGCTGCCGTGGTGCAAGGAGCCCCTGGTACATCACCATCGCGTGGGAGAAGGGCAGGGGTCGAAATGCAAATGGAGAGAACTGGACAACAAGAAGGTGTGCGTCGTGGTGCAAGGACCAGGAGGCCGACAAATCGTATCAATCAAGAGAATGAACCCTTTGAGATATAGTGGCTCCCCAGCTCTGTCAGAGTTGAGAGGAGTTCACTAATCCCAACTGGCCAAGGGTTAAAATGAGGGATTGGCAACTAACTAAGGACCTACTTGGAACTACTCATGGCATGTTTGGAACCTGGGAATTTTATAAGAATCGTGGAGTATCATAGGAAACAATTCAATTTCACATAAAAACGCAGGAATAGAAAAATTTCCATGCATTCCAAACAAGCCCTCGTTGAATAGCTTCTCTATAAAAATGCCCCAAGGCCCAATATCTGGTTCTTTCTCCTTGCTCTAGCCTGAGCCCCGGCTTCAGTATCTCTGTCCATCAGGTCATGACAGCTAGATTATGTTGTATAAGGGAGGAAAACGGCAGGGATCAGGTCATGACAGCTAGATTATGTTGTATAAGGAAGGAAAACGGCAGGTTGTCCCCTCCAGGTCCTCGAGAAACCCAGCCTGCTGGCAGAACTCGACGGTCTCCGCAATTGTTTCCTTTAGCGGCCTGACCTTCCATCCCAGCTTCTTCAGCTTATCGGACGGCATTGGAGCTGGGTGGTCCATGTCATAGATGCTCTCCCTACCAATTTTTGAAATCAAGTCAGCTATCCCAACTTCAGTATATGAAGGAACAAGAGAAGTGGTTAAGTAAGAGAAGGTTTACTTGCTAATGAAAGGGTACTCATCAGGGTACATGCTCTTCAGCATGTCCAGCAGGCCATGGGCGCTGATGAAATGAGGAGCACAGATGTGCCTGCCGGAGGCTTCGGGTGTCTCATAGACCAGCAGAAGAGCATCAGCAGTGTCCCGAACGTCAACAATGTGCCAAAGTTTGTTCCTCATTTGATCAGGTCCTCCTGCATTTAGATGAAAAGGTAGTATAAGAGGATGAAGCCAAAGCAACAATACAGTAAACTGTAACTTAGTGGATCGCCCTTCTTAAATATGAGTATATATGAAAAGATATGAATTCAGTGCATTGTTTGGTGATTTGTGTGACAAGAAAAACCTTTCAGGAAGTAGACAAGGAACTGGCAGCTTGTGTTGAGTGTTGGCTGCAGAAGAGGACCAAAGACCACAGCTGGGTTGACACTTACAACATCCAGCCCAGTTTGTTTCCCATATTCAAGTGCAGCCTCTTCTGATGAAATCTTGGCAACAGAATACCAGTTCTGCATTTAAACAGGGCAAAGTGACGAACTCAACTTTGGAAATGAATAACTGTGGAGTAGATTTTGAAATCAGTTCTTGATCTGTTTATTAGGCTTTCCTTGTTTCCATTACTGCCGCCAGTTTTTACAGTACCATTTTTTTCGATTGTAATTAAGATAAAAGAGATAAAACATACAAACGTCCTTGGGCGTATCATTGCAATTAAGATTTGCGTAAGGTCAGACCGTTCTAATGTACTGATACAAGTTACTGATTACTCAGAAGCTAAACAACCAAGAGGCCGTCCTAGTTTACAGTACCAGTTACCTCATCATTCCTGCAGAATTCTTTATCTGACCAGCAATTCTCATCTTTGATCTTGTCTTTGGGCCAATCTTTCGGGTTGATCTCAACAGAAACCATGGATGAAACGACGACCACTCGCCGAGCATTTGCAGCAGAGGCAGCCTTGAGTACATTTATGGTGCCAGTAACAGCAGGACCCAGCATTTCTCGCTGAAAAGTTGTGCACAGCATGATATGAGCACAAAGCATGATAGATAGATATATAGCAGAAAGCTGTGACAAGAAGTTGGAATGCACATGCTTTTGGACAAAGGACATTTCGGTTCGCTTCATATCAGATGAATAGCCAGTATCATTTTGTTTTATCAATGTAATGTCATGAGTAAAAAAGAAATTGTTGAGTCACCGTACCAAGCGCCCGGAGATTTGGAGATGCTGCTAGCCGGCCACACATGTGACGCACCGACAGACCTACCGCAATGCCGCTGCAGCTCTGCCCGCCCCCAATGCTGCCGCAGAGCCGCCAAGGCCACCGGCCCGCCATCCCCTGCGGCCGTGCGCGTCGTGCCCCTGGCCCTTGCCCACTGGGGGCTTGCCGGTTGCGGGTTGTGGCGGCAGCTGGCGGCGCTGCAGCTTGCTGCCATGCTCTGCGCCTCCGCACTCCGCTTGAATCGTCGCGCCGTCGCCTGCCACACGCCTGCGTTGGCCGCCGTCAAACAGATGCATGAGTCGGCGACCGTCGGGAGAACGGGGAGTCGGGGACTAGTTTTAAATAGCGGGACAAGGTATTTAGCGGTATATATCTAAATCGGCTAATAGCGAAGCTAAATCAGGCTATAGCAGTATATAACGGCTAAATTATACATGAACATAAATAGCGGCACTCTGTCTTAAAAGGCTATAGCGGCAGCTATAGCGGGAGATTTAAAACATTAGGGCCTAACGGGGACGGGGATCGGGTAGAGGGCGCCGTTGTGGGCTTCGAAGAAGTGAGACGTCGGACACCGCATGGGCCTTATTGGGCTTCGGCTGAATTACAAGAACAGGCTTAGATACTTAGTGAAATGAGAAGGAAATTAAAGGCCAGGTCGGCCCAAGTCGTGAAGTCGTCTTCAAGCTTCGAACTCAGCCGTGTTTCATTAAGGGGAGAGAAAGACCGAAAGAACGGCATACATGGCGCAGGTATATACGGGAGGTCTCATAGCGCAGACTACAAAACCACAGAGGAACTAGTTAGGAACCTAAACGACAAAAAAAGAAAGAAACTGGCAGCTTGTGTTGAGCGTTGGCTGCAGAAGAGGACCAAAGACCAGAGTTGGGTTGACAGTTACAACATCCAGCCCGGTTTGCTTCGCATATTCAAGTGCAGCCTCTTCTGATGAAATCTTGGCAACAGAATACCAGTTCTGCAATTAAACAGGGCAAAGTGACGAACTCAAATTTGGAAATAAATTGACTATGGAGTATATTTTGAAATCAGTTCTTGATCTGTTTATTAAGCTATTTCCTTGTTTCCATTACTGCCGCCAGTTTACAGTACCAGTTACCTCATCATTCCTGCAGAATTCTTTATCATCTGACCAGCAACCCTCATCTTTGATCTTGTCTTTGGGCCAATCTTTCGGGTTGACCTCAACGGCAACCATGGATGAAACGACGACCGCTCGACGGCATTTGCAGCAGAGGCAGCCTTGAGTACATTTATGGTGCCAGTAACAGCAGGACCCAGCATTTCTCGCTGAAAAGTTGTGCACAGCATGATATTGGAGCACAAAGTATGATAAATATAGCAGAAAGCTGTGACAAGAAGTTGAAATGCACATTGCTTTTGGACAAATGACATTTTGGTTCGCTTAATTTCAGATGAATAGCTAGTATCACTTTGTTTTTCTAATGGAATGTCATAATCTGTCAATGGAATGTCATAAATATTTTTTTTTTTAAAAAAGGAGGTTTCCCTGCTTTACTGATCATAAAGCAATTTGTAGCAACGTTTACAGCATATGCGATAGGCGCGCCTACCAGCCAAAAAAGGTTCTAAACCATTCCAGGATCAAACACATTGTCCACAAGTAAAATCGAATCAGAACTCGGCTGAATCACAGCGTTGTAGACCAACTCCAAAGGCTGAGATCCCGATGTTGGTGGACTTGATCAGTGCCAACCTATTCCAGGAGGCAGCACTGCTCTTTGTTCCATCTTCTGTATCACCATAATTGTTGTAGGTGTGTCCTTTCTAGGATAAGCATTCATGTCTTTTTTTGCCCAAAATGCCTCCTAAATCTTTAGTTGATTTTTTGGTCAAAAGATTTTAATTGGTTCATGAGAAATAACTGGTTTTGAGCCTAACTATTTGAAGGAACTGGACTTGTGAGTTGTGGCATGAGATGGGCTTTGCTTCAATACTCCACCTGATTAAAAGTAAACGAATGTTAAACATCTCACAGAAAACTTGCCTCTGGATCGGTTATTTTCCCTGAAGGAACTGGAGTGGCGACATGAAAGACTCCCTGGCATCCTGCGATCGCAGCTGCCGTAGCATCGTAGTCAAGGAGATCTGCCTTGAAAAGCTTGAGGTTTTATGAAGCATTCTCTAAGATGAGCAGTTTTCTTGTCACCTGAAACACGTACAGGTACGACACAGAGCAAAATCGTCAGCTCGATCTCGAGGCTGTCTCGGTAGTTTCCAACTTTCCATTGAACTGCAAGCTGTCTCCGACTCTCCGTAGTGCACATAAACAAAAATGAGCTGCTAAGTACTCAGACGATGGAGTTCTTTGTTACGTACTGAGGTCGCGGACGGTGCCGTGGACGGTGTAGCCGCGGGAGAGGAGGAGCTTGACGAGCCACGAGGCGATGTACCCGCCGGCGCCCGTCACGCACACCGTCTCCCCGCTCCCGGCGGCTTCCTCTGTGCGTCCGGTGGACATCGCTGTTCTGCACCTATCTTGTCGTCCGCTGCTGGTCGTGTGAGGTGTGACTGTGACTATACGTGATGATGGATTACGATTCGAATCTATAGAAATTTAGTAAAAATATAAAAAATGGTTAAAATCCATTCCTACCCAACATAAAAAAAGACAGGGTTAAAGCGCATACGGTTCCCGTCGCGTGTGAAGGTGAGTGCGCGACCTGTCGTCTAGGGAGGGGCGGTTTTACCATGCGGACAGACAGACGATGGCGGGAGAAAAATCCATGTGCATGTCGTTTTCAGATGACATCGGTGGTGATATCAACGGTTAAAAATGATTGTGTTTTGTTTCAAATCCATTTGCACCATTGTGATCTCATCAAGTGAAGAATTGAGTGTTAACTTTGAGTGCTACCGTGTTTCTTAAGTAGAAACTTGAAGATCTGTTACTCTTAGCTTAGTGATTGTTGCCATCATCTAGATGGCCCGGTGGATTCCATTAGGGAAGCTATTGTAAGGAGGCTCTAGAAGTTGTACATGGTCTTGAAACCCACCATGACGGAGTGGCAAATAATAAATGGATATTCACTAGTGGATAGGAGTTTAACCGAGTATTTATAATTCAAGATGCTCCAACGTGGAGTAGAAGTTATGGCAACAATCTGACACTATGAATAAAAAAAATCGAAGGAGAGACCTCGACTTGTGCTATTGAGTACAAGGAGAGGAGGAAGTTTGGTACTAGCCCCTTGTCAAAAAGAAATTTTTAATTATAGTGTTAAGTCAAACCCCCATGTGCCTTCACCCCTCGTGCTTGGAGCTCCACCGCCGTCCCCTACTCGAAGGTCCACCATCATCCTCTTGCTCGGAGCTTCGTTGCTGCCCCCATGCTCGGAGCTCCTCCTCTGCCCCCCTGCTCGGAGCTTCGCCTACTGCCCCTAATCCGGTCATGAACCGGCCCAACACCACCGCGTTCCTACGTTGTTGCCCTATTCTCTCGTCTCCCGATGCTGCCCTCTTCCTCGGAGATCCGGTCGCTCGAGTACTCATGCCACAAATGCGGCCCACTGGGAGCTCCAACGCCACGGTTTGGTCCATTGCTTTTGTCATGTATGTGATAAGCGAACAGTTTTTTATCGAGGCGGTTAGACCAACCGCTTTTGTCAAATTTCTAAATAACTAAAAACAAATATTATAACTTAAAACAAATATTTAAGACTTGTGGGGGTATAACCCCAGGTACCCACGGCAAAGGACATGGGCCGCACCATCAGGGACGGTCCAGCCCACGACATGAAGACTTACGACGCACGGCACTAGTCGACATACACCGCAAGGCATCTAGAAGATATGATTTATTAGGACTCTTATTGATATTGTAATCTAAATAGAATACTAACCATTTAACTGACTAGGATACTTTTCTTGTAATCCTGTCCCTCCAGAGTATATAAGGAGGGGCAGTGGTCCTCTAGTCGGCATCTCCACATGTCTCATCATAATATACAATTCACCACCAAAGATATGGGACGTAGGGTATTACGTCAACTTGACGGCCTGAACCTGTTTAAATTGTTGTCTCTGCGTCTGTGTCACCGTCTAGTTCGTATTACGCGCACCTCCACCGATTCATCTACTATTATAGGCATACCCCTTGATAGACTACTGACCATATTTCATCGATAGTGGCGCGCCAAGTAAAAAGTGTGCCTATTTGATTCTACGACGAACCAGATGGGAAGATCGAAGAAGCGGTACAGGAAGATCGCTGATCACACCAACGTTGTCTGCGATAACTCGGCATCCAGCGGCGACTTGCTTTCGGTCACGGGCTCCATGATTCGAGGCAACCTGCGACGGCAACCGATGTTCACGGAAGTAAAGCGGCGGACTCGAATCGACAGCATCGATCTACACCCTATGAACTCGTTCCATCTACTAGCCGGCACCAGATATCCAGCTTGGCCCCACAGCTCGGCCTCCATGGCAGCCTGAAACGCCCAAAACGCGGCATCCGCATGGGAGTATTCCAGCAGATCCAATCAAGACCACGCGTCGACTGCATGCAGAGAAAGCCATCACCACGTCTACCTTGGACTGGAGCTTCACGACAAGCCAAGATGGTCAGATGCTTATTGATCTACAGTCATGCCATGAATGCAAGCCAATTACCAGAGCCATGCAAAGCTAATTGCATGTGCTTACGAATATACATCTACATGCAAGGAAGGCCAACTACAGATTGCTACGGCATTGCTACTGCACTTGCATGTGCACTTGCACATATGGCATCAAGCATATATAGAAATAATTTCGTGACGTCAACATGTGAAAACATGCAAGCAAATCGCGGACAGCCTGCTCCGCCGGCATACAACGTGACGCACGCACACATCGAGCCATCGAGCTACCAAGCGAGCCGTCCCAGCCACCAAGCGAGCCGCCAAATTGAGCCGCTAAGCGACCCGTCCGAGTCGTAAGCGAGCCCTGCCACGTCGCAATGATAATCACCGCAAAGAACAACGCTATGACGTCCGTGACCGCCGCCATGACAACAGGCCGGAAAGCTCGAGGGCCGTGCAATTTCGTCGACGCCGACCAGATAACATCATATGCCGCCAACCAGACATTCTAAACAAAGATAAGTACCCTTCATATATGTCCATTTAATACTAAGTACTCTTCCTATATCTCCATTTAATACAATTTTCTCCTCGGTGTTTCTCCGATTATTATTTCTCCGATCATTTTAATGTTTAATATCTTTAAGATCCTCCATTTAATCTCCATGTTTAAACATCTTTAAATGCTCCGTTCGTTCTCCATGCGTAATATCTTTAAGATATTCTCTACTGACTCGCCGACCAGCCACGTACCCATTCGTGTTATCCGAAGCGGTCTTGTTCTCGATCTCATACCTACACTAGCACGGGTTCGAGCGCTCTTTGTTATGGGTGGTTGGCAACGGCTCTTCGGCGACGCTAGTACTCAAACGGGTGCCAGCCACTCTACGCTATGTGGTATGAGTTAGTCGGGGCTGGTGATGCGATACAGGACCAACGGAAGGAAATCATTCATATTTAAAATATGAACAAACTCTAAACAAACATAATGTTTTATTTACAGCTGCTCGACAAGATACACCATGAACTACCTGTTCTACATATTTATTTTGCAGGGGTTTGGTTCAGTCAACGAGCTTATTTTTTACGCTTGGGGACTGGATCAGTTGGGAAAGACAAGAGGATCATTGTCCGGGTGGTCGCACCACCTTGCAGTCGGACTTCGACGCCGACCAACTGGTCGGAACGTTAGGCTCTTGGACTTCATCGCCGACCAGTTGGTCGGACTGCTCGACGCTCACCTCGCCGCCGACCAGTTGGTCAGATTGTTCGTCGCTTCGGCTTCATCATCTGCTACATTGAGGGGTCACCAGCTAAGCTAGGGACTCCTCGGCGTTTGGGTTCTTCGTGCAAGAGTTGCCACCTAAGCTGGGGACTTCCTTGGCGGTCGAATTTTGCTATGTCTCATTGGTGTGCTATCAAGTTGCTCTATGTTGTTCGGATCAGGGTGCTAATCTTAGGAAGCACGTCCGGGGTCTTGATAAATACATGGCAGATGACGTTGGCAAGCTTTCATTCAAATTCTTTGACCCTGCTACAAGATTTATTGTTCTATCTTCTACAAGGCTCGGAGACTACAGTGTGTACACTGCACCTTGCGGTGCATGTACTAATTTCTCTTGTTAATGGTTTTCAGCTAAGCTAGGGACTGGCTGTGATCGGCTAGCATCTAGAGTCTTCTCTTTTTTGACCCTAGCACTACGTGAATCATTCACCTACCACCAGGCTTGGGGGACTAAGTGGCTACACTTCACCTGGCGATGCATGTAGTGCTTTTTTCCTGTTTTATCCTCCTTTTTGACTAAGTCATGCATGACAATCATCCGACCTCACAAACGAAGTCTAAGTGGCTACACTTCTTCTGAGGGAAAGGATTTTTAAATTTTATCTTGAGCCCCTTATATCATTTCGGCGAGCCTTAGTTGGTTAAGTCCGAGGTCTGCTAACCAGTTAAACTGGTCGGTAGTTATTTTCGTTGGTCAGCTCACCAGTTAAACTGATCGGCATCCACTTTCACCACTCGGGTCGCTAGTTAAACTAGTCGGCTTCATGTCAAACTGCTCGGATTTGTTCAAGACGGCTTTGCTCAAACGAATAAAAGGAGCTCGGGGACTAGCTGTGGGGGGTATAACCCTAAGTACCCACGGCAAAGGACATGTGTCGCACCATCAGGGACGGTTCAGCCCACGGCATGAAGATTTGAGGCACACAGCATTGATCGACGCACACTGCAAGGCATCTAGAAGATATGATTTATTAGGACTCTTATTGATATTGTAATCTTAATAGAATACCCACCATATAATCGACTAGGATACTTTTCTTGTAACCCTACCCCTCCTGAGTATATAAGGAGGGCCAAGGGTCCTCTAGTCGGCATCTCCACATACCTCATCATAATATACAATCTACCAAAGACAAAGGACATAGGGTATTACGTCGACTTGATGGCCTGAACCTGTATAAATCGTTGTCTCTGCGCCTGTGTCAATATCTAGTTCGTATCACGCGCACCTCCATCGATTCATCTACTACCGTAGGCATACCCTTTGGTAGACTGCTGACCATATTTCGTCAACAAGACTCTAAACTACTTCAAATCAAAAGCTTATCAACTAAAAACGTGTATATCGGGTTGGCCATTACAACTTTGATATTAAATGTGTGAACATTTAAGATTGTTTGGAGATTCTAAATTTGAATTTTAAAATCTAAGAACATAAAAACACATATTTTGGACTTTAAACAACTTTAATAAAGAACTTGTCAACTATAAAGATATATATTGTATTAAGAACTACAACTTTGGTATATATTATGACAACATCCAAGGTTATTTCAAAATTCTAAATTTTAAATTTCATAATCTGAAAACTTAAAACGAACTTTTGGGCTCTAAATAGTTTCAAATAAAAAACTATAAATTTGTAGATCACATTGAGATCTACAATTTTTATTATAAAGTTTGTTTGTATCCAACTTGATATGAAAAATTTGAAGTTGTTTTTGATACAATTATTTTTAGAAGTGGGCCTTATAACACCGTGATTCGTTAATCGATTTTTAGAGAAGGTTCTTAGAACGTTTACCTCTGTTGATCGATTAACACAGGCTATAAAACAGAGATGGTTGTTTGTGTGACACCCGCCTAACCATTTTCTGATTTTATTTAGATCAAGGAATACACAATATTTCGGCCTCCAGCATTCACAAGTGAATGAGTACTGTATAGCGGTTTAACAAACACACTGCACAGATGTAGCATTTACACCACCTCACCATACATTGCTACAAAAGTTCAAAGAAACTATTCAACGAAAAGAATTAAGTTTCCATTTGGTTCCCATTTCTCCATTCAAACTTCACTACCCGAAACAGTAGAATTACCGAGTACCTGATGGTTTGCCGAGTGCATTCCATCGGGCACTCGGCAAACATCTAAGTTACCGAGTGTATTTAATGAAACACTCGGCAAAAGCCAACTTTGCCGAGTGCCTAATATAAAACACTCGGCAAAATACAAGAAAACTCTCGGCAAACACGGACACTCAGCAAAATGGACTCATGTGTGCTGGGCGCGCGGCGACCATCTGACAACCGTTGGGTGCGCCGCCCTGCCGTTAGAACTTTGCCGAGTGTCCGTTAGAGACACTCGGCAAAGACAAGTTATGCCGTGTGTTTTTGCTTGACACTCGGCAAACTATTATTTTTGCCGGTGTTTTTTTGTTTACACTCGGCAAAGTAATGTTTTTACCGAGTGTTTTTTAATGGCACTCGGCAAAATAATAATTTTTTTTCTCTCCTGCCCTCCAAACTTTTTCTACTCTCCACATGCAGCATGTGGTACTACATGTTAAAATTTGGTATATTTCTCCATCTGTTTGCTATATTTAAGTAATTTATTGCATTTCGAGGAATTTTTTGGTTTAAGTCAAATTTAAACTGCAAGTGATACAAATAATGGAATAAATTGAGTGGAGAAATCATATTCATGTTATTGAGTCCATTTTAGGGCCTTACTCGGAAAATGAAAAGAATTTTCGAACATTTTGTTAAGGAAACATGACCACAAACGTGTGGCCAAATGATTTTTAAATTCTAAAAAAAGCAAACGAAGTCTGAAACTGACGAGATTTGTCAAGATCTCCTGATATCATACGTGGAGACTGTAAAAAAAAATTGAGAAGGTTTCGCACAATTCGTCACATATGACCTTTACAAACCGAAGCATCTCCGAAGAAGAATCGTAGCATTGAGAAGGATCCGGTAAGATTTATAGTCAAAGTGACGGTTGAATTGGGGTTTGACTTCAAAACTTTTTGTATAGGCAATAAACAACATAGATTGGTTCACGTCAAATTTTGGTAATTTTTCAGATCCGTTTGATAATTTTAATTTATTAACTGCAATTATAGTATTTTTATTGATATATATTAAATTTGCGCTATAACTGTATGAAATAATGGATTAATATTCGTAGAAAAATCAAATATGCATTGTTGAGTGAATTTGACAGGGTATTTTTAAATTACATCGTAACAAATTTAGTAAAACACGTTATGAAGGAGGATCTATCTTCACCTATTAGATAGTATTGGAACGTGTAGATGCAACGTGATTTTTTATATTACTCGCTGATATGTTAGAGGATGGATGACCGTGAGTGGATGTACATGGGCCGCTCTAGTCAGACTTCGTTGACCACTGAATGGATTGACAAGACCGATGCTTTCTTGGAACGGGCATTTGCAAGGGTTAAAGGAGCTAGTGTCACTTGGTGTCCCTGCAGCAAATGTGCAAACACGCGTCGGCAAACTAAGGTGGTCATGGATAAACATCTTTGCAAGAATGGATTTACGGCAGACTATACCAGGTGGATCTACCATGGTGAAATAGATCGTGGGGGAGACGAGGTCGTGAGACAACGCATCGAGGAATATGATGGGGATGCCGGGGTAGGAGACATGTTAAATGACTATCATGAAGCACACTTCGATGAAGGACGTAGGGAGGAGGAGCCAAAGGTTACCGCAAAGGCGTATTACGACATGTTGTCTGCGGCACAGCAACCCCTTCATGGGCATTCCAAGGTTTCTCAACTGGATTCCATTGCACGCCTAATGGCCGTGAAGTCCCAATTTAGCTTGAGTCGAGACGCCTTCGATGTTATGCTCACAGTTGTTGGCAGCCTGCTCCCGGATGGTCACATCTTGCCAAAGAGCATGTATGAGGCACAAAAACTCCTTCGTGCACTTAAGATGTCATACGAGCAGATACATGCTTGTCCGAAGGGATGCATCTTATTTAGGAAAGAGTATGCGGAAGAAAAGTACTGTGTGAAGTGTGAATCGTCTAGGTTTCTGGAGGTAGACTCTGGTGATGGTCAGAAGAGGCGGCTCACCATCCTCGTGAAGATCCTATGGTACCTTCCTTTCATACCGAGGATCCAACGACTTTACATGACTGAGGAATCCATGAAACAGATGACATGGCACAAAAACGGACGTCGATACAATCCTGAGAAGATGGTACACCCATCCGATGGTGAAGCCTAAACAATGTTTGATGAGATTCATCGTGAGAAAGCTCTAGATGCTCGTAATGTACGTGTTGCGTTGGCAACAGATGGGTTCAATCCTTACGGAATGGCGGTTGCCCCATACACCTATTGGCCTATGTTCGTTATCCCCCTCAATCTCCCCCTGGCGTCCTCTTTCAACGACAGAACATATTCTTATCGTTGATAATTTCAGAACACCCGGGGAATAATATGAGTGTGTACATGGAGCCTCTGATTGATGATTTGGTCCATGCTTGGGAGGAAGGGGTATGGACATATGACCGAGCTACAAAGACAAACATCAAAATGCATGTTTGATACCAGTACTCCCTGCATGACTTGTCGGCATATGGGATTTTCTGCTGCTGGTGTGTTCACGGGAGGTTCCCATGACCAGTATGCAAGGCTTCTCTGATGTTCATTTGGTTGACGAAGGGTGGCATGTATTCTTCGTTCGACAAACATCGACAATTCCTCCCTCCTAACCATCCATTCAGACTATACATCAAGAACTTTACGAAAGATGTCATAGTTATAGACCTTGCACCGCAGATGATGACAGGAGCCGCGGTTCGTGCTCAGTTAGATGCTCTCGAGGTCAATAAACAAGAAGGTGGTTTTGTGGGATATGGCGAGCAACATGCTTGGACTCAGAAGTCATGCTTGTGGAACCTCCCCTATTTTGATGATCTTCTTCTTCCACATAACATTGATGTAATGCACACTGAAAAGAATATCACTGAGGTAATTTTTGGTACAATCATGGACATTCCTGATAAGACAAAGGATAACGTTAAGGCTAGAGTGGATCAAGCGAGGTTATGCAACAGACCAAAGCTGGACATGGCGCCTCCCAAAGCCGGCAAGTCATGGAGAAAGCCTAAGGCCGATTTCGTCCTAACGAGGGCCCAAAGGAGGGAGGTACTAGAATGGTTCCAAATGTTAATGTTCCCTGATGGGTATGCAGTGAATCTGAAGAGGGGAGTGAACTTAGCTACTATGCGAGTCAACGGGCTCAAGAGTCATGATTACCACATATGGCTTGAGTGCCTACTTCCGATGATGGTTCGAGGCTATGTCCCTGAGCAGTCTGGCAGGTGCTAGCGGAGTTGAGCAATTTCTTCTGCCAGCTTTGTGCCAAGGAGTTATCTCGTACCGTGGTTGCAGAAATGAAAAAATGGCGCATGTGTTGCTCTGTAAGTTGGAGAAGATTTTTCCACCCGGCTTCTTCAATCCGATGCAGCATATGATTCTGCACCTCCCGTATGAAGCACGAATGGGGGGGCCTGTGCAGGGCCATTGGTGCTATTCAATTGAGAGATGTCAAAAGGTTCTTCGAACTAAATGTAAAAACAAATGCAAAATTGAAGCATCCATTATAGAGGCATACATTCTGGAGGAGGTTTCAAACTTCACAACAAAATACTATGCTGACAACCTTCCTAGCGTGCATAATCCACCCCCTCGTTACAATGCCGGCGAAGATGAATCGAGCCTTTGCATTTTCTGAGGGCAACTCGGAAGTGCAAGTGGTGCGACCCACAAGATCTTGAAACATGAAGAGTGGCGCGCTATCATGCTGTATGTGTTGATCAACCTATCCGAAGTGGAGCCATACATGCTGTAAGTTCTCAACAAACTTGTTCTCAAGTAGTCACTATTCTGTGTCCAACTCCCATGTTTCTCATTGGTACAGGGAATTTCATCGTCAATTCAGGCGTGAATCAAGGGAACCTACCCTGCAGGAAGTTGAGACCCTTCTCATAGAGGGTGCGGGAAATGGAATGCCCGATTTTATTTCTTGGTTCAAACAAAAGGTACAGTCCAATTTAGCTCGTACTTAGTTTGACATTACAAGATGCTCGTACATGCGAATAATATAACGAACCACCCTGCTTGAACTTGCAGGGCCAAACTGATGCGTCTATGAGTGCCGAGTTGAGATAGGTTGCCGATGGATGTGCCTATAGGGTCAAGTCATTTACCGGTTATGACGTGAATGGATATCGCTTTCACACAACAAGCCACGAGCAGAGTCGGCCCAATCGAAGAACCACAAATATCGGAGTTTTTACGCTGGGCATTGATGGGGTCGAGTACTACGGAAGACTTGAAGAAATATATGAACTCATGTTTCATGGTTGCAAACCTCTTAATCCAGTCATATTCAAATGACATTGGTTTGATCCATCAGTAGTGAGACGGACCCCTAATCTTGGGCTAGTCGAAATTCGACAATCATCCGTCTTACCAAGAGACGATGTCTATATTGTGGCTCAACAGGCCACGCAAGTTTATTATCTCTCATACCTATGCCAAACCGACGACCGTCTTAAGGGTTGGGATATTGTGTACAAGGTATCGCCACACGGTAAACTACCTGTACCAAACAATGAGGATTACAACATAGACCCCAACACATATGACGGAGAGTTCTTCCAAGAAGATGGGCTCGAAGGGAGTTTTGAGATAGACTTAACCAAAGCGATCAGAATGGAAGTAGACAATAAAAGGGTTGCTGACGAGGACGTTGGAGACGAGGTTCAGAATGTGAAGGACTTAGAATTACTTCAGCGATTACATTTAGGCCATGACATCGATGACGACATTCCCGATCATGATGATTATATCGACACGCGTGATAATGATGATGAGACTTATGATCCAGCTAATCCCGATCATGATGATTATTTCTAATACATGTATGAGCCGTACTAATTTATTTATTATTTGTCATATCTTTCTAAGTATGTTTTGTTTATCTGTGCTGATTGGTTTACTCTTTTTAATTGTAGGTGATTGAACAATGGTGGGCGGTACCAGGAAGATCGCAGTGCTTTACGAAAAGATGCCAGCTTCAGTGGTCAGCTTTAGGGAAAGGTCAAGGGAGGGGTCGAGGCAGGGGTGGAGGGAAGGGTAAAGGGGCGAGGCCCTCGTCGCCTGTAGCTCCCTCATCATTGTCTGAGGAGGAGCTACCTTCCGCGCACGCCTCTAGTGATGAGGAGGAGGTACCTTCCGCGCACGTCTCTGGTGACGAGGAGGTACAGGAGGAGCAAGAGCAGGAGCAGGTGGAGGAGGATGCGGTGGGTCCCGAGGTCTGGTTGCGAGGTCCCTCGCCCTCCCGAGGCGACCGATACCTCTTGAGAGACGCCTGATGATTCGACCCTCTGGGAAAAAGTAAGTAACTTTATATATTCTCAATAATTTTTCATTTTATATGTTGAAAATTACAATGGAAACTAATAATTTATCTTAATCACTTGGGCAGGGGTTGGATTAAGGTCAGTGGGGGTGATCACAACCGCAAGGTCAATGGCATCCTTGGCCTTTTGTGCAGGCTACACTTCCCTGGCTTAGTGTAGTTCCACGAAGAGCTGCAGCCGGCCTACACGTGGGACCACTACGTCACCGCCCTTGACGCCGCTGATCGTGACGGCAGGGTATTCTCCAACAAGGCGGAGCGGGTGAAGGGTGAGCTATGGGTAAGTATTCCTCGCGCTACATTGCTCAATACATCACATTCACTGGACATTCTTGAAGTAATGACTGTATACATCGCGTTTATATGTAGGACTTCTACAGATGCCAGGAGGGGTACGAGGCCAAGGCGGCCTCCATCTCTGAAGAAGCCGCCAAGAAGCTCATGAAGGACATGCACTACGAGGCGCGCGTCCAGGCCATCATCGACTACTACGCTCAACACAGACGGATGAAGGTTAAAAAAGAAGAGGCAAAAACAATGAACCTGACCCGGGAACAATTCTTGCAGGTAAATATAGAACATTAATACTTACTTTTTATGAGATTAATTACGCTTAATTTTTTTTTCATATGTCATACACTTGATCACGTTGGTGCCTCCGTACTGGTGCGCCCAGCATGTCCAGTGCTGGGAATACATGGTGGACAAGTGGTTGGAGCCCGGGTGGGTGTAGAAGCACAACGCTTGCCGGGACAGGCATTTGCTAATGCCACGTGCATCACATCATCAAGGCAGCCTGAGCCTCGACGAATACAGGGAAAAATAGGTACGCGAATTCATTTCTTTATTCTAACGCTCAATTCTGCATAATTTCTAATCATTTTGCATTTTTGCCGCGGTTGTCGTCACATGATGGCCAGCCTTGCTCCCAGTTGAAGGCATGGGTTCTGTCCAAAAAGGGCAAGGCTACGGCAAACATCAACTTCAACCCGAAGGACCCGCCCGAGGCGTACAGCGATCCCAGCATCCACAGCTGCGTTAGTGAGTATACAGCGATGGCAAGGCAGGTTGATGGGTCACTGTTCGATCCAAGCACCCAGGATCTTGATGGAGAAATCGTGATGAGGGTGGGAGGAGGCAAAAAGCATGACCGGTACTAGATTGGCGATAGTACACTCGACACGGCCTCTACTCCCACTCTCTCCCAAATCCGAGCAAGGAGCACGAGCGAGAGCCCGGCGATACGCCCACGGCCAACCGCTACATAGTTCCAGATGAAGGCTCTCCAGCTTATTTCTGTTTTATTCATCGTTCGTTGATTGTTACGTACTTTAGCTTTGCATTGTAACATTGGGATGAAATGTTATAGGACCAGGTGGAAGCAGAAATGAAGCAACGGGAGGAGATGAAGACGAGGATGGAGGAGATGGAGGCGAGGATGGTGGCCGAGCGGTAGAGGATGGAGGAAGAAAATCGGTTGAGGATGGACCAAATGTTCCAATACATGCAAAATTTTGCATCGAGTATGGGTCAACCTTTGCCACCGCCACCGATGCTATTCCTTCACCTCAGCCACCCACAACTACTCCTGTGAGTCACTTGACACCTTATACTGCAGATTGAATGTTTGTTGTGGTTGGTCTCAATGTTTCATTTGACGCTTGCACCTGCGCTATGTTTCGGGCTCTTGTCAAATCCTCGCTTGCACCTGCCATATGTTTGTTAGCAAAAATAACCGGACTTGGAAGGCATTTTGATCTGCATGGACATGCTCTCCTCTGTTCAAACCCGCTCACCCCAGCGCCTTGGCCTTTGAGTGCGGTTGTAATCTGGTGGATGGCGTTGCAGACATGGCTGTTGATTGCAGTGACGCTGGAGAGATTCAGCCTAGCTGAGGGCAACCGCGCTAGCTAGCACCTGCATGCCGACGGTGAGGAGGCAGCCATATATGACTAACTGTGATGGGTGCGCCACTGTGTAGTCGATGACTGTGAAGAATAATGAATAAAAGCTACAAACAGAACCTTAAAGAAGCATGAGTGCTGGCTTGGAATTTTTTTATGGTCTTTTTTTTTCTTGGAATTTGACGTACTGTTATCTCTGCTCTTAATAATATTTTATCCTTTATCTGCTTCAGGCTTTCTTATGAAGACCTTAGAATTGAGTTTGAATTTGAGCTGAATCACCATTCAAGAAGGTTGTTACAATAATATAAACCCATATTCCCTGTTAAGTGTTAACTGGCATTTGAACTGCTTTGCTGTGCCTAGAAGTCAGGACATGTAAACAGTCTCACCAGTCCACATCATGATAATAGTCCCTCCGATTAAACCTGATGACTACTCCATTGCCTGCAAGTTGTTTTTCTTAGATAATGGATATAAGTTCTGGCTTCAGTCTATCGTCATGGAACAGGCAAAATTATTCTGCAAGTTGTAGTGATGGTAACTGAAAACAATGGAGTTCCTTTCAGTTCTCTTCTTTTCAACATGAGTGTCATGCTTGTGCATAGTGCCATAGACCAACTAGTTGATTGGTCAGTTTTCAGTATGTCCTCATCCAAGTTGAATATTGGAGACCACTAAATGCAACTTGGATGTTTTCACATTGTAGTTGACTGGAATAAATATCTTCTGATCATATCCTGTTAGGATCGTAGGATTGGTACCTCTATGTGACCCGTAGATCCGGGTAGACTCCTCGCCTTCTCTCTGGAGATGCACCGTAGCGGGTAGACGCCGGTGCCGCAGTGTAGAAGACGTCCAGCGCGGTAGCGGTGAAGTCCAGTGGCGCTGGTGGAGAGACAGCGGTCCGGTGGTGACCCTGCAGTGGGTCGACGGCGGTGGTTGGGGCTCATCCCTTCGCTGGCAGCACGGTCTTTAGATCGGATTAGGGTTACTGTAGGTGGGATGACGGCTCACGGCGAACCTCGTCATCCGAGCCCTCACCCCCACCTTCCTTTTATGTGTGCTGTGCGACAGGGGCCCACCAACCGGATTAGGGTTGGGCTCCCCCGATCAGGGAGCAGAGATAAGGGCCCAATAGGCCGTTGGGCCTATTGGTGGAGATCAACTAACATATCCAAGTGCAGAAATTCAGTAGCCAATATACCTGAATATATCTGGAGACATTTTCCTTGTGTATCTATGACTTAGTCTAGTCATATATTGGACTTGGTCACATGTTACTTCCTCTATATTTAGGTCTACCCTCCCCCCCTCTATCTGAAACTGCATAACACATATTAGCCTGCTGTGTGCATAGCACGAATTTAAGTGTTGCATTAGTGTTGAATGTTGTGATTACAATTACAGTACGCTGTAGATGCACACCTTTCATTCACTTTGCAATATGAAGTCTAACACTGTTAAAAAGGAAGCTAACACTGTTTCAAATACTTCTCTTTTGTGCAGAATCAATCGGCGGCATCAAATAATCAGTCTCAAGACTCTGATTTGTCGCAGAGGTTCCAAGGGCCTACGCAGTGATTGCATTTGCATTTGTGGCTTATTGTGACTTAGTTGTGACTTGTGATGATGGTTTATTGTAAATTGTGATGATGGTTTATTGTGACTTGAGGTTTATTGTGAATTATGATGATGGTTTATTATACCTGTGACATATAATTATGCCTGTGATGATGTTTTATTGTGAATTATCATGGTTTTTTGTGAATTGAGAGGAGTCCGTTATAGTAAAAAAGGGAGGGGGGGTCTTGGTCGCTTTGCCGAGTGTAACACTCGGCAAAGAGATGAGTTGCCGAGTGTCAAGGCAAAATACTCGGCGAAGAGACCATTTTCTGTCATTCTGGGAACCTTCTTTGCCGAGTGTTTTAGATTTGCCGAGTGTATTCCAATGGACACACGGCAAAGTGACCATAAAATCTGACCGTTGCTCGCTTGTTTGCCGAGTGTTTTTAGGCGTGGCACTCGGCAAAGTGTCTAAACTTTGCCAAGTGTTTTCGTCTTGACATTCGGCAAACTTGAGAAACTTTGCCGAGTGTTTTCGTCCTGACACTCGGCAAACTTGAGAAACTTTGCCGAGTGTTTTTCCGTTGTACACTCGGCAAAATCGACGCCACCGTTCCATCCCGTCAATTTTTTTTTTGCCGAGACTTTTTTTTTGCCGAGTGTTTATTGACACTCAGCAAACTGTTTGCCGAGTGCCCGATAAAAAACACTCGGTAAACTACTGTTTGCCGACAAATCAATGCCGTGTGCTGTATGCCGAGTGTTACACTCGGCAAAGCGTTTGCCGAGTGTTTTTGGGCCTTTGCCGAGTGTTTTTGGGCCTTTGCCGAGTGCCCCTGGTACTCGGCAAATCTACTGTATCCCATAGTGCTGGTTGAAAAACAAACAAACACCATTTTAGATACGGCTCCTAGAACTATCAAACTCTGTTAAACAGAGAGTTTGTCTACTAAAATCTTTTTTAGTGGTGAATGAGAAGTCTCAGATCAGCACGCAATGATAATCGAGACTGGTCCCCGAGATACATTATTAACTTCGTACTATACACAGTCAGCACTGTCCTTGCCATGTGATAAACCTGCTCAGAACTCGGTTCTGGCGCTAGCTATCGTCTACTATATATCGATATACGACGAGCAGCTTAGCAGTGGCGGTGACTCGGAGGAGGCGTCAACGCCATGGCCGGAGGAGGTGCAACGGTGTGCGTGACCGGAGCCGGCGGGTTCATCGCCTCGTGGCTTGTGAAGCTCCTGCTCTCCCGCGGCTACACCGTGCACGGCACCGTCCGCGACCTCAGTGCGCAGCTGGCATTATACCCTTCCTTTCTGTTGGATTGGTTTCTTTCGCTTGTATTCAGGACTGGCATTTCAGGTGACGAGAAGACAAGCCATCTGAAGCGCCTCGAGAATGCTGCCGGAAACCTCAGGATTTTCAAGGCTGATCTGCTGGACTACGACGCGATGGCAGTTGCGGTCGTCGGGTGCCAGGGAGTTTTCCATGTCGCCACTCCAGTGCCTTCAGAGAACCTGACTGACCCAGAGGCAAGTCCTGTTTTCCACTGTCCTCAAATCTGATGTCCTTTTTTAATTCAGAAACAGGCATCTAACCGTTTCTGATTAAAAAAATGGCTTCACAAATTCTGTGCATAAACAACGTGCAGCTACAAATGTTGGGTCCTGCTGTCACTGGCACAACAAATGTGCTCAAGGCTGCCTCTGCCGCGAATGTCCGGCGAGTGGTGGTTGTGTCATCCATAGTTGCCGTTGAGATCAGCCCGAAAGATTGGCCTGAAGGTAAGATCCGAGATGAGAGCTGCTGGTCAGACAAAGAATTCTGCAGGAGCATTGAGGTAACCTGTACTGCTAACTTCTGCATTAGAGTACGCACAGCCAAGATCTGTTTTTTTTTTATTTGGACAAATTGAAAGATCTGCTTAGTCGATTTGCTGCCATGTGTACTCCAGAGCTGGTACCCGGTCGCCAAGATCATCTCAGAAGAGGCGGCGCTCGCATACGGGCGGCAAACTGGGCTCGACGTGGTGACTATCAATCCAGGGTTGGTGTTCGGCCCCCTGCTGCAGCCGACGGTTAACTCAAGCATCCAGTTCCTCATCTACTTCCTCAAAGGTTGACACGACACTCACCAAGGCGTCGCTTTCTATTTGTCTCCAGATCCATTCAGAGTTCAGAGCTCACAGTCGATTTGAATTTGACACGAGCACCACCTTATTATAAATCTTTTGAGCGGCGATGCAGGAGGAACCGACCTGGTGAGGAACAAGCTCTGGCACATCGTCGATGTCCGTGACCTCGCCGACGCGCTGCTGCTGCTCTACGAGGTGCCTGAAGCAGCCGGCAGGCACATCTGCGCGCCTCATGTTATCAGTGCTCGCGACCTGCTGGACTTGCTGAAGAGCATGTACCCTGAGTACCCTTTCATTACCAAGTAAAAGTCTCGCTTATTATTAAAAAAATACGAAAAAAATGCTACTCTTCCATTTTGTTAAACATTGAATCTGGTGTCCAATTGGTTGGCAGGGAGAGCATATGTGATAGAGATCACCCAGCACCGATGACTTCTGACAAGCTAAAGAAGATCGGGTGGAGCTGCCGGCCGCTGGAGGAGACGATCCTGGACACAGTCGAGTGCTGCCAGCGGGCTGGGTTTCTTGACGATGTGGCTGGGGAGACTCCCTGTCGTTTCCCTCCTATTTGCAACAAAATTTAGCCTCGGCAAAAGTATGGATTGTGATTATTGACTATGCTTTTGCTTATCTTATTGTGGACAAGCATCAGCTTTTAAATAAACTTTATTGCATGCTGTTGTATTCGGTGGTGCTGCTATGTGTGTATTGAAGTTCATTCGAACTTGCCAGACTTTATACGTGTTCAATTTCCACATAAAATGCATGAAAAACCCTTAGTATGTATGAGGTTGTTACGATTCTTGTCCCAATTTTGTTTCTTATTTCTTATGAAAAGCATGGAAAACCTTTGGATCTTGGGACAGCTATTTCTTTGTAAGTTTTTGTTTCTCTTGTGGTCATGTACCAGCTTAGGTTTTAACTCTGTCGTCGTAATTTGGTGATGCTATTGTGTGTCTCTGATTGCTTTGGTTGGATTGGCTGTATGAATTAAGTTCTGTGGTCCTAAGCTGCTCCAACAGCCTCGCCCCACCCACACACCACTGCATGGTGGCTTTGGTGGCGGTGCCCAAAACCCTAGCAGCAGTCGTCACCTCTTCGCTCTCCCTCTTTACCAATTTCAGTGTTCTATTCCCTGAATTGCTCAAAATCGCCAAGTAAAACCCGATAACAAATGCCAAGTCAAGGCGCCGTACATACCGAGCATATTGCAAGCTTCCAATAGCTGAAGCATATGTAACCACTTTCACTTTATCAATTGAGCTCATATTGGTTCCTGGGGCATTGAAAATCCCCATATTTGTCACCCTTGACTATAGGAGCAGGTGAGGGACTACACTTGTGCATACTGAATTTCTTTAAGATCTTTTCCATGTATGCCTTTTGTGACAGTCATTATACCATTTTCTTCTATCTCGGTGAATCTCGATCCCTAGAACGAACGAGGCTTCGTCAAGATCTTTCATATCAAGTTTTGAGGACAAAACTTCTTTGTCTCCTATAGTAGACTGACATCACTACTAGCAAGTAAGATATCATCTACACACAGGACAAGGAAGATAAACTTCCCATTCTTAAACTTTGCATAGACATAATTGTCCTCTACATTCTCTTTTAAAATCCAAAATTTTTTATTGACCGATCAAACTTCAAGTACCACTATCTTGAAGCTTGCTTTAATCCATAAATGGATTTCTTTAGACGGTATCCCATTCGTTCTTTTCCTTCCATGACAAAACTTTTCGGTTGTGCCATGTAAACATTTTCCTCCAAGTCTCTGTTGAGAAATGCCGTTTTTACATCCAGATGATGTAGTTCTTAATCGTAATATACCACTAATGCCATTATGATTCTGAAGGAAACTTTACATGAGACTGGAGAAAAGGTCTCATTGTAAACAATCTCTTCTCTTTGCATAAAGCCTTTTGCCACAAGTCACACTTTATGTCTCTATATTCCCTTGAGAGTCATGTTTAGTCTTGTAGACCCATTTATAGCCTACTATTTTGACTCTTTTAGCAATTATTTTCAAATCCCAAACTTTATTGACATTCATCGATTTCATTTCATCTTCCATTTGGAATTCCTTAGTGTTATACACTTCATAATCAGCAGAAATAACTGATTTTCTAACTCTTTGAGACCTACTAGGGGCCTTCACATTTGGCACATCTTCTATTTGAGGCTGTTGTTGCTCCCCCTCATGTGTGGCAATAGGTTCTATAGAATCCTGAAGAACAGGTTCCTCATCGTCATTCATTGTTGCCACAGGTGGGATAACAACAGATGCTGGCACCACAGTATCTAGCACTGTCAGTGCAGCTACAGCAGGTAGTGAGAAAAATGGCTCATGAATCATTGGAGTGGGCGCATACACCCGCTTCACTTCATGGACAATTTCTCGAGCTACCATGCTCCCCCTCATCTTTTCGTCCTCTAGGAAGACAGTGTGTCTCGTTTCCACAACCTTTGTATGTCACTGTGGATAGTAGAAACGAAAACCTTTTGACTTTTCTTTGTAGCCAATGAAATGGCAACTTACTATTTTGGGATCTAGTTTTCCAATGTTTGAGTTAAATACTTTAGCCTCAGCAGGGCTCCCCCACACACTCAAGTGTTTAGTGAGGGTACTCTTTCTGTCCACAACTCATACGGTGTTTTGGGCACCGACTTTCTTGATACTTTATTGAGAATATGAATGGCCGTTTTCAACGCCTCCATTCACAGGCTCAACTGTAAGGTGGAGTAACTTATCATACTGCCCACCATATCCATTAGGGTACAATTGATTCTTTTAGCTACTCTATTCTGCTGAGGTTTGCCCGGTATAGAATACTGGGCTACTATGCCATTCTTTTAGGGTATGCTGACCGTAGTACTCCACCACGGTCAGACCTGACTATCTTAATCTTTAATATCTTAAATTTATCCAATACATCTTTTCTTTCTTTGATTGGATAAATATAGCCATAATGGGAGTACTCATATGTGAATGTTATGAACGAATCATTACCATCCACACTCTTTACAGGGAAACTGACCATAGATGTCTGTGTGAATAATCTATAAAACTCCTGCACTTCATTTGGCATCTTTCTTAATCTTCTTTACATACTTTCCTTTTATGCATTCTCTGCATTGTTCTAAATCTAAGAGCTCTAATGGAGGAAGAATATCATTCTTAACTTGTCTTTCTATTCTCCCCCTCGAAATATGGCCTAAATGACAGTGCCATAATTTCGATAACGCATCGTGAGCTCTCTTATGCCACCATTTCCAGAGTAACACTCTGTGACCAACTGCTTTATCAGCTAAGTGGCATATGTCTTTGAAGAGCCAGTGAACTGACTCTTTATTCTATCGAAGTATTCGGTGACCGTGTCACATTCTAGAATTGAGCCCACAATTGCAGGTTCAATCATGTTCTTTATCACCGCCAAACATTTCTTGTTTGCAGCGACCCACTTCCTATGCTCAAAAGCCATATGATATCTTTTGGGATTCAAAATTCCTTTCTTTAGTTGCCCAAGTGGCATCATTCACTTTTGTCTCCCTCACCGGTGCCACAATCTCAGTGGAACACGGTGAGGTGACTACCCAGTCCACCTTAGACAAGATGAAAATTAGGTCAAAACTTTTCTTAACATAAAAATAACACCATTTGCATGCCTTGATTCCAACGTTGGTCAAATTCAAAACATACAACTATTCTTATACACTAATTCTACATCACCGTTGGGCAGAAATAGAATTAATGCATAAATCATTAACTTTCACATCTGTTCTTACACACTAATTCTATATCACCGTTGGACAGAAATAGAATTAATGCATAAATCATTAACTTTTACAACTGTTCTCATACACTAATTTTACATCACCGTTGGGCAGAAGTAGAATTAATGCATAAATCATTAAAATTATCAACTTTTTTTATACACTAATTCTACATCATCGTTGGGCAGAAGTACAATTAATGCATAAATCATTATAATTATGATATTGTTATTAACAACGTTGGTCAGAAAATAACAACATCATAATCATATCAAAACTCTTTTTCTCTAATTAAATACCACATTGGTTCAAAATAACTGGAGAATCAACAACTTTTCTTTTGCTCTGTGGAAAAACTCTCTTTTCCTTGAATTTTACCCACAGGAAAATTGCTTTTTCTATTTTCTTTAATCCATTAATCAATTTCCGGGAAATAAAGATTTACTGGAAAAACTTTTCTTTTTTCTCCGTTAAATATCATGTCTGTTCAAAATCATTGAAGAACATACTTTTTCTTTAGTAGCGGAAAAAATCTCTTTTTCTCCAATTAAATACCACGTTGGTACAAATTAACTGGAGAATAAACATTTTCTCTTTAGCAACGGAAAATAATTCAATTTAATAAATTTTGCCCATAGGACAAATCTCTTTTCTATTTTCTTTAAGCCATTTATTCATTTTCCAGAAAATAAATGTTTGCTGGAAAAAGAAAAAACAAAAACTGAATCATTTCAATTCCGTTCACTCGGCCCACCGTTAAGCGGCCAGCCCACTCCAAAGACGCCACGATACGCAGTCCTGCGCGCGCCCAGCCCTAGCCGCAACTGAGCTTCGGGCGGGAAAGTGGCTCGGCCTTCGCGCCCACTGGCTGAGTTTATTAATCGTGCTCGCCCGTCGGATCACATCCGACGGTCGCCCGTCGTTTCGCTCGGATAAAACCCCGACGCCGCGCGCCCCGTGGAAAACCCTAGGTCAATTTCATTCTCTCCTCTCTCTCTCTTCTTCGCCGCTCTCTACCTCATCTCTTCTCAGCCGAGCGCAACCGAGCGAGCGAGAGCGAGCGAAGGCGTCCATGGCACCGCCGCGCCCCCCCGCCGCGGCCGTCGCGCGCTTCTCCCAATGGGGTGCGCCCGCCGCCGTCCGAGCAGCGCTTTGGCCATGTGATGACCCCTTGCTTGAGCCCGGCGAATAGCCCACCCGGCTCGGTCTTCTTCTCCTCGCCGGGGTGATTAGGGTTTGGATTCTTCTTTTCTTTTCTCTGATTTGCTTTTGTGATCTTTCTCACTTTTTTCTCGAGTTCATCCGAATAGATCTAGGGTTAGGGTTCTGGCCCCGACCCCTGTTCTTCTTCTTTCTTTTCTGTTTTCCTTTCTTTCTTCTTGGATTGAACCGATTAATGATGGGGATTCGTTCTAGGGTTAGGGTTTCGCTTTTCAATTGATTTCTTTTTCTTTTCTTTGATTTAGGGTTCGGCTCTGTTCATCTTAAGGCCGAAACATTTTCTTTTCTTCTTCCCCGAGCTATTTGCGCGGGTTAGGGTTAGGTTCTTGAGATCCTTTCCCCTTTCTGTTCACTGTTGTTTCACCCGATTTGGGCTAGGGTTGGGATTCTTAAGATCCTTTTCCCCTTTCTATTCTCTGATCCGAATAAGGATCTGTTCTTTTCTTGTTGCGCGCCGATGAGGACGGCAATGCTCTTCTTCCCCCGCGTGGTGGCGGTGGTGACCGGGTTCCAGTGACATCCGCCACCCCCGGTCCCTTTTCTTTGCTTTTAACCGGTTAGGGTTAGGGTTACACAAAGGCAACCGGCTTTGGTACCATTGTTAGGATCGTAGGATTGGTACCTCTGTGTGACCCGTAGATCCGGGTAGACTCCTCGCCTTCTCTCTGGAGATGCACCGTAGCGGGTAGACGCCGGTGCCGCAGTGTAGAAGACGTCCAGCACGGTGGCGGTGAAGTCCAGTGGCGCTGGTGGAGAGACAGCGGTCCGGTGGTGACCCTGCAGTGGGTCGACGGCGGTGGTTGGGGCTCATCCCTTCGGTGGCAGCACGGCCTTTAGATCGGATTAGGGTTACTGTAGGTGGGATGGCGGCTCACGGCGAACCTCGTCATCTGAGCCCTCACCCCCACCTTCCTTTTATGTGTGCTGTGCGACAGGGACCCACCAACCGGATTAGGGTTGGGCTCCCCCGATCAGGGAGCAGAGATAAGGGCCCAATAGGCCGTTGGGCCTATTGGTGGAGATCAACTAACATATCCAAGTGCAGAAATTCAGTAGCCAATATACCTGAATATATATGGAGACATTTTCCTTGTGTATCTATGACTTAGTCTAGTCATATATTGGACTTGGTCACATGTTACTTCCTCTATATTTAGGTCTACCCTCCCCCCCTCTATCTGAAACTGCATAACACATATTAGCCTGCTGTGTGCATAGCACGAATTTAAGTGTTGCATTAATGTTGAATGTTGTGATTACAATTACAGTACGCTGTAGATGCACACCTTTCATTCACTTTGCAATATGAAGTCTAACACTTATTAAAAAGGAAGCTAACACTTGTTTGAATACTTCTCTTTTGTGCGAGAATCAATCGGCGACATCAAATAATCGGTCTCAAGACTCGATTTGTCGCAGAGGTTCCAAGGGCCTCTGTGATGATTGCATTTGCATTTGTGGCTTATTGTGACTTAGTTGTAACTTGTGATGATGGTTTATTGTAAATTGTGATGATGGTTTATTGTGACTTGAGGTTTATTGTGAATTATGATGATGGTTTATTATACCTGTGACATATAATTATGCCTGTGATGATGTTTTATTGTGAATTATCATGGTTTTTTGTGAATTGAGAGGGTTCCGTTATAGTAAAAAAGGGGGGGGGGTCTTGGTCGCTTTGCCGAGTGTAACACTCGGCAAAGAGATGAGTTGCCGAGTGTCAAGGCAAAACACTCGGCGAAGAGACCATTTTCTGTCATTCTGGGAACCTTCTTTGCCGAGTGTTTTAGATTTGCCGAGTGTATTCCAATGGACACTCGGCAAAGTGACCATAAAATCTGACCGTTGCTCGCTTGTTTGCCGAGTGTTTTAGGCGTGGCACTCGGCAAAGTGTCTAAACTTTGCCGAGTGTTTTCGTTTTGACATTCGGCAAACTTGAGAAACTTTGCCGAGTGTTTTCGTCCTGACACTCGGCAAACTTGAGAAACTTTGCCGAGTGTTTTTCCGTTGTACACTCGGCAAAATCGACGTCACCGTTCCATCCCGTCAAATTTTTTTTGCCGAGAGTTTATTTTTGCCGAGTGTTTATTGACACTCAGTAAACTGTATGCCGAGTGCCCGATAAAAAACACTCGGCAAACTACTGTTTGCCGACAAATCAATGCCGTGTGCCGTATGCCGAGTGTTACACTCGGCATAGCGTTCGCCGAGTGTTTTTGGGCCTTTGCCGAGTGCCCCTGGTACTCGGCAAATCTACTGTATCCCATAGTGCTTGTTGAAAAACAAACAAACACCATTTTAGATACGGCTCCTAGAACTATCAAACTCTGTTAAACAGAGAGTTTGTCTACTAAAATCTTTTTTAGTGGTGAATGAGAAGTCTCAGATCAGCACGCAATGATAATCGAGACTGGTCCCCGAGATACATTATTAACTTCGTACTATACACAGTCCGCACTGTCCTTGCCATGTGATAAACCTGCTCAGAACTCGGTTCTGGCGCTAGCTATCGTCTACTATCGATATACGACGAGCAGCTTAGCAGTGGCGGTGACTCGGAGGAGGCGTCAACGCCATGGCCGGAGGAGGTGCAACGGTGTGCGTGACCGGAGCCGGCGGGTTCATCGCCTCGTGGCTTGTGAAGCTCCTGCTCTCCCGCGGCTACACCGTGCACGGCACCGTCCGCGACCTCAGTGCGCAGCTGGCATTATACCCTTCCTTTCTGTTGGATTGGTTTCTTTCGCTTGTATTCAGGACTGGCATTTCAGGTGACGAGAAGACAAGCCATCTGAAGCGCCTCGAGAATGCTGCCGGAAACCTCAGGATTTTCAAGGCTGATCTGCTGGACTACGACGCGATGGCAGTTGCGGTCGTCGGGTGCCAGGGAGTTTTCCATGTCGCCACTCCAGTGCCTTCAGAGAACCTGACTGACCCAGAGGCAAGTCCTGTTTTCCACTGTCCTCAAATCTGATGTCCTTTTTTAATTCAGAAACAGGCATCTAACCGTTTCTGATTAAAAAAATGGCTTCACAAATTCTGTGCATAAACAACGTGCAGCTACAAATGTTGGGTCCTGCTGTCACTGGCACAACAAATGTGCTCAAGGCTGCCTCTGCCGCGAATGTCCGGCGAGTGGTGGTTGTGTCATCCATAGTTGCCGTTGAGATCAGCCCGAAAGATTGGCCTGAAGGTAAGATCCGAGATGAGAGCTGCTGGTCAGACAAAGAATTCTGCAGGAGCATTGAGGTAACCTGTACTGCTAACTTCTGCATTAGAGTACGCACAGCCAAGATCTGTTTTTTTTTTTATTTGGACAAATTGCAAGATCTGCTTAGTCGATTTGCTGCCATGTGTACTCCAGAGCTGGTACCCCGTCGCCAAGATCATCTCAGAAGAGGCGGCGCTCGCATACGGGCGGCAAACTGGGCTCGACGTGGTGACTATCAATCCAGGGTTGGTGTTCGGCCCCCTGCTGCAGCCGACGGTTAACTCAAGCATCCAGTTCCTCATCTACTTCCTCAAAGGTTGACACGACACTCACCAAGGCGTCGCTTTCTATTTGTCTCCAGATCCATTCAGAGTTCAGAGCTCACAGTCGATTTGAATTTGACACGAGCACCACCTTATTATAAATCTTTTGAGCGGCGATGCAGGAGGAACCGACCTGGTGAGGAACAAGCTCTGGCACATCGTCGATGTCCGTGACCTCGCCGACGCGCTGCTGCTGCTCTACGAGGTGCCTGAAGCAGCCGGCAGGCACATCTGCGCGCCTCATGTTATCAGTGCTCGCGACCTGCTGGACTTGCTGAAGAGCATGTACCCTGAGTACCCTTTCATTACCAAGTAAAAGTCTCGCTTATTATTAAAAAAATACGAAAAAATGCTACTCTTCCATTTTGTTAAACATTGAATCTGGTGTCCAATTGGTTGGCAGGGAGAGCATATGTGATAGAGATCACCCAGCACCGATGACTTCTGACAAGCTAAAGAAGATCGGGTGGAGCTGCCGGCCGCTGGAGGAGACGATCCTGGACACAGTCGAGTGCTGCCAGCGGGCTGGGTTTCTTGACGATGTGGCTGGGGAGACTCCCTGTCGTTTCCCTCCTATTTGCAACAAAATTTAGCCTCGGCAAAAGTATGGATTGTGATTATTGACTATGCTTTTGCTTATCTTATTGTGGACAAGCATCAGCTTTTAAATAAACTTCATTGCATGCTGTTGTATTCGGTGGTGCTGCTATGTGTGTATTGAAGTTCATTCGAACTTGCCAGACTTTATACGTGTTCAATTTCCACATAAAATGCATGAAAAACCCTTAGTATGTATGAGGTTGTTACGATTCTTGTCCCAATTTTGTTTCTTATTTCTTATGAAAAGCATGGAAAACCTTTGGATCTTGGGACAGCTATTTCTTTGTAAGTTTTTGTTTCTCTTGTGGTCATGTACCAGCTTAGGTTTTAACTCTGTCGTCGTAATTTGGTGATGCTATTGTGTGTCTCTGATTGCTTTGGTTGGATTGGCTGTATGAATTAAGTTCTGTGGTCCTAAGCTGCTCCAACAGCCTCGCCCCCACCCCACACCACTGCATGGTGGCTTTGGTGGCGGTGCCCAAAACCCAAGCAGTCGTCACCTCTTCGCTTTCCCTCTTTACTAATTTCAGTGTTCTATTCCAGAATTGCTCTGAAATCTGCCAAGTAAAACCCGATAACAAATGCCAAGTCAAGGCGCGTACATACCTGAGCATATTGCAAGCTTCCAATAGCTGAAGCATATGTAACCACTTTCACTTTATCAATTGAGCTCATATTGGTTCCTGGGGCATTGAAAATCCCCATATTTGTCACCCTTGACTATAGGAGCAGGTGAGGGACTACACTTGTGCATACTGAATTTCTTTAAGATCTTTTCCATGTATGCCTTTTGTGACAGTCATTATACCATTTTCTTCTATCTCGGTGAATCTCGATCCCTAGAACGAACGAGGCTTCGTCAAGATCTTTCATATCAAGTTTTGAGGACAAAACTTCTTTGTCTCCTATAGTAGACTGACATCACTACTAGCAAGTAAGATATCATCTACACACAGGACAAGGAAGATAAACTTCCCATTCTTAAACTTTGCATAGACATAATTGTCCTCTACATTCTCTTTTAAAATCCAAAATTTTTTATTGACCGATCAAACTTCAAGTACCACTATCTTGAAGCTTGCTTTAATCCATAAATGGATTTCTTTAGACGGTATCCCATTCGTTCTTTTCCTTCCATGACAAAACTTTTCGGTTGTGCCATGTAAACATTTTCCTCCAAGTCTCTGTTGAGAAATGCCGTTTTTACATCCAGATGATGTAGTTCTTAATCGTAATATACCACTAATGCCATTATGATTCTGAAGGAAACTTTACATGAGACTGGAGAAAAGGTCTCATTGTAAACAATCTCTTCTCTTTGCATAAAGCCTTTTGCCACAAGTCACACTTTATGTCTCTATATTCCCTTGAGAGTCATGTTTAGTCTTGTAGACCCATTTATAGCCTACTGTTTTGACTATTTTAGGAATTATTTCCAAATCCCAAACTTTATTGACATTCATCGATTTCATTTCATCTTCCATTTGGAATTCCTTAGTGTTATACACTTCATAATCAGCAGAAATAACTGATTTTCTAACTCTTTGAGACCTACTAGGGGCCTTCACATTTGGCACATCTTCTATTTGAGGCTGTTGTTGCTCCCCCTCATGTGTGGCAATAGGTTCTATAGAATCCTGAAGAACAGGTTCCTCATCGTCATTCATTGTTGCCACAGGTGGGATAACAACAGGTGCTGGCACCACAGTATCTAGCACTGTCGGTGCAGCTACAGCAGGTAGTGAGAAAAATGGCTCATGAATCATTAGAGTGGGCGCATACACCCGCTTCACTTCAAGGACAATTTCTCGAGCTACCATGCTCCCCCTCATCTTTTCGTCCTCTAGGAAGACAGCGTGTCTCATTTCCACAAACTTTGTATGTCACTGTGGATAGTAGAAACGAAAACCTTTTAACTTTTCTTTGTAGCCAATGAAATGGTATCTTACTATTTTGGGATCTAGTTTTCCAATGTTTGGGTTAAATACTTTAGTCTCAGCAGGGCTCCCCCACACACTCAAGTGTTTAGTGAGGGTACTCTTTTTGTCCACAACTCATATGGTGTTTTGGGCACCGACTTTCTTGATACTTTATTGAGAATATGAATGGCCGTTTTCAACGTCTCCATTCACAGGCTCAACTGTAAGGTGTAGTAACTTATCATACTGCCCACCATATCCATCAGGGTACGATTGATTCTTTTAGCTACTCTATTCTGCTGAGGTTTGCTTGGTATAGAATACTGGGCTACTATGCCATTCTTTTAGGGTATGCTGACCGTAGTACTCCTCCACGGTCAGACCTAACTATCTTAATCTTTAATATCTTAAATTTATCCAATACATCTTTTCTTTCTTTGATTGGATAAATATAGCCATAATAGGAGTACTCATATGTGAATGTTATGACGAATCATTACCATCCACACTCTTTACAGGAAAACCGACCACAGATGTCTGTGTGAATAATCTATAAAACTCCTGCACTTCATTTGGCATCTTTCTTAATCTTCTTTACATACTTTCCTTTTATGCATTCTCTACATTGTTCTAAATCTAAGAGCTCTAATGGAGGAAGAATATCATTCTTAACTTGTCTTTCTATTCTCCCCCTCGAAATATGGCCTAAATGACAAGGCCATATAATTTCGATAACGCATCGTGAGCTCTCTTATGCCACCATTTCCAGAGTAACACTCTGTGACCAACCTACTTTTATCGGCTAAGTGGCATATATCTTTGAAAGAGCCAATGAACTGACTCTTTATTCTATCGAAGTATTCGGTGACCGTGTCACATTCTGGAATTGAGCCCACAATTGCAGGTTCAATCATGTTCTTTATCACCGCCAAACATTTCTTGTTTGTAGTGACCCACTTCCTATGCTCAAAAGCCATAGGATATCTTTTGGGATTCAAAATCCCTTTCTTTAGTTGCCCAAGTGGCATCATTCACTTTTGTCTCCCTCACCGGTGCCACAATCTCAGTGGAACACGGTGAGGTGACTACCCAGTCCACCTTAGACAAGATGAAAATCAGGTCAAAACTTTTCTTAACATAAAAATAACACCATTTGCATGTCTTGATTCCAACGTTGGTCAAATTCAAAACATACAACTATTCTTATACACTAATTCTACATCACCGTTGGTCAGAAATAGAATTAATGCATAAATCATTAACTTTCACATCTGTTCTTACACACTAATTCTATATCACCGTTGGACAGAAATAGAATTAATGCATAAATCATTAACTTTTACAACTGTTCTCATACACTAATTTTACATCACCGTTGGGCAGAAGTAGAATTAATGCATAAATCATTAAAATTATCAACTTTTTTTATACACTAATTCTACATCATCGTTGGGCAGAAGTACAATTAATGCATAAATCATTATAATTATGATATTGTTATTAACAACGTTGGTCAGAAAATAACAACATCATAATCATATCAAAACTCTTTTTCTCTAATTAAATACCACATTGGTTCAAAATAACTGGAGAATCAACAACTTTTCTTTGGCTGTGGAAAAACTCTCTTTTCCTTGAATTTTACCCACAGGAAAAATTGCTTTTTCTATTTTCTTTAATCCATTAATCAATTTCTGGGAAATAAAGATTTACTGGAAAAACTTTTCTTTTCTCCGGTTAAATATCATGTCTGTTCAAAATCATTGAAGAACATACTTTTTCTTTAGTAGCGGAAAAAATCTCTTTTTCTCCAATTAAATACCACGTTGGTACAAATTAACTGGAGAATAAACATTTTCTCTTTAGCAGCGGAAAATAATTCAATTTAATAAATTTTGCCCACAGGACAAATCTCTTTTCTATTTTCTTTAAGCCATTTATTCATTTTCCAGGAAATAAATGTTTGCTGGAAAAAGAAAAAACAAAAACTGAATCATTTCAATTCTGTTCACTCGGCCCAGCCGTTAAAGCGGCCCGGCCCACTCCAGCACGCGCACAGTCCCGCGCTCGCCCCCGCACCCAGGCCGCAACCTGGGCCTGGGCCGGGAAAGTGGCCCGGCGCTCGCGCCCGCCTGGGCTGAGTTTGGCCCAATCGCGCTCCGCCGTCGGATCACATCCGACGGTCGCCCGGCCGTTTCGCTCGGATAAAACCCCGACGCCGCGCGCCCCGTGGAAAACCCTAGGTCAATTTCATTCTCTGCTCTCTCTCTCTTCTTCGCCGCTCTCTACCTCATCTCTTCTCAGCCGAGCGCAACCGAGCGAGCGAGAGCGAGTGAAGGCGTCCATGGCACCGCCGCCGGCCCCCTCGCCGGCGTGCGCGCTCCCCAGCGGGTGAGCGCGCCGCCGTCGAGCGGCCTGGCCGCGGTGACCCCTTTGCCGAGCCCGGCGAATAGCCCACCCCCGGCTCGGTCTTCTTCTCCCTCGCCGGGTGATTAGGGTTTGGATTCTTCTTTTCTTTTCTCTGATTTGCTTTTGTGATCTTTCTCACTTTTTCTGGAGTTCATCCGAATAGACCTAGGGTTAGGGTTCTGGCCCCGACCCCTGTTCTTCTTCTTTCTTTTCTGTTTTCCTTTCTTTCTTCTCGGATTGAACCGATTAATGATGGGGATTCGTTCTAGGGTTAGGGTTTCGCTTTTCAATTGATTTCTTTTTCTTTTCTTTGATTTAGGGTTCGGCTCTGTTCATCTTAAGGCCGAAACCTTTTCTTTTCTTCTTCTCCGAGCTATTTGCGTGGGTTAGGGTTAGGTTCTTGAGATCCTTTCCCCTTTCTGTTCACTGTTGTTTCACCCGATTTGGGCTTAGGGTTGGGATTCTTAAGATCCTTTTCCCTTTCTATTCTCTCGATCCGAATAAGGATCTGTTCTTTTTCTTGTTGCGCTGCCGATGAGGACGGCAATGCTCTTCTTCCCAGCGTGGTGGCGGTGGTGACCGGTTCCAGTGACATCCGCCACCCCGGTCCCTTTTCTTTGCTTTTACCCGGTTAGGGTTAGGGTTACACAAAGGCAACCGGCTTTGGTACCATTGTTAGGATTGTAGGATTGGTACCTCTGTGTGACCCGTAGATCCGGGTAGACTCTCGCCTTCTCTCTCGGAGATGCACCGTAGCGGGTAGACGCCGGTGTGCCGCAGTGTAGAAGACGTCCAGCGATGGCGGTGAAGTCCAGTGGCGCTGGTGGAGAGACATGTCCGGTGGTGACCTGCAGTGGGTCGACGGCGGTGGTTGGGGCTCATCCTTCGGTGGCAAAGACGGCCTTTAGATCGGATTAGGGTTACTTGTAGGTGGGATGGCGGCTCACGGCGAACCTCGTCATCCGAGCCCTCACCCCACCTTCCTTTTTATGTGTCTGTGTCATGCGACAGGGCCCACCAACCGGATTAGGGTTGGGCTCCCCGATCAGGGAGCAGAGATAAGGGCCCAATAGGCCGTTGGGCCTATTGGTGGAGATCAACTAACATATCCAAGTGCGAAATTCAGTAGCCAATATACCTGAATATATATGGAGACATTTTCCTTGTGTATCTATGACTTAGTCTAGTCATATATTGGACTTGGTCACATGTTACTTCCTCTATATTTAGGTCTACCCTCCCCCCCTCTATCTGAAACTGCATAACACATATTAGCCTGCTGTGTGCATAGCACGAATTTAAGTGTTGCATTAGTGTTGAATGTTGTGATTACAATTACAGTACGCTGTAGATGCACACCTTTCATTCACTTTGCAATATGAAGTCTAACACTGTTAAAAAGGAAGCTAACACTGTTTCGAATACTTCTCTTTTGTGCAGAATCAATCGGCGACATCAAATAATCAGTCTCAAGACTCTGATTTGTCGCAGAGGTTCCAAGGGCCTACGCAGTGATTGCATTTGCATTTGTGGCTTATTGTGACTTAGTTGTAACTTGTGATGATGGTTTATTGTAAATTGTGATGATGGTTTATTGTGACTTGAGGTTTATTGTGAATTATGATGATGGTTTATTATACCTGTGACATATAATTATGCCTGTGATGATGTTTTATTGTGAATTGTCATGGTTTTTTATGAATTGAGAGGGGTCCGTTATAGTAAAAAAAGGGGGGGTCTTGGTCGCTTTGTCGAGTGTAACACTCGGCAAAGAGATGAGTTGCCGAGTGTCAAGGCAAAAACACTCGGCGAAGAGACCATTTTCTGTCATTCTGGAAACCTTCTTTGCCGAGTGTTTTAGATTTGCCGAGTGTATTCCAATGGACACTCGGCAAAGTGACCATAAAATCTGACCGTTGCTCGCTTGTTTGCCGAGTGTTTTAGGCGTGGCACTCGGCAAAGTGTCTAAACTTTGCCGAGTGTTTTCGTTTTGACATTCGGCAAACTTGAGAAACTTTGCCGAGTGTTTTCGTCCTGACACTCGGCAAACTTGAGAAACTTTGCCGAGTGTTTTTCCGTTGTACACTCGGCAAAATCGACGTCACCGTTCCATCCCGTCAAATTTTTTTTGCCGAGAGTTTATTTTAGCCGAGTGTTTATTGACACTCAGCAAACTGTTTGCCGAGTGCCCGATTAAAAACACTCGGCAAACTACTGTTTGCCGATAAATCAATGCCGTGTGCTGTATGCCGAGTGTTACACTCGGCAAAACGTTTGCCGAGTGCCCCTGGTACTCGGCAAATCTACTGTATCCCATAGTGCTTGTTGAAAAACAAACAAACACCATTTTAGATACGGCTCCTAGAACTATCAAACTCTGTTAAACAGAGAGTTTGTCTACTAAAATCTTTTTTAGTGGTGAATGAGAAGTCTCAGATCAGCACGCAATGATAATCGAGACTGGTCCCCGAGATACATTATTAACTTCGTACTATACACAGTCCGCACTGTCCTTGCCATGTGATAAACCTGCTCAGAACTCGGTTCTGGCGCTAGCTATCGTCTACTATCGATATACGACGAGCAGCTTAGCAGTGGCGGTGACTCGGAGGAGGCGTCAACGCCATGGCCGGAGGAGGTGCAGCGGTGTGCGTGACCGGAGCCGGCGGGTTCATCGCCTCGTGGCTTGTGAAGCTCCTGCTCTCCCGCGGCTACACCGTGCACGGCACCGTCCGCGACCTCAGTGCGCAAGCTGGCACTTACCCTTCCTTTCTGTTGGATTGGTTTCTTTCGCTTGTATTCAGGACTGGCATTTCAGGTGACGAGAAGACAAGCCATCTGAAGCGCCTCGAGAATGCTGCCAGAAACCTCAGGATTTTCAAGGCTGATCTGCTGGACTACGACGCGATGGCAGTTGCGGTCGTCGGGTGCCAGGGAGTTTTCCATGTCGCCACTCCAGTGCCTTCAGAGAACCTGACTGACCCAGAGGCAAGTCCTGTTTTCCACTGTCCTCAAATCTGATGTCCTTTTTTAATTCAGAAACAGGCATCTAACCGTTTCTGATTAAAAAAATGGCTTCACAAATTCTGTGCATAAACAACGTGCAGCTACAAATGTTGGGTCCTGCTGTCACTGGCACAACAAATGTGCTCAAGGCTGCCTCTGCCGCGAATGTCCGGCGAGTGGTGGTTGTGTCATCCATAGTTGCCGTTGAGATCAGCCCGAAAGATTGGCCTGAAGGTAAGATCCGAGATGAGAGCTGCTGGTCAGACAAAGAATTCTGCAGGAGCATTGAGGTAACCTGTACTGCTAACTTCTGCATTAGAGTACGCACAGCCAAGATCTGTTTTTTTTTTATTTGGACAAATTGCAAGATCTGCTTAGTCGATTTGCTGCCATGTGTACTCCAGAGCTGGTACCCGGTCGCCAAGATCATCTCAGAAGAGGCGGCGCTCGCATACGGGCGGCAAACTGGGCTCGACGTGGTGACTATCAATCCAGGGTTGGTGTTCGGCCCCCTGCTGCAGCCGACGGTTAACTCAAGCATCCAGTTCCTCATCTACTTCCTCAAAGGTTGACACGACACTCACCAAGGCGTCGCTTTCTATTTGTCTCCAGATCCATTCAGAGTTCAGAGCTCACAGTCGATTTGAATTTGACACGATTTGAATTTGACACGAGCACCACCTTATTATAAATCTTTTGAGCGGCGATGCAGGAGGAACCGACCTGGTGAGGAACAAGCTCTGGCACATCGTCGATGTCCGTGACCTCGCCGACGCGCTGCTGCTGCTCTACGAGGTGCCTGAAGCAGCCGGCAGGCACATCTGCGCGCCTCATGTTATCAGTGCTCGCGACCTGCTGGACTTGCTGAAGAGCATGTACCCTGAGTACCCTTTCATTACCAAGTAAAAGTCTCGCTTATTATTAAAAAAATACGAAAAAATGCTACTCTTCCATTTTGTTAAACATTGAATCTGGTGTCCAATTGGTTGGCAGGGAGAGCATATGTGATAGAGATCACCCAGCACCGATGACTTCTGACAAGCTAAAGAAGATCGGGTGGAGCTGCCGGCCGCTGGAGGAGACGATCCTGGACACAGTCGAGTGCTGCCAGCGGGCTGGGTTTCTTGACGATGTGGCTGGGGAGACTCCCTGTCGTTTCCCTCCTATTTGCAACAAAATTTAGCCTCGGCAAAAGTATGGATTGTGATTATTGCCTATGCTTTTGCTTATCTTATTGTGGACAAGCATCAGCTTTTAAATAAACTTCATTGCATGCTGTTGTATTCGGTGGTGCTGCTATGTGTGTATTGAAGTTCATTCGAACTTGCCAGACTTTATACGTGTTCAATTTCCACATAAAATGCATGAAAAACCCTTAGTATGTATGAGGTTGTTACGATTCTTGTCCCAATTTTGTTTCTTATTTCTTATGAAAAGCATGGAAAACCTTTGGATCTTGGGACAGCTATTTCTTTGTAAGTTTTTGTTTCTCTTGTGGTCATGTACCAGCTTAGGTTTTAACTCTGTCGTCGTAATTTGGTGATGCTATTGTGTGTCTCTGATTGCTTTGGTTGGATTGGCTGTATGAATTAAGTTATGTGGTCCTAAGCTGCTCCAACAGCCTCGCCCCCACCCCACACCACCGCACGGTGGCTTTGGTGGCGGTGCCCAAAACCCTAGCAGTCGTCACCTCTTCGCTCTCCCTCTTTGTCTCCCTATGTCAGGAGGAGCGCACTCAGATCCATGGGGAGGTAGCATTCAGCCATGGCGACGCCACAAGAGACGTCTGTGGTAGGGCACATCATTAGGTGTCACTCACCAATGTCAACGCGTGTCCAACCTTCATGAGCTTGGCCAGTGGTTCAATAAGTGCCCACGACACCTCGTCTCTTGACTTGGTCTATCCCTGATCTTGACTCTGGTCAACGTCGTCTTCATCACCCATGTACTCTTACTCTTCTATGTGTCCAATGTGAGCCGCCCATGGTCCCTCCTCGGCCTTTTGGTCATTTGGTACAAGCCTTCTCGTTCGTCCTTCACCGCTTCTTAATCAATTACACTCTCTTGATCTTCTTCATTGTTTGTCAACCACCAATGTGCACCCAACACCTACATATTCACAAGCTAACAGACATGTTACACAACACACTCAGTGACCCACCAATCAGTAAACAAAGCCAATTAGTTAGGGAGCTGGGTGCTGAGCCTAAGCTTCGGTGCCCCCAAGGGACTGGCACTAGATAAATCCAGTGGCCTTCAAAACCCTCCAGAGCAACCACTCTCTCAAACATAATTTCAAATGCAGTGACTCCAATTGAGTCCCAAGGGACTACAACGCATTTAGCACTTGAGTTAGTAGCATTTTCAAAAACGTTTTCCAAAGCTTTTCACTTGCTTCCTTAGCACGTCACTAGGTCTAATACATATGCAAAGTTAGTTCAATCTAGTGACACTAGATAACCGTAATTGCTTTAGAGATCTTCTCTTAATAGTGTGACTATCTATCCTAAACTCGACCGTACACCTTGGCTGGCGAAACAAAACCCCTATTGCGTATATATTTGTCTTCAGGCTTGTTTCCATCTCAATTTTCACTTCTTTTCCAATGTTGAGCACTTGCTTCATGTCATGATCATCATCTCCACCATCTCCTAGCCTTGCTCAACTCCTTCATGTGGACCTAGATCAATCATCTCTATTGAAAGCATTAGTCCACTAATTGTCACCCTATTACCAAAACCAAACTAGAGCTTTCAATGTGTTTCCTAATTCAAATTTGGTCAGGATGTCACAGTTTCTTTCAAATGAACCGTACTTGTTGGGTTTCTCGGTGGCCCACTGATAAATTATGTACATGTTCAGTTTTTTGGCTCATTTTTTCCTTAAGACTAGGCTAATTCTATTATAAACTGAGTGATGTTTCTGCCATCTCTTTTGAGGAAAAAGATGGAAGAGAACTTCCATACGAAACTGAGTGAAAGGTGCACTTTATTCCATATAGAGTACATCGTAAACCACACATTTATTTGAAATCAACCACTCTCCAGTGAACACCAACATTATTGGTGTGTGATTAGAACACATATCCAACAATGTTCTAAGTGTAATTAGGTAACACTAGAAGCAATGGAGAGTTTCCTTCATTTTTCTATAGCCATATGAAAAAGGTGAGGAAGACGGCAAGGGCATCCCTCAACATCTTGTAGAAGCGCCATCTTCTCATAACTTTCAACACTATCCAGTAATGTTTCCTCTAGTGTCTTGCTTGGTTTCCAGCCCAAATTCTTCAGTTTCACCGACATAAGTGGCGTAACTATAGAGTTAGGAACCAAATCATTGCCGCTGCAGCAAAGAGATATAAACCATGTAAAATAACAGCTATCCATTAAAATTCTACCCATAGATGTGTGGTAAGAGATTCACCAGTTTACATAATTGTAATTAGGATGAGCCTTTTTCAGCATGTTCACCAGATATATTGCACTGATGCAATTTGGCGCGCAGATGTATCTCGATCCTGGCTGATTTCTCTTTCTCGTATACCAGAAGCAAAGCATCAACCACATCACGGACATCAACTATGTGCCAGGGAATGTTCTTCATCACAGTAGGACCTCCTTTAACCAAGCTAATGTTCTTCATCACAGTAGGACCTCCTTTAACCAAGCTAATGAAATCTCAGTGTGTTGTACTTTTTCCATACTTTTAAGAGCATGAAGCATAGTCTAGTGCAGCTCAGTGCATAGAGCAATTAAAAAAAACAGAATCTGAGTAGCATTAGGCTTCAGATTTTTATCTATGTTCCGCTCATAAAAAAAGTTAGCTATGCCATGATTCAAAGCTGGAACCATGAGAGATGAAATCCGGATGCCAACCCCCAAATTTTTGCACGTAGTAAGTTACCAATCACACATTATCTACGTGAAATATATGTGTATACATTTTTTAGATCCGAACCCACTATCTTTCCCTTATTTGGTTAATCCATCCACGTATACTTTATTATTGATTAAAATAGGAGTTTTTTTTCCTTTGGACCCTTGCTGGCTAAAATTTAGGATGATTATTTTGTCATCTCAATGACTTCAAATTAAGATAAGAAGTTACATCGATAGCTATAAAATTAATATAAGCCTTTCATTGTTTAAGTATGAATACTTTATGAAAATTTTAATATCTCACTATGAACTATTGTATACGAAAGGACAGATGAGCATGCAATGATTTTTTATATAGTTTGGGCCTGCCTAGGGATGATGGCTTGTATTGTGGTCCACTCTATTACAATTGTGAGAGCAATGCATCTAGAACTAAACCCTAAGAGCTTCTATGTCCCAAGAGGAATCACGTGTTACATTTAATAGGACGCAATGAACCACCTTGTGCTGCCTTAGTTGGGTATGGACTCTTACTCTTTATCCGGCTAATCACAGGAATTTCTTCTTCAACTGTGTATGCATGATTTTTTTTTTGTAGATTGTGTTTAATTTGCACCTTTACGTACTTTTGCTACAATTTACATCTAATAGATGCACAATGGATGTACAACATTTCAAAATTTTTGGAAACTTCTAAGTACATGCATACTTCAAGGGGCTTTCACGATTGCACCGAAGGGGTGGTTTGCATAAAATATTTTGCCATAGAATATTGATGTGTCTAGGGCTCTACTCGGTCCATAACCTAAAATGATTAGTAATGCAGAATTCCATTTAATGATAGTTTAGGTGAGTAAACTAACACTATCATCAGTCTATTAAACTAGTATACAGTAATTCTAGCTAAAAAAACTCCAGCTAAATAAAGTTGGTTGTTGCTGAATGCAACTAATTTTTCTAATAAATAACAAGAAAATTTAATATCTGTGATAATCCTAATAACTAACAAGAAATAGCAGAAAATAACAACAAATATGATGCAACCTTTAATAATGTATAGGAGGAATTCATGGCTAACATTGACCATAGGCCGCAGGAGCGGTCCTAAAGCCATAGTAGGGCAAACTGTAACGACATTTAGTCCATTTTTCTCTGCATATTCCAGGGCTGTCTTTTCAGCAATAACCTTGGCAACCATATACCAGTCCTGCCAGCAAAACCAGGTTAGTCCTAAGTAAAACCACCCTATGCAACAATAATTAACAATAAGAATATGTAATGATAAACATAAATTTGTTATTCTTGTGCCAACATGCACTCTGTGGATGGACAATTTCTTTAGTGTAACCGTGAAGAACATAGAACTTTGACTCGATCCAACAGAGATATCAGTGCGTCTTATTCAAGACCCAAGTTGTGGTAAAAACGGGAGTACCAAAGGGATAAACGACTAAACCTAGTATACCTGACTTTGCCCATTATGTGAGTCGTGTGGAGGTGGAGCTATTCTAGTTTGTGCTTATTCATCATTCTACCCGAGTAGCTTCCTAATCGTGCAGTTCTATATAGGGTTGGAACAAAGCAGATGGATTATATTATTATTATGGGCTCAAGCTTCCCAACCCACCACCTAAGCCCAGCCCACCCTCTACACTCTAGAACACAATGGAGAGGAAGGACAGGGGAGAGAGAGAGAGAGAGAGAGAGAGAGAGAGAGAGAGAGAGATTAATTAATTAATTAATAGTAGTAGAAGAGAGGAGGACAGAGGAAGGAGATGAACCCCTCCTTGCATCTGGCACTAGCATCAACCTCATTCTTTTTGCAGAAGTTTATGTCTGACCAGCACTCATCGTCTTTGGGTCTATCTTGAGGCCAATTTGGGTTGAAATGAACAGCGGCGGTGGACGAATAACCTTCTGAACATTATTAGCTGAGCAAGCCTGAAGAATGTTTAAGGTACCTTGCACAGCAGGAGCCAGTACTTCTGACTGCATGGTTTATGGTAAAAAATATAAGAAATCTTCTATGTATAAACAGCTCAGAACGACACAAAATTCAAATAAAAAATTGCATCTTGGTATCAATAAGTCAGTGAAACTATGGCTGTGAGAAAACATAAAATCTGGATTGTACACTACTCTCAGTCTTACACTCTTACTATTGCTAATTAGAGCCCCGAAAAAAGCCTACACGTTAATCTTACAAGACGTGATAGGAAAACAATAGAAATCTTGAAAATTCTCAACAAAAATTAGAAAGATTTAGCCATTTCATGGGCAAAATTCCAATCATCGATCGATGACAATAATAGCCACACTAGGTATGTGTTTTAAAAAACTTACCCATATATACCATCATTACATATAGTTTAAAATACCCTAACCTTCAACCAAATTACCAACCGCCACCATTATGTAAAATAATCTAAAGTAACCTCTCTAATCCTATCTAAATTGCCTATGTATGTCATTATAGTTATAACAACAATATAAAGCAATCCCCTTTTTTTTATCTAAATCACCCACATACGTTTTTATTATAATTAACTTAAAGTAACCTTGAATCTGAATTACCTACACATGTCATTATAAACAAAATTCAAAATACTTATAAGATATATAATGCTTCTAAGTTACTTACTTCTATCATTCTTAATATAGAAACAACTAGTCCAAGGTATGCATGTGTAGTATGTGTCACTTGCAGACCTTATACATGCATATAAATGAATCGATGAGCATGTTGACTTTCAAGCCAAATACAAGTCGAGTCAACCCATCTGATAGTTGACTCGATCCATAAAAATAAGGTCAACAGGACATAGGGACTGGTTTTAAAGTCCAAAATAGATAAATAGGAATGGATCTACCCAATCGTCACATAACATTTTTTTTTAGAAGCCATACGGCACACTTTATTGATTATCAAATAGGATTACATCGTTTACAAGACTCTCAAGAATAAAATCAGGGGGTTCATCGACCCAAATACAAATTTCTTTTGCTGATAAAGCTACTTTCGCTAACTCATGCGCCACCTTATTTGCTTCTCGATCGCACTTCTCAAGAGATATTGCTTCAAAGTTCTGCCATAGCTGGAACCATTCATCAAAGATTGGCGCCCCCGCTGTAGATGACATGCCACTTTTCATAGTGTCCATAACCTCCGTGCAGTCTGAATGAATGATGAAGCCGCTGCATCTGATGTGTTGAGCAAGTAGCAGTCCTTCTTTCAGTGCCATTGCTTCTGCCATTGGGGCATCAACCACATGCTCCCTGTAAGTGTAAGAGCCTGCAATGAAGAGCCATCCGAATCCCTTATGACGACGCCTGTTCCTCCATCCCCATATTGTTCTCTGAAACTACCATCAACATTTATTAATAACTTCCCTGTTGGAGGTTTTTCCATCCCTCTCTTTGCCTGACAGTTTTTCTCATCGCTCTTTGGCAATTAGTGGCAAGAGTAGCTATAGAGAGGGCTGATCGCATCGGGCGCTGGATCGGTTCGTCGTGAACAAATTTTTGACGTTCCCACCAAATGTACTAGCCACCCGTTAGGATCAGTTCAGCCAGACCAACAGAGTTCAACTTTTCAAGCGGCTGAGAAATCTTGATCAAATCAGCAACAAGCATTGAATCCCCTTGCACGGTAAGTCACCATGCAACACTCTCCGGCCAAAATTTTTGATCTTGCTTGGGATTTGCAATTGCCATAGTTTTTCCCATACTTTCTCATCGCCTATTCCACTGGCTTGTTCCTGAATCAGGTTTCCTCTAAACTTGTACATTCATTGTTGATGATATGCAGACCAGAACAAGTCTCTGATCATTTGTTCATCCCAATTCCCATCGACAGGGTTTATCAATTCCTCCCATTAGTTATCAGATTATTTCCTCTAGGGGTCAAAATTTTTAGGTTGGGACGGGATGAGATCCAACAATCTTCCCAGATTTTAATTTGGGAACCATCTCCAACTCTCCAAATGTACCCTCGTTTAAAACACTCCAAACTCGCCAAAATGCTTTGCCAAGTGTATGAGCTTCCTCTCTTCGGTTTAGCCTTTAACAAGTTATCATCCGATAATACTTTGCTCATAGAATCCTAGCACATAAAGAGTGCGGCTCAGCTAGTAGTCTCCAGACTTGCTTGGCTAACTGTGGTAGAACCGCCCGGAATAACACACCTTCGGAGGTGCTTGTCTTCCACCAGACACTAAGCACCTCGAAAGCAAGCTATATCGGACGGTTCCATCAAGCACACCCTAAGGGAGAACTTGAATAATCCATGTTTTTTCTCCAGGATCTAATAATGAGAATGAGTTTACAATTCTTAGTCCATTTCATAGAACAAGAGTTCTTAGAAATACATTATTACAATACCAAGTTCAGAATGCGGAATTTAAACAACGGAATTACAATAAACATCTAATGATAAAATCAAGGATCCGTATGTGCCCACCAGAAGAATCCTCCACACAACAGCTACTCCTCAAGCTGCACCTGCAATAGGGGTAAATAAACCCTGACTACATAATGTACTCGCAAGACTTACCCGACTAGCGGAATAATTTTCCGACTCCAAAGGATATGATAGGCTTTATGGTTTGCTTGATTTCCTTTTTGCAAAAAAGCATTACTAGTAGTGAATCCTTATGTATGTGTTTTATTAGCAGTCATGATTAGATCATTAGCTAACCATTCTATGTAAGCACCTGTTCTACTTTCAAGCAAGGGTTGAGCAATCAGATCCATTTCACCATCTTTTATCTTCCAGTTCTTACTACGGTGCTAGATCATAGACAAGTCGTACCGTATTACACGGCGATTCGCAAATCAATGTAGCCCAGCTGGGTACCCCGAAACACACGCCCCGCTGTACCCCAGGCACAAGCATGACCAACCCACCACTCTCCTGTCAAGGGGTCTGTCAATGTTTGACCACCGATAGCCTGCCACGGGGGTCCCCGGGGCAGTATGTTTGGGCTTCAGCGTATGCGGAACTCGACGGTGAACGCAAGAGACAGTCGATTTATCCTGGTTCGGACCCTCGATCATTGATCGAGTAATAGCCCTACGTCCAGTCGGCATTAGCCTTTGCGTTGGATTGATTGTGAAGTGTTGTGTCGTAAAGTCGTCTCGTCCCGTCTATAGGAACCCTGCCCTCCTTTATATAGTCAGGAGGCCAGAGTCCTAGTCGGTTTACAATAAGAGTTCCTAGTAGGATTACAGAATAATACTACTACTAGGATTACATGAGAAGAATCCTAGTTAGACTAGATCTTCTCCCTTCCTTGCGGGGTATCCCGTGGGTCCCGCACCGACAAGCCCCCGAGCACTTCATGGTTGAGCTCTGGAAGTCTCGTCTTGTTCCTTCAGGTCTTGCTGAGAAGGAACAAGCGTCGTCCGAGTGCTTTCTTGAGCGAAACCATGTAGCGCTTCATGAGATCTTCGCGTGATGCGTACCTCTTTGGGTGTAGCCCCCGAGCCTCTTGCTTTTTGGCACAAGGAGCTGGAGGGTCTTCTCTTGAGGGTTCCTGAGCATATACCCGGGTTCTTTATCAAAAAGAGCTCGGATATAGCTAGGTCCCGGTTCTTTTTGTCGTGAGGTCTTGAAGTGATCTGTCTTGATGATGTGCGCTTTTTCGGAGAAAAAAGTGCACTCATTGTGTGTAGCCCCCGAGCCTCTTGCTATTTGGAACAAAGAGTTGGAGGGTCTTGAATCTGAGTTGTTCAAAGGACTGAAAACCTCTCCTGTTGCAGCCCCTGAGCATATACCTGGGTTCTTTTATTTGAAAAGAACTCGGGTACAGGGTCTTGGCATGTTCTCTGGTAGTCTGCTGTTGTCAGATGTAGTTGTATGGTGGTGGTTGAAAGTAAATGTTGTTTGTTCACGAGTTGTACAGTGTTGGTATATTCTTCCGAATATGCTCGTTCTTGAGTACTGTTCCTTCATGTCTGAGTCCTCTTTCATTGAATTCTGTCTTTTCACTGTGTCCTTTGTCAGGTTTGTTCTGTTGGTGCTCCCGGTCCATGTGCACCGCTTCTTTGGTCTATAAATATCCTCCTGGTGTGTTGTTTTGATTAATTGAGCATTTTGTTGCGTGGTCTGAAATCTCCGAGTTGAAAAGCACAAGCTCTCGGAGGGTATCAAGGAGATGAAGACACTTGTTCGCACTAACCACAATAGGGCTGAGGAGGTAATTACTCGAGCTGAAGAAGAACTCGCGCTTGCTAAGTTGATTAGGCGTGGAGCTGACAGGGATCTTGTGCAGGCCCAAAAAACTATCGAAGACTTGACTGGTAAGTTGGCGACGGCTACTAAGAACTGGAATGCTTTGTGGAAGTCATTTCAGTTAGTAGCCGGTCTTCTCCGGACTTCAGCGGATGATGGTCAATGTTGGGCTTAGTTTGTTCCCCAAGTGCCGACCCGTTTCCAGGAGTTCGTGAAGAGGTGCGCCCAACTGTGTACCAAGAATGTTCTTGCACAGGTCTGGGTTCTTTCTCCGGAGTTTCCTTTGTCCAAGGTTGCTGATGAAGCCAAGAATATCTGGATGTTGTTGAGAAGGTGGAGCATGAGGTTGAAGACTTAGCCAGGAGGATTGTTGATAATCTTAACATTGATATTTCTTCTCCTGATGACAATGCTTGATGTAATTGACCTTTGTACTCTAGCTTCTGTAATAGAACACTATACTTCTTTTTGAATGAAGATTGAATGAAGATTCTTTATTTTTTGTTGATGTCTTCTTTACCGGGATGTCTTCGTCTCGTAAACAACTTGGTATATGTAGGTCATTGTCTTGACAGACTTTCTTGATTTGTCGAGTGCTTGTCTGGCTTTCGTCTGTGACTTGTAAACAACTCGATATAGATCATTGTTTTGACAAACTTTGTGTTCTTGTTAGTACTGAAAAGACTTAGGACCAGCGATCTCAAGTATCTTTAGCTTTTTCTTTTTAGCTTTTTCGCTTAACTCGAGATGTGGTCAGCATCTGGTCCTTTCCCTAGTTACAAAAACATCTTAGGATCGATAAGCCCCCTAGCACTTCGTGGTTGAGTTCTGGAAGCCTCGTCTTGTTCCTTCAGGTCTTTGCCGAGCAGGAACAAGCGTAGTCCGAGTACTTTTTTGAGCGAAACTGTGTAGCGCTTCTTGGGTCCATCTGAGTGTAGCCCCCGAGCCTCTTGCTATTTGGAACAAGGAGCCGGAGGGTCTTGTCTTGAAATTGCTCTGATTTATGCTCAGGCTTAGTTTCAGTCATTTTGCTTTTTGGTTCGGGTGTTAGCTTATTAGCTACCCTCATCGGCGGGCTCAAGCATCTTTTCAGCTCTTTTGCTCTCGACCGGTATGCTCAGGCGTATTTTCAGCCATTTTGCTTTTTTGGTTCGGGCGTTAGCTTATTAGCTACCCTCATCGGCGGGGCTAAAGCATCTTTTCAGCTCTTTTGCTCTCGGCCGGTATGCTTATTGGAAACAACTCGGGGAAAGCCATAATAAGACATATGTTGTCGAAAAACCATCTTTATTGATCATGAACGTTGATAAGCCATAATAATACATATGTTGTCGAGGAACACCATCTTTATTGATCATGAACATTGATCCCTTGTGGCTTGTGTATATATTCTTCCTTGAATTGTTTTCATACGTAGAATCTTCTTAGCTGGCTGATGTGCCATGTATTGTTGACTTCTTTTCCATCTCCAGTTATCAACTTGTACGTGCCTGGTCCAGTGACTTTTGAGACAATAAAAGGACCTTCCCATGGACTGAGTAGTTTATGTCGTCCGTCAGTTTTTTGTATTCTTCTTAGTACTAGGTCTCCGACTTGTAGTGATCGAGGCTGGGTATTCTTGTTGTAGTGGCGTCTTAATCCTTGGAGGTATCTTGCTGATTGAAGGGTAGCATTTACTCTAACTTCTTCTGTACCGTCGAGTTCTAATCTTTGGGTGTGTTCTGCTTCTCCTTCGTCATATTGTTCTATCCTTGGTGACGTCCAGATCAAGTCGGCAGGTAGTACGGCTTCTGATCCGTAAACTAGGAAGAAAGGTGAGTATCTGGTGGCTCTGCTTGTTTGAGTTCATAGCCCCCATACGACCTTGGGTAATTCTTCAATCCATTTTGATCCATAGTCCACTAGTTCTTCATATAATCTTGGTTTTAATCCGGCTAGTATGAGTCCATTAGCCCTTTGTACCTATTCGTTGGCCTCTGGAAGTGCAACTGATGCGTAATCTATGCTGAAGCCGTAGTCCTGTGCCCAACTTTGGAATTATGTGGCTATGAAGGGAGAACCCAAATCTATGATGATTCGATTGGGCATGCCAAAGCGGTGCATAATGTCTTGGATGAACTCGACTGCTTTGGCTGCGCTGTATTTTGCGAGTGGTTTGTATTCAATCCACTTGGTGAACTTGTCAATTGCTATGAAGATGTACTCGAAACCGCCTTTTGCTTTCTTGAGAGGTCCTACTTGATCCAGCCCCCAGCAGGAGAAGGGCCAAGCGGGTGGGATGTAGATGAGATTGTGTGCTGGCTCATGAGCTTCTCTTGCGAACATTTGACAACCTTTGCATTTTCTGACAAGTTCTTCTGCGTCTTTCAAAGCGGTTGGCTAGTAGAATCCGGTGCGGAATGCTTTGCCGACTAGTGTTCTTGAAGCGACATGATTTCCACAGCAACCTGAGTGTATTTCGTCTAGGATCTCTTTGCCCTCTTCAAATGAGACGCATTTTAGGAGTACTCCTGATGATGTGGCTCTTCTGTAGAGTTTGTCCCCTACTAGGACGTAGTTCTTGCTTCTACGAACAACTTGGGTAGCTTCCTCTTTATCTGTTGGCAACTTATTCTCTTTGATATAATCAATAAAATCCTAGGTCCATGAGGTGTTGATTACCAGAATCTGGTTGCCTTTGGCTAGGAGTTCTGGGGTTATCTCACCGGGTTGTTTGATAGAGGGAGCTGATAACTCTTCTATGAATACGCTGGGTGGGACCTTCGCTCTGTCTGATCCAAGCTTGGCGACGATATCTGCTGCAATATTGGAATCGCGCAGGACATGTAGAATTTCTAATCCTTGGAAATGTTTTTTGAGTTTTCGTATTTCAGCATAGTAAGCACCCATGTTTTCTTTGGTGCAGTCCCAATCTTTGTTGACTTGGTTGATGACTACTGCCGAATCTCCGTATACGAGTAATTGCTTGATTTAGAGGGTGATTGCCACTCAGAGCCCGTGGACGAGGGCTTCGTATTCTGCTTCATTGTTGGTAGCTTGCCATAATATCTGAAGGACGTACTTGAGTTGTTTTCCGTCTGGAGAAATGAGGAGAATGCCTGCTCCGACTCCACCTAGCTTGAGTGACCCATCAAAGTACATCTTCCAGTGGTCAAGGATGGTATTTGACATAGGTTGTTGAATCTCTGTCCACTCGGCTACAAAGTCGACAAGTGCTTGAGATTTAATTGCCTTCCGTGGGGTGAAATCGATATTGAGAGCACCAAGTTCAACTGCCCACTTAGATATGTGCCCTGTTGCGTCTCTATTGTGTAGTATGTCTCCGAGTGGGAAATTTGTCACCACGGTAATCTTGTGGCTTTCAAAATAGTGGCGAAGCTTGCGTGAAGTGATCAGGAGAGCGTAGAGTAGTTTTTGCACATGCGGGTACCGGATTTTTGATTCTAACAATACTTCGCTGATGTAGTATACGGGGCGTTGTACTTTATATACATGCCCTTCTTCTTCTCTTTCTACGACAATCGTTGTGCTGATCATAGTAGAAGTTGCCGCAATGTACAGCATCATGTCTTCGTATTTCTTTGGAGGTGTGAGAACGGGCGAGGAGGTGAGGTATGCCTTGAGCCTCTTGAAAGCTTCGTTGGCTTCTTCTATCCACTCGAACTTGTCTGTCTTCTTTAGCAGTTTAAAGAAAGATAACCCTTTTTCGTCGAGTCTTGATATGAAATGATTGAGGGCCACCATGCAGCCTGTTAGTTTTTGCACATCTTTGACACTTCGAGGAGGGCCCATCTCTGTTATGGCTTGAATTTGCTTGGCGCTTGCTTTGATTCTGCGATGACTGACCAAGAATCCGAGTAGTTGTCCTGAAGGAACTCCGAATACACACTTGTTTGGGTTCAATTTCCACCTCCACCTTTTCAAGTTTTCGAAGGTTTGCTTTAAGTCTTCAATTAGTGTATCCGGGTTCTTTGTCTTTACTACTACGTCATCCACATATGCCTCTACGTTTTCACCGATCTGATCACCAAGGCACGTTTGGATAGCTCTTTGGTAAGTGGCACTAGCATTCTTGAGTCTAAATGACATGGTTTTGTAGTAGTAGGCACCGAATGGAGTGATGAAAGATGTCTTGCTCTGGTCTTGTTCCTTTAATGTGATATGGTGATATCCTGAATAGCAATCAAGGAAGGATAATAGGGCAGATCCTGCTATTGAATCAACTATCTGATCAATGCGTGGTAGGCCGAACGAATCTTTCGGGCAGTGTTTGTTGAGATATGTGTAGTTGACACACATGCGCCACTCGTCCGTATTCTTTTTCTATACTAGAACTGGGTTTGCTAGCCTATCTCGATGGAGGATTTCTCTGATGAATCCGGCTGCCATTAGCTTTGTGATTTCTTTTTTAATTGCTGCCTTCTTGTCGGGTGAGAATCGTCGTAGTCGTTGCTTCACAGGCTTGGAGCCTTCATTGATATCAATTCTGTGTTCAGCCAACTCTCTTGGGACACCTAGCATGTTGGCCAGCTTCCAAGCAAAGATATCTTTGTTGTCCCGAAGAAAGTTGGTGAGCGCGAGTTCCTATTTTGCCAAGAGGTGGGCGCTGATGGTTGCCATTTTGGAGGGATCACCGGTGCCCAGGTCGATTTGCTTGACGTCGGCTTCTTTTGGTGGTGCGAGGATGCTGGGTTTTTTAGCCGGTATCTCTAGCTCTTCTGGACTTATTTCTGTTGTGATAGTGGCTATTTCTTTTCTACCATCGGCGGCTTGTGCTTTTGCTGCAATTTGGATTGCCTGAACGTCGCAGTCAAAAGCGCGCTTCAAATCACTCTGAAGAGAAAGGACACCGTTAGGCCTTGGCATCTTAAGCAACAGGTACGGATAATGCGGTATCGCCATGAATTTTGTGATTGCTGGGCGCCTGAGGATTGCGTGATATGATGAATTGAAGTCTACAACTTCAAACTTGATGAACTCCGTATGGTAGTTCGATGGAGTTCCAAAAGTAACCGGTAGAGTGATTTGTCCAAGTGGCATCGCTGCCTTGCCGAGTACTATGCCATAAAAAGGTGTGCTCATTGGTGTAATCATCCCGGTGAGTTGTAGTCCCATCTTCCTTAAAGTTTCTGAAAAAATGATGTTGAGTCCGGCTCCCCCGTCGATTAGTACTTTTGTGACAGTCATACCGGCAATAGTTGGATTTAGAACCAGTGGGTAATGGCCTACGTTTCCTACGCTAGTCCATTGGTCTTCTCTTGAAAATTGGATTGGATATTGTGACCAAGTGAGATATCTTGGAGTGGCTGGTTCTGCTGCCATGATGGTTCGTAGAGCTAACTTTTTTTTATGTTTGCTTCTGGAGTCTGGGGCTCCAGCGAAGATCACTGCTACCGTCCCCCTGGATTTTTAGAATCCCTTGTCTTCGTGGTTGTTCTTATCTTTTTTCTGATTGTCTTCGTTGGTATTCTCCTTGCTATCTTTTCTTGTGTATCGATCTTTGAAGGTGTAGCAATCTCCGATGGTGTGATTTCCTTTGGGGTGCAAGATGCAACGCATGTTTTCAATGTCGTCATACCTTCTGGGCCTGGAAAACTTCCTTGATTTGTCGGTTACCGCTACGGTGTTGTCTGGTCCACGTTTTCTCTCTTGATGTCTGTTGTTTCGATGATTTTGCTTGTTCGGGTTGTCTCAGTTGTTTCTATTCGGGAACCTTTCTTGTGTCTTCTCCTCCGCAGTAATCATCTTTTCTACTGTTCGTCTGAATTCTTCATTGTTTCTTAGGTTTTCTTTGCAGAAATCTTGAAATTGCCACCTAGCCATGATTCCATGAGAGAAAGCTTCAATTACTTCTCGTTCGGTGATGTCATGTACTTGAGCTCATAGTTCGCCAAATCATCGATACTAATTTCTAAGATTTTCACCCCCTTTCTGCTTGAGTCTTTTTAATTCTGCATGAGTGATGGGATGCGTAATGATACCCACGAAATTTTTACAGAAAGCTCTTTGCAAGTCCTCCGAATTTCTGATTGACCCTGGATTCAATTTGTCAAACCATTGGAGGGGCATGGTTTCTAAGGCCATGGGAAAGAACAGGGTCTTGATATCGTCATCTTCTCTGGCTAGTTCAATCGATTGTGAGTATATCCTGAGCCACTGCCTTGGTTCGGTCTTGCCATCATACTTAGAGTGGTTGGACGGCTTGAACTTGTGAGGTAGTCGTATTGAAGCAAGTCTGTTTGCAAAACAGGGGAATCTATCGTGCGTTCTAGCTTCTTTGTATTCTGATTCGGCACCTCCCTCTGGCCAACTGTTGTTTTGGTGAGAGTAGTTCTGCAAGGCTGTCTGAGCAGGTGCTTTGCTTCTGGTCTTTCTTGGTTGTTCGACTCGGTAGCTTTGACTATGATCCCTTCTACTTTCTCTGTTGTGACTTCCGCTTGGTCCAAGTCTCTCGAAAGTGGACTTCCTTTGATTTTGATCTTCTTGCCTATGAGACGTTGACCTAGCGGGTAGTCTTGAGTGGGTCCTTCCTTCGTGCGTCCTCAGGGCTATTGACCAGAGAAAATCCCGGAGTTGTTCTTGTTTTTCACTGGGATGTGAGGTCGCTCTGAGTTCTTCTAGTGCTTCTCGGATCTTTTCGTAGGCTGTATTTGCCATGCGTCTTTCTTTGACTTCTTGTTCTGATTTTCTTCTATTGTACTCGGCCAGTTCTTACTCATATCTGATCCAAGCTTCCTTGCACTGCCTAGCACGGTTTTGGCATCCTTGTTTCAACTTGTTTTTTCTTTCTCTGGCTTGCTTCTGATTCTCGGTCTCACCATCGTGCCCTTGGGTAAAGGGTGATATGTTGGACTCAGATTCGTCCGATGACCTGACGTCGGGTACTTCTGGGCGACCAATGGTGTTCGAGGACGGCAAACCATGAATACTTCTCGTGCGTGAATTGTTCTGCTATCAACGTCGGTTTCCACACTGTCGGAGTTGCTGATAACTTTAGTAGAGGCTTCGAGGTCACAGATCGAGTCTCCTTCTTGGTAGGGTAGAATTGTTGTCATCACCATATCGACTAGTCAAGTTCCGCTATCCTCAGGAACAGAACCTAGCCAATGGACGATATAGTCTTGAGATGTTATAGTCAGTATCAGACCTTCCTGAGCCCCCTCTAGTGGCATTCTAAGCACCGGATCAGGGGATCCTTCAGGCCGTGCCTGATAAGATGTTGCCGTGTTGTGGAGTCCAAACGGAAAAAGACTCGACTTCTTGAAAAGACTCTTATTGTACTCCGAGTTGTATTCTTGATAGGCCAAAGCCGCGTTCTTAAGTCCCATTGGAAAAGAACTCGGTTTCTTGGAAGAACTCGGGTAAGACTCCATTTCGGATGCGGAACCTGAGTTTGAGTCGGATGTGCAAAGTCATGAAATCTGAGTTGAATCGGACATCGCGAGCCACGTGAATCTTCCAGTGAGTTGATCTGTCGTAGTCACCGAAATAGAATGGTCTTTAGGGTGATCCGAATCTTCGAGGAGACGGCTTTGGAGCTTGCCATTGTCGTCCACCTCGTAGATCCATGAGCCGAAGATGAAGGTTGATCCCGTCGAGAAGATCATGTTGTCTAGGTCCGTTGAGCTCTCGGATGCAAATTCACCGAAAGCCCCTACTTGGCGCGCCAGCTGTCGATGTTTGACCACCGATAGCCTGCCACGGGGGTCCTCGGGGCAGTATGTTCGGGCTTTAGCATATGCGGAACTCGACGGTGAACGCAAGAGACAGTCGATTTATCCTGGTTTGGACCCTCGATTGTTGATCGAGTAATAGCCCTACGTCTAGTCGGCGTTAGCCTTTGCGTTGGATTGATTGTGAAGTGTTGTGTCGTAAAGTCGCCTCGTCCCGTCTCTAGGAACCCTGCCCTCCTTTATATAGTCAGGAGGCCAGAATCCTAGTCGGTTTACAATGAGAGTTCCTAGTAGGATTGAATAATACTACTACTAAAATTACATGAGAAGAATCCTAGTTAGACAAGATCTTCTCCCTTCCTTGCGGGGTATCCTATGGGTCCCGCACCAATAGGGTCTAGGTCCCCGTCCAAACTTGGACTCCAAGCCCCCACTCCTGAGTCCCAGACTTAGTGTGGTGCTTAGACTTCCACCATCCCGCCTCCAATCAGTCGGTCCGAAAGAGCCGGAACCCACGACAAGAGAGCAACGAGCCTTCCCTGCTCCCATAAACAAGTATGTGCTTAGGATAATAAGTCTATGACCTGACTAGAATCCAATGCAACGGCCGGTCCTTAACCGACACGGACAGGGAAATAGTGTAACCAAGCTATGCCCCATTGGCCACGGGACACAACCTCTTACACCCACCAATACGCGTACCATATCCTTGCCCGGACTCTATTTCCTTTCACCATTTTATCATGAGAATGATAATAATAATCACCTATTGTGACTAACGGTAGGTTACTCATGCTACCGACAGCCTAAGCATAGCAGCTACTCGACCTATGCTAGTAGAACTTCTGGGTAGGTATATCTATGCATGTAGTTTCAATATAAATCCTATAACGTAAATGCACATCACATACATATCCAGTGATCATTTAAAATAAGGGTTATGCACCGGGGCTTGCCTTGGGCAGGCGCGGTGTCAACTCAGTTAGTCAGTGGTGGCTCCGAGACCTCCTCCTGCATGAGGATCTCCTCCTCGTACTCCTCGATCACCTCCTCGAACTCATGGTCTCCGATGGTCACAATCTCCGCCAACTCGTTCTCTACATGCATGCGATGATGATGCAACACTTAGTATTTTAGCAACAGCAGCTCCTAAATTAAGAATACACATGGTGAACTACTAAGCTAGCTCTAATTACTAAGATACTAAGCTAACTATCATCTTCATCAAGTAAAGTGCTAGGTTCAACTAACAAACACCTAGCTTTACAAATGAAGGATATATCTTTATTTCTACTAATGATTTAATGTATATTTGAAACAAAGAGCATTTAACTACCCTTATGTTAAGTCTATTCTAAAGCTACCAAAATTATAGTGAGCACATAATAATACCATGAAGCTACTGTAAAATTTTCAAAGCTAAAGTTATCACCATTTTACCACAAAAATTTCTACAATATTTAACCTAATAATATTAAGCACTCTCAAATGATTTAATAGTTCCTAGAATCAACAAATATATATATGAACTAAATACACCAACAGATAGAGCACAATTTTAGGAACTTAACAAAATTAGTTTCACATTTTTTGATACCTACAAAATTTAATATGATCTACCAAAGATCAACTCAAAAATACAATTGAAAAGCTATTTCTATTCTCCACGAAAAAGATAAACTCATTTCGGCCCAACGCGGCCCATAGGCGCGGACCACGGGAGGCCGGCCTGCAGCACGAGGCGGCTGCGGTGGGGGAATCCCGCACGTGCTGCCACATTAGCATAAACGCCCCTGGACTATGAGCAAAACAACCCGCATTCCATGTTACTACTTTCTATAGACAACGACTTTGTAATGGAACCTTTGGACCTTTCTCCTCTTTACAATGGCATGGTCCTCGACCATCCCCACGCGTGTCGGCGCGGCGAGCGGTGGCACTGGCGCCTACGTCAGCCACATGGGACCCACACTGACCTATATACGAGGCCGACGCTCACCTAGGGTTCGATGCAAGACGATGGGCGGCGGTTGCACAAGCGGGGGTGAAGCAGAGCGGGCTCTCCCTGACGGTAGATGACCTGCAATGGCGGCAACCGTGTTTTGGTGATCCACAGGGCTAATAGGATGGTAGAGATAGGGAATAAGCACCAGGGGCACACCGTGAAACCCGACCAAAGTGGTGATTCGACTGGTGACTAACTGAGCAGGGCTAGCCACGTGCGCGCTGCGAGGTGAACGGTGGACCACAAAGGCACGGCCGCGTCAGCGGCGAGGAGGCGGCACTAGAGCTGCGAGTAGCATGTGCACGACGAAGAGGGAGCCAAGGCGAGCTAGTGGTGCAGAGGAATTGGTGTGAGGTGAAGTGGTGGAGGCTAGCCATGGTGTGGGCGGTGACGGGCCTTAACAGCACGATGGCGGACAAAGCTCCAAAATTGGAACTCGGCGTGATGTGAGTCAAGGCGTGGTGGGGTTGGCTGAAGAGGGGGCATGAAGGCGGAGACGTGAGCATGAGTAATTGATGGGAGGTGCTCGCTCTCTGGCTTCACCATGACGCGACACGACGACGGTGGAAACAGAGGGAGAAAGAGGGAAAGAGAGAGACGACGGGGCAGGTGGGCTCGACTCGTCCTTGCCTTGGCAGCACGTGAGCGTCGGGGTCAGGAGGTCCATGCACTGGTGCTAGGGACAATGCATGCGTGCGTCCAACTGGCGTGGCCCATGCGCCGTAGTGCCATAAATGGCACAGCGACGCCGGCTCGCCCACGTGCGCGCGATAGAGGCGACACGCATAGGACCGGCAACAGCGTAGAGGTGCAGTGGACTGGCGCAGACGCGACGATGATGCAACGGCAGCAGTAGCATCATGATGCGAGCTAGTCGGCAGTGCGGATGCAACGGCAGTGCAGCGTGATCGCGGTGGTAGCGAGAGGCTGGGCAGCAGGCGCGGGGCCAACGGCTCGCTGCGGCCGGCCTCGACCAAGCCTAGGCGGCTCGATCGGCCAAGCGCGGCGGCACGGTTGACCGCGCGGGACGCGACCATGTGCATGGCGTGGGAAGGCCGCGTGATGACCGCACACCCGGCGCCAACCAACCTGAGACAGTGACGCACATGAATTTTAAAGTGTTCAACATGACCAAACGGTTGCTCCAGAAGTCAAACCAACTTCACCAAGCCCAAGATGGCATATAAGACTACCAAATCGAGCTATAACACTACACCACCCTTTAACCGAATCTCTCACAATAAATTGCTAAACATAGCAGTGTCTAACTGTTGGCAGACTTGAAAATTTCTAAGTTTTTGAGCTGAATTTGATTTCCATTTGCGATTTCTAAGCTAGTGGAAATATTAGCTAGTAATATCATTTTTCAACCGCAACTATTTCATTGTCATCTACAAAGTTTGTACTTCAAACTTTATTTAAGTATCACACACATGTTCTATAGCATTTTTGCTTAATAAAAATTAGTTTTAAACCCTAAGTGATATAACATGACTATCAAATCAACTTTCGGTCCGCATTTTAGTTGATTGTTTCGAGTTACAGAAATTGATCTACACACTTTATCACTTGCATTAACACATAAATATGATGCTCATGACATGTTTTAGTAAATGATTTATGGTGTAACACCGAGGGTGTTACAAATCTACCCCCCTTAAATAAAATCTCATCCCGAGATTTCATGTGCCTAGTGTGGGGAAAAGAGATAAGAAATAAATTCTGATTTAAACAATTACCTCGATGAACTAGAAAGAAGGTGGGGATAATGCTTCAAGATATAACTTTCTTGGTCCTACGTTGCTTCGTCCTCCGAGTAATTTTGCCTCTGAACTTTATAAAACTTCACCACACTGTTTCTAGTCACTCTTTCTTTTTTATCTAAGATCTTGACAGTATACTCAATATAAGACAAGTCGGGCTGAAGGGAAAGTCCTTCAATTTCTATAGCCTCATCGGGGACCCACAAACATTTCTTTAACTGGGAAACATGGAAGATATTATGCACTGCTGACAAAATATCCGGGAGCTGGATACGGTAGACAGCAGAACCACACCGGGCCAAAATCTTGTAAGGTCCAACATAGCGATGGGCTAGCATCCCACGGACACCAAATTGATGCACCCCTCTCATAGGTGACACTTTGAGATACACATGATCACCAACTTCAAATTGCAAGGGCCTTCTTTGCTTGTCTGCATAAGTTTTCTGACGGTTTTGAGCTGCCTTCAAATGGCTATGAATAATACTGATTTGCTCTCAAGCTTCTTTGATAAAATCAGGCCCAAAATATCCACGATCACCCACCTCAACCCAGTTAAGAGGTGTTCTACATTTCTTGCCATACAGGGCCTCAGAAGGTGCCATACGAATCTTTCTTGATAGCTATTGTTATAAGAAAGCTCAGCTAGAGTCAAGCATTTTCCCCCCTTTTCAGGAAAAGAAATGGCACAAGCTCTCAACATATCCTTAAGTACCTGTTTACCCTTTCTGTTTGGCCGTCAGTTTACGGATGATAAGTTGAACTTCTAAGGAGACTAATACCAAGACATTCCTAGAGCTACTCCCAAAAACGAGAGACAAAGTCTGACCCTCTATCAGAGACGATAGTAAGAGGAACTCCATGCAGGATCACAATCTGGTCAAAATACAACTTGGCATACTTCTTGGCTGAATATCTGGTATCTACCGGGAGAAAATGAGCGGACTTAGTAAGGCGATCCACAATGACCCAAATAGAGTCATACCCCTTTGCCGTGCGGGGCAAACCCACAACAAAGTCTATAGAAATATCCTCCTATTTCCAAACAGGGATAGGCAAGGGCTGCAAAAAAATCCCGGTGTACACATATGGTCTACCTTAACTCTTTCACAAGTGTCGCATTCGCAACGTACTTGGTGATATCCCGCTTCATATTTGACCACTAATACAAGTGGCGCAAATTATGGTACATCTTGTTACTTTCTAGATGAATGGATAACTTGGAGTTATGAGCTTCATCCAAAATCTTTCTTCTAAGCTTCTCACTTGACGAAACAACCAATCTATTCTTGAAGTATATCAAAATATCATCAATGAACACCACTACAAACTTATCCAACTCCGGCATAAAGACTGAATTCATGAGATACATGAAGAATGCAGGAGCATTGGTGAGACCAAAAGACATGACTAGGTATTCATACAATCCATACCTAGTAGAGAAAGCTATCTTTGGTATATCTTGTGGCGGATCTTAATTTGATGATACCCAGAACGAAGATCAATCTTTGAAAACACCTTGGCACCAGCCAATTGATCGAACAAAGTATCAATACGAGGCAAAAGATACTTGTTTTTAATGGTTACCGCATTGAGAGGGCGGTAATCCACACACATCCGCAGAGTACCATTCTTCTTCTTCACAAAAATAGCTGGACAACCCCATGGTGAAGAACTAGGACGGATGAAGCCCTTCTCCAATAATTCCTCTAACCAATGTTCGCCTAATCGGTCTACACGGCCATTTAAACGGTTCAGTAAACAGGAACGGTGCCTCTCTGTCTCGTTTAGCCCATAATCGGCGTCCTAAACGGCTGGACCGTTTACACGGTCATAAACGGTGAAAGTCGGAGAAAATGGGCGACACAGAACGGCTCTAAACGATGATACGCGGGTTAAACGGGCCGTTTAGGAGATACAACCTCACGGGAGGGAATGAATTTTTGGAGACGCGCGCAAAACTGGCCCAATTCGCAGTGAGTATATATACTCAGAGGCCCAATTCATTGGCTTTAGGGTTCCATTATGTCCGCCGCCAGCCCCATTCACGAGCATTCAAGCACTTCGGCCGTCGCTTGTGGGCTGGCCTCCGCGCTGCTCTGACCCTAGCGCCGCTCGCCGTCTGACGCCCGCGCTACTCGTCAGCTAGCCGCCGACCCGCCATGCAGCTCGCCGGTGTGAATCCCATCGCCACACACTCAGATTCACAAGCAAGCTTGGACGCTCTCAGATTCACAAGCAAGCTTGGACGCTCTGCAGGTCTGCGACCACGCCAGCCTCCAATCTGCAGGTAGTACCTAAGTCCTGCTTCATCTCCCCCATTCTATTCCACATTATCGACTTGCAGTTTATCTCCTGTAAAAGTAAAAGTAAAACCAGTGTATGCATGTTGTAATGTTGTACGAGTAACAAGCACAACTTTGTTTTTATTATTAATTTATTATTACTAATTTACTATGCCCGAAGTACTTTGTCTATGTAGTATTTTTTTAGCAGAATTTGTCTATGTAGTATATATACAAGATTGTTAAATAGCTGCCTATGCAGTACAGCATACCTGTAGTTCAGGATGGATTCATCACTGCTGTTGAGACCTTCTACCATGGTGACTATGACAAGCAAAGCAAAGTACTCAATGAGGAGCTGCCCAAGTTCAGGGATAAACAAGGTCACTATGAGAATGCAGATGTGACTGAAATAGCTGCTTATGTCATATTACGCATGTACTAACGAGTAATGATTTGATGTGGTCATGTTATTTTTAAGTCTTGCTGGCAGCATGTGACTGAATCTGTGATAACTAAAAGGCTAATACTATGAGAATGCAGATGGGAACTTTTTTACTCGTCATAATATTTGGATTTTATATCCATAAAAACATATTTTTGGATGGATTTATACAAAACCGTTTAATTCCGTTTAAACGCCATCTAAACATGTAAACACTAAACAAAGGGTGACCGACTGTTTATCGTTTATCGTTTAAGAAAACATTGCCTATAACTGCTTCTTCATTTTTGCTAGTTCTTTAGGAGCCATGCGGTAGGGACACCGTGAAATAGGAGCAGTGCTAGGATCTAACTCAATAGTAAACTCCACGTCTCAATCCGGTGGCAACCCAGATAGATCTTTAGGAAAGACATCCAGGAACTCACAGACCACAAGAATAGAGGCAAGATCAGGAGAACCTTCAACATGAGCAACAACGGGTAAGGCTAGATCTGAGGCATAAGAAGAGACATCATATCCTCGGAAGAAGGAAGTCGTAACTCAACAACCTCTCTGCTTAAAGTCCAAGACTACGCCATAAACTCGCAACCAGTTCATATCCAGAATTGCATCCATGCCTTGCCCAGGCAGCACCATGAACTGGAGGCGGTAAGTGTGAGTGGCTAGCACTAATATGACTATGTCCGTCCAAGTATTAACGCATAACTGCATACCTGAAGTATTGATTCTACAGGCAATAGGAATAGCCATAAGAGATATATTGTGCCTCTGTGCAAACTCCATGCTCATGAATGAATATGATGCACCAGAATCAAACAACACATATGCTGGGTGGGAATCAATGGTAAACATACCAGCCATCACAGGTTCATTCTACAAGATCTCCTCAGCCTCAGTGAAGTTGACTTGTCTAGAGCGGCTTACGGGCACCTTCTTCTTGATAATCGTCCTCTTGACCAGATGGGAGTTGGCTGAAGGTTGAGAAGACTGCATAGGCTGGTTTTGTGGACACTTCCGAGCATAGTAGACCTCCTTGCCACACTTGAAACAAGCACCCGGCTTGTTCCCCTACCCCTGACGAGGCAGAACCTGTTGTCCCTAAGGATGTGGTTGCACCTGCTGAGTAGGTGCACGGTACTGAGTGGGAGGTGCCTGGTAGGTCTGCTGAGGCGGATAGAACGACTGCCCACCCAAAGACTACTAGGGCACCCGCCTGACAACCTATACCTTCTGAGTCTGGGGGTGACTAGAAGATCCAATGATCACCCGCTTGCGCTTCCACTCAGCCAGAGAGTCACGCTGAAGTCCCTCCATAGCAATAGCAGCATTCATCATAGCACCAAAAATCTAGTAGTTCCCTACGTACAACTCCTTCTGCAGACTACAAGAGAGGCCGCGATAGAAACAGTCCCTCTTCTTCTCATCAGCATCGACATGGGTCCTAGCATATTGTGCCAGATGATTGAACTTGTTCACACAATCCATCACAGACATGCTCCCTTGCTTCAGGTCCAGGAACTCCGTCAACTTCCTGTTTAGCATACCAGCAAGAATGTAGTACTCTCTGAAAGCGGCGGTAACTCCTATCAAGTCACACGGTGATCCACCGACTGCATGGCATTGAACGTGTCCCACCATGCACTAGCAAAACCCAACAACTGCTGCGCTGCAAAGCGCACCTTTTGTTCTTTAGTCATAGTGAGCAACTGAAACTTTTGCTCAAGAATACAAAGCCAATGCTCCACATCCAGAGGCTTAGCAGTCGGCGTGAACATGGGTGGGTGCATCTTCAAGAAATCCTGGTAAGAATAGGGCCCCTCGGGACCACGGGCACCACCCCCATTCCTGTCATTGCCTCCATGGCCCCCATGGGTGAAGCCACCAAACGCCTGGGCTAGCATCTCTAAGGCACGGGCTGACTCATGCCGAGCAGCCAGCATCTCCATCATCATCTCCGCATGGGTCATCAGAGGTGGTGGTGGTGGAGGAGGATCCAGAAGTGGGGCCTCGTGGCTATCCCCATTGGTGTGGCCATTATCCTCACCGTGACCATTTTTGCCCTGGTCTTCACCAAGACTATGGCCCATCCCAGCACTGGTGCTCCCACGACCAGACCTCAGGTTCATCTGTAAATAGATAGGAACCCACCACTTGGGACAACACCTCTAGATTAGGAATAAGAGATTAGAGAAATGATAAGGCTTTTAGACGAAGCATTCTTCTTAGTTATCTTATCAATTCACTAATCCATTTATACATGTGGGGGAAGTTTAGTTTAAGCAAGATTCTCTTTTTATGATGCATGCATTGGCCTACTAAAAGCTTTAGTTTGGTTTTGGTTAATTGATAAAATCTTAAGTGCTAACCTAGTTTATCAAAGTGATCATGAGATAGGTAGCACATTCTAAGTAGTGAAGCAAATGAAGATCATGACATGATGATGGTGATGTCATGGTGATGATCAAGTGCTTGGACTTCAAAAGAAGAAAGAGAAAAACAAAATGCTCAAGGCAAAGGTATAAGCGGTAGGAGCCATTTCGTTTCGGTGATTAAGACACTTAGCGAGTGTGATCACATTTAGGTTCGATAGCCATACTATTAAGAGGGGTGAAACTTGTATCAAAATATGGTTATCAAAGTGCCATTAGATGCTCTAACTCATTGCATATGCATTTAGGATCTAGTGGAGTGCTAACACCCTTGAAAATGCTTGTGAAAATATGCTAACACACATGCACAAAGGTGATACACATTGTGTTTAGCACTTGAGAGCAAGGGTTCGAAACTTCACCGGCGGACAGTCCGACGGTGCCACCGGCGCCCTGTATAGAAAAGACAGGGTTTCACAGAGTACACTGGACGTTGGTCACACAGTGATCGGACGCTGACCCTGTGTCCGATCAGTAGCAGCTGTGAGCACGGTCTCGGTCTCATGATCGGATGCTCAAGGTCTGCGTCCAATCAGTACTGATGTATGCTGATGTGGTAGCGTGAGGAACAACAGTGACGCATGGCAGTTGGAGAATGACCGGACTCAGGTGCTGCGTCCGGTCGTACAGGAGCAGATGTGTCCGGTCGCAAAATAGAGGTTCGGGGAGCTCTCTGGAAACAACCGGACTCTGGCTGGTCTGCGTCCGGTCACTTATAATCGGACACGTCCGGTCACGACTGGAACCTTACTAGAAGTGACCGGACGCTAGGGTCCTGTGTTCGGTCCTACACTGTAGAGCGTTCGGACACACCTTAAGTGCACCGTTGAGCGTTGAGATCGAGCGATCAACATTTGAAGCAGGGGACATGTGGCAAAAATCTGAGGACCAGACGTTGGGGTCCTACGTCCGGTCAAACCGACCGGTGCGTCCGGTCGCCTCGATTTTCAGTGGACTGAGGAGCCAACGGCTCTATTTCGTGGGGGCTTCTATCTAAGCCCCATTGCCGGCTCTAGCTCATACTCTTGGTCATTTGCATTGACATAGCAACCTTGTGAGCTTAGCCAAAGCCCTCCCACTCATCTCCATCATCGATTCATCATCTTTGTGAGATTGGGAGTGAATCCAAGTGCATTGCTTGAGTGTTTGCATCTAGAGGCACTTGGTGTCCATGTTTCGCTATGGGATTCTCTTGTTGCTCTTGGTGGTTGCCATCACCTAGATGGCTTGGAGCAGCGAGGATCGTCGAGCAGAGGTTGGTGATTGTCTCTGGCTCCGATCGTGGTGATTGTGAGGGGTTCTTGACCTTTCCCTGACGGAGAGCCAAAAGGTACTCTAGTAAATTGCTCGTGGCTTATGTGATCCTCATCTTGTGTTGGTTGTGCGGCACCCTATTGAGGGTTTGGCATGTGATGCCAATTAGGGCGTGAACCTCCAAGTGAGTGAATCGCCACAACGAGGAGTAGCTTGCCGGCAAGCAAGTGAACCTCGGTAAAAAATCATCGTGTCATCATTTGATTTTGAGGTGATTGATCTTCATTAGTATTTATTCTTGTGATTGATTGGTTTATTCCTCAACTCGTTGGTATAACCATCTTGCTCTCTCTCTTTATATTACCGCAAACTAGTTGTCAAGCTCTTTAGTGTAGCTAGTTGTGAGAGCTTGTTAGTTTGGTTAGTGTTGCTCTTTAGTTAGCCTTTGAGAGCACACTAACTTAGTGTAGTGACATAACCATTGTGTGGATAGAGACTATAGAAACTAGAATTGTGGCAGGTGGCTTAGCAATTTTAGTAGGCTAGCTCAACACTTGCTTCGCCTCATAATTGTCTAACAGGTTTGCTAAGTGTTGTTGTAGAAATTTTTAATAGGCTATTCACCCCCCTCTAGCCATTAGGACATTTCACTTACCCGTTCACTCAAGCTGGAATATAGCGGCATTCACAAAACATTTCAGCACATCACACACTCACTTTCCGCTCGCTAAACGATTCTTACACAGTGTAAGTTAGTGTACCTGCAAAAACTTGATTAGATAAAACCAGTGCCGCTACCCTAGATAGACCATATTGCTAGGGCTTATACTTATTTACATAATTTTATCGCATCCTACTTTTCACAAAACTTTTGTTGGTGAAATTTTAGGTTTTGCAAAGAGTTATGAAACTCGGAAGTCATTATTAGCTCTGGTACCACCTATGGCAGAACCACCCGAAATAACACACCTTTGGAGACGCTCGTTTTCCACCAGACACTAAGCACCCCGAAAGCAAGCTATATCAGACGGTTCCGTCGAGCAGACCCCAAGGGAGAACTCAAACGATCCACATTTTTCCTCCAAGATCCAATAATGAGAACGAGTTTACAATTCTTAGTCCATTTCATACAACAAGAGTTCTTAGAAATACATTATTATAATACCAAGTTCAGAGTGCGGAATTTAAACAGCGGAATTACAATAAACATCTAACGATAAGATACAAGGATCCGTCTGTGCCCACCAGAAGAATCCTCCACACAACAGCTACTCCTCAAGCTACACCTGCAACAGGGGTAAATAAACCCTGACTACATAATGTACTCGCAAGACTTACCCGACTAGCAGGAATAATTTTTTGACTCCAAAGGATATGATATGCTTTATGGTTTGCTTGGTTTCCTTTATGCGAAAAAGCATTACTAGTAGTGAATCCTTATGTATGTGTTTTATTAGCAGTCATGATTAGATCATTAGCTAACCATTCTATGTAAGCACATGTTCTACTTTCAAGCAAGAGTTGAGCAATCAAATCCATTTCACCATCTTTCATCTTCCAGTTCTTACTACGGTGCTAGATCGTAGACAAGTCGTACTGTATTACATGGTGATTCGCAAATCAATGTAGCCCAGCTGGGTACCCCGAAACACACGCCCCGCTGTACCCCAGGCACAAGCAGGACCAACCCACCACTCTCCTGTCAAGGGGTCTAGGTCCTCATCCAAACTTGGACTCCAAGCCCCCACTCCTGAGTCATGGAGTCGGTGTGGTGCTTAGGCCTCCACCATCCCCACCTCCAATCAGTCGGTCTGGAAAGAGCCGAAACCCACGACAAGAGAGCAACGAGCCTTCCCTGCTCCCATAAACAAGTATGTGCTCAGGATAATAAGTCTATGACCTAACTAGAATCCAATGCAACGGTCGGTCCTGAACCGAGATGGATAGGGAAACAGTGTAACCAAGCTATGCCACGTTGGCCATGGGACATAACCTCTTACACCCACCAATACCCGTACCATATCCTTGCCCGGTCTCCATTTCCTTTCACCATTTTATCATGAGAGTGATAATAATAATCTCCTATTGTGAGTAACGGGAGGTTACTCACGCTACCGACAGTCTAAGCATAGCAGCTACTCGACCTATGCTAGTAGGACTCCTGGGTAGGTATATCTATACATGTAGTTTCAATATAAATCCTATAACGTAAATCCACATCACATATATATCCAGTGATCATTTAAAATAAGGGTTATGCATCGGGACTTGCCTTGGGCAAGCGCGGTGTCAGCTCAATCAGTCAGTGGTGGCTCCAGGACCTCCTCCTACATGAGGATCTCCTCCTCGTACTCCTCGTAAATGATTTAATGTATATTTGAAGCAAAGAGCATTTAACTACCCTTATGTTAAGTCTATTCTAAAGCTACAAAAATTATAGTGAGCACATAATAATACCATGAAGCTACTGTAAAATTTTCAAAGCTAAAGCTATCACCATTTTGCCACAAAAATTCCTACAATATTTAACCTAATAATATTTAGCACTCTCAAATGATTTAATAGTTCCTAGAATCAACAAATATATATGAACTAAATACACCAACAGATAGAGCACAATTTTAGAAACTTAACAAAATTAGTTTCACAATTTTTGGAAACCTACATAATTTAATATGATCTACTAAAGATCAGCTCAAAAATACAATTAAAAAGCTATTTCTATTCTCCACGAAAAAGATAAACTAATTTTGGCCCAACGCGGCCCATAGGCACGGACCACGGGAGGCCGGCCTGAAGCGCGAGGCGGCCCGCGGCGGGGGAATCCCATGCGCGCTGGCACATTAGCAAAAACACCCCTGGACTACGAGCAAAACAACCCACAATCCACGTTACTATTTCTATAGACAACGACTTTGCAATGGAACCCTTGGACCTTTCTCCTCTTTACAATGGCAAGGTCCTCGACCATCCCCGCGCACACCGGCGCGGCAAGCGGTGGCACTGGCGCTTACGCCAGCCACATGGGACCCACGATGACCTATATACGAGGCCGACGCTCACCTAGGGTTCAACGCGAGACTATGGGCGACGGTTGCATAAGCGGGGGTGAAGCAGAGCGGGCTCTCCCCGACGGCAGACGACCTACAATGGCGGCAACCGTGTTCTAGTGAGCCACAGCGCTAACAGGACGGTAGAGATAGGGAATAAGCACTAGGGGTACATCGTGAACCCAGCCAAAGTGGTGATTTGACTGGCGACTAACTGAGCAGGGCTAGCCACGTGCGCGCTGCGAGGTGAATGGTGGACCGCAAAGGCACGGCCGTGTTAGCGGCGAGGAGGCGGCACTAGAGCTGCGACTAGCATGCGCATGACGAAGAGGGAGCCAAGGCGAGCAAGTGGTGCAGAGGAATTGGTGCGAGGCGAAGTGGTGGAGGCTGGCCAAGGTGTGGGCGGTGACGGGCCTTAACGGCACGGCGGTGGGCAAAGCTCCAAAATTGGAGCTCGGCGTGACATGAGTCAAGGTGGGGTGGGGTCGGCTGAAGAGGGGGTGTGAAGGCAGAGACGCGAGCACGAGTAATTGATGGGAGGTGCTCGCTCTCTGGCTTCACCGTGACGTGACACGACGGCGGTGGAAATAGAGGGAGAAAGAGGGAAAGAGAGAGACAGCATGGCAGGTGGGCTCAACTCGTCCTTGCCTTGGGGGCACGTGAGCGGCGGGGTCAGGAGGTCCATGCGCCGGTGCTAGGGACAACGCGTATGTGCATCCAACCAGCGTGGCCCGCGCGCCGTAGTGCCATAAATGGCATGTTGACGTCGGCTCACCCACGTGCGCGCGACAGAGGCGACACGTATAGGACCAGCAACAACGCAGAGGTGCAGCGGACTGGCGTGGATGCGACAATGACGCGACAGCAGCGGCAGCATCGCGACATGAGGAGTGTCGACAGTGCGGATGCAACGGCAGTGTAGCGCGACCGTGGCGGCAGCGAGAGGCTGGGCAGCAAGGCGCGGGGCCAATGGCTCGCTGCGGCCGGCCTCGACCAAGCCTAGGCGGCTCGACCGGCCAAGCGCGAGTGCGTGGCGGAACGGTTGACCACGCGGGACGTGGCCATGTGCATGGCGTGGGAAGGCCGTGCGATGACCGCGCACCTGGCGCCAACCAACCCGAGACAGTGACGCGCACGAATTTTAAAGTGTTCAACATGACCAAATGGTTGCTCCAGGAGCCAAACCAACTTCACCATGCCCAAGATGGCATATGAGACTACCAAATCGAGCTATAACACTACACCACCCTTTAACCCAATCTCTCACAATAAATTGCTAAAAATAGCAGTGTCTAACTGTTGGCAAACTTGAAAAATTCTAAGTTTTTGAGCTGAATGTGATTTCCATTCGCGATTTCTAAGCTAGTGGAAATATTAGCTAGTAATATCATTTTTCAACAACAAGTATTTCATTGTCATCTACAAAGTTTGTACTTCAAACTTTATTTAAGTATCACACACATGTTCTATAGCATTTTTGCTTAATAAAAATTGGTTTTAAACCCTAAGTGATATAACATGACTATCGAATCAACTTTCGCTCTGCATTTTAGTTGATCGTTTTGAGTTACAGAAATTGATCTACACACTTTATCACATACATTAACACATAAACATGATACTCATGACATGTTTTAGTAAATGATTTATGGTGTAACACCGAGGGTATTACACTAACAAAGCTAGATTAAAACTTTCCAAGTCTCTAAAACTCATTCCACCTCTTTTCTTCGGGATGCAAAGTTTCCATCATGCCTTCCAGTGAATTCTTCTATGGTCATCTTCATCACCCCACCAGAATTGTGATATGGCGTCTGATATCCCTTTACAAATTTTGTTTGGGATTTTAAAAACCATCATCGCATATACTGGTACGGCTTGAGCGATAGACTTTATAAAAATCTCTTTACCTCCCATACTTAATAGCTTCTCCTTCCATCCCTTTGTTTTAGATCGGACACGATCAAATAGATGTTGAAAACAATCATTGCGATCTGCTCCTATCAACGCAGGGAGACCTAGGTATTTGTCGTTCAGCGATTCTGTCATGATATTCAGGGATTGGCACACCTCTAATTTATCTGATACAGAGGTGTTCTCACTGAAGAAGATACTTGATTTTGCATCACTCACCATCTGCCCCGGACTTACACAATAATTGTCTAGCAAATGTTTCAGATTATCAGCATTTCTCTTATCTACATGAATCAAGATCAAGGAATCATCTTCAAATAAAAGATGGGATACTTCTGGTGCATCTCTATAGACCCGAATTCCCTCTATCTCTCCCCTTTGTTTCGGCCCCCTTCAGCAGACTTGAGAGGCCTTCAGCCACAAATAGAAACAAGTAAGGGGATACAGGATCACCTTGACGTAGTCCTCTTGTTGGTGTGAACACCCCTGTCTCCATCGAATTGAACCTGACATTATATTTCACTAAGGACACGCAAGCCATGATCAGTTGCACCCATCTTCGTTAAAACCCATTTTTAGCATAATTTTCACTAGAAAATTCCATTCTACTCTATCATAAGCTTTATGCATATCCAACTTTATAGCACAAAGGCCTCGCTTACCACATTTCTTCTTTATTCTATGAATACTTTCATAGGCAATAAGGATATTATCTGTGATAAGCCTCCCCGGTATAAAAGCACTTTGATGATCACTAATAATCTCTGGCAAAATCGCTCTCAGTCTATTCGCTAGCATTTTTGAAATGACCTTATACACCACATTACAAAGACTAATTGGACGAAATTGTGACACCAAAGTTGGATTATTTACCTTGGGGATCAAAACAATTGTTGTGTCATTCCAACTATCTGGGACTTTACAACGGTTCACTACCTCCAAAACTTCGGCTACTAAGTCATCACCCAATAGATTCCAGAACCTTTTAAAAATACTACATGCAGTCCATCTGGACCCGCTGCCTTGAGATCTCCTATTTGAAAGAGAGCTTTCTTTACTTCCTCATAGGAGAAAGGCGCCAGCAGCCCCGTGTTCATGTCCTACGTTACACAGCGCTGCACATCTGCCAGAACGGCTGGATCAGGCTCACCCAACTCCGAGGTAAATAAATTACCAAAGTAGTCTTGCACAATGGAGCACATCGTCGCCCCATCTTCCTGGATTGTTCTGTTATGATCAGCTAAACCTTTTATGGTATTCTTCCTCTTACATTTGGATGCATAGTTTTGGAAGAAACTAGTGTTTCTATCTCCATGCTTCAACCAGTTTGCTCGAGCTCTTAACCTCCTTATCCCACTGATGTAATTCTTCATGCACTTCATTTACTTTCTCCACTAGCTTGGGCCCTTCCCCACGTGCTGCTGCTCTTGCCCAAGCTATTTTAATAATTTCTTCCACCGTGTCCTCCTGTAACCATCGAGCCTCGAACCTCCTTTAATGGACTGCTTGGCCCCCATGAGTTCCCCGTAGGTAATTAACATCCCTCAAAATTCGGTGGTGATCAGACCTTGTCATCTTGCAATTAGTCAGAGCCGCTTGAGGAAAGAGGTCCGACCATTGCACATTAGCCACCGCTCTATCAAGTCTTTCCCTGAGTTGTCCTCGCCGCCAAGTAAAGCGATCCCCCAGGAAACCCATGTTATTAAGATTACATTCTGAAAGCACATCATGAAAAGTGACTTTATTTATTTATTTTTTGAATAAACCCCGTTGGTCATTACTTATAAGCACATATGTGCTTGGAAGTAGATCGGAAAATATCATACTTTAAAAGTAAAAATTGATAAAATTAAAATTATGGTTCACTAGCAAACTTATTTATTTGATACATTGCTAATAACCTTAATGTGTTACTAAGGTACTTTTTTTAGGCTATATTTGGTTCGGGGAGTTGCCATGTCTGGTATCAACACATCCGACATGGATTCATTCATGGTAGGATCGAAGTCGTTCGGCGGTTTGTGAAGGAACAAGTCAATCACGTGTTTATGCTGGTGTAGGGAATCATCTGGTGACGGACGACTCGACTCTGTGCGCCAAATCAAACATTATGTTATGTTTATATTAGGCTTGGACACAGGTTCTGCGTGGACCCACTCCCCAAACCAAACATATATATTGTTTAATCTTATATCTTATCTTTTCAAAAACTGTCTGTTTTAATTCAATAAAAGCACGTAGGGGCTTCTCCTCCTGTTTTTATCAAAAAAAATTCTCCGAGTTATTGGTATAAAATGTTTGAGCTGACATCACCTAACCAATGGGTCGTCGGGGCGATTAGTTTAAGCAAAATGGATCTAACCTATGGACCCTAAAATTGGTCTTATTAAGGCCTAAGGGGTCAGGGTGATCCATTCGCATCCGCGAGAGCTGAATCTAAGGTTCCAAGTAAATGTACACGCAGAGCCCGTCACGAAACCACTGCGATGCAAAGGTGAAAATGTTAGTATATAGACGGAAAAGTTATATAAAGTGAAACTGTAACTGCTGTGCAGACGATCCCTCAAAGCCAAACTCAATGAACCTCCGCAAAAAAAAAGCTCAAAGCAATGAACCAAGTGGTACTGGCACTTGCCTCCGGATCAAGAACCTTATCTGTGGGCACCGGACAGGCAAGATGGAAGACCCCCTGGCACCCGGAGACTGCGGCAGCCAGCGCGTTCTGGTCGAGCACGTCGGCCTTGAACAGCCGGAGATTCTCCGAGGCCCCTTCCAGCCGCCCCAGGTGGGCGTTCTTGGGATCACCTGAAATATATCGTACGTCGGCCGCGATTAGTCCTGCACCTCGGCCCGGAAAGGCAGCGGCGGCTGGTGTGTGCGGCGGCTGACGGGACGGGGTGCTTACGCGGGTCACGGACGGTGGCGTGGACGACGTAGCCGCGAGAGAGGAGGAGCTTGACGAGCCACGAGGCGATGTACCCGCCGGCGCCCGTCACGCACACCACCGTCGTCTCCCCGCTCCAGCGAGCCCCCTCCGTGCGTCCGGCCATCTTGCGTGTCCAGTGCAACGTGCAAGGCGCCCCTGCACCGGTCCCTCGATCTGCTGCTTAACACTTGCCGGCCTCCGTCTTCCGCTAGCTCGATCTGTGCCTGTGGGCACCGGCCACGTCCAGGCAGGCAGGAAGTCAGAGGCAGGTATATATATACACACAGCATCTCGGGGATGACTGGATGGTGGTGCAGCCAGAAAGGGCATACTCCCTCTGTCCCAAAATAGATGTCATTCTCACTTCTCGAAAAGTTAAACACTTTTAACTTTGACCAAATATATAAAATATATATTAATATTTATAATACATAAATAGTATCATTAGATAGATCGTTGAATATACTTTTATAATAAACTTATTTGGAGATATAAATGTTGCACGTATTTTCTATAAAACTAGTCAAAGTTAATAAAGTTTGACCTACACGCATCCCATAATGACCCCTATATTGGGACAGAGAGAGTATATGACTAATCAATTAGTCGTGCCACCAATTATAGTCATACCACCACTACACTACGCCATGTCCACCAACTAATTCACTATAAGGGCATGTTTGGAACGCAGGAATAAAAGACACGGGAATAAAAAAAACACACAGGGAATGTGGTGAGTGTATAGTGGTAAAACAGAGGAAAGAAAAAATGCGAGAAATAACTAGAAGGGGTGTTTGGAACGCAGGAATCCATAAAACAGGAAAAATGTGGGAAATGACTAGAAGGAGTGTGCTGCGTGAGCGAGCAAAGCGTCGTAGGAAAATTTCCCTCAGCTCTGAGCACATTCTTTCTTTCCTTCAAAAGTACAATCTCTATTGCCTTTCCTCTGGAAAGTTTTCCTCCGAATCCTTTGATCCAAACATGTCATCTCTATTCATTTCCTATGGAACTAAATCCTCCATTTTTCCTACGTATTTCCTATGTTCCAAACAGGGCCTAAATGGTTGATGAGATCAACAAATTAGTCCCACCAGGCGCAAATAATAGATTAATGAATATTGCCAAAACAGGAGCGTTTGTGCTCTGCGCAAGCGAGAACGAGTGAACGACTGCAGCGTTAGAGGCTGATGGCGCCGTTCACGTGGATGATGATAGGTGATGGGTAGATTTTGTGATGACTCGGTAACCCATAATCCTATACTAATACCATTATTTTTCTTGAAAATAGAAATGTTTTGCCTATGTGACTCTAAAATCTATATTCTTACACTTAATATATAGCCGATCACATAAGGGAAAAGAGCACACAAACGAAAGAAAATAATGAGCGGTCTATGCACATGTTTGGATGACGCCTACGACTCCCGGGCCACACCTGCGGCTGCGGCAAATCTCTAGCATTGAAAACGCTCGCCATACATTTGGCATGGTGTGGCAGCAAATTCGAACTATGTTGGTGTGGTTTCTTTGTGGCACGCCACATGCCTTAACTATGTCACCAGCCAAACGCCAGCCAGACTTCACAACATTTATGGTGCGGTAGCCTGCAGCACGCCTAAGCGCCAACCAAACACACCCTATGGCTTCTCTGTCTAGTCTAGACGAAAATGTCTAGAGCGATAGCCTTTAAAGTTGTACTCACCAAGCTGACAACATACCTTGTATTCTCACATTGCAGCAACATCCGCAACTATAGGCAAAAGGTAACCCGCATAAAAGAAGTGAAATGTTTTTTTAGAGAAACAAAGATCGTTACAGGTGCACCATGTAGCCAAACAAGGACAGCAACCACACAAATATTAATCTTCACTTATATAATTAGTCACGGAATATTCATTTTGCTACGCATATTATATAATCTTATTTATGGATCGTGATTTGGAGCATGCTAAGAATATAAAATTATTGCTCAGTGTTTTCTTTGAATAACTATCAAGTCTAAAGATTAATTTCAACAAGAATGGAATTTCTGTTATGGTCATGTTAAGCATTATGAGCATGAGTATACCCAACTCTTTGGTTGTGAAACTGGGTCATATCCTTTCCGGTCCTTATGAATTCTTATGCATAAACTTGACTGAATGTTACGTATATATGCATGTTTACTTTTGTATGATCATGTCCTAGTCTCCTAGATGCACCAACTTGTAGTCTTTATTTCTCGTTGTTCATAACCATGTCTTCAAGTGTTGTTTTTTTCATTTTTAGACAGTAATACATGGTTAGCTTTAACAACTAGGACGAGAAATGGCTAAAAAGATGACTAAGAGAATGAGTGTCATCGAAGGTTTGGTGAGGAGTAGGGTCATGCACTACCGGACTCCTTGAGTTTGCCGAGTGCCCGAAACACTCGGCAAAAGACGATAAAAATCGAGCAGGTGATGGGTTTCTCATTCTTCATGCAAATTAGGAGTTGATTGCTTTAGCTAATAAACAACTAGGACGAGAAATGGCTAAAAAGATGACTAAGAGAATGAGTGTCATCGAAGGTTTGGCGAGGAGTAGGGTCATGGCAAGCCCAGGCCTCGAATGGCATAACTCGCTTCAGCTGACTAAGGACCATTGCATATGTCGTAGTGAGTCTTAAACACCTTTCATATAAACCCCACGTTATATATGGGATTGGCAAGCCAAGTATCATATTTAGCAGGGTCATCATGTGGATTCGATGCAATTTGGGGCAAAGAGTAACTAGAAATCTAGTACTCCCGCACATCTTGCTCGTTTATTGGACGGTTTAGCCAACTATGAGAAAGGATGCGGTGATGAGTTATCCTTATTTATCGATGAGACGTATGGACGGTGGCCTCGTTCACTTGCGCGAAAAGTTGTGCACCCCTTGGAAGATTATTAATCATTTTAAAATGACATGCTCTCGGTTATGAGCAAGTTCTTGGCCTCATAGTAGACTTGCGAAGAAAGAACTCTGCACTAATAACCGACAGACTTTAATAGCAAGTGGAGGCTTAGCCTCCAATAATTCGGTAATCTTTCACATTAACTAATTATTGGAGGCTGAGCCTCCACATTAATCTTGAGGCACGTTAGAGAAATAAAATAAACATTCTAAAAAAAGTATTAATCACTCTGCATTCTAATCGGCATACTTTAATCAACAATAAGAATAATAGCTATTAGTAACCCAATCTTTAAATAAATTACCAATCACGACTATTATGTAAAAGAACCTAAAGAACCTCTAATCTTTTGTCTAGATTATTACCATAGGTGGCATTATAAAAGTAATATAGAGTAGCCCCTAAATTTCTATCTATACTATACGCCTCCACTTGTATTAAAAATAATATAGTAACCCCTAAATTAAAATTACCTACATCGGTCATTGTAAAAAGTTCGTCGCTATAAAAAATCAAATTTCTTATATATTGTTTCTAAGCTACCCATTTCTATGATTACTAATATATAAAAAACTAACTTCATGTATAATGCGTGTGACTATGCGGATTATATATAAACATGTTCATGAATCGATTAACATGTCAAATTCCAAGACAACACATAACTAAACCGAAGGTATCAACTAAACACATGTCGAGTACACATGAAGATGCGAGCAAAGCTGGAAAATACTAAGTTAATGGAAAAGGATATTAAATAATTGGTAATTAAATCCTAACATAAATGGATAAAGATAAGAAAGTACTATGTAAGTATTCTATTTAGATAAAAAACATAAGAGAATATCAACTCAATAGTGAACGCATGTCAAACACACATGGAACTATGGAAGTGTGATGCAAACAGGAAAAAAAATGAATCAGGATTAAAAGTAGATAAAATAATTGTGACCAAATTATATCCCAACAAGATAGAGAAAAAAGAAAATCTTTATCAGTGTTATGTTATAATAAACACATGAGAGATAGTTTTAACTATACACATATCTAACACATAACCGTGAGAGCAAAGTGGGCAATTATGAGTGGGATCAAAAAGTATATAAAACTAGGTGAGTTACCCACGAGTTGCTGCGGGAATTTAAGAGTAACTTCAGATAAATTGTGTTAAAAGCTTGCATACTTCATACTTGTATTGTGTAATTTGTGTGTGAACAAAAGGTATGTAGGCTCGCCATAACCATTCTAACAATTAAATTGGAGCCTATTGCAAACAAATTATATAATTGGTACCAATATATATAAACCCACCTGGCTATCCGATAAACCCAAAATAGGCATGTGATGAACAGTTCAAATAGGTTTTCATTATCACTATGATCCAAATTCAGATACTTGAGTATCCCTTGTAGATTATCTATGCATGGTATCATAAATGTTATTATTTTATTTATATAAATTTGGTCTAATTTAAGATACTTGGACTCTCTAAGAAAGTTTGAGTTGAGTTATAATTTGGAATGGAGGGAGTATTACAGAGTTTACTTCATTAGTCAGAAGCAAAATGAAAAAGATGAGGAAGACGGCGAAGGCAGCCCTCTAGATCCTGCAAAAATCCTGCCTTCTCGAAGTACTCAATGCTGTCCAACAAAGTTTCCTCCATTTTCCTTGGTTTCCAGCCTAGACTTTTAAGTTTCTCTGACGTAACTGGCGAGACTTCGGATTCATAGTCCTTGTTGTCGCTGCAGCAGAGAGTTGCATATAGTGTAAATGTAAAGGGATGAGAGCTAGGCATTCAAGTCCAAATAAACAACAGGGACATCGTAAGAGATTCACCAGCTCACATAATTGTAGTTGGGGTAGGACTTCTTCAACAAGTTCACTATGTCGTTTGTGCTGATCCGATCCGGTGCACAGATGTATCTCCCAGATGATTCCACTTTCTCATATACCAAAAGCAAAGCATCAGCTACGTCACGGACATCAACTATGTTCCAGGGGAGGTTTTTCATCACCCTAGGACCTCCTGTAATCCAGTGGCGGAGCCAGGATTTCACATCAGGGTATTCCATGTTAAACAAATTTCCAATGCAAATATGAGTAATAAGCAAAGTACAATATGCAATAGTAATAAGCAAAGTGCGAATATACTGGCACCCTTCTTCTTCATCTAATTACAAATACAATGCAAAAAAATAGGAAACAAAATCTTTATTCACATTTCTTCGAGCCAAAGCTAGGATGGGGACAGAGGGGAGGGCTGATCAGTCGAAGCCCGAAGCGGAGATGCTCCTCTGCTGCAGGCCGCCGCAGGTTCCTTTCCTAGCGGGCTTCGACACCGGCCGCTGGGCCGGATAGGCGCAGTTGAGCAGAGCTAGGAGAGGCGAGGGGGGCTGAGAGAGAGAGCAGAGAGGTGCTGCCATGCCGCCAGTTTGTGCCGCCGGCTGCTTCCGGTCGATGGCTCGATGCGAGCGATGGGAGCACAGAGCGTCGGGAGATGTCAATGGTTTTTTCTGGAGTCTATGACTTTGTGGGCTGCTACTGCTAGTTGTTCTATTGGGCTTTGTGGGCCATATTTGCAACATCCAGTATACCAACATGCTATACCATTATACATTTGTATATGTATTTGTTTTTGTTTCCAAAACATGGGTATTTCATGGCATACAGGTGCATACCCCAGGCGCCGCCCATGCTGTAATCAAGCAAATGAAATGATTGGTGTCAAGAAAACTAATGCACCATCTGTGATTTTGAGAACGACAAGTTAGAGAAGAAACTCAGGATCTGATTTTAGCATTGAAGTTATCAATGAAAAAATTGGTTCGAAAGATGGCGCTTGCAGCTTGGTATAACTTACAAGGCAAGGTGAATAGATGATGGTTAGGGCTCTTCCCCTAATTCATCAAGTAAACAAACTTTATTTGGGAATCAACGTCCAAACGAGTAACCTAGCTCTCACTATTTGTTACCAATCTACTGACTCTGATCCCATTAACCACATCAAGTTGGGAACTAGTCACTGAATGCTAGTAAGTTCAACACAATCAAAGGCAATAAATAAAATCACCATGCGAATAATTATCCAATTAATGGGTGTTTGAAACTAGCAGGAATATATATAGGCCACCTTTTATAATGTAGATGAGGAATTCACTGGTGGTATTGATCAGAGGCTGCAGGAGTGGACCTAAAACGATACAAGGGCAAACTGTAACAACAAGTAGTTCATTCTTCTCTCCATACTCCAATGCTGTCTCTTCAGCAATTGTCTTGGCAGCAGTGTACCAGTTCTGCAAGCACAACTAGTTAACCCTAACACAATCCTCCCAGACAGCATCAATTGTCAATAAGAATTGATAATAATAAATGGTAAAAAAAAAACTAGTTGTGTTAGCTACCAGAAAAATTGATGGTACTTGTATGTAAAGAAACTGAAATAATATTACTAACCTCATTCTTAATGCAAAATTTTTTGTCTGACCAGCAGCTCTCATCTTTGATTCTACCTTGGGGCCAACTCGGGTTATAATGAACAGCAGCTGTGGATGAAACCACGACAACTTTCTGAACATTATTTGCCGAGCAAGCCTGAAGAACGTTCAGAGTTCCTTTGACAGCAGGAGACAGTACCTCTGACTGCATGATTTTACTCAACATATGTTTAAGACTTTAAGCAGTAAAAACTTCCATACAGTCAAATTGATAGCAGTAAACCACGGAACCAGACAACCAGTGAATTCTGGATTCACGTACACGGTTCAGAACAAGCGAATTAGGTGTCAATCCGAAGAGATAGGATAGGACCGAAACTTGCCTCAGGATCGAGGACCTTGTCTGCGGGCACAGGGGAGGCGACGTGGAAGACCCCCTCGCACCCGGCGACCGCGGCCGCCAGGGCGTCGCCATCGAGCATGTCGGCCTTAAACAGGAGCAAGCTCTCCGGGGCCCCGTCCAGCCGCCGGAGGTGGGCGTTCTTGGGATCACCTGAAGCAGAGCCAGGCCAGCCGCCATGCATGAGTCCCCAGTTCCCAACGCGTCCACCGATCAAGACGAGCAGCGCACGCTCAGTCACAGACGGCCAGAGCGGCATGGGGGTGTGCATGCTTACTTGGGTCGCGGACAGTGGCGTGCACGGCGTAGCCGCGGGAGAGGAGGAGCTTGACGAGCCATGAGGCGACGTACCCGCCGCCCCCGGTGACGCACACGCGCGGCCGCGGCGACGCCATCCCGCTCGGCCTCACTGCTTCCTCCTCTTCGTCCGTATAATATCTCCGACCGGTTTCCGCTTGCCAGGCGCAAATTGACGAGAAGAACGCGCAGAAAGAACCGCCCGGGATGGAGACAAACGACTAAAACGAGTGTGGATTTCCCGAAGGCGCCGGCGCGCCGCCCCGGGCCGGCATGTTTTCTGTAGCGTGGTGCTGCAAAATTCGTGCTGCTGGAATGAAGTGGACCCCATGGGCCGCCAAACAAAAAGGCTGAGGTATATTTGGTCCTCTGAAGGCGTGGCTCAACAAGACCATAGGCCCATCGCTAACATCCAACTCCGGCAACAAGTCCATGACTTTGGGCCATGGGATGGCCCGATCTGGTCAGGAAGGGACATAAACCTGTCTCGGTTTGGGTCGATCTTGGCCTTGGCGTCCAATCGTCGAGCCAACCCTAGGTGAGTTCTCGTTTTTTTTCTCAGTTTCTGATGAGTTCTTTGTTCTGATCTGGTCAGCAAGTTGCATTTGCATAAATGCTCAGATTTATACTCATGGTAATGCATTGGACTAATTTGTGATAGCCTAGGATCCATGCATAAATTTTCTTGATGTTTTGCTCGTAAGGAAGATGCAACGCACATGCACGGATGATTCTTTGTAATGGAAATTCCTCTTATAACAGAGATCTTGAACAAGTTTTTCTTCTTTCCTTTATGTTTGCTACTAGGTTTTCTATTATAGAAACGCTAGCATCCGGACGAGGGCTAGCGTCCGGACGCCACGCGCCCCCACGAACGCATGTCACTTCGCCAACGACGCTCAAGCACCTGCTTCACGTGGAGGCCCGTGCCCTTCTGTGTTCCCGCGCCTGTGCGTGCCCATGTGGGGTCCGCATCTCAATCTACGTCCGCACTGTTTCTCGCGCCTGCCGCTCACGCCCCTCCACACCCATGAGCATGCACGTGGGCCCAACAACTGCAGCAGGTGGTTGCGGCAGATGGGGCCCATTGCAACATGTGTAACACTAGATCTACTTTTGCAATATCTAGATGAAAACAATTACAACATACATCCTAAGAAGTTAAAACACTTGCAACGTACGTCTGAAAACACCAGAAAAACATGTGTGTAGCCATTGCAAAACATATACAACATCCAGATGAAACACTTGCAACATATGGAGAAACATATGCAAATGCAACATCCAGATGTTGCAACATATGTGTGAAACATATGCAACATCCAGATAAAAACACTTGTAACATACATTTGAAATAGCTGAAACATTTAGAACAATACACTTGCAACATCCACATGAAACACTTGCAACATGCATATGAAACACTTGAAACATATGTTTGCAACATTCGCTTTCAGCGCAACATCTTCTTGTTGCTTGGGCGAATCGAGGTTCGTCGACGCGGAGCTCGACGCCGGAACAAAGCTCGATGCCATGGAGGTCGCCAGTGCGGAGCTCATCGATGATGCGGATCTCGGTGGCGCAGAGCTCGCCAGCGGCAGTGCACGTAGAGCTCAGTGAAAGCATCAAGATGCCCAAGAGGGGGGTGAATTGGGCTAATTCTAAATTCTTTGCAATAATTAAGCCCTACACTTAGCCCACTTCACCGCTTGTGCCTAGAATGTGTTTCTATTGTTCTACCGCACAAAAGTTTAGCACCCTAAGTTCTAATCCTACTCTAGCATGGCAATTCTAGAAATGTAAAGACAAGAAATAAATTGCTCAAATGTAAATGCTCAAAGTACAGAGAGGAAAAGGAACGCGGCGATGTTTTGCTGAGATATCGGAGAGTTGCCATTCTCCACTAGTCCTCGTTGGAGCATCCGCGCAAGGGTGTGGCTACCCCTTGATCCGCACAAGGATCAAGTGCTCTCTATGGGCTGATTCTTCGACACTTCATCGTGGTGAATCGCCCACAACCGCTCACAACTTGAGTTGGGTCACCCACAAGCTCCGCCGGATGATCACCAAACTCACAATCACCACCGAGCCGTCTAGGTGATGGCGATCACCAAGAGTAATAAGCACCAACTCTCACTTGACCACGACAAGCCTAATGAGAAGGGTGGATGCACACTTGCTACTCTCCTTGCACTAATGAGGACCTTAATCTTAGATTCTCAAATCTCAATCACCTCACTAGGCTCTTGCTCTCCCTTGCACTCTCAAGGTGTTTCTCAGCTGAACAAATGGACAAGAGACCTCCCTTGGACGAGTGGAGTAAGTATTTATACCCTCTCATTCAAAACAAACCATTGGGAGGCTGAGTCAGTACTCTGCGGGGTGACCGATCGCTCCGGTCTGTTATCCCCGCCATTGTATCAGAAAGAGCCATTAACTTCTGACCAGACTCTGACCTACGCGTCCGGTCAAGAAAAACGCTCTTTAGAACCTTACTGATGTTGACCGCACGCTGGCACACAGAGTCCGGTCACTTTGTTGTTCAGCGTCTCGATCAGTCGGATCTTGACTAGCGTCCGATCGGTACCGATCGGACGCGTCCAGTCAAGAAAATCCTCTCTGGAACCTCTCTGGAGTTAACCGGATGTAGGCACCCAACGTCCGGTCTACTTTCACTCAGTGTCCGGTCAGTACCAGATGACTTTAGTTGATTAAATGAACTGACCGGACTCACCCTCCTGCGTCTGGTCACAACCAGACCAGCGTCCGGTCACTCATTTGACCCTCCATTCACTTCCAACTCAAAATCCTATGTGAATAAAGTTTGCTCTAATTGATCTTAGGGCTACTCCTAAACTACCTAGTGCTAGATTTGACAAGTGTGCACCACACTTAACCCAATAGACTCACCTAGGTCAAGCTACTAGTCCATACCCCCTTAATAGTACGGCCAAAGGAAAAACAAAGTCCTAAACTACTCTAAGTGTCTCTTCAACACCAAACGATACTGAACTAGTCCGTCCTTAACCTTGTCATCCATCCTTTGAAAATCGAATCGATTTCCATTGACAAGGGCATGACAACCATGATTGCCCAATCAATTGCCATTACCATGACCTAACTTAAATTGCCCCTGCAAAACACACGTTAGTCATAGTAATCTCGTGTTGTCATTAATCACCGAAACCCAATTAGGAGCCTAGATGCTTTCAATCTCCCCTTTTTGGTGATTGATGACAACACAACCTCGAGTATGTAGAAGAGATGAGTGAGGTTTTAAACATGCTTGGTTCATATAAGCTTTTGACAATAAGAGCAAAGGGGTTAGACATGCTTATATGACCCAAGCCAACATGGTGTACTCAATAGATATGAATTAAGCATGAGTACATGAAGTAAAGCTCATTTGAATCGGGGTAAAACACGGAAGCAAAGCAAATGAGCATAATCAAGTGACATGACATATAAATGTATATCAATGTAGAGAGCACACATGTCACATAAGTATCACAATCACATGTATGTAATGCAATGCATGAAGGTAAACGTGAATGCATAAAGTCTATCACACACAGAGAAACGAATGAATCACACGCTCTCCCTAGATCTCACGTGAAGCACCCCGGGTGTTTAAGTATTAAAAACCGGACATATCATCATATGTATTGCAAGGCATCGGTCATATTGCAAACTTTGATATGCATTCACTAAAACAAGTTTACCTTTATGTTACAAATATTGCTTGGTATTGTTTGAATCAAGTTCGAAATCTGAGTATTGATTTGAAATTCCGAAAACCCTGATTTTCAATATTTAAATCCTACCCTGAAAACCCATTTTAAAATCGAAGCACATTTTGGGGTTGAGTCTTAAAGCAAAGTTGTAGAGCTTGTTGAGTTGTACAAAGTTGGTTTTTGAAGTTTTCCAAGTTGTTTAGTAAAATTTGAAGTATTTTGAAAAGGCGAAATTCCTTAAATGTTCCCTTTTCGAATTCAAATTTGCATTTCAAAATGTAGACCGAATTTGGATATGGTTATAAAAGCAAAGTTGTAGAACTTTTAATTTTGAACAACTTTTATTTTTGGAGATTTTTGAGTTGTTACAAAAATTTGGGAGTAATTTGAGTATCAAACTGGTCTCAATTCTGTAATTTCGATGAACAGTGTCACCGCTCTTGCTACATTGCCGGCGACCTTCGGTTCGGTTCCAGGAGCGCGCATGGACGTCCTCGGCTTCACGCTGGCGCGGAGAAGTCTCCTGCGTGGCTTCCTTGCGCTTCTAAGCCACGCTATTTAGCCTTGGCCGTCGCCGTTGGTCCCCGCTCCCTTGCTCTGTTTTCTTCCCGTCGCCTTGTTCATCTTCGGTGAGCTCTCGCCGTCGAACCAGTGACTCTGCCGTCGCAGCAAAGCATCCATTAATTTCGCCTACTCCTTGCGCGCCTAGCCATCCTACTGTGGTCGCCTGATTCCACTGGGAACCACCGCTAGCAACCCTTCTTCCTCGCGGTCAGCAACCTCACCCGAGATTCCGTTTCACCGCGGCCAGCGTCATTCGGTGAGTCGTTGCCCTTGCTTGTTGTCCCTACAGCTTTGTCTAGATGCTGTGGTGCTTAATCCATTCTTTCTTGGTCAGTTTGCCCACTGTAGTCACCGGAACACCGTCGTCGACGAAGTCTGCTCCGCCGTGACCGCTGTCACCGTCGACCCGCGTCACCGTAGCTTCTCCGGCCTCGTTCTTTGCTTCTACACGTTCGGGGTGAGATGCTGATCCTTTCTAAGCGCTTAGTTTGACAGTTACCGGTCTTGTTTTGCCGGCGTAGTGTCGCCGAGACGCCGCGTCCACCATGGCCGACGTCGAGCTAGTATAGGGCCGTAATCAGTACAGATAGGGACGTCAATCGATGCGCCTAGTCTTGGTGATCGTTTTTGTACCTTGGCCGTCGCCGTTGGACTCACCGTCGACGAGTTTACGTCGGTCAGCGCAGTCGTCGGCGTGGTCAAACGCGCGAGGTTAGGGATGACAGGTGGGACCCGATGTCAGTGACACAGCGTTCAAATTGGATTTTTCTATTTTTAGAATTGAATGAATAGTATCTATTTTTGTTATTTTTGTGTAGATTTATTTAAATCTCCAAAAATTATGAAAATTTTTGTGTGACCTCTCTGTGATGTATATTATTTAGGAAAAATATGAAATGTTGTTTTTCAGTACCTTTTGAATGTGATAAAAATTGCTCAATTAATTAATAAATGACTTTCCAGGAATTTTTCTAGGCTTATTTATGTATCCAAAAATTATGAAAATCATTTTGTCACTTAGTTATCATGTGATGAACATTTACAAAAAAATTTAGGCCAATTGGAACAAGTTGAATTATTTCATAATTCTTAATTAATTAATTAATTCATAAAAGCAAATAGTAACCTTTAGTGATTTAGGTTTTGTTTGAGTTTTTTATTGAGTGATGTCCTTGGGTCATTAGTTGGTGATGATCCTTGGCAATTGATGTGAGTGTTGCGAAAATGGTTTAGTTAGTTAAACTTGTAACTGTACCGCGAAGGAAAGTTGTATTCAAGTTGTTAATTTTGCATCCATCATCGAGCATCATGTTTCGTATTCCGCATCATGTTAAACATGGCATTGTTACTACGTGTAGTGAACGAAGGTGAACACGTGGTAGTTAATCAAGTAGTTGAGGAGGTTGATCCGTCTGTGGAGGTTGGTGTTGATATCGGTAGAACGACTCCGGACCCAGACTTTTTCGTCAACGAAGGCAAGCCCCGGATGCATACAACCCTACCTTGTGTATTACAAATGAATTTCAGTTTTGCTTTTATTTACTGCATTAAGTGATTAGAAGTCAGGTGGAAACCTAATCGATGCATTACGAACCTTGTTTTATATACCTTGTTACCAGTTTTAATTCGTATATGCCTAGTTATGCTTAGCTATGCTTAGAACGATGAAAGTCGTATGATTACCTGTCACCTACAAGTTTTAAATGAAACTTTGGTTACTTATGTTATCATGAGATATGGGCATGTGGAGTAATAAATCTAGATCGGGCGGACTCGGTGTGTGTGAGCCACAAGACATGGAGGTCTTGTGAGCGGGTTCTTTTCGCCTGTGTCGATTAAGGTCCGTACCGTTGTTGAATTGCATGAGGTGAGACTTTATAGTACTAACCACATACTCCGGTAAGCCTTAACTTGGTTATTCTATTACGAGAATGGCTACTCGCGCACTGGGAGTGGAGAGATGGCGGGAATAGCGTATACCCATGTGGCAATGGGCTGGAGTGTGGAGTACTATATTCTCGGGTGGTGCGGACCCATTCTTGTTTTAGAAGATCCGAGGGTAGGTTGATATATGTAAGTCGGGGACCTACATATGTCGTGTGGTCTGGAATTCCCAGCTGGGTTTTTAATCGGTTTGAATTGTTGTTGCTCCTCGGTTATGGAGACTCAACTCACTGTTCGTCATCGTAGTAATAAATAACTGGAACTTGAGGATGGTCTGTGAAGGTGCTGGTTATGAAGTTTCATGATCTCAATGCGGATCGTGTCAGCTTTGTATATGATCTTATGAGGTTTTAAATGTTGATGTATAGAATTTTATTAAAAAGCTTTTACGCAAAGGAACTTTGATTATTGATAAAGCCATACCTTGAATCCCATGAGCCTGCATTCCTGCGTTCTTTTAATTCTTATTTCGGTTAAGTCTTGTTGAGTACTTTTGTACTCAGGGTTTGTTGACCCTTGTTGCAGGTGAGGCTCATGAGCAGATTTGTTTTGGATCGTGTTGCATGATGGTTGTTCCTTGTGATGACGATAAGTAGATGTGTGGCTCTTGGGCAGGGCAGCCTATTTGTGTGTTCTGTAATATGTTATAATGTCACTCCACTACTTTGGCTTGTATTAACTTTCGAACTTAGTTGTAGGGTTTGAAGCAAACGGTTGTAAACTATGTTATTGTAAGACTTCTGCTGTTTTTGACTCTGGTGTATCTATTTGAATAAACTGTTGTAATACTGCAATAACTCTGTAATGTGATCCTGCTCGGAAATCGTGGATGATTCGGGGTTCCCCAAGGACACCCGACAGTCTTCTTAAGTTACTGGGAACATATGCATAGGTGTCAAAGGTCGTTGGACAGTGACAAGTGCATGTGGGCCCAATAATTTAGGAGGTTCTGTCACAGAATGGTATCAGAGTGATCGTTACAAAGTCTTTGTCGTATTGATTTACAAAAACTTCAAAAGGAATTGGGATGACTAATTTTAACTTGTTAATTTGGTCCAAATTGCTTCTGACTTATCTTATTTCTTTCTCACCATTCCTTATTTGATTAAAAAGGTTTTGTGTGGTGGAGTAGTAATCTTACTATGCCCTAAATAAAAATAAATGTTGTTTATGTTCGTTATAAGCTTTGGTGGTTTTGTTCGTAAGAACGATTCATGCATCATAATTAATTCACTTGTTACTTCCTTCGTCTCTGAGTCTGGATGAGTAGTGTGTATGGGTTGAGTTGTGTAGTCCATCCTTATTGCTCTTGAGACTGTTGTCAGATTGTTTTACTTGGATTAATCCTGCTTGTACAGTATGGCTCATACCAAGAAGACCCCCCGTAAGTCCACTGGACCCAAAGGAGTTCCTCACCACCAACTTGCCCCTAGGAATGATGGTGCTAGCAGTAGCAGCTCTAGGCCTGATCCTCAGGCAGAGATACAGAGGATTTCTGCAGAGTTAACCCAAGCTACTAGAGATAGGGCTATGGACGTCATCCAGGTGGGCAGATTACGGGAGCAATTGAGACGTCTCACCACCGCTCACAGGAACTGTGAACGTATGTTAGTTCATACGGTGGAAGGAAGGAATGAAGCCTGGCATAGGGAAAATGTAGCTAGAGCTAGAACTCATGAGTTAGAATTTTATGTAGAAGACTTAGAAGAGCATAATACCTATCTGCATGAGGAAGTTCATAGGCTAAGCAATCTCCTAGATCCAAATCATGAACCCCAAGCTGATGCAATGGATTCCGGTGTTATCCTTGCCGATGGTAGTGAATCGGAAGAAGAAGAAGATCCCGAAGAATTAGTAATGATCGATGAAAGTGACAATGAAGGCGGTAATATTTCCGGAATGGATACCGAGCCTGAAGTTTGATGTAATCATGAAAAGGAGTAGAGTTGTATAATAGTTAGTTCTAGTTTAAGTTAAGTAGTCTTGTTTAAATGCGGTCTTGTGCTTAAATAAGTGAAACTAGTGTAAGGAGTTGTAGTACGTTCTTTTATCAATCAATAAAGGATTGTGAGTAAAGTTTGGTTTGTTGTGAACAGATGCGTCGTACGCGGGGTTCGTATATTCCTGGTACTTCACAAGATGAGAATGGTATTCCAGATCCACCACCAGTTCCAACAAATCTAGCAGATGCTATAGCCGCGCTTGTCAATGTGACGGTTGAAAATTCTCGTTTGCTTCATGAGATGGCTCAAAGTAATCAGAATCAGATGCATAGAAACCGTGGTCGCCATCATAACAGGCAGGAGGCTACATATGTGGACTTCATAGATACAAAACCCCCAGTGTTCACTAAGGCAGATGAACCATTGGAGGCCGATGATTGGCTTAGGACCATGGAGCAAAAATTTGATCTTATACCATACATAGAGTTTCAGAAACCAGTCTTTGCTGCTCAGCAACTTAGAGGTGCAGCCGGTGCTTGGTATGCAAATCTTATGGCCATGCAACCCACAGGTGTTCCGTTAACTTGGATGGAGTTTCGTACTGCTTTCAGAGCCCATTATATCCTTGAAGGACTGATGGCTATGAAGCTGGATGAATTCCTTGCTTTGAAGCAAGGGGACCAAGCGGTGATGCAGTATGTGGGAAGATTCAATCACCTGTCACAATATGCACCTGAACATGTCAACACAGATGTTAAGAAAAAGAAATGGTTCATGAGAGGTCTGAATACCAAATTGCAGACTATGATGACAACTTGTACCAATGTCACTTATCATGAGGCAGTGAATATTGCAATTGCTTCAGAGGCAAAGTATCGGCAACATAAGGAGCTCAAGAAGAAAAAGAGTATGCCATCTGGATCTTTTGGGGGAAATCCAAAGAGGCAGAGGGTGATTTATCATCCAGTAAATCATAATCGTCCTCCTTATCATCCGCCGCAGTTTCAAGCCAGTCAGCAATCAAATGTCCGCCCTGTTACAACTTATCAGAATCCACAACCGACAAATGCTTCTGGGGTTTCTGCTTCAACACCCCAGGGTCACAAGTATCCCTGTTTCAATTGTGGCAAGCCTGGTCATTTCTCGAGAGAATGTTCATATATAAGGCAGTCTAATCCCAATTATCAGAAGGCCCATGCAAATCAACAACAGGGTCAGGCACAGAATAAGGGCAACAATCAGAATGTTCAGAAAGGCAAAGATGAAAGGAAGATAGGATGAGTGTTCTACATTCAAGCTGGGGAAATTTTGGAAGGGGAGCCAGTGATGATGGGTATGTTTCCTGTCGCCAATCATCCTGCAGTTATACTTTTTGATTCTGGCGCATCGCATTCATTCATCAATAGAACATTTGTGGTGAAGTATGAAATTTCAATTGGGGCAACAAAGGAAAATTTCTTTATACAGTCGCCCGGGGGACGTCTGTGTACTAAGGAAATGGTATACCAGGTACCCATAAACTTGGGTGGGCATATTTTTCCCACTACCATGATTATCCTTAAGGATTAGGATATAGATGTAATCTTAGGAATGAATTGGATGTATCAGCATAAGGCTGTTATAGATGCTTTGAATAGAACTATAAGGGTGAGGTTGCCTGATAGTCCTTCTCAACTTCTCATCCAACTTCCAACCTTAAGAAGATCAGTGGGCAAAGTTTGTGCAACTGCCGTCAAAGAGATTAGAGATATCCCGGTAGTATGTGAATTTCCTGATGTGTTTCCTGAAGATTTACCCGGTCTACCACCTGATAGGGATGTCCAGTTTAACATAGAATTACAACCTAGAACAGCTCTGATTTCTCGGAGAGCTTATAGGATGCCACCTAAGGAGTTAGCCGAGTTGAAGACTCAGTTGTAAGAATTGATTGAGAAAGGGTTTATCCAACCTAGTTCATCACCTTGGGGGTGTCCGGCAATTTTTGTGAAAAAAAAAGATGAGACCCTGAGGTTATGTGTTGACTATCGTCCGTTGAATGAAGTGACCATCAAGAATAAGTATCCATTACCTCGGATAGATTTGCTTTCTGATCAACTGGCCAGAGCCAAAGTTTTCTCCAAGATAGATTTGAGGTCAGAATATCACCAAATCAAGATAAAGCCTGAAGATATTCCCAAAACGGCATTTACCACAAGATATGGATTATATGAATACTTGGTAATGTCTTTTGGTTTGACAAATGCTCCAACTCATTTCATGTATTTGATGAATTTGGTATTCATGCCTGAGCTAGACAAATTTGTAGTGGTGTTTATTGATGACATTCTAGTATATTCCAAGAATAAGGAAGAACATGGGAAACACCTCAGAATTGTTCTGACTCATTTGAGAGAACATCAACTATATGCCAAGTTTAGCAAGTGTGATTTTTGGCTTAAGGAAGTACAATTTCTTGGACATGTCTTGTTAGCGGAAGGAGTTGCTGTTGACCCAAGCAAAGTGAAGGATGTGCTTGATTGGAAACCACCAACCACAGTTCATCAAGTTCGAAGTTTTCTAGGATTGGCGGGGTATTACCGTCGGTTTATTCTAGATTTCTCTAAAGTATCAAAGTCTATAACTGAGTTACTGAAGAACCAAGTCAAGTTTGCCTGGTCATCTGATTGTGAAGAGGCTTTCTAGACTTTGAAGAGACTGTTGACCACTGCACCAGTATTAGCCCAACCTGATATCGAGAAGCCGTTTGATGTTTATTGTGATGCTTCAGGTATTGGTATTGGATGTGTGTTGATGCAAGAAGGTCAAGTCATTGCTTATGCATCCAGGCAACTTAAGCAACATGAAGAACACTATCCGACTCATGATCTGGAGTTAGCAGCTGTGGTCCATGCTCTGAAGATTTGGCGGCATTACCTACTTGGTAATACGTGCATATTTATACAGACCACAAGAGCTTAAAGTATATCTTTACTCAGTCAGAGTTGAATATGCGACAAAGAAGATGGTTAGAGCTGATTAAAGATTATGACTTGGAAGTACATTATCACCCCGGTAAAGCAAATGTGGTGGCAAATGCTCTCAGTCGCAAAAGTTATTGCAATTGCCTAACAGTAAGAACAATGGGTTTGACTTTATGTCAAGAGATGGAGAAGTTGAATGTAGAAGTAATTCAACAAGGTGGTTTGACCAACATCATTGTTGAAGCCACTATTCGAGATCAAGTTATTGCTGCTCAGAAGTAAAACAAGGGTGTAGCCCATATCAAGGAAAGAGTCAGGAATGGGAAGGTGGAATGTTTCAGCATAGATAATGAAGGTGTGCTATGGTTCAAGGATCGTCTGGTAGTACCAAAGGTTCTCGAGTTGCGGCAGTCAATTCTTGAAGAAGCACATGCTACTAGGTTATCTATCTATCCGGGAAGCAACAAGATGTACCATGACTTAAAACAAAGATTTTGGTGGACCAAAATGAAGATAGAAATTGCAAGATATATAGCAAAGTGTGATACTTGTCAGAAAGTGAAAGCTATACATTTGAGGTCTGCTGGAGAATTACAACCATTGCCTATTCCAGCTTGGAAGTGGGAGGACATAAGTATAGACTTTATTGTTGGTCTACCCAAGACATCAAAGGGATTTGACTCAATATGGGTTATTGTAGATCGACTCACTAAGTCAGCACATTTTCTTCCTGTCAAGACTATATACCCCACTGTCCAATATGCCAAGATATATTTAGCAAGAATTATGAGTCTCCATGGAGTACCAAAGACCATAGTGTTAGATAGGGGTACACAGTTTGTCTCTAGTTTTTTGAAACAATTGCATTCTTCGTTAGGTACCAAGCTCTTGTATAGTACAGCTTATCATCCGTAGACTGATGAACAGACTGAAAGAGTCAATCAAGTGCTTGAAGATATGTTAAGGTGTTGTGTCCTTAATTATTCCAATAAGTGGGACGAATGCTTACCTTTGGCTGAGTTCTCATATAACAATAGTTATCAGGAAAGCATTAGAATGGCTCCATTTGAAGCACTCTATGGTCGTAGATGCAGAACATCGCTGAGTTGGTCTGAGCCCGGAGAAAGAAGATTCTTTGGAGTTGACCTTGTGAAAGAAACAGAAGACAAGGTTAGGCAAATACAAAGTAATTTGAAGATAGCTCAGTCCCGCCAAAAGAGTTATGCGGATAGACGACGGAGACCATTGATGTTTAGCAAAGGAGATTTTGTATATCTGAAAGTATCGCCGATGAAGGGAGTTACCCGTTTTGGTGTTAAAGGCAAGTTAGCACCTCGATATATTGGACCATTTCAAATTCTGGAGAGATATGGAAAAGTGGCCTATCGCTTGAAATTACCAGAACATTTATCAGCTGTACATGATGTGTTCCATGTGTCTCAGTTGAAGAAGTGTCTCTGAGTGCCTGAGCAGAATGTTGAAGTTGAAGGAGTGGAACTTGAACCAGATCTGACTTATTCAGAATATCCTATCCGAGTGTTGGATCAGAAAGATCGTGTTACTCGAAGGAGGACAATAAAGTTCTACAAGATACAATGGAATCAACATTCAGAAGAGGAAGCTACTTGTGAATCAGAAGATTACTTGTTAGAAAAGTTTCCAGAGTTTCTTGCGTCATTATAGAATAGAGTAATGTTAGTTGAGCTCGGTTGTTACAAATTGTGTTTTGTAAAGGAACCTCAGTTGTTTTATGAATAAGAATTGGATGTTTTTGGATTGACACATTTCCTTTTCCATTACTTACCCTATGGCTTTGAATCTCGGGGCAAGATTTCTTTTAGGGGGAAGGATTGTAGCACCCCAGGTGTTTAAGTATTAAAAACCGGACATATCATCATATGCATTGCAAGGCATCGGTCATATTGCAAACTTTGATATGCATTCACGAAAACAAGTTTACCTTTATGTTACAAATATTGCTTGGTATTGTTTGAATCAAGTTCGAAATCTGAGTACTGAATTGAAATTCCGAAAACCCTGATTTTCAATATTTAAATCCTACCCTGAAAACCCATTTTAAAATCAAAGCACATTTTGGGGTTGAGTCTTAAAGCAAAGTTGTAGAGCTTGTTTAGTTGTACAAAGTTGGTTTTTAGAGTTTTCCAAGTTGTTTAGTAAAATTTGAAGTATTTTGAAAAGGCGAAATTCCTTAAATGTTCCCTTTTCGAATTCAAATTTGCATTTCAAAATGTAAACCGAATTTGGATATGGTTATAAAAGCAAAGTTGTAGAATTTTTAATTTTGAACAACTTTTATTTTTGGAGATTTTTGAGTTGTTACAAAAATTTGGGAGTAATTTGAGTATCAAACTGGTCTCAATTCTGTAATTTCGATGAACAGTGTTCACCGCTCTTGCTACATTGCCGGCGACCTTCGGTTCGGTTCAGGCGCACGTGTGGACGTCCTCGGCTTCGCGCTGGCGCGGAGAAGTCTCCTGCGTGGCTTCCTTGCGCTTCTGAGCCACGCTATTTAGCCTTGGCCGTCGTCGTTGGTCCCCGCTCCCTTGCTCTGTTTTCTTCCCGTCGCCTTGTTCATCTCCGGCGAGCTCTCGCCGTCGAACCAGTGACTCTGCCATCGCAGCAAAGCGTCCATTAATTTCACCTGCTCCTTGCGTGCCTAGCCATCCTACTGCGGTCGCCTGATTCCACCGGGAACCGCCGCTTGCAACCCTTCTTCCTCGCGGCCGGCAATCTCACCCGAGATTCCGTTTCACCGCGGCCAGTGTCATCCGGTGAGCCGTTGCCCTTGCTTGTTGTCCCTACAGCTTCGTCTAGATGCTGTGGTGCTTAATCTATTCTTTCTTGGTCAGTTTGCCCACTACAGTCACCGGAACACCGTCGTCGACGAACTCTGCTCAGCCGTGACCGCTGTCACCGTGGACCCGTGTCACCGTAGCTTTTCCGGCCTCGTTCTTTGCTTCTACACGTTCGAGGTGAGATGTTGATCCTTTCTAAGCGCTTAGTTTGACTGTTACCGGTCTTGTTTTGCCGACGTAGTGTCGCCGAGACACCGCGTCCTCCATGGCCGACGTCAAGCTAGTATAGGGCCATAATCAGTACAGATAGGGACGTTTATCGATGCGCCTAGTCTTGGTGATCGTTTTGGTACCTTTGCCGTCGCTGTTGGACTCACCATCGATGAGTTTATGTCGGTCAGCGCAGTCATCGGCGTGGTCAAACGCGCGAGGTTAGGAATGACAGGTGGGACCCGATGTCAGTGACACAGCGTTCAAATTGGATTTTTCTATTTTCAGAATTGAATGAATAGTATCTATTTTTGTTATTTTTGTGTAGATTTATTTAAAGATCCAAAAATTATGAAAATTTTTGTGTGACCTCTGTGATGTATATTATTTAGGAAAAATATGAAATGTTGTTTTTCAGTACCTTTTGAATGTGATAAAAATTACTCAATTAAATAATAAATGAGTTTCCAGGAATTTTTCTAGGCTTATTTATGTATCCAAAAATTATGAAAATTATTTTGTCACTTAGTTATCATGTGATGAACATTTATAAAAAAATTTAGGTCAATTGGAACAAGTTGATTTATTTCATAAGTCTTAATTAATTAATTAATTCATAAAAGCAAATAGTAACCTTTAGTGATTTAGGTTTTGTTTGAGTTTTTTATTGAGTGATGTCCTTGGGTTATTAGTTGGTGATGATCCTTGACAATTGATGTGAGTGTTGAAAAAATGGTTTAGTTAGTTTAACTTGTAACTGTACCGCGAAGGAAAGTTGTATTCAAGTTGTTAATTTTGCATCCATCATCGAGCATCATGTTTCGTATTCCGCATCATGTTAAACATAGCATTGTTACTACGTGTAGTGAACGAAGGTGAACACGTGGTAGTTAATCAAGTAGTTGAGGAGGTTGATCTGTCTGTGGAGGTTGGTGTTGATATCGGTGGAACGACTCCGGACCCAGACTTTTCCGTCAACGAAGGCAAGCCCCGGATGCATACAACCCTACCTTGTGTATTACAAATGAATTTCTCTTTTGCTTTTATTTACTACATTAAGTGATTAGAAGTCAAGTGGAAACCTAATCGATGCATTACCAACCTTGTTTTATATACCCTGTTACCAGTTTTAATTCGTATATGCCTAGTTATGCTTAGCTATGCTTAAAACGATGAAAGTCATATGATTACCTGTCACCTACAAGTTTTAAATGGAACTTTAGTTACTTATATTATCATGAGATATGGGCATGTGGAGTAATAAATCTAGACCGGGCGGACTCGGTGTGTGTGAGCCACAAGACATGGAGGTCTTGTGAGCGGGTTCTTTCCGCCTGTGTCGATTAAGGTCCGTACCGTTGTTGAATTGCATGAGGTGAGACTTTGTAGTACTAACCACATACTCCGGTAAGCCTTAACTTGGTTATTCTATTACGAGAATGGCTACTCGCGCACTGGGAGTGGAGAGATGGCGGGAATAGCGTGTACCCACGTGGCAATGGGCTGGAGTGTGGAGTACTGTATTCTCGGGTGGCGTGGACCCGTTCTTGTTTTAGAAGATCCGAGGGTAGGTTGATATATGTAAGTCAGGGACCTACATATGTCGTGTGGTCTGGAATTCCCAGTTGGGTTTTTAATCGGTTCGAATCGTCGTTGCTCCTCGGTTATGGAGACTCAACTCACTATTCGTCATCGTAGTAATAAATAACTGGAACTTGAGGATGGTCTGTGAAGGTGCTGGTTATGAAGTTTCATGATCTCAATGCGGATCGTGTCAGCCTTGTATATGATCTTATGAGGTTTTAAATGTTGATGTATAGAATTTTATTAAAAAGCTTTTACGCAAAGGAACTTTGATTATTGATAAAGCCATACCTTGAATCCCATGAGCCTGCATTCCTGCATTCTTTTAATTCTTATTTTGGTTCAGTCTTGTTGAGTACTTTTGTACTCAGGGTTCGTTGACCCTTGTTGCAGGTGAGGCTCATCAGCAGATCTGTTTTGGATCGTGCTGCATGACGGTTGTTCCTTGTGATGACGATAAGTAGATGTGTGGCTCTTGGGCAGGGCAGCCTATTTGTGTGTTCTATAATATGTTATAATGCCACTCCACTACTTTGGCTTGTATTAAGTTTCGAACTTAGTTGTAGGGTTTGAAGCAAACGGTTTGTAAACTATGTTATTGTAAGACTTCCATTGTTTTTGACTCTGGTGTATCTATTTGAATAAACTGTTGTAATACTGTAATAACTCTGTAATGTGATCCTTCTCAGAAATCGTGGATGATTCGGGGTTCCCCGAGGACACCCGATAGTCTTCTTAACTTACCGGGAACATATGCATAGGTGTCAAAGGTCGTTGGACGGTGACAAGTGCATGTGGGCCCAATAATTTAGGAGGTTCTGCCACTTCACGCTCCCCCTAGATCTAACATACTCGCTCCATCTCCCCCTTTGGCATCAAGCACCAAAACCTAAGGGTCGGACGATGGGACAGGAGCAGTCGAGTCGGGCACTGAGGTGTGGTGAGAGATCTGGAACTAAGTAGCATCATCCTCGGACCCTAAACTCTGAGCGGTCTGACCCTCTGTCACTGGAAGTAAAGGTGAAGCGATCTGGGTCTGCTCTGTAACTGGCATAGCCTGTGACTCTAGAAGTATCACTGTAGGAAGTGGAGCCACATCTGCCGCTGTCACTGTCATTGAAACCTCAACTGTCTCGGATGATGCAACAGACAATGGGAGCGTCTCGGTAGTCCCGATAACTAGAGCAACTATGGTAGGGACAGGGACTCATAACTCTGGAGGTGTAGGATGCCCTATAAGCTCACTGAAAGTAGCACCGAGACTCCTGAATACTAGGGTGTCCATCACTAGCACTAAAGAACTCTGAGGTGGAGTGAAGCCTGTAACAACAGGAGTAAAGTGAGGACCCTGGGCTATCACTGGTGAAACAAACCACTGGGAGACCTGCTCTATAGGTGAAGCAAATTGAGTAGCTGGTTGTCCCTAACACTAAAGCCCACATGGTTGTATAGCTGGAGTCACTGCAGTGGTGGTAGTAGGTTGGCCTATCTGAGGTGTGGACTGCTGTGGAGCAACCCCAATAGCAGTGAAGACATGCTACATAAAGCCAAGTAACTACTACTGGATCATAAGCTGTTGCTGCTGCATGGCCTGCTGCTACCTCTAGAACTCATCCTATCAAGCCTAAACCTGAGCAAGTGCAGCTGCGGTCTCCTAGGCCTGGCGTGTCTGGTCCTGCCTCATCCGCTCTAGTACAGCTAGAAGAGCTAAGTCTGTCTGCGGTGGTTGTGGTGGAGCGGAGCTGAACCACTGGCCTCTCTATCGTGTGGTCGAGGAGCCATCTGTAGAATTGGTTGATAGTCATCATCAGAGCCGTCACTCGGATCGCTCTCAATCACATCCACCTACTATGCATCAAGTTGCTCCTCCTCTATCGTAGTAATACCTCTGATGATCTCATCTTGCTCAGCTGCTGTCTCTAGGACCTCTAGGCGATGGCTCGACTGGTCGAGGTGTCCTCGCACTACTATGACGAGCATCTGGGTCATGTTATATGGCGGAAACTCAGTAGTAGCACATGTATACTCTGCCATCATCTCAGGAGACTTCTATGTAACTGCCTTTTGGATGAGGAAAGTGATCCAATGAGCATAATGGAGCTGATGGTGACCTTTGAAGCCCTCTACAAGTGTGTCCTCCATCTCTGACAGTATCACATCCCAAATATCAAAAGCAATCTGAGGCACAAGGTGATACAGTAGCCATAACTGAATGTGAGTCAGACCCTCGCGGTAGCCCATCCTCGGAAGTAGTGTCCTCCTCATAATAGCATCAAGGAGTCGAGCTGTAGGAGTAATATCACATGGTGTCCTGCTCGACCCCTCGCCAAATGGCTCTGTGAAGCACGGTTTGACGAGATCTATAGGTGGCACAAGTCTGCCATGAGGGCATCTCGGAGGCTCTGTCTGTCCATAGCAAACCTCATGAAGGCGAATAAGTGACTCTAGAATCCTCAGAATCTCTCTAACCCTCAAGCTCTGGAGCCTGTAGTCATGGCCTCTGAATGCAAAGTGAATGAATCTATGCCTCGGGTCAATCCAAAGAGACGAGTAGAATTCATGGACCCATGATGGAACATAGCGGCCAGTCCGTCCAAGAAGATCTATCAACCCTGGCAGATATGAGAGGTGAGGACGGATCTGCTCGCTTGCAGCTGCAACTAAAGACTCTATGGAGCAGACTCTCTGGGATCTAAAGGAAACTCCACTATGCAGATAAGCATTATAGAAATCCTCCTACAACACTATATAGAAGTGCTCTGAAGCACGCTCATCCTGCCTCAGCGGAAATCAATCCTCAAACTGGATGAAGCGGAGCTGCTGCACCTGTCTGGCTATGACTGCCCTCAGGTCAAGGTGAACCACCGGAGGCGGACCCTATGTTCTAGGAGGTGGACAAGAGCCCCTCCTCCATGTCTCAGGCCTCGGTGACACCTGAGTATTCTGGCTGTGCTGCTTGCTCTGTCTCCTCGATCTGCTCTGCCTACTGAGTATCCTCTATCTGCTCTGCTAGCTGTGTCTGCTGCTCAATAGTCTCCCCTGAGGCGGACTCTCCTCTAAAGCGACACACCGTCCTCCAAGCATGACTGTTGGGTTCATAAACCTAGGGTCCCTCATGGACTTGCTTCCTAGCAAAAAGCTCGGCCTAGCAGACGACGTTGTGAACGATACGCAACACCTGGGCCAGCCCAAAAACCTAACGATAGGCTAGAAGGGCGATCTGATCTCTGACCGAAAGGCCTAACCAGGAGGAACAGCGCCCGCTTTCGACTCTGGCCTGCCTCTCCGACCGGAGGGTCTCACTTATGACTCTGGCCTGCCCCTTCGACTGGAGGTCCTAGCCAACGCTGCTTCCGACTCTGACCCGCATCTCCAATCGGAGATGCACCAAACCTCTGCTTTATAGCTCTTCTCCGATTGGCGCCGACAGTTGGCGCCATCCGTGGGGAAGACGCTGTACATTCACGCTTTTGGTCATCAGATGGCCCACGTTTCTGCCATCTTCGCCATGGCGGGCTGAAGCAACACGACTCGCTTCAGCTTGTTGGAGTTTCTCGCACTCCCACCTGTTGGGATGTGGGTTCCACCAACCTTCGAGCTATCCTATACCTTCCTCTTTGGGAGTCTAGACTTCATCGCCAACCGGCTCGGCGTGCTTTACCTCTGGGAGGAGGCACCTGTCCTGGCGCTTGCCGAAGGGGCGCCCTCTGTCGGCTCTAGGACTCTCGGCGACTTCAACGGTGAGGCGCCTACACTTCATTTTGAGCATACGCTCTGCTCAAACCCTGTTGTGAGTAACATATGTACTGTTATTTACTCGCTATTTTACCATCTTCTGCCAACTATCCGGAGGGACCCCATTGTCCATGCCACAACCGCCATGCGACCGGTTCCCCTATGGCCTCGCATCCCCCGTGGACGCATACGCTCGGGGGCTTCGAAGGATGCTGGCGCCACCCCCTCTCACATCCGAATTTATGGGAATGGCGAGCCATGCTCCCACCACTTTCCACAAGCTCCTAGATGACGAGGTTGAGAGCGATGGCTCTAACACCGGTGATGTGGCACCTAGCCATCGTCCGTCCTGGGAGTGCACTATGGCGGATGCTCTAGGACAGCCGTATCTAGTAGCGGAGTCCTTGCAGACTCGCACCCCTTTGGACCCTCGTGCAGGGGGCCTTGTGCTTGCATAAGAGCATGGCGAGGAGCTACGACAACGGTGGCAGAACATGCCGCCACCTACGTCGGCGTGCTCGGCGCACCATGATTCACCCCGTACACGTAACCTGACAAGCAGCGCTTGGGGTCGCACCCACTAGGTCTAGCGCAACATCGTGGATAGGGGGAAAATCCCCATAGTTCGCCCGGGCCGACCAGAACATCGCCGCTGCGGCGATGCTTCTATGTGGCGTCCCTGAACCTGTCGACCCTTAGGAGCGGGTGGTCCACCAAAACCTTTGGGCACTAGTGGAGACCGCCGCCATTCACTAGGCAAAGAGCTCCATATTGCAACACCAACTCGCAGCCTCTCTCCCCACCAAGGGAGTGGGGACGCACCCGATGAATTGCACAGGAGGCCACAGCTGCACCATGGTCCAATACGACGCATGCTCCACACCAGCCCCCTATGCGTGAATGGCTCAGACCAAACTAGGACGCTAGCAGCATCATTAGCAACCGACGTCGGACCCAGCACGATAATGATGTCCATCGGGCGACAGTGAGGGCAGGCGACACGGACCTCGACCGCACCATCGAGGGGAGCAGTGAAACGCATCCTAGGCGTGGTCGCTAGCCGGATGACCGGAGTCCCAGCTCGGATGGCCTAGGACCACGAGCCTTTGGCCAATGCATCCAGAAAGCGTCGTTCCCACCATGCTTCCGACCGCCCACCAACATCACCAAGTACATCGGGGAGACGAACCCTGGTATATGGCTCGAATATTTTTGGTTCACCTACCGAGCCGAAGAAGTGGATGATGACCACTTCATCAGTCGGTACCTCCCCATTTACGTGGGGGAACATGTTCGAGCATGGCTCGAATTCCTCCTGCATGACAGCATCGGCGATTGGGTGGACCTCAAGAGGGTCTTTGTCGGGAACTTCTAGGGGATGTATGTCCGCCCTAGGAATTCCTAGGACCTTAAGAGCTGCCAGCAGGAGCCCAACAAGTCCCTACGGGATTTAATCCATAGGTTCTCAAGTGGTGCAACTCTCTTCCTGATGTCGTCGACATGGACGTCATCAGCGTATTCCTCTCTCGGGACAACCTGCGAGTCCTAGATCCACAAGCTTGGCTGCCTGAAGCCTCGAACCACCCATGACCTGCTCGACATCACCACAAACCACACCTCTAGCGCGGAGGTGGTTGGAGCGGTCTTCAAAGAGGGCCGAGACAAGGGCAAGGCCAAGCGCGAGGATCAAGACGAGGGCCCCTCCACGTAGAGGGACAAAAAGAACAAGAAGGATCATCGCCGATCGGTAGACTCCGCATTTGGTCGCCAAGGCCGATCGAACGGGCAAGCAGCCCTAGCAGGGCCTGCCTGACCACTTCGATGAGCTCATGGAGATCCCATGAACCAACCACGCCTTCCCTGTCAAGCACCTCTACAAGGACTGTGAACTCCTCAAGCGCTTTCTGCAACAGGCCGACGGGTCGAAGGAAGGAAAGGGCAAGGAGGCAGCAGCCAAGAAAGGGGGCGTGGCGGGCAAGGATCCGGACGACTGAAGGTCCCTATATGGCAATCAAGGTGATCCGACTAAGCGCCTACCAACTGAAGGATGACAATGAAAACGTTCTCACCAACACTTGGAATAGCGAACATCTATGTCGTTTCTTCCCCTAAAATTCGGTCTTACCGTTTTTCTTTTCATTCAAAGTTTGCTCCTACAAGCACCCTGGCCCGAACACTTTTGGCCCAGGTCACTTGAGGCTCCACGAGGGTGCGATATCACCTCTCTGTTTTACTATCTTATGGTAAAATTTTTCTCCCAAACAAAAGGGTAGTCCATTCCTTTAAATTACCTTACGTAACTTTGCTTTTAACATTCCGACCGATCGCACCCCGCCACTACCTATGGTTACGAGCAGCTTGAGTCTCGTGGGCCATGCCTAGGCTCTTAAGGTTGCAGCCTATGGGACAAATGGGTAGGTGCAAAAAGAAAGAATAAAAAATAAAATTATGCTAAGGTAAGAATAAGGAACGGATAGGACAAGCTTCCCCGAACGAAGTGATTCCAACACAAAAATGAAATATATTGTATTCATGAATACACAAAAATGTTTACATGGGGGCTTCCCCATGAACTCATCCCTTACATCCCTTACATATGCTAAGTACTTCTACTTTACAAGCTATTGTGGCTACCCGACGGCATCAGCTGCCAGCGCGACCGGCGAAGGCACGGGCTGCTCGCTCTTCGGCTAGACGACATTCGGCTCCATCAGAGGTGGGGCAACATTTGCCTCTGACCTAGGCTCCACTCCATCTATAGGCTAGGGGATGTCCTCCTAGCGCGTGACATCACCACGTTCGCATGCCAGGCATCCATCACCCACTGCGTGAAGACTTGCCTGGCCACCAACTGTGCATGTGGCAGCAAGCTCTCCCCGCGAGTGGATGTCCTCCGCGCTCCAGCCATTGGTGTACCCACTGCAGATGGCAGCAAAGCCTAGGTCTGGGTGGTGTGTCGCCACCGAAGTCAGCACCCCTGACGTCCCACAGAACATCCCGTCGGTGATAATGGCCCAAACCTCATCTAGGACCTCCGCTAGTCAGATGGCGGGCGTGCTGGTGCTCGGCGCTGACCCAAACACCTCCAAGACGACGACCTAGGCGACGTTGTAGAGGTGGTCAAGCTCCCCCTCAAGAGCACGTCACTCTTCAAGGGACTTGGCCAGTGCCTCCGCGCTCTGACCCATTGTTGACTTGGCTGTTTCCAGGTCCTTCTCTAGCAACTCCACCCTTCCACCTAGCTCTGGAAGAAGGACGACAAGCTCAGAGGCAAGGGAAAGGAAAAAACCAAGACATCAATAAAAATGGAATAGGTACATACCAAGGCGAGTGTTCTCAAGGATGGAAAGTCCTTCCTCCTGCCGAGTTGAGTGCTCGCGTAGCCGAGCGTTCGACTCCTCCGTTCCCAGCATCTGGCCCCGGAGCATGAGCACTTCCTGGCCGACCTCCAACCGGGCCTTCTGCTCTGACTCTAGGCCTTCCAGGGAACTTTGGAGCACCGCCTCGATGTCCGCCAGGGACTTCTATAGCGTCGCCTTGGTCTCCGCCTGGCGGGCCTTCACTGTGTTGAGCCCTCGCTCATGGCGGTCACCCGCTCCACCACAAGCACTTCTACCACCCGCACCTCGGTCGCCTCCACCGCCTGGTCTTGGGACTCATGACAGGTGGACTCTAGCTGGCGCTTGAGCTCGGTGACCCACCGCGATGCCGCATCTTCACGCTCCATCCAGGCATGCTCCATCTGGAGAAAATGAGACTTGCGGCTCAACATCTCCTCCAGACCCTGTAAAACAAGAAGCAAGCGCGCCGAGGCAACCAACGAAAGACTAGGAGTCAAGGATGAACGTAGAAAACTCACCACTATGACATGGGGCAAGTCAACCGTGACCGCGTGTTGGACGGACTTGACCCGCTCCAGGGCCTCCTCCAGCTTCACCCTGGTTTGGGTGAGATCGAACTCCATCGCAAGTCCTCTCCCCCCAAACATGTACCAGAGCTGACACTCCTGCTCATCCCGAAGGATGAACCGCACCTTCCTCGGGTCCTCAGGGCAGGGCCACACTAGGTCGGTCGCCCCCAGCCCACGTTGGAGGGCCCAGCTGACGATTGCACCACCGCTAGCTCCTATGACGGCGCCGGTGGCTCCACCTCATCACCTCCTCACCGTCAGAGGGGATCTCCACCACCTCGATTTCATAGCCCATCGGTAGACGTTCCACCTCTAGCACAGTCGCATCTTCCCCTGGCGCCTCCAGCTTCGACCGAGAGGGTGAGCCGTGCGGCCCTCCGCCCGACAACGCAGGGAGCCCAGTCTCCCTCTCCTCTTCCTTAGTAGCCGGGGGAGGGGCCACAAGGGTCACCTTCGATGCAGCCTCCGTCGCCACCAGGATTGCCACCATCACCTCCGCCGCCGCCGCCGCCGTACTTGCGACCAACTGTGAAGGCACCGCCCCCGGAGGGGAAGGATGCGCCGCCACCACCCTGCTCTCTCCACCACTCATCATGGCACACTGCAAGGTGGGACTCCACTCCTCCCGTATGGAAGATGGGGCAATGCTCAACCCTATCAGCATTTGGCCCCTGTCAAAAGGAACAGGTCAGTCGCTCAAAAAAACTCAAAACTATGAGATCAAAAATAGAGAATGCACACCTAGCCGTAAGTGGCAGGGCTCTAAAGCCCCAACCCACCGACAATGGGCTCGTCAATCAAGGGCCGCTCATGAGTTGCGACCCACACCCCCTCACTTCAACCAAGGGGGGAGTCAACCCGGCCGGCTCTTGATCGGCCCACGAGTCACCGCGACTGTCGGCTTGAGACGCGCCGACCAAGGCAGCTGGCGAGGTGTCCCCCATGGTGGATCATGCACCAGCACTAGCCCCAATGATGCGCAGGTGCGAGCCCACTCCTTCGAAAGGCACAACGACCACATCTGCTTTGCCTCCCGCTCACCGACGATGTCCGAGCTCGCGGTGTGCTTCCTTGGCGCGGGAAAGTCGCCGTGCCTCTTGACCTCACCACCGGCAGACATGGCCGTAGGCTCGCGATGCACCACCAAAGTTGCATCCTCCTGGCCTCCCTCCTCCTCGGAGGAGATTTTGTTATCCCCCACCTCCATGGGGTCCTCCGACTCGACGTCGCTCCTGTTTTCCCCGGCCCACACACGCCAGGCGATTTCCATCTCCTTCTCATGCTTCCGCCAAGCCTTCTTGGCTTTCTTCTTCTTCCTCTCAACCACCACCTCCTTTAGGGTGGCCTACCGGGCCACGCCCTCTGGCCCCTTCAGAAGATGTGGCTGGGACTTATAAGCTCTGAGTCCCTACAAAACGGACGACACGAAGTCAAGAATATAGGGGAACGGGATCAAAAGGGACACGAAATAAAGAAAGGAGAACACACCAGTTTGGACAACTTCGATGCATTGAGAGCTCCGTGCTTTCCATCAAGGGTCTCTTTGGCCTTCAGTCACAGCACCCAGTCAAGTCGGCTCCAGACTTCGTCGCTCGCCAACTCCTCCGACGACGCGTGGTCGGAGTCCGTTGGGCCATTATACATCCACATTGGCCACGTCCTCTCTGCCAGCGGAGCGACCCAATGGTGGAAGAAGGTGTGGAACATCCACACCTCGTTGAGGCCCTACTTCACCAGCTTCTCGAGCTCCTCCCCGATGATCTCCAGCTTCTTCTTCTCCCGGCTAGAGGGGCCCCATGACCAACTGTCCCGCCTCTCTGGCCTTCTACCGGTGAACGATGGGAATGACACCTCCACTAGGTTCCTGATGTAGAATCACTCCCCATGCCACCCCCAGTTGGAATCACAAGGGGTGTACGTGGGGTAGGTGCCCGACGCACTCGGTTTCTTCTACAGTGCGAAGCCTCCCACCAGCGTGATCTTGTGCGGCTTCCCCTTCGACAAAGCTCACCTAGAGAACATCTGCTAGAAGAAGTCCACGTGCAGCTCCATCCTGTGGAAGGCCTCACATAGGGTAATGAATCCGGTGATGTGCAGCACCCCAGTCGGATTGAGGTGCCGTAGCTCTAGGCCCCACTCATTGAGGAGCCCACGCAGGAACCAGTGCGTGGGGTATCCCAACCCACGCTCATGAAAGGTGAGGAAGGAGACAACCTTGTCAGCCCAAGGCTACAGGAAATCCTCCCCTGCTAGAGCCCTCCAGTGTGCCACCTCCTTCGACGACAGCACCCCCTTTCTTGGCGAAGGCGGCCAACACTGACTTAGTTATGATGGATGACCTCCAGCTCAACATTGCGCTTCGGATTCACGAACGGATCTATAAGTTTCTCCTCTCCCTTCCCCTATTTAAGAAGAAGGTGCATCAGTTGGGGAAAGGCGAACAACGGGGGCAAAAACCCCTCTCCCTTCAACATTCAATGCGGATGTGATACGACGGGACGCACCCTAATTGATGGGACACACCCTGCCTGACGAGACTGCGCCTAGTCAAACAGGACGTGACCTAGGCATGGCCCACCACTACCGCATGCCAGACATAGCAAACAAGGTGCCACTATGTGCAGGCGGCCCTCGGCCTTCCCAGGCAAGACTTGGATGGGCCCAACGATGGGATCTTCGTCCAAGAGAGACCAACGGGCTTCCTGAGTCGATCAAACGGCTTAGGCAAACACCGAGAGATAGGTAAGGAGCAGAGGGACACCCCATGTGGGCCATGCCGACTCCATCACGAACGACGAGCGTGGATCCCGGTCGAACATATTCGATTGTAGCTCCTCAAACCCCGTCACTCGAGTCATTAAGGTAACATTACCAACCCCCACTATTTCTTTATATGATTCATTCATTCATCTGTTGTCATTCATACATTCATACACACATTCACACATTCATCCATGCACGCATTCATTCATCCTATACATCCGAAAGCATCGCATATGCAGTCAAAATGCATCACAACGCTCTGTGTTGCGTCACGAAGCGGTAGCTGCCTCATTCAACATGAGCAACGACCGACCGGGGTTCGAAGGCCAGCCCACGAAGGGCTCGAGGCCACCTTGCATCAAATAGAGCCAAGGGAGAAAACGAAGATGAGCCCCAAATCACCCTCGCCTAGTCTGCTCCAAAGCAGATAGGGCCATCTCAACCTTCTTGTTCGATCCTAAACCTCGAGCCATGCCCATAGAATCTCCATCGAGGGGAGGCCAGCAGGCCAACTGGGTTGGTCTTTGGAATGACCCAGGCATCTGCCGAGACATGTGTTAAGGAGCAGTGGAATGCCACATGAGGGCTATGCCGACCCTGTCACGAACGACAGACCCAGATTTCACTCAAACATGCCCGTTAGCAACCTCACCGAGCGCATCACTCGAGCCATCGAGGCAAGCGACGTTAGCTCAGCCCCTCTGGTTCAGGAAACCGTAGATGGGGTAACGCACGAAACTCAACCGATCCCTACCAAGCCCAATGGGGCTCAGTGACACTGGCTAGCCCGATCCCTCTTTGCGCCCAGCGCTTGGATCTGCGACTTCAGCTCGCCCGATCCCATGTTGCGCCCGGCGCCCGATCCCTCGTTGCACCCAGTGCCTAGATCCGTGACTCTGGCTCGCCCGATCCCTCGTTGCGCCCAGCGCCAGGATCCACGACTCTAACTCACCCGATCCCTCGGCACGCCCGACGCCTAGATCCATGACTCCAGCTCGCTCGATCCCTCGATACGCCTGGCACCTGGATCCGTGACTTGACTCTAACTCGCTCGATCCCTCGGCATGTCCATCGCTTGGATCCACGACTCCGGCTCACCTGATCCCTTGATACGCTCGACACCTAGATCCATGACTTTGACTCGCCCGATCCCCTGGTTGACGACTCTGCCTCACCCAGTCCCTCGGCCATGACCAGACATCTAGGACCATGCTCATGGAATGATGGGTCAGAAACTAGAAAAGAGGAGGATACGCCCACCAAGGTACACACACACACCCGCTGACAAAAACCCCCTAGGCGATTCTGCCCGAATCATCCGGGGGCTCAGGGGCTACACCCGCGGGTGCACTCGCGCGCACCCGCTGTCGAAACAAAAAATTTCCCCGCTGGCAACACAGAAACCCCCCAGATGATTCTACCTGAATCACCCGGGGGCTTGGGGGCTACACCCACAGGTGCACTCGCGCACACCCGCCGTCAAGACAAAAATCCCCTAGACGATTCTACCCGAATCGTTCGGGGGCTTGGGGGCTCCTGTTGGGTTCATAAACCCGGGGTACCTCATGGACCTACTTCCCAGCAAAAGCTCAGCCCAGCAGACAACGTTGCGAACAACACGCAACACCTAGGCTGGCCCAAAAACCTAACGATAGACCAGAAGGGCGATCCGATCTCCGACCGGAAGGCCTGGCCAGGAGGAACAGTGCCCGCTTCTGACTCTGGCCCGCCTCTCCGACCGGAGGGTCTCGCTTCTAACTCCGGCCCACCTATCCGACCAGAGGGCCTAGCCAACGCCGCTTCCGACTCTGACCCGCGTCTCCGACCAGGGATGCACCAAACCTCTGCTTTACAGCTCTTCTCCAACTAGCGCAGTCAAAGCCGACTGGGGACCAACCGACCGGGGACACCCGCTCAGTAAGGACCCAAGCAACAAACAGAGCAAGTAAGACAGGGTGCTCAAGTCAACCACAATACCAAAAACCATACCCTGTACACCTGTAGGACAGGACAGGTCAAAAGGGTACCCGGCAACCTTCCAGGCATATCAGAACCCAAGCAGTATTGTGGGCACCGACGTTCTGCCCTATAGTGTTTTGGGTGCCATCAATTCCCATACCAGGTGAATATGGTAAGACTCCTCACATGCCTCTGGGCATCAACAGTGTTGTGGGCGCCGTCATTTACCATACATGGTGAATGAGGTAAAATCTCCCACATGCGTCTGACAACAACAGTGTTGTGGGCGCCTACCATCCTCTTGTACCTGACGGCATGGGCAACAAGACTCAGTAGCATACGTACTCTCTCTCCCTCTCACTTGTAAGGCTGTCCCCTTCATCTATAAAAGAGGATGCGCTCTCTCACAAAGGGAGGACAATCAACTCTCCAACAACTGAAACACACTCCAATGATCCAAACAACCAAGGATCCCAATAGAGCATATGCTCGAACACTTAGCTCATGTCGGAGCTCTCGTCACTCTCAGCCCTTCGGTCCACAGTTCGACCAAAACTCTGATACCCCCCATCTTTATCCTTCTTGTTTGTAACCCCACTACAAACTTCGAGCACCTGGGCTCAGGAATAAAGTCACCGACCAACTCAAACTGGACATAGGGCATGTTGCCTAAACCAGTATAAACCCTATGTCATTGAGTGCTAGGCCACATCTGATCACAAGGTATGGCAAAACTATAAATATTTACGTGTTGGTCACTTTCTGCACCGACAATGACAGTCCTAGGTGGACTACCATGACGACTCTCAACCCTCTCGACAGCGGCCCTCTGAGCTGGTGATAGCTGATCGGCTATAGGAACACCACTCCTAGCTCCACCTCTCTCCACTCGCTCTACAGCGACGGCCACTGCGGTTGCTCTCTCTGTCTCCATATCAGCAAACTTGCGCTTCTTCGTGATTGTCTTTTTCATCTTTCCCTTTTCCTGAGCAGTCAAGGGAGGTGGAGACCTTGGATCCTCATCATCGGGACCACCTCTGGCATTCTTGCAATGCGCCATTGCTGGAGCTAAAGAGAATTACTGCCACTGACAATACCAACTAACACTCGCGAGGCTTGGCCTCGATCCATACTCATGGGCTTGGCCCCGAGTTCACTGACAACTGCCAAAACAACCACAAGAGCACCGACTCGCTACACGATAGAATAGATAGGATATATAAATAATTACTATATTATCTAGAGGTGCGAAACCCTAAGAAGCAAGTAGTAGATAAGAAATTAAAGGCGATGGCTTGCCACCTGATGAAATCTGATGAACCGATGACCAATCAGTAGAGGAAAGGACCACGAGGCACCACTGGAATCGGCAATGTAAGGCTAGGGTTAGGGTTCCAGCGCAAAGTGGTGCGGTGGCCGAGGAGACGCGGTGGCAGTGCAATGCAGGCACGGCAAGGTAGTGGATGGTGCTAGTGCGCGGCATGGAGCACGATGGCAGGGGCCATGGTGGCGCGGGCAGGCAGCACAGCTGTGCGAGCGTGTACGCGGCGGCGCGACGGCAGAGGTAGGCACGGGCACGGTGGCGTGAGGCAGGCGTGAAGCGGGCATGGCTAGGGCAGATGGCGACGCTAGTGCGGCGGCACAGGCATGGGCATGGCGGCGCAAGGCAGGCGCGGAGCACGGCGGCGTGAAGCAGAGCGCGGGCGTGGGTGAGATGGCGAGGTGGCATTACGGCGGGCAACGGCGCAGGCGTGGGCTAGGTCAAGGCGGAGTGAAACCGTACGGCGATATATGGTGGCCCCTCGTGTTAGATAAGAAAAGGAAAGAAATCTAGATCCACTCGATTTCCACTGACCGGATGCATTGGTGGCAACGACTGGACGCTGCTACCCGGAGTCCGGTCGACAACAGAGAGCTCCAAAACCCCTCAAGTCACGACCGAACATGTCCGGTCCCACGTTATCAGACGCACACAGAGTCTGGTTGGTCTTCTTCTTTGTTTGACCGGACACAGGAATACCTTCACACCGGACGCAGGATGAATACTGTGCAACGTCCGGTCACTCCTGTGCAGCATCGGTTCACCTCCTGTGAACTGATCGGACGCTGGAAGCAGAGTCCGGTGCAACGTTCGGTCACCGTTTTTCAGCGAATCTTCAAAGTTCCTTCGCGCTGCCTGTTCCCAATCAAGTCCCAACTTCAATAAGACTCAAATAAACACCAATTGGGACTGATGTGAGTGACCTCTCTTAAACCCTCAAGGTTTTCAAAATATTTTTCCTTAGGCTATAATTCTTTTTAAGAAAATATGCAATAAAAGGGGCGATGAGCAACATGTGGTCACACAATAGGGTTTTATGATCAATAGAAGCTTCAAATGCTCTCCCTATTTGTGAACAAACACAGCGGGTGCTCAAAAGATAACCGAAAAGAAACGATAAAGCAACACACATGCATATGCAATGCAATACTTGAAAGTAATTCTAGTTGCTTGTCAAGTTTGATCAAGGTTAAGCTTCTTCACACGCTTTTCGGTGGTTATCTTAACCATGTTAGACAAGCCCTAAGTGCAATACTAAAAATTAAACATGTTGTATATTACAATGCAATGCAAGGGACAACACAAGCTCAATTTTTAGTGAAGTTATTAAAATCAAGCACATTGAGCTCATTCCTCGACCGACAAAATGTAGCCTCATCTAGCGGTTTAGTGAAGATATCCGTCAATTAATCCTCGGTTCTTACACACCTTCTAGTGATATATCATTTTTAGCAATATGATCTCTAAAAAGTGATGACAGATATCTATGTGCTTGGTGCGAGAGTGTTGAACCGGATTATTAGCAAGCTTTACCGCGCTCTCATTGTCACACAAAAGAGGTACCTTTTCTAGAACTATACCATAGTCTAGCAAAGTTATCTTCATGTAAAGAATTTGTGCACAACAAGCACCCGCGGCAATGTATTCCGCTTCGGTGGTGGACAAAGCCACACTATTTTACTTCTTGGAGGACCAAGACACTAGTGATCTACCAAGTAAATGGCACCCTCCGGATGTGCTTTTCCTATCAATTTTGCAACCGGCATAATCCGAATCAGAATAGCCAACTAGTTGGAATCTAGCTCCTTTGGGATACCAAAGACCAATGCTTGGTGTGTGCTTAAGGTACCTAAAGATTGTTTTAACGGCAACCATGCGAGCCTCCTTAGAATTAGCTTAAAATCTAGTACACATACACACACTAAATATGATGTCGGGCCTAGATGCGGTCAAGTATAATAAATTACCAATCATAGAACGGTAGAGAGTTTGATCAACCGATTTACTTCTCTCATCTAGGTCGAGATGTCCATTAGATGGCATTGGTGTCTTGATTGGCTTACATTCATCCATATTGAACCTCTTAAGAAGATCCTTGGTATACTTTTCTTGAGAGATGAAAATCTATTCTCTCATTTGCTTGACTTGAAAACCAAGAAAGAATGTAAGCTCTTCAATCATAGACATCATGAACTCTTTTGACATCAATTCACCAAAATTTTTGTAATAATCTTTATTTGATGATCCAAAAATGGTATCATCAACATATACTTGACAAATGAAGATTTCTCCATCAAGCTTCTTGATGAATAGTGTGGTGTTGACATTCCCAATGGTGAAGCCCTTCTCAATGAGGAAATCCCGAAGGCGCTCATACCATTCTCTTGGGGCTTGCTTAAGCCCATATAGCGCCTTGGACAACCTATAAACATGATTAGTATATCTAGGGTCTTCAAACCTAGGAGGTTGATCAACATAGACTAGTTTATTTATGAAGCCATTTAAAATGCACTTTTAACATCCATTTGATATAATTTCATTTCATGATGCGATGCATATGCAAGGAGGATATGAATGGCTTTAAGTCTTGCAATCGGTGCAAAGGTCTCTCCAAAATCCAACCCTTTAACTTGAGAGAACCCCTTTGCAACTAATCTTGCCTTGTTTCTCACAACAATGCCTTGATCATCTTGCTTGTTGCGGAACACCCACTTTATTCCAATGACTCTTGCGCCTTGTGGTCGCTCTTCAAGAGTCCAAACTTCATTGCGGGTGAAGTTGTTCAACTCTTCATGCATGGCATTTATCCATTTTGGATCTTGAAGAGCTTCTTCTACCTTTTGATGCTCAAAACAAGAGACAAAAGAGTGATGTTCAATAAATGAAGCAAGTTTTTTAGAGCGAATCATTACACCCTTTGAAGGACTCCCTATGATGAGATATTGTGGATGTGCTTGTAGTAGAGGTGAATTTCTTCTATCAACCACTTGAGGGGGATGTTGTGGAGCATCAACATCTTGATCTTGTGCCACCATTTGATCATAAGAGACATGTGTATCTTCATTTTCTACTCTCCCATCTTTATCATCAACTTGTGGCACATTTGATGAAGAAGGTGGATCAATCACTTGTACATCATCTTCATCATCTTTGGGCTTGATGTCTCCAACTGAAATATTCTTCATGGCCTCTCTCAATGGTTCATCACCTACATCATCAAGATTCTCATGTGCTCCTTGGGAGCTGTTAGATTCATCAAATTCCACATCATATGTTTCTTCAACCAAGTCGGTGGCATGATTAAATACTCGATATGCTTTGGACTTTGATGAGTAACCAATAAGAAAGCCAATATCACAACGCCTTTGAAACTTTCCTAGGTGTTGTTGCTTCTTGTAGATGTAGCATTTGCAACCAAACACCCGAAATAATGATATGTTTGGCTTCTTCCCATTGAGCAACTCATAAGGGGTCTTGCCAAGAAACTTTTGAACAAATAGGCGGTTGGATGCATAGCATGCGGTGTTGATAGCTTCCACCCATAGAGCTTTGGGTGTATTGTACTCATCAAGCATTGTTCTTGCAAGTATGGTAAGTGTTCGATTCTTTCTCTCAACTACACTATTTTGTTGAGAAGTGTATGTTGCGAATACCTCATGCTTGATTCCAACTTCATCACAATATGCTTCAATGTTTATGTTGTCAAATTCTTTTCTATTATCACTTCTTATCTTCTTGAGCTTTACTTCAAATTCATTTTGTGCTCTCTTGGCAAACTTCTTGAAACATAATGCCACTTCGGTCTTGTTATGAAGGAAGAATACCCAAGTATATCTAGAGTAGTCATCAACTATCACAAGACAATAGAGATTTTCTCCCAAACCCTTGTAAGTTATTGGTCCAAATAGATCCATGTGGAGAAGCTCTAGCACTCTTGTTGTTGATATGTAAGCTTTTGTAGGATGAGTGTTTGCAACTTGCTTGCCGGCTTGACATACACTACAAAGCTTGTCCTTCTCAAATTTCACATCCTTCAACCCTCTCACCAATTCATTTTTCATTAGCTTCTTGAGTGAGATCATCCCAACATGAGCAAGTCTTCTATGCCATAGCCACCCAAGTGATGTTTTAGTGAATAGGCATGTCTTCAAGTTGGCATCTTCGGAGGTGAAATCCACTAGATATAGGTTGTTGTATCTAAAACCCTTGAATATAACTTGATCATCATCTTTCTTAGATACAACTACTTCCTTCTCGATGAACAAGCATTGAAAACCAAGATCACACAATTGACCAACGGATAGCAAGTTGAAGCTCAAAGAAGCAACATATAGGACATTTGATATTGAATGATCATTTGATATTGCCACTTTGCCTAATCCTTGAACCTTGCCCTTTGAGTTGTCACCAAATGTAATCTTTTCTTGATCATCTACTTCTTCATCTAGTGAGGTGAATATACGAGGATCACCGGTCATATATTGAGTGCAACCACTATCAATAACCCAATGACTTACACCAGTCTTATAGTTCACCTACACACAAGAGATCAAGCTTGTTTAGGGACCCAAACTTGATGAGGGCCCTTGAATTTCTCAACTAGAGACTTTGCAACCCAAATTTTCTTAGGCCTATTCTTGTTGGGAGGACCTAAGAACATGACTTTCATTTTTCCACTAGAATCCTTTCTAAGCATGTAATGAGTATTGAAGGCAAAGGGTCTAGCATGCTTGGGCAAGGGTTGTGATGGTGGAGTTTGACACTCATGGGCAAAGTGATCTTCTTGTCCACACTCAACATATCTCTTTGGCTTAGGCTTTGACTTGAGTTGTTGTTGATGTTGAGCTTGAACTCTCTTCTCTTGACGTGCCAAGTACCCAATGCCACTTCTCTCCATCTTCATTATGGTGTTCATGAGTAGCTCATTTTGGAGATATTGGCCTCTTGTGAATTTGCTCAACCCGGCCTTTAGATGTTATTTTTCTAACTTGAGCTTCTTGTTCTCTTCTTTAATCTTCTCATTCTCAAGAGCTATATCACAATCATGATCAAGATTCTCTATCACAATGGTGTTGGTGGTTGATAGCTTTTCAAGATCTTTCTTGAGCTTTTCATTCTCATTCTTGAGCTTGATATACTCATCATAGTTGTCGCACTCAACCACTTTCTTGCCTTTGCTACTAGAACCTTGCTCAATGCTCTCAACAATCAAGTCATCACATGATGTAGCTATATCAATCTTAACAACATGGTTAGTAGCATCATGTGGCTCATTGGATAATAACTCATGAGAAACAACAAGATTATCATGATTAACCTTAAGATTGGTGTACTCTCCTTTTAGCATATTATAGCTAGTGGTGAGCCCATTATGTATCCCCTCAAGTTTATCATGTTTTTCTTTAAGCTCCTTTTTAGATGATTTGAGCTCCTTGAGTTTGGATGACATAATTTTATTTTCTTCTCTAAGCTCAACACTAGCTTTTTCGGCTATGTCACATTTGGCTAGGAGTGAGTCATTCTCAAGTTCTAGCTTATCATTTTTAGCTCTTGTCTTTCTAATGATCTTAGTGCATTGGTTTAGCAACTTGACAATATCATCATAGGAAGGTGATTCAAATTCATCGTCACTATCACTATCATCATTGCTAGCATTATCATCACCACTACTATCATCGTCATTTTGTACCTTTCGTTCACCCTTGGCCATAAGGCATAGGTGTGTAGAGGATGATGGCGGTGGTGTCGATGAAGATAGTGAAGAATCAATCACAATAGTGGCCACCTTCTCGTTCTCACTTTCATGATCAGATGAGCAACTTGATGAATCAATATCCATGAGCCAATCACCAATAATGTATGCCTTGCCATTCTTTTTCTTGTGGAATTTCTTCTGCTTGCCATCCTTCTTCTTGTATGGCTTGTTTTTCTTCTTCTCATCGTCATCTTCATCACTTGAGTCATCTTTCTTGCCCTTGTACTTTTTCTTGTACTTGTCTTTCTTGGGTTTAGGGCATTGATGAGCTAGATGACCAAGTTCTCCATAATTATAGCAATCTATCTCGGAGATAGGCTTCCTTCTATTGCTAGTGAAGAATTTCTTCTTTTTGCCATCAAACTTGACACCGTTCTTGTTGAGCTTCTTAAGCATCTTGGCGGTTCTTCTCACCATGAGAGCAAGACTTGCATCATCAATTTCATCATCACTAGAGCTATCATGATCAACTCTAGCTTTGCCACCCTTCTCTTGGCTAGCCTTGAATGCCAAGTCTTTCTTCTTGGTGGAAGAAGAGCCATCTTGTGGTGTGATGCGCATATACATCTCATGTGCATTGATCTTTCCCAATATTTGAGTTGGTGTAGCGGTGGAAAGATCACATTGATAAAGCACGGTCACAATATGCCCATATTTATCAATGGGGAGGACACTCAAGATTTTTCTTACAACATTAGAGGGTTGCATTTGTGTGAGTCCAAGCCCATTGACTTCCTCTACAAGAACATTCAATCGTGAATACATCTCTTTAGCACTTTTTCTAGGAAGCATCTCAAATGAATTAAGCTTTTCATAACAAGGTGATAGCGTTCCTCACGCCCACTCTTAGTTCTCTCATGGAGCGCACAAACGTCCGACCATAGTGCATGGGTGTCCTTGTGATTCCGCACACGGTTAAAAACATCTTTGCAAAGGCCTCTAAAGATGGTGTTTCTAGCCTTTGCATTCCATTTCTCGTAATTAACTTCATCGCCTTTAAGATGTGTGGGATTCTTAGGTTTTAGGAAGCCTTGTGAGGCGGCTCTAAGAATTCCAACATCTAAAGCTTCTAAATAAGCCCCCATGTAGATTTTCTAATAAAGAAAATCATCTCCCTCAAACATAGGAGGAGGTCCATCCCCATGGGACATCTTTCTCTATGCGGTTAAGCCTAATTTAACGAGCACGAGGCTCTGATACCAATTGAAAGGATCAAGATGCCCAAGAGGGGGGTGAATTGGTCTAATTCTAAATTCTTTGCAATAATTAAGCCCTACACTTAGCCCACTTCACCGCTTGTGCCTAGAATGTGTTTCTATTGTTCTACCGCACAAAAGTTAGCACCCTAAGTTTCAATCCTACTCTAGCATGGTAATTCTAGGAATATAAAGACAAGAAATAAATTGCTCAAATGTAAATGCTCAAAGTAAAGAGAGAGAAAGAAACACGGTGATGTTTTGCCGAGGTATCGGAGAGTCGCCACTCCTCACTAGTCCTCGTTGGAGCACCGGTGTAAGGGTGTGGCTCTCTCTTGACCCGCGCAAGGATCAAGTGCTCTCTACGGGCTGATTCTTTGACACTCCATTGCGGTGAATCATCCACAACCGCTCACAACTTGAGTTGGGTCACCCACAAGCTCCGCCGGATGATCACTAAACTTTCAATCACCACCGAGCCGTCTAGGTGATGGTGATCACCAAGAGTAACAAGCACAAGCTCTCACTTAACCACGACAAGCCTAATGAGAAGGGTGGATGCACACTTGCTACTCTCCTTGCACTAATAAGGACCTTAATCTTGGATTCTCAAATCTCAATCACCTCACTAGGCTCTTGATCTCTCTTACACTCTCAAGGTGTTTCTCAGCTGAACAAATGGGCAAGAGACCTCCCTTGGACGAGTGGAGTAAGTATTTATACCTCATCATTTAAAACAAATCGTTGGGAGGCTGAGTCAGCACTCTGCGGGGTGACCGGACGCTTTGGTCAGGGTGACCGGATGCTCCAATCAGTTATCCCCGCCACTATGTCAGAAAGAGCCATTAAGTTCTAACCGGACTCTAACCTGCGTCCGGTCAGTACTGACCAGACACGTCCGGTCAAGAAAAACGCTCTCTGGAACCTTACTGATGTTGATCGGACGCTGGCACCCAGAGTCCGGTCACTTTGCTGTTCAGCGTCCGATCAGTGATCGGATCCTGACCAGCATCCGGTCAGCACCGACCGGACGTGTCCGGTCAAGAAAATCCCTCTCTAGAACCTCTCTGGAGTTGACCGAACATAGGCACCCAGCGTTTGGTCCACTTTCACTCAACGTTCGGTCAGTACCAGATGACTTCAGTTGATCAATGAACTGACCGGACTCACTCTCCTACGTCCGGTCACAACCAGACCAGCGTCCGGTCACTTATTTGACCCTCCATTCACTTCCAACTCAAAATCCTATGTGAATGAAGTTTTCTCCAATTGATCTTAGGGCTACTCCTGAGCTACCTAGTGCTAGATTTGACAAGTGTGCACCACACCTAACCTACTAGACTCACCTAGGTCAAGCTACTAGTCCATACCCCTCTTAATAGTATGGCCAAAGGAAAAACAAAGTCCTAAACTGCTCTAAGTGTCTCTTCAACACCAAATGACACTTAGAACTAGTCCGTCCTTAACCTTGTCATCCATCCTTTGAAAACCGAATCGATTTCCATCGACAGGGGCATGACAACCATGATTGCCCAATCAATTGTCATTACCATGACATAACTTAAATTGCCTCTGCAAAACACACGTTAGTCATAGTAATCTCATATTGTCATTAATCACTGAAACCCAACTAGGGGCCTAGATGCTTTCACTCAACGACGAGGCGTGGATGTCGGCGACGCGGAGTTCGCCGGCAACACGGGGTTCTCCGGTGGCAGCGCGCGCGGAGTTTGCCGGCAGCGCACGAGAGAGCCGGTGGGGTATGGCCGTGACATGCACGGGGCGGGTGGCTACGTGAATTTGAGATGGAGAGGAGATGCACAGGCTTCACGACATCCTTCATCTCCCTATTGCTTTGAATGGAGAGACAGAGAAGAGAGAGATGAGATGGAACCGGAGAGGATAAGTCTAAATGGCCACCTGACGGGAGTAACAAATATTTGTGTGGTGGAAAAAATACGTGGACTACGTGAGGCCATGTAGCGTCCAGCATCTGGACGGGACGAACACCCGTGGTGGAAACATTAGTTATTGCAGAGTTTTTTTATTAAATTTTACATTGTCTCTCTGAAGGGTTGAAAACCCCAGTTAAGTTTTGGCTAAAAAATCATGTAAGCAGCATGTACAAAAAAACCATGGTATCAAAAATCCCAATTCTGGTTGTAACAGCTCACAATACCTCAATACTTTTAAATTACAACCCAAACTATCGAATATATGACAATAGCTTCCAAAGAAAATACATAGCAATTTTTTTAGGGAAAAACATCAAAGCGTGATTAACATGTACCCCACAAACACAGATGCCCATGTATACAATCTTATATGCAAGTAGTATTGTTTAGATCGACAAAAGGAGGACTTGGAACTTGTGGGCAGGCATGTTGCTCTTTGGAAACTACCACAATGGAGATCGTTGTCTGTCATGGATGGAGATGTCTATTTTAACTTGTAAGCATCTTGATCTTCAAGAATTATGAGTTTACTTTTGCCGCAGGTGAAGGTATTCTAATAAAGAACTTACTAAAGCATCTCTCATGTAGTAGTAGATGGTGGAAACTTGAAAGAAAGCCATAAAAGCAACAAGTTGCATCCTTCTTATAATGCAACAAAAACGTGAGTTGAGAATGAGGACCTTCCTGTTTTGTTGTTCTAGCTGTCTTTGTTCTGTATGTTGCTTCCTTCTCTACTAATATATGCCCGGCAAATTCTTGTCAGTTCCTTTTCGAGTTAATAAAGAGAAAACAAGCACAGCAGAGGAGACAAGCAAACTGTCCAAAGGTAGTTTTGTATTGAAAGCACACAGATAAAAGTAGTTCAGAGTAATTGTTATTTGGAGTTTGATTCATTTGTCAAAATCAAACAAGTGAGCTTAAGTGATTGGATGGAGGTGTGGTCATGTACGTTTTTTTTATGAAAGTGTGGTCATGTACGTAACCACTCAAGTTCAGGCCCTCTCCAACTCAAATTTGGATGCACATTTTTTTCTTGATAAAAAACACATAGCTCCTCCTAGGTTGGTTACATATATTTTTTTTCATTCGCCAGAACCAAAATGAAAAAGATGAGGAAGACGGCAGGGACAACCCTCTACATCCTGCACAAGCCCTGCCTTCTCAAAGTACTCAATGCTGTCCGACAAAGTTTCATCCACTTTCCTTGGTTTCCAGCCTAAATTCTTAAGTTTCTCTGATGTAAATGGCGAAATTGCAGATTCATAGTCTTTGTTGTCGCTGCAGCAGATAGTTGCATATAATGTAAAAGAAGGGCTGAGAGCTAGACATTGAAGTCAAATAACAGGGACATAGTAAGAGATTCACCAGTTCACATAATTGTGGTTGGGGTAGGCCTTCTTAAACAAGTTCAGCATGTCGCTTGTGCTGATCCGATCTGGTGAGCAGATGTATCTACCAGATGATTCCACTTTCTCATATACCAGAAGCAAAGCATCAGCTACGTCACGGACATCAACTATGTTCCAGGTCAAGTTTTTCATCACCCTAGGTCCTCCTATAATCAAGCAAATGAAATGAGTAGTTTCAAGAAAACTGTTGTACCCGATCAAATTAGAGAAGAAACTCAGAAACTAATTTCAGCACTGAAGTTATCATTATAAAATTGGTTCCCTATGCTTGCAGCTAGGCATAAGGCAAGACTGAATATACAGATGGTTAGGGCTCTTCCCTTCAATGCCAATTCATCAAGTACATAAACTTTATTTGGGAATGAATTTTCAAAAGAGTAGCCTAGCTTTCACTACAACCAATCTACTGACTCTGGTCCCTTCTACAACCCATTAACCACATCAAGTTGGGAACTAGTTACTGAATGCTAGTAAGTTTCAGACAATCGAAGGCAAGAAAGTAACCATACGAGTAATCATCCAGTTAATCAATAATTGAAACTAGCAGGAATATATACAGGACACCTTTTATAATGTAGATGAGTAATTCACTCGAGGTATTGACCAGAGGCTGAAGGAGTGGACCTAAAACGAGACAAGGGCAAACTGTAACAACAGTTAGTCCATTCTTCTCTCCATACTCCAATGCTGTCTCTTCAGCAATTGTCTTGGCAGCATTGTACCAGTCCTGCAAGCACAACTTGGTTAGCCCTGCTTAGTCCTCCCTGGTAGTATTAATTAGCTATATGAATTGATAATAAATTGCAAAATTGATGGGTACTTCTGTCTAAAGAAAGTGAAATAGTATTTCTAACCTCATTCTTAATGCATAAATTTTTGTCTGACCAGCAACTCTCATCTTTGATTTTATCTTGGGGCCAACTAGGGTTAAAACGAACAGCAGCTGTGGATGAAACCACGATAGCTTTCTGAACATTGTTCGCCGAGCAAGCCTGAAGGACATTCAAAGTGCCTTTGACAGCAGGAGCCAATACCTCTGACTGCATGGTTTTTCTCAAGATATGTTTAATAAGGAGTATAAAAGCTTTTATGCAACTATATTAGGCAATAAATCTCAATAGGACAAACGGAAATTAAATGCATCTTGATCCATTCCCTTGCACGGTTCAGAACCAAAGCGAATCAGTGGTGTCAATCCAAAGAGACTGGTCCGAAACTTGCCTCGGGATCATGGACCTTGTCCGCGGGAACAGGGGAGGCGACGTGGAAGACACCCTCGCACCCGGCGACCGCGGCCGCCAGGGCGTCGCGATCGAGCATGTCGGCAGTGAACAGGAGCAACCTCTCCGGGGCCCCGTCCAGCAGCTGCAGGTGGGCGTTCTTGGGATCACCTGAGGAAGCAGAGAGCCAGACGTCATGCATGAGTCCCCAGTTCCCAACGCGTCGATCGATCAAGACGAACAGCGCATGCGCAGGGGGCGCGTGCTTACTTGGGTCGCGGACAGTGGTGTGCACGGCGTAGCCGCGGGAGAGGAGGAGCTTAACGAGCCATGAGGCAACATACCCGCCGCCCCCGGTAACGCACACGCGCGGTGGCGGCGGCGGCGGCGACGCCATCCCACTCCACTACAGCCTACAGGGCCTCACTGCTTCCTCCTCCGGACCTCCTCTCCGTCCGTATATCTGCGCCACGGCTTTCGCTTGCGAGTTGCCATTTGCTTGTCCCAACCCAGCACCAAAATACAAGACGCAAATCGACGAGAAAAACACGCCGAATGAACCGGCCGGGAAGGAGACAAACGCGCGGGGAACCTCTTCTGCGAGATTGAGGCCCTGTTCGCGGTTAGTCTGGATTCCACGGGAATCAATCCAGATGATCAAAATTAAACTTATATAAAATTAAAGTGAAATTTTAGCATGCTTTGCTTAGAAATAATGGGCTGAGAAACAGAGGAACCGGATGAAAACAACTAGTTGCGGGCTGAAACTTAAAAAAATATACGGACCAGAACTGGTTTATAATTAAATTTAGAGGGTATAACAGTATTTTTACTATCCCAGCAGCTACTCCTCGTCTCTTGTCCTCTTGACGCGCCGCGCCAGGGGGCCCCTTGCAGTCGTCGTGGGCAGGCTCTGATGCGGGTGCTCTGTGGACGCGTGGACTCAGACAGCCGGGCCTGCAGCTCCCAGCGGAGGCACCTACGGAGGGCACTCACAACGGAGGCACCGCCGGCAGCTTCGTCTCTGCGGGTGCGGCCACCGCGTCCTCTACGTTGCGCACGCGCTCTCCTGCAGCCAGCGCGGCCGCGCCATCGTCCGCCTGTGGAACGTTAATCTAGACGCCATGTTCCCGCGCAGCGGCCGTCAGTTCCCGAAGCGGCGGCGGCGGCACTATGGGAGGATCGTCCTCGTGCTCGACGAGGCGGTCGCTGCGGCGCCGAGCGCGGATGTACTCCGGTCGTACGACGGACACTATCCGGATGACGAGACTCACGTCGTCGGTGTCGTCCGCCTAAGCGCGCCACGGGCGACCAACGCCGGGATACATCCAGCTCGTCTTCCTATTCGCTCTCCTTTACTTCCATATTATTTAGGCCTCGTGGGTTTCGCTTAAAAACAAATCAAAATCGTTTCGGGCTGTGAGAGAAAATCTTAAAAATAAGTTAAAAAATATGAATTATAAAAGAAGCGGACGTGACTTTATCGTCGTCTCGTTCGTTCTCCTTTGCTGTCTCGATATCCTCGCCGTGGCCAAGGCTGGTTCCGTCGTCGCGTCTCGCTTTGACGTCCTCACGATGACCGCCGCCGCAGCCGCAGCCGTGCGTGGCGACGGCCGCCTGCGTCACGACGCATCCTCCGCCTGTGCCGGCGGCGTCGGGCACGACGAGAAGAGACCGGAGGCCAGAGATCAGGGAGGCGGCGACCCAGCGACCTGGCAGGCGGCGACGCAGGGAGCGAGATCTCGCGAAGTATGGAGGCTTGTGGAATTGGGATAGAGAGTCAGAATTCTGTACGGTAGGAAAGGAAAAAGTACTAAACTACCCTTAATTACAATGAATTAATTTTATTAATTAACACATGCGGTAAATGATTTTAATGGCGGTGGTTCCTCCCAACCACCGTAACAAAGTAAAAAAAAAAACTCGATTCGTGGTGGCTACACAGCTCCTAGTATTCCGGCTTAAGAAAAAGATCTTCGCAGATCGAGAAAACTCCCGAACCTCTGTCCCACCCATACACGGTGGCACCACAGCTCCGTGAGATGAGCTGATCACAGACCTGTGAACGTGAGGCAGATGAGGAAGTTTTTTTTACCTTGCTCGGAAAAAATCCCCGAAAACAACGCGCGGGTGCGTCACACCTGGAGCTCGAACCCACACCGCGAGAGTGCTACTGAGAGCGCTAAGCCAGCCGACCTAGTGTCCATTCACAAACTTATATAAAATTATGCAAGCAAACCGGATATGAATAGTTCCATGCCACAATACTCCTTTTTTTAATCTTCAATAAAGACTTACAAGGCATCATGGGCGATTAAACTAAGCTAATGTTCCATTGAATATGGTTTTGGAGCAGTAGCAGCTTTGTCCACTGTCCGACCTGCCGCCATTGATGTTGTCCATGAGTCCATCATTTTGGGCGAACTCCAGCAACGCATGACAACGGTCAACGGTTGTCATGCGTCCCACCCGCATACCAGGACAGGCTTGGGATCCAATTCCTCTCAGCACTGGGTATTTGGATGTTTGTATTGCGGTAGGATTGATTAAATGGTAGTTTCAAAAAAAAAAAAGGATTGATTAAATGGTACTAGCCGATTAGAGTCCTCAAACCAAACAAAAAGAGTCGATGTACACGCGTAGCCATAAGTGTGTTGCGGTCAAGCACCTCCATCTTCGCTGTTAGTGCGTCGTGGTCAAACACGTCGACTTTCAACGGTGGCACATTCTCCGGGCCGGGGTCCTGTCCCAGCCATCGGCTTCAACAGGATGGGCATTTCTTTGGCGTCACTTGAGGCGGTGCACGGATGGAACCCCTGCCTACGCGCTGTCCGGGGCCACGACCACGAGGCACGAGCATCCCATTCTCCCCGATCTGATAGAATGCATCCTCATTATTTCAAGGCATGTTCACAGTTCAGCAACGTTCCAAGGCCATGAGTGACACCCACAAGCTCATAACGAAAAAGCACCGCCAAGGCACCAACGCACTCGATTCGTCACTGATCACATGCCAGACGGAAGAGATGGGGAAGGCGGCAAGGATGCCCGTCCACACCCCGGAGAAGCCCTGCCTTTTCATAGCACTCAACGCTGTCCGAGAGCGTCTCCTCCAGTTTCCTTGGTTCCCAGCCCAGGTCCAGCAGCTTCTGACATGTTAACGATGCTTTCTGATCGACATCGAGGATGCTGAAAACGCAAAAGAGAGTGGTTCAGCAGGTCGCGTAAAGAAGCAATGCACGTTTCAAAGTTGTGCCATGGCAAACCTACTTATTTACGTAGCTGTACTCTGGGTACATCTTCTTCAGCAAGGCCACCAAATCCTTTGTGCAGATGTGATTCGGCGAGCAGATGTATCTCCCTGACGACTCTTTCTTCTCGTACAGCAGAAGTAAAGCATCCGCCACGTCACGGACGTCTACTACGTGCCACAGTCTGTTGTTCATCACATCAGGACCTCCTGTAATCCAACCAATGGAGTTATTGTAGCGAGAAAGCAACATATACCCAGTAGTAGCATTTGCAGTGTGCAACGGATATACATGCAAGAGAAATAGCAGTTCTTCAAGGACTACTTATTTCCAGAAAACATCATTAATGCACTGAACACGCGAATGAAATGTGGCCCTTCTTGTAGATGCAATAATTCTAGCATGGCATATGCTATACATTATTTTGTCGTTTGTATTCATTTTAGCGTGTAATATCAAGCAATAAATGAGCCAAATGGGGAATCACATGCAATAGATTGTGAAGAATCTGCTTGTGGATGAAGGTTTTGATTAAACAGCTGTAGAGCATTTAGAAAAAGCATGGCAGCTAATATTTCTGAAATGAAGGGCACACATGGGACAGAAAAGACAACTGGTAATCAACAGATTCTAGATGATGATCAGTACCATGATATTTGAACATTGCCATCATTTCTATTTGAAAAAAAAACAAGTCCCGCAACAGTAACTATTAATGTGATCTAATCTCAGGGCCTTAGATTGGACCTCATAAATGCAGTCCAGAAAGAATGGATGGATAGGTACAATTCACATTTAAACACAACTTGACTGGTGGTCAGGAGCACATCATCGTAGTGAGCCAGAACAGAAAATTCATCAAATAAATGATAATCCTAGTAGCAGATGAGAAGGATTGTGAGAACATTAGGGAACCTTTTATAACATATATGAGGAATTTGCTACTGGTATTCACCGTAGGCTGCAACAGTGGGCCAAAAACCAAAGGCGGGCAAAGTGTAACAACATTCAGGCCATTTTCAACCACATATTCCAAAGCTATCTGTTCTGCAGTAATCTTGGTGACGGCATACCAGTCCTGCCACCAAAAAGCAGAGAAGGTTCCAATATAGTCCTCCCTCAGTAAGCCATCTCTAGAAAAGACTAGCTTATGTTAAGAAAAATCACAATACGCCTTTCAAGGTAGATATGACTGGAATGGATCAACAAATGGAGTAAACCTGTATGCTTATTGCTATCACAAAGCTTGATGTACTAAGTACTAAATAGTATTACTAACCCCATTTTCCTTGCAGAACTCCTTGTCTGACCAGCAACTCTCATCTTTCATTATATCCTGAGGCCAATTCAGGTTAAAATCCACAGCAGCGTTGGAGGACATCACAACAAGTTTGTGAACCTTTGCAGCGGAGCATATCTTCAGTACATTTAAGGTACCTTTCAAAGCAGTATCAAGTACTTCTGACTGCATTGATGCGTTCAGAACGTGGTGAGTACAGAGCACAAGTATTCTGTAAACCACAAAACTTTCAGCAAGATTCACAGTGCGAACAAACAATAAACACAAGAAACTTGCTCAGGATGAAGGGATACAACATCAAGACCAAAAAAACTTGCTTTCACCTTTACTTGGAGTGAAATTTTATTGTCAGGTGTTGGCAGTACTTAGGCATCAGAATTCACATGGGATACAAAGTTGAGGAAGTGACATGTCAACAGCATGATAGATAAAGGGTAAAGAGAATTATAACAAGCTTTCTTCATGGAAATATTTACAATTGCGACAAGGAAGATCTGGAAACAACAGAATGGTCACATTCTTCTTCTTTTTTTGGTTGGGGGGGTTCACTTCTTTTGGGACAAAAAAGGACTCGGAAATGAACTTCTTCTACAAGCTCAGATTCAGAAAGACAGTCAGTCTAGCTTTAGGTGGCTACAGTTCTGAAGAATAAGCCTCTTAGTTCCACTTGTTCTTTTTCTCCTTGTTTTCCTATGCACAGCATTTTTGTTTTTCTTCCTAGACTGGTCTACCTAGCTGTTTTCCTTCCCCTCAAAGAAAAAAGAAAATATTGTGCTAATATTCTCCAGGTGCTAGTGTTAAAAGCATGCGTCACAAAACAGCTTGGTTTTGCAAGAATGAATGACTTCCAAGGATGAAATCCACTTACACACTTCCTTCAATTCTTCAACAGTTAGAGCATACTGTATGTGGGCACAAAGGACAAAACATTGGGCAGGCTGGAAATGCAATAATTGAGAAGTGATATTATCTTACTAGAAAAAAACACACTGATCCAAATGCCAATTCATAATACTATCAATACAAGCTTAATTTCTGTACTCCATAAATCTGTGTAGATACAGTACTACATAATCTGATGATAAGCATTGGTGTCAAGCAAACAAGGACTTGCCTCAGGATCAACAACCTTATCTTCAGGCACCGGAGTGGCGAGATGGAAGATCCCCTCACATCCCTCAACTGCAGGTGTTAGCGTGTAGTAGTCTAGCACGTCGGCCTTGAACAGATGCAGATTCTCTGGGGCCTTCTCCAGCTCCTTCAAATGGGCATTCTTTGGATCACCTGAAAGAGCATCCGCAGTTAATTAGCAGAGTCTGGCTCCTAGCACCACCAATGAGGCATTTGGATATCACACGCTTCTCAGTACCAAATCCAATTATTCTCTACGTTATCAGATAAATAACAAATGCGATTGCAAAGAACGTCTTTGCACAGGAATCCAAATCAACTGCAAGGTAAGTAGCAGTTTTGTCAGACTGTCAGTGGAATAGACAGGTTAGCGTACTTGGGTCGCGGAGGGTGGCGTGGACGGCGTAGCCGCGGGAGAGGAGCAGCTTGACGAGCCAGGAGGCGATGAACCCGCCGCCTCCGGTCACGCACACAAGCCGCTGCGGCGCCATTCCTCTCCCCCCTCCACTGCTCTACCACCGCTCACCGATTTCAGAGCGAGAACCTCGCAACTTGACATCGCCGGGATTGTATATGACTGCTGCAGTTAACTAAGCTCGAATCGGCAGATCGATGGGGCCTCGAACGCACAGATCGATTAAACAACACGCCGAATAAATCAATTTGGCCCATCAAGACAAGTGCAGAAGGGAACAAAATCACGTGGAGCAGACTCAGCAGAGGAGCACCCAGCAGAGTCGCGGTCACCAACCTCTGCAGCCATGAGGCATCCGTTATCGGCGATTCATGAACTCCCGGGTAGCGATTGACGTCTCCGTCGGACACTCCCGCAGCGCGGCCGCCGATAGGCGCCGCCGCAGCGGGATGGCATGCCTGGTAGGAAATCCACCAGGACCGCAGGAGACGTTCTCAGTTTCTCACGTTCATGCCGCAGGAAAAAGAAACGGTAGCGCTGTATTGGGCTTAGTTGGGCCTGGTGGGTTCATAGGAGCCAATAGTTGGGTTCACACACGATCTATCGGCCCAACAGAGCCCAGGCCATGAATATTTCCTGCCCCCATGTACGACTGGGAGTTTTTTTCTTCTACTATAAGTAGAACACATGTGCCTTTCAAAAAAAAAGTAGATGCAAACACTCGTAAACACTAAAAAAAAAATATGAACATCCATGTCAAATTGAGAACTTAAACCCGAGTAGACAGATTCCACCGTAAGAAACCCAACCAGCTGAGATATGCTCAGTTCGCAGAACATGTAGACATTTATATACATGCATACGTAGTCGTCTAACTAGATTGCACCGATAGATCTTGGGATTAACAAAGTCGCTATAAATGTCTTGCTATTGAGGTAACCTACTACCAAAAGAATAGTGTCGTTAAAATTTTTAATAAATCCGAAAAAGTACAAGTACCCAAGTTAAGATTGCATTTTGCAATGAGAAACTTTTCAGATTCTTAGTAGAACCATTAGAGCATGTTTTGCACAGCTCAGCTTCACTATTAAAGCTGTTTTTTTAAAACAAACTCATGAACAACTTTCTAGGTGAAGCTGAGCTGTTTTGGGAAAACGGTTTGGTAAAACACCTTCACCAACAAGTTCATGCATGGATGAGGGAGAGAAATGAGGGAGAGAGCTGTGATAAGCTACTTTTTTTAGTTTCATCCCAACTCATGTCTTTGTGAGTGGGGGAGAAAAATAACTTTATAAGTGAAGCTGTTTTAGAATTGAGTGTTTGGCAACTAAAACAGCTCACAACAGCTCATGAAGCTGTTGTGAGTTGTGCCAAACATGCCCTTAGAATTGTCGCCAAACGCCACAAAGAGAAAAATGTTTCAAAGAGTTTAGAATCGACCCTCATTTTCGTACTAGTCTAGAGAAACAACTAAAACCTAGCTTCTTCTAATTCTACTTTTTAAGAATACAGCGAGTTAGGCAAATGGTTTCACAAAATGATTCTGATTCAGCAGAGAAATGTTTATGGAGAGGATCTAGATCTAAAGTATTTTTAGAAAATCTGAATATCTACCCACGCCCTATTTATGTCAGGTTCCACAGTAAGAAATGAGATAGATCATGGAATAAATCTACAAAAATACACCCACTCTAAGTATAGGTTCTACTAATGAGTACTAAAATGAACCTAACTAATTGAGTTTCATATGCTAGAATAGTTATACCCATCGAAAATTAGTCCCCCACCAAAGTTATTAGGAAAAAAATTATTTGGGACAATCATATCGTTACCTCGTCGATTATAGCGGCTCAGAGCAACTCCAACAGAGTTGGTAAAAATAGAGAGCTAAACTCATGATTTAGCCAACCTCTAAAATAGAAACCCCAGCCAAAAAACTGAAAACTCCAACAACCTTTTTAATAAGGTGAGGCGAATGGCTAGCGGCACATGCAAGCTATATCTAGCATGTGATAATTTCGAGATACATGACTTGCTATTTTAGAAAGTAAAATATAATAGCCGTTGGACTCTCTTTTTTTTGAAATAATCAAACAGTTGAAGTCGCGTAACATTGCCTCCGCAAGACTATATATATACGACATCGAGTTACATGTATTATGCTGGCTGCCCGGCCTGCCCAACCAGACAACCAACGAGACGAACGCATGGCTATACGAGTCAGCTCGTGTTTATCCTCCGACGAGATTACACGTCAGATACAGTTAGACACCCCAGCCCCCACAATAGTTATAATCGAGTTGATGATGGCTTGATCCATCGATGCGCATGTCCGCATGTCCAGCAAGCAAGATACGGTAACATTATTATTGTTGCATTCTTCTGCGCGCTAATATGCCTGCCGAACTACTTTACTGTTACTAGACAACAACGTATATTTTGGCTTGATCGCACACCGTCACCGAACGCATGCAGCAGGAACAGTGTATCTTGCGGCTTGTGCGTGCAGGACGGACGAAGCGCTGTCTTTTATTTTGCCCTTGAGTCCTTTTTTTTTAAATTATACAGAACAACGTAGACGCTCACAACACGTATACACATTCACCTCTGTAAACATGCGTACGTAAACTTTACCTCTATGGGCGCCTTGGGAGCACTGAGCCAGCATTCACCCTTTGGATTGCATGAGCACAAAGGTACGTGTCTCTCTCTTGATCTCTACGGCGTAGTTGTCTAACTGCACTGTATGGATAGATCTTGAGATTAACAAAGTCACTATAAATATCTTGCTATTGACAAACAGGTAACCTACTATCAAAAGAATAGTGTCGTTAAATTTTTTAATAAATCCAAAAAAGTACAAGTACCAAAGTTAAGATTGTGTTTTGCAACCAGAAACTGTTTAGATTCTTAGTAGAATCATTAGGGCCTATTTGACACAGCTCAGCTTCACTAGTAAAGCTATTTTTTTAAAACAGTTTCATGAGCAACTTTTTAGGTGAAGCTGAGCTGTTTTAGAAAAACTGTTTGGCAAAATAACTTCACCAACAAGTTTATGCATGGATGGGAGAGAGAAACGAGAGAGAGAGCTGGGATAAGCTACTTTTTTTTAGCTTCATCCCAACTCATGTCTTTATGTGTGAGGGAGATAAAGGCCCCGTTCGGATGGTATAGTTCTGGAGAAATTTGGATGGTTTAAAGGAATTCTGGAGTAATCTGTTCCGGATGAAAAAAGAAGCGGATCAAGCCGGGTTTAAGGGCACGCGAACGGGGCCAAACAGCCTTATGAGTGAAGCTGTTTTAGAAATAAGTGTTTGACAAATAAAACAGCTCATAACAACTCATGAAGCTGTTGTGAGCTGTGCCAAACAGTCCCTTAGAATTGTCGCCAAACGGCACAAAGAGAAAAAAATGTTTCAAAGAGTTTAGAATCGACTCTCATTTTCGTACTAGTATAGAGAAACAACCAAAACCTAGTTTCTCCTAATTCTACTTTTTAAGAATATAGCGAGCTAGGCAAATGGTTTCACAAAGTGATTCTGATTCAGCAGAAAAACATTTATGGAGAGGATCTAGATCTAAAATATTTTTAGAAAATCTGAATATCTACCCACGCCCTATATATATCAGGTTCCACAATAAGAAGCGAGATAAATCATGGAATAAATCTAAAAAATACACCGACTCTAAGTATAGGTTCTACTAATAAGTATTAAAATGAAATGAACCTAACTAATGAGTTTCATACGCTAGAATAGTTATACCCATCGAAAATTAGTCCCCCGCCAAAGTTATTAGGAAAGAAAAATTATTTGGGACGATCATATCGTTACCTCGTCGATTATAGCGGCTCAGAGCAACTCCAACAAAGTTGATAAAAATAGAGAGCTAAACTCATGATTAGCCAACCTCTAAAATAGAAACCCCAGCCAAAAAATAGAAAACTCCAACAGTCTTTTCAATAGGGTGAGGCGAATGGCTAACGGCACATGCAGGCTATATCTAGCATGTGATAGTTTCGGGATACATGACTTGCTATTTTAGAAAGTAAGATACAATAGCTGTTGGATTTTCTCTTTTTTCTAAAATAATTAAATATAGATTACACGCATGGATGGCTCTTCAGTTGAAGTGGCGTAACATTGCCTCCGCAAGACTATATATATATACGACATCGAGTTACATGTATTATGCTGGCTGCCCGGCCTGCCCAACCAGGCAACCAACGAGACGAACGCATGGCTATACGAGTCAGCTCGTGTTTATCCTCCGACGAGATTGCACGTCAGATACAGTTAGACACCCCGGCCCCCACAATAGTTATAATCGAGTTGATGATGGCTTGATCCATCGATGCGCATGTCCGCATGTCCAGCAAGCAAGATACGGTAACATTATTATTGTTGCATGCTTCTGCGCGCTAATATGCCTGCCGAACTGCTTTACTGTTACTAGACAACAACGTATATTTTGGCTTGATCGCACACCGTCACCGAACGCATGCAGCAGGAACAGCGTATCTCGCGGCTTGTGCGTGCAGGACGGACGAAGCGCTGTCTTTTGTGCGGGGTGTTTTGATCCGACGACTAAAATTTAGAAGTTATCATATGAAGATATTGTATGGGATATTTAGATACTAATAAAAAAATAAATTACATAATCCGTCAGTACTTCACGAGACGGATTTATTAAGCCTAATTAAGCTGTCATTAGCATATGATTACTGTAGCACTACATTGTCAAATCATTGACTAATTAGGTTTAAAAGATTCGTCTCGCAAATTAGTCGCAAACTGTGCAATTAGTTTCATAATTAGTCTATATTTAATATTTAATGCATGTGTCCAAATATCCGATGGGACAACGACTAAAGTTTAGGAGGAGGAACCAAACACCCCTTATACGGAACAACATAGACGCTCACAATACGTACGCAAACTCACCTCTATAAACTCGCTTACGCAAACTTTACCTCTATCAGCGCCTTGGGAGCACTGAGCCGGCATTCACCCTTTGGATTGCATGGGCACGAAGGTACGTGTCTCTCTCTTGATCTCTACGGCGTGTTTGTTGGGCTTATATGGGTCGGCAATGAAGGGTTCTTTGGATTGGATGTCTATATGTTGACTTAGGCAGGGCTCAGCTCATGCAGGATTATATACGGTGGCATAATTTTGTAGAAACTTGATTAAAATCCGTTTCTCACGGACGTGGCTCGCGTAATGCAGATTATTGGCTGTTTTTTTATGTATGTGTTATCTCTAGATCAGGTCAAAAATCCATGCAATCAATCAACAGTCCGATGCAACATGCCGAAGAGAACAAGCTAGATATTGTGGCCGCTGTTAGTGGAAGGAGATGGAGAAAGAAGCAATTTTGGCGTGGGAAGATTGGCGCTGTCGTTGATTCCACCTTTCCCGTCGCACCGAATCGAGAGAGGCGGCGGCGTCGACCGAATCGAGAGAGGAGGCGTCGAATGAGAGCTTCTCGTACAATCCTGCTTCAGCCGGCGATTTCACTTTGGAAATTGGAACACACATCCATGCCATCGCCTCGCGAGACAACAACTCTTCTCTGCTAGTGGTATATGGAGGGGTTTTTTCTGTAGTAAAGTTAACGCTACGAATAAGCTGGCTCCTCAAACCAAAACTCCAAACATATGAACGTGCCCTTAGTTGTTGTTTACTAACTTAGCTTGTTCTAATAAAAATACGAGAATTAATTATATACTTTTACAGGAATCTGGCCACCAACGACTCCCGCTATACGGATCGCGTGCGTCGCCGGATGTACGTGCGCGCACGGCGTGTTGGGGCCGCTGGTGAAGTGAGGGCCAGCGCCGCCACTCCGGCGGTGTATATAGGAGCAAGCTTGGGACTGAGTGTGGCACGCAAAGTTTGAGCAAAAACGAAAGGCAAAACGTGATATCATGTGGAGGACCGTGCTGATCGAGCAGGTAGCTAGAAGCCCTTTAACTCCTAACAGCTAACAGGTAGTACGTCACTAGCTAGCCGACGGAAGAGCTCGGCATGGAGGCATGCACGCAGGGTAGTGGTAGCGGTACGTTCGCTTCCCGCCGTCCCGGCGATTACGTACTGCCCGCGTGTGTCCGGTCCGCGACCGCGTTAAATTTGCACGTCCCACTTCGGTTCGGGCGCGCGCAGGTGCCCGTCGTCGCCCCAACCGCCGCCCGCCGTCGTCGCTTCGACCGCATTCAGTGGCGCGTGGCAGCCATCCTTCGCCTCGACGACGCCATTCCGTCACTGTTTGTTTCCATCGTGCGCGTCCCTCTCGCTCCGAAGGCGACAATGGCGCGTGGCAGCCATCCTTCGCCTCGACGACGCCATTCCGTCACTGTTTGTTTCCATCGTGCGCGTCCCTCTCGCTCCGAAGGCGACAAGACGTACGGTCGTCATCATATTATGGGATTCGATCGTCGCACATGCGCGCGTGCATGCATGGCAACCGTACCGATCGAGGCCCCGCCGCGAGAGGCGGTGTGCCTGCCACGACACCACGGTGCCGACCTATTAACGATCAGTTGAGTGACCGTACGTTACAACGGGACAACACTTATATAGGGTGATAGTCGATCAATTTGGAACTTTCAATCATATGATACTAAGATAATTTGGAACTTTCAACTAACAAAGTAATATATGTAAAAAAACTGGTTAAATTAACAGTTGCCAACTTCATAACTATTTCGAAATTTCTTCTTGCCACGCTGTTCAAGCTTCCAAGCATTCGTTGGAATCAGTCTTCAAATGGGTCAAATGCTGCTCTTGCTTCTCATTTATATTTATATATATAAAAAGACCATAGGTTGTCACGCTACCAACCCAGTCAGATATGTGGTAGTACCAAACATTATTGTTTGTCCTCAATATCACAAGGAGACAAGGAGTATCATATTTGTTGCTTATCACAAGGAGACAAGGAGTATCATATTTGTTGCTTAATAGTTGTATGCTCGTACGTTGCCATGGTATTTGAACACAATAAGAGAAGAGACAACAACATAGTCTTTCAGTCCCAAGTAAGTTGGGGTAGACTAGAGTTGAAACCCACCAAGAGCCCCAATTCAAACATATATCTCTAGGCATATCCCAAGCTTTCAAATATCTTTTTATTGCCTCCTCCCATGTCAATTTCGGTCTTCTTCTACCTCTCCTCATATTATTAGCTTGGCTTAGGACTCCACAATGCACTGGTGCCTCTGGAGGTCTCATTTGGACATGGCCAAACCACCTCAACTGATGTTGGACAAGCTTTTCTTCAATTGGTGCTACGTACCTCTAGGCGATCACGTATATCATCGTTCCGAACTCAGTCCATTCTTGTGTGACCATAAATCCATCGCAACATGATGTTTTAAGATCAGACATACTATAATTTACCTGATCTTAGCATCATTGCCGGTTTGAGCTATATGAAGATAAATAAGCATCAATTGTATATAGCAACGTGCAAACAAAGCTTGTCTGGTTCATGTATTTGTCATCAAACCAAACACCTTTGGATTACAGTGCTGAACAGCGGTGGCACGCGTCTCATCTTGAGCAACAATAACAGCAGTTCCAATGTCATACAGTGTTCCTGAATAAAATACCAGGCCTAGGCAGATTACCTATAAAAGAGCCAGACCATGTAAAACAGCAGACACTAAACTCAGTTTTTAACTGAATCTGAATCGGTTACATGTTACATGGTTTGCAGATAATTTAACAGAGTCATCCACACTTTATTGTAATGCTCGCATGATTAAGATGAATTACAGGATTTCCTGAGAAGGTTTCTCACCTCTGCATCTCGCTACTCAATCCAATGTTGTGCTTTGCAATGCACATAGATTCCATGACACATCTAAGAGCTAGCCCTTTCTGCTCTACTCTTTGGTCTTCATTACCTGTAGAAAAGAACTAAGATTAAGAACCAGGGACAGATTAAACAGAGCACTTTCGCAAAGATGGAAAAGGGCCAGAAACTAATTATATGACTTACTGACCTAATAATTAACTAATACCAATTACAGTGTATAATGAAGAAGATTGTTGATGGCCATGCTCATCTGGTTCATGTATTTGTCCATGCTGCCAGCTTCTGGCAATAAAAAAATTCATGTAGGGGTGCTTGCTCGTCATTTTTTTAAGAAGTGGGTTATGTTTTGGCTTGATAATCTTGTCTTAGCAAGGATTCCGGGTATTCAAGTCAGATTTACTTCAAGAAACTACAGTGTCCTAAATATGCAATTTTGTCGCCAGTTTCATAAAAAAAACATCATTGACAGCATATAAGCTACTGGAGGAATGAAAAGAAAAATACCTTCATGAGATTGGGGGTATAGCCTGCAATTCTGAGTTCACATCTCCCTTTTAAAGCTGCCAACAAGTCCTTCATCGTATGTTCCCTTCCAGGTTTCCAAGCATAGATAATAGGCTCGGTTCTACCTAGAAAAAGGCTAACCTCATGTCGCCGCATCCATCGCAGTAGTAGGCCCCTCCCTCTCCGCACGCCCAGGAGGCCCTCCTGGTTGAGCCCAGCACATCTAGTTAATCAGTATGAATCCCTCTATATATAATTAATTAACAGATGAAACTGAAATTTGTTGGAGCCCTCCCCAAAATAATTTGCAGGGTCCCCAAACCTCTTAATCAAATAGTACATGCTGAACCTCAGATCAAATATATCGCGGCGCCCCGAATCGTGATACTGCAACTGCCATGCCCTTAGCCCCATACCGGTACCGTGTACTCCTGCTTCAACGTGCTCTAGCAAGACTAATAATAATATACACCCGATTGTTGGCTGTAAGGATCTTTGCAGCTTCTCTCTCAGTCTACCTGTATAGTAGTTAACTCGTCACTAGTAATATATGGTCCACACTTATCTCTCTTAAAGTTTCTTGGTTCTTACCTCTTTTAAAGTTTCTTGGTTCTTATGTCTCGGCCGGTTATAAGCCTACAATCCGTTTCTCTTCTCTATCCTCTCCTCCTTTTCTCTTCCACCTCAGCACTCGCCTGCTTAAAGAAAAGCCTATTATTATACTTACTCTCAGTAGTGCAAGGCGCGTCTAAAGTCAGCAGCGAGTGAACTGTGGTCTGCAGGCCAAATGAATGTTGTAGGTTTGGGTCAGACGATATGCTACATGATGGCAGATAGGGATGACAATAGACAGGATTGATCTATTGGTGAGTTGATCTAGTCCATAAAAATAAGGTTGTTATATGCCACAGAAACCGACCTTAATAAAGTTTAAAATAGACCGATAGAATTGAAACCTACTGACCCAATTAATACCTTGGATCAATCCAATCAGCATATATATAACAATCTTGCTTTTAATTTAGCATTATTCTTTATTTTTTCTAATGAGTACAGTTCATATTTTGGATGTGAAAATAGACAAAATTAAAATCATGATTCACCTGCAAACTTATTTAATTTAATGCATTGCTAATAACTTTAACGTGCTATCACAATACTTTTCCATCTTATATATCATCTTTTTCTAAAAGTGTTGATAATATTCATAAGCTATCATAACAGAAAATTATTAGGCCATGCATACTACCCATTAGACTAGAAAACTATATAACCTTTAGTTGAAATTGATCAACCTATGCATGCATGGTTTCAAAAATTGGCCTTTTAACCCATGAAACCGGGTCAAGGCCGGGCAGGGCCGGGTGACCCATTCTCATCCCTAACCGGAATGGCAGAGCCGATCTGCAGGATGGGTTGGGGTAGCTCAGACTTGCTTGACAAGAGCAATTAACTGAAGACGGCGATAGTCAAATGCTTGTTTCCGTTTTCCCCGTTTCCGCGAGCGATGGTCAAACATAATACTCCGTATTAAGTAGTAATCGGGAGACATATATGCTCCGCCACTATTCGACTCGTGATCAGTCTACATGTTAATATATTGTACATATATGTACTGTATACGTACGTCGTAATAGCAGTCACCACGTTGCTCCGAGGCACCAGCAAATTGCAAGGAGATCGAGTCGTACAGGGCACAGCCACTGGCCGCCGCCGGCTAAAATGCTAAATAGATAGGGATCGGCAAACGAGTTTACACTTAGTAATTTGCACTCCTCGTCGGCCGTACACCGTACTAGCCTACTAGTACAGGAACACAATGTATTCTCATGTATATATCGGGAGAGAGAAAAAAACGGCTACAACAAAAGGAGTATATGACGACGACCGTCGACGATTCAATCAATTGGGACTGGAAACTACAGTTTGGTGAACGAAGGCTGACCCCTTTTATGGCGCTGTTGCTCGTGTACCGACTTGCGACGACCCGTTTTATGGCGGTGTGGACGTGGACACGGTACGAAAAACTTTTGAGACTTTTCCCTGTGTGCCATTATAAAAGATCCTAATCTCCTCTGTGCCTCTGGAAAAATTCAGCGGTCTTCAGCGCCACTACTTCAACTTTTTCGGGTTCTCCATGCCACTTCCGTCAGTTCAGGCTCTAACGCCGTTAAAGTGCAGGTGTGAAAAGACAAAAATGCCCTTAAGTTCAAATATGTTATTAATTTTTTTTAGCACCTTAACGACTTCAAATGAAAAAACTCAAAATTAGAAAGTTGTAGATCTCGTCGAGATCTATAATTTTCATATAAAAATTATTTTCATTTAATTCTGCAAAAAAAATATGATTTGATATGATTAATATATCTTAGAAAAATCATCATATTTTTTTTGCGGAATTAAATGAAAATAATTTTTATATGAAAATTATAGATCTCAACGAGATCTACAACTTTCTAGTTTTGAGTTTTTTCATTTGAAGTCGTTAAGATGCTCAAAAAAAATTAATAACATATTTGAACTTAAGGGCATTTTCGTCTTTTCACACCCGTAGTTTGACGGCGTTAGAGCCTGAACTGACAGAAGTGGCATGGAGGACCCGAAAAAGTTGAAGTAGTGGCGCTGAAGACCGCTGAATTTTTCCAGGGGCACACAGGGGATTACGATCTTTTATAATGGCACACAGGGAAAAGTCTCAAAACTTTTCTGTGGAGGACGCGTGGCTTATTACTATGGAATCAATTTTCTTTTATGGCGGTGTGGACGTGGACACAGTACGAAAACTTTTCTGTGGAGGACGCGTGGCCTCGTTACTATGGAATCAAATTTCAGTCGCGGTCAAGTCCAAATCAATTTTTAGAGAAGATTTCTCCTACTACTCCTTATCAGTATCTATAAAAATCAATTACTCTCGTTGTCGGGTATCAGGATCAGAGATACCCGATAGAAGAAAACTGATGGCCACGAACGCTAACTCCCTCGGATGATCAATAGCGTATCTTGGTCTCGCCCGACCCCGAGGGTACAGGCTCCGTCTCGTCCGACCTTGAGGGCGCGGGATCCGGGTCACCCGACCCCGAGGGCGTGGGCTACGTCACGCCCGACCCCAAGGACGCGGGCTCCGTCTCGCCTGACCCCGAGGGCGTGGGCTACGACGCGCCCGACCCCGAGGACGCGGGTTTCGTTCCGTCAGGTCCTTCGGGCGCGGGGCTCCGTCTCGCCCGACCTCAAGGTTGTAAACCCCGTGCCATCCGACCCTGAGGACGCGGGCTCCGTCTTGCCCGATCCCTCAGGCAGAGACTTCGCTTCGCCAGACCCCTCAAAGGGAGATTCCGCCTCGCCCGACGGGGCCCGTACCGCCGCCAACCACTACGGGTCTTAGAGTACGGACCCTGGGTCAAACTCCTGACACCGGAAAGGGAGTAGGCGCGTCCTGAGGTGACCCACGGCCATGACGGGCCATACCTAAGGACACACGTCGCCAATAGCGTCGGGCGTGCTGGCACTGTGCTACCTAATCCTAGTACGGCCTCCGACGGGGGTGTCCGTTAGCCATGCCACCCGCCGCACGGGATGGAGCGCCACGACCAGCTGACGACATCAGCGTACAGCGCCAGTGATGAACAGAGTAACGACATGGAGCCATCTCTATTGTGATCTACAGGGTCGACGGGACCCGCATGAAGGAAAGGAAGGGTGCTACGACCACAGAGGCCTTCTGTTCTCCTCGCTTATCTCTCTCTCTCTCCCTCTCTCTCTCTCGTGTAACCTGTATCTTCCCCTTCGTCTATAAAGGGGAAGCAGGACGCCCCCAGAAGGGCACGCTTCCAAGGCACGACGTCTCTAAGACACTCAGATGCCTACATCCCTGCACACAATAATAATGTGGCAAAACCGTCCGAAATAGCACGCTTCCGGAGAAGCTCGTCTTCCACTAGACACTAAGCACTCCGAAAGCAAGCTACATCGGACAGTCCCGTCGAGCACACCCCAAGAGAGAACTCAAACAATCCACGTTTTTTCTCCAAGATCCAATAATGAGAACGAGTTTACAATACTTAGTCCATTTTATACATCAAGAGTTCTCAGAAATACATTATTACAATACCAAGTTCAGAGTGCGGAATTTAAACAGCGGAATTGAAATAAACTTCTAACAATAAGATACAAGGATCCGTCTGTGCCCACCAGAAGAATCCTCCACTCAACAGCTACTCCTCAAGCTGCACCTGCAACAGGGGTAAATAAACCCTTAGTACACAAAGTACTCGCAAGACTTACCCGACTAGTGGGAATACTTCCCTACTCCAAAGGATATGATAAGCTTTATGGTTTGCTTGGTTTCCTTTTTACGAAAAGCCTTACTAGTAGTGAATCCTTATGGATGTTCTTATTAGCAGTCATGATTAGTTCATTTATCTAGCCATTCTATATAAGCACTTGTTCTACTTTCAAGCAAGAGTTGAGCAATCAGATTCATTTCACCATCTTTCATCTTCCCGTTCTTACTACGGTGCTAGATCATTGATGAGTCATACTGTATTACATGGTGATTCGCGAATTAATGTAGCCCAGCTGGGTACCCTAAAACGCACGCCCCGTTTGTACCACAGGCACAAGCAGGACCAACCCACTACTCTCCTGTCAAGGGGTCCAGATCCTCGTCCAAACTTGGAATCCAAGCCCCCACTCCTGAGTCCCGGACTTAGTGTGATGCTTAGACCTCCACCATCCCCGCCTCCAATCAGTCGGTCTGGAAAGAGCCGAAACCCATGATAAGAGAGCAACAAGCCTTCCCTGCTCCAATAAACAAGTATGTGCTCAGGATAATAAGTCTGTGACCTGACTAGAATCCAATGCAACGGTCGGTCCTTAACCGACAAGGACAGGGAAAACAGTGTAACCAAGCTATGCCCCGTTGGCCATGGAACACAACCTCTTACACTCACCAATACCCGTACCATATCCCTACCTGGTCTCTATTTTCTTTCACCATTTTATCATGAGAGTGATAATAATAATCACCTATTGTGAGTAACGGCAGGTTACTCACGTTACCGATAGCCTAAGCATAGCAGCTACTCGGCCTATGCTAGTAGGACTCCTGGGTAGGTATATATATACATGTAGTTTCAATATAAATCCTGTAACGTAAATGCACACCACATATATATATCCAGTGATCATTCAAAATAAGGGTTATGCACCGAGGCTTGCCTTGGACAGGCGCGGTGTCAGCTCAGTTAGTCAGTGGCGGCTCTGGGACCTCCTCCTGCATAAGGATCTCCTCCTCGTACTCTTCGATCACCTCCTCGAACTCGTGGTCTCCGATGGTCACGATCTCCGCCGACTCGTTCTCTACACATATAAGCACTCGTGGTCTCAAATGATTTAATAGCTCCTAAGGTCAACACATATAAGCATGAACTAAATACACCAACAGATAGAGCATAATTTTAGAAACCTAACAAAATTAGTTTCACAATTTTTGAATACCTACATGATTTTATATGATTTACCAAAGTTTAGCTCAGAAATACAAATGAAAAGCTATTTCTATTCTTCACGAAAAAGCTAAACTGATTTTGGCCCACTCGGCCCACGCGACTCAACGCACGTGCGCGCGAGCGCGCGACGGCCCACAGGCGTGGCGCGGCCCACGCGCAGAGGCGGCCCACGGCGAGGAGGCCCGCGCGCACTGTCACTCTTGCAAAAATACCCCTGGACTATGAGTAAAATAACCTGCAGTCCATGTTACTATTTCTACAGACAGCGACTTTGCAATGAAACCCTCGGATCTTTCTCCTCTTTACAATGGCAAGGCCCTCGGCCACCCCTGCGCGCGCCGGCGCGGCAAGCACAGTAATGGACGGTCACGCTGGCCAACTAAGGCACGCAGCGGCCCCGCTAGCGGGCCGACCTGCATCTACGGTCCTAGCGCCTACACTAGATGAAGTTACGAGAGCAGCGGAGCTTGCGGGAGCGGCGGCCATGGCGAGCGGCCGCGTGCAATAGTGGCGCGGCTATACCAGCCATCCTAGACCACCGTGTAGCTATTTGCTAGCGCGTGAGCAACCCCAGCTTACCCCGATCACGGCTGTGGTGATGGTTGAGGGAACGGTCAGCTGATAAGGGCTGGCCACGCGTGACCGGAGGGGCGCGACGACGCTCCGAGATGGCACAGCCGTGTCAGCAGCTACGGCAAGGCGGTAGAGGTGCAAGCGAGGCGCGTAGGGTGAAGTGGAGGTGGAGGCGAAGCTCGTGAGGTAGGTGGATTGGCGTGGAGTGGTGCGGTGGGTGACTGTAGGGTAGAGATGGTGGACTAGAATGGGGTGAATAGTCCTTTCTAAATTTAATCGCGCTGGCTAACCAAAACAAATGCGGAATTAAAACAATCGGTCTAGCCAAGACTACACCCCTCTATCGAAGTTCACAAGCACCTTATATAGATCCTAATTAGGCAACAAAGGTGTCGGATTAGCTAGAGCTCACCTAACCAATTCTAGAAGCAATGTCACACAAACCTATGCCACTAGAAGCAATGTCACACAAACCTATACTAATTTATGATAATGTTAATACATATTTATGATTGTTGGGTTACTATAACACATGGGGAATATTTACCATAACATTATAGTAAACCACTTAGCAAGAATTTACTATAATCTTGTAAATTAATATAGTAATTATCGTAACTCAAGGTGGCAACCTCCAAGAGTAACAAGCACCACCAGCTTACAAGACGACCACCTAGTGCCACTCGATTCAATCGCACTAGTATCGCTCACTCACTCAATCAGATGAACACTATCAAGCTCAAGTGAGTTAGAGGGCCCCAAGCACTACCACATAAGCCACCAAGTCTCTAGAGTGCTCAGCTCTCGGCCAAAGGCCGACCAACACTTTTATTTATAGCCCCCTAGGCTAAAATAGCCGTTACCCCTTCACTGGGTAGATTTCGGGACGACCGGACACGTAGGTCCTGTGCACCGGACGTGTTCGGTCGCTGCATCCGATCACTGCTTGACCGCCATGTGTCCCATTCAAACGAAGTAGCCGTTGCCGCCCAAACAACCCTCTCTGACACGCACTCACGTGACGCATCGATTGCAGTGCAGCGAAGTGATCAGAAGCAGGAGGGGCGGCGTTCGGTCGAGTCCAGAGAGCTCCCAGAGCCGCTCAACCGCTACCGGACGCGTTCGGTGTGGCCAATCGGACGGACCCCTGCGTTCGGTCCTCTCTGGACCAACATCCACGCCCCACGTCACCAGGACGTAATGCTAAACAGTGATTACTCAGCGCCCGGTCACTGCTACGAGCCAGAGTCCGGTCACCTCGGTAACTCTGCCCGCGCCTCGTCAGAATACCAGACGCGTCCGATTTCACGTCGGGAATACTGCCGCCTGGGTCAGACACCGGACACGTCCAGTCCTCATGTCGAACGCGTTCGGTCACCCCGTGACCAACGCATTCAACTCCTTTTCTTCACCAACTTCTTCTCCTTTGCAAATGTGCCAACACCACCAAGTGTACAACACCTTGTGCACGTGTGTTAGCTTTTCACAAACATTTTCCAAGGAGTTAACCACTCAACTTGCCGCGCAACTCGATCCTAGCAATGATGCAAAGTTAGATCACTCGAGTGGCACTAGATGACCGATATGCAAACAAGTTTGCCTCTCTTGATAATACGGCCATCTATCCTAAACTCGGTCAAGCACTTCTCTACACAACCTATGACCGGTGAAATGAAATGCCCTAGGTTATACCTTTGCCTTGCGCATTCCATTCCAACTCCTCCATTGTTGATGCAACACATGCACCAACTAATCACCAAATAATATGATCCACTTCATATCATCACGTGATCGTATTGGCTCATCGATCTTGACCTCACTTGCTTTTCACCATTGCCTTCGTCCATCGGCGCCAAGTCTTGCTCAAGCTTTACCACCAAATGGTCCATTGCTCCAAAGCCTCCAACTTGCCTTTCACGCTTGCAACTGGTTCATCAAGCCAAGTCTTGTCTTGATCTTCTCCACCTTGGTCACATGACTCAATGTCATGTCTCATATGCAATGAGCTCCTTCATCACATGTGTGAGCCTTGCAACATATCCAAGCCATCTTCACCATCATGGCATATGTTGCTCACACACATATATTTGTGGACTAATCACCTGTGTATCTCACATAAACACATATTAGTCCACCTAGGTTGTCACTCAATTACCAAAACCAAACAAGGACCTTTCAGTGACTGCCCTCGTCCACGGCCGAGTCCGGCCTTAATGGCACGGCAGAGGGAAAACTCCAAAATTAGAGCTTGGCGTGACACGAGTTAAGGCGGGGTAAGGTCAAGCGGCTAGACGACTCACAGGCAGAGCTAGAGAGGCAGTGAATCAACATAAGGTGACCTGTATCTGCCAAATTTAAGAAAGTGGCTTTGCCGGTAATGAGGGGGAAGAGGTAGGTCCGGCTCGGTCCATCCTCGCCTTGGCGGGGTGCAGTCGACGCTACCAGGGCGACACGTGCACAGGAGCCAAAGCCAAAATGTGTGCATGTAGGCGGTGGGGTAGCGTGGCATGCACGGCCACAACACCATTAATGGCAAGGCGACGGCGTGAGACAGCAAGGGGCAAACCCACATGCTCAGAGATGCGACGGGCAACAGCGTCACGATGTGAGACAGCGAGGGCAGCAGCAGCAGCATAGCGCGGTGACGTGATGACAGCGGCAGCGGCTGCGCTGCATCATAGCACGGAGGGCAGCAGCAGCGTGGCCGCGGCGGCATCAAGAGCGGCAACGCGAGGCGGGGCAATGGGAACGGGATGGGGTTAGTGACCCGCTACGACCGGCCTCAGCCAAGTCAAGGCGGCTCGACTGACCCAACGCGACGGCACGGCGCACGAGACGTGAGGCAGCAGTGGCGCGACGCGACGGCAGCGCAGCGTGGGATGGTGTAGGCGACAGCAGCAGCGGCTCCACGCGGCGGGCCAGCAACAGCCGAGCCCTGGTCAGGCCAGAGGCGGCCACGGCCGGCCGCACGTGGCAACGTGCGCACACGCGACCATGGGTGCGGCGTGGGGTGGCCACGCGGTGACCGCGCCCACGATGCCAGACCGCTCGAGACAGTGACACGCACGAAGTTTAAAGCATTCAACACGACCAAACGGTTGCTTTAGGACCTAAACCATCTTCACCATGCTCAAGATGGCACATGAGGCTACCAAATCGAGCTATAACACTACACCACTCCTTAACCCAATCTCTCATAATAAATTGCTAAACATAACAATGTCTAACTGTTGGCAGACTTAAAAATTTCTAAGTTTTTTGAGCTGAATTTGACTTCCATTTGTGATTTCTAAGCTAGTGGAAATATTAGCTAGTAATATCATTTTTCAACCGCAAGTATTTTATTGTTATCGACAAAGTTTGTACTTCAAACTTTATTTAAGTATCACATCAATGTTCTATAGCATTTTTGCTTAATAAAAATTAGTTTTAAACCCTAAGTGATATAACATAACTATCGAATCAACTTTCATTTCGCATTTTTATCGATCATTTCGAGTTATAGAAATTGATCTACACACTTTATCACATGCATTAACACATAAACATGATGCTCATGACATATTTTAGTACAAGATTTACGGTGTAACACTGAGGGTGTTACAAACAACACTGAACGGCATAACGAGTTCTGTGAGACTCAGCTCCGTTCAACCCTCTCACCAGAGATGGGACCTGCTCCCTCTCTCGCCTGTTTATAACCCCCTACTACAAACCAGTGCCGGTAACACGAGCAGCAGCGAACTGGACGTAGGGATTCTGTCCGAACCAGTATAAATCCTTGTGTCTTTCGAACACAGCCATCCGGGTCAGATGCGCAAATCACAAAATTTACTAGCCGGAGATCCGAAACACCGACACTCGACATTTCAAATTATAAGACATTTTTATTTTTTACATGGTGTATACCTATATACATAACAAAAGCTATATATATATATATATATAGGGAGAGGCTATTCAGTAGCCGGCTACAAAATAAGTTATTCTGTAGCCACCTCCATTTACGATAATTTTATATATTAATTTACGATAATGTCAATACATATTTACGATAGTTGGGTTACTATAACACATGGAGATATTTACCATAACGTTATAGTAAACCACTTAGTAAGGAGTTACTATAATCTCGTAAATTAACATAGTAATTATCGTAACTCAAAGTGGCTATAGAATAAGTTATTTTGTAGCCAGCTACAGAATAGTTGTTCTATATATATATATAAAAAGTCAAAATATCTTATAATTTAGAATGAAATGCATACTATAGAAATCAAAATTTGTTTTTCAAAAAGAACTGTCTAAAATCAAAAAAATCAAAAATTTAAAATTGCCATGAAAAATAGAAAAACAAAAGCACGAGAGTGCCACACTAGGAAAGTTGACACTAAAGGACGCTAATTGTAACTAAAGAATGATACTGCTGTTCTCCTGCAGATCCTTTTCAGATTCTTAGTAGAACCATTAGGGCCTGTTTTGCATAGCTCAGCTTCACAGTAAAGCTGTTTTTTTGGAAAACAACTTTATGAGCAACTTTCTAGGTGAAGCTGAGCTGTTTTGGGAAAACGGTTTGGTAAAACAGCTTCACCAACATGTTCATGCTTGGATGGGAGAGAGAAATGAGGGAGAGAGCTGTGATAAGCTACTTTTTTCAGCTTCGTTCTAACTCATGTCTTCGTGAGTGGGGGAGAAAAATAGCTTTATGGGTGAAGCTGTTTTAGAATTGAGTGTTTGGCAACTAAAACAACTCACAACAGCTCATGAAGCTATTGTGAGCTGTGTCAAACAGGCCCTTAGAATTGTCGCCAAACGCCACAAAGAGAAAAATGTTTCAAAGAGTTTAGAATCGACCCTCATTTTCGTACTAGTCTAGAGAAACAACCAAAACCTAGCTTCTCCTAATTCTACTTTTTAAGAATACAGCGAGCTAGGCAAATGGTTTCACAAAATCATTCTGATTCAGCAGAGAAATGTTTATGGAAAGGATCTAGATCTAAAGTATTTTTAGAAAATCTGAATATCTAGCCACACCCTATTTATGTCAGGTTCCACGGTAAGAAATGAGATAGATCATGGAATAAATCTACAAAAATACACCCACTCTAAGTATAGGTTCTACTAATGAGTACTAAAATGAACCTAACTAATTGAGTTTCATATGCTAAATAGTTATACCCATCGAAAATTAGTCTCCCCCAAAGTTATTAGGAAAAAAATTATTTGGGACAATCATATCGTTACCTCATCGATTATAGCGTCTCAGAGCAACTCCAACAGAGTTGGTAAAAATAGAGAGCTAAACTCATGATTTAGCCAACCTCTAAAATAGAAACCCTAGCTAAAAAATTGAAAACTCCAACAACCTTTTCAATAAGGTGGGGCGAATAGCTAACGGCACATGCAAGCTATATCTAGCATGTGATAATTTCGAGATACATGACGTGCTATTTTAGAAAGTAAAATATAATAGCCGTTGGACTCTCTCTTTTTTCTAAAATAATGAAACAGTTGATGTCGCGTAACATTGCCTCCGCAAGACTATATATATATACGACATCGAGTTACATGTATTATGCTGGCTGCCCGGCCTGCCCAACCAGGCAACCAACGAGACGAACGCATGGCTATACGAGTCAGCTCGTGTTTATCCTCCGACGAGATTGCACGTCAGATACAGTTAGACACCCCGGCCCCCACAATAGTTATAATCGAGTTGATGATGGCTTGATCCATCGATGCACATGTCCGCATGTCCAGCAAGCAAGATACACGGTAACATTAGTATTGTTGCATGCTTCTGCGCGCTAATATGCCTGCCGAACTACTTTACTGTTACTAGACAACAACGTATATTTTGGCTTGATCGCACACCGTCACCGAACGCATGCAGCAGGAACAGCGTATCTCGCGGCTTGTGCGTGCAGGACGGACGAAGCGCTGTCTTTTGTGCGGGGTGTTTTGATCCGTGACTAAAATTTAGAAGTTGTCATATGAGGATATTGTATGGGGTGTTTGAATACTAATAAAAAAATAAATTACATAATCCGTCAGTACTCCACAAAACGGATTTATTAAGCCTAATTAAGCTGTCATTAGCATATGATTACTGTAGCACAATGTTGTCAAATCAGTTGAGTGACCGTACGTTACAACGGGACAACACTTATATAGGGTGATAGTCGATCAATTTGGAACTTTCAATCATATGATACTAAGATAATTTGGAACTTTCAACTAACAAAGTAATATATGTAAAAAAACTGGTTAAATTAACAGTTGCCAACTTCATAACTATTTCGAAATTTCTTCTTGCCACGCTGTTCAAGCTTCCAAGCATTCGTTGGAATCAGTCTTCAAATGGGTCAAATGCTGCTCTTGCTTGTCTCATTTATATTTATATATATAAAAAGACCATAGGTTGTGCAGTCACGCTACCAACCCAGTCAGATATGTGGTAGTACCAAACATTATTGTTTGTCCTCAATATCACAAGGAGACAAGGAGTATCATATTTGTTGCATATCACAAGGAGTATCATATTTGTTGCTTAATAGTTGTATGCTCGTACGTTGCCATGGTATTTGAACACAATAAGAGAAGAGACAACAACATAGCCTTTCAGTCCCAAGCAAGTTGGGGTAGGCTAGAGTTGAAACCCACCAAGAGCCTTAAGTCACGGTTCAGGCACTTCAATAGCTGTTTTCCAAGTACTCATATTCAAACATATATCTCTAGGTATATCCCAAGCTTTCAAATATCTTTTTATTGCCTCCTCCCATGTCAATTTCGGTCTTCTTCTACCCCTCCTCATATTATTAGCTTGGCTTAGGACTCCACAATGCACTGGTGCCTCTGGAGGTCTCCTTTGGACATGGCCAAACCACCTCAACCGATGTTGGACAAGCTTTTCTTCAATTGGTGCTACGTACCTCTAGGCGATCACGTATATCATCGTTCCGAACTCAGTCCATTCTTGTGTGACCGTAAATCCATCGCAACATGATGTTTTAAGATCAGACATACTATAATTTACCTGATCTTAGCATCATTGCCGGTTTGAGCTATATGAAGATAAATAAGCATCAATTGTATATAGCAACGTGCAAACAAAGCTTGTCTGGTTCATGTATTTGTCATCAAACCAAACACCTTTGGATTACAGTGCTGAACAGCGGTGGCACGCGTCTCATCTTGAGCAACAATAACAGCAGTTCCAATGTCATACAGTGTTCCTGAATAAAATACCAGGCCTAGGCAGATTACCTATAAAAGAGCCAGACCATGTAAAACAGCAGACACTAAACTCAGTTTTTAACTGAATCTGAATCGGTTACATGTTACATGGTTTGCAGATAATTTAACAGAGTCATCCACACTTTATTGTAATGCTCGCATGATTAAGATGAATTACAGGATTTCCTGAGAAGGTTTCTCAACTCTGCATCTCGCTACTCAATCCAATGTTGTGCTTTGCAATGCACATAGATTCCATGACACATCTAAGAGCTAGCCCTTTCTGCTCTACTCTTTGGTCTTCATTACCTGCAGAAAAGAACTAAGATTAAGAACCAGGGACAGATTAAACGGAGCACTTTCGCAAAGATGGAAAAGGGCCAGAAACTAATTATATGACTTACTGACCTAATAATTAACTAATACCAATTACAGTGTATAATGAAGAAGATTGTTGATGGCCATGCTCATCTGGTTCATGTATTTGTCCATGCTGCCAGCTTCTGGCAATAAAAAAATTCATGTAGGGGTGCTTGCTCCTCATTTTTTTAAGAAGTGGGTTATGTTTTGGCTTGATAATCTTGTCTTAGCAAGGATTCCGGGTATTCAAGTCAGATTTACTTCAAGAAACTACCACTAGTAGAGAACAGGCCTTTGATCCTCGGCCAAAATGGCCTCTAGTCCCGGAATTTTTTGCGCCCGGGATTAGAAATACCTTTAGTCCCGGTTGGTGTCTCAACCGGGACTAAAGGTCCCCGCCCCAATGGCTACTCGCGCCCAGACGAGGTGGCGGGGACCTTTAGTCCCAGTTGGAGCCACCAACCGAGGAGTAAAGGTCTCACTCGAACCGTGGCTGCGCCTGGGTTGAAATTTACCTTTAGTCCCGGTTGGAGCCACCAGCCGGGACTAAAGGTCCCCTTTATATCCCGGCCGTCTCCTCCTTCCTCCCGAGCCCGAGCTCAACATTTTGAAGCTTACTGCAGTAGTGTTCTTGCTTCCTCCCTCCTCCATTGTTCCTCCATCCATTATTCGATTCCTCCATCGATTTCTTCGATTCCTCAAATCAATTCTTCATTGTAAAGGTTACCAATCTCATACTCTCATTTTTCACCATTGTCTTATCTCATTTTGTTCACTATATATATATATATGGTTCTTTATTTTGGTTTTTTTCATTTGTAAGCAATTTGAGCTCAAAATCACTTCAAGCTTGCATATTTACATGAAATAAGGTTAAAGTAGCTAGTTGAACTTGCGGACCGTGTTCATCTCGGAAAGCACGTTCTCCGCCGAAGCGATAGCGGACGTCAAGGAGGAGCTTTGATTCTACGAGGGAGAGCGGCAACGGTCGTGGAAGACCGTGTTCCCTTCCTCGTAGAATTGGAGCTCTTCCGTGGTCAAGCACGGTGTCGTCTGTGGAGAAATGCTCACCGAGATGATCACGTAAGCAAGGTTAACTAGTACGGATGGTTATTTATTCACATGTCCCGATATCGTCGCAGTGATCCATCAATCACCGTACCCAAACGTAGTATATATATATAAATATAAACTTAGAAAATTATAAAAAAATCCATACTAGTTGAACTTGCGGACCGTGTTCATCTCGGCGAGCACGTTCTCTGCCGAGCGGTAACGGACGTCAAGGAGGAGCTTTGATTCTCTGAGGGAGAGCGACAACGGTCGTGGGAAGACCGTGTTCCTTCCTCGTAGAATTGGAGCTCTTCCGTAACCAAGCACGGTGCCGTCCGGTGGAGAAATGCTCACGAGATGATCACGTAAGCAAGGTCAACTAGTATGGATGGTTATTTATTCACACGTCCCGATATCGTCAGCAGTGAGTCTCATTATGTGTGTACACTCCCATTCTTCTCGTTAATTTGCGTAAATATCATGTGAATTACTTACCCGCCGCAAGAAAGAAGATTTGAGAACACAATGACCATTAAAAATATCATTGTTTAGAGATCTAGATAATTTTATAGTTTCTTAATTTTATTTGTTTATAAAAGGAGAAATTTATAGTGTATTAAAAAATGAGTATAGAGAGTAGATGGCAACCGCTTTACGGGTCCTCGGCCTCTCATGGGTTTCCAAAGCGACTTAGGCCGGGCCTCCCTCTCATTCCATGCGGCAAGTGTCGGATGAGACGAAGATTGTGATGGAGTACCGAGTGAAGAAGGAGGGTCCCAACAAGGATCGTATCTTCTACAAGTGTCCAGGATCGCAATGTGAGTTATTTTATCATATTTAATGATTATGGTTAGTTTATACCTATTTTCATGATGGTTGTGATTAAAGTTCTAATTTTTGTTTTAATTTCATGGGATGGCAAAGGGCGATGTTCAAAGCTTCTCTTCGGGAGGAAGAGTATGTTGGACTCGTGCAAAAATATCTTGCACAACAAAAGAATCGACGGCTAATGAGGCGGTGATCCAGTAGAAGAAGCCCAAATATGTTGCACAATCGGGGATCTATCTGCTTTTAGTTGAGATTGGTCGTGAAATCCTCTGCTACTTGAAATGTATTTTAGCTTTAGTTCTTTTAGTGGTAGTTGGGATTGTCTACATTGTAGCGATGCTTTCATAAATTTGTATCTTTTGTGGTGGCACGCATGTTGTATAAATAATTAATTATGATCTAGGTTTTAATATGGTATTTATGTCATGTAATGCGGATGAGCCGTCATTGGATGTATAATGCTGATCGCCGCTCCCAAGAGTTCATTGACGGCGTGCATTCTTTTGTTACATGCGGCGAGGCAAACAAACGCGATGGTTTCATGTGTTGCCCATGTGCCATATGTAAGAATACGGTGGAATATCCTTGCTCAAGGACTCTTCATTCACACTTGTTCAAGTCGGGTTTCATGCCAAACTATATTTGTTGGACAAAGCACGGAGAAACCGGTGTTGTAATGGAAGAAGGTGAAGAAGAACAATGGGACGACAATGATATTATTCCCGATGGTGCGTGCTTCAATGATACCGCAATGGGAGAAGTCAAGAAGAGGTAGCCGCAGAAGATGAGCCGGGTGATGATCTTTCTCGGTCATTCGTGACGCACAAAGAGAGAATGTGAAAGTGAAAAGGAGAAGATCAAGTTCGAGCGGATGCTAGAAGATCACAAGAAATTATTGTACCCAACTTGTGATGCGAGGCGAAAAAAGTTGGGAACCACACTAGAATTGCTGCAATGGAAGGCAAAGAATGGTGTATCTCGACAAGGGATTTGAGAGTTACTAAAAATTCAAAAGAAGATGCTTCCGAAGGACAATGAATTGCCCGCCACTACCTACGAAGCAAAACAAGTTGTCTGTCCTATGGGGCTAGAAATAGAGAAGATACATGCATGTCCTAATGACCGCATCTGTCACATCGTGGCAAAGAGTACGAGAAATTGGATGCATGCCCGGTATGCCATGCGTCGCGGTATAAGATCAGGCGAGATGACCCTGGTGATGTTGAGGGCGAACGTCCGCGGAAGAAAATCCCTGCCAAGGTTATGTGGTATGCTCCTATAATACCACGCTTGAAACGTCTATTCAGAAACAAAGAACATGCAAAATTGTTGCGATGGCACAAAGAAGACCGTAAGGTAGACAATATGTTGAGACACCCTGCTGATGGGTCCCAGTGGAGAGCAATCGACAGAGAATTCTGAAGTTTGCAAATGACGCAAGAAACTTAAGGTTTGCTTTAAAGTACGAGATGGTATCAATCCTTTTGGAGAGCGAGCAGTAGTCATAGCACTTGGCCTGTTACTCTAAGTATCTACAACATTCCTCCTTGGTTATGCATGAAGCGGAAGTTCATTATGATGCACTGTGCTCATCCAAGGCCCGAAGCAACTTGACAATGACATCGATGTGTACACGAGACCACTTATTGACGAACTTCTCATTTTGTGGAATAAAGAAGGTGTATGCGTGTGTGGGATGAGTACAAACAGAACACTTTGATCTCATGAAAGCATTGTTGTTCGTAACAATCAATGATTGGCCTGCTCTAAGTAATCTTTCGTGACACCAAACAAGGGATATAATGCATGCACACCTTTGCTTGGGTGATATTAGAGGTGTATTCTTGAAAAAATGTCGAAAGGTTGTGTACCTTGGCCATCGTCGATTTCTTCCCTAAATCACCCGTAAGAAAGAAAGGCAAGCATTTTAAAGGGAAGGCGGAACCACGACCAAGCCTCATAATCGAACCGGTGAGGATGTACTCGATATGGTCAATGATGTGAAAGTCGTCTTTGAAAAGGACATGGAAGCCAACCTATTCCAAAAGACGCTAACGGTCATGCACCCATGTGGAAGAAGAAGTCCATATTTTGGGACCTACCCTATTGGCAAGTCCCGAGGTCCGTAGCTCGATCGACGTGATGCACTGACGAAGAATCTTTGTGTGAACCTGCTAGGCTTTATGGGTGTGTATGGAAAGCCTAAGGACACATTTGAAGCACAGACAGACTGCGTTGTTTGAGAGAAAGAGACAACTTCGCATCCGGAGAGAAGAGATGATGGACGCCATTACTTACGTCCCCGCTAGCTACACTCTAAGCAAAGAGGAGAAGGAAATCATGTTTGAATGCTTAAACAACATCAAGGTACCATCTGGATTCTCCTCGAATATAAAGGGTATTATAAATGTGCCGGAGAAGAAATTACAGTAACTTAAAGTCCCATGATCTGCCACGTTCTCATGACGCAATTACTTCCAGCTGCATTAAGAGGAATTCTACCTCTAAATATCGTCTAGCCATCGTGAAGCTATGTGCATTCCTCAATGCAATTTCTCGAAAGGCAATTGATCCAACCGATCTAGCTAAACTACGAGAATGATGTGGTTTAATGTCTCGTCGCTTTGAGTTGGTGTTCCTCCTTCCTTCTTTGATATTATGACACACCTCCTAGTTCACCTAGTCAAGGAGATTTTCACTCTCGGTCCTGTGTTCCTACACAACATATTCCCTTTAGAGATTCATGGGAGTCTGAAGAAATATGTTCACAACCGTGCTTTCGCCAGAAGGAAGCATCGCCAAGGGCTATGGAACAGAGAAGAGGTCATTGAGTTACGTGTTGACTTTATTCCGACCTTGACTCGATTGGTGTTCTGAATCGAGACATGAGGGGAGACTAAGCGGAAAGGGGACACTAGGGAGGAAAACATATATTGGTACGGATGATGATTATTTCAATAAAGCGCACTACACAGTTCTCTGAGAACTCCTCTTTGGTAGATCCGTATAATGAGACACACAAGGATCTCTTACGATCCGAGTTTCTAGGGAAGACTGAAGCTTGGATTACGCATAAGCACATGGAAACTTTCGGCGGTTGGTTGCGAAAAAAATGTCAAGGTGATGAGAGCATCCATGAGCAATCAGATTTTATTGGCTATGCAACCATCATGGCATATCGTCACATACAAAGGGTACGAGATAAATGGGAACATATTCTACACAAAGTGCCCAAAGATAAAAGGAGTACCAACCAAAAGCAGTGGTGTCCGCATAGATGCCACAGAGACCGAATGGGAATAAGCGGATATATTATGGACGCATAGATGAAATATGGAACTAGAATATGCACCTACTCAAGATCCCATTGTTCAAGTGCCAATGGGTCAAGGTGACCGGAGGTGGGGTAACGAGACACAACAGTATGGAATGACAACAGTAGACCTTAGTAATATTGGGTACAAAGACGAACCATTCGTCCTTGCCAAGGATGTGAATCAGGTGTTCTATGTCAATGATATGTCTACCAAACCAAAAAGAGGGAAAAACGATAATGACTCAACCAAAGAGCCAAAGCGCCACATAGTTCTTTCAGGGAAAAGAGTCATCGTGGGAATTGAGGACAAGTCGGACATGTCAGAAGAATATGAAAAGGATGACCGAATTCCGCCCTTCAAAGTGAACAAAGACCCTAGCATCTTGGTAAATGATGAGGACACTCCATGGTTACGAAGCGATCATAACCAAGGGACATACGTAAAGAAGAAGTTCACCTGTTTGCCCACTTGATGATATAGTGATTTAATATAGTGTGTGTTTGAGATATTATGTAATAATTGTGAATTCAGATGTTTATTATGTCATGTTTCAAATTAAATCAATGTTTGATTTGGTGGGATTTCTCTCTCAAAAGATAAATTAGGATACCGAGTGATGAAAATTAAAATATTAACGTTAAAATGACGTGAAAACAAATTTCCTGTCCAAAACCAATAGTTTTAATAATTTTAATTAAACACTACATTTTTGCATTAACGACATAATAAATATTAGTTACATTATGTTTTATAATTCTAACAAAAAATAAAAAAGTTAGGTTATAGATTTTTCCTATGTGCAATAAACAAAAAGAAAATTCATATTTTTAACAAAATAATTTTATGCCTTTTATTTAATTTACTATGTATTTAACAAAAACTATTGCATTTCTATTGTATTTAACAAGACTATTGCTTAAAATAAGTGGGAAGCAAGCTGCGACCCACCTTTACTCCCGGGTGGGAATCCCACCCGGGAGTAAAGGTGGGTCATAGCTGCGGGTTCATTAAAAAAATCCTTTACTCCCGGTGCGTGTTACCAACCGGGTAAAGATACTCTTACTCCCGTTGGTAACACGCACCGGGAGTAAAGAGACTTTACTCCCGGTTGGTAATACGCACCGGAGTAAAGGGTTTTACTCGGTTGGTGGTCGCACCGGAGTAATTCTCTCGATATATAACCTCCAGCGCTGGCGCTTGAATCGATCCGCTTCGTCTTCTTCCTCGTCGAACACCGCCGCCCTCTTCTTCCTCGCGCCCGCCTCCACCGTGTCCGTTAGCCTTCCGTGACACCGGCGCCGCCTCTTCTTCCTCGTCTGCGGCCTCCATCAAGGCCGCCCGTGCCCCTCTCTCCGCCGCGACCCGTGGCCTCCACCGCACCCTCCTCCTCCGTGCCCGAGGCCCCTCCACCACGCCTGTGGCCCCACCGCGCCTTCCGTGACACCGCGCCGCCCTCTTCTTCCTCGTGCGGCCTCCACTGCGCTCCGTGCCCCTCCTCCGCTGCGACCAGTGGCCTCCACCGCCCCTCCTCCGCGCCCGAGGCCCCTCCACCGCGCCCGAGGCCCTCCACTCTTGAGCTCGAGGTGATATGTTCGTCGATGTCTTTGTACATTCGCCGAGCCTCCACCGCCAATTATAGATCACGTCGAAAACTACGTAAAACTTTGGTGGAAGCCATGTCAACGCTCGAGGTCGATTGAAAATGAATATTTGGAACTCTATATATGCAGCGAGCGAGGAACTGAAAATGAATATTTGAATCACAAAATCATGACAAGTTTAATTAAGGACCACCAATATGAAATTACTTTAGAAATTAATTAGATCGATGTAAATCCATGGCTTGTATAATAAACACGCTATATATTATTTGGAAACCATTGTCGTTGTCACAAAAGCTGAAAATGATCCAGCCCAATCAACCGCCATATATTCATCACTATATGATATGCCATTATTCCAAGATGCGCTTTCAATAGAAGAATTTTTCTATCTTCATAGATCAATGTTTGTTAACGAAATTTTATCCAAATATATTCATGTAGGGTCTTTTTTGAAGGATTTGTTGTAGGATATATAATGGTCAAATAGGAACTCAATTTTGATACCCAGTTTGTAAACTAAGCGTTTTTTTAGTTTATAAAAATATCACATGTGATGATGTAAGCGCTTTTGGTTGGACTTGCATGCATGCTTACAGATACAAATGAAGGAAAACTTCAACGTTTCTTCATTTGTGAACTTTGAATATACTGAGATATAATATATTAATGTTGCTAAAGTAATATGATGAATGACACATATACTTACATTTCATAATGACTTATCGTTTCTCATATGATGAATGACTACATGGTTCACATGGTACATAGGATCACAACATCATGCACCGACACCGCCTGCCCGCCTCACGTCGTCAATAAATGCGTCCAGACGCCGCGCCCGCCTCACGTCGTCGTCGTCAAAGACACCGCCACCGCTACCGACACATATATATACGTCATTTGTATTCATATGCATGTATATATATCGTCATGAGCACCGCCGCCCGCTCGTCCATGCGTTTCTATGTATACGGCGGAGCACCGCCGCCTCGTTCACCCATGTGTACAGACATATATATGGCGGAGTGGAGCACCACCACTCTTGTCACACCGCCTTTCTCGTGGCCTAGTTGATCAACATTCATATTATCGTTATCGTTAATGCTAAACAATCACACCCAGGGCGAACCGCTACCATTGATGTACTATATATTGGTTTTGTTTTTGAAGCTAGATGGCCGACCGAGAAACATGGATGAGGAGGAGTTGATGATGAATTTGATCAACACTTTGGCACTCAAGTTGCCGGCGATGATGGTGCTAAAATAACGTGCAAGAGGATGCGAGATGGCGGGAGTCGATGCTTAGCTCTTGAACAAAATGAGCAACAACAGTTGGCCAAGTATATATTTTTTATTATTAGCTATATATATTATCATATGTCTTTATGTGTGCTCATGACATTAAAAATAATGTTTATGTTTTGTAGCCCTCTGGATCGACATCAACAACTACAACGAAGAGTAAAAATGTTCGAGGTCCCAAAAAGCCATTGGAGGGCCGCTTCATCATCTCGGAGTTCAATGTGGATCTGAGGAGAACCGGAAGCGAATAAAATGAAATTTGTGCCACCATGTGGTTACCTTATGCGGGACCGGCTCCCGATTAGTACCCGTGAATGGAAGAAGAAGACCAATGCTCCTCATATCAGTTTTGTCTCCGATCGTGACAAGGCGTTAATTTGGAATGATGTCTTGGTACATTTCATGCTCCAAACAGATGGTTATGATGATATAATAGATGGTGATAAATTGAAGGAGCGAGTTAGGGATTGGGCAATGAAGAAGATGGCCACCCAGGTTTCGGACTTGGAAGAAACACCTATACGACGTATGTCAAGAAGAACATAGCACCAGATTTTCTTGTCCCAGTCCGATCTCAAAGCGAGAGGTCCTATTGGGATGAGTTTATGCAGTACAAGACTTGGAAGAGGGTGTGAGTCGGGTGATAAAGAACCAACGTAATGCCCAACGAAGACATACCACCATACCTTGGGATCGGTGGCTACCCAACCGCCATTAAGAAGTGGAACAAAATGAAAGCGGACCTTCTTGCCAAGGGTATCGGACCAGTAATCACTCGAGTGGGATGAACGTGCAAAGAATTGGTTTTTTCGGTCATGGGGAACACTAGACCAGAGAGCAGGGGAAGTGCGTTTATGGCGCAAGACGCAAAAAGCAGCAGAAAGATTGTTTTATGCTCGAGAGAGCTATCTGCTAGTGGTGCGTTCAGTCCCAACAGAGAGAGAGGATGAGTGACATACGCCATCGGGACTGTTGAACATGGTGGCGAACTAGAGGCAAAGGAAGTGTCTCGTGGGAGCATGGATTCCCTCAGATGACCTTCTTCTGAAAGTCGCCAGAGAAAGAAGGAAGAAGAGGCGAGTGGCTCCAAGAGATTGGAGGAAGCGGTGTGCGTGAAGCACGAGAGGAAAAAAAAACCTTGAAGCGAGAATGCGGGAGGAAATCGGAAGGCAAGTGCAAATAGCGGTGAGTGCAAGTGGCGGGCATCGAGCCGTAAATCAACATTAGCCAATCTGTTCGGTTAAAAAGCAACGCGCCACGGAGATACCAAATCAAGGGGACACAGATCTGCGCTTCCCTGTGGATGACGTCACTCAAACCTTGTACAACGTGTGAGCTACACATTCGAAGGAGAATTCTACAATCAAGGTGGCTATCGGTCTTGTTAATCCTATCGACCAACCAAGACACCAAGGATTCATGGGAATATAATACAAGAAGGATATGCTACCATCTCGGTAGATAAAGTTGAAAAAGGTTTTAGTGATTTGCCTCTTGACATTCCTCGGAGGTGATGGCGAGAAGACTCTAGGAGAAGCGGAGAAGACATTCATTCTATGGCGCAAGCACTACATCATCATTCCAGGGATGTTGGCTCCACCTCCTCTGAACTACCTCACCATAGGTACGTGCGGATGAAAACACTACATCATTAATTTGTATTGGCTTAAATAATTAACAATCTGCTCATAATAATATGTCATTCCTTTTTTTTGTAGCAGATCCTCCCCCAACCTAAATCCAATTGTTCAATCGCCAGATCATCATAGTGCTCAATCTGATGACATTATGTTGGAAGACGAGGCTGCATCTACACCATCTCCAAGGAGGTCTCCAACGCCCATGAGCCATCACCTCCAAGGAGGTCTCCAACGCCACGCCAACACCTCCAAGGAGGTCTCCAACGCCTCCCCGCCCCGCCTACCAAGAAGCCTAGCAAGAGGCCAACCCCTCAAACGAAGAACCGGTCCCCGCACAAAGAAAGCCACCGTGAAACCAAGGGCTATTCCCAAAATAATATCTCAAGAGAAGGAAGAAGGAACTGATGCATATAAAAAAAGACATGTCTAGATTCTATGACAAACTTAAAATGAATCAAGAAGCAAGGAGAAACCGGAGAAACCGTGCTTCTTCGTAGCTCGGATATTCTAAGAAAAAGGTGACTTCTTACCAAAGCACAACGGCCGGAATCTCGTAAGTCGTCCAAATCAACGTTATCGGACTATGACCGCACTCTCACCAAGTCAATTGAGGCGGCACAGAAAAAAGCGGGCAGGAAAAGTCATTGCCTTTCTCGACAACAAGCGCACCAATCAATCCCCCGCTAGTTGTTGGTAATGAATATGGTTCGAATTTAGGATTAATGCATCAGGCAAACATACCTCCGGATGTCGATTTGGATCACCTTGGTGAATTTCTTGATGAGACTGGTCTCGACCTTTACCAGATGTTTGGTGATGGAAACATTGAGAGTGCGGCGGAGGTTGATATTTGGAAGAAAAAATTTGTACTAGGCTAGAGTCTATACAACCCTCAAGCCTTATCTGATCTGGGGACGCAAATGTACCTGCTAAACAAGTGGTACATGCAGGCGTCTACCAGTGGAGACTTCTGCGTTGGTGTCAGAATTAGAGACGAACATTGGTTCCATGGCGATGATGTTATGTATGTTGACTTTGCAGAATTTCATCAACTATGCCACCTGACCTCTCTGGACAAAGTTATCATTAGCTGCTATTGCCTGAGAATTTCATCAACTATGCCATCTGACCTCTCTGGACAAAGTTATCATTAGCTGCTATTGCCTGTAAGTAATAATTCTTTCGATCTATTATTAAACTCATCATATGTGTGTATATGCATATAAATTATCCTAACAAGTACTATATATATGCAGATTTACAATGACAGAAGCTCGAAAAGGAAGGCTGCAATGAAATTGGTTTTGTTGATCCCCATATAGTATTCAAGACCCAATTACTCCAAAGACTAATTGGAAGTCTGAGTCGAGAGAAATAACCTCATGAACTTCTTAGTGAACCAACGCCATACAAGAAGGATATACTCTTTCCCTATAACTTCAAGTGAGTGTTAATCATGTCGATCATATCCTTAATGGCTCATATGTTGATTCTAATTAATTAATGAGTGTTATGCGTTATATCCTATAAACACATGCAGCAATCACTGGATATTGATGGACATCGATCTGGTGAAAAGTCACTTGATAATCTATGACTCGATGAGAAAACCACAACAAGACTACCAAGATATGATAGATATTATCCGGAGGTAATTTCGGGATCTCTAGCAACTATATATACACACAAACATGATGATTAACTATATCTGATGACGTGGCAAATTTTTTATTGGGCAGTGTTTGGAAAACCTTTATTGAGAAGCAATACATGGAAAAATGCAAAGCGCCACTGAATGTAATCCCTTTGAAAGTAAGTCCCACAATCGCATCATCTTTATTAATTAAACATATAGCTTTCAATTTGGATCACCGATTGGATGACAAATCTTTTTCTCGTAAAAAGTGGTGTCTAAAAGGCGTAAAAGCAGGGGAACAACTACTGTGGTTACTATGTTTGCAAGTTTATCAAGGTGCTCTCCCAAAGAACTCCTACTGAGAGAGACTCAAAGTACGTTAAAATACATTATATATTCATTTAATTATTATTATTGATTGTGTTACTATGTCTTTATATATATATATGTACATATATTAATTTATTTTCCTTTAATTCAAACTCAGAGACTCGATGGTTGGAGAAAAAGGTCATACTGGCAAGACCAAATCAAAGCAATTCAAGAGTCTATAGCGGATTTTTTAATGAGCATGTCATCGATTCCAAGGGCGAGTTCTACTTGACCCAACACCGCCATTGAAACCAAGCTAGAGGATGAGAAGAAACTTGTTATGTCACAACAACTGTAATGCAATCTTTTGTAATATATGCACATGAAATAATATAATGTAAAATACACAGGCATGTTCATTTGGTTGGTCTTTGGTCTTTGGTTTAAATTTGGTGGTCTTTTTTTTTCGTGAGAGAAAAATCTTGTTGGGTTGATTGATTTAATTTAGTTAAAACCAACGAAATGACAGTGACATATGCATGCATGCATGTAAATATATATATGATGCATGCATATATATATATATATATATATATATATATATATATATATATATATATATATATATTTCTATGCTTGAATTGTGTGATTTAATACGTTCATTGTGCTTGAACCGAAACATACTATATGCGCGTATAAATGTATAATTAGCAGCGTACAATACGACTTCGAAAACCTATTTTGAAAAAAAAACAAAAAAATGAAAAGAAAAGAAAAAAAGAAAAAAAACCTTTAGTCCCGGTTCGTATTACCAACCGGGACTAAAGGTGTCGGCCATCGTGGCATGTCAGGAGGCACCTTTAGTCCCGGTTGGTGTTACCCATCGGGACTAAAGGTCCTGCTTTAGTCCCGGTTCCTGACCCGGGACTAAAGGACCCCCCTTTAGTCCCGGATGCTTGCTCCCGGGTGGGGAACCAGGACTAGAGGGGGTTCCCCAACGGGAGTAAAGCTCGGTTCTCTACCCGTGTACAGTGTCCTAAATATGCAATTTTGTCGCCAGTTTCATAAAAAAAACATCATTGACAGCATATAAGCTACCGGAGGAATGAAAAGAAAAATACCTTCATGAGATTGGGGGTATAGCCTGCAATTCTGAGTTCACATCTCCCTTTTAAAGCTGCCAACAAGTCCTTCATCGTATGTTCCCTTCCAGGTTTCCAAGCGTAGATAATAGGCTCGGTTCTACCTAGAAAAAGGCTAACCTCATGTCGCCGCATCCATCGCAGTAGTAGGCCCCTCCCTCTCCGCACGCCCAGGAGGCCCTCCTGGTTGAGCCCAGCACATCTAGTTAATTAGTATGAATCCCTCTATATATAATTAATTAACAGATGAAACTGAAATTTGTTGGAGCCCTCCCCAAAATAATTTGCAGGTCCCCAAACCTCTTAATCAAATAGTACATGCTGAACCTCAGATCAAATATATCGCGGCGCCCCGAATCGTGATACTGCAACTGCCATGCCCTTAGCCCCATACCGGTACCGTGCACTCCTGCTTCAACGTGCTCTAGCAAGACTAATAATAATATACACCCGATTGTTGGCCGTAAGGATCTTTACAACTTCTCTCTCTCAGTCTACCTGTATAGTAGTTAACTCGTCACTAGTAATATATGATCCACACTTATCTCTCTTAAAGTTTCTTGGTTCTTACCTCTTTTAAAGTTTCTTGGTTCTTATGTCTCAACCGGTTGTAAGCCTACAATCCGTTTCTCTTCTCTATCCTCTTCTCCTTTTCTCTTCCACCTCAGCACTCGCCTGCTTAAAGAAAAGCCTATTATTATACTTACTCTCAGTAGTGCAAGGCGCGTCTAAAGTCAGCAGCGAGTGAACTGTGGTCTGCAGGCCAAATGAATGTTGTAGGTATGGGTCAGACGATATGCTACATGATGGCAGATAGGGATGACAATAGACAGGATTGATCTATTGGTGAGTTGATCTAGTCCATAAAAATAAGGTTGTTATATGCCACAGAAACCGACCTTAATAAAGTTTAAAATAGACCGATAGAATTGAAACCTACTGACCCAATTAATACCTTGGATCAATCCAATCAGCATATATATAACAATCTTGCTTTTAATTTAGCATTATTCTTTATTTTTTCTAATGAGTACAGTTCATATTTTGGATGTGAAAATAGACAAAATTAAAATCATGATTCACCTGCAAACTTATTTAATTTAATGCATTGCTAATAACTTTAACGTGTTATCACAATACTTTTCCATCTTATATATCATCTTTTTCTAAAAGTGTTGATAATATTCATCAGCTATCATAACAGAAAATTATTAGGCCATTCATACTACCCATTAGACTAGAAAGCTATATAACCTTTAGTTGAAATTGATCAACCTATGCATGCATGGTTTCAAAAATTGGCCTTTTAAACCATGAAACCGGGTCAAGCTAGGCCGGGCAGGGCCGGGTGACCCATTCTCATCCCTAACCGGAATGGCAGAGCCGATCTGCAGGATGGGTTGGGGTAGCTCAGACTTGCTTGACAAGAGCAATTAACTGAAGACGGCGATAGTCAAATGCTTGTTTCCGTTTTTTCCCCGTTTCCGCGAGCGATGGTCAAACATAATACTCCGTATTAAGTAGTAATCGGGAGACATATATGCTCCGCCACTATTCGACTCGTGATCAGTCTACATGTTAATATATTGTACATATATGTACTGTATACGTACGTCGTAATAGCAGTCACCACGTTGCTCCGAGGCACCAGCAAATTGCAAGGAGATCGAGTCGTATAGGGCACAGCCACTGGCCGCCGCCGGCTAAAATGCTAAATAGATAGGGATCGGCAAACGAGTTTACACTTACAGTAATTTGCACTCCTCGTCGGCCGTACACCGTACTACCCTACTAGTACAGGAACACAATGTATTCTCATGTATATATCGGGAGAGAGAAAAAAAAACGGCTACAGCAAAAGGAGTATATGACGACGACCGTCGACGATTCAATCAATTGGGACTGGAAACTACAGTTTGGTGAACGAAGGCTGACCCCTTTTATGGCGCTGTTGCTCGTGTACCGACTTGCGACGACCCGTTTTATGGCGGTGTGGACGTGGACACGGTACGAAAACTTTTCTGTGGAGGACGCGTGGCTTATTACTATGGAATCAATTTTCTTTTATGGCGGTGTGGACGTGCGAAAACTTTTCTGTGGAGGACGCGTGGCCACGTTACTATGGAATCAAATTTCAGTCGCGGTCAAGTCCAAATCAATTTTTAGAGAAGATTTCTCCTACTACTCCTTATCAGTATCTATAAAAATCAATTACTCTCGTTGTCGGGTATCAGGATCAGAGATACCCGATAGAAGAAAACTGATGGCCACGAACGCTAACTCCCTCGGATGATCAATAGCGTATCTTGGTCTCGCCCGACCCCGAGGGTATAGGCTCCGTCTCGTCCGACCTCGAGGGCGCGGGATCCGGGTCACCCGACCCCGAGGGCGCGGGCTACGTCGCGCCCGACCCCAAGGACGCGGGCTCCGTCTCGCCCGACCCCAAGGGCGTGGGCTACGACGCGTCCGACCCCGAGGACGCGGGTTTCGTTCCGTCAGGTCCTTCGGGCGCGGGCTCCGTCTCGCCCGACCTCGAGGTTGTAAACCCCGTGCCATCCGACCCTGAGGACGCGGGCTCCGTCTCGCCCAATCCCTCAGGCAGAGACTTCGCTTCGCCAGACCCCTCGAAGGGAGATTCCGCCTCGCCCGACGGGGTCTGTACCGCCGCCAACCACTACGGGTCTTAGAGTACGGACCCTGGGTCAAACTCCTAACACCGGAAAGGGAGTAGGCGCGTCCTGAGGTGACCCACGGCCATGACGGGCCATACCTAAGGACACACGTCGCCAATAGCATCGGGCGTGCCGGCGCTGTGCTACCTAATCCTAGTACGGCCTCCGACGAGGGTGTCCGTTAGCCATGCCACCCGCCGCACGGGATGGAGCGCCACGACCAGCTGACGACATCAGCGTACAACGTCAGTGATGAACAGAGTAACGACATGGAGCCATCCCTATTGTGATCTACAGGGTCGACGGGACCCGCATGAAGGAAAGGAAGGGTGCTGCGACCACAGAGGCCTTCTGTTCTCCTCGCTTATCTCTCTCTCTCCCTCTCTCTCTCGTGTAACCTGTATCTTCCCCTTCGTCTATAAAGGGGAAGCAGGACGCCCCCAGAAGGGCACGCTTCCAAGGCACGACGTCTCTAAGACACTCAGATGCTTACATGCCTGCACACAATAATAATGTGGCAAAACCGTCCGAAATAGCACGCTTCCGGAGAAGCTCGTCTTCCACTGGACACTAAGCACTCCGAAAGCAAGCTACATCGGACGGTCCCGTCGAGCACACCCTAAGAGAGAACTCAAACAATCGACGTTTTTTCTCCAAGATCCAATAATGAGAATGAGTTTACAATACTTAGTCCATTTTATACATCAAGAGTTCTCAGAAATACATTATTATAATACCAAGTTCAGAGTGCGGAATTTAAACAGCGGAATTGAAATAAACTTCTAACAATAAGATACAAGGATTCGTCTGTGCCCACCAGAAGAATCCTCCACTCAACAGCTACTCCTCAAGCTGCACCTGCAACAGGGGTAAATAAACCCTTAGTACACAATGTACTCGCAAGACTTACCCGACTAGTGGGAATACTTCCCTACTCCAAAGGATATGATAAGCTTTATGGTTTGCTTAGTTTTCTTTTTACGAAAAGCCTTACTAGTAGTGAATCCTTATGGATGTTCTTATTAGCAGCTATGATTAGTTCATTTATCTAGCCATTCTATGTAAGCACTTGTTCTACTTTCAAGCAAGAGTTGAGCAATCAGATCCATTTCACCATCTTTCATCTTCCCGTTCTTACTACGGTGCTAGATCATAGATAAGTCTTACTGTATTACATGGTGATTCGCGAATTAATGTAGCCCAACTGGGTACCCCAAAACACACGCTCCGTTTGTACCATAGGCACAAGCAGGACCAATCCACCACTCTCCTGTCAAGGGGTCCAGGTCCTCGTCCAAACTTGGAATCCAAGCTCCCACTCCTGAGTCCCGGACTTAGTGTGATGCTTAGACCTCCACCATCCCCGCCTCCAATCAGTCGGTCTGGAAAGAGCCGAAACCCACGATAAGAGAGCAACAAGCCTTCCCTACTCTAATAAACAAGTATGTGCTCAGGATAATAAGTCTGTGACCTGACTAGAATCCAATGCAACGGTCGGTCCTTAACCGACACGGACAGGGAAAACAGTGTAACCAAGCTATGCCCCATTAGCCATGGAACACAACCTCTTACACTCACCAATACCCGTACCATATCCCTACCTGGTCTCCATTTTCTTTCACCATTTTATCATGAGAGTGATAATAATAATCACCTATTATGAGTAACGGCAGGTTACTCACGTTACCGATAGCCTAAGCATAGTAGCTACTCGACCTATGCTAGTAGGACTCCTGGGTAGGTATATATATGCATGTAGTTTCAATATAAATTCTGTAACGTAAATGCACACCACATATATATATCCAGTGATCATTCAAAATAAGGGTTATGCACCGAGGCTTGCCTTGGACAGGCGCGGTGTCAGCTCAGTCAGTCAGTGCGGCTCTAGGACCTCCTCCTGCATAAGGATCTCCTCCTCGTACTCTTCGATCACCTCCTCGAACTCGTGGTCTCCGATGGTCACGATCTCCGCCGACTCGTTCTCTACACATATAAGCACTCGTGGTCTCAAATGATTTAATAGCTCCTAAGGTCAACACATATAAGCATGAACTAAATACACCAACAGATAGAGCATAATTTTAGAAACCTAACAAAATTAGTTTCACAATTTTTGAATACCTACATGATTTTATATGATTTACCAAAGTTTAGCTCAGAAATACAAATGAAAAGCTATTTCTATTCTTCACGAAAAAGCTAAACTGATTTTGGCCCACTCGGCCCACGCGACTCAACGCGTGTGCGCGCGAGCGCGCGACGGCCCACAGGCATGGCGCGGCCCACGCGCAGAGGCGGCCCACGGCGAGGAGGCCCGCGCGCACTGTCACTCTTGCAAAAATGCCCCTAGACTATGAGCAAAATAACCCGCAGTCCATGTTACTATTTCTACAGACAGCGACTTTGCAATGAAACCCTCGGATCTTTCTCCTCTTTACAACGGCAAGGCCCTCGGCCACCCCTGCGCGTGCCGGCGCGGCAGGCACAGTAATGGACGGTCACGCTGGCCAACTAAGGCACACAGCGGCCCCGCTAGCGGGCCAACCTGCATCTACGGTCCTAGCGCCTACACTAGATGAAGTTACGAGAGCAGCGGAGCTTGCGGGAGCGGTGGCCATGCCGAGCATCCACGTGCGATAGTGGCGCGGCTGTACCAGCCATCCTAGACCACCGCGTAGCTATTGGCTAGCGCGTGAGCAACCCCAGCTTACCCCGGTCACGGCTGTGGTGATGGTTGAGGGAACGGTCAGCTGATAAGGGTTGGCCGCGCGCGACCGGAGGGGCGCGGCGACGCTCTGAGATGGCACAGCCGTGTCAGCAGCTACGGCAAGGCGGTAGAGGTGCAAGCGAGGAGCGTAGGGTGAAGTGGAGGTGGAGGCGAAGCTCGTGAGGTAGGTGGATTGGTGTGGAGTGGTGCGGTGGGTGACTGTAGGGTCGAGATGGCGGACTAGAATGGGGTGAATAGTCCTTTCTAAATTTAATCGCGCTGGCTAACCAAAACAAATGCGGAATTAAAACAATCGGTCTAGCCAAGACTACACCCCTCTATCAAAGTTCACAAGCACCTTATAAAGATCCTAATTAGGCAACAAAGGTGTCGGGCTAGCTAGAGCTCACCTAACCAATTCTAGAAGCAATGTCACACAAACCTATGCCACTAGAAGCAATGTCACACAAACCTATACTAATTTATGATAATGTTAATACATATTTATGATAGTTGGGTTACTATAACACATGGGGAATATTTACCATAACATTATAGTAAACCACTTAGCAAGAACTTACTATAATCTTGTAAATTAATATAGTAATTATCGTAACTCAAGGTGGCAACCTCCAAGAGTAATAAGCACCACCAGCTTACAAGACGACCACCTAGTGCCACTCGATGCAATCACACTAGTATCGCTCACTCACTCAATCAGATGAACACTATCAAGCTCAAGTGAGTTAGAGGGCCCCAAGCACTACCACATAAGCCACCAAGTCTCTAGAGTGCTCAGCTCTCGGCCAAAGGCCGACCAACACTTCTATTTATAGCCCCCTGGGCTAAAATAGCCGTTACTCCTTCACTGGGTAGATTTCGGGACGACCGGACACGTAGGTCCTGTGCACCGGACGTGTTCGGTCGCTGCATCCGATCACTGCTTGACCGCCATGTGTCCCATTCAAACGAAGTAGCCGTTGCCGCCCAAACAACCCTCTCTGACACGCACTCACGTGACGCATCGATTACAGTGTAGCGAAGTGATCGAAAGCAGGAGGGGCAGCGTTCGGTCGAGTCCAGAGAGCTCCCAGAGCCGCTCAACTACGACCGGACGCGTTCGGTGTGGCCAATCGGACGGACCCCTGCGTTCGGTCCTCTCTGGACCAACATCCGCGCCCCACGTCACCACGACGTAATGCTAAACAGTGATTGCTCAGCGCCCGGTCACTGCTACGAGCCAGAGTCCGGTCACCTCGGTAACTCTACCCGCGCCTCATCAGAATACCGGACACGTCCGATTTCACGTCGGGAATACTGCCGCCTGGGTCAGACACCGAACACTTCCAGTCCTCATGTCGAACGCGTTCGGTCACCCCGTGACCAACGCATTCAACTCCTTTTCTTCACCAACTTCTTCTCCTTTGCAAATGTGCCAACACCACCAAGTGTACAACACCTTGTGCACGTGTGTTAGCTTTTCACAAACATTTTCCAAGGAGTTAACCACTCAACTTGCCGCGCCACTCGATCCTAGCAATGATGCAAAGTTAGATCACTCGAGTGGCACTAAATGACCGATATGCAAACAAGTTTGCCTCTCTTGATAATACGGCCATCTATCCTAAACTCGGTCAAGCACTTCTCTACACAACCTATGACCGGTGAAATGAAATGCCCTAGGTTATACCTTTGCCTTGCGTATTCCATTCGAACTCCTCCATTGTTGATGCAACACATGCACCAACTAATCACCAAATGATATGATCCACTTCATATCATCACGTGATCGTATTGGCTCATCGATCTTGACCTCACTTGCTTTTCACCGTTGCCTTCGTCCATCGGCGCCAAGTCTTGCTAAAGCTTTACCACCAAACGGTCCATTGCTCCAAAGCCTCCAACTTGCCTTTCACGCTTGCAACTGGTCCATCATGCCAAGTCTTGTCTTGATCTTCTCCACCTTGGTCACATGACTCAATGTCATGTCTCATATGCAATGAGCTCCTTCATCACATGTGTGAGCCTTGCAACATATCCAAGTCATCTTCACCATCATGGCATATGTTGCTCACACACATATATTTGTGGACTAATCACCTATGTATCTCACATAAACACATATTAGTCCACCTAGGTTGTTACTCAATTACCAAAACCAAACAAGGACCTTTCAGTGACTGCCCTCGTCCACGGCCGAGTCCGGCCTTAATGGCACGGCAGAGGGAAAACTCCAAAATTAGAGCTCGGCGTGACACGAGTTAAGGCGGGTAAGGTCAAGCGACTAGACGACTCACAGGCAGAGCCAGAGAGGCAGTGAATCAACATAAGGTGACCTGTATCTGCCAAATTTAAGAAAGTGGCTTTGCCGGCAATGAGGGGGAAGAGGTAGGTCCGGCTCGGTCCATCCTCGCCTTGGCGGGGTGCAGTCGACACTACCAGGGCGACACGTGCACAGGAGCCAAAGCCAAAATGTGTGCGTGTAGGCGGTGGGGTAGCGTGGCATGCACGGCTGCAACACCATTAATGGCAAGGCGACGGCGTGAGACAGCAAGGGGCAAACCCACATGCTCAGAGATGCGACGGGCAGCAGCGTCACGACGTGAGACAGCGAGGGCAGCAGTAGCAGCATAGCGCGGTGACGTGATGACAGCGGCAGCGGCTGCGCTGCATCATAGCACGGAGGGCAGCAGCAGCGTGGCCGCGGCGGCATCAAGAGCGGCAACGCGAGGCGGGGCAATGGGAACGGGATGGGGTTAGTGACCCGCTACGACCAGCCTCAGCCAAGTCAAGGCGGCTCGACTGACCCAACGCGACGGCACGGCGCACGAGACGTGAGGCAGCAGTGGCGCGACGCGACGGCAGCGCAGCGTGGGATGGTGTAGGCGACAGCAGCAGCGGCTCTGCGCGGCGGGCCAGCAACAGCCGAGCCCTGGTCAGGCCAGAGGCGGCCACGGCCGGCCGCACGTGGCAACGTGCGCACACGCGACCATGGGTGCGGCGTGGGGTGGCCACGCGGTGACCGCGCCCACGATGCCAGACCGCTCGAGACAGTGACACGCACGAAGTTTAAAGCATTCAACACGACCAAACGGTTGCTTTAGGACCTAAACCATCTTCACCATGCTCAAGATGGCACATGAGGCTACCAAATCGAGCTATAACACTACACCAGTCCTTAACCCAATCTCTCATAATAAATTGCTAAACATAACAATGTCTAACTGTTGGCAGACTTAAAAATTTCTAAGTTTTTTGAGCTGAATTTGACTTCCATTTGTGATTTCTAAGCTAGTGGAAATATTAGCTAGTAATATCATTTTTCAACCGCAAGTATTTTATTGTTATCGACAAAGTTATTACTTCAAATTTTATTTAAGTATCACATCAATGTTCTATAGCATTTTTGCTTAATAAAAATTAGTTTTAAACCCTAAGTGATATAACATAACTATCGAATCAACTTTCATTTCGCATTTTTATCGATCATTTCGAGTTATAGAAATTGATCTACACACTTTATCACATGCATTAACACATAAACATGATGCTCATGATATATTTTAGTACAAGATTTATGGTGTAACACTGAGGGTGTTACAAACAACACTGAACGGCATAACGAGTTCTGTGAGACTCAGCTCCGTTCAACCCTCTCACCAGAGATGGGACCTGCTCTCTCTCTCGCCCGTTTATAACCCCCTACTACAAACCAGTGCCGGTAACACGAGCAGCAGCGAACTGGACGTAGGGACATTCTGTCTGAACCAGTATAAATCATTGTGTCTTTCGAGCACAACCATCCGGGTCAGATGCGTAAATCACAAAATTTACTAGCCGGAGATCCGAAACACCGACACTCGTCATTTCAAATTATAAGACATTTTGATTTTTTTACATGGTGTATACCTATATACATAACAAAATATATATATATATATATATAGGAGAGGCTATTCAGTAGCCGGCTACAAAATAAGTTATTCTATAGCCACCTCCATTTACGATAATTTTATATACTAATTTACGATAATGTCAATACATATTTACGATAGTTGGGTTACTATAACACATGAGGATATTTACCATAACGTTATAGTAAACCACTTAGTAAGGAGTTACTATAATCTCGTAAATTAACATAGTAATTATCGTAACTCAAAGTGGCTATAGAATAAGTTATTTTGTAGCCAGCTACATGATAGTTGTTCTATATATATATATATAAAAAGTCAAAATATCTTATAATTTAGAATAAAATGCATACTATAGAAATCAAAATTTGTTTTTCAAAAAGAACTGTCTAAAAACAAAAAAAAATCAAAAATTTAAAATTGCCATGATAAATAGAAAAACAAAAGCACGAGAGTGCCACACTAGGAAAGTTGACACTAAAGGACGCTAATTGTAACTAAAGAATGATACTGCTGTTCGCCTGCAGATCCTGGCCAACGATATGAGGTAACACAAGGTAATTAGTAGGAATGGACAAATCAATGTTCAAACAAAATTTGAAATGCTCTATATTTTGTAACAACTTTGTTATTTAAATAGTTGCTCGTTGTGTTATTTAAGGCTTTGTGTGTTTCGAAATTTCATGAATGAGATTTTTTAGATTTGAGGTTTGTGTTGGGATAAATTATATAGAGATTTAAAGAAGGGAGTAGATTCTTACTACTTGTACTTTAGGTAATTAAATCTACCATATTGATGGTGCATTGTTCTTCTACCAAGAGTGGCCGACCGGAACTTGCCAATGCTATACAATTGGCTATTATCTTTGCCAAAGGTGTAGGGCAATGCCCAACGGTTTAAAAACTGTTGGCCATTCTTCTTACAATCCTAGTAGTGATTAGAGATAGTTTGGAAAATTCAAAATTTTAAATTTCAAACTATAAAATTTTAAAACATAATTCTAGGACCTTAATGATTCAAATGAAAAAAAGTCGTAGATTTTTTCGAGCTCTGCAACTTTTACATAAAATTCATCTTCATCTAACTTGATTTAGAAAAGGTAACATTGTTTTTGTGCTACACCTATGTTTAGAGGTTGGTTATATTGCCAACTGCCTTTAGAAAATTTGATTTTTAGAGGTGATTATTGGAAACACCGGCCACATCTATAAATAGGTCTCTAGAAGTGTTTTCAACCATCTCTAAAGACAAAGGACATTTGTAAAGGTGGCTAGAAGCATCAAACACTTTAGACTTCTGGAGACGGACTACTCTGAAATTATTTTCGGATATGGTTTTCAAAAATCATTTCTACATTCTACAAGATTGGCCGACGGAAGTGATGCATGTAGCAGACCCCGGTGCAATCACTTAACGTCTGAGTCTCCTAGCTATTTATGAAGGTCAAATAAACCTGATGCACGCATGGAACAAATTACGATGTCACATCTATGGGACTTGGGAGTTAGGACGAGAGAGGTGGGTCGGGACGTATGCTGGGTGTGTTTGGATTGAACCCTGGATGACCTGTTAGGAAAATTGAAGGCCTGAGAACCGCCTGTCTTAAGTCTATCGTTGTTTGGTGGCGACTGGGCTTAAGAAATATAGAAAATAAAGCTATAAACATAACATGTTGATTTTGCCGAGTGTTTGCCTGTCTAGTCATCTATACTGCAAAGCATCGTACATGTTTGGTTTTGAGATCTGAAGCTATTCACAGCGTGGGTATAATTTAGATAAAAATCAATTTCTGAATATTTATATAATCCAGAGTGCCTATAACGTGTTGACGTACCCATCTATTATTTAATATAATACTTTTTTCGTCGTAAAAAAAATCTGAACTAGTCCTTGTTGAATAATGGACAGATAGATGGTGTACCGTGTACCGGTGCTACGGGAGAACTGAAGGGTCTTTAGTTAGCTCGTGGTCGTGGGGTCAGCTGGCTCTGATTTCCGATCATGTGTTCTGTGTTCAGGAATCGTCGTGACCATGCTCTATATATATACTCCAACACGATACGTCTCAACTATTGGAAGGAAAGAAACGTACGTACATTTGTAAAAAAATTACATGTAGATACTCCGACATCGTGTGATAACTAGGCTCAAGATCTAGCAGAGGCTACTATCTCGTCTAGAGCAAGGCTAATAATACAACCTTAAGTTGGCTGAGCTCACCTACCAGTCCACTTATATAGTAGTAGTAGCTGTCTCATTTAAGACTCATATTCCACTCTGTTTCTCTTCTCCCTCATTTCTCTCTTCTCCACGTCAACATTCAGGTGGCTATAGTTCTCTATCATACTTGCTCTTACAACGTGTTTGCGATTGACAATAGGTTTAGCCAATGCAAACTCAACCGTACCAATAATCTCTCCTTGGTAGTGGCAAGATAGGAATTTATTACTACTACTAGGCAATGGTTGCCTTTAGGTCCTGAAATACTCGTCTGTTTCAAATTGTAACTTGTTATATAAACCATCTAGGTACATATCATTTTTTATACAACTAGATATAGAAAAAGTCAAAATAATTTATAATTTGAAATAGAGAAAATTTCTTGATTTTCCTTTGATCCGTAAGCAATGAAAATGGTCAAAATTTAGGCTACCAATGCCATTGACAAAAATTACCAGTTATGATGATAACACTCTGAACCTTCTGAGGCCTGTTTGGCAAAACTCACAATAACTTCGTGAGCTGTTATGAGCTGTTTTATTTGTCAAACACCCATTCCAAAACAGTTTCACCCATGAAGTTGTTTTCCCCCTCTCACAAAGACATGAGTTGGGATACAGCTGAAAAAAGTAGCTTATCCTAACTCTCTCCTATCCATGCATTAAGTTGTTGGTGAAGCTGTTTTGTCAAACAAATTTTCCAAAACAGCTCAGCTTCGTCTAGAAAGTTGCTTATGAAGCTGTTTTAAAAAAAACAGCTTTACTAGTGAAGTTGAGCTGTGCCAAACAAACCATAATTGCGCCAGCACTCCCAACCGGGCATGTCATCCAACAATAATAGAAAATTGAGACGACAGTACATGCTTTTATTCATATATTTTCTCTCCTTTCTAAAAAAAATTAATATAAATCTTGTTTTTCGAGGAGCCATTTTTTTAGTTTGACCAAATATACAAAAAATTAATGTTTATGGTTTGTAATGAGTATGACTAGATTAATAGTGAAATATATTTTCATAATAAACATATATAGAGAGAGATACAAATGTTGATACTTCAAAAGAATTAAAAGAGAGGGATAGAAGAAATTGGCAAACAATTAACCTCCATAGAGAAAAAACGAAATAATGAGGATAACAACACACACATCAAAGAGTGTTTTTTTCACCATTTGTTATAAAGAAACATAAGGCTTTTATGACAAAATGGCTAGAAAGGTTAAACCCTACGTACTCCCTTCGTCAAAAAGAATGTAACTCCATATTTAAACAAAATCAAACTTTTGTAATTTTAACTAAGTCTATAAACAAAATAATATTAATATTTATGTCTTCAGCTAGATTTAATATGAAAATATATTTTACAATTAATTTTTGAAAAAAAATAGGAGTCGTATTTGTTTAGCAAACAAAGAAGACTTAGGGCATGTTTATATCACCTCTTTAAATTTTAGAGTTTTAAAATCTTTTGAGCACTCTAGCTTACTTTTGAACTCTAAAGCTCCAATGTGAGGTGGGCTAAAGTTTATAACTAACTTTAGACCATTTATTTAAAGCTTTACCTTATAATTTAGAGCTCTGGATTTTAGAGAAGAAAATCCGCTCTCGTTGATGGCGGCACTCGACTAACCCGTTGGTACCTACCTCGCTAGGACGTGCAGAGAGGGCATTGGACCTTCAAGTCACGTAACGTGCGTACGTGACACTGGAACTAGCAACGGAAGTGCACTATACTCCTATGGTAGCAGAAACGAAGTTAGGAACGGGCTGGAGAGTGGACACCATCTAGGCGTGCATACCTGTCCGGCTGTACAGAGTCCAGACGGACAAGAGACAACCCAAACGGCAGAAACCCTCCAACTGTAGCAGCAGCCAGCAGCGGGCCGGGCCGGGGCGAGAGCAGAGCAGCAACAGCAATCCAGCCGAGGGAGAGGCCAGGCACGGCTGGGGCCCAACGAACCGTGGTAGGCCCAGCCTGTCAACGAGTCCGCTGAGCTCAGGGTAGCGGCGGCGAAGCTATATGAGAGCTCCCGGCTCGAGATCGATCCCTCCTCCCAAATCAAATCCCCAAACCCCCCCGGCCACTGCTCTGCTCCTCCTCCTCCGCTCCGCCGCGCGGTCGAGCGCCGACGAGCGAGCCCGCCGTTGCCTCGCCCGCCCTATGGCCATGGAGGTCGGCCGCAGGGTTCCACCGCCGCACGGGAGCGCCCCGCGGCGCCAGCCGGCGACCGGGGGCGGCGAGGGGGAGCGGGTGCGTGTGCAGGCGGGGGACGCGCTGCCGCTGCCGATCCGGCACACGAACCTCATCTTCTCGGCGCTGTTCGCCGCGTCGCTGGTGTACCTGATGCGGCGGTGGCGGGAGAAGATCCGCGCCTCCACGCCGCTCGACGTGGTCTCCCTCGCTGAGATCTTCGCCATCTGCGGCCTCGTGGCGTCGCTCATCTACCTCCTCAGCTTCTTCGGGATCGCCTTCGTGCACTCCGTCGTCTCCAACAGCGACGACGAGGAGGACTTCATCATCGACTCCCGCCACAAGCAGGCGCGGGCGGCGCCGCCGCCGCCCGCGCCGGCCCCGTGCGCTCTGCTGGGGAGCCCCGCCGCCGCGCCCGAGAAAATGCCGGAGGAGGACGAGGAGATCGTGGCCGCGGTTGTCGCAGGGAAGATCCCGTCCTACGTGCTGGAGACTAGGCTGGGAGATTGCCGCCGGGCCGCCGGGATCAGGCGGGAGGCGCTGCGCCGGATCACCGGGAGGGACATGGACGGGCTCCCGCTCGACGGGTTTGACTACGCGTCCATCCTCGGCCAGTGCTGCGAGCTGCCGGTGGGGTACGTCCAGCTTCCCGTGGGCGTCGCCGGCCCGCTCCTGCTCGACGGCCGCCGCGTCTACGTACCAATGGCAACCACCGAGGGCTGCCTCGTCGCCAGCACGAACCGCGGATGCAAGGCCATTGCCGAGTCCGGTGGCGCCTCTAGTGTCGTGCTCAAGGACGGGATGACGCGAGCCCCGGTCGTCCGGTTCCCGTCTGCACGCCGCGCCGCCGAGCTCAAGGCCTTCTTGGAGGACCCTGCCAACTTTGACACCCTGGCTGTGGTGTTTAACAGGTAAGAACGCTAGATTCCAAATCAACGTCACACTGTCCCTTTCGCTTTCCGCCCATGCTCCACGCGCTCAACGATTACCATTAGGCTAGGGCGGCTCTTGTGCTTGGCGACACGTCTCTGTGCATCCATCCCGATCAAAGCAACAGTTGCCATCCGACAATTTTTGAACCCATAAATTGCCTGTACTGTTGCCCTGTTTTTGAACTTGAGGATTTAGACTGGGATCATGTGACCGACCTGTTTTGGGAAATATTTGTGCAGATCGAGCAGATTTGGAAGGCTGCAGGGAGTGAAGTGTGCGATTGCAGGGAGGAACCTGTACATGAGGTTCAGCTGCAGCACAGGGGATGCCATGGGGATGAACATGGTCTCCAAAGGTGTACAGAACGTGCTGGACTACCTCCAGGCTGACTTCCCTGATATGGATGTCATCAGCATATCAGGTTTTCCTATGTTAAGTTTCTTAAATTCTATTTTCGAATTTTACCTGCTTTATTGTGCATCTAATTGTTTTTGTTTGAGAGAAGCATATTCAAATTCAGAAACCAGGTAGAAAAATTCTCACCGATTATACTTCATCTGATCGGAAATATAAGTCCATTCAGGCATCAACACGATCTCTAATACGACACTATGGCTAGCATTATCTATGAAATACAATATCTTAAATGAAACAAGTATAGTTTATGATGAAAAATATTGTTCATAATCAGTCTAGCATGCTTATCTTATGTTGGAAATCTATAAAGAATCTTAAATATTGATAGTACAAAGGTAAAAAAAAGGTTTGACTTGGAACAAACCTAGATGGACTATTATTTGTGAATGCCATTTTTTTTAACTCATATAGACTTGGAACAATCTAGGCATGACCCCAGTAGCTGATGTTGACTTCAGTTGCTCTCACTTATGCAGTTGTGCCTTTCTGTCCGGTTCCTCCACCTATATGCAATGAACATTTGAAGTACTAGTACTTCTATGGAGAATTCACACAAAATAAAAAAAAAGAGAACCACTGTGTTCTACTGTATAGTGTTTTTAAATGATATGTCAAATGTCAACTCATATCTTGTACATAGCATAAGTAATAGCAGTGAGCTGATTTCCAACATCACAGTAACCAAGTGGCCTAGCAAAGTGTAAAATAACAATTAATTATTGATATGAGAGAGATAGGAAGAACAGAAGATATGTTTTTTTGGTGGAATCATTATTAGAACCCGCAAAATTATCTCTTTCCATGTATCTTTGATGCCTTGTGTTTTCTTAACTAATATAATCTGTAATAAAATAGGTAACTTCTGTTCTGACAAGAAGTCAGCTGCTGTGAACTGGATTGATGGCCGTGGGAAGTCGGTGGTTTGTGAGGCAGTAATCAAGGAAGAAGTTGTGAAAAAGGTTCTCAAGACAAACGTTCAGGCTCTCGTAGAATTGAACGTGATCAAGAACCTTGCTGGTTCAGCTGTTGCTGGAGCTCTTGGGGGTTTCAATGCCCATGCAAGTAACATTGTGACAGCCATCTTCATTGCCACTGGTCAGGACCCTGCACAGAACGTGGAGAGTTCCCAGTGCATCACGATGTTAGAAGCTATAAATGATGGCAAAGATCTCCACATCTCCGTTACTATGCCATCAATTGAGGTTTGAAACTTCCTATGTTAATGATCCCTAATAATTTGGCATCCATGAGTTTTTTTAAGACTTAGTGATTGATTGAAACAATTATATACCATGCCCCACTTGAAAATAGTTAATTAGTAATTACAATAAGATAACAGAAAGTGCCCTTGTTTTAATGTGTGGTACTCTCATGGTAACAGTATTTGCTTCGAGCTAAAGCTTCCCTTCATTGAGTATATACATGGAACCTAGGAATTTGATCATCAAATCATTGTACAGTTTAGATGACTAGCTATGCTGTTATGATATTTAGAATAATGGATGGGGTCTATGCCATTGCCATCATGGCCTTTACCTATATTAGTTATTATATTCCTACATGATCTGATTTGTATATAAAAAATATGTAGCAGTTGTTCATTCTTGTTTTCATAATCAACAGGCGCTGGCAATAGCAGTCCATGTCTGTTTGATTAGCGTTTAATCTTGTAATTTTCTGTTTTCTATTGTTGAGATGGCATCTGGAATGGCATGGGTCTATGCCAGACACTTGCAGAAGATTGTTTGCTAGTGTCATTATCTTATGGCCATGCATTATGCTATAACTGATGGGGTGTTGTCCTAACCCAAACACAGGTTGGCACAGTTGGTGGAGGCACGCAGCTGGCCTCACAGTCTGCCTGCTTGGACCTGCTTGGCGTCAAAAGTGCTAACAGGGAATTTCCAGGGTCCAACGCGAGGCTCTTGGCCACGGTGGTTGCCGGTGCGGTCCTAGCTGGGGAGCTGTCCCTCATCTCTGCGCAGGCTGCTGGCCATCTGGTTAATAGCCACATGAAATACAACAGATCAAGCAAAGATATGTCCAAGGCCCTTGCAGAGGCAACAGCAGTCAAACCCAAGAAATGCTGAATAATATCAAGTTGTTGTTTTATACCCCCTTTGGGAGAAAGGAGCAGAAAGGGTCTCACAGGATGATTTCCTTGCGGCATGCTCGGGTGGAAAGGGAAAAACCCTTCAGGCGAAAAGAGAGAATTCAGTCGACATGTCATATTTACCAGGCGGTGTGAGACCTGTTGTGGATCCTGGAGTATGACCTATTTAATTCGTTGATGTTGTTGTTATAGTTCCTCTACCTGTCGTTGACCCCGCTTGCATCTTGTTTTGCCCGTCCGTCCCTTGGGCATTGGAGAATCTGATCTGACCATGGGTTTTGCAATCACTGGGGCGTATCCAGTGACCCTCGGGGTGGATCTCTGCTTTGCCGCGGTTCCGTCGCAGAAAAATTTTGCGCTGGCAACTGCCGGGTGCTTTGTATTTCAGCTTTGTAAATTTACTTTTATCCAATCCTTTTGAGTTGGAAGAGTCAGTGGAGTCGGTGATGTGGTTGTAAAGAAAAGGGTGTGGTTCAGAACACTTTTATACATCATGTTGCCTCTCTGCTTTCTCTATATCGTGGTCATCTCAATTGCATGCTCTGGTTGGCTGCCTGTCCACGGATCAGGTTTATGATTTAAATACAAAGCTGGTACTTTAGCAAAGCCAGATGCCGTTCACCATTTTCTATCGGTCGTCAATGCTTGGGATCCAAAATTCCAAAGGTTCTTCTATCTAGACAAGGAGTAATATTAACAAGGCAAAGATTTGTCTCTGTTTTGCAACGCAGGAATTTCAGCAATTTGCAAGGAGATTCCTTCGAGGAATACTGGCGTGGAAAATGGTCCACCGCTTGTCAAACACAAGGGTACATGGAAAAGATTCCAATCTTTGAACGAGGTTCGCGTGCTCCTGTGCGTGGTCCCCGAAGGCTCGAGTTGGTCCACTGCCGGCATGGCCCCCGGATTTCTGAATTTAGATGAGCTTAACTGCCGAAGTCTGTGTCCCCTTGGTAGGCCTTTCCCCAACCCTCACGCCTCGCTAGCTGGTGATCCGATTAAACGACCCTTCAATCGCTCGTCATGGTGTGCGAGTGCCAATTAAGGCCGCCTCAGTCGGTTGTTGTTGCCCGGCGCCGGCGGGGCGAGACACCTGCTCCAGTCCGCGAGTGCATCAGCTCGTCTGTGCTCTTGCCTGCCACAGTGCCACCACATCAATTGGCCGTGTCCCTGACGACTCCCTAAAGCAGCTAGAGAGTACAGACACGATTGATGACTTGACGCTTCCCAGTGTCATCAGAAGGTGCCCCGGTCGTCGGTGAGTGGACCGACATGCACTCTTGTCCACCAACGATGCAGTCACGCATGTGACTGGCGATTTGGCTGCTTGCTGCTAGTACCACTCACAGGCGCGCATGCGGCATGTCCGAACCATTCGCACGACGGCCTTCCGCCGTCCCCTCCTCGACACCTCCGCTCCGCCGTTGGCTGGGGTTGGTTTGGTTCGCGGTACACGGACGCGGGATGCCTGATGTCTGATACTCAACCCATCCCAAATTATAAGATGTTTGACTTTTTTGACATCAAATTTGACTACTCATCTTATTCAAAAATTTATGTAAAATATTACTTCTTTCGTCGTGGTTTGGTTTATTAATAAAAATTCTTCAAAAATGACTCAAATTTAACTATATTTATATAAATTTTTAAATAAGTGGTCAAACTTAAGGAAAAAAAATCAAACGTACAATATTTGGTACGGAGGAAGTACGTAACTCGGAAGTCGCAAATGGACCACGACGGCCCGGCACCCCGCAGATCATCATCCCCGTTTGTCATCCGGGTGGTGGGCTAGCAGTGGCACCATCGAGCCGAGCGTTATGAACTCATGATTAAACAAGTGGGCCGGCCCGAGCGAAATCCTCACGTGCGACGGCCCTAGACCCTAGTGTGGTAGGAGTCCTGTTTATCTTCGGTGCACAGTAGCCACGAGGCCGAGTTTTTTTTTTTGAAAAAGGTACATTTTACCTATGAACTATCTTTGAAGTTTAGAACTCAAAAAACGGATAAACCACGTCCCTCAACTTTTAAAACCGTTTATTTTATCTTCCTGATCCGGTTATAAGCGGTTTTCAAAGGCGGTTTTGTCTTTTTCTTTTTTTTATTTAGACTAAATATTTGGAAAATCATAGTAAATCACAGAAAAATCATAAAATGGAAAATTCAATTTTATTGGACTCCACATGAGTAGATCTACAAAATAAACATATAATATGGTGTGTTTTAGTACAAAATTTTTAATACAGTTCAATCATATAATAATTAGCCCACCATAAAAAATTCACCACGATTGGACCACTGAAACTACATCTCCTACAACTAAAAAGACTAAAAGTAAGACTATTTTTTTGTGCGACTTTTTTTTAAGTCGCTCGTCCCTTCTGCCCATGCGATACCCCGCGCGATAGAAAAATAAACTGTTATCCCGACGATCTCCGCCTGCTTTGAAGGAAACAAATCGATCACCTGAGGCCACGTGCATGGAAGGAAACAATAATCATGCATGGAAGGAAACAATTGGCAAAGATCAAGCAAGACTCCTCCCTTCCGGCCATGCGATATCCCGTGCGATAGAAAAAGAAACTGTCTTCCCTGCGATCCCCGCCTGCTTTGAAGGAAATAAATCGATCACCTGAGGCCACATGCATGGAAGGAAACAATAATCATGTATGGAAGGAAATAATTAGCAAAGATCAAGCAAGACTCCTCCCTTCTGGCCATGCGATACCCCGCACGATAGAAAAAGAAACTACCATCCCTGCGATCCCCGCCTACTTTGAAAAAAACAAATCGATCACCTGAGGCCACATACATGGAAGGAAACAATTGTCAAAGATCAAGCAAGACGACTCAATGAGGTTGGCCTTTAATTTTAGTGTTTGCAGCATGCAGACCTGAAATTAAAAAATGGCTGCTCCTTGAGAACATCAGTGGTGCCAAATAAAAAATGTGCAGGTTATACATGGTGAGACTGGTGAACCTTCTGCAATTTCCTAAACGAATATTCCCACCATTCGTATGTAGGTCCATTCCTCTGCGTTTCTTCGTGCTCCAATTAGCATATAATATAAAAGTATTGTTGTGTTCATCACGACTTATAGTTGACTACTCCCATTAGCATATACTTTCTCTGCCCCAAAATATAAGTCGTTATGGGATGTGTGCAGGTCAAACTTTCTCAACTTTGACTAGGTTTGTAAAAAATACGTACAACATTTATATCTCCAAATAAATTTATTATGAAAATATATTCAATGGTCTATGTAATGATACTAATTATGTATTATAAATATTAATATTCTTTTATATATAATTGGTCGAAGTTAAAAAAAGTTGACTTCTCGGGAAACGAGAATGAATTCTATTTTGGGACAGTGGGAGTATATGAAAGCAGTGTTGAAAATATTTTAACAATCAAGTTCGTCTCTGTCTGATTGGTAAACTTAGACACCATAATGGCATCAAAAATTTCGACTCTTATGGACACCCTCATGGATCATTGCAAAGCATCCCAATCCTACAGCATACACAAATGGCAACCTTAAAGTTATGATATTTTCAAAGGATAGATAATAAAGACCATCTTAGACGTTCTGGCATTAAAGTATATACGTGTAGATATATAGGCATGGTGGTGCAAGTGAGCAGCCAGTAGGAGTCGAGAGTTAGGGGGTGTTTGGATCTCAGGACTAAACTTTAGTCTCTGTCACGTTGAATTTTTAGATATCAATTAGGAGGACTAAACATAAGCTAATTATAAAACTAATTACATAAGTTGTGGCTAATTCGTTTGCCAGCGCCGTGTACAGGATGTCATGGAGATGTGGTGGAACTTATTCGTGGATTTGTTGGCATACGAAAGAAATGTATATCGAAAATCTCTTCCTGCCTATAAAAAATAATCTTAGCCGCATCACGGAAAGATCTACACAGTAAAGTTTGTGAGCCTACGACGTCATGCTCTCTGTGACTGTGTAAATTTCACGAACTTAGCTTTTTGGATTAAATGTCACTTTAACGTTGATCATATATTTTTATAGTATTGTTATCTTATCGTGCGATCCGTGTGTTTTTAATACAAAAGTTTAGCTGTCCTGTAGCAACGCACGGGCACGAACCTATTTACATATATATTCGAACCTGTGTGTACATGATTACATGGAGATGCAGTGGAACTTATTAATGGATTTATTGGTGCATGAAAGAAATAGATATCGTAGAATTCTTTCTGCCGATATAAAATATTATCTTAGCCGTATCACGAAAAAATCTATACAGTAGAGTTTGTGAGCCTGCGACGTCGCGCTCTCCGTGACTGTGTTAATTTCATGAACTTTACTTTTTGAATTAAATATCACTTTGATGTCGGTATTTAATTTAACAATATTGTTATCTTATCGTGCGATCCGTGTGTTTTTAGTACAAAAGATTTAGTTGTCCCGTTGCAACGCACGGACATGCTACCTAGTCTTTGAATTAATTACAGAAAAGGATAGATCTAAAGTTACAGTAAAAACTTTGTACTAAAGTATACCTGTCGGTGCGTAAAGTGACCAACAGGTAAGTATTTATAGTTTTGCTGTGCGTTGTGATCGGATATGGCCTAGCACTCAATGACACAGGATTTATATTGGTTCAGGCAACGTGCCCAACGTCCAATTTTAGTCGGTCAGTGACTTTATTCCTGAGCCTAGGTACTCAAAGTTTGCTATGGGGTTACAAATGAGTAGGAATAAGAAGAGGGTGTTAAAGGTCCGGTCAAACTTTGAACCGAAGGGCCGAGAGTGACGGGGCATCTAACGTGCGCTAAGTATTGGAACGTATGTTCTGTGCAGCTTTAGAGTTCTAGAGCTATTGAGACATTCGAGTTCTCAGGTCCTCGAATGCTCGAATCGTCTAGCTTCTTTTTTTTAGGAGAGCCAGAGAGCTCTTTAGGAGAGAGCTCATCCCCTTTTATAGTCGAAGGGGACGGCCTGACAAGTCAGAGAAAGAGAGAGAATGTATACGTGTGCTACCTAGTCTTGTTGCCCACGCTATCGGGTACGAGACGGTCGTCGGCGCCCACAATACTGTTTATGTCTAAATGCATGTGGCAGACTCTACCGTGTTCGTCGGGAATGGCAAACATCGGTGCCTATAATAATGCTTGTGTTCTGACACACCTGGAAGGTTGCATAGTGCCCATCTAGCATGGCCTGGTGGCACCGTCATGTAGGTGCACAGGGTATGGCAAGGTACGGTCCTCGGTATTGCGGTTTGACTTGTGTGCCTTACCTTATCTGCTCCGCCTGATCCCCGGGCCCTCACCGAGCGAACGTCCCTGGTCGGTCGTTCCCAGTCAACCCCGACCGTGTCGGTCGGGGAAGAGCCGCGAGCAGAGGTCTGGTGTATCCCTGGTCAGAAAAGAAGGTTGGAGTCAAACTATGTCCCTACCTTGGCCAGGCCTTCCGATCGGGGACCGAATCGTTCTCCCGGCCTGTCATTATGTATCTGGGCCAGCCCGGGAGGCACGTGTTGTCGCTACACCGTCTATTGGGTGGAGTTTTTGCAAGGGAAGCGGGTTCATTAGGGACCCCAGGTTTATAAACCCGACAGGAGCCACCGAGCCCTTTTGGGACTTCTGTGAAGTCGTGAAGGGGTTGTTTACACTCGTTTCACGAGCGCACCCAGTGGGTGTAAGATTGTCGGTCACCGTCAGGCGAGACAGAGCGTAAACCCGAAGTGTCGTGCGCGACCGAGGGGTCGAGCGAGATGAGGCACTGAAAGGACCTAGGATGTCGCCTAGAGGGGGGTGAATAGGCGTTTCTGAAAATTAACACCTTTGAATGCGGAAACAAATAGAAAGGGGAGTTTTCAAAATGGAAACTCCAAATTAAGAGTACTACCACCCCTCACAAGTTAGCCACAGAGTAAACAAGGTATAAAGAATATATGTAGAAGTTACAACCCTGCAACACCAAGTTAGAACAGAGAATAAATATTTTTAGTGCAGGCAGGAAATACCGGACGTGTCCGGTATGAATACCGGACGTGTCCGGTATACACGATTTCTACAGATCGGCCCCGAACTTGCTCCTTTCGATTTCTATCTTCAAACCAAACTGCAGGCACCTAATGGAGATGACAATATACACAGAGAACTTACAGAATAGCTAGAGCAACACAAATATCAAATGAAATGCGAATTGAGACACGATATTTGTTTTACCGAAGTTCGGACTCGTCCAAGTCCTACTCTCCGTTGAGGGGGCTGCGGGCGACCCAGCGAAGGTCAGCCCTAGAGGGTACCACGAAGGTCACTCTAGCCGAAGTCTTTTCCAACTCCTTTTCCTCCTTCCACTAAATGATTCCGAGGCGGCGGAATGGACCGTTACAAACTTTCCGAAGCAACCACAATCTCTCGGTTGCTCTCCGGCGACGCTTAGCCATCTAGGACCGAAGAGTCCAAGAGTAACAAAAACAAATCACGAGATTGACAATATGCACAAGTGCTCAAGTGGTGGCTTGCTCTCTTTTTCAAATTCTCTCTTAACCCACAAATTGATTTTGCAATTTGGATCATACACTCACTAAGAGAGGGTTTAGGAGACTAGGCAAGGCTCAAAAATGTGTGTGTATATCAGCAGAATCAGCAGCTTCCAAAGGTGGAGGCTTGGGGGTATTTAAAGCCCCCTTGAAAAACTAGCCGTTTTATAGCCGTTGCAATACCGGACACGTCCGATATGCATACCGGACACGTCCGGTATGACTTACACTGTCCCAACGGTAACTAAGTTACAGTGAAGTTGTGAGGCGTCGGAACTCCCGAAGAATGCCGGAACTCCCGACCACCGGAACTCCCGACTCACGTCGGAACTCCCGATCCTCAGCAAATTTGAAAACCATGTAACGAGTTAAAGAATATGAGGTGCCGGAACTCCCGACACATGCCGGAACTTCCGACCGTCGGAACTCCCGACTTACATCGGAACTCCCGACCCTCAAGGCTTTGGAAAACCAGCCGTTGGCCTCTGGTCGTCCATACCAGACACGTCCGGTATGAGCTGGACAGTGAACTCTCCAAATTATTTAAATTGCGAGACGTCGGAACTCCCGACCATTGCCGGAACTTCCGACCGTCGGAACTCCCGACGAACCAACCCGAGAACAACACTTTTACAGTTACTGGACAAATACCGGACACGTCCGGTATGCATACCGGACACGTCCGGTATTGCCAGACCAGCAAAAATAAAGTTGGCTCTTTTGTCGCTCAAATACCCAAAACTCACATGGGTTGGCTTGAGCACTTATGAAACATTATCTATCAACATGATGCATCCCTCTTAATAGTACGTCATTCCTATTTACTCAAATTTAAAAGTATAACGAATTTAAACCTTTTGAGTTGCTCTTTTTGAACCGAAGCCGTGTATTCCAATCTTCATCAAGTGAGGGTGCCAACATGTTGATATTGATCTTTTTCACTTGAGCATAGCCATCTTGAGCACGTGACTTGATTCCATTCATCAAATTTGAATAATCCCAAATGTATCAAGTCACTTCTATCAAACACTCCAATAGTGATTTGATCCTTCACATTAATATGACCATCGTAGCTTGATTAGTACCTCAACTAAATACAAGTACTTTCTTCTTCACCCTAGCTAGGTTCTTCGGCTGCCAAGCCGTCGCTTGCCCTTCACCCTTGCTTAGTACCTCGAAGCCTTTCCTTGCTATCTTCACCATCTCAAGCTATCAAGTCACATCTTGTGTTGAATCATCCATTCATTTGTATTGTTGTCTTTTTTTTATTTCAATTTAGCAAGCTTCAAATATGAGACCATTCCATATGCAATCCCTTATGTCTCATTAATTAATTCTCACAAGCTTGCTTTTACATAGTACATGGAAATCCCACAATAAACAAGCCTAAGCATGAATTCCATTTGCATTGTTGTCTTGTGCTTGAACTAGATTGTTTATACAACAACACATCATTTTGGCTTTCATTAAGTACCTGTGAGATAACCTATCACCTGTCCACACTTAGCAAACAGGTTAGACATTTAATTACGTTGTCATTCAATCATCCAAAACCCACTAAAGGGCTAGATGCACTTTCAGGCACCAACCCAATCGTCGGGCGCGGCTGAGGATGGAGCGTCAACCCAAGTGTTGGGCGTGGCTGAGGGGTCGAGCGAGACAGAGCGCCAACCCAAGTGTCGGGCGTGGCCAAGGGGTCGGGTGAGACAGAGCGTCAACCCAAGTATCGGGCACGGCCAAGGGGTCGGGCTAGACGGAGCGCCAACCCAAGTGTCGGGCGCCAACCCAAGTGTCAAGCGTGGCCGAGGGGTCGGTCTAGTTTCATGCATTACCCCGTCCGTGGTTTCTACAACCAGAGGGATTGAGCTAACGTCGCTTGCCTCGATGGCTCGAGTGACACGCTCGGTGAGCTTAATAACAGGTACATCCGAGTGGAATCCGGGTCTATCATTCGTAACGGGGTCATCATAGCCCTCATGTGGCATTCCACTACTCCTTAACCTGCCTCCCGGAAGATGCCCGAGCCATTCCAGAGACCGACTCAGATGGCCCGCTGGCCTCCCCTCGATGGAGATTCAGTGGGCATGGTTCAATGTTAGGATCGAACGAGAAGGTCGAGATGACCCTGTCCGCTTCTGAGCAGATCAGGCGAGGGCCGCTGGGGCTCATCTGTGTTTTCTCCCCTGGCTCTGTTTAACGCGAGGCGGCCTCGAGCCCTTTGCGGGTCAGCCTTCGAACCTCGATCGGTCATCTCTCATATCGAATGAGGCGACTACCGCTTCATGACGCAACACGAAGCGTTGTGATGCAACAACTGCATATGCAATGCTTGGATGTATGGGATGAATGTATGAATGCATGCATGAGAATGGATGAATGAATGATTATGCACTAGAAAACCAAAAAAAGGTTTGGTAAGGTTACCTTGATGGCTCGAGTGATGGGTCTGGGGAGCTCCTATCGGATATGTCCGAATGGGATCCGTGTTCGTCGTTCGTGACGGGGTCGGCATAACCCGCATGAGGCATCCCGCTGCTCGTTACCTGTCTCTCGGCAATCACTCGAGCCGTCCGATCGACTCGGGTGACCCGTTGGCCTGTCCTCGATGGAGATTCTATTGGTGGGCCCTTACTAACCCCACCTGGGAAGGCAGAGGATCATTTGCGTGCGGTTGTGCCTTATTTCCTATGCCCGGGTTGTGGTAGTGGTGGGCCCTGCCCAGGCCACATCCCGCTAACCGGGCGATGTTTCATCGGGCAGGGCACGTCCCATCAGCCAGGACCACGTCCCACCGCACGCCTTTCTGCATTAAATAGGGGGAAGGGAGAGGATGTTCCTCCCGTTCTTTTGCCTTTCTTCAACCGTTGCCGTTCCTCCTTCCTCCTTTTTGCCAAGTCTGTTCGTGTGTCGCGGAGGTTTCTAGGAGAGAGGAGGGTAGAGCGAGGGAGAGAACTCACAGATTCATTTGTAAATTTGAGGCGCGATGTCGAACTGGAGGCCTTCCAACATGGATGAGGAGGTGCTGGCCGCCTTCGCCAAGAAGGGGCTGCTCCCATCGAAGAAGGTGGCGCATTGGAGGGCTCCTACGCTGAGGGAAGTTGTTTTGCAACCCCAGGCCAATGAGGTCGTCTCCTTCCTCGCCTTCCATGAGCGCGGGCTCGGGTATCCCGCGCACTATTTCCTACGCGGGCTCCTTAACGAGTGGGGCCTGGAGCTACAGCACCTCAACTCGATTGGGGTACTACACATCGCCAGCTTCATCACCGTCTGCAAGGCCTTCCTCAGGATGGAGCCGCACGTGAACCTCTTCTGGTGGATCTTTAGTGGGCGAGCCCTGTCCAAGGGGAAGCCACCCAGAATCATGCCGGTTGGGGGATTTGCCCTGCAGAAGAAGCCAAAGCCATCAGACCCCTACCCTACGTACTCCCCCTATGACTCCAACCGAGGGTGGCACAGTGAGTGGTTCTACATCAGGAACTCAGCGGAAGCGCCATCCTCGACGTTCACTGGAAAAAGGCCGGAGAGGAGGGAAAGCTGGTCGTGGGGTCCCGTCGGTCGGTAGAACAAGTTGGAGGTTATCGAGACAGAGCTTCAGAGCCTTGTGCAGCATGGCCTCGATAGGTTGCGAGTCTTCCATACCTTCTTCCGTCGTCAGGTCGCCCCATTGGTGAAAAGAACGCGGCCGATGTGGGAATACTCTGGCCCGATGGTCCCGACCGCATGTCGCCAGAGGAGTTGCCAAAGGATGAAGTCTGGAGTCATCTCGATCGGGTGCTATAGTTGAGGGATAAAGACTCCCTCAAAGGGACGCCCACTCCCCTTCATGCCACGAAGCTATCCAATTTGGTATGCCCCCCCTTTTGTGACCTTTTCCTTCTTGTTATGATGTTTTGATTGATTCTGAGTTGCCCATTTTGAAGGGACTCGCGGGCTATAAATCCTAGCCGCATCTTCCGAGAGGGCCAGAAGGCATGGCTCGGCAAGCTACCTAGAGGAAGGCAACGCTTGCCAAGAAGAAGAAGAAAGACGAAAAGGTCCGGATGAGGTTCGATAAGGAGAGGGAGATCAACCGGTGGGTCTGGGGGGGCGAGAGTCGGAGTGACGAGGAGGCGAAGCTTGAGTCAGAGGAGCCCACAGAGATGGGTGATGACACAAGTGCCTTGGAGGACGAAGGAGTCAGGGGCGCTGTTGTGACCTCGGTAGAGCACCGTGAGCCCGCGGCTGAGTCCGTCGGCAGCAGGTGTGATGTGGAGACATGCGGCGATGTTCCTGAGTCGAGGAAGCGCATTGCATGCAAAGACACCATCCTCGAATGAGAGGCAAAGCGGGTGCGGGCGCCCCGCCCTTCAGAGGCAACACCAGCTTCGTGCCCCCCCCCGCTCTGAGTGTGGCGGAGCACGCCGATCGGTCGGGGGGACGTGATCGTTCCCCTACATCTTCGGGGTCATCGTGTGTGCGCGACCCCCAACGGGGGGATGCCCCGCCAGTTGCTCCGGTGGTTTCGCCATGAGCTGGCGGTCGCGGCTGTTCGCGGGCCGATCAGGGACTTGCTGGGCCGGCCCCTCCCTTGGATGATGCGAGGGGGCACGGGTCACGACCCATGAGTGATCCTCATCCCATTGGCTCATCGTCAGCCGGTCGGGGCTTCAGGGCTCTGCCGCTTTCGTCTAGGTATGCATTCATGCTCCTTTTTGTTCTCATAGTTGAGTTTTTAGTGTGACTAACCTGTGCTTGTTTGATAGCGGCCAGGGGCTGGCGGGACTGGGAATCTCCCCACCTCCCATGTGAGAAGAGTGGAGACCTAACCTATAGTGGGCCACGACGAGTGGTGGGGGAAGTAGGTTGGCGGCGGCGTGACCTTCCCTACTGGGGGTTGGGTCTCCCCAGCCGATCGCGAGAATGGCGGCAGCACCGGCGGTTGTGATGGCAGTAATCCCCATGGTGATGGCGGAGCTTGGGTTAGAGGTGACGCTCATGGTCCCTCCCCCAATAGTTGCGGAGGAGGAGAGGAGGGAAACCGGGCTCCCTGCCTCGCCCGATGGAGGAGCGCATGGTTCGCCCGCCTGGTCAAAGCTAGAGGGGTTAGGAGGAACCGCGGCTAGGCCAGAGGTAGTGCATCCGCCAGCGAGCCGTGGAGTCCAGGTAGTGGACATCCCCTTCTTCGATGAGGAAGACACCAGGGTGGAGCCACCGGCCATCCCGCCGTCCTGGGAGCTGGTGATGATCCGGTCGTCGCATGATACTGCGATGGCTAGATCTTCCAATGGGTCGGGGGCGACCCACGAGCTGGTGTGTCCTTCACCCGGCGAGTCGGGAAAGGCCCGATTCATCCTTCGTGATGAGGAGGAGATGAAGCTCTAGCACCTTGAAAGGTCCTAATGGCTAGAGGGGGGGAAATAGCCTATTAAAAATTTCTACAACAACACTTAGCAAACCTGTTAGACAAATATGAGGCAAAGCGAGTGTTACGCTAGACTACTAAAAAATGCAAGCCACCTACTACAATTCTAGTTTCTATAGTCTCTATCCACACAATGGCTATGTCACTACACTAAGTTAGTGTGCTCTCAAAGGCTAACTAAAGAGCCACACTAACCGAACTAACAAGCTCTCACGACTAGCTACACTAAAGAGCTTGACAACTAGTTTGCGGTAATGTAAAGAGAAAGAGCAAGATAGTTATACTGCTGAGTCGAGGAATGAACCAATCAATCACAAGAATGAATACCAATGAAGACCAATCACCTCGGAATCAAATAATGACACAATGATTTTTTATCGAGGTTCACTTGCTTGCCGGCAAGCTAGTCCTCGTTGTGGCGATTCACTCACTTAGAGATTCATGCTCTAATTAGCATCACACGCCAAACCCTCAATATGGTGTCGCACAACCAACACAAGATGAGGATCACACAAGCCACGAGCAATTTACTAGAGTACCTTTTGGCTCTCCACCGGGGAAAGGTCAAGAACCCCTCACAACCACCACGATCAGAGCCAGAGACAATCACCAACATTCACTCGATGATCCTCGCTACTCCAAGCCGTCTAGGTAGCGGCAACCACCAAGAGTAACAAGCGAATCCCGCAGCGAAACACAAACACCAAGTGTCTCTAGATGCAAACACTCAAGCAATGCACTTGGATTCTCTCCCAATCTCACAAAGATGATGAATCAATGATGGAGATGAGTGGGTGGGCTTTGGCAAAACTCACAAGGTTGCTATGTCAGTGCAAATGGCCAAGAGAGTGAGCTAGAGCCGGCCAAACGATATTTATAGACACCCCCAAACAATAGAGCCGTTGGTTCAATTATTGGGCTGACTACGAGACGATCGGCCACGCAGGTCGTGTACACTGGACGCGTCTAGTGTGGTGAGTGGACGCGTCCGGTCACTGCGTCCGATCGTAGCCTGACCGACATGTGTCGCTTTCGAATTGTTTAGCCATTGGCGCCCAACGGCTATCTCTGCACATAGTAAAACTATGTGATCGGACGCACTGTTAGAAAACGACCAAACTCGGGAGACGCAACATCCGGTCGAGTCCAGAGAGCTCCTAGAGCCGCTCTGGGCTGACCGGACGCATTCGATCACATAGGACCGGATGCTCCCAACGTCCGATGAATTATTGCACTGAAAACCTAAGACTTGCTGGTTCACACCGGACGCATTCGGTGTGGCGACTGGACGCATCCGATCGCTCTCTAAAATCCTGCATTGGGCTATATCACTTTGACCTGATGCTGAACAATAACTCATCAGCGTCTGGTCACTCCACTGAGCCAGAGTCCAGTCACTTTCACTTAGTCGCTCAACTCAGGTTCAAATATCGGACGTGTTCGGTCCTGATTCCGGACATGTCCGGTCACTTCTGTCTGACTACCCCAAGACTGGATAAAATACCGGACGCGTCCGATCTCAATTTTGGACATGTCCGGTCACTCTGTGACCAGCGCAACTAACTCCTTTTCAACTCTATCTTCTTTACCCTTGCTCAAATGTGCCAACCACCAAGTGTATCACCTTGTGCACATGTGTTAGCATATTTTCACAAATGTTTTCAAGGGTGTTAGCACTCCACTAGATCCTAAATGCATATGTAATGAGTTAGAGCATCTAGTGGCACTTTGATAACCGTATTTCGATATGACTTTCACCCCTCTTAATAGTACGGCTATCGATCCTAAATGTGATCACTATCGCTAAGTGTCTTGATCAGTTAAACCGAAAAGCTCCTATCAATTTCACCTTTCCCTTGAGCTTTTTATTTTTCTTTCTTCTTTTCCAAGTCCAAGCATTTGATCATCACCATGCCATCACCATCATCTTGTCATGATCTTCATTTGCTTCATCACTTGGAGGAGTGCTACCTATCTCATAATCACTTTGATAAACTAGGTTAGCACTTAGAGTTTGATCAATTCACCAAAACCAAACTAGAGCTTTCACACCTACTCATGGAGAGAGGACTATCGATGGAGTCCAATCTCGCCCTTACTAAGGCGAGGCTCAAGGAGGCCTTGGAGAGGGTTGAGCTCTTCCATCAGGCCATGACAGTCGACCTGCCACGTGTTGTAGAGGTAAGTTCTCTGTGTTTTTGGTGTTGTCCTTGACCCCTTGGCCTTTCAATGGTTGTCTCAGCATGCTTGCTTCTTGTCTCATAGGATCTGGAGATGATGTCAATCCGTAAGTCCTGATTTCTTCGAGAGGAGCACGATTAGATGGAGCAGGAAACAACGGTGTCATGGCGGGTTGACGAGCTCAGGCACTAGCTAGAGTCCACCCGCCATGAGTCCCAAGACCGGGCGGTCAAGGTGACGGGAGCACGGGCAGAGAGCTACGTGCAGTAGAGCGAGCGACTGCCGCTGAGTGGGAACTTGACGCGACGAAGGTCCACTTGGCGGAGATCGAGGCAGTGCTTTAGAAGTCCTTGGAGGCTCTAGAGGCAGAGCGGAAGGCCCGCTCGAACGCTGAACAAGAAGTGGTTGTGCTTTGGGGGAAGATGCTCGGGGTAGAGTCAAACGCTCGACTGCTCAAGAGGGTGACCCAACAAGAGGATGGGCTCTCCATTCTCGAAAGCACCCGTCTTGGTACGTATCTGTTCCACCCTCGATTGATGCCTTGAATTTTCCTTTCCTTTGCTTCTGAATTTGTTGTCTTTTTCCAGAACTGGGTGGAAAGATTGGCTCTCTAGAGCAAGAGCTGGAGACGGTCAAAGCGGCGGTCGGTCAGGGCACAGAGGAGCTAGCGCAGTCCCTTGAGGAGCGACACGCTCTCGAGGGGAGCTCAACCAGATTCACAACATCATGCAGGTGGTCATCTCCGAGGTGTTTGGGTCTAGACCGAGCACCAGTACGCCCGTCGTCCAGTTGGCAAAGGTCTCGAATGAAGCTCGGGCGCTCATCTCTGATGGCATGTTCTACGGAACAATGGGGGTGCTAACCTCGGTGGCAACCCATCACCCTGATCTAGACTTCGTGGCCATCTACAGAGGATATGTCGATGGGTGGAGCGTAGACGAAATCTATGCGTTGGGGGAGAGTTTGGTGCCACATGCACAGATGGTTGTCGAGCAAGTCACCACGCAGTGGGTGATGGAGGCTCACCATTCGTCCATGGCTGAAGACGTGCACCGAGAAGATGTCGTCCAACCTATGGAGGGAGTGGAGACCGGGTCAGAGGCGAGCGTCGTCCCGCCCCCAACAGAGCCGAACGTCGTCCCGACCGAAAGCGAGCTGCCTTCATCCTCATCGACCATAGCGTCAACCGATGCCGTCGGGGGGCCATAATAGAGTTTAGAGTAGAAATAGTCAGTTCATGTAAGAGATGAGTTTGTGGGGGAGCCTTCGTGTGAACAGCTTTACATTCATGAATATTCTAAGTTTATTTTGTGATAAAATCACTCGTGAGGGGAAGCTTGTCACATCCGCCCTTGTTTTTACCCTAGCGTAGCTTTGTTTTTTGTCCTTTCTTTTTCGCACCTACTCGTTGACCCGTAAGCTGTAACCTTAAGAACCCGGGCGTGGCCCGTGAGGCTCAGTTGCTCATAACCGTAGGTCATGGCGGGGTGTGACGGTTGGGAGGTTAAAACACAAGTTGCATAGGGTAATCAAAGGAACGGAATGCCCTTTCGTTTGGGTGATGCCCTTTCGTTTGGGCGAAAAGTATTACTATATGATAGTAAAAGAGGAGGGTGGTATTGCACCCCCGTGGAGCCCTCGAGCGACCCAGGTCGAGAGTGCTCGGGCTAGGGTGGTGCAGGAGCAAACGTTGAATCGAAAGAGAACGGTAAGACCGAGTTTTAAGGGAACAAACGACGTAACTGTTCGATGTTCCATATGTTGGTGAGAACGTTGCCGTTGTCGTCCTTCAGCCGGTAGGCGTCTGACTGGATCACCTCGGTCACCGTGTAGGGTCACTCCCATTGTGGAGAGAGTTTATGTTTCTCTTTTGTTGACTGGGTCCATCGGAGTACAAGGTCAACGACCTTGAGGATCCTCCCCTGATTTTTCTTTCATAGTACTTGCGGAGAGTTTGTTGGTAATGAGGGGAGCGAATGACGGTCGTCTCATGAGCCTCCTTGAGCAGGCCAACCACATCCTGCTGAGCCTCTATGGCTCGGTCTTGGTCGAACACCTTTACTCTTGGGGCGCCGTGATAGAGGTCAAAGGGCAAAAATGCTTTGGCTTCATATACATGGAAGAAAGGGGTGAATGCTATGGGCTGGATTGGCATCGTTCTTAGGCTCCAGAGGATCATCGGAACCTCTACAACCCATCGCCCGGCATACTTCTTGAGTCGGTCGAAGATGTGGGGCTTGAGTCCTTGGAGGACCATGCCATTGGTCCGCTTGACCTGACCATTGGTACGTGGGTGCCCGACCGAGGCCCAATCGATCCTGATGCCATATCCATCACAGAAGTCTAGGAACTTCTTCCCGATGAAGTTTGTTCCGTGGTCGGTGATGATATAGTTTGGAACACCAAACCGATAGATGATGTCGAAGAAGAACTTGACCGCCTCTTCTGAGCGGATATTGGTGATGGGCTTCGCCTCTATCCACTTGGTGAATTTATCCATCGCTATGAGCAGGTGAGTGAAGCCGCCTGGGGCCTTTTTGAGGGATCCGACCATGTCAAGGCCCCAGACCATGAATGGCCAGGTGATGGGGATGGTTTGAAGCTCATGTGCCAACAGATGAGTTTGCCGAGCATAGAATTGGCATCCTTCATACCTGTGGACAATCTCCTCTGCATCTCGTAGCGCAGTGTGCTAGTAAAAATCTTAGCGAAAGGTTTTCCCGACCAGCGACCTCGGGGCCGCGTGATGTCCACAGATTCTGGCATGGACCTCAAGGAGGATTTGTTTCCCTTGGTCGGTCAGGATGCACTTCATGAGTACTCCCGGCGGACTTCGCTTGTAAAGTTCATCACCGATGGTGACGAACGTCTTGACGTGTCGAGTGATTCATCGCGCTTTAGTCCTTTCCAGTGGGACAACCTCCTCGAGGAGGTAGGCAAGTAGTGTTTCTCTCCAGTCAGCCTGATCGAGTGCCACCATGGCGACGTCAGTGGGCGCGTTGTCATGGAGGCGCAAAGGTCGGAGCCCATGAGCACTTGGTCGGGGTCGAGGCATGTTGGGAGGTCGGAGCCCCCGAGTGCTAGATTGGTGTCGGAGTGTGTCTAGATTGGATCCTCAAGAACGCGGGCAGACGGCTTGTGGAGATCATTGATGAAGACCCCATCTGGAGACGAAACCCGTCTGGCAGCCAATTTTGCGAGGAAATCAGCGGCATCGTTGTCCTTTCAGGGGACATGTTGCAGTTTGATCCCTCGGAACTTGTCCTCGAGCTTGCACACCTCCTAGCAGTATGCTGCCATGAGAGGGGTCTTGCAGGAGGACTCCTTCATGACTTGGTCGACGACCAATTCTAAGTCGCCGTGGACGTACAGCCACGGAGCGTCGAGCTCGACCGCGATGTGTAGTCCGTTGATGAGGGCCTCATACTCCGTAGCATTGTTTGAGGCCAAAAAATGGAGATGGATCGCGTAGCTTAGCCTGCTCCCATCCGAGGAGATCAGAACCACTCCAGCCCTTGAGCCAGGTGCCATAACCGACCCATCGAAGTACATTGTCCAGTACTCATGGGTGACGTCTGGGGTCAGGAGCTGGACTTCCGTCCATTCGGTGATGAAGTTGACAAGAGCCTGAGACTTGATAGCAGTGCGAGGGACATACCTGATGTCGTGACCCATGAGCTCGAGAGCCCACTTGGAGATTTGTCCCACGGCATCACGGTTGCGGATGATGTCTCATAGCGGGTACGAGGTGATGATCATGACCTCATGCTCAGTGAAGTAGTGCAGGAGCTTTTGACTCGCCATTAGCATGGCATACAGAAGCTTCTACACCTAGGGGTATCGAGCCTTGGTGTCGATGAGTACCTCACCGATGAAGTACAATAGCCATTGAACCTTCAAGGGGCGTCCTGGCTCCTCCCATTCGACGACGAGGGTGGCGCTCACAACATGGTGGTTTGTCGTGATGTAGAAGAGGAGGGGTTCTCCCCATTCGGGAGCAACGAGGACTAGGGGCGACGTCAGTGATGCTTTAAGGCTTTCCAAAGCCTGTTGTGCCTCCTCTGTCCAGACTAATGCATCTGTCTTCTTGAGAAGTTTATAGAGAGGCATCCCCCGTTCTCCTAGTTAGGAGATGAACTGGCTTAGGGCGGCCAAATAGCCGGTGAGCCTCTGTACGCCCTTGACATCGCGTATAGGGCCCATGTTGGAGCTGGCCACGATTTTTTTAGGGTTGGCTTAGATGCCGCGCTCAGACACGATGTATCCAAGGAGCTTCCCCTTCGGAACTCTGAAAACACATTTTTTGGGATTCAATTTGATATTGAACCTTCAGAGGTTTGCGAATGTTGCAGCCAAATTTGCGATCAGGTCGCTAGCTTCAGCCATTTTCACTACTACGTCATCTACATAGATGGTGATTGTTAGTTTTAGCTACTCGACTTGGTCAGGCTAGTCGGGTAGGTCGATTTGGTCGGTGAAGCATCGCTGCATGCACCGTTGATAGGTGGCGTCGACGTTCTTTAGACCAAAAGGCATGGTTATGTAGCAGTACGAACCATACGGGGTGATGAATGAAGTCGCGACCTGGTCAAACTCTTTCATCATGATCTGGTGGTAGCCTGAGTAGGCATCTAGAAAGGAGAGGATTTCGCATCCTAAGGTGGAGTCGACTATCTGGTCTATGCGTGGCAACAGAAAATGATCCTTTGGATACGCCTTGTTGAGGCTAGTATAATCAATACACATTCTCCATTTCTCGATCTTTTTTTCACAAGAACAGGATTAGCTAGCCAGTCGGGGTGGTATACCTCTTTGATGAACCCGACTGCTAGGAGTTTGGTGATCTCCTCACCTATGGCCCTACGCCTCTCGTTGTGAAAGCGACGCAAGTGTTGCTTGGTGGGCTTCGAGCCCGGGACGAGGCGTAATGCGTTCTTGGCAACCTCCCTTGGTATGCCCGGCATGTCAGAAGGTTTCCACATGAAGACATCGCGATTGGCGCGTAGAAAGTCGGCGAGCTCGCTTTCCTATTTGGCCGGGAGCTTGGTCCCGATCCGCACCATCTTGGTTGGGTCCGCAGGGTCGATCCCCACCGCCTTGGTTTCCTTGGTTGGATGGAAGGCACTCGAGGAGGTTGGCTCGTTGCAGTCTGGGACTGCTGGAGTCGACAAATTCCTAAGCTCCGGGAGCTCGGCGGAGTTGATGACGGCCGTGGTGAGCTCGTAATGCTCGCGGTCGCACGTGTAGGCGTGTGAAAAGGTGCTACCCATGGTGATGACGCCATTCAATCCTAGCATCTTCAACTTGAGGTAAGTGTAGATGGGGATCGCCATGAACCTAGCATAGCATGGCCGCCCCAAGATGGCGTGGTAGGACCCTAGAAAGTCCACCACCTCGAAGGTGAGGACCACCGAGCGGAAGTTGGCTCGGTCACCAAACATGACAGGCAGGTCGATCTGCCCAAGTGGGTACGCCTGTGTCCCTAGGATCACGCCGTGGAAGGGAGAGCTCAATGGACGGAGCTCCGACCGGAGGATGCGCATGGCGTCGAGGGTGTCGATGTAGAGAATGTTGAGCTCGCTGCCTCCGTCCATCAGCACCTTGGTGAGGCGCTTCTTGTGGACGATGGGGTCGATGATGAGCGAGTAGCGACCCGGCCGAGCGATGTGGGAAGGATGGTCTATCTGATCAAAAGTGATCGGGGAGTCCGACCAGCTAAGGAAAGAGGGGATGGTCGACCCGGCGGCACATGCCTCTCTATAGCATACCTGTGTTGGCGCTTGGAGTGGATGGTGTCGGATTCCCCAAAGATCATGAGGCATTCCTCGAGGTCAGAGAAGCCGTCATCATCCTTTCCCAATGTGCCTCCTTTCTTGGCCACCTCCTCCTTGCCCTTCCCTTCCTTCGGCTTGCCGGCCTATCGTAGAAAGCGCTTAAGGAGCTCGTAGTCCTTGTAGAGGTGCTTGATGGGGGTAGGCATGGTTGGTGCATGGACTCTCCATGAGCTTGTTGAAGTGGTCGGGCTGGCCCTGCTAGGGCTGCTTTCCCGCACGATTGTCTACAGTGACCAAAGCTGGGTTGGCCGGTCGGCGCCGATCCTTCTTGTTCTTCTTGCCCTTTTGCGTGGAGGGGCCCTCGCCTTGGTCCTCGCGCTTGTCCTTGCCCCTGTCCTGACCGCCGCTGAAGACCGCCTCGACCACCTCCTCGCTAGAGGCATGGTTCGTGGTGATGTCGAGCAGGTCGTGAGTGGTATGGGGCTTCAGACAGCTGAGCTTGTAGATTAAAGACTCACAGGTTGTCCTAGAGAGGAATGCATTGATGACGTCCGCGTCAACGATATCAGGAAGGGAGTTGCACCGCTTTGAGAACCTACGGATGTAATCCCGTAGGGACTCGTTAGGCTCCTGCTGGTAGCTCTTGAGGTCCTAGGAATTCCTAGGACGGACATATGTCCCCTAGAAAGTTCTGACGAAGACCCTCTTGGGATCCGCCCAGTCGTGGATGCTGTCGGGCGGGAGGAATTCGAGCCATGCTCGAACATGCTCCCCCACATAGATGGAAAGATACTGAATGATGAAGTGGTCATCATCCACTCCTTCGGCTCAGCAGGCGAGCCAGAAGTCTTCGAGCCATATACTAGGGTTTGTTTCCTCGGTGTATCTGGCGATGTTGGTGGGTGGTCGGAAGTGCTGTGGGAATGACGCTCTCTAGATGCGACGACCAAAGGCCCATGGCCTCGGGCCATCCGAGCTAGGGCTCCGGTCGTTTGGTCAGCCACCATGCCTAGGATGCGTGTCCCCGCACTCCTCGATGGTTAGGCCAGGCCCGTGCCACCTGCTCTCACCGCCACTTGATGGACGTTATCATCGTGCCTGGCATGGCGTCGATTGTTGATGATGCTGCAAGCATAACGGTTTGACCCAAGCCATTCACGCATAGGTGGTCGGTGTGGAGCGGGCACCGGGTCGGGCTATGGTGCAGCCACAGCCTCCTGCCCCACACCCAGCACTGTAGTGGTGAGTGGATGGAGCAATTCGACTAGTGCAGCCCCATTCCCCGATGGGGCAAGAGGCGATGAGCCGGTGTCTCAACGCGGAGCTCTGCACCTGTTGAACGGCGGCGGTTTTCCACTAGCGCCCGAAGGTTCCGGTGGATCGCCTGTTCCTAGGGGTTGGCAGGCTCAGGACGGTAGCGCTAAAGTATCACCGCAGCAGCGATGTTCTGGCCAGCCCGAGCAAACTATGGGGGTCGTTCCCTCCATCCAAGATGTTATGCTAGACCTAGCGAGCGTGACCTCGAGCGCCGCTCGTCGGGTTACGCGCACATGGCGCAGCGTGCTGTGCCGAGCATGCCAGCGCAGGTGGTGGCTGACTCTGCCGCCTTTGTCATAACTCCTCGCCGTGCTCCTACGCACGCATGAGGGCCATCGCACGAGGGTCCAAAGGGGTGTGAGTTTGCAGAGATTCCGCTACCATCGGTGGCTGTCCCAGGGCGTCCGCCATAGCGCACTCCCGGGACAGAGGGTGGCCAGGTGCCACGACGTTGCCGATGCTAGAACCGTCGCTTTCAACCTCGTCATCTACGTGGTCGTCAAAGTTGGCGGGAGCATAGCCCGCCATCCCCACAAATTCGGATGTGAGAGTAGGTGGCGTCAGCATCCTTCGGAGCCCCCTCGCGTACGCGTCCTCAAGGGACGTGAAGCCATAGGGGAACCGGTCGCACGGCGATCGCGGTGGGACAACGGGGTGCCTCTGGAGAGTCGGTGGAAGGTGTTAAATAATGACTAAACACAACATATACGTTACTCACCATGGAGCTTGAGCCCAGCATGGGCTCGAGGTGAAGCGCGAGGGTTTTGATGTTGAGGTCATCGGGTGGCCCAGGGCCGGTGGAGGGCGCTCCTCCTCTAGTGGATGCTGGGATGAGTTTGCTGTGGGGTTACAAACGAGTAGGAAATAGAAGGAGGTGTTAAAGGTTGGGTCGGACTCTGAACTAAAGGGCCGAGAGTGACGGGGGCTCTAACGTGCGCTAAGTATTAGAGCGTATGCTCTGTGTAGCTTTAGAGTTCTAGATCTATTAAGCCGTTCGAGTTCTCAGGTCCTTGAGTGCTCGAATCGTCTAGCTTCTCTTTTTTTAGGAGAGCCAAAGAGCCAGAGAGCTTTTTAGGAGAGAGCTCACCCCCTTTTATAGTCGAAGGGGATGGCCTTACAAGTCGGAGAAAGAGAGAGAATGTATGCGTGTGCTACCTAGTCTTGTTGTCCACGTTGTCGGGTATGAGACGGTCATCGGCGCCCACAATACTATTTATATCCAGATGCATGTGGCAGGCTCTACCGTATTCGCCTGGTATGGCAAACGTCGGCGCCTACAATACTGTTTGTGTTCTGACATGCCTGGAATGTTGTATAGTTCCCATCTGGCATAGCCTAGTGGCACCATCCTACAGGTGCGTAGGGTATGGTAGGGTATAGTCCTCGATATTGCGGTTTGACTTATGCGCCTTACCTTATCTGCTCCGCTTGATTCCCGAGCCCTCACTGAATAGGTGTCCCCGGTCGGTCGTTCCCAGTCGGCCCCGACCGTGTCGGTCGGGGAAGAGCCACGAGCAGAGGTCCGGCGTATCCCCGGTCGGAAAAGGAGGATGGGGTTGGACTATGTCCCCACCTTGGCCAGGCCTTCTGGTCGGGGACTGGATCGTTCTCCCAGCCTGTCATTATGTATCTGGGCCAGCCCGGGAGGCGCGCGTTGTCGCTACGCCATCTGCTGGGCCGAGTTTTTGCAGGGAAACAGGTCCATTGGGGACCCCCGGTTTATGAACCCGATAATACCATATTATATATTCACCGTGTAGATCTACTCATGTGGAGTCCAAAAAAAATTAGATTTTTTATTTTATGATTTTTCTTGATTACTATGATTTTTCAAAAATTCAGCCGAATTAAATAAAAAAGAGTTAAATACACTGGCGGCCCTTAAACTTGTGGCTCTGTGCCACTTAAGTCCATGAACTCTTAAAACCAAAATTCAGCCCCCTAAACTTGTTAAGTCATGCACCGCAGGTCCATACCCTTCATGTAGCTGCTGGCTAGGATAAAATTTTATAAAAAAACACCCTAGCATAGCCAGGAAGAGCGTGCACGTCCATCTGCTGCACCTGTGGCGTCACGTGTGCCGAACCCGTCGTGCACGTCCATCCCTGCGCCGCCATTCTGAGAGGGAGCCCCGGCTCCCCACGGCGAGGCCATGGCGCCGAGGCAGGGAAGGAGAGGGCCTCTCGCGTCGCGTCGAGGCCGAGAGGGACTGAGGGAGAGGGCCGACAGAACATGTACCAAAAGGTCTACGCTAGCAGGTTTCGGTGCCCAGCCCGGGTGGTTCTCGCCGGCGCTGCGCGACATGCTGTGGCGCATGCTGGACCCAGACCCGTCATCGCGACGCGGACGGCAAGGGGGCAAGGAGCGAATGTTTGTGGGCGGCCACCACCGCCGTGCTAGCTCGCGTGGAGGCGGTCGAGCGAAAGGGCAGGTATTCTGTTGCTCACAGGCACAGCTAGCTCGATCGATTTGAGACAACGTGTGGTAGCTAGACTAGCCTTACATGCATGCACACATGGCGATGGTGGCGGCGTACGGGGAGTTCGTGAGCGCGGCCTATGCCAGCTTCGACTTCGAAAGCGGTGCGCCGTCCTACGGCTCCTACCGGTTCCCAAGCCGATCCCTGCTGCGCCGCGCGGGGATGCCGGGGACGGGGTACCGGTCACGCGCCTCCTCCACGCCGCATCCACCTCGGCGCCGGGTGGTCGCCGCGCGTTCGCGTCGTCGCCGCGATCGGCTCCCACTACATCGGCTTCGCCACGGTGTGCGGCAATTTGCGAGCGCGCGACGGATTGACCTGGCTCGGCCAGCGCCATGGCGTTGTGATCGCATTCCACGGCACCGCCTGCACGTTATGCGAGTGGGTGGACAACTTCAAGTCCGGCTGACCCGGCTCCTGACCACCACCCGGCGAGGAGGAGGCGATGGTGGAGGCGGGTTGTGGAGGCTCTTCACGGCGCTAGGCGAGGCGTGTGCACGACTGCATGCAAAGCAGACATGGTAGGTGCGCGTGACACGCACGACGGATCGCCCATGAGTACAATGCGGAGGAGCGGCGACGCCGCTGTTCTTTGAGCATTACGGTGACGGGCATGACCTCGACCTCGGGCGCTTCATGGTGCTTACAGCACACCGATCGCGACGAAGGGGGTATGGACCTGCTACGCTCTTCCTGGCTATGCTAGGGTGTTTTTTATAAAATTTTATCCTAGTCAGCAACTACAAGAAGGGATATTGACCTGCGGTGCACGACTTAACAAGTTCAGGGGACTAAATTTGGATTTTGATAATTCGTGAACTTAAGTGGCACAAAACTACAAGTTTAAGGGCCGCCAAAGTATTTAACTCAAAAAGAAAAGATTTAGGGACGTAAAATAAACGGTTTTAAAAGATAAGGGAGATGGTTTACCCGATTTTAGAGTTCATGACATAAATTAGACTTTTTTTTTGGTATACATCGTCTTGTCATGTTTGGTGCGCAGTCGAACCTAAGAGGCCGGGCTCAATGTATGGGCCCACTTTTGTGGTGTACAATAATGTTGTCTGGGCCTCTCGGGAATCTTTGAATCTCGAGCGTGGTCACGCGGAAAGTCCATTGTGACGGTACGTGCCCATTTTGTCTAGACGTACAAGCACACGATCCTCCGTTCCGTATGACCGTACGATGATGACGACGACGACGACGACGTGGCCGACTGGCCGTGGCGCACGATTTCCTTTTCATCTGTTCTCACCCACTAGTAGGCCAGCTAGTATTTGTTTCTACTAATGACCTTTTGCACTCATACCATCTGTTTTTTTTTTCCTTTTGTTGGTTTGTTCGTTCATCTCATCTGCGTTTTCTTGTATTCTCTGGATCCTGGAACGGGTGGAGGAATTGCGCACACGAGTGGCCTCATCTCATCGGCTGGAGTGGAGCAACGTCACTCAGTCCTGGGCAGTTGCTACGAGTAGTGGCTACGATACAAGCAACGTGATGCCAAAAAAGCATCTCGGTCATCATCGTGAAATCAGGCCTAGCTAGTTTCTCTTGTTGCCGGCACCACCTGGAACCGCGGGAGGCAATTGTAAACCTGTATGTACTACTATAGTTGTTATGGGAACTGGTGAAATTTTTGCCGTCTGTTCAGGTCTATTTCTCTTGCTTCCTACTCGTATCGTAGTATACGCGTGAGGGTTCAGAGAATCAGAGGCTGATTCAGTCCCAAGCGAGGACCCTTTCAAAAAAGGAAAAAAAAAAAACAAGCTAGGCACCCATACATCTTCCTCCAAATGCATGTCCCCCATACATCTTGCATGGCATCTGAATTTCTTCCGAGAAATTGCTGCAAACGGCAGCATTGTTTATGCATAGTAGTATATAAACAGTACTTATTAGTAGTAGTACACGTAGGAGTATAAAGTGACTGTATACCAACTTCGAAATGGTAGCAACTCTAGGCACTACTCGATCGGACACCCCAACAAGAGCACTCGACTACTAGTAGCTCCCTTATCTTGTTGGGTAAGGGCTAGATCTGCGTGCCGTGATCTCAGATCCAGTTTCTGCCTCTTCCAAGAGCATTTACGCGAGTCGTCGAGTCTCACTGTTCCGCCCCGTGGCCGGCCGGCCGGTTTCCAGAAGAGCCCAGAGATCGAGCGACAGGAGGCTGGCCACGCCCGCCACCAGGCGCGCGCACGCGTGATTGCTTATGATGCCTGCAAGCAACAGCCCGATCCTGATCCGATGAGCTGGTAGGTACTGTGCCGGCCGGTGCGCCCGGTGACGCCACCGCGCCGGCCTGGGCGGGCGCGTCGTTACAGCGACGGGACGAGCGCGAGGAGCCGTGGACGCCTCGCATGCCGAGACGCGCGCCTCTCCTTGGCAAATTGCTCGTTGTCGCCGATCGCGTGCCAAACGCATGCGCGTTTCTGCTGAGCCCAAGCGTTTTGTCGTCTTCTTTTTTTCCCGTGATGATCCATCCGATCGGATCGTTTCGTGCCTGAGACGCCAAACTCACGCGCGCTCGACGCTACGGCCTGCGGGTACGGCCGTGGGTGTTTCACTGTCCAGGGAAGCCGGCGGCCCGGCGCTGCACGCCACAGCAGTCGGCGCCTTGCCGGCCCAATCGTGGCCAGTGGGGGGGCGCTCTGCGTGACGGGGGGAACAGGGAATTGGTTCCTTCCCCGTGAGCAGCAGTCTGATTAGAAAATGGAGTTCCGTGCAAGGAGCAAAATCGGCACTTGCTTTGGAAACGATTTCCTGAAGAAACCGGCGCTTCCACAGTGCCGGTGGTGGTACTGGTACCATGTGCATTTTCTTCGGAAGTGCAACACAACGACGTGTTTGGTTTGGGTACAGAAGCATCCGAACCTACGTCCGAGGCTAGGCGCAGCGTTTGGTTTGCCGCATGGAGCAGACTCGTCCGTCGCCGAATGATTCCACACACTAGTATAAGCATGTGTTAGGTTTGGGAGTCAAATGGAATGGGTTGAGTCCATCCCACTTTTCTGGGTTGAAATCAACTCATCTCTTGTTTGTTATAGGGATGGGTTCAACCTAGTTTTCTGTTTGGTTGGTGGATACGGTGGGTTCGAGTGGTTCAATTTCTTGTTTGGTTAGAGGGATGAGGGTTGGCAGGAAATATGATCACCTCTTTGGTGAGATTACCACACATTGCAAATATCTTCACTTCCAATCAAGTTCAAAGCATATTCATGAAAGGAAAATAATATGTAATGACACGTATAGAATCCATGCATCAGGTTCAAGCCTTACTTATAAAGCAAGTTGAAGGCATTACATAAGTCCAAACCTTACAGGATAATAATTAGATGTAGCCTTACACATCAGGTTCAAGCCTTACTTAAATAAAGCAAGTTCAAGGCATTACATAAGTTCAAGCCTTACATGATATAAGTTCAAGGCTTACACGGTTGGATAAGTTGTACCAAAAGAAACCTCCCACTCATTCAACATCACTCTTACACTCTAGGAAACTTATCACTGATGAACATTGAAAACCAATGAAGATGGTTCTCGTATGGCAGGTTATAGAAAGTGTCGGTGTTTCGAATAAACACCAATGAGTAAATTTATATATTACGCGTCTGATCCGGATGGTGTGCTAAGATGACACAAGGATTATACTGGTCCGGGCCGAATGTCCCTACGTTCAGTTTTGGGCTGCTCGTGTTACCAGCACTGAGTTTGTAGTAGGGGGCTACAAACTGATGAGAGAGAGACAGGTTCCAAGTCTCTAATGGAAAGAACGAATGGGTACCGAGAGCTTGATCGTTGCTCAGCTATGTGCTTGAGGTTTGACACTAGTGCTCTCGATCTGATGTGGTGCGGCGAATCGATGCTACGATGCCCCCTTAGTGGGACGGCCTGCTTTCCCTTTTATAGGCCAAGGGAAAGCAGGGGTTACCATGGAAGGGAAGAAGGAAAAAAGAAAGAGAAATAAGGCTCCCAGGGGAGTGTCGTCGTCCTCTTCGCGTGGGTCCCGCTGACCCTATAGATCATGGTGGCAGCGGCATCGCACCGGGGTCCTGTTGGCCGCTGCAACATACGTTCTTGTCTTCCATCCCATCCGAGCGGACGGAATGGTCAAAGGGTCCCCTGACAGAGGCCATACGGGGGGCTGGCGGTACAGTGCCAATCAACTGACATCGGTTGACTGACGTTGGACGGTGGTCAAGCAGAGAGTTGGCAGCACAGTGCTGGCCTGATTGACGCGATGGGCGCCGTGAGTCTCCCAGCATGGCCCGATGCGACCACCAGCCGCATTAGGATGCGCCCGAGACGTGCTCTCGGGCATGCACCTCCATACCATAGTGGTTGAAATGGTTCGGGTCCCACCCTAGGGCCACTGCTTTTGTTCAGAAGTAAATCCGACCCCTAAGGGGTGGGCGAGGCGGAAATCTCGCCCTAGGGGCAGGACGAGATGGAATCCGACCCACGAGGGTCGGACGAGGCGGAGCCTTCCTGTGGGACTGGACGAGTCGGAGCCCACACCTTGGGGTCGGACGAGACGAAAACCTCCCTTGGGGTCGGATGAGGCGAAAACCTCCCTTAGGGTCGGACAAGGCGGAAACCTCGTCCTTGGAGTCAGAGCCCACGCCTTGGGGTCGAGCGAGGCGAAAACCTCATCCTCAGAGTCGGACGAGGCGTGGCCCGGCCCGTGGGATCGGACAAGGCCGCAGTTACGTTCTTAACCATCAGATGAGCCGACGTGACACTCATCAATCCTTTGTCTCGGATACCCGGATATTGATATCCGATAGTAGCCCCCGAGCCTTTGGAGGGGTGAAACACTCCTGCAAAGGCTTTGTGCGATCGGTCGTTCGAGGGCGCACGGGAGTACTATTTGTTATTGTCGCTTTGCAGTCTGTCCACGGTTTCCGCAACCAGAGGTGACTCGTCGTTTGTCTGCGACCGTGTGTTCAGTCTCTTTGCGATGCTGAGCTCCCGAGCCCCCACACGTAGCAGGGGTCCGGTCGGGGGGTCGGTTCGTCTTGTGATCGTCGTCCCTCACACGTCCATTCGCTAGAACAGAGGGGCTGAGCCGTGCCGTGCTTTCCTCGCTAGACGAAGCACGGTGCTCGGTGAGTTGTTAATGGGCTTGTTCAAGTGGAGCCCCGGCATCCCCTTCGTGGGGCCCCAGTTCGAGATCAGCTGGTGACCGACTCCAGATTCTTGGTGGCCGGTCCATATAGTTCTCGGATCCGTTCGACCGGTCCGAGGGCTCGATGCCTTTCTTCGGGAAAAAACCATGGACCTTGCATCATCTAAGACTCGAAACGAGGGCCGAGATGCCTATGGCGCTTCGCGTGCCTCGAGTATTGGCTGCTAGCGGGCCTATCCTTAACCTTCCCTCACTCTAGGGTGCCCTAGAGCGGCCGTGAACCCACTGGTGGGCTAGCCTTCGAACTCCTGGGCGTTAATGGGCTGTGAGAGCAGTTTTAGCTCCGTATCCCACTTACCTACGACGGCCCGTAGCCTTTGAAGTTGAACCGTCACTCGGCGGATCCTTCACGGGGAAGATTTGGATAGGCATGCGCTCGTCTCTCGAGGCAGCGATGCAACTGATGTAGCGTGGAACAGTGATGGCATGACCCCCAAAGAAAATAGATCTAGCGAGGCATAGGGTGCGTTAATTTAGGGAGACGGTTCGCCCGTCGCCCGTTCCGCCCTTACCTTATAAACGGAACCGTTTCTCCCTTGCCTCCATACGCGCAAACGTATCCTTGCCCCTCCAGTCTTTTTGCCTTTAGCTCTCGAGTTCTGGCCTTCGTTCCCCTGTCTCCAGCCCTATGCCACCACCAGATCTTCTGCATTGCCATCCCCGTTCCTCGATGGAGCCGTGGCCTTGCTCCAACGTTCTCCACGTCGCGCATGGAGGGTCTAGTTAAGAAGGGCCTTCTCCATGCAAGGACCGCGGCGATGGAATGGATCATACCTGGTGGCAAGGATGAGCCATCGCCGCTCGATGGCTATGTTGTCTCCTTCGTCCCCTTCCACGAGCGTGGGCTCGTGACTCCTCCTCACTGATTCCTCCAAGGGCTGCTGCACTACTACGGGCTTGAGCTGCAGCATCTGAATCCCAACGGGATTTAGCACATCTCGGCCTTCGTCGCGCTATGCAAGGGGTATCTAGGGGTCGAGCCCCTCTTCGAGCTATGGAAGTATTTCTTCACCGTCGAGCTACAGAAGAATAAGGAGAGGAAGAAGCCGAACCTAGCGGTGTCGATGGGATGTGCGAGCATCCGTCTTCGAGGCAGCCGGTTGTCGGAGTACATGTCCATCCCATTGTCGAAGTCCAACAAGGGGTGGCATAACCTCTGGTTCTACCTGAGGAACGACGATGCCGCCCCTCTGCTGATCTTCACCGGTCGCCTGATCGAGGAGGCGCCGGACGCGTGGAGGTACGGGCCTGTAGGGAAGGAGCAGAAGAGGCTCGGTGACCTTCTCAAAGCCATCGCGACTCTGAAGGGCCACAGTCTTCGTCGGACCGACCTCATCGAAGCGTACCATGTTTGGAGGCTAGCGCAGCTAATGGCACGCGCCCTTCCGATGTACAAGATGACGCTGGATTCCACGCCCGGAGGGACGGTGATGGTCGTCGGTGAGGCCCTCAGCATCGGTGAAATAGCACAACGCATCAAGGAGGTGATGGAGTGCCCGGTGGATCCGTCGGTGGATCTCGCCCTGGTGTACCTGGTCTCGGGGCATCCACGATGCGGCCGGACGCGGGTTTCATCGAACTGGTAAGTCTTCTCCGAAGTTTCTTTCCTTGGCCGACCCTCCCCTATTCTGAGATTCAAAGCGCTAGGATACAATCGCTCATGAGTCCGACCCGCCACTGCCAGAGGACGTGGCTAGGAGGGTGGTGAACCATGCCATGGCTGAGGTGGCGAAGGCGAGGAAGGAGCGGAAGAAGGAGCAAGCGAGGCTGCAATGTGGAAAGCGTTGGGAAGGCTCGGAGGATAGCGGCGACGAGGAGGAGGAGGAAGATGAGGAGGAGGAGGAGGAGTCTGACCCCAACATCCCATGGAGCGCACTTGCGTACGAGGATGAGCAGGCCGACATAGGGCAGGCCAATCTGACCCTGATTCTGCAGCATGCCCTAGCGTAAACCGAAGAGGTTGCACCTCCAAGATTGGCGGGGGAGGACACGCCTCCGAGGTCGGAGGAGCAAGTCTACCCCGCTCCGACCGACCCCACCGGGGATCGAAGCGGCCAATTGCTGACGTGGTGGAGTTGGAGTCGAGCAACCAGCCCCCGAAGCGTTCTCGGATAATGACGTCGAGGTGAGTTAATGACTTCTTCGCCCTTTCATTGCGCTCTTGGATTTCATCGTGTGATGTTGGTGCTTTCCGTAGGACCATCCCTAGCAACCACCGAGAGTTGGCGCCGTAGAAGATTCTGGCGTGTCGGCCAATCCCCTAGGAGCCGACTGGCGTGGTCCGGGGCGCGTCGTGATGGTGCCGAGGCGGACATGGTGCCACCTGAAGGAAGCGAGGGAGGCAGAGGCGCCGATTGTGCTGGAGGCGGCACTCGTGCAATCGGCGCCCGTGCCAGTCGACGTGCCCAAGGTAGGGTAGATGAGAGGAGGCGCGATCGAGGTGTCCCCTGCGGATGTGGCAATGGCTCGGACTTCAGAGCCCAAGCTACTAGCCTCCTCTGCCATTGGAGGTTCCGCTCCCGAGGGAGCGCCGGTGACGGAGGAGATACCGTCGGCTCCCATCGGACCAACGTTGATGGTTGCGACGGCCGACCCCTCGGTTGGGGTTGGGCCTTCCCGGTCCCTTGTCCGACCGAGCGATGATCCGCTCATGTGGGGAAGACATCGGCTCCATTGGGCCAGGCGGCTGGACCCGAGCCACTCAGTGTTCACCCTCGACGACCCGACAGAGGTGAAGAACTGGACGAGTGTGCACTCGGGACTTGAGTTTGTTGCCCCAGCTGTTGGGGTGTTGATGGATGACGTTGCCCTGGCCGACCAGGTTTGTCATGTCTTCACGTCTTCTACTTTCGAGCCCAATTTATAATTCTAACCTGATTTTTCTGTAGTCCCTTGAGATGCGCAGCCAGGAGAAGTCCATATTCCTCCATCATGAGAGGGAGGTCTGGGGGCTTGATGCCGAAGTGCCACGGCTGCAGGAGGAGGTGGCAAGCCTCCAGACCAAGTAACGGGAAGCTTGTCAACACGCTGACAAGGCTGAGGACAAGCTCAAGGCTGTGGTCGCCAAGGTCGGGGGAAGATGCCGTGGAGCTTGAACGACTCTGCTCGGCCCTCGACCTTACCTGTCAAGAGGGCACCGACGCTCGGCGCGCGCTCAAAAATGAGTAGAAGTTGAAGGAAGAAGCCGAGGGCCTGGCCGCTGCCTTGGCCAGGGATGTTGGCGTGCTCCAGAGGGAGAAGTCGGTCCTCGAGGAGCAAGTGAAAGGTAAGGCTCTGGTTACCTTTTTGCTTGACATTCGTAGTAGGTTTTCTGACGCTCCTTGATGCTTGGCTTTGGTAGTCCTACAGGGGCAACTCTCTGAGGTGCGGGGTCAACTCTAGTCGAAGAGTGATGACCATGACTCCTTGTGCGCTGCCGTCCGGTTGGTCTTCGACGACCTCGGGGTCACCCTAGCCGTGGAGACGAGCTCGCTCGCTGTCCGGGTTGCCCAGATCCTGGATCGGGCGCGCGCACTCGCAAGGGAGGCCCTATACACTAGCATCCATCATGCGTTCGCCATCGCCCGCTCCCACTACATCAACATCGACCTGATAGTGATCAGTGAGGGCTTCGTGCCTGGCTACACTGACGCCAAGCTGGACGAAATTGAGAAGGAAGCAGCTCCCTCGGCGCAGGACCTGGAGGAGAAGGTCAGTGAAGAAATCCTGCCAAGGGGTGTTTAGTTAGATAGCTGAGTCCGGCGTCGGTCTTTTTGTAAATACTTTTATTATGGCCGGAAACATTGTTTGGCCTTTCTTTATATATATGTATATAAAGTTCATTGCGATCCGACCCTTGTTTTATGTTAAGGCATTTGAAACTTAAGTTGCGAGAGACTAAGTAATGATCATGCTGGTGAGCAAGCGATGCCATAGCCGTCGGGGCGTAGGCTTTTTGCATTCCAACCAGTTTTACTCATCGTTAGTTTTTGGCAACTTTTATTTCTAGGTCTTGTTATAAAAAGGAAGGGTTGGATGGGAAAATGTTTTCTAAGTATATGTACTCTATAAAGTTCGTTGCAATCTGACCCTTGTTTTACGTTAAGGCATTAGAAACTTAAGTTGCGAGCGACTAAGTAATGATCACACTAGTGAGCAAGCGATACCGTAGCCGTCGGGGCATAGGCTTTTTGCATTACAACCAGTTTTACTCATCATTAGTTTTCGGCAACTCATATTTCTAGGTCGTCATAAAAAAGAAGGGTCGAATGGAAAAATGTTTCTGAGTATATATACTCCTATCAGCCCTCGAGTAAAACCCGACCCCAGGTAGTTGCTGGGGTCAGGTGTTACTGAAGACCGATCAGATCAGAAGCAAATCCGATAGGAGGTAACATTTTTTGGTTTTTGCGGAAACAATATTTAGTTTGATAAGCATATCGGAAGCTTTGGAATGGAAAGACTAAGGGTAAAAGCGACGTAGCTGTTTGATGTTCCAGGCATTGGCGATGGCTTTGCCGTCATCAGTCTTGAACTTGTAGGTGCCGGCTCAGAGTACTTCTGCGATGATGTACGGTCCTTCCCACGGCGCCGAAAGCTTGTGGCGATTTTTGTTGCTCTGGATGCGGCGGAGGACTAAATCGCCTACGCCGAAGGCGCAACCCCGCATGCATCGGCTATGGTACCATCGTAGCGCCTGTTGGTATTTGGCCGAACAGAGCAGGGCGACATCTCGTGCTTTGTCAAGCAGGTCCATGGCATCTTCCAAAGAAGCTTCATTTCCCTACTCGTTGTAGGCCTTGACCCTTGGCGCTCCATAGTCGAGGTTGGTCGGGAGGATGGCTTCAGAGCCGTAGACCATGAAAAACGATGAGTAACCGGTTGCTCGACTGTTGGACGTCCTTAGGCTCCAGAGTACCGAGGGAAGCTCCGCGACCCACCGTCTATCGGCTTTGTTGACCCGATTGAAGATCCTGGTCTTCAGGCCTTGGAGGACCATGTCGTTCGCGTGCTCGACCTGCCCGTTCATGCGGGGGTGCGCTACGGCAGCCCAATCAACATGGATGTGGTTGTCATCATAGAACCGGTGGAATTTCTTCCCCGTGAACTATGTGCCGTTGTCGGTTATGATGGAATTTGGGACCCCGAACTGGTGGATGATGTTCGTGAAGAATAACACAGCCCGCTCGGATTTGATCATGATGATCGGCCAAGCCTCTATCCATATTGTGAACTTGTCCACAGCGACAAGTAAGTGCGTAAAGCCCCCAGGTGCCCTCTTGAGGGGCCCTAATAGGTCGAGCCCCCAGACTGTGAATGGCCACATGATGGGGATCGTCTGGAGCGCTTGGGCCGACAGGTGAGTCTACTGGGCGTAGTACTGGCATCCTTTGCAGGTGCGTACGACCTGCTCGGCGTCAGCCACCGCGGCTGGCCAGTAGAAACCTTGCTAGAATGCGTTTCCAACCAAGGTTCTAGGTGCGGCGTGATGTCCACAGTCCCCTCCATGGATGTCTTCTAGCAGGTTCTTCCCCTGCTCGGTGGGGATGCAACGCTGTAGGATTCTGGTTTGGCTATGCTTGTAGAGCTCCCCTTTGAGTACGACGAAGGACTTGGTACGACGCGTGAGCCGCCAGGCCTCTGTCTTGTCGGCAGGGAGCACCTCGTGGAGGAGGCAATCGAGATAAGGTGTTCTCTAGTCGGTTGGAGGGTCAGGCTCTGCCACTGGGTCTTTGACGAGTTCCATGACCTTGGGGTCGGATGGAACTAAAGGTCGGCCAGCCCTCGAGCCTAGAACTGGCGGCTCGTTGCCAGTCTATTCTGGTTCCTCGTATCGGACCGAGGGCTTGTGCAGGTCACTAGCGAAGATGCTGGTGGAGATCGGCTCACGGCTCGATGCCATCTTGGCTCGTGTGTCAGCTGCTTCATTGAGCCACCTCAGGATATGGTTGAGCTCGAGGCCATCGAACTCGTCCTCCAACTATTGGACCTCATGACATTACGTAGCCATCTTGGCATTGTGGTAGCTTGACTCCTTCATGACCTGGTCGATGACCAGTTGCGAGTCACCTCGAACGTCAAGCCGTTGGATGGCCAACTCAATGGCGATGCGCAAGCCATTGACGAGTGCCTCCTACTCAACCACATTATTTGAAACCAGGAAGTGGATGTGAACTGCGTACCTCATGCGCACCCCGAGGGGGGAAACGAAAACTAGCCTGACCCCGGCTCCCTTCTTCATCAGTGATCCATCAAAGTACATCGTCTAGTACTCCTGATCGATGGCCGCTGGTGGCATCTAGATCTCGGTCCATTCGGCCACAAAGTCAGCCAGTACCTAAGATTTGATGGGTGTTCGTGGGGCGTACGTGATGCCCTGATCCATCAGCTCGAGCGCCCATTTTGCCATTCTCCCTGTGGCCTCTTGGTTCTGGATAACCTTGCCGACGGGGAAAGATGACACGACGGTCACCTGGTGTGAGTCAAAGTAGTGGCACAGCTTCCTCTTGGTGATCAGGATGGCGTATAGGAGCTTCTGGATCAGGGGGTAGTGTGTCTTGGAGTCGGATAAGACTTCACTAACGAAGTACACAGGGTATTGTACCTTGAGGGCGTGTCCCTCTTCTCCCCATTCTGCAACCATGGCGGCGCTGACCACTTGAGTTGTAGCTATGACATAGAGTAGGAGTGGCTCTCCCACTACCAGTGGGACCAGAATTAGGGCCTTCGTCAGGAGCACTTTGAGCTTGTCAAGCGCCTCCTGAGCCTCAGGCGTCCACACGAATTGGTCGATTTTCTTCTGGAGCCTGTAAAGGGGGATCCCCCGTTCGTCGAGGTGTGAAATGAAGTGACTAAGCACTGTGAGGCACCTGGTAACCTTCTGAACTCCCTTCAGGTTCAGAATTAGGCCCATCTTCATGATGGCTAAGATTTTTACTGGGTTGGCTTCGATGCCACGCTCGGAGACGATGCATCCGAGCAGCATGCCCCTTGGGACCCCAAAGACGCATTTCTCGGGGTTGAGCTTGATGCCATTCTCCCGGAGCTTCCTGAAGGTCTACTCCAAGTCGGCCACGAGCTGATCGGTCTGCTTGGACTTGACTATGATGTCGTCCACGTAAGCCTCAACGGTCCACCTAATGAGGTCTCTAAAGCATTTGGTCATATAACGCTGGTACGTAGCCCCAGCGTTCTTGAGTCCGAACGGCATCGTAACGTAGAAGAACGATTCGAACGGGGTGGTGAAAGAGGTCGCGAGCTGGTCGGACTCTTTCATCGTGATCTAATGGTACCCAGAGTACACATCAAGGAAGCATAGGGTTTCGCACCCCGAGATCGAGTCAACTACTTGATCTATCCATGGCAAAGGAAATGAATCCTTCGGGCATACCTTATTAAGGCTCATGTAGTCAACATACATTCTTCATTTCCCACTTTTCTTTTCTACCAGAACGGGATTGGACAACCACTCTGGATGGTATACTTCCTTGATGAAACCGGCCGCCAAGAGCTTAGCAATTTCCTCGTCGATGATCCTCTGCTTCTCCTCGTTGAAGTGGAATAGGTGTTGTTTGACTGGCTTGGAACCTGGCTTGATCCTCAGGGCATGCTCAGTGACTTCCCTTGGAATTCCTGGCATATTTGAGGGTTTCCACGCAAACATGTCTCGATTGGCGTAGAGGAAGTCAACGAGTGCGCCTTCCTACTTGGGGGAGAGGGCGGTGCCGATGTGCACCGTTTTGTCGGCGAAGTTGTCAGGGTCGACGAGGACCTCCTTGATGTTCTCCATAGGCTCAAAGGATCCGATCGCCCACTTCGCGTCGGGCATTCCTTTAGCGATGTCCTTCCTGATGGCTGCGAGCTCCTCGGAAGCGAGGGTTGCCGAAGCGAGCTCACAGCTCTCAACCTCGCACTCATAGGCCCTCTGGAAGGAAGTGCCAACGGTGATGACCCCACGTGGGCCCGGCATCTTGAGCTTGAGGTAGGTGTAGTTGGGGACGACCATAAACTTCACGTAGCATGGTCATCCCAGGATGGCGTGGTAGGTTCCGTGGAACCCAACCACTTCGAAGGTGAGGGTCTCCGTCCTATAGTTGGATGGACCCCCGAAGGTAATGGGCAGATTGATCTGCCCAAGTGGCATGTCCTGCTTTCCAGGCATGATGCCGTGGAAAGGCGCTCCAGTCGGTCGAACGCGTGCTCGGTCAATGCCCATAGCGTCGAGCGTCTCGACATACATGATGTTGAGGCCGATGCCTCCATCCATCAGTACCTTGGTGAGCCGCTTCATGCTGACAATAGGGTCGACCATGAGCGGGTACCTGCCTGGGTGTGTGACGCTATCCGGTGGTCGGATCAGTCGAAGGTTATGGGAGACCCTGACCATTTGAGGAAAGCGGGCGTGGTGGGCTCGGCTTCGTAGACATCATGGTGTGCGACCTTCTATTGACGCTTGGAGCAGTATGCCTTTGGCCCACCAAAGATCATGAGGCAGCCATCCGGCAACAGAAAGCCGCCGTCCTTCTCCCCAGCGTCGCTGGCTTCTACCTCGGGCTTCTTCTTCTACTCCCATTTCTTGAAGCCGTCGGTGAAGAAATGCTTCATGAGGGAGCAGTCCTTGTACATGTGTTTGATGGGGAAGGCGTGGTTTGGGCATGGCCCCTCGAACATCTTGTCGAAGTGATCGGGGGTGCCCTCGGCCGGTGCTCGATCGGCTTTTTGCTCAACGGAAATTGCTCCAACCGCCTCCTCACCGGAAGCGTGGCTGGTTGCGATGTTAAGGAGTTCCTTGGTAGTCCATGGGCCCTTACATCCCAACTTATGGACCAGGGACTCACAGGTGGTCCCTAATAGGAAGGCTCCGATGACATCAGCATAGGTGACATTGGGGAGCTCGTTGCACTACCAGGAGAAGCATCGGATGTACTCATGGAGAGTCTCTCCCGACTTCTGTTGGCAGTTCTTCAAGTCCCATGGGTTCCTAGGGCATGTGTAAGTGCCCTGGAAGTTCCCACGAAGATTTGTTTCAGGTCCGCTCAACTTAGAACGCAGTTGGGCGGAAGATGCTCTAGCCATGTTCGCGCCGAGTCGGCCAGGAACAGGGGGATATTGCGGATGATGAAGTCATCACTGACTGCACCACCGGCCTGGCAGGTGAGTCGGTAGTCCTCGAGCCACAAGCCGGGGTTCGTTTCCCCAGAGTATTTTAGGACGTTAGTTGGTGGGCGGTATCGGGGCGGGAGCATCGCCTTGAGGATATGTCAACCGAAGGCCTGGGGCCCCATTGGTTTGAGGCTATGACTTTGGTCCTTGTCATGGTTGTAGCATCCGCCCCGTCGAGGGTGGTAACCACGGCTGGCCCCCTCCCCCGCATCGCTGCGAATACGTCGGCGGGAGTTGAGGGTGTCGCGCGCGTCACGGTTGTGGCTGAGACGCTCCTACACCGGAACCGTGATGCGTGGCCTACCGCCGTGCGACGCCTGGTGGACCAATGCGTCCTTATTGGGTCGCACTGAGGGCATGCGCTGGCTGGCATCGGGCTCCTGTCACCGAGACAGCGAGCTCTCCGCCTGCTGCGTAGCCGCACGCTCAAGCAGCATATGGATCTCATGGTGGGCCCATTGATCCTCAAGCATCATAGGCTCTGGAAGCCCCCTGAGCAAGGCTACCGCAACAGTGATGTTCTGGCTTGCTCGGGCGAAGTGCGGGAGCGCTTGATCGTCCTCGACGATCCTCTAGTTCACGTCACGGGCCATGGCACGTGCGCACCCCCCGTCTCCATGGCGCTCGATCTCGCGATCGAGCTTAGTGCGTTCCTACTTGAGCTAGAGTCACGCTTCCTCAAGCTCTCGGTGCCGGGCCTTCAGCTGCTCTACCCGTAGGCGGGGTGGGGCTCCTGTATCTCCCTCGACCTCGTCGTTGAGGTCATTCGTCGGGGTAGCCTCCTCCTCATGGATGCTTTCGACGTGTCCCTCGGGGGTACCTGTCATGAAGCATTCACGAGACGGGTGATGGCTCCCCCTGCTGGAGTTAGAGCTAGAGGGAGACTTCAGCTCCTCTACGAGGAGGTCATGTATAGACTCCGCAACGTATTCGATCACCCCCACGAACTCGTCGTTCGTGGGGGATGGAATCATGCATTGCGCCACAAGGTGGCCAATGGTCTCTGCGGCGTTGCGGAGACTAAACGGGAGTACTATCGGGGCGCTCTGAATGAGGTATTCCAGGGAGAGTGGCTCTCCCCGATAAGCTGCGCCATGACGTTTGTGAACGAGAAGGTGAGGTGGCGCAGGCCTCCGGCACATGCAGTCGTAGCTCCTCGAGCGCATCGGTGATCACGTCGAGGCCGATGGAGTGGAGGGTTTGAATGATGATGGGCGCCCGCGCCAGCTCTCCCTCCACCATGATGATGAAGGCTAGGTCCCCGAAGCGCATGTGTGCGCCCGGGACCCAGCTGATGTCGTGAATAGCCATCCAAGGCCTGGTGTTGATGTCGAGACGCGCAAAAAGCCACTACCTGGCACGCCAACTGTCAGTGTTTTGAACAAACACCAACGAGTAAATTTATATATTGTGCGTCTGACCCGGATGGTGTGCTAAGAGGACACAAGGATTATACTGGTTCAGGCCAAATGTCCCTACGTCTAGTTTTGGGCTGCTCGTGTTACTAGCACTGAGTTTGTAGTAGGGGATTATAAACTGTCGAGAGAGGGATAGGTCCCAAGTCTCTGGTGAAAAGAACGAATAGGCACCAAGAGCTTGGTCGTTGCTCAGCTATGTGCTTGAGGTTTAACGCTAGTGCTCTCAATCTGATGTGGTGCAGCGAATCGATGCTACGATGCCCCTTAGTGGGAAGCCCTATTTTCCCTTTTATAGGCCAAGGGAAAGCAGGGGTTACCACGGAAGGGAAGAGGGAAAAAAGAAAGAGAAATAAGGCTCCTAGGTGTGTGCCATCCTCCTCTTCGCATGGGTCCCACTGACCCTATAGATCATGGTGGCAGCGGCATCGCACCGGGGTCCTGTTGGCCGCTGCAGCATACGTGCGGGCGTCGTGCGCCGTTCTTGTCTTCCATCCCATCCGAACGACGGAATGGTCAAAGGGTCCCCTAACAGAGGCCATATGGGGAGCTGGCGGTACAGTGCCAGTCAACTGATGTTGGTTGACTGACGTTGGACAGTGGTCTGGCAGGGAGTTGACAGCACAGTGCTGGCCTGTTGACGCGATGGGCGATGTGAATCTCCCAACATGGCCGATGCGACCGCCAGTCGCATCAGGATGCGCCCAAGACGTGCTCTCGGGCATTCGCCTCCATGCCGTAGTGGTTGAAATGGTTCGGGTCCCACCCTGGGGCCACTGCTTTGTCCGGTAGTAAATCCGACCCCTAGGGGACAGGCGAGGCGAAATCTCGCCCTAGGGGCCGGGCGAGATGGAATCCGACCCTCGGGGGTCGGACGAGGCGGAGCCATTCCCCGTGGGACTAGACGAGTCGAGCCCACGCCTTGGGATCGAACGAGGCGAAACCTCCCTTAGGTTCAGACGAGGCGAAAACCTCCCTTGGGGTCGGACGAGGCGGAAACCTCATCCTCGGAGTCGAGCCCACACCTTGGGGTCGAGGCGAGGCGGAAACCTCGTCCTCGAGAGTTGGACAAGGCGTGGCCCAGCCCCTAGTGTCGGACGAGGCCACAGTTGCGTCCTAAACCATTGGATGAGCCGACGTGACGCTCATCAATCCTTTGTCTCGGATACCCGGATATAGATATCCGACAGAAAGATTTAGAAATAGTAGGGTTGGAACACAAATGAAGATAGTATGTAGATATGTGAACCGAATTAAAACCAGGAAAGGTATTTAGGATCTAAAATAGGTCAGGTGGCAACTCATTTTCTGGTTTGCCAGCAGTTTTATAGCTTCAGCGATGTTCTCACCTACACTTTTGAATACAACAATCGACCCCTCCTCCTCAATTTTAACAACCTTGGCCTTCTTGTTGGGTCTAGTAGCAGATGATGGTCTACTAGTAGATGATGTTGCCCCTTGAGTGGTATGACCATCACTCAAACCATTTCCAGTAATCTCCTCCTCATCTTGGCTATCGGCCCCATCATCTTCTCTACCTAGTGCTGCACTTGAGTCCTTTGCAAACTTTCTTGTAGCCATGCTATTTCCAAATATTGCCTCCATCTCTTTATAGTGCAAGATGGGCTTGTTCAAAAACTCAGCATCAGACTTATGATCCTAGAATGGAGGAAAAATTGTAGTCAAAATATGAAATGATAGAGTCCAATTACAAAAGAATTGAGCAGCAACTTTACCTTCACATGGCCATTGTAGTGCTCATCATCAAGTGTAATCATGCAGTTATCTTCATCAAACAGTGCAGCACTCAACTTCTTAAGTTTAAGTATCTTTGCCCACTTTTTTTGCCATGTCTTTAAATGATTCTTGACTTGGTCACCGGTGCGAATAGTGTTGAACTTCTCATTGATAGCCCTAGCACAACCATTGTAAAAATGTTTCTTGAATCCCTTTGATGTCTTCAAACCACTAGCCACCAAATCGGCTAGGTGACTAAGCATGAAAGCAGACATTGCTGATGTCCATGTAGCATGGCCGCTAGTTCCACCAACTCCCTCAACTGCATCCTCCATTGCCCGCCATACAAACACAAAATCAGCAAGATGAGACACAAATAGGAATTTCAGCAAATGTTACACATGATTGAGCAACAAATATCTCCTTACAAATGGAATTCAACAACAAATATGATCTTACAAATGTAACTCAGCCACAAATATATCCCACGGTGTTTAGAAACATACCCACTTGTTGCTAAAAAGCTTGCAAAATCGGAAATACTTGTCTCTGTTAAGTCTTAACATGTTCAGACAAGTTGTATCATCCTTCCAAATTTTGATGTTTACATATTCTAGTCTAATCCTATCCCTTTCCTCCATAGGCCCATAGGTAATACCAATCCTTCTTGCATCACGCTTACGTTTTTTAGTCTGAATAATCAAGGCCATCATTGACAACAACATGTATGCAGCACCTGCAAAAGTTACAATCTTGGTCCTCTTATCCATCTACAATACAAGAATGATTTTTAAACCAATAATGCAGTCATGACATTGGTTCTATTCAAAATCGCTTAGCAAATAAGTTAAAATTTGTAGACCACACAAGATGAAACATGGGTTCCAATTTCTACCAAATACAGAGATGAGTTCACATGCTAGGGTTTCTTACCTTGGCTGCAGGGGACGAGATGGCCGGCCGTGGAGGCCCAACCATGAAGGGCAACGCCTGCAGGGGAGGGAGGACCGGCTGGAGGGGAGGGAGGACCGTGCTGTGGAGGTGACGGGAGAGGGGCGGCGTCGGATCTCGGCGACGAAAGAACGGAGGGTGGCGGGGGAGCGAGGACCGGCGATGGGAGGCACGAACAGGAGCAGGGAGGGAGGCCGAGACGGCTGGCGCCGCCGGACCTGGGAGGCGCTGGCGTCGTCGGATTTGGGAGGGCGAGCGGTGAGCAGCGATAGGCTTCTGCGCTTCGCCTCGTAGAAACGAAGCCACGGGGGTGAGGATAGCGTGCGGGGGTGACCAACGCCAAACGCATGTGATGCGGGTCCGCTCGTTTTGGAGGAATCCATCCAACCCACATCTGGACAGCATATTCTCTACTAGGTCGAACCCAACCCACTTCATTTTTTATCCAAACATAGGTTGACCGGGGTTGAACCCGCTTCAACCCAGTTAAACCCTCAATCCAAACACTACCTAAGTGGATGACCGATCGGACCCTGTCCGAGCGAGGTGGTCCTCTAATCCAAACAGCGTCGAGTCACTATCCGATTCTAGCGGAAGTACATCAATGCCGGACGAGCTGGCTCAACCGCTCAATGCATCGCCCTTGTTTGCTCGTGCTTATTTAGAACTATTTTTTAGTTATAGAATAGTGTTTTTTCTGTTACAATATTTTAGCTTCAGCGAGCAGGGTATAGTCAACCCGGGTGAACGATGACCCTGATGACGCACTTGCAGGGCAGACTGGGAGAGTACAATCCCCCAGAATTGCTAATGAAGATGAGGCACTGATGATGATGTGCTAGTTGCTACTGCTTTCTTTTTTTTTTTTCAGGACATCATTAATGCAGGCTAACACTAATAGTGGTTCTAGTATAAATAAAGTGATCCACATAGACTAGAAAATGTTGAGATTACTATTCACACCATGCAAACTATGACTACTTAAGGTTTGCAAAGAATTTTTTTTCTTTCATCATACCTCATCTTTATTTTATCTCCCTCTTCTTTTTTAGCATGGACTGTCTTCTCTCTCACCAAGCACATGTAACTACTGCAAGTGGAGCATTTTTTTTTATCCAATCCTACGTACTTGCGACTACAATTAAATAGTTAGCATCGGGAAGGCTCGAGAAAGTGTAATAGAGAAAAGTGACAAGTAGCAAGTGGTGCCTGTAGCCAGAACAAAAACAGCGAAAGCAAGCAACATGCCCCCCGGCCTGGGTGCCTCCGGTCCGGTCAAACGCATCGTTGGCCGGACACAAACCAAAGCTTCTTCTAATCCACTTCGCTGGGTGTGTGAAACGACCCGAGGATTACGCCTTTACCCCACGTGCACGCCTGCCTGCCTGCCTTGCGGGCCTCGCCGAAAGCAACAGCGAAGCAGGAGTTCCGCATCCACCCGATCGATCCAGCTCCAGCCCGCCCCGGGCAGGCTTTCCTTTCCTTCACCGCAGGCGCCAGCGCAATCGGTCAGATTAAACTAGGGACTTGGTTAGATGCCAAAAAATTTGGCGAAATGCTACTGTAGCGGTTTTCGTTGTTATTTGACAAATAGTGTCCAATTATAGTCTAATTAGGCTTAAAAGATTCGTCTCGTGGATTTCGTCTAAACTGTATAATTAGTTTTATTTTTTATTTATATTTAATGCTTCATGCATGCGTCAAAGATTCGATGTGACGGGAATTTTGCAAGATTTTTTGCAACTAAACTGGACCTAGCTAAGAGCGGCGCGATTGGTGGGATTGGGGAATATGCCCCGTGCCTTTGCGCGCAGCGATCTCGATGCGACGCGGACGTCCACGTCACTGTCAGGCAGAGAATTCTCGCCACGGATGGACGATGGATCCATTCGACCATTCCCCTCTCCAACGGACGCGCGCGCCCCTGGCCCTGCTCAGCTCCTCGGATCGCGGCGCGAGCGCGCGAGGCGGTGACGGTGACGGTGATGCGGTCGGGGGTGGACGTGGTCCCCTCTCCCTCTCCCTGGCCCGCCACGCCTCCGAGGTGTCGCGTGCGTGAGCGCGAGTGGCGGTGGCGGACGAGCCTCTTGGCTCTTGCCCCGTCCCGACCCCGCGCGGCCGCGTGCGCGCCGTCGCTTTCGCGAGTCGGGAGCGCCGGCCTGGTGGTTCGGCCTGCTCGGCGCGCCGGACCCCCCTCTCGTGCTCGGTCGGCCCGGTTGGGTTGGTTCTTGGTTCTGTTCTGGCCATCACTCACCATCGCGCTCGCCGACGTGCGTTTCAGCTGGAAACCACCCGGAAAACGGTGGGAATTTGGAACAAGTCAAGGTGCGGCGCTGACAAGTGTCTGGTCCGGTAGGCTGCTGTTTTCCGATTTCGATCACCGGCAAATTTCTCTGCCACAGCAGGTGGAGTTCCTTCCAGGGCGAAAAATCAGGCCAGACCTGGTTTTGTTCCTCTACGTACAGGGGCGAAGGCGCATTGTGCCTTGTGGGTGCAGATGCACCACACTCAAATTTTGTTCACCTTATAGCATCTAGGATTTGGCCTTATATGCACCATAGCTCAATAAGCTGCACCACCCACAGAGCCCACCCAGCCGATCAAAGAAGCACGGAAGGCTGGTCGACGAATTGTCGTCATGTTCGCTCGAGCTTATAAGCCGTATTTTTTTTCAGCCAACGAACCGTATTTTTCTCTCACAACAAATCAGCCAATAATACTTTCAATCATGACTTATCAACCAAGCGAACAGGACATGTGTCTCGACTCCACGCCACTCCGTCTTTGATTTTCATCAATCAGAGTTCCCAAATCCCAACGCAGCTACGTTTCCTCTTTCGCAGTTGTGCCGTGGTTCTCTCGCCTCTAGCAGTCTCCGCTTCCCTCTCCCTTGGTCGCCCAGACCAGATCCACCGACCAGTTACCCAGCAGGCAGCGAGATAGGTAGATAGAAGTAGAGAGCATGGAACTTTAGATGGCCAACAGGCGTCGGCCGGCAAGCGCAGCGGCCTGCGCGTGACGACCGCCCGATAGCTAACGGACCAAGACGCACGACGCCGCCGTGCTTCGGGCCGTGCCTCACGAGGGCCACGGGCACAGCCTTCGACCTGAACACGCCCTATGGGCCGATTTCCGTACCGGGCCGGTCCGAGAAGCACGATCATTTTCATAGGCCGTGCCAGCCCGAGGCCCACTGAGTGCCAACACACACAAAGAGAGAGAGGAGGGAGGAGAGGGTAGGCCGGGTCGCCAGGAGCAGGCAGGGTCGCCGGGACGCAGGGGTCATGGAGGAGCGGCGGGGCTCGAGGCCATCCACCACGCGGGGGCCTTGGGGGAGAAGGGCGGCTGCCGGCGTGCTCGAGGCCGGCGCGTGCGCCGCGGCCACGTGGGGAGGCGAGGAGGAGGTGGCCGCCGGGGCTGGGAGCGACGGAGCTCTGGATCTCAGGGGCAGGAGCTGCGCAAGCGGCGTCCTCCCTCAAGCGATGGAGAGGAGATGAAGAGGGGGTGAGCGAGATGGAGAGGAGAGAAAACAAGGAAGGGAGGGAGTCGCCGGATCTGCCCGCCCGCGCGCTCCTAGCCATGCGCCACCAAGGGAGAGTGAGGGAGGGAGGGAGGTCGTCGTGCTGCCTGTGGGATCTGGAAAGAGGAGGAGGCACGGCAAGGGGAGCCCACCGTCGCCCGAGGGAGAGGGTGGGAGGGAGCCCGCTGTGCACCGAGGATGAGGGAGAGAGGGAGGCCACCGGATTTGAGCTGAGGGAGGGAGGGAGAGGGAGAGGGATCCGCACAGGGGAGGGAGAGATGGAGGATGGGGGGGGGGGAGGGCGCCCGCATGGCACACCGAGGATGAGGGAGAGAGGGAGGCCACCGGATCCGAGAGGAGGGAGGGAGGGAGAGAGAGAGGGGAGAGAGAGAGAGATCCGCAGGGGAGGGAGAGATGGACGACAGGGGCAGCCGGCGGGAGGTGGCGGTGGACGCCATCGAGGAGGATCCGGACGCGTGCAACAAGAGGAGATAGGGTTAGGGGAGGGGGGAGCCGGGGAGGTGAGCTGGGGCCGGGGGGCGCGGCCGCGCGGGGTTGGCAGGCCGGGCCGCCAACGGGCCTCCGGCTCCGGAGCGGGCCGTGCCGTGTCGGCCCACACGCCTGGGGTAAGGCCCAAGCACGGCCCCGGGCCCGCTCGACACCGGGCCGGGCCGTGCTTGGGCCGGGCCAAAAAAACAGGCCTCAGGCCGGCCGACGGGCTCGGGCTGCATGGCCATATATACCTGGAACCTGGAGGCCGGAGGCTAGAGGAGCGAGGACAGCTAAGCTGCAGGATGCGTGGTCACAGCCGCACGGGCAGCCGGCTGGGCTGCCCATTCAAATCTGCAGGCAATTCAGTGATTACCCAACAACCAACAAGAATCAAGGATTTAAGGTAAAAATTAGATGTGCTCCGTGCTTCTTTATTTTCTTTCTGAATTAATCTGATTTTCAATTTTCAAATAAAACCACAATAGGTTATTGTTTTACTTTTACAACTGTTTTAGGTTTAGGCTATTTGGGTTGCACTACATGTTTACCTTCCTTTATTACGTGCTAATTGCAGGTTACTTGATGTTATGGTATTTTAAAAGGAAAGCACCAGAGCCTGATAATGCCAATAATCCTTAGAATTCTTGTTTGATATCAATTGAGAGGAGGAGATTAATTATGGTCCAAAATTAAGGAAACAAGCCGATGATTATCATCCTAATAATCTTAGAGAGAGGGAGAGAGAGAATTTATGAATAATTGTCTTATTTGCTATGTGGAGAAAGAAGGGAGATGAAAGTCACGAATAATGCCGTGGTTTGTCGCTTCATAAAAATGCATGGATGTAGATTTCAAGATAAAGATTAAAGGTAATTTATTATATTTATTTTCATTTGTTCATATTTTGGTTGAAAAAAAATGAAAGTTGAAACTACATACAGTATTTTCTCATCTGTGGAATACTTCACCACCAGCGTCGCACCAACTGTTAGGTACGGTGAAAACTCAGCTAAAAGGTTGAGTTGTTACGGTACGGTGATACAAGATCTCAACGTGCGTGTGAACTGTCGGTCTTTGTAGATACCGTGGATCGAGTCGTTGTCATCTGCCAAACACCCGCGCCACGAGCGTTCATACGTAACAAAGTGTCCCTTTCATAGGCGCACAAATTGCGATGGAAGGACGCATCCAATTCAAGTAGGCGTTGGTATGTTGTGCATTTTTTTTTTCTATGGGGGGCAGGGTCTTTTTTTTTCTCTCTCCAAACACTGCTAGATTTTAATGACACGTTTCAAGATTTTATTATGAAGTCACAAATATCATTATCTGCTTACCTCTGATATGTTCAATCCATGCGAATAATTAGGATCACCTTATGTTTGCCCTGGTTTAAAATTTTACTCTCTCCGTCTCAAAGTATTAGACGTTTTGTTTTTTTCTAGATACATTGCTTTTATTATGTATCTAAACATATTATATATCTAAATACATAGCAAAAATTATGTATTTGAAAAGGCCAAAACGTCTTATAATTTAGAATAGAAAAAGAGTAGATTAGACTAGCAAATGTGCTCGTCTGTTACAACAAAACTCAATACATATTAATCAGACTCTGTATTGGCGCTAGTTGTTATAACTAGTACGAGCACAACTCATCATGATTCTGTGTCATATATGAGATACCGAGGGCGCGATCCAATACGTATTGGATTGATACTTCATATCGATCATAGCTTGATGCGAGTTGTTCTAATTTGTGTGAGCGCGGGTCATGGATTTGGGTGATACAAGAGACATGGAGGGTGTAAGGACAGTGTTTAGGAAGTAAAAAAATAGGGCGGAAATTCTCCATTATTCAGCAATTGGGAGGTGGTGGACCAAAAATAGAATTAATTTTGGCTCTTTAATATTAGGTATAAAGATATAGATAGATAGATAGACATAGAAAAAATAAATACCTAGCCATAACCGGTATGATTGTAAACTTTCTCTTTGCAAATTGAAACTTGGGTTAACCCTCAAACTCAAAGCATAAGACTTGCCCTCATATAATGACTAAGTTATTTTTCAACACAGTTGCCTCACTAGAGAGTAGAAACACGAACCTCAAATATCTATTTACGGAGAGGATTCTACGTTATGCATGATGTAACTTGGTTACCACTTCTTTATAAAGTTTTATTTAAATGAATTTAGTAACATATTTTATGATATATATCTTCTGTTAAATAGCTAAGATTACATGCTTAAAGCTAGTGGTGTTTTAAGTGAAAGATGTGGTGAGCCTTAAAAACACTAGTAGTGCTCATGTATCTAGCTACACTTCAAATAGCTACAAAATCATTACACAATACACTTAGGTTGAGGTTTTGGGTGCCCCTCTTTGATTCATGAGTAATGAGTAATCATAGCGTGACTAATGTTTCAAAAAAAAAACCCATAGCGTGCCTAAAATCTACCAACAATATGTTGCACTATGAAAGATATATAAGCAATATACAGGCAATATCTACGTGCCTTTGTATTTGATACTTTGAATTTATCTTGCGTTATCCTGCATGCATGGCACGAGTTAATACAGTCATAATTGTATTTGTCGGATTAGATAACGACAAATTTGAAGACAACAGTCAACCCTAGACTGCATGGTTTAATTAATATTTTATTTTCATAAAACTATGTACCTCGGTTTGTAATCAGACGGCTACGAGGCGGCGAGTTGAAGCGACGCTCTAAAAACCTATATCTTGCACACAACAAAGATAAAAAAAGATAATACCATGAAAACCTTAATAATAAGATATATATATATATATATGTATATATATGTATGTATGTATGTATGTATGTATGTATGTATGTATGTATGCTAATTGAAGATAAATGCATTCCAACAGAAGAAAAGCGTGTGCAAAAGCAGCCATAGGCCAGCTAATTTTCTTCAAATAAGACTACTCACCACCCTTAAAATAGCAGGCCAAGAATGACGAGTGTTGTCATCTTTCTCTCATCACGATGTGTCGACAAACTAACCGTATCATCATTCTCATCGTCATGGGGGCGAAAAAGTAAAAAGAAAAGCGCAAAAGGCCATGAGCTTCTAGAACCGCTTGACCTGAGCACGGTCACGCACCAAAGGATTTTTGTATTGTCCCAACTTCCCAAGGCCTGCGTATGCGTCTCCAAAAATCTCACGACGACGACGACCACGTCACACGGGCCCTGACGCAGCAGGAGACGCCGGCCGGCCGTCTCGAGCCTGTCGGTGGTGCGGCTCGTGCCCGGCCGCGGGCCCGGCCCGGACCCAAGCTCCGTCTCCGCCCTTTTTTATTCCTCCAAACCCTGAAAAGTACACTATACAACACATCAAATTTACAATACGTATATAAATATTAAATATAGGTGAAATCAAAAACTATTTATACAGTTTACTTTAACTTTGGTAAATAAATCTTTTAAACCTAATTAATTAATATTTAGATAATAATTCATAAATACAAACGAAATAATCATCGCTATGCACCATGTCCCTGGTCGCTACGATCCGGACGCAGACGCGACGATGTCAGAGCAGAGCCTAGCAGTGACAGTAGGAGTAGCCAGCCGCTAGCCGCCCGCGTCTTGTGATGCGGAATTCGACGGCAAGCTTATCGTAGTCCTCCGTATAAATCCAGATCCCAACTGTGTGTTAAGCCTAAATCGCGTCCTCAAAGGCCTCTCTCGTCCCGAAAGCGCACACAACAACAACGAGACAGATCCATCTCTCGCCTCGCCCCCACCTCCCTCGCCGATCGGGGTCCGCCGCCGCGCCCAGATCGCTTCTTCGCCTCGGCGCGGAGGTGGCCGAGGGTAGGAGGAGCCTCCCGGATCCGCCTCGCCGTCGTCGGCTGTAAGTGCTCCTCACCTCTCTCTCTCTCTCTCTGCGAGCTTTGGGTTTTGTGTATCTCTCGATCTCTCTCTGCGAGCTTTGGGTTTTGTGTCGTGGGAGCCTTGGAAGTGGTTAATCCGGGGTGATCTCTGATCTGCGATCTGTGTTGTGGGGTGTATGGCTCTGGCGTCTGATAAAGGACGTGTTTTTGCTGCTGTGGTGTGCAGGATCGGGGCGCGATCCGCGGGGGAGCGGCAATGACGGCGGAGGGGACGGCGTGCAACGGCGCCGGCGAGGCGCCGAAGGCGGAATTCGCGCCGGAGAAGGTGGTGGTGGCCGCCTCGCCGGAGGAGAAGGCGGTCGGGGAGCGCGAGGGCGAGGAGGACGTCGGCGGGCCGTTCGTGATCGTCAACGGCGGCGACTCCGACGGGCACTCCGACCGCGGCTCAGATCTGGGCAAGGCGCCCGACGAGGACTCGCCGTCCGAGGAGGACGACGTGCCCGGCTCCAATGCAGCTCCGGACGCGGCCGTGGGCGGAGATCACGGGGCCGCCGAAGAAGGGGAAGCGGGTGCTCAGGGTGCCGCACTCGGTGCTTCGTCGGCGGAAGGGGGTGATCGTGCTTCCGAGGGGTCTGAGGGTAAGCCGAGTTCCGATTGTGTTGCTGAAGTGGCGCAGCAGGAGGCTGTTGGTGAAGAGGACGGTGGGGTAGCTGCTCTGTCGTCCGGTGGGTGCGAACCTGCCATCGCCAGTGCTGATTCTGAGGCACCCGCTGTGGATTCTGAGGTTGAAGGCAAGGAGGGCACAGTGGATGGAAGTGCTGTTGCTGATGTCGCTGAAGCGGTGGTGTATCAGGAAGCTAGCACGGAGCAGGATGGAGATGCTGATGTGATGTCCTCTGCCAATGATGATGCCCTATCGTCTCCCAAGTCTTCTTCTGCTGCCATGGAGTCCGAAGTTGTTAGGGAGGATAGCAAAGAACAGAGTACCACTGATGTTGTGGAGCCACAGGAGCAGGGTACAGTTGGGGCAAGTGCTTTGGTGGAGAATGAGCATCTTTGTGCCGACATGAAGGCTGATTCATTTGTAGCTGCTACTGAGCCTGACAGTCAAGAGGATACTGCTGTGGAGTCCTGCAGGCACGATGATGCCCTAATTTGTACCGAGTCTGGTTCTGCTGACATTGAGTCTGAGGTTTATGGAGAGGATAGCAAACAAGAACAGAGCAACGCCGGTGTCGTGGAGGTTGAGGGGCAGGGTGTTGGTAGGGCAGAAGTGCTGATAACAAATGGGCATCTTTGTGCCGACACCCAAGCTGATTCTTCTGAAGCTACTACTGAGCCTGAGAACCATGCTAATGAGAGCAAACTGACTGAAGTTGCAGAATCAGTGGAGGAGGATGCTGCCAATGCCACAGATGCATCATCACAAACCAATGGGCATATTTATGTTGCCTTGAGTGCTGATTCTGGTATAGTTGCTTCTGAGTCCAAGGCTGATTCCTTTGAGACAGATGGGCAAGAAACTGATCAGCAAGAAGAGGAAGCTCCAAAAACTGAAGCTGAAGTGTTGGAGGGAGTGTTAAAACCAACTGAAGGGAACTGTGCAGGTAGTGTTGAGGAACTCATAGGAGAGGAAGTTGACGCAGATGAGCATGCCAGTGTAGAAGGTACAACTGATGCTTCTGGGGAGCAAGAAGCCAATCCCATGCAGGTAGAAGGTGAAGCCACATGTGGTATTCTCGAATTTGAAGAAGTGGATATGGATAAGGACGGTGAGGTGGGTTTGTGTGATGACTCCACGGTTGGTAAGGAAAAAATAGATGAAGCTGTCCCCAGTGTTAATGTTGGTGAGTCAGAGGAAGTAACTGAGAATACAATCCAAGATACCATGCAGGGTGGATTGGCCAAGGATGGAGTTTATATAGGCACAATTCATATTAAGCCAGGATCAGATCCTTATGTTGAATCAAGCCTTGAACATGAAGTCAAGGCAGAAGTTGATTTAGTTGATGAAATCACAGCAGAGTCGGATTTGAAAGCTGAAAATATGGTTGAAGTAAGAACAGCTCATGAAGTTGATGAAATAGAGGTAAAAGAACTTGCTTTTGCTGATGAGGCTAATGTAGCTCCTTTACACCTTCAGCAGGACTGTGAATCTGTTATGGAAACTATAGAGCATGAGAAGGTAGAAGCACCAGGTGTCTGTCAACCTCATGAAATTGAGAATTCTTCAGAAGTAGAACTGAAGAGAGAGTTTGAGGTGAATTTTGATGATGCCGTTCCATTTCAAGAAGCTGCAGCTTCTGTGGCCTCTGTTTTCCACCATGAGCCAAGGTCCATTGATTTGGTTGAGAATGATAGCGGTAACCATTCCAGCCCAACTACTGTGTTGGAATCCTGTGACCATGTGCAAACTGAAGAGAGCAGATCCCAAGAAATTTCTATGACCACTGTTGAGCAACCTATATGCAGCGCTTCTTTGGAACATGGAACAATGGTGGTTGACGAAGTTGAAATAAACTCTGCAACAGGAAATGTATCTAAAGAAAAATCTAGCAACGTTGTTGTTGATCAAGTTGAACCTGTCAAACTGAATGGAGATGAACTTGTTGTGGTTGATGATGATCAACCCAGTTTTGATCCAAGCTGTGAATCTGTTAGTGAGATTGTTGAAGATAGCAAATCACTGGAAAATCAGTCAGAAATTTGCAATGCATCCGGTATGTCTGATGAGTGTTCCTCCAGAATTGCAAATGAAGGTCCCTCTCCAATTAATATGTCTGATGAGTGTTCATCCAGAATTGCAAATAATGGTTCCCATAATGAGCCTCCTCATCTAACTGAGGAGCCTTGCCTCTCAGACAAGTCATGCAACACTATCAATTATGAAAATGGAAATGAGCCTGATGTGGTTGAAACCAAATGTGTGGAAGGTATGCAGCCATTATTTTCTGGGTGTCCATTTTATTTTTCTTAAATTTAAATGTATTATTCTCCTTAAATGCTAATTATAACTCACATGGGAGTTAAATGGGGTCACTTTCATAATGCTTGAGCAGCACTAGTGACAGAACAGAAGGACAATGGACACCATGCTTCTAGTGAGTGGCATGGAGATCATGCGCAAGTCATCGGACCACAGAAGATTTACATAATTAAAGTTCCAAGTTTGCTGGTGATGATCTCTGGAATAAGATTCAGGTTGCGCAGGCTCACTTAGACCAGCTGACCCAGGAAAGAGATGCGATTAACCGTCGCAGGCAAAAGCAAAAGGTAATAATAACCTTCCAAATGTATTTTTTTTTTCAAACAAACCTCCAAATGTCCATCTTCTTTCTTTTTTCTTCATGCCATGCTTCTTATTTTTTTGAAAAAAATATTGCAGGCTGTATGTGATCAATACAGGGAGAAGCTTGAGGCAGCACGTCGAGAAGAGCGGGAAGCTAGGACTGCCCATGGAGATAAGAAGAATGATTTAAATAGTGTACGTTCGGTATTAGGGAAATTGCACCAAGCAAATTCAGTTGAAGAACTTGATGAGCTGGTATGTATTCTGCAATGTTGTACCTACTTTGCTCCCTTCACTTTAATTGCACTGTTCTTTAAATCTTAGCTCATTTCTTCTTTTCCTTGATGTCTTAGGTTGCGAAGAAAGAGAGGACTATGCAACATGAGACAATTTCTTTGAAAGAAGAAAAGCTTTTAATTAAAGAGATTAATGAATTAAAAGCCCAACGGAAGCAGCTGTCCGCCACTATGGGCTCAAAGGCTGAAATCAATGAGGCATTTGACCAAAAAGATCACATTCATGAGCAGCATAAGGTATTGAAAGCAGAAATTTCTAATTTTACTCTTAATGCCATTCCATCCTTTATATATTGACTAGTTTTCTTTATCATGTCTAGGTGTTAAAGAAGGATTCTGATGTTTTATTCACCAACCTGAAATCCCTAGAGGAAAACACAAGAAAGATTCAAAAATCTTTCGAAGATGAAAGAACAGCTCTCAGAAAATTAACAGAGGAACACCGAGCAGCTAATGAAATACGTCAAAATGCCTACTGTGAGTGGACTGAGCTTAGAAATGAGCCCAGCAAGAAGGTACGGATCTTTACTTGTTGCGGTTCTTGTCCATTTGGTTCAGGGAGTGGTTTATTGAATATTCAGTCTGTTTCATTTTACACCATTCACAAATTTGAACAGTATCACATGGTTAAATATTCTGAAATACAAAGTACTGGATAAAATGGTGTATTGGATACATGATTAGTTCGAGAAGATTCCTGGTTACATGGAATGAAAGGCTTAACTGATGGATTAGGAATAATATTACACTTAAAGTTTCATCAAGTCATCCACTATCAGTGATGTGGTCCTCATCAATGCCACCTGTTGTGTGCCTGTGCTCATGTTATCAGAATTTAATTACTGATTACCAATGACGGGCATTTTCTATGTGATATGCTGCTCCGTAGGGGTGTTTTCACTTGCCAGCAAAAAAGTAGTGTCATCATTTACACACAGTCAAGTTTCTTGTAGGAAAGCATGTGATCTGTAGTGTTTAAAGTTTGCTTATTAGTTTTCTAAAAGCTGAACAAGTTCCTTCGCATTTGTTTTGGATTGCAGAATGAATACTTTTTCAAGTACAGGGACGCTCGGAATGCAGCAGAAACTTTCAGAGCTAATGGAGATACAAATGGACTTAAAACACACTGTAATAGTCAGGTAAATGTAAATCGCACAGGCTGTCTTCAATATGGCTGCAATTACTATATCAGCGTTTTATCTGGTTTGGTTTCTGTTGATTAAGCTGGTTTGATATTCATATGCTTTTTGCTAATTAAGGAATGGTACAAGTTCATACCATTAATGTTTGCAAGTGCTTCTACGCTTTATATGTATTCCAATACATAGCTAAGCACTGTATTTGTAGTCCTACCCTTCTAATAACTGCCAGCGTTGTGGAGACTCCTACATTTTTTTTTCATTTGATTGTTATTAAAGTTCAACCCTCCTGTGCACTGGTTCTAAAATACAACACTGTCTTGTCTCAACATTTTGTGATGTGCCAATATTTTTTTCCTCTTTTAGATTGAGAGAGTTATGGAAATGTGGAACACAAACGAGGACTTCCGCAAGCAGTATGTTGAATCAAACAAGGTTAGCACACTAAAGAGATTAGGGACCCATGATGGACGAAGACTTGGCCCTGATGAGGATCCTCCAGTCATTCCAAGCAGAAGACCAAGCAGCATTTATCCATTGTCTGCCTCAAGCCCGGAAGTGCCCACTTTAGCTTCAATACCAGCACCTGTATTGGCTGCTCCAGCTGCAGTCCCTGTCAAAGAGGACTCCTTTCCTGTTTTGGCAGCCCCCCAGACCAGTAAGCGCGGCAAATCAAAAGCATCTGGTAGCTCTGCCCAAATTGAGAACAATTCTGTTATAGTGTCAGAGGCAGAAGATTTGAAACAAACTTTAAAAGAAAAGGCTCGTCTATTGGAGGAACAATTGGAGTTAGCTAGGAAGGCAGAGGAGTTGGCACGGAAGGAGGAGGAATTAAGAAAAGAGAGGGATGCAGCTGAAAAGGAGCAGCTTAGGATGGAGCAGAAGGCTAAGGCTAAGGAGGCTGAGGAGAGGAAGAGGCGGAAAGCAGAGAAGGACAAGGAAAGAGCCGAGTTCAAAGCACGCAAGGAAGCTGAGGAGAGGGAGAAGGTATGATATGTTCTACATGTCCTCTGTTTTGATATTTGAGTTATTACATTACTTGATCGTACGATAGACCATCCATGCAACAAGTTTCCAATTCTAACTCCGACCTTATTCAAACATCTGCAGAAGAAAGCAAAGAAAGACAAAAAGAAAGGCACAGCACCAGCAGATTCGAGCGCCATTGGCGACAGCCAGGCTGCGGCTTTGGCTACAGCGGATACTGACAGCAATGCATCAGACAACCCAAGGGAAGTTGAGGTTTCTCAACCAGCAGCGGCTCCCAAGAGGCTGTCTAGGCCAGCAGCGGCAATCAAGCAACTGAACAGGTTGCAGCCCATGCCAGCGCCCCTACGCAACAGGGGCAGGAGGAAGCTGCGGCAGTACATCCTGATTGCAGCGGCTGTGCTATCGGTGCTGGCGCTGTTCGTGGCAGGCAACTACATTCCCAGGCTCAAGTCGGTTCACTCCTGAGTTTATCGGTAGGAAAGGGGGTGCCAATTCTGTCAACGGTGAACCTGGTTTTTTCTACCTAGAGGATTCGTCTTATTTCGACTGTTCCGGTTGATTTGTATTTATTTTTCCCTTATTATATAGGTTGTGATGAAAGTTGGGGGTGCATTGTGTTAAAGTTATTACCTGATGGTGGTGAAATATTCGTTAGAACATGATAATAATGACTATAGATTCTTTTTTGTACATAGGCCTCTGGTGGTACCCTTTGGCTGTCTCTTGTGTGAGTGTGAATGGTGTTGTTCGCTCTGTTTGACAGAGGCAAGTTGCATGTATATCTTCTGTGCGATGTGGACATCCATACTCCGTAGTTGTCGGAGAACCAGCGTAGAGACCAGCGTAGAGACCAGAGGTAGAGCATATTGGACCATGTTCAGCTTGTTGGCAATTGGCATGTTGGACCATGGTCGGCTCGGAAGATTCCATGCACATGTGCTGGTTATTCTAGCTACATTTGGATCGATATGGTCTTCGGAAGCTAAATAGTCTCAACGAGGTAGGCACAAGTCACAGCCGCTACAAATCTCGCAAGGTCATAGCATCCTGGCCTTCATGCTACAAGGAAAAGGTATACGTAATCCTCTCAATTATTTAGGGTGGACTATTTCACTGCAAACTATAAAACTATATTTTTACTCCTGAATTTTTCAAAATTGATCAAATAACCTCAAGCGGTTTTGGACGATGGTTTTGCAACAGTGACAATGGTTTTGCCTTTTTCTTTTTTATTTATTTCCGCTGAATCTTTGAAAAATCATAGTAAATCACAGAAAAATCAATAAAATGTAAAATTCAATTTTGTTGGACTCTACATGAGTAGATCTACATAGTGAACATATAATATGGTATGCTTTCGTATAAATTTTTTGCTGTAGCTTTAGATCTATGCTTTTCTATAATTAATTAGAATAATTTATAGCTGTAGCTTTTATGGTCCAATTGTGGGGAAATTTTTATGGTGGACTAATTATTGTATACTTGAACTATAGTAAAAATTTCATACTTATTGGATCCTGTATAACTTAGTTATATATTTATTTAGGTTTATGCTTGTTAAATATATACTTTATCTATAACTAAGTTATACATAATCCAATGAGTATGAAATTTTTACTATAATTCAAGCATACAATAATTAGTCCACAATAAAAATTTCACCACAATTAGACTATAGAAACCGCAGCTATAAATTATTCCATTTAATTACAGAAAAGCATAAATCTAAAAGTACAACAAAATTTTGTACTAAACCATACCATATTATATGTTAACTGTGTACATCTACTCATGTGGAGTCCAACAAAATTGGATTTTCTATTTTATGATTTTCTGTGATTTACTATGATTTTTCAAAGATTCAACGAAAATAAATAAAAAAAGAAAAGACAAAACTATAGTCACTGTAGCAAAACCACCGTCTAAAAACCGTTTGGGGTGGAGGGGGGTTGTTATTTGATTGGTTTTAGAAAAGTTCAGGGATAGAAAATCTAGTTTTATAGTTTGAGGGTAAAGTAGCCCACTCTAAATAATTAGAGGGTTATCTTACTTTTTCCCTGCTACAATGCTACTTGCATGGCGACGAGCTCTTAGACAACTTGCCGAGGTATGCCAGCTGACTGCCTGAAGGAACAGCAGTTGAAATTGAAGTCGGAATGGTACGGTGAATTGATGATCGTATATGAACAGCTTTAGTCGACCCAACAGGGTCGCAAAAGAATGAAAGTTATCTTGCGTGGACTAGGCAAACGTCTTTTTCTCGGGGGAGTTATTTACGTGCCGTTAAAAAAGATCGTAATGCCATGTGTGTTTTTGGAAAAGTTCAGCGGTCTTCAGCGTCACCGCTTTAACTTTTTTGCCCTCCATGCCACTGCTGTCAGTTTGGGCTCTAACACCGTCAAAATGTAGGTGTGAAAAGTCGAAAATACCCTTAAGTGTAAATGTCATTAATTTTTTTGAGCATCTTAACGACTTCAAATGAAAAAACTCAAAACTAGAAAGTTGTAGATCTCGTCGAGATCTATAATTTTCATATAAAAATTATTTTTATTTAATTCCGCAAAAAAATATATGATTTTTCTAAGATATATTAATTATATCAAATCATATTTTTTGTGGAATTAAATGAAGATAATTTTTATATGAAAATTATAGATTTCGATGAGATCTACAACTTTCTAGTTTTGAGTTTTTTCATTTGAAGTCGTTAAGATGCTCAAAAAAATTAATGACATATTTACACTTAAGGGTATTTTTGACTTTTCACACCTGCAGTTTGACGGCAGTGGCATGGAGGGCACAAAAAAATTAAAGCAGTGGCGCTGAAGACCGCTGAACTTTTTCAGAAGCACATAAGACATTACGATCTTTTTTAATGGCACACGAGGAATTCCACCTTTTTCTTTCAGGAGGTTCAGGTACAACTGCATCCTCCTACTGCACGACCCGGTTGCCGACTGCCGTGATGATCTACGGCATGTGAACTGGAGAATATTTCTTCTCCACAAAAAAATAAAAAAAAAAAACTAGAGAAAATTTCTCGCTGCTGATCCGTGTGATGGGCAGTCCCACGTCGAACACTGCCCCTTGCTGGTTTCTACGGAACCAGCGACTGCCCGTTCTGCCTGCGTACGATGGCTTACCCCAAGCAATAGTTTTTTCTTTTTCCCGCGACCGTGCGACACGGAAAACCAATGAGAAGTCGGATATGATGACCCTTTCCCCACATGATCGACAAAGTCAAGGAATATCTAAGGGCCTGTTTATCACCGGATTCCGTCATTAGATAATATGCTAAACATAGATTAATTAAAAAAAATTCTAATGAGTTCTACTAATCAATTACGGAGCAGCTAGCGTTCGGACGGTCGCAGGATGCGTCAGGGCGCTGCTCCCCGTCCCAGCCCGCGCATACGCGGGATTCGATCGCACAGGTGCAGGCCGCCCCGCGCTGCTTCGTTTCCCACGCCACTAACGCTACTCGCTTTGCTCCCGCATGTACGCAGGGCCTGCCCACGCTTGCTACATTTCGCGCACGTAGGAATCCACGAGCTCGCCTGTGGATGCGCGCCACGGTGACACACGTCGGTGCCCCAGCGGCAGTTGGGTCCCATTGCAACATATGCAACACTAGATCTACTATTACAACATCCAGATAAAACACTTGCAACATACATCCGAAACAGCTGAAACACGTAAAACATACGTCCAAAACACTTAAAAAGACATTGCAAATATATACAACATCCAGATGAAACACTTGCAACATACGTATGAAACATCCAAAACACTTGAAAACATACGCTTGCAACATATATGTTATGCAACATCCAGATCTACTTCTGCAACATCTAGATGAAACAATTGAAACATACGTTTGAAACACCTAAAAGATATGCTTGTAACATGTAACATACGTTGCAACATGCGTATATAGCCATTATAACATACGCAACATCTAGATGAAATACTTGAAAATATAAATCTGAAACACTTGAAAACACTTGTGAGAGTCTTGCTTGTGGGTCCGCTGAGCGTCTGATGTGTCCGAACGCCTTGACACGAGCATTACCGAAATATTAAACATAGAAAAAAATAGCTAGATTATTTTTATGAGAGCCAAATTAGAATATTTCAAAAGGAAACAAGATAAAACATAAGGAAAAAAAGTAACGGTGGTTGCCTCCTGCTTCTGATGCCTCACGTGATGTTTTGGGCAAGTTGAGCATCATTTATTGGGCCACACCATGAAACTCTGGTCCATCTAATCCAGTGTTCTATCTTTTTTGTTCTTTTTTCTTCATTTATCAGTTTACAGTGATGTTCTTTTGTCTATTGTTACAAATATTTTGCATCATCAATAAAAGGTATTTTTAATAAATCAACGGTTAGTAATTGCTTCTCTTTTGCCATCCACGTTCAGTAAACGGTTCCAACTTCCAATGCTCATTGCTAGCTGCCACTTGCCGCGTCGCATGAACCAGAGAAAAAACCCAAAACTCGAGTAGAGAGTTATATATATATATATATATATATATATATATATATATATATATATATATATATATATATATCTGTTTGCCGGTTGGGTAGTTACCCATTGGAGGACAAACGAGAAAGTCCATCTACGTCTCCTTTTCCCTATTAAAAATTATATAAACATCTGGGGACAAATATATATATATATATATATATATATATATATATATATATATATATATATATATATATTTCTCTGTGAGCTAAAATAATAAAAAAATTCTTCTTGCAATATAATTTTTTAGACTTATATTATCCACGACAATATATAGCAGCGTGTATAGGAAGGCCGCATAGCCTGACCATAACTTTCAAAACGAATTGGAACGCACGGTGCCCATACGAGTTACGGAGTTAGCACAGAGGCCAACGGATCTCCAAGCGCGAGATAGAGTTCGGTTTTCATTGTATTGTATTTTGAATAAAGGCCATCATGGTTATTTAATAAATTTTCAAGCTGTGTCCTTATGAACAAAGAACAAGTTGCACGCCCCGTTGTAACGCACGGACACATTTGCCAGTAAAACATACAGGAAAAACAAAAAAAAAGTACGAACAATCAATTTAGATCGATTAAACACAAAACAAGAGTAGTAAAATATGGTTCCATGAGATGTAATCGGCAACTAAATCAGGTGTGTACTGTATACTAGGACCTAGGAGTAGTTGTGTGCAACGCGCATGCAGACACGACATGCGTGCAACCGGGCGGCCCCCTCGCCCCTCCTCTCTCATGCGTCGTGCGGTGGAGCGGCGGAGTGGCTAGAAGTTTAGAACTAACAATTAACTGGCTAACAATTAACCATTTAACCCTATTGCACGAGACGAGCGATACAGAGCAGATCGATGACACAACACAACACAAACTTACAAATTTGCTGATCCCGAAGCTAGCGAACTAGCTTCGCCTCTGCTTCTCCCAATGCTCTCGACGAAGGCCTCCCCGATGCCCTCCCCGATCCCCTCGATGAGGCCGCCGATGACCCCGAACAGCGCGTTGACGGTGACCCTGGCGGCGGTGGCCAGCGCGTTCTTCTTCTCCGGCGGCACGACGCCGTGCACGTAGAGCCCGTTCACCATGTCCTTGGCGCACCTGGCGTGGAGGTAGTACCCGCACGGCAGGCACTGGTACACGTGCTGCCCGGACCGCTTCGTGCGCCTGCACACCTGGCACACGAAGCTCGTCTCCTGCTCCGTGCCGCCGTCGTCCTGCGCCAGCAGCAGCGGGTGCTCGTGCACGGCGGGGAGATCTATCCGCTGCGCCATGGACGCGCAGCACGGGTGCATGTCGAAGCTGCACGACGCGCACCGGAACGAGAACCCCCGCAAGGACTTGCCGCAGAGGTCGCACTTGCGGCGGAGGAAGCCGCCGCCGCCCGGCGCTGGCTTCACGAAGAAGAGGAGGTGCGGGTGCTTGCGGTGGAACGGGTGGTCGTGCAGCGCCGGCGGCGCCAGCGCGCAGAACTCGTGCAGCTGGAAGCCGCAGGCCTGGCACATGAACCGCTTCCCGGCGCCGTACTCCTTGCAGCCCATGCACATGAACAGGTACGGGAAGTCGAACCGGGCCAGCCGGTGCTCCGGGTGGCTGAAATGCACCATCATCTCGCCGCCGTCAGCCTCCGGCCTGCAGTCGCCGACGTGCTGATCTCTCGTCGTCTCCGGAACATCGTCTTCGGACGACGACGGCAGCCGGTGGCCGCTGAGCTTCCTTGAGTTCATGGACACGCACCTGCTGTTCATGTTGTTGCTTCGGCTCTGCCTCTACCTGGCTTGGTGGCTACACGCTCTTTCTTTGATCTCTACCATTGCCAAGGCCAGAGTTTCGGAAGGTTATATACGGCAACATATAAGGAAGAAATCTTGATCAGGAAGATCTCGCCGTCCGGTTTTAACATTGCACAGCACAGGCATTGCTGGACTGCTGGTACGTCCTGATCTGCAGCACTGTACGCTGCAGCCTTTTTTACACCGTGTGGTAAAGCTAAGTTTTGATGCTTGTGTCACGAACAAGTCTGGACTCCTCTGTGAAAGTTACAGCATCAAGTTTTCTTCATACCCTTTACAACAACGAATCCTGACAGATTTAGAACCCATGGCAACCTAAGAAATTGCCACATTAAGAAACATGTCAATTTCATGATGTGAAACGGTCATATGTATATATGTCTCATATAAGGAGAAAGTTCACACGTCACTATTTTTTCAGGCCTGCTGCACGAGCACCATCGTCTCATAGCCTGATTACTGGGGTGGACTTCGAACCATTAGAATTAACGGTCTCTTCGAAATAAAAAAATCCCGTTCAATGTTTACAGGTCTGTCAATGAAGCCACGACCCAGTAGCATGGAGGTAAAATTTATTGGGAGCCGGGAGATTCTCATGTATAGCCAGCACTTATGAAGGTAAAATACCATTTATTAGAGCTATCTTCCTTTTACCTTTGCAGTAGTGCTCATGTTAGGTTCTAGGAGGATAGGTGATTAGGAAACTTTACTCTAAAAGAGAAATATTCATTTTTATACATTATTATTGCAAGAAATAAACACATGACAGTGGCTAAGACGTTTAGTACTACACCTCTTATTTCTTTTCACAGAGCGCCAGTGGAGTACAAACTGCAAACAATCAAATGGAGCCTTATGATGCAAGAGGTGTTTACGGTACAATCTATGTGTAGGCTTTTAGTCAACCAAATTGTAATGCTTTAAATAGATCGATCTGGAAGCTGGAAGATTTTTGTTTGGTTCTTAATCAATAGTCAATTTGACAAAAGAGAATCTCCTAAAGAGAAATTGGAAATGTGATGAAAATTGTTGTTTTTTAACAATGAAGAAACCATCCAACATTTGATGTTTGGTTGTCATGTTGCAATATTTATTTTGAGAATAGTTTAATTTGCATTTGGTTTACAACCACCAAATTGTGTGAAACACATTCTCGATGTATGGATAAAACAATTGGACCCTACTTTGCAATCTCAAATCCATGTGGGAGCAAGTGCATGGCTGGCTAAAAATGATGCATTTTTTAATCATAAAGTGCTTCACTCTTCTTTACAGGTTATTTTCAGGACTAATCACTGGACCATTCATGGTCCATTCTACAGAAAGAGGGAAACCGATCTACAGTAAAATGGACATGTCAAATGCTGGAAACAACATCAATGTAGATCTCCAAGAATAAGTGGTTGTCTTTTAATAGGCGTAGTGCTTAGTTTGTTGGTCTCCAATTATATTTGCCTTTTGTGAACTCTTCAAATCTTGCCGGGGGGTTGAAATGTAATAATGTATTGGCTTAGTCAAAACTCTTGCAAGACTAGAATAAAATTTTCTTTCTCTAGAAAGAGTCTCTACATCAAAAGATGTTTTTCGTTATGCATTACAATAGCTAGGTGCACCAGCAGTAACATAAAAAAATAGTTCTTTTTAGAACAGGATTGTTAAAAAAAAAGTTGGTTCATGTGGCATTCATCAAATCTGGTCACTAAACCTTCAGGCATGACAAGCGAAGATTTTCACAGTTTTTTTAGGACCTGCTCGTTTACCCCCACAGCTTATACTATAATCTGACTTTATCTCAGCTATAATGCAGATTATATAAGTTCTAGTGGTAAGCAAACATCTAAACTTATAGGCCGGCTTATATAATCCTAAAACCTGTCCTTGACAAGCTTGTTTCAATTTTTCTTCTTCGGCACCTATAAGCTCATGGTAAACAAACAAGGCCTAGGTAACCTACAAATCTACACGTAATGTTTGTTTGGATCATTGGAATTAAATTCATTCTAATAATTATAATTTAGGCATAGATTAATTAAGCTAATATAGTTGTATATAGAATATATTTGTATATTTATTGTTAGGCATATAAGGGACATACTTATATGTTGCATTTCTATTGTAGGAAAGTGTGTTGAAGAATGTGCTATAAGTTGGAAAATAGAATTATAGCATAACGATCTATAGAATCCATTTCTATCTCCCACCTTAGGAATTTGAGATAGGCTTATTTTGTAAGCTTAGGAATGTTATGGAATGTCAAATTCTAAGCCAAATAGCCTAATCCATTATGTAAATTTTAATTCCTCTGAAATAAAGGGGTCCAAATGGCCTCTAAGTGAATTTCAAAATATTAGTGGAATGGACAGTAACACGCATTTTGAGTCCACGAGTGCAATGTGTCATGCCATTTTCATCCGCTGCAAGGCTGCTCCAGTACTGAAAAAAAGGGACAACTATTATATTGGGCTTTCATTCAGATCACTAGAGAAATGCCTAACGGGCCTGCTCACCAACCCCAGCCTCTTCCACGTTTCAGCCGCTCCTGGCCGCAAATCAGACTAGAATTACCATGGGGACCTGATGGTTAATCGTCTTACTTATATTATCCAAAAGAAAAAGGGCTCCCTGATATTATTATTGGGAAGAGACAAAACTTGAATATTGATTTGGTTGAGATGTGCCAAGCCCATGCATCAGTGCAGCGCTAGGGCTGACAATAGGACCCAGTATAGCAACTAGCAAGCTACCTTAAGAGCATCTCCAAGAGTTTGTCAAATTTTACTTGGCAAATCTTGTGATTTGCCAACTCCCAAAATTATATGCCAAGTAAAAAAATAATCTATCTCCAAGAGTTTAGTATTTTTGACTTGGTAAAATAAAAAAACCCGTTAACAAAACGAAGAGGTCCGCTAAGCTAACGAAGAGCCCCGCTAAGAAACGAAGAGCCCCGGATGCCAAGCCGTATACGCGCGCGTATATTTGCGCGCGCGGAGGGAAGATTTGCCAAGTTGCTATTGATGCCAAGTTGTTTTGCCAAACTGTTGGAGGCTATTTTTTTTGTTTTGCCACAATTATATGGATGTCAAGTTGAGATAGCGAACTCTTGGGCTCTAACAAGTCACTTCCCAAGAAAAACAGAATGGCCTACGTAATTCAACTCAATAATGAAAACAACAGATATCGCTCTTATCTTAACCAAAAAAACAAACTGAGAAAGGTATGAGTTTTCTTGGCACAATTACCCTTGATCTATGTGCAGTGTCAGCAGGTTGGTCTCCCTCGCGTCGCGATATGGTACTAATGCTCTACGGCTGGTTAATGGCAACCAGGTACACAAAAAAAAAAACCGGACGGATTACACTTTTTTTTGGGGGGGGGGGGGTGGAGCTTGGACGGACTACACTGCACGTCCTGTAAGGCCTTCTAAGCCCATCCGAACGAACCGCCATGAGGCTCTGCACGACTCCCCTGTTCCCGCGATGCGAATCTGCTGCGATCGCGAGCTCACTGACCCGACAGATGAAAATTGTGGAACCACCACAAATTTCCGTGCTCATCACTCGTCAGTACTCCCTCTGTCCCTTTTCAGCTGGTGCATCCAAGATGCTACGGATCTGGACGCTACATGTGTCTATGTGCATGAAAGAGACATTGAATACAGACAGTTTGCAGCCTTCTCAGAACGACTCACAAAACGGGACAGAGGGAGTACGTGTACTCATCAGTCTGAGGGGCTGACCCGGGCATCTGCTGCCGCGAGCCGTGACGATCGAATTGAATATATACTCCTATCACTCGGCACTCCCCGCGGATGCGTGATGCGTCAGGCGTGACCCTGAACGCGAGCGGAGGGCCGGGTGGATGACAGGTCCGTCGCTGTCGCCACATAACGATCGGTAACAAGCCGTCATTTGGCGGCCGAACCTGCTGTCCTGCTGCTCCTGTCACCATCGTCCTAGCAACTACTACTACGGCAGGGGGAGGCACGAGCATCACTGGTCGCTTTGACGGGCCAAACTCAGCCGCAGCCTGTGGGCATGGAGTGCTGTGCAAGATCTCCATCGACACAGCGTGACGAATTGGCCTGCGTCATCGCTCGACCACGCGAATCAGTGTCCCTATAAAACCATCACCACCACTCGTGCTGTCGTGCAGCAGCACTTGCCCCAACCGGCGCGACCAAGACCCCGACATCAACCGACGCACCTAGCCAAGTAGCCAGACTGATCGATCCACAGGAACAAGGCAGACACACCGTGACAAAAAAGAAATGGGCGCCTGCGTCTCGTTCTCGCGCTCGCCGGCGGCGGCGTCGACTCCAGAGGCGTCCCACTCGCAGCGAACGGCGGCGGCAGCCACGGTCAAGGTTGTGAACCCAGGCGGCTCCATGGCGCAGCTCGCGTGGCCCGTCACGGCGCGCGAGGCGCTGGCGCTGGCGCCGGGCGACGGCGGGCACCAGCGCCACCGGCTCTTCCTCTGCAGCTCCGACGAGCTGGCCTACGACGCGCCCCCGCGCGCGCTGGCCGCGGGCGAGGCGCTCCAGCCGGGTCAGCTCTACTTCGTGCTCCCCGCCTCCGCGCTGCGCCGCCCGCTGTCCGCCAACGACATGGCCGCGCTCGCCGTCAGGGCCGCCACGGCGCTCGCCGCCGCCGGTGGCTTGTCGCCGCGGCGGGGTAAACAGGCCGGGACGACGGCGGCGGGCAAGCGGCGTCGTCAGTCGACGGCGCGAGTGGCTCCGCTTCTGGTCGCCGTGAGCAAAGAGAGCCCGCCTGATGGTGGGTACGCGGCGCGTCCGGCGGCGGTTCAAGACGGTGAACGCACGGTGGGGAGGACGAGGAAGGGAGCTGCTGGTTACAGAACAGGCGGTTCTCGCCATCGTGCCGCCGTGCAGAGGTTGAGCGCTATCGCGGAAGACGGCGAGTGATCCGTTCATATATCGGCTCAGCTGTTTTTATCCTTGCTGCACTGCATGGTCGGTGCCACAACCGTACCGATGGATCAAGCTTTGATCACGGGCCAGGCAATGCCTGGCTCCTCCGTTTCAAGATAGGAGGAGATCAAAGCCAACATGAACGTCAATGTATATAGCGCGTACAGCACACCATTCGTTTGTGTGTAACATGCATGGATCAACAACGTGATAATTACAAGTTTACAATGCACCTCGTTGATGTAGTGCAAGGCAAGTTCGCCATTATATTCAGTCGTCACTTGAATTCGTCCACGCTGCTGTTGCACTCGTGCTCCCGTTAGGACGGTTAGGTGGATATACTACTGTACTAACTTTTTTGAAGAAACGAAACTACTGTGTTATTATTATATTACTGGACGCCTCGAGCATGCGTGAATGATAAGAGATCCAGAAATGGATGACCATTCCACATTGAAGACTTCTTCTGATGCCGGTCAAATTATAAAGCAATAACTTCAGCAGTGGTCAGTGGAGGTCACCTACTATCAAGCCCCAGGTTTGATACCGATGTATTTCTTCCAGTTGTAGGTGCCACTCTCACCAATAGCAAGATGCTTGTTATAAACCTCATCAATCTCACGTTTTCCAGATCTAGTCTTCCATAGATATCTATAGGGATTTAGGCATTTAGCACATGTATGTATTCATATAGGTAAGTGTGCATGCTTATGGATAAGGGCATCCTATTTTTATAGCGGTAACACTATAAATTATAGACCCGATCATAGGTGAAGTTAAGGACATACGGAAATCCAAAATCAGACTTGAATTTTCCTAATAGTTGCTTGTGTAACGTACATGAAATTGTCTGCAAATAAGTAATAGTTCAAATACGGTGAGATAGATGAATTGGTGAGAAAAAACATTTTCAAAGGTGGCTATCTTAAAACCTCCGCCTTTCGCCAGCACTATCGGTGTTAAAAGTGATGCTAGTGTAAATGTGCTATTTTTACTGTCCTTTTCACACCGGTGGATGAAACCACCTCTAATAAAGGCCCTGTTCGTTTGAGCTATTTTTCAGCTATAGAATAGTATTTTTCTCTCATAATATTTTAGTATAAACATCAGTATAAACTAAATTTTAGCATAAGCATACAGGACCAAAGATCAAATTCTACCACCTTTACGAATCGTCTATGTACTAGTGTTTAGAGGCAAAAGGAATTTGCTGGGTATCTTCCAAGGACATGAAAACAGGTAAGTTATTCTTCAACATGACATACCATGTTCGCTTGAACTTATCGGCCTGACTTATCAGCCATGGTACATTATTTTTCTCTTACAACAAATCAACGAACATTACTTTTGAGCCTGACTTTTCAGCCATGGTACAGTACTTTAAGCTGAGACATCTATAAAACGCCGTCAAACTCCTTGTGTGCCATTAAAAAAGATCGCAATGCCCTGTGAGCCACTGGAAAAGTTCAGCGGTCTTCAGCGCCACTGCTCCAACTTTTTTGTGCCTTCCATGCCGCTGCCGTCAGTTTGGGCTCTAACGCCGTCAACTGCAGGTGTGAAAAGTTAAAAATACCCTTAAGTCTAAATATGTTATTAATTTTTTTGAGCATCTTAACGACTTCAAATGAAAAAAACTCAAAACTAAAAAGTTGTAGATCTTTGTCGAGATCTATAATTTTTATATAAAAATTATCTTCATTTAATTCCGCAAAAAAAAATGGTCAGCTTGCACACACGGCAAGCTAAGCTAGATCGCCATGTAAAACACTAATGGTCAGCTTTGCCGCTGCATGTAAATCTGTTCAATAGCGTGAAAAATGGTCAGCTTGCAGCCCGCGCGAAGCGCAGGGTTACCCACTGTTTTACTTGGTGTAACGGCGCACATATTTTTTTTAGCGGAACGACGGGGAAGAAAAGTCCCCACCTACCGTATTAACCACATATTCCTCCCCTGCTCCGCAGAGATCGCACAACGCATCCTCCACGATTGTTGTCTTCTCGAGGTTATCTCTGCTCTGGATTTTGTTTTGCACGAGTGGCCCCCAAAGAATCTCACCTGTGGAGAGCGAAATTTCTCTAGACGAACCTGTGCACAAAAATATTTTTATAGCCTAACCTATTCATCTACAATACATAACCGGTTATCTCATACAAATATTTTCAAAGCCGTACATTTAATTTATTGAAGTTAATACAATGCAACATGTCAACATACATGTCGTGCTGCTAGGTTCAGTAGACCTTGTCCTTGCCTCATCTTCCGTGAGAGGACGAAGTCAGAAACCGTTAATGTGTTTGTAATCCGCGAGCACGCACGGAGCCTCGACCTCCGAAGTCCGAACGTCGCAAACTCGAAGTCTCGTGACGCTAGCCGTGACGATTCGAAGCCGCCTTTGGCGCACCACCGCACACGACCTGTACCTTCCACTTTCAGACAGTCAGCGAGCTCCTTCCATTCACCTGCCAATTCGTCCTTTCCTTTCCCGCGGCCGTACTGCTCGGAGAAAGAGGACGCAAGTGCCGCCGGAAGATCTATTCGTCGTCCCTGGCTACAGTTTGACTTGACCTCTCCAGCTGAGAGCTGCAGTGCTCCTATCAGTCCTTTGTCCTCGCTCGCGCGGTGACGAGCTCACGTACGTCGTCCGGTCATCGCATCGCCTGAGCAGATGTCGATGTCGTGCCTTGCGCTCCACTCTCCAAGACTCCAAGCACCTCCCTCTATAAAAGTAGCAGGCGCGGCCGCACTCGCCCGTATCCGTTTCGACTCCGCTCCATCACGATTCACGAATTCACCATATATACATCCTCTGTTCCTCTCCGTCTCCGACGCACAGACACAGAGATCGCCAGAGAAGAAGAAGATCAATGGGTTCGTGCGTCTCCCGCTCTGGTACCGCGGCGACGTCAACGGCGGCGGAGTCCGTGTCCGTGTCCGTGCACGCGCTCACGGCCAAGGTCGTGGACCTCGACGGCTCCATGGCGCAGTTCGCGGCGCCCGTCACGGCGCACGAGGCCCTCACCGCCACCGCCACCGCCGGCGGGGGCGGAGCAGCGCCGCCGTCGTCGCCGCCGCGCTTCCTCTGCTGCTCCGACGCGCTGGACTTCGACGTGCCCGTCACCGCGCTGGCCGCGCACGACGCGCTCCGTCCCGGGCAGCTCTACTTCGCCCTGCCAATGGCCATGCTCGGCCGGCCGCTGTCCGCGCAGGACATGGCCGCGCTCGCCGTCAAGGCCTGCGCGGCTATTGGGACAGCACAGGTCGTCGCCACCGCGGACGTGGCCGCGGCAGCCGGCAGCGTGCCGTCGTCGGCTCTGGACAGAAGCGAGGGCGCCGGTGCGGCCAGCAGCAGGCAGCAGAGGTGGCAGGCCACGGGACAAGTGGCGCCAGTAGTCGTCGTCGTGAGCGCAGACGCGCACGGCGAATGGAAGAGCTACCCCGTGCGCGGCGGGTACACGGACGCGCGCAAGGCGGCGCGTGGCGGCGGCGGCGAGACGGTGGGGAAGGCGAGGAACGGAGTTGGCTACAAGCAGCGTGTCGCCCGTGATCTTGCACCCGTGCAGAGGCCAAGTGTGATCGTGGAAGCAGCTAGCGAGTGATCCAGTCCATTGATCAGGGATAGTTTGATCATGGTTAGCTGGCAATTTAGCTAGTTTATTTGAGAGGAGATCGGTGTACTACCGTGTACAGCATGTTTTCAGTAAAGTTTTGATTCTTTGGTGCGTAGGTCGCAGAATATTTAGAACTCTGATAGTAATAGGCAAAATTTGGTAATTGATGGACGAGATTACAAGCTACCAAAATCAACGCAGACTTGCATTGTTTTATGCTATATACGCGCCTTTCCTGTTGTTGCTAACTATTTTTCAGAGGACCCTGTTGTTGCTAACTTTGTCCTAAAGTATGTCACACGGGATTGTTTTTCGTTATTGTATCAGGTACGTGTACGATTTTGGGTTACAATTTGAACTCTCTTCTCTCCCCGTTATGTTAGGGGCATGCCCCCCAAAACCTGCAGACGCCTAGCACTCTATATCCCCCGGCTTAAAGACACCTATGGAATTCAAGTAGAGCTCTCACCCCTCCGCAGACTTCTTTAAAAAAAAAAAGAGTAATGCTAGTGCACGGACATCCGATACGGATGAATTACATCGGATGCCCGCCCCGCACGCCTGACACGCCCGCTCCCGCACACCTGACACGCCCCCATCCCTATCCGTCCGCCCCCATAGACGCAACCCCCCCCCCCGGCATGCCCCTGACTCGCCGCGCGCCATGTCCGTCGCCCACCGGTTCGCCGCGCCACTCATGTGCAACATAAAACACTTGAATGCAACATACGTCTGTAACAGATGAAATATCTAGAGCATACACTTGCAACATATGTGTGTAAATATATACAACATCCAGATAGACTACTCGTAACTCGCAACATGAAAACACTTGCTGCAACAGAAGACTGAAACAGATGAAACATTTTGAATCATACTGTTGCAACATATGTGTGAAAACATATGCAACATCCAGATTAAAACGCTTGCAACATACGTCTGGAAACAGATAGAATATTTTGAACAAACGCTTGCAAGATGCCTCTGAAACACTTATAACATATGCAACATGTGCAACATCTCCCGATCTACTTTTGCAACATTCATATGAAACAATTGCATCATACCTCTAAAACCTCTGAAATTAAAACATACATTTGCAACATAGGGGGACAAAGGCCTGGACCGGTGGATTCCGGCCGACGGGCTGGGAGCCGGCGGCGAGCGGCTGCACGCGAGGACAACCGCCACCAATACTAGGCATGGCTCGGCAGCGACGGTGGGAGTGGCAGGGGAGGGGGGCGAGGAGCGCCATCCGCCGTCAGGGAGGGGGGAGCTCGACCGCCGGGGTGAGAGAGGGTGCCGCCGGGGGTGGGGAGGACTTCGCGCTAGTGTGGGGGAGAGCCGTCCACTCCCCTACACACCGCCGTGTCACCTCCATGGATCTCATCGGAGACGAGTGGATCTCGCTCATGCTCCATGGATCTCGCAGGGGTGGGGGAGAGGGCCGTCGGATCTGCGGACGTTGGGGGCTCCTGGTGGGAGAGGACGCCGAGCGTGGTAGAGGTAAGGATGGGGAGAAGGAAGTGAAGGGATAAGTTTTTTTAAATATACATGCGGACGGGAGCGAGCGGCGGGGTGAAAGGCCGTTCAACGTTTGTGTGGTCTAGCAAATGCTCTACAGACTACAGGTAGCATTTCCTCAAAACTCCGAGACAGAGTTTCAGGTTGCAATCGATATTGATATAGTGCTGGTAGCAGTCTTTTCCAACTCTGTTTCAAACTCACATATTTTCATTGGCTTCATGACAATGGGCTGCCTCGTGTCGAAAAGAAAAAAAATTTGCGAACTGAGCATATATCAATTGGTTAGGTTTCTTGTGGTGGAACCTATCTATCCGGGTTCAAATCATCGACTTGACACGGGTGCTCATATTTTTCTGGATTTATTTCAGGATTTAACGACGCTATGCTTTCAGTGGTAGGCGACGTCCTCGTCAACAGCGAGGCGCTAGCGGTGACTTCGTGAATCTCAAGATCTGCCAACTCTGTCCTTCGGAGGTGCTCATAGGGGTAGGGTTTGCGTACGTGTATTCATAGGGGTGAAGTGTGCGTACGTGCTGTGGACGTCTGCGTTGTACTGTGTAATTCTAGAAAAAAGAAAAAAATTATCACATACGTGTATTCATAGGGGTGAGTGTGCGTGCGTGTTGTGGGTTTCTGCGTTGTACCGTGTAATTTAAAAAAAAGAAAATAAAAAATTTGTCACACGGGACCGGGAATTCGCCGAGGGCATTTGGGCCGACAGTAGTAGGGCCCAAGACACCTAAGCCTACATACACTTTCTAGTAAATTGCTCGTTCTAAAAAAAAAAGTAAATTGCTGGGCCGGGACATCCCTCGTTCGCCCATTTGCGTCTGCGAGGACACTTCTTCGCCCGTCCCTCACTCACCACCCACCGCCTTCGGCCGTTGGGTGCATGTGCTCGTAGCTCGAATACGCTGTAAAATGGTCTTTCATAAAATGACACCAGGCAGAGTAGATTCACAACGTTTTCATCGCTAGCTTTCGCGGCAGGTGGAAACATGCATGTTTCGAGAAGCACGTGCAAGATTCCTTCGCCCCATTCGCTTGACTTGTAAATCTTATTTTTTTAGCTAACGAACAGTATTTTTCTCACACAACAAATCAGCCAGCCAAACAAACAGGGCACTTGCTTCCATCACTATTCACCAGCCGTGCATAGGCAGGCAGAGCATATCCACGCAACGGGTACGGCCGAGAAAAAAGCTCACCACCCTGCGCCGCGACGATCGGCCGTAAAGCAGTAAAGATGTGTCACGTGTTCACGTGCTTTATTCTGATCATTTGCTCAACTGTCTGTTCTTTTTTCCCTTGCCCTTGAGACGCCATATGCGCAAGTTTTCGTGCTTGCGTGCGCGTAGGATCGTTTCTGGCTTCCAGCTACGTCCTGACGTCCTAATTCATTTCTCCGACGATCCACACACGGCAAGCTAAGCTAGATCGCCATTGTTGCTTGGATGGCGCTACACTGAGCACTGAAGCGATCGTTTCAGGTAGCTACAGAGTAGATATAGAGGCAGTTGCAATCCGTTAATTAAATGCATTGGCGTCTCCAGCTTGTTGTGGGGTGGCGTCAGTGGATAGTGAGATGATCCATATCTGTTCAAGTCAACTGGTATTTGTTAATTGCATATCGTAATCGTAGGTTGAGTGAAACGTGCATATGCATATACGCTGGAGACTGAAGGAACGCTAGTCACTTCGGATTTGCTGGCTCAACAGTCGAATTGAACCAGACTTGCAGAGTAGTCGCCACTTGAACAATTAGCCCAACCAACTACATCTTCCATCGTACTACCTATTAGTTCATCAGATCAATAAATAGTACTAGTCCACATCGATCGACACGGTTGGATCCGAGGCATGGACGATGGAGATGTCTTATCAGATACAAATGCCCTGTTGTTGGATAATAAATCGTGGTAAAAGATTTTTTGACTCGCCTCTAAGGGAAGCGATCAGAACGAAAACTGGTGAATTAGTTGTGCCTCGTGTCCTTGACCTGTCTGTCAGCCGTGTATTCTTTGGCGGTGAGAGAGAGAGAGAGAGCAGTTAATAGGTACTGTACGATCCATGCCCATTGGAGCACGTAGCAATGTCGCCTTGGCGTGTTGCAAATTAAGCTGGGCAGGCTTCTTAGCTTGTGTTTAGTTGTACGAATTTGGATTTTGGGATTACTGCAGCACGTTCGTTTTTATTTGGTAAATAGTGTTTAAACATAGACTAATTAGGCTCAAAACGTTCGTCTCGCAATTTCCCACCAAACTGTGCAATTAGTTTTTCTTTTCATCTACATTTAATGCTTTATGTACGGGCCGCAAACATTCGATATGATAGGTACTGTAGCAACTTTTTAAAAGTTAGAGTGGAACTAAACGAGGGCTTAATCACGGACACGGACTGCATACCTTCTCCTTGGCGCAGCACGCCCACTGTCCTACGTACTACTGATGGTCTCAGTACTACCGATCGCAACGATTACAACAGTTTACCGTCGCTCGCTGAACGAGGGACCAAACAAAGGGTCGATCTCCTGACAATTATTCTAATTTGGTCCACGTCGACAATTGTTTTATTTTCGTTCCTAACCGGGTACAGTACCAATTGCTGCATTAATGTCAGGATCACAATTTTCAGACGACTGGAAATGGAAGAATGTGTAACTACAGTACGTTGTTCGGATATACTCACTTCCTCCAGAAAAAAAAAAAAAAGTGAAACGTATAGGGTCTCTTTACATGTCAAACTTTCTTGAGTTTAACTTCTTTTGTAAAAAATATTAGTAATATTTATTTCTTTAAATAAGTTATTTATTATAAAAATATGCTCAACGATAGTATAATGATACTTATTATGTACCGTAAATATTAATAATTATGTACTTATTAATAATATATTTGGTTAAAATTAAAAATGTTTGACCCATCGAGAAGTGAGAATGACACTCTTAGAGGGACAAAGAGAGTACACGGCTAAAAATAAATTATTTATAAATTTTGGATGTTAAATAGGAGGGCTAAACATAGGCTAGTAAGAGCTAATAGGGTTAATTGATGGTTAAAGAATATTAGCTTTTATTAGCTCATGATTAGTCCATGTTTAACCAGGATGGACTGATTTTTATCTCTGTGATGTAAACACCCGCAAATACAATTGGAAAACAAGGCAGACCTTGTTTAGTTCCTGGGTGTAAAGTTTTGAAGTGTTACATCGGGTGTCACATGGGGTGTTGTTGGGGTGTTCGGATACTAATAAAAAACAAATTACAAAATCCGTCAGTAAACCGCGAGACAAATTTATTAAGCCTAATTAATCCGTCATTAGCACATGTGTTACTGTAGAATTTTATTGTCAAATTATGGACTAATTAGGCTTAAAAGATTCGTCTCGCAAAGTAGTCGTAATCTGTGCAATTAATTATTTTTTAATCTATATTTAATATTTTATACATATGTCAAACATTCGATGGGACAGGTGTAAACTTTTGGGAAGAAACTAAACAAGGCCTCGCTAGAAAAGTAGAAATCTTAGGGCAGGTATGTAAACCAATCACCCACACTGAGATCACTTTTGGATGCCAAGTGCTCTGGTATATGACTACATGAGACGGTGAGTTCCAAGTATGCAGAACAAACAACCCCTGAACAAGATTCCGGCCAAGGGGGTGCACAGTGCCGACACCGTCGACGCCTAGCTGTAGGAGGAAAGGACGGATCAACGACGGCAGGAGAAAGGACGCTGGGCCCGTGGTCCCGCGATCCTATCGATGTCGAGACGGCTGCGGGCGCCATGAAATTTCCTCGAGCTCGCAAAGGTTCCGGGACCTGAATGATGGGACCGATCAGGACCGCCGCGCGGCTGATCACGCGCTTCTTAATCATCCGTACCGGTACCAGGCAGGCAGTGAGCCAAGCCAACAGCCTACAGCCCTACAGTAGGCAGCCATTGCCATGCAGACGCAGGGGCAGGGCCATCCCGCACACGTAACTCAGCAGCAGGTAGGTGGGCGGGTGGCCACCAACCCCGCCCTCGACGCCGACGTCGTTCCACTCACGGCGCGAGCGGGGGATGCATGAGACGGGAGGCTCGGCCGGGCGGCGCCGCGGTCCCTTCTGGCCGTCTCGCGCCACACTGCTTCGCTGCGCCCGCGCGCGTCGGCAGACATGGGGCGCACGGGGGGCGGTGCACGCGCGTCCGCCGGGCCCGTTCCAGGTCTGGGCACTGTGGGCAGGCATTTGTTTATCCGATCCGCACCCCGGCCTCGCCGCGTCGGGGGATGCGGTTGCGGTTGCGGGTGCCGCCATGCCGTGCCGCTCGTCGAACGAAGATGCTTCGTTCCTGCTTTGCTTCCCCGTGTTTGTTTACTCGCGGTCCGCGGGCATAAAAAAATAAGCGCGGATTCGTCGCCCGTCGATCTTCCACCCCATCTCGGATCTCGGCCCCATCCATCCTTGTCACTCCGATCGTCGGCCGCAAACCGATCCTTTCATCGTTACTTTCATCGTTATTAAGGCTTAGTTTAAATCCAGAGCGTAAAGTTTTAGGGTGTCAAATCGAGTATTACGTAAGGTCGTCCCATGGACTATTCGGATACTAATAAAAAAAATTACATAATTCATCAATAATCCACGAGACGAATTTATTAAGCCTAATTAATCTGCCATCGGCACATGCGTTACTGTAGCACCACATTGTCAAATCATGAATTAATTAGACTTAAAAGATTCGTCTCACAAATTAGTCGTAAACTATATAATTAATTATTTTTAATCTATATTTAATACTTTATACATATGTCTAAATTTTTGATGAGATAGAAAGTAAACTTTACGGAAAGAAACTAAAGAAGGCCTAAAACAACGATGAATGATGATGGCCTGCCCTAGTAGTACTACTAATCTGATGCATCTGAACTGAGCGCGTGTTTAGTTACCATCCAAAATTCCAAAAAATGCTACAGTACTTATTACATCAAATCTTGCGATATATGTATGGAGTATTAAATATAAACGAAAAAAAACTAATTGCACAGTTTGATTGGAAATTACGAGACGAACGTTTTGAGCCTAATTACTCCATAATTAAACACTAATTACCAAATAAAAACAAAAATGCTATAATAACCCAAATTCCCAACTTCCCAAACTAAACACGGCGTGATGCGTTGCGAGTTGCCACGCATGCGATACATTGGAGCCGTGGTGGTGGCAGTGGCAGTGGTGGGACACCGCTTGTTTATGAGGCACAGCGCAGACTCGCATGCCGCTGTTTGTCCGCTTGCCTACGAATGCCGGATCTCCGGGCTTGGAGCTTCTCCGACCTTGGGTCGTCGTGGTAGACGACAGTGACCCGGTGCTGCGCTGCGCCGGTGGGTGATGACGGATGAAATCCTCCTTTACAACTGTGTTGGGTTTTCTGCATTATTGCCAAGATCACAGGCCTGCAGCTGCAGGACAAGGAGCCGAGGAGATGAGATGTTGCATCAGAGCAGAGTTCAGAGGCCGAACTCTGTTCTTTTGTACACGGGGGGTCACGGGAAGGAGCAAGCGTGCATGCAAGGCGCCACCAGCCGACCAGCGTGGTACGCCTGCCACCTTGGATGGACTGCTCTTGGTGCAAGGCACCGTCGGCTCGGTTTGACCATCCGTCCGTCAGGGGCTCAGGGCTCACTCAACCGCGTCCGCGTTGCTTCTGCTCCACATAAAGGTGCTACTGTTTGCCCCTCTTTGCAGTGTCAAAGAATCGAACATGTTTCTCACACAAATCTTAAGCAAGCGTATTCTTTGTTCTGTTTTGTTTGCGTATTCTTTGTTCTGTTTTGTTTTGTTTTGGTTTGGTTACACGAACAAGAGAACCGAACATACAGAGAGACTGAGAGCACTCTAAATGGGAGAGTCAGATACTCAGATGCTAATGATCAGGGATGAAAACGGATCGGCACTAATATTACATTTATTTTTATATTTATGTCCGGGTTTGGATTTGAATATGGATAGTGTCAACCATGCCGAATAGAATATGATTGATATCGACATCATAAATATGCGATTTGATTATTTGGATACGGATACGGTATCAGATATTGAATATCCAGACTCGGATACGGACAGATCTAAATCCCTCTAAACGGATTCGGTCTCGAATACAGTCAAAAAAAAATATCCGTACCATTTTCATCCCTACTAATGAGTCTCAAAGTTCATGTGTCCAGTTCCCCATGTAAAAAGCGGTTGACCTCCTCCCGACTTTACGGTCGCACGACATAAATGAACTATCCGAGCTACTTGCCACCGTAATAAAGCATAAAAAATCCAGGGTGTCGTATAGGGTATTCGGATACTAATAAAAAAATAAATTACAGAATCGGTCAGTAAACCCTGCGAGACGAATTTATTAAGCCTAATTAATCCATCATTAGCAAATGTTTACTGTAGCACCACATTATCAAATCGTGGACTAATTAGGCTTAAAAATTCATCTCGTAAATTAATCTCAATCTGTGTATTTAGTTTCGTAATTAGTCTATATTTAATACTTCATGTATATGTCCAAACATCCGATAGGACAGTGACTAAAGTAGGACAGCGACTAAAGTTTAGGGGTGGAACCAAACACTCCCTGACCAAATTTGGTGACGGTGAATATAGTGATTGACCAGGAATGAACGGTTATCTTCTTCATAGTCTTGAGTCCTGACAACGTTTGAGCATCTCAAGTGTTCTCTAAATTTTCCTCCTAAAAACTCTATGTTTTTCAACTCCTAAAAAAATATTAGGAGAAAAAAAGACCATCTCCAATTGTTTCTAATATTTTACTTCTCAATAATCAAATTTGGGTCCCACTCAGGTTTTTTTACGTTCTTTTTTTCGTGCGTACCTCTTCGTCCCGTGCATACGTACGCCGCCGCCACCATCTTCCTTCGCGTTGCCCTAGCTCTGCTGGTCCCAGCCGGCGGCCTGCTCCTCCTAGCCCTTGTAGTGGTTCAGCACCACGCATGTATACAGTACCCTGCAGCAGTACACAGCAGCTAGGCATCAGCAGGTTGCCGCCCATCAAGTAGCAGTAGCAGGTAGCCATCAGCTTGCAGCCGGCCATCAAGTATTTTACACGTGCGTAACTTTGATGTATACGGGGATCGATATAGGATACTACTATAGATCGATTAGATAGATGGATGGATGTTGATGCAACTCCGAAATCAAATGGGCGGCCGGCCGGCGGCGGGGCAATCAAACAAGAAAGGAAGCACAACACCACCTCCCAGCCTACGACGGCGGTGGCCGGCACGAAGCCAAGGTGGCGGCGGCGGCGGCGCAGCAAGCCCACGTCCGCGGCAGCGTCGATCCTCTTCTTGGTGGCGAGCGATGGAGCGGCGAGTTCCTGGTGGCGAGCGATGGAGGAGCGACTTCTTTCTACCGCGACCTAGAACCACCGATGGAGAGCGCACGAAAGATGGCCTCGCGGCAAAATACGGCGCGGGAAGAAGGACGATGCACGGCGTCTCCGCGCGCGGCTTCGTCCGCGTAAAGTTACGCGGAGGGGGGATTTCCCAAGTCCTAAAAAATTAGGAGTAAATATTATAAGTTGTTGGAGAGTGATTTTTTCCATCTTTTAAAAAAAAGATTAGGAGGATGTTTAGAAAATTTTTGGAGATGCTCTTACTCCCCCAAAGCAACATTAGAAAAGCCAGCAACCAAATCCCCGTATTATTCCCACCTGCCCTCCCTGCTCCCCCACCAAATAATACTCCACTCATTCAGTCATCCTCACACATCTCCTTTGCCACAAAAACAAAAAAAGATTTGGTGCTTGCTTGTCCCCAGCTTATGACACTGCTACTAGTACTAATTCAGCCAGACTATCTACTGCTGCTGCTACTAGTGATGATTAGATTGCAGTGGTTTGGTTTGGGGAATGGAGTGGCAGCCGCTAGCCTTTCCCTGTTCCTTCGGTTAAAGAATTAACAGCGGTGGGACAACGAGGATTGATGCCCACTGTCCGATTGATTCCTCTTTCTTCCTCCTCCCTCCCTTTAAAGCCCTTGCTTTTGCTGGCCTTCTTTTCCATTCCCATTTGTTTTGGCTACTGATTCTGTTCTGTCGTTGATATCCAAGAAACAAAGCCCTGGTCTTTTCCTCTGCATGCACGAGGGAGTAAGCTCTGTGGTTCTTTTGACAACCACCGGAGCCCGGAGCAGTTGAGCTCCTCCAGCTCCCGGACAAAGCGGAGCCACGGCGCCTTTGTTGCTCCGTACATGGACAACTCACTCTTCCCGGCAGGAACAGCTCAATAAGGTATGGCGACCCTGCTCCTGCTGTCAGATACTCTACCGCTACAGTAATGCTAATCCAGCCGATAAGATCGATCGCCGAGAGATTGATCAGATGCATCGCTGTGGAGATTGCTTGCTTCCATTGCACATGCCACTCTTGGTCGTGGATTGATTGATGGCTGCCGCCTGGCCGCAGGTTCTAGGTGAGGGGAGACGAGCCTCTCAACCGGCGATGGAGAGGGAGTCGAGGTCAGGGGTGCTCTCGGAGACTGCGTCCTGCGCCGGCACGCCGAGGTCGGTTCAGTCGTCTTGCAGTCTCCAGCGTCGGTACTCTTCACGGAGGTTAGAGCTGTACTTTCTCTCGCACTCTCATCCCCTGAAACGGTGAAACCTGAGTGAAAATTTTCTCCCGTAACCTGTGCGATTCGTCATGATTACTCGATGCTGCACATGTTGAAAGAGCACGCAGCTTAAGAAACGCACAGAGGAGGAGTATAGGCGAGCAGGGAAGCTGGAGAAAGGACATGTAGACAGCTACCTCTAGTCCTCTACCATTCTGAACCGTGTTTAAGCACTGTTCAGTTCATCGTCCGTACCGTGCATACACAGCAATCTTGCATTATTTCAGTTCAGCAGCCTATTAACTTCTTGCTGCACCACAATTCAATCGTCCTCTTCATATCACATTGAATTCCTTTAGGCCACAAGTACAGTACCGCTGTAGTGTAGTCCACTGTCCGGAGTCCATCTTCAAGAAAACGGTTGACAATGGTGCCAGTATGGATTAAACTTACACTACTGTAAAAATAGTTTTAGGCAAAGTTTGCGTGTAGAAAATTTCTGATGTCAGCAAGGCCTAGGGTGTTGAGAAGACTTTCAATTGATTTGTGCCAACATATCAAAATGGAAAAATTGTTCTAATCATTTACTAGTTGTCACTTTAGCATTCTGAAGCCACAAGAAGGCGCATTGGACATGTCACCACGGTTCTCCTACTGCAAGCCTGTGAGTAAATTGGAGCCATCTTGCTGTATATATTTTCTTCTGCATAGACATTTCTCCAGTTTACTTATTGTAATGACCTTGTATCATGCAGGCCACACATAGAGATAAGATGTTCAACAGAAGACATTCTCTGAACATGCCAGAGCAATTGCCAGGCCATTACTCCAGAAAAGCATCAGAACGAACCCAAAAGGCTACCTCAAAGGTTTGTAGCAACTCCTACAAAATTGATTTAAACTGTCGAGAACAGTATATTTATATCAAAGCAGATGAAATATGAAAATGCATATGTTGTAGGCTACTGTTCATTCCTAGAGTTATGTAGTGCACCGCGCAAGCCAACGCGTCTGATCGCCGATGATGGCTAGATAGTATGATTAGCGAGTAATAGGCCATGATCTCATTATGTTAGGGAGGGCAGAGCCGATTGTATAACACTAACCCCCTAGTGTGCCATGTCCGTGGTGCGTCGTTGTAACTTTCACTTTTCTCGATCTTAATACAAAGATGCGCAAACATTTTTGCGTATTCGAGAAAAAAAACGGTTTAAAATCTAAACACAAACATGTTCATCACACTGAAAACTCTGAATTCAGAAAATATATTCCATCAACTTGTTCACCAGTCAGACTATCATGCTGCATTTTTAGTTCTGATCTTGCCTTTCCGCAGTCTGTTGCAGATTTAGTTGGGGAGATTGCAGCTCTCGAGCAGGAAGTCATACGCAAGGAATTGCATCTGCTTTCCCTCTATAGAAGAGCGTTTCATCAATATGTATCTGAATCCTGCAGCTTCACAAGTGAGGTACCTAACTCCCCGTATTAGATGAGATGAGATGAGATCAGATGGTATGAAATCTAAATGTCCAATATCCTAATATTGCTATCACTAGCAGCAGGTGGATCAAGAAATTCTGAAAAACATCGACGAGGGCGCACTCCGTTTGAGGGACATAAAGCACTCTGCAGCGTTCAACTTGCCCACCGTCTCAAATTCTGTCAGTGCACATATCATTTCTTTCATTCTTTCATGCTAGTAGCACGATCTTTCTAGTTGAAAAACATCTGACACCTCATATGTTGCAGGAGGTATCAAAATCAGGCGCAAGGCATTCCAGCCTTGTTAACTTCTTGAGTGCTTCTATTTCCGAATATGTGCCTAAGATCTCATGCAAATTATCGGAGGACATCTTAGGCTGCATTGCTGCTGTCTACTGCAAACTTTCAAGCACGGAACCGCAAGGCGCAGAATGCATGGCCTCACCAAGTCCTTCTGTTTCATCTTCAAGTACTTTTTCTCCGAGGCGCGGTAATGATAGTTGGAGCCCTCGGTACAACTTTGATAGCCCACGCCCGTGTGGACTTCAGAAAGAGAGTAGTGAACAAAACATAGGCCTGATTGTCATTCCGAGGATACGCATTGATGCTGACAAGTTTGATTATGCCTCAAAAATGCTCGAGACTATCAGGTAACCGAAGGAAACAAGAAAACCAGTGAAGTTTCCCTTCGAAGATGACACAATTCTTCAGGTGCTTATTTATATATCTGTACATGCTGTGCCTCAGATCTCTGATACAGCGCCTCCAAAAAGTTGACCCAATGAAGATGACACATGAGGAGCAGCTCTGCTTTTGGATTAATATCCACAATGCTCTAGTCATGCATGTATTGCCCTATACTGAAATTTCAATCTCAACTTTCCTATGTCCCGTCGTTATCCCATAACTCAGAATTCATCCTTAATAACCTGTATTATTGCCTTGTGACATGACAGGCTTTTCTGGCCTACGGTCTACATGACAAACGCACGAAGAGCACGGACATTATTCTGAAGGTACAGCATTTCATTTCCTCGTAGTGCTATCTGTCTCTACTTACACACAAATGTATCTGTCCATTTTAACGAGTTTTACTGAGAATTTTTTGGTAACATCTTTCGCCAGGCTGCGTATAATGTTGGTGGCCAATCAGTAAATGCCCAGACTATTCAGAACTCAATTCTTGGATGCCAATCCCATCGTCCATCATTGGTACGTACATATGCAAAACATGGCATTTCCCTTAACAACAAAAATCACAGGCAGTGTCATCAGGAAATATACACAGAGCAAACAAACTATCGTGAATTACATTTCAGTGGGTCCGCGCGCTATTCACACCGACGAAAAGATCCAGTGCAGTGACGGCAAGGCACCCCTATGCTCTTCACCATCCAGAACCAGTTGCGCATTTCGCCCTCTCCACCGGAGCATTTTCAGACCCACCCGTAAGCTCTTTGATCATACTGGTACCATTTTCAGAGCCTATGGCAAGACAGCATAATAAGCAGTGTTGCATTGCAGGTCCGGTTATACACGGCGAAGAAGATACAGCAGCAGCTGGAGGCGGCGCGGACGGAGTTCATCCAGGGCAGCGTGGTGGTGCGGAAGCAGGCGCTGCTGCTGCCCAAGGTGCTGCACTACTACGCCAGGGACGCCGCGCTGGAGCTGCGGCACCTGGTGGAGCTGGTGTGCGAGAGCATGTCGGACGCGCAGCAGAAGCAGCTCCAGCAGCTGCAGCAGCACGGCCTCCGGCGGAGGGTCGACAAGTGCGTCCAGTGGATGCCGTACAAGTCGTCCTTCAGATACGTTGTACATAGGGATCTCGCTGACTAGGCGCCACGTACGTTGCTCTGTTTTGGTTGGTTTCGTGTCCGTTCATAACTCAGATGCATGCGATGCGTCGTGACGAGTTACAGAGTGTAAGACTGTCTCCAATAGCCCATGCAAAGGGCTTTGGGTGTGCATGTAAATACAGGTGTGGTCTTGACTCGTGGCTAGTTTTGACTTTTGAGCCAGGAATTGTGGCTTGAAATACTGTACATTTTCTTTGCGGCTTGAAATACTGTACATTTTATTTTGTGGCTTTGCATTTGGGAATTTGGGATTGAGATTATGAATTGATGCTAGTGCCATCCAGTGAAATCAGTGGGGACAATTTGTACGGATTTATCATCCAATGATTCAGATCGTGGAGCCATTTGTCTATCCGAACCGGCACACGGCGTTCGGTATTTGCACTCGCACTTCAGCGAAGAATGATCTGCGAGGCGCTCGCCCCCGTTTATCCTAGCGCGCCGTACCAGTTCTCACCGACAAGGCAACAACCACAATCATATACAGCAAATGGAAGTTCACAAAACGAACAAAAAATGGTAAAGCAAATGGCGAGCGTGAAATTTTATTCATGTAGTCGTAGAACCCGTGAGCTATGACCTTTTCTTTCTAAAGATTCCGTGAGCGATAAACTGACAGCAGCAGTTCACGCAAGGACGCTGACATGACATGGAATTATTGAAACAAATTGGCAGGCAAGCTAACTGTGTTTGGCTATGGCCTGTTCTTGTCTTTTTGAAAGAGCATGGCCTGTTCTTGTCGGGGACAAGACCTCTTCCTCCCTCAATCTTCATCACAGGGGGCACTCCAGCAGGTGGCCCTGATCTTTGAGCGACTGGACACAGTCGTCGAACATCTCCTGCACTCCTCTGAACTTGATGCCCAGCCCCTGCAGCTTCGACGTGTTCAGCTGATACGACTGCTTGCCGTAAGGGCTGTTCAGTCTGCAGAGGAATTACAGCATTTCAGTCAGAGATTTAGCTTCGGTTTCATGACTGTCAATGGCGCGTATCCAAACGACTAACCTCCGGGGTATGGGGAATATCGGGTATCGTTTCGCGAGCAAGGAGACCAGCTCGTCGTTGTCCAGCACCACCGAGCTGCACAGGTATCTCCCGGTGGCCTCGGGGGCCTCGTACACCAGGATATGGCTGCTGGCAACATCGTCGATGTGAACGTATCCCATTCTTCCGTAAGAACTGAACCTTGCCGTGTCACCTGAATAAAGGTGATTTCGTTAGGACTCACTTGAGTAGCTGAGCATACCTCTTGTGTTTAACCTAACACATGAAAAAACAGAGCTAAATGGTGATGCGACAAGGAACATGAATGAATACCTTGGAATAAGCCTAGGACATCCGAAGCGGTAACACATAATTCATGGGATAAACTGGGCCCGATCACGAATGATGGGAGGACAGTCACAAGGTCAATGTTGTTCTCCTTGGCAAACTCCCATGCCGCTTTCTCTGCAAATACCTTCGCTAGGGCATACCATAGCTTTGGATGAATAAAAGGGATGACGACATTTTTCAGATCATGGTTTGAGATCGGTCACATGGTAATGCACAAAAAGAAGGTAGGATCGTTCCATATATCACCTGCATCTTTTCACAGAGTGGCACAGAGCTCCATGTTGTTTCATCCAGTGAGATATTAGGCTGATCATCATCCCTAATCCTCACTGCAGATGATGAAGATGTAAGAACAACCCTTTTCAGAAATGGGTTCTTCTTGCATGATCTTAGCACATTCAGAGTACCGTTTACTGCTGGAACGAGCGTTTCCTCCTGCAACATGAATATCACATGAAAACGGTTTAACTTCACAGTAGATGCATTTCCGTAGAAGGAAACAAGAATTTGAACAACCATCTTAACTTCTAAAGCCAAAATAAAGTAGCAAATTGATACACAAAACCCTGAACGAAAAGACTGTAGTAGGATGATTCAGATGCGTATGTACCATGATGATGATGACTGATGAAAGAGCAAAATGTTTAAAGGAAATGCGGCATGCCTTGCTACTAGAATCAGATTTAGCGAGGACAGGGGATGCAGTGTGGAAGACGCCATCACAGTCCATCACAGCATTGTCAAAGCTCCCTTCTTCCAACAGATCAGCTCGCACAATTTGCAACCTCTCTTTGGCACCAGGCAATTTCCAAAGGTGTGCTGTTTTTTGGTGATTTCCTTATAGGTTACAAAAAAAAGAGGAACAGTTCATAATACAAAAATTGATATACAAGAATTAATGTAATAAAGAGGATTGATACAAAAGTAACGATATTAAATACCTGTGTCTCTGGCAGTCCCTACCACATGATATCCAGACTCGAGAAGCCGTTTGATAAGCCAAGAGGCAATAAAGCCTGAAGCCCCAGTTACACATACTTTGCCCTTGTTTGAGCTCACCATGTTCTCAGACAGTGACAATTGATGCTGAGCTCCGATCCAAACAAACCTTCTCTTATAAGCACCAACAGGAATATTCTAGAGAAGAAAGAGCAAGAATGGTACATCATATCAACACAGTTTTGGTGATCACAATTGACAGATACAAGATGGGTTGGTTGAAGGTAGATTTACAATAGATTCAGTAGGCATCTTTTTCTAGGTGATAAGTTGGTGCAAAACAAAGTCCTGTGATTTACAATCAGTTTGCAGGCTCTTTCCAATTTTCTCTTTCTATTCCCTTGTCTTGTGACAGTCAGAAACAGAAAGTGAGGAGATAAAAAAAATGCAGTGGATACTTAACTCCAAGGTGATTAGCCTTTATCATTGTATAAAAGGAGCCGAATTGCAGAAATTCAAAATAGAAATTGAAAAGATACCAGAATGAAACTCCTAAGGTATGTGGAAGGCGTCTAGGCAATGGACAACATAAAACATATATAGAATTGACTCCAACAACTAGCACTTGTTTCTGCGAACCAATCCCTTGCCACATAATTGTACGCTCACGACATGATGGGATGACAGAAACTAAAGGTAAACAGTTCAACAACTGAACTACTGGCGACTTCCATGTATATCAACTAATTGAAAAGCCCTCTGCTCCATGCACTTGTCATCAGATAAAAATCCAATAACTCAGATAAATTACTGACAATAGATCCCGTAAAAATTGTTATACTCGTGATGGTAATTTGGCGCGAGTGACTGCAGGTGAAGGTGAACCATGTCCATCCTGACTGCTGCAATGCAACATGCTGTACAGGCGCACGGACATTGCCGTGGTTCATTGACTGGTTGTCTTCTGTGTCTGACAGCAGCCCAGCTCGACGTTTCGTTAAGGAGACAGTAGTCAGTAGGCAACCCCGTTCGGCGTCTATCTGCCTGCTTCTACAGATGAGCAATGACGTGCCATGTAGTCCGTTCCCAACGAGCGGCGTTTCCATGTGGTGTGACCGTACGCGCAGTATGGCACTATGGCATGATCGAGAGAAGTAGAGAGCCATCAGGGGATCCTTTCAGCTAGGAGTAGCTCGGAACGTTCATGATTCATGAAACGGGCGAATTGCGGCTGTTTCCAATTCTTCATGTTGTAGCAATGAGAAATTCAACTACACTATCTTCTCGGAAGAAAATGTCGCGGCAAGAGCATCGACAACCCCATGGAAGCTGCTGAACCTGGCGCTCACGATGTCCACCTCAACGCCGAGGCTCCTCGCGCCACGGGCGGTGACCGGCCCGTGCGCGGCCACGACCATGCCGGGCCAACGCGCCGTCAGCCGCGCCCAGGTCCACCCCGCGGATTCCAGCCCCTTGAGCAGCCCCTCCACCTCGGCCGTGCTCGTGAACACGACGGCGTCGAGCGCCGCAGCGTCCGGATCGACCAGCGCCTCCGCGCAGCGCGGCCCGGCCCAGCACGTGGTGTACGCCGGCGCGCGCATGGCTACCCACCCGGACGCCTCGAGCCCCGCGAGAAAGTCCGGCACGACGGGAGGCTCGCGGAGGCCGACGACGTCAGGGACGGGGCAGAGCACGCGGCGGCCGGACCCGCGGCCCAGCGCCTCCACGACGCCGGCCGGGGTGGACACGTGGGGGACGAGCACGGATACCCTCGTCCCGGCGTCGCCGCCACAGAGGCGCGAGAGGAACGCGTGGTCCAGGAGGTCCGCGTCGCTGCCCAGCGCCGCGACGGTGAAGGGGAGCGCGGAGGCGTCGGAGAGGGGGCGGTGGGAGGACGAGAGGGCGCGGGCGAAGGCGGAGATGCCGGAGCGGGAGGTGAACGCGAGTGCGGCGAAGGGGTCCAGGGCGCCGGGCAGGAGGAAGGGGCGCAGTCGGTCGGGGTCGTGCGGGTGGACGGCGATGGTGGGCACGGGGACCGGATGCGCGCCGCGGTGCCGCAGGAGCGCGCCCAAGCGGCCGCCGTAGGCGCCGCCGCTGCCCGTCTGCGGCGTCGTGAACGCCACTCGGCGGCCGGCGAGCGACGGGGTCTTGGGGAGCGGCTGCGCCATTTCCTTCCACGGCAAGGCGCTGCACGGAATGCAGAGAAGATTATCCACTTTCCACTGCTTTCGCGGGAAGGCTCAACCGTTCGTTTACGGTTCAGGTGACTGCAGAGACGAGAATTCAGAAGTCGCGAACACGGTGGATAATTAAGTCAATAATTTCAGATTTGTAGACTAATTACATCTGGTAGGTCTCAGTTCTACAAACGGGCTATCTATGTAATGTAAGGCGACTAGATTTTTCAGCCTTAGCAAGGCCTGTTCGTTTGAACTTATCAATAATCTACAATATTTTTCTCTCACAAATCAGCTTCAGTTGGCTTGGCTTTAAAACCAGTGTACCTGTGGAACTTAGCTTGTTCAGTGCAGCGGCAGCCTTGCGTAAGCCAGCAGTGAACATCACAATTCACAAGCTGTCAGATGGTGTTAATATCAGCGAGCCAGGAGCCACTCAACAATTTCTGGATCAATGATCCTCCCGGTCATGGGAAGTTGCCAACTGGTCCGGTTCGCTTCGCTGAAAAAACAAGCCGAAATACTATTCCGGCTTGATTTGTCGCGAGAAAAAAACACTATTTCAGCTGAAAAAACAAGTTAAAAAAGACGGATTATAAAGAGAAGCGAACAAGGCCATTATTATTTGATAGTTCACACAGATATACAGAGCATGACAATAGAAATTGAGAAATTCTGCATCAAGGTGCCATTCTTGCACTGCATCGGAGGCTCGGAGCAGTGCCGGTTGTAGGTCGCATTTTGTCAGATGCGACCTCGCACCACAGGTTTCTTTTCTCTGGCAGCTGACCACATCTGATGACCAGTGAGATGACGATGTCAAATTTGCGGTAACAATGTCATCTGGCTTCACGAAAATCTCACTTTTCAGTAAAGCAAGCAGTAAGTTGGCTTCATTGGGATGCTTCCTAGTGCTGGCTCAGATATAAAACAATCAATAATCACTGCCATTGGGTGTCAAATGGGAGTTCGATGGGTGTGGCGTTGCCATAGAACTCTTCCAGGTTGTAGAATGCTCGCTGCTGCGGAAGGAATATATGGACTACAACATCACCTGCACAAGTGTGAATCGTTAGCTAGGTTCACGAAAAGCTTTGAATCATGCAATTGGGCATCCAATAGGAATTCATCCAGTTTCAGACAAAGGCACTAAGCCACTAACCCATTTAAGCTAATACATAAGGACAGTTCAGAAATGTGATTATAAAGAACTGAACGGTGCAAGTGAGAATTTCATTGCACCGAGTATGCAAGAAATGAACAAAACAAAGAGAGCTGCATTATGCAAAGTTTGCAACTGAATTGCAAAACTACCACTATCCTAATCAGTTGGTTTTTGATTTTTTCCCTTCAAACAGAAACCTCACATGAACCTTGTTTTCTTAAACTGAACATCCATATCTGAACCTTTTTCTGAAACGATGAAACTAGGAGTCGTTTGGTACTACCATGAGCTATTTCATGTTCGACTTTTAGAGCCTATGGGTAATGGTTTCTTTTTTATTAGAAAGCAAATAGTTGGATCTTCTGGTAGAAGTTGACAACCTGAAATGAGTAAACCTAATAGATAAAACACAATGCAGAAAATAGAGACTTGCCAAAATCCAGTAATGTCCAAGAATTCGGTTTCGTATCACCAGATGCAACTATGCGAAACTGCTTCTCACCAATATCTCTCATTTTGGAACTACAAGGTTAAAACACAAACTCTTTGTCAGCTGAAATTAAGTGCACTAGTTTTATAATCTTGATGTTCAGCAAGAGAATATCCCAGCGTATACCTGATAGCATCTATCTGAGCATTTGAGAAGGCAGTGAGAATGATGAAGAACCTAGTCCAGTAGACAAGCCGCTTCACGCAAAGTACACGGATATCAGTAGCCTTTATCTCACTTGCAGCTTTAGCCAACGAGACAGCAACTGCAAGAAAGTATACAGTCGGGTCTAAGATTAACAGTGAAAGATAAAATGCATTTATATAAAAAAAAGTACTGTTTCAACAATCTACAGTAACTAGTATGTGTTAAAATTTTGCACCAGTGCAATACGGCAGATACACTATGCAGGGGTGCAATCGGGAAATCGTGTACACTTCAGCACCAAACCATTGTTACAGCACAAAAAACGTTTGAAGGCAAGCCTGGTTCGTGGTACGGCTTGGACCTTGAGGAGTTGAAGGAAAGAGGGAGAGCGGTGAGGCACATACAGGACAAGCACTCGGCATCATCGTCGGCCTCAACCGTGGGAGACGGAGGTCCACCGGAGCTGTACACCACCTCGCCGTGCTGTTTGAGCAAATCCTCGAGCAACTTGTCCGCATCATCCCCTCTCCCAAAGTTCTAAGCGATGAACCAGAGTGAGGAATCAGAGCAACTGCTAAAAGACACCCAACAAAAGGGAGCTCGGCACTCACCACATTAGACGAGGAAGAAGACCGAGAGCGAGCTCGGCAGGCGACGGTGGGTGGCGGCAGCAGGTCGCTCCTCAGTGGCTGCTGGGGGCTGCTCCTGTGGCCGCCGCTGCCCGGGGAAGCGCGCCGCGCCCGCCGATTCAGAGTGACGGCGGCCGGGGGCGCGCAGGCGAGGCCCTGGCTCGGGACGGCGGCGCCTGCACCTCCCATGCTAGCAAGTAGCTCCCGCTAAAATCTTCCGCGGCAGCACTACTGCGCGGTAGGAGGACGAGAAGTAGCGCGGAGAACGCGTCGAGTGAACGACTGAACGAGATAAGCAAAGCAGCACACTGGTGAAGAGGATAGGCCAGAATTTTTCTTTTTCACCATTTCGTTTCCAATTTATTAAACGGTCACGCGTAGTCCCTAGTCACGCGAGGCTAGCAGGTGTGCTTGGGATTCGCGCAAGGGCATCCTTTCCCCGGTGAGCCATGATGGTACTCCTTTGTCAAAAAGAATATAAAAAGTCAAACGGGTTGAAGTTTAAAAGTTTGATCAAAATTACATAAAAAATTAATATTTATTATATAAAATAAAAATAAATATAATTAAATTAATTATGAACTATATATTTTTATAGTAAATTTAGTTGAAGATCTACTGTAAATTTGATAAAATTTAAGCTAAGGCCTTGTTTAAATCTAGTGTGTAAAGTTTTAGATGTCACATGAGGGTATCGCACGGGGTGTTCAGATACTAATAAAAAAATAAATTACAGAATCCGTCGGTAATCCACGAGACGAAATTTATTAAACCTAATTAATCCGTCACTAGCACATGTGTGTACTATAGCACCACATTGTCAAATCATGGACTAATTAGGCTTAAAATATTCATCTCGCAAATTGTGCAATTAGTTATTTTTTAGTCTATATTTAATACTCTATTTATGTGTCCAAACATTCGATGGGATATGAAGTAAACTTTAGAGGTGGAACTAAACAAGGCCTAATTTGACTTACATAAATTCTATAATTATTTTTTAGATGAAGTGAGTACCTGCTGTATCGGTAGAATACGTCTTCTATAGCATGGATGGATCATGATGGTACCAGCGTCCCAAAAGAATATCATTTTTGCTATAAATTAAGGAGTGTCTATTTATCTGTCGACAGATTTTGTGTGATCAATACGACTTAGTAGACAGTTGTGAAAAATTCTAAAGCACAATCAAATGTATAGAAATATGACAGATTACACAATCAAATGTATAGAAATCTAATAGATTTAGTGCTAAAGAAATCTATCAACAGATAAATAGCAAAAAAACATAATATTATTTTGGATGAAGAGTGTATTTATTTTTTATAAGGAAACTTTATAAGAAAATTTTTATAAGTGAAGAAGACCAGGAGGAGGGCTAGACTTGGTACCCATCCACAGTTGCCCACAGTTGCCACCGCTGCGGGTAGCACGCTAGTGTACTCCCTCACTCCCATAAAAAGCGTCATTCTCGCTTCTAGAGAAATCAAAAAAAAATTAACTTTGAGCAAACATATATTAGAAAATATTATTATTTATGATACATAATTAGTATGTTAGATAAAGACCGTTAAACATACTTTTATAATATATTTATTTGGAGATAGAAATTTTGTTAATATTTTCTACAAACTAGTTAAATTTAAGAAAGTTTGACCATACAAGTCCCATAGCGACTCTTTTTTTAGTACGGAGGGTGTATGTACGAAGCCAAGAACAAGAAGGTACTGACTTGCATCTCCTGCAGCAGGTGTGACCGCACCTCAAGTGACAACATGTGTGACGTCTCAGGTGCATCAACACGTGGAACAGCTCGTGGAAGATGCCCTTGCCTCCATTGATGACGCCAAACCCTAGAAACGTGAGTGAGGCAGGACAGATGATGGAGGCCTTGACACGCTGCCCACCGATGAAGATGAAAGGGGCGATGTTAATGGGGGATAGAGAGGCAAACGAGAAAGTCGACCGTGGAAGGGGAAGAAAGGAAAGGAATCACGGAATCGGGAGGAAGGAGACTATGTCCACAAGTACAACAGGCACGTAGAGATGGACGATGGTGAAAAAAACGATGACCACGGACGAAGCATGCTTTAGGAAAACCTAGGATGATTAAACTAATCACTAGCCAACAGACACGTGTAAGGAATAAAATTGATATCACCTACACATGCTGGAACTAACAGCTAAAATAATTCGAAGAACACTTAAACAATCTAGGAGACAAGCAAAAGATTAATGCACTAGTGCTAGCAGCCGGCACAAGATCATGAAATGCTGCAGCTGTAAACAATATTAAACAAGGAACTAACAGCAGCCCAAAAGAAAAAATATCAGATGTGTAGTGTCATTTTCAATGAATAGTATCTAACCAACCATAGCCTCCATTGTTTATTCACTGCATGCATGTTTTAGCTATATGATTAGTCGGTTCAAGCAAGATGGTGATAAGCAAACATACTTGATACACCCAGAAGAGACAGTTGGTAGCCTTGAACAGGCGCGTTCGGTGAACAAACGACCCAAATTGCAGTACCTAACTGCAATCGCACAGTCACTGACATTGCCAACTGCGGCTAGTGTCAATGAGACAGGCAGGGGAGTGTGCGATCTAAGCCCCGGAATGTCGAGGAGAGCAATGCCTTAAGCACTAAAGCATATAGCTCCTGCACTCCTGCTGGCATCACCTTCCTTACAAATACCACATCCCCAATCCTGCCAGCATATCCTGTGGGTCCGCCCCTGCCTTAGTCTATAGGACTATAATATATGTCTCTCCATTTAGGTTCTTTACTTAATTAATAATGTAATAAACCTTTAAATAATTATTGAAGTGTTGAGTATTGAGTGTTGATATGATAAATGTTAAATAATATGTTGGAACTAATGGTTGCGAATAGGAGAGAGAGGGGGAAGCGAGGAGAGAGCTAAACAATGGAGAGGAATGCACTAGTGTTTTGAATAAGTGAAAATGAGTGGAAGGTGAAGTTCCTTGCCCTCATGCTCTTGGGCACTTATATATAGGCAATCGCTACTTACAAGTGGCCTCTTGGTGGGGTTGGATTTCACATGACACTACTCTAGCTGCTAGTTGTGCCTCTTCTGGGAAAAGATTTGGCCCATATACATCATGGGCTCCCCTAACAGTAGCCCCTATTGGGTTATGAAAGGTACAATATGACCTAATAGATGCTCATACTAGACGAGACATGGAGAAAAGAGCACGCACATAACTCTAGTCTATACAAGTGCTAACTCAGGAAGCTACTAACTCCAAATGCCTCGATGTCGATCTCCCCGGTATCTTCATATTTGGCCTTTGGGTTCCTCGACCACTTCTATGACATGGATTGTTAGCTTCTCTCAACCATAGGTCTTTGCCTCCGGGACCTTCTTAGCGTGCAGATCTTTGCCTCTGGGACCTTCTAAGCATGCAGATCTTTGCCTCTGGGACCTTCTCATTGCATAGATATTCATCTCTGGGATCTTATTGGCGTGCAGAACTTTCGAAGTATCGATGAGCCCCTTGAGCCAAAGTGGTATAGGAAGGTGAAGTAGTCCTCAATGCCAAACGAGTTGGTGTAGCCCCTCGAACTCAGCGATGAAGGCTAGTTGTTGTAAATGTTGATGCTAAAGGTACTGACAAAGGCTCTTAAGTCATTGTACTGGACAATGATGATAGGGAAGCCCCTTGTGCCGAAGTGTTGGTGGAGACGAATCGTCACAGTCACCGAAGATGTTGGCAAAGCCCCTCATGCCAAAGTGTTGGCAGAGGCGAGTCGTTGTGGCCACTGAAGATGTTGGTGAAGGCCCTCATGCTGAAAGTATTGACGAAGGCAATGTTGGTGTAGATGTGGCAGAACCGTCCAAAATAACACGCTTTCGGAGGCGCTCGTCTTCCACTAGACACTAAGCACCTCGAAAGTGAGCTACATCGGACAGTTCCATCGAGCACACCCCAAGGAAGAACTCGAAACAATCCCCGTTCTACATCCAGAATCCAATAATGAGTACGAGCTTACAATACTTAGTCCATTCATACAACAAGAGTTCTTGGAAATTATTTATTACAATACCAGAGTTCAGAGTGCGATAATTAAACAGCGAAATAAAAATAAACATCTAGCGGAAACGATACAATGATCCATTTGTGCCCACCTGAAGAATCCTCTACACAAGAGCTACTCCTCAAACTGCACCTGCAATAGGGTAAAATAAACCCTGCGTACACAATGTACTCGCAAGACTTACCCAACTAGTGGGAATAGTTTCCTGACTCCAAGGGGTATGATAGGCAATATGGGTTTGATGTGTTTCTGTTTGTTTGCGAAAAGCATTACTAGAAGTACGTCCTTAAAATCAAGTTTAATTAGCAGTCATGATTACTTCATTAGCTAACCATTCTAGGTAAGCACATGTTCTACTTTCAAGCAAGGGTTAAGCAATCAGAACCATTTCACCATCTTTTATCTTCCAGTTTTTACTACGGTGCTAGACCATAGCCAAGTCGTACCGTCTCACAAAAACGGCGATTTGTGAACCAATATATCCTAGCTGGGTACCCCGAAACACACGCCCCGTTTATACCCCAGGCATAAATAAGACCAACTCATTTCACTCCTGTCACGGGGTCTAGGTCCCCGTCCAAACTTGGACTCTAAGCCTCCACACTTGAGACCCGGTCTCAGTATGGTGCTTAGACCTCCACCTTTCTCAACCTCTAATCAGTCGGTTTGGAAAGAGCCGGAACCAACGATAAGAGCGTAACGAGTCTTCCCGCTCCCATAAGTAAGTATGTGCTCAGGATAATAAGTCTGTGACCTGACTACCATCCACAGCAACGGACGGTCCTTAATCGATACGAACAGGGAAAACAGTGTAACCAAGCTAAGCCCCGTTGGCCGCGGGACACAACCTGTTACATCCACCAATACCCATATCATATCCCTATCCTGTCTCCATTTTTCCTTTCATCATTTTATTATGAGAGTAATAATAATCCCCTATTGTGAGCAACAACATATTACTCACTCTACCGATGACCTAAGCATATCATCTATTCAAATCTACACTAGTAAGACTCTTAGGATAGGTGTATCTATGCATGTGGTTTCCATAAAATTCTTATAACGTAAATGCACAACACACATATATATATATATATATGATGAATTATAAAATAGAGGTTATACACCGGGGCTTGCCTTGGACAGGCGCGGTGTCAGCTAAGTCAGTTAGTGGCGGCTCTAGGACCTCCTCCTGCACGGGAATCTCCTCATACTCCTCGACGATCTCCTCGAACTCGTGATCGCTGGTGGTCATGATCTCCGCCAACTCGTTCTATCCATGCATGCGATGATGATGCAACACTTATCATTTAGGCAACAACAACTCTTAAACTAAGAATACGCATACTAAGCTACTAAGCTAGCTCTAATGACTAAGATACTAAGCTAACTATCATCTTCATCAAGCAAGGTGTTGGGTTCAACTAACAAACACTCAGTTTTACAATTTAAAGATATATCTTTATTTCCACTAATGATTTAATGTATACTGAAACGAAGAGCAATTAACATTTATAATGCTTAGTCTATTCTAAGGCTACAAAAATTACAGTGAGCACATAATAATATAATGAAGCTACCATAAAAATTTTAGGGCTAAAGCTATCATCAATTTACCATAAAAATCCTACAATTATTAACTTCATATTATTAAGCATTCTCAAATGATTTAATAGCTCCTACTGTCAACACATATAAACATGAACTAAATATACCAACAGATAGAGCACAATTTTAGGAAATTAACAAAATTTGTTTCATAATTTTTGGACACCTACACGATTTTATATTAATCACCAAAGATCAGCTCAAAAATTAAATTAGAAAACCATTACTAATTTCTTAGGAAAAAGAAAAATGAATCTCCTGTGTGGCCCACACGCACGGCCCGCTGAAGCGGCCCACGCGACGCCGGCCCGCGCGTGAGACGGCTCCGCGGTGAGGGGGAATCTCGCGTGCTCTGGCGCTTTTGCAAAATATACATCGCACTTCTTCCGAATTACAACTAAGTCCTAACGCTATTTTCCCCTTTCTCAAACCTTCTCACTTAACCCCCTGGCTTTCCTAGAATTCCCCCACGCGCACCCTCGGTGACTCAGCGCACGGTGGCGCGGCGGTGGTGACACAGCGCGGCCGCGCCGGCCACCTAGGACTTGCGCCGACCCTCCTAACGGGCGGTCACCATCTCTCGACCCAGCAGCTACGCTAAGCGGCGGTGTGGGGTGACATGACTTGCTGGGGAAGGCTGCAGTGGTGAGCGCCCATTCGCGACGGTGGTGCCACTGTTATGGCAAGCTGGGCCAGCTACAAACATAATTGGTTAGCGCGTGAGCATCAGGAGGCTATCGTAGACTAGGCTGAGGTGACGGTTGGAGCAGAGGATGACGGAGAAGGGCTGGCCACGTGCGGCTGATCCATGTGGCGACGCACCACGGTGGCACGGTCACGTCAGTAACGACGGGGAGGCGGTAGAGGTTCGGCTATGGTGCGCTAGGGCGAGAGGGGATGAAGGCGAATCTAGTGGTGCACAAGAATTGGCTCGGGGTGAAGTGATGGAGGGCTGCCCTCGGCCATGGCCGACGCGCAGCCTTATCGGCACGGCGGCGGGGAAAGTTCCAAATTGGAACTTAGCCATGCACGGTTCAAGACTAGGTGGGGTCAGGCAGCGAGAGGACTTGATGATGAAGTCGTGGCTACGCTGAATTGAATGGAGGTGATCGTTCGATGCTTAATTTGATGGCACGGCTTGATGGTGGCAGCAGAGAGAGAGACGGTGCGCGGCAGCTGGGCTCGACTCAGGCTGTCCTCGGCGGGACGCGGTCGACGTGATCATGGAGACACGCACGCAGACGCTACGGACAAACACGTGCGTCCATGATAGACATGGCCCACGCGACGTAGCGCCATAAATGGCAAGGTGACGGCAAGCGCTGCGGCCACGTCTTGGCGGCGATGGCGGACTTCGAACAGACCAGCCCAATGCCGCGAGAGGTGCGCGGCGCGCGATGGCGATGGCGGCGGCGGCGGTGGCAAAAGGGCAAGCCCACGCGCGTGTAGGCGAGGAGGATCGCAAAGCGGACCACAACACAATACGAGGCGAAAAGGGCGGCAAGAAGAAGGTAGGGTAGCAACATGACCGACCACCAGTACCAAAGCGATGATGATGACCAGACCATTGGGCAGCCAGGGCCACGGCCAACCCATGGCCAGACAGACCGACCGGGCTCGGCACTGAGCGGCCGCGCGAGGTGACCGTGCGAACAGTCCAGGCATATGACGTGCACGAATTTTAAAGCACGTCTAAAAACCTAACCTAACACAGTTGAAGCTAAACTACCTCGACCATGCTAAAGAGGGTAAATCAGTCTACCATAAGGAGCAAAAACACAACATTGACCTTTACCTAGATTTTCCAGAATTAATTCACCAACATTGCATTGTCACACTGTTTTCAGACAACAATTTGCTAAGTCTTAGGCTGAATTTGATTTCAAGTTCCATTTCTAAGCTATTAGAAATACTAGCTACCAATATTATTTTTCTAAGACAAGAGTTGCATTGTCCTCTACAAAGTTTATACTTCAACTTTATTTAGGGTCACATACATGTTCTATAATATTTTTGCTCAATAAAAATTGGTTTCCAACCCTACTTGATATACATGAGCTATTGAATCAACTTTCATTTAATATTTTTATTAGTCATTTAGGTTAAAAAAATTGATCTACACACTTTATCACATGCTTATCACCTAAACATGATGCTCATGACATGGTGTAGTAATTTGTTTAGGGCGTAACACTGAGGGTGTTACAGTAGATGCCGAAGATATCAGTGAAGCCCCTCGTGCATAAGTTTTGGCGGAGGCAAGTTGGTGTAGCCTCCGAAGATATGTTGTCAGTGTTGGCATCAAAGGTTAGTCATTACAGTCGCCAAAGATGATGGTGAGGCCCATCACGTCGCAGTGTTGGCGTAGGCGAGTCGTAGTAGTCGCTGAAGTGTTGGTAAAGCCCTTCCTACTGAAGTGTTTTCCAGGAGCAATGTTGGGGGAGCCAATGAGGTATATGGGCCAAGTCTCCTCCTAAAAGAGGCCCAACTAGTAGCTAGAGTAGTGTCATTTGAAATCCAACCCCACCAAGGTGTCACTTATAAATAACCATTGCCTATATAAGTGCCCAAGGGCACGAGGCAAGGGACCTCACCTTCCATTCATTTCCACTTTTTCAAAACCCAGTGTGTCCCCTCTCCTCCCGCTCTATCTTGTTTAGAACTGCCAGTTCCAACATAATAGACTTGGAAACTTATTCCCCTAGATATTCTACATGTATAGTATTTGTGTTCATAATTTTTTTTTTTTAGTTAAATGTTTCTGTGCATAATTTATTAATAATTTTCATAGTTTGTATAAAACCACAAAATGAATAGCTTCTGCTATAGCCCGCTATAGCTTCTATAAGTGCATTGTGCCGTGCGCCATGGCGATCGGAGGTCGGCTTGAGCTTGAGCAGCAGCGCAGAGATGCGTTAGCGAGCAAGGCCCCAAATTAAACTGCGGGGTAGACGGACTCAACCTCGGCGGATCGAGGCACATTTATGACTAATCGACTTAGAAAGAGGGGTAGAGAGGGGCCATGCATGCCACGTACGTCCCTCACGGATCGAACGTCCTCGGCGGGTGGTTGTGAGCTCAGTCCTGGGCGGGCGGATGCGAGCTCCTCTTTCCCGTCGGCCTGCTCCAGATCCAGCGGTATGTGATCGATAGGTTAGGGCAGTAGCAGCAAAGAAAAAGAAGAGAGCGATGATATAGGCGGAAGTAGGCAGGGAAGAGACGCACCAGATATCTGCCTGGTGGGAGAGGAGAGGAGTGGAGAGGGGGAGTGGTTAGTGGGAGTAAAGTAGTCAAGATATGGTCTGGTCTCGTGTTTCTTGTAAGCGTGTCTCGGGCAGGGAGGGGGCAGCCGTGCCATGGGTGTCGTTGCGTGAACAACAGAGTGCACTGCCTCTATACTTTTTTTCACTTTGCGAATAAGAAAACTGAAAGTCTAGGGCCACATGACAATGAAAGAAGGGGTATCTAATATGAGGTACCCATGTGAAGGTACTCGGAAATACCAAATTGGTGGGGACGGTACCAAAATAGGTGGGGACAAATACCAAAATAGATGGACTTGTTCTGAATAAAATTTATTATTTTTTGATGAGGGTAATTTGGTAACATAGTAGAGCGACCGAACCCACCAAACTCTTTGAACACCAATGCCCGCATGGTCGCTTGCTATTGGCTAAGAGTATATGCTTGTTGACATGGACAGTTAGACATAGGGGTTTGCCGGAGCTAAGCCCCAGGGCCATGAACGACTGGCGAATCAGCTGCCGCTTGCATCACGCGCGTGGAGAGACGGGTGGCGAGTTGTGCCGCACCCCATGACCTGATGAAGTGCAGAGTACTTCTAGCTCATGCGTCATGTAGGCTAATGCTCATGGTGTTGTCACTTCTCGCTTGCTGGCATGACAGCACTCCTGATCATATGGGTTATGGGCTCATGGCTCCCTCCCCAATCCGGAAATCCCCATCGACGAGACTACTACTGCTAGTAGTACCAGGCATCTACCATCCCATGAGCCGGCCAGAAGATGGACTGAGAAGTCATTCTATTACTTGTTGATCAAATATTGCTTACGAAACATTGAAATATGTGATGATTAGGAGCTATATTCCCTAGTTGGAAAATGAAACATGGGCACTCAACAAATTGCAGATGCTAATACTTGCACGTGTGCTTGCTCATCGATGAAGCACATAAATCCTGCCGGTAATTAAGTCATCATTCATCGGCCTGAAGTCTTCATCATCCCTGTTGTGTGAGTGTGACAATCATTGATTCCGCTGTTCTCCTATCAGGTCACAACGCTAACAAAATCAAGATAGATTTGTTCTTTCTATATATCAATGGATCATCGGAGCAAATGTCCAAATATATATATAGGACCTATTCCGTGTGTCTAGCAACCTGACTGAGTCCAATGCGAACAAGTGGCTGGCTCTCTTAGAAAACAAAAACAAAAAAAAAACAGAAAGTGGAAGGAAAAATAAGATGCAAAAAATGAGAAAGGAAACTGAACGTGGAAGAAACTAAACCTTACGTGGAAGAAAAACGGACACAATACCGCAAAGTGGAAAAAACAGAAAAAAAAAAGAACATGGAAAAAGAAACGGACACAGTTGGATGCCTTGGAGCAGGTTAGGACGTAGGAAAACTGGACATGAAAAAAAAAAGTACAGGAAAAGGATACAGAATAGAATTCCTATTCAAGTTAGAATTCCTATTCAAGTTACTATGATCAGAGAGGGATCTATTAGAATTAGGATCCCAAACTATCTAGGTTACCCCATGTGTCATATAAAATAGGAGGGACACGGTTTTCATCCACAGAATTAGTTAAGAGGGCCAGACCAAAAACAGTGAAGAAATTTTGGCTCTTTATTAATATATACTAGCAAATTTGTCCGTGCGTTGCAACGGAAAAAAAATAATTCTAACAACCATGAAATCATAAATTATCAAAAATGATTTTATTAACAGCACAAATGCTATAATCTTGAATATACCTGTCGTGGATCCATAAGATAGATTTTGAGGATCTAGCATTGGATCAGCCAGGGCTTGAGCCCCGCCACTGGATGTGTGGAGGCCCTCCTAATTCCCAGCTACAAATTTGTTGTCACTAAAGCTTACTAGGAGAGACTAAATTTGGAAAATAAGTAAGATGTGCCTCTCCTATCCACCACTGAGCACTAACTTAAATTGAAGACTAGAAACCACGCGCGGCGTTGCCGCACGCTTGCATGTATTGGGTCATCCTGCCATGCGTGAGTTTATATGGAATATGATGTTGGAGCTCACTTTGCAGAATAAAAACAAAACAGCAACTATGTAAATATGAAATATAAACTACCAAATAACTCATATCATAAGCTCAGAAAGGTACTAGTACTAGGTCATAGACTTGGCTGCTAGCAAGACTTTGTAGGTGCAGAGACAAGCATTGTCCAGGTGAGCTTTTGTGTCCTTCATACTCTCCGATTCATCATCATCTTTGTTTGACCTGTGATGAACGATGGAACGATAGCCTGAAATACAAAATGGCATAGGCAAAAATAATCATTCACATATTATCACACCAAAGAAGCAATCTTTTAGATGCAGTCTACAGTTAAAGAAAATACAAGTTAGCATCAACTGACAGGGAAAGCAAACTTCCAGGAGGTAAGCTAGAAGTTAATCCTGCTACTTAGGTTCTACTTCTACACTTGCTAAACCAATTCACTTTGATAAACCAATCAGCTGTAGATCACAGTATGGTTCTTTGTCAAACTATTCAATAGGTTTAGCATTAGGTAGGAGTGGAAGTAAGAAGTAAAAAAATATACATGTATCAGTATTAAGTATTGTGGCATTGCTGAATGAAAAAGCTTTAGGATCATGGAAACTCTTTTTGGATGTATCCAGAGTCGGATAGAACTGTACGGACAACAAAGGAAAAAAAAGGACATAAGACGATGGACTTGACTAATATGATCATTAGAGAAAATAAGTACTGGTTCCTTATGCACACTTCTATTAATTGCAACTAATCTGGGCATATTTGAGTTCTAATACACTCTAATGATGACTTCATACACCGCTATGTTCAAAAATCAAATGGGACTTCCCTTGGGCAGTCAACCAGATAGATTATGTGTGTTCACAATACACTTTAATATGTTGCAGCAGCTGTCATTGCGTCTCCACGCACTACCAGTACATTCGCTGTTTTAAATTGCATCAATTTAGGTGGATAGCCCGGTTGCACAGGTGCAGATTTCATTATGCAATTGCTCTTACCTGGATGAGCAGGGCGGCTGCTTCAATCTTGTTTCTCTGAAAACATGGAAAGGAACTCGACATCTTTCATTCTGTGTTTTCTAGGTTGAAGCACCAATTTGTGATGGAACCGATCAAGAGGATGCAGCGGCCGGGGTCTCTCTGAAGCCTGGAATAGATTATCGACACTATACAATCAGCACACAGATGTGTATGCCACGAAGAAAACCCAGAAATCAAGCAAGAGGCTATTAGAGCTCGTGAAATTGTACATTTATAAGACATGGGAATTTCGTCAAATACATGGTCACTGGTCGGCAATCCTACTACGGGAGGATGAAGACCAAATTGCAATCACTTTGCTACGACGATTAACTCGCCTAAGCTGAACGGCGTGAGCCTGGCTCTGTATCCGCAACACTCCGTTGCTTGTTTTAATATCAGGGAAGAAGTTTATCTGGGTAGTTGGTTTACTGGATGGAACCATTAGCATCATAGGTCATGAAATCAAGCAAGAGGCTATTGGAGCCCGTGAAATTGTATATTTGTAAGACATGGGCATTTTATCTAACACATGGTCACTGGTCGGCAAGCCTAGTACGGGAGGATGAAGACCAAATTGCAATCACTTTGCTACGACGATTAACTCGCCTAAGCTGAATAGCGTCAGCCAGGCTCTGTATCCACAATACTCCGTTGCTTATTTTAATATCAGGAAAGAAGTTTATCTGGATAGTTGTACAGTGAGTTCAATATTTACATTAAATGATTGAGCTAGCTCTTGAGCCTTACTTACATCTTCCAAGTGGTATGCCCCCTTTGTTTATGGGTTAGTGTTTTAGAATGAAGGACAGGTTTAGTCTTGTAGCGGGAAAAAAAGCGCTTTCAATAAACTTACCAATGGCAGCTGTTAGACCTCCAGCATAAGAATCAGCAGTAAGTATTGTTATTTTTGTCGGCAAAAAATGAGACAAGCACGCTGAGGCATTTCATCGAACGGCTGGGAGGCAAGGAAGGGAACTGTGACAGAACAAAGAGAGGAACACGAGCAACGCTGGAGAGAGGAGAGAGCGAGTATGGGAGTGGGACAGACCTGGAGCTGGAACTCGAGCTCAGTGTCCAGTGGAACTGTGGAAGCATACTACTCATTTGCATGCTCATTGCTCATCGCAAAATGGAAGGAATGAAGTCCAGCACGCCGCCATACGTGTCCACGGCGCCCAGCTGCAAAGAATGAGCTCGGTGTGCAGCTCTTGGAGAAGAAGGCGCATCGAGTGGAGTAGCAGGCCATCACCACCGATGCTTCCGCAAGAAGCGGCAGAAAGTCGGTCGGCGTACCAGCGTAGTTGTTGATTGTTGCGCAGGCGGTGCCGGCGCCGCCGAGCAGTTCGGGGCGGCGGAAGCCGCCGGCAAGTCGCTGCAGCGGCGGCGGCGGAGCGCATGAGGGTGCCGGCCCCGCCACCCCTGAGGTCAGCCCCGTACCAGCGCATCTGTGCTTGAGGTACTGCTTGGGCGCGCGGCGGAGATCCAGGTGTGCTCGGGTCGCTGCGCAGCCTCGTCTGTGGGCGGCGCCCGATCTTGTGGTGTCGCTGGTGGCTGGTGCGCGGTGTTGGCCGTGCTCGGCTCTCCCGCGTGTGCTGCGCCGCCTCACTGGTGGCTGGTGCGCGGTGGTGGCCGCGCTCGGCTCTCCCGCGTGGGCTGCGCCGCCTCGCTGGTGGCTGGCGCCCGCGTCGCCATTCGCTCGACGGACGAGCCAGAGAAGGTTCCCGAGCTTTCGGGTAGACAAAGAAACGGGCAGAGACAAACAAACCGCCGCAAGCGAACGGACGCCATCGCGAGTTTGCCGGATCGGACGGCCAACGGACTAACGGGCGACGTGGCGTAATCGGGTGCCCGAGCTTGGCTCAGGATTCGTATTGAAGGGATTGGTCATAATATGACTATTCAAATAATACATTATTTTAGAAAAACAAATTCTAAAAGAAATTATTCATAATGAAAATTTTTGATAGGGCTAAGGTATTGGAGCCTTCGCCAAGTATTGGCTAGAGTTTATTCGAACCTTCAACCTTGAAGATTTTTTTGACGGGAGTATGATTATTTTTGGATCAGTTAGATTTAAATTGTTAGTTGTTAACTATTACTCTGTTTAAATTCAGCCATTGCATGCGGAAGCCAAATAAAAAAATTATTCTTTCCTCTAAAAAAACTCAAAAGGAGTAGGTTGCACATGAATAGTTATTATATGATGCCTCAGTGCCCATTCGAAGACATGACCGGGCGACAATGGGTGGAAACAAATTTGCACAACGAATGTAACTGCTTCAACAACTTTCGGATGTATCCTCCTCTTTTCATGAAGTTGCACAATGAGTTAGTGCAGTATCATGGGCTGGGTAGTTCACAAGACATGGAGTCGTATAAGTCACTAGCTATGTTTCTGTGGGTGTGTGCGACAAAGCAGGCAACTAGACAGATAACCCAAAGATTTGGGAGGGATATGGGCACAGTTAGTCAGAAGATGGGTGAGGTTGCAGATGCCATGTACTCCTTTGCCCAGACGGTTGTTGTGGTAAAGGATCCGGAGTATAGAAAAATCCATCCTAGGTTCGACGAATTTAGACCCTACTTTGATGGGTGCGTAGGGGCTTTGGATGGAACACACATCAAAGTGCAAGTTAGTCGCAAGTCATGGTTGGACTTCATGAATAGAAAAGAAGTTACCATGAATGTGTTAGGGATAGTGGACATGGACGAGCTTTTCACATATGTTGGTGCGGGATCGGTGGGGTCTTCTCATGACATGTCGGTTCTGACGTATTATATGGGGCGACCAGATTACCCGCATCCCCCAGCAGGTAATATTGCATTATCATTGACTACGTTGTCAGTTTGTAAGAGTACCTTTGTGAATAATGGGTGAAATGACTTGATGAATTGCAGGAAGATACTACCTGGTGGACTCTGGATACACCGTGCGCACAGGATATTTGGGGCCATATCGGAATACAAGATACCATCTGGATGACTTCAGAGCCAGAGAGGCGGATGGATATATGGAGAAATTCAACTACCAACATTCAAGGCTTCACAATGTTGTGGAACAATCGTTTGGGAAGCTGAAAGCTCGGTGACACATTCTGTCCGAAGTCCCAAATTATGTGAGACCTAAACAAGTGAAGGTGGTAATTGCATGTTTTGCTCTACACAATTTTGTGAAGGGCGAAAACGAACGAAGGGCTGCGGCGAGGAATATTCATAGGGGTGTAGATTACAACCTCTCAACATGGGCGGCATCAGTTGAAAGTGAAGACATGTCAGAAGTGTGAGATTGGATCGCCATGGGACTATGGGCTATGTAGTGCACAGATATGTACACAAAGGCTGCTGTGTGCTTGCTGCAATTTAAACATGTTGTATGTGCACTAACAATGCCATATGCAGGACACAAGGAGCTGGATCGAGGAGGCAGGCAGCAGTGACCACCAGTTACGGCCACCAGTAGTGCGATGGATCTGCAGCTGCTTTGCAATTGGATGCTTCCTGGTTTGTTTTATTTGAATTCGTGTCTGTTGATTTGTTTGAACTGGTGTCTGTTCGTTTCCTTTCCATTGTAATGTGGCCTGTATCACGAACTATGTGAGCTGTGTTGTCATGAATTCAAATAAACTGTGTGCTGTCATGTAAATGTGTTCCTCAAATAAACTGGGTGTCAATACCATCTGTAGCATGTGTTTACAATTTCCTTCTTTGCTTGTAAATACTGTAGTGAGAACAAGAACTTGACAGGACCTGCAAGATATGCTAGTGTGAACACCCATCTTGGCATTGGTGAGACTTATATATATATATATATAGTACTCTGCTCATCCGACGCGACCCTCACAGATCACTGTATATGAACAGTAACGGCTCGTGATGAACAGTACCTGACCGCAAGGAACAATACCAACTTTTTTTTTTTTCGCGTTCACTGTTGCCCGCGTTCATATACAGTGATCTGTGAGGGTCGCGTCGGATGAGCAGTAACCACGATGTGACCCCTCAAACTTATTATAGATAGATTAGTTGAAGTTCTTTGTTTCCCAGTCAAACATAAAGGTGGGTTTTCACTGATGTCTTCTATTTTAGGTCTTGCTGGTGCCACAGCAGATGTCTATTGTTATGACATGTCATCGAACAAGTGGAGCAGGTAGAGTATTCCATAAATGATTTTGACATTTTTCAACATTTAGTACTTGGTGCCTTGATGTAGTTAAGTTTGTTGGTAGCATGGTGATTATATTGGCAATATGCAGAAATCTTCAAATATATCTAACTACAACGATGGCACAGGTAATTAGTATTCTCAACTTGAGTTTATAATTGCATATAATTATTTTTCATATTGCTGCTAAAGTTTCTGCACATATGCAGAGTGGTGGTTCAAGGACCTGGTCCAGGTCCACGATACGGTCGTGTTATGGCCTTGGTTGGACAGAGATTTTTGTTGACTATTGGTGGAAATGACGGTAATGCAAAACCTATCTTCGACATCTGTAATTTTTTAAATAACGTTTCCCTTCACTATGGCACAGCCTGAATGGTTCCAAACTTCTGATACTGGAACCGTTTTCATGTCTTTAGGGAAGTGGCCTCTGGCGGATGTATGGGCCCTTCATACTGCAGCTAAGCCATATGAATGGAGGAAACTTGAACCAGAAGGTGAAGGACCACCTCCATGCATGTAAGTATGCCAATAGGGATATGAACTACTTTTTTCTTGTGATTTGTGAAGTATATTAAATTGAGCTAAGCCTAAGATTAATTTATTAGTCACTGGCCCTGTTTGGATACTCTAGCACAGCTAGAGGTTAGAGTTAGTTTCTAGTTTAGGACTAACTCTAGCTTAAGAGATGTTTGGATACAAGGGTTAAAATGATAATAAATGTGCTTTCCAAATCATTGGTGCGGGTGAAAGTAGAGAGAAAACAGTGGACCCCACCTCAAATAGCCCCAACTAGCCCAAATAATCACCTCTTTGGGGGATAGTTTTTTAGGTGGGGCTGATTGCAATAACCCACTCTAGCTCTTCTCTGGCTGTTTGGCTTTATTAGGGCTAAAGCCAACTAATTAAACTAGCTCTAACCCATGGATCAAACATGGCCACTGATTTGAAACTTCAAAATATTTCCATGACAATAAATTAAACTGCATTGACCATCTCATGCCATATTGCTGTATAAGTTTTCTATGAGACTATGCAAGTTGATCTACTAGTTATTTTGTATGTCATAGAAGTAGCTCGCTGTGGCAGTGTAGTCCCACCGTGCTACTAATCAGTTTCTTGTGATCTTATCTCATGAGTTTACATTCTTTCTTTCTTTTTAAAAAAACTGAAAATGTTTTGTTCGGTATTGTTCTGTAACTCTCCTGTGGGGTGCTGTTGTTCAGGTATGCCACTGCAAGTGCACGTTCTGATGGACTTCTCTCACTTTGTGGTGGGAGGGATGCAAATAGCGTGGTAAGTAATTGATACGACTGAACCTCTTCGAGAGAGAGAAATGTTAATGGCTAATTAATTAGTGTCATTGCTCTGAAAGTAATACCTGCCAAGCCTTTGTTCTTTTAGCATTTATATAGTCGTGCCATCCAAGAAAGGTTCCATGCATCCTTTTGTGAGAAAAATGGAGCAGTTCCCATGGAAATCTCATATTAATGTATAGTACATCTAAAATCTGAAGCTGGAACTTTTTATGCAACAGTAGCTACAGAAGACTTTAGATACATCACAATGAAACTGAACAAAGTTGTGCTTTGTCCATCTGAATCAGGAGGAGATTAACTCAACCACGTTTGGCACATAGTTATTCACTAGTAATCCAGCTGACAGATAGCAACCTTTCCAGTCAGTGAAGCAAATTTTTATGTTGTGGAGATGTCTATTTACTTGCATTGAAAAAAGTAGCAGAAGAGATCTATTGTGTGCTATGCATCATGGACGGTGATACGGCATTTGTCCAAAAATAAGGAGTCCTCATGATTAGTTACTTAAATGACTTTGTGACATTTAGGTGGTAAGTTCATTTGGTTCACATGCTAAAATATGACACATCAATGTAGAAGTATGAAACCTTAGCTTATTTGGTGATATTTTTGCTCATTTGCAATTCCACATAAATAGATTGTCCTTAAACACATACCTGTTTTTATCTGCCTTCATGCTGTCTCAATTCATCTACGTAAGACATTTCATGGATTGCAGGAAAGAACGCCTCTGTGGCTTCGGATGTATGGCCTTGCAGCCTCACTTTGATTGGTGCAGCAAAAGAAGGAAGATGGCACAAAGGATTCTACAGTGCGATCAGAGCACTGTGATTTGTGTTGAAAATGAATGGCATGAGTTGTTTGTTGTGTCTGTAATCAATTTGTTGTACAAATGAATTTTTCATGACTTGTAAATTGACTGGATTGGTTACCGGTGCCTTTTTTTTTAATTCAAATGCCTGAAACACTATCATGTTGACGTCCTTTTAACAGAAATGTTATACAACACACGTGTGTTTTAGCATAAAAAAACACATAAATTCTCTCTCCCCCTCTCTCTCCAACTGTGAGCAGCCATGGTCCGTGCACCCGAGCCTGGGCACGAGCTTGGACTCGTCGACGATGACGACGAACCTCTCGCCGGCGCCCTCGACCATCTTCTCCCGAAGCAGCGACCCGCCGCGGCCCTTGATGAGGTTGAGGTCTGGGTCGACCTCGTCGGCGCCGTCAATGGAGAGGCGGATGCCGCCGGCGCCTGAGGCCGAGGCGGCGTCCTCGAGCGGGAGCAGCGGGGTCCCGACGCGGGCGGCCTGGGCCTCCGTCTTCAGGGAGGTGGCCACGCCGCCGGCGACCCCGGGGAGCGCGCCCGCGCGGATGAGGTCGCCCAGGCGGTCCAGCGCGTGCGCCGCCGTGGACCCCATGCCCAGGCCCAGCGATTTGTCCCCTTGTGCTTGCGTAAAAAAAAAAAAATTGTTTCTCGTCGTATGTGATCTCGTGATTTGCGATCGTTTAGAAATAAAAGAAGGTCGGAGGTAAAAGAAGGACGAAGGTTGTTGAATCTTAATTATTTGATATAAAAAAATTCATGTGTTGAAACTATATAAAAGACATGGTTACTGGCTACATACTTTTTTTAATTCAAACGCAGCACTGTAGCTGGTCGGCTGCTGGCCATTCGGCTGACTGATTCCAGCTGATTCGAGCACTGTAGCAGTAGTAGCAGCCCAGCCGACAGCAGCCAAATGTGGAGCAGCCGAACGGGTTGCTGATTACACAATGCGGTGGTAATATAAATTGGACCCACACAATAATGAAAATACTAAACTCCAACCAAGTGACCAACCCGTCAGTATCCATCCCACTTCTCCCGACTGGCCGCACGGCCTCCTTTCCCCAAGATTACTCAACTGAATCGAGGTTTCTTTGGCCAAATCACAGCCCAGCTGCAGGCGCCGTCTGCTGTCTTGGTAGATCATGCCTTATACAAAGGGAGAGATATCTACACTTTGATGCCAGTTTGACTTTGATCATCATAATATATTAAAAACTATTTCAAACCTGTCGATGATTTTTGAAAATGGGACCATGTTTGTACAAAAGTCTTACCTTGCAATCTCTTGTTAAATGCAACTTTTTTTTTCTCGATCGGGCATTGTACCCGTTTTTCGTTGAGAGGGAATAGAGTTTGTAAACGACACAGGAGCGCTGGGCAATGGTGGCGAGGGGCCATCATTCCCACACCGCTGCCTCCTATCTACTGGATCCTCTAATCAAGTATTACATGATAATCGAGTTTTGCGACCAAGAGGGGAATACAGCCTTGTTACATGATAATCAAGTATTACATGTTAATGCAGCCTTGTAGCAGCAGCAACGTTTATGTATTCTTATAGCAGCAGCAATAGTAACCAGTTTCATGTAAGTTGTAGTTTAATAATATGATATATATACGTTTTGCTTATAAGTGGCGATGCTCAAATTATTTCTACACACGGTGATTTATATTGCCAAATGAACTACAAAATTAGAAAGTTTCAAGTTGAAATTTACTTTAGTCACAGATAAAGCTAATTATTTACTTGTTTAGTATTCAGAAATAATTTGACGATGTGTAAATTAGAGAGCATATAATATGGCAAGTGGAATTAGCACATGAATGTCTATCCGAAGGCTATTATGGAAAATTGGAATCCAAGCAGAGTGAGTCAAAAGAACGACAGTTGGATGCATTTAGCTATGTCATCGAACATCTGGTATGCATGGACATGAACACGTAACCCAAAAAAAAAACATTTGAGTATGTAGAACATGTACCATTGAGCTTGACCGCACTACGACTCAAAGAGCTCAGCACGCATGCATCAAACAGTCAAGCTCAAACCGGTAAGCATCATATATGTGATATAAACATGGAAGACGGGGTGTCGGCACAGCCAAACAAGCAAGCATCTGCCGTTTACAGTTCATCTTGTGGGCATTCGGTCGAGCATCTCATGTACGACATCCATGCCGAGTTCAGTGTAGCTGCGTAGGAGTCAGTGGGTGGGTGCTGCCGGTGTAGCACTCTGCCTCAGGTCGCTGTAGGTGGTCAGAATATCGTGGCCACCATCCCCCTTTGACTTGGGTTGGGAGCCGCCGGTGCGGGGAGATGGAGACAGCGGGCCTGTTCGCTCGAAGAAATTTGGGAGGAATTTAAATGGTTTGGAAGAACGTTGAAGAAATTTATGAGAGAAAAATACTGTTTCGAATGAAAAAGAAGCGGATCCAGCCGGATTGGTGGACACGCGAACGGGGCCAGCGGCTTACCGGCCTTCGCAAGAGAGATGCTGCAGGGGTAGGATGTGGCTGTGGAGTATGTCCATGATGCGTTTAGGAATTAGGAGGCAGGCGAGTGCGTCCGGATCCGGAGAGATGCTGCAGAGGCGGAGAAAGCCGCGGGCGGCGGTGAGAGGTGGACGGAGGGGAGCGCGAGGAGGAACGGCGGCGGACCTCAGTGTGAGGGACGACAGGAGGAGAAGGGTCTCGATCTGAAGCCCAATCCAGTTTCTGGTCCGATGGCTGGGATTTTTTTTTTTTGCCTCTGATGGCTGGGAATTTGGAATGACGCGCCACGGCCTATGGCCTCGCCGTTTGCGCGGCGCCCGTACCATGGGCCAACAAACCGAGAGGGTTCGCGAACGTGGGCACGTGGCCGATGGAGCTACCAGAGACGTGGCCAAATGAGGTGCCAGCCTTCATGGTGCAAAATTCATCAAGTAAAAGATAGATAAAGCCGATTAAGTAAAAATCTAAGGGCTTATTTGCAAAAACGCGCTTGCGACATGGATCTGGGCTGCGCTAGGCCGGACTGTCCCCGAGATGGGCTGGCTTCGGCCGGTCGGCCAAGACGAGCCACTGTGCGGCCCATTCTTGAGCCTTTCTCTTTTTCTTAGTTTATCTTTTTTCCAATGAAGCTGCTACTTGTAAAATTAATAATAAATCACAGAAAAAATCATAAATTCCAAACCATCTTTTTAACTTCAATTGACTATATCTAAGCAGTAAACATTTATAATATCGCATGCTTTAGTTTTTTTTTGGCTGTAATTGTAAGTATACGCTTTCATGTGTTTGTTTTAATAGAGCATGTTTGTGCAGTCCAAATAGAGTGAAATTTTTATGATAGGCTATTCGTGGCATTTTTTAGCTATGGTAAAAAAATCCATGCTCAGTGAGTACAATATGAATGAGTTATGATTTAATTGTCTTTATGCTTATTTAATGCAGTTAAAAATAGTTATTCTTATGAACACATAATATGTCTACGGTGTTACATAAAATGTTGAGTTATTGATTTATTATCAAGGTGTCCATCCAACAATTATGAAGTTCACCCAATAGCTAGGTTTAGTTAAGATACACCACCCATAAAATTTTCATCTCCAAAATAAATATTTGGCGCACCACCTTTTTATTCCATATTTATATATAATAAAACTATTACGTATTTTATGTTTAAAACATGTTTTCTATGTTGTTTGTGCCACGTGTTAACTAAGCAAAGTGCCTGTAAATTTGATGTGTCTGTAAATTTGATATCTACGTAGTTCAACACTGATTCAGGATGTGTCTGTAAATTTGTTGGGCATCAATAGACAAACCAATCGCAGTTCTTTAAATGCGCGCGCGACACAGAGAGAGAGAGAGAGAGAGAGAGAGAGAGATATCTACATAGACATGGAATGTCGAGCTGTGCAATGTTGAATTTTCTTTCCCCGAATACTATTATGATGTTATGCACAGAAACTGAAGCTATAATAATAGTTTAATTACATTCAGTACATATATCTGTCAAAATACAATGAGGACAGTAACTCATTAGTTTCAAATATTACCATCGGATATGCTTTTTCCCTTGGATTTTACCATTTTAAATAAGCTCTAAGACCTATAATCATAGTACCACCCTCAAAATGTTTCTACCACTTCACCCTTTTGAAAGCGAAGGGATATTCAAGCCAGAACTGATACGAGGACCAAAAAAATTACAGAGGACAAGGTCACCAGGTTGCCACTTCATCTGTGTCACGTAGAAGAGGATTTCCATAAACCCTTGCGAAAATTGAGGGCAGAGCCAGAAGTAAAGGTCCATATAATAGAAGCAAGTATAACCAGTTGAGAGATGAACATCAGTCTGCCGCCTCTGGTAACCTGAATACTTGGGGTGCCTGGTTCTTCCCTTGTTGCTTGCTGTGACTTGAAGCTAGAGACGTGCTGAAGTGTTCTGTTGATAAAAGTGTTTTCTTCACCTGCAGTTTGCTGTGATCGGAAGCTAGAGATGCGCTGGAGTGTTCTGTTGATAACAGTGTTTTCAATTTCAGCAGCTAATGCTGGACTACTAGGTACAGAGTCCAACAAGGCTGACAGAGCCGCATTGAACCATGATTGTGGAGCTGTGGAGCTCTGGTTATGTAGCTCATTTGCTGCATGAATATTCAGAGTGCCTGCTAAGGGGTAATGGGCCACATCAGATATCGGAAGAAATTGAGTTTCGAGTGATCACACAAAAATGTTTAAAAATATATAAGAAATAATTAGGCACCTGATGCATGCGAGGATAAGACTACATGATCATGCTTCATATGGCTCCGTACATTAAGAGCAGCCTGATTATGTGTCCTTACTTCGGTTGTATATTGATATCCCTGGTTCTGAATTCCACTGTTACCAATATCAAAAAATTGATTTTCAGCTACCAATCCAACTGTGTCAGATGGCCCAGGTAGAAACGAAGGAGCATCAGAGTATTCCAAATTGTCAAACATCCCATTTGTTGCAGATACCAAGTACTCAGTTGTCATACAATTTGCATTCTGACCTAGATCCTCCAGATCAAAAAAATCATTCATTTCAAGGAACTCCTCATCAGCATCCTGGCTGTGGTAACTGATCAAACCTGATACAGAATGTGCCACACTGGTCCCTTCAGAAGAATTTGTTTCTCCGCTAAATGGCAAATTGGTTACATTAGACTGTGGAAATTGACTACTCGGCTCAGTCCGTGGTTCACAAAATGTGCTTTCCTGAACTATACAAGAAAGATTACCAACCGGAACACCATGAGATTCATGTAAATCCCCAATGCCAGCCTACACAAGTCAATAACATGTCTTATGAATAGGAATCATAGAGTAAAATACTGCATGCATATTACAAGATGTAGCTCCATCGTGCAAGGTAAGAAACATATTCTGACATATGCGCAAGACAACACCTTATCTAAAAAAAAAATGCCCAAGACAACAGAATGCATCTTAAAGGTCTAAACCGAAGCAATTCTATATAAGCAGTATAAGCATAACACCGCAATACGTTGTGATTTCTAACCATCTAAAGGATGTCCTGATATGATGAATAACTTATAGTCTTGTACACAGCAAAACAAACCTGATTGAAATTATGATGTGGAATTGGTGCAGAGAGATCTGATTGGGGTTCAACCATGTCCTGGTCATTGGCTATTTGTAGCAGAAGCCCTTCAAGATCCCCAAGTGGAAGTTCTGTGTCAGTACATTCTGCTGTTACAACAGCACCACTGCTGGCAGTAGGATCCGCAGCACAAACTTCATGTCCCCTGTCGGCATCAATCCAAACCTGACGATCATCACACTGGAACTGCACTTCTGGAACTGATGTTGATAAATCCGAGAACAACTCAGCGTTTTGCTGATCATCAGATATTTGCATCAGAAGCTGCTCAATATCCCCAAGAGGGAGATCAGTGCAGGTGTTCTGTGCTACTACCACAGCACCATTGCTAATGGAAGCATCCACAACCTCAGCCTTGTCACCCCCCTCAGTGAGCCAACCCTGACCTTGACCATGGGAAGAAGCAGGCTGTGCTTCACTAAACTCCTCCAGATCATTTCCAAAATTTGACAGGAGTTCATCAAGATCCTCAATCGGAAGCTCACGGTCAGTAAGTGCATGCTCCTCCACTGTAGATGGTGGATTGCTGGTGTTAGGAACAGAATTAGCGGCAGCATCCGCAGCCACTCCCTCATCGTCGTCATCCAACCAATCCTCCTCCCGAAAGGGAGCACCGTACTGTTCGCCGTTCTTGGGCCCGGCCCCGCTCTTCTGGAACAGCTTGTACAGCGCGTAGGACTCCCTCCCCTGCGCGGCCGGCGGGAGCGCGTCGGCGAGTAGGGTATACTCGTGCATGACCCAGTCCGTGCGCTCCCCGCGCGGGGCCCGGCCGTGGTGGTACACCAGCGTCTTCTTGTTGCCCACCGCCCGGCCGCCGCCGCAGATGAAGCGGTCCTTCCCCGTGGCCTTCCAGTAGCCGTCGCCAGTGGTGCGGCTGGCGCGCGAGCCGTTGGGGTACTTGCGGTCCATCCGGCTGAAGAAGAACCACTGCCTGTCCCCCGTCTGCAGCGCCGACCTCTCTGCAGTGCAGCACCAAAAACTCGCGGTCAAGAGGCCGCCGGAGGGATTGCAAGAAGCGATCGATTGGGGGGGCGGGGGGGACGCGTACCGGGGAGGTGGGAGGGGTGTGACTTGTACACTTCGACTTCGGCGATGTAGGGAGAGGGGCGGCCCGAGGCGATCCGGCGCTTGAGGAAGTAGAGAACAAGCTCCTCGTCGGTGGGGCTGAAGCGGAAGCCTGGCGGCCACCGGCGCGGCGGCGGGGTCTCCATCTCGCCGGATGGTTGGTGCTGGTGGCGTGTCGTCTGCCGGGTCAACCCAATGCTCCGGCTACTTAAGTTAAGAAACTCTCAATCTCTGCGGGGCCCGCGGTTCTATGCGGCTTCCTGGTAAGTTCGCGCTTCTTTTGACGGCCCCAAGGCCCGTTGGGCTGAATACACAGTGAGTAGGGACACTTGGCCCACGCACAGTGAGTACTGTACACAGCTAGGACCTAGACCCAGTAACTGAGCAACGAGCCCACGGTCACTTGGTCCCACTGTTCAGTGACAAAACACAGATTGAGGTTAAGTTAACAACACCAGTAGTGCACAAGAAAAGCCTTTTAATGTTTGCAAGGAAACTAACAGTAGGCATAGAGTCCACGCCGAGAAAAAAAGTGGAAAGAAAAGAAACATCAGTGCAGTAGGGCACTGTGATGTGTGATCAGACATTCCAGTCATCAGAGTCGGCCCGACTGGCTGAAACTTAGTTGAAACTGGCTGAAAAACACTGTTCTGACTGAATTATTGTGAGAGAAAAACATTGTTCCGGCTGAAAAAATAAGCCGAACAAGCCGGTTTCTGGGTAAGCCGAACAAGCCGTTACTAGTTCATGTACCCATAAACATGCTGATACTAGTTCATGTACAACAGATGGCCCATAGGCTAAAACAATCATGCACCCATAAACACATGAAACAAAGAGAGGAGGTGAATGGTGATACTAGTTCATGTACAACAGTGGCTGACCGCCTGACCCGTTGCCAGCAGCAGAGCAAGCCAACCTGCAGCAAACGGACACACAACACAAGTCTGTCGTCGCATGCTTAATTGATTGATTACACGACGGAAGAAAAGAAAAGATGCAATGGGTACCAAGCTGCTACCTCACGCTACTGCTACTAATGTTACAAACACAACAAATGAGGATGATTCAAAAAAAAAAAAAACACAACAAATGAGGACCATGACCATGCCATCTGCTACAGAAGCAATATTGTACAAAATGACGATACACCCAAAACAGAGCTGCCGCACTCAAATGGGGTCCCTCTACGCGCCAGGTGGAGCGATAGTCATTGCCGCATTGGGAAGATGAAGGAACAATTACCGTCAAACTAAGGTAGAGCCAGAAAAATAAGTGGGTCCGACTGCAGGAAAACAAGCATCGTTTCTCATGGCTGCAGTGTGTAAAAGAGTTAGCACCGATGCTATCTTCTATCGTGCGACGGTACGGGTGCTGCCTATTGGCTTTCATCTGACACCAACATATGCTCTCCTCTCACATAACACATGCTCTCCTCTCACAGAACACAAGAAATATTGTTTTTAAGTCCCTAGGCAGCGCTGCCTCTACTTGCTCCGCTCCAGAATCTTTGAAAGTTGGCATTGGTGGCTGCCGGGTAGAGAGTGATGCCTGGAAGGGAGAGAGAAGGTTTGGGCATCACTTTAGGAGGAGGGCCTAAGGGGCCTCCACCGTATGGAATCTGAACAGAAACAATGGCGGCTTTCAGTCGAATGTTTGACTTTCACAGCAATGTTACAAGAAGAGTACAAATGCCTCGTGTGTTTTTACATTTTCAGTAAAAAACAACAAACATGGATCCCCCAAACTCAAATTCTACTTGTGTGCTAGTTAACAGTGATGTAGTGCCATGGTGGTCTAAGGCAGAAGTTAGACCTTTTTTTATAAGGGCTGAAGTTAGACCTGAGTGCATGTGACCAGTGCAATAGTTGGCTGTCCTCATTGGGTATATAATTCTTTTGCAAGGCTCACAGCACCAGTTAGATCTGGTGCTGGAGAAAGCAATAAAGGGTGGATGTATGTATTTGCAAGCGAGATCGTTGAAACTTGGTGAAGCTTGGCCCTAATTGGTTCTCAGCATATCAGCACCATATGCTGCAAAATAAGCAGAATGGGACCAGAAAACAACTCTGGGTCAATATTTAATTGTACTTAGACTGTGATCGTAAAAAAAATGCCCTAGAGCACTAGAGTTCTTTAAATATGGTTTGAACAACATAATGGTAAGTATCTATACTTAAAATACCTTGGAATATCAAATTAAACAAGCTTGCAAATAGTTTGTACTTGGTACTGAAGGATCAGAAAAAAAAAAGATAATAAGTGTCATCAATTGATCACCAACAACGAAAAAGTGGAATGAAAACAAGTAGGCTACACCAAGCCATCTATACAAGGCATGGAAGAAGCCAAAGCTATCATCGATCACATAAAAGTAGCATACCGAAGGGTAGCTTCCCTAGCAGCATTGCAAACCTCTGGCTTCTCACAGTTCTCTTCTTCTGGATGACTTCAAGGGTGGCATCAATAATTGACCTGGAGTAAGGTTTCTTGGTGGTGCGCGCCTCTTCTTTATAGCTTCAGCATGAATGTCCTCTGCACACAAAATGAAACATTACAAAACAGTTGCCAAATGCAGGCATTAGCAACAAAATCACATTAGCATTGTACCAGTGATAGATGATCTGGTGGATAGAATAAATCAACATAAACTTCTGCAGTGCCACTCATTTTGTGAAAAAATAGCAACACTATCGGCTAAAACTAGTTACCAAACCAAACTATTTAGTTTTTCACAGTTCATTGGAAGTGCAGCTAGAGTTGTAAACTTGTAATACTATAACAAAAATTTGGTGATAATCCAGTGCAAACAGATAATAACAAAAACAAAATATCCTCAGCTGAGTAACTCCCATACCTTCTTGTGCTGCTTCATGTACATGGCTGTCCATGTGAGCTTCGCTGGCTTCAGGCAGGTGTGCAAGTAGCATTTGCACTTAGATTTCGGAAAAAGGAACACATGAAAAGTTCAGAGAAAAAATAGGATTAGACATTGTATTCAATTCCCATAATCTTTTCAAGAATTCACTATGTAAGCAAATCACCTGTGAATCTGCACGGGTAAATCTGACACCCTTCCCAGGATAGATCTTAGCACCACTGAAACAGCACAACTCTGTCCAGCAGTAGAGAATTTCTGGTGCATAAGGAAATATCAATATCCCCATCCATCAAAGATGAATAAAGAACAACACAAAAAAACAAAACTATATTTCAGGTACCACATCATGTTCACACCTGCTTTTGTTTCAAGAGAAAACAATGGTCACAGCATCTTCAGAAAATAGAATAAAGAGAGAAAGAAACTGTTTGTCGCCATCACTTGCCACTAAGAGCTAACTGAGAAAAGATTTATCCTATTACTGTGCAATGCCACTTCTTCCAACTAGTCTCTCAAAATTTTCATCCTGGAGTTCCTTCCTCACAACTGAAACATAGGCCCAGTGACCAGCATCGGCATAAATGTTAGACAAGGCTACTTTGGATGAGCCATGGGTTTGGTCGAGCTTTGCCAATTCTTCAGCAGCTTTCTCTCCTAATGTGACATTTCCTTGTGCCCTTGCTGCTGAAAGGATGCTGCCCCAAATTACAACATCTGCTTTCATGGGCATCATTGAAACAAACTGTTCAGCCTCTTCCAAGTACCCAGCTCGACCAAGGAGATCAACCATGCAACCATAGTGCTTAATTGTTGGCTGGATCCCATATTCCCTCGTCATGGACTCGAAATAATATTTTCCTTTGGCTACCATCCCAGTATGACAGCATGCACTTAAAACACCTATGAATGTGATTGAATTGGGCTTAATACTGGTCCTCTGTAATTGTGAAAATAGGTCAAGTGACATATGCGCATAACCATGGATGGCTAAACTACAAATCATAGAGTTCCATGGTGAAATGGAAGAGAATTTATCATTGGCGCAATTGAAAAACTGCACTGCATCAGCAACACTGCCACACTTGGCATACATATCTATCAATCCAGCACTCAGGTTATCAGTAAGCTGGATTGGTCTGTTCATTATATGGTCATGGATCCATTTACCTTGGTCCAATGTGCCAGAATCAGCAATTGCAGATAGAGCACTGGCCAACGTGACCTCATTTGGTTCAGCAGTCGTATTCAACATTGAATAGAATAGCTTCAAAGCCATGTCTGAACGTCCAATCTGCACAAACCCAGCAATCATTGTACTCCAAGAAACAGTGTCCCTTTTAGGCATATCATCAAACAGCTCCCTTGCTTCATGAATTAGGCCCTTCCTCAGTAGAGCAGCCAAAAGAGCGTTCCACGATGCTGTGTGTGACTTGTCTGACAATCTGAATGCCTTCTGGGCAAGGCCAATAAGACCACAACACCCATAGAAATGCACCAGGGTCGCTTGCACAAATGCATGGGCATCAAAACCATTCTTCAGAATAACTGTATGCAGCTGTTGGCCTTCTGTAACAGCAGAGTACCGAGCACACGCCTTCACCAAATCAACAAGCAATACCTCGTTGTCTTTTGCACCAACCTCACCCACCATTTGAACATATGCCTTCATTGCATCTGATATGAGATCTGCACAGATATATCCATCAATCAATGTCAACCAAGATACCTCATCTCGCTCTGGGATCCTCCAGAACACCTCCGCAGCCATGTCTATCATCTCTGCCTTGACATATCCATTGAGCATTACGTTCCAAGTGACTGTGTTCCTGTGCGTCATCCCATCAAACATGGCCCGCGCAGAACAAAGCTCTGACACCCCTGCATAGGCATGAACCAGGTTGGTGGCTACAATGACGAACCCATCCAGCGCCCGCTGCAGAGCAAAACCATGGATCATCCCCACTGTCGCCGGTGCCCCATGGCGAGCGAACGCCGTGATCGCACCAGCGAGAGTCACCTCGTTGGGAACAACATTCTCGGAGAGCATGCCGCGGAACACGGCCACGGAGCGCCCCGCGTGCCCCGCGCGAGCGAGCGCGGTCACGAGGGTGGTGTACGAGACGGCGTCCCTGTGGATACGTGGCATCTCCTCGAGCAGGCGCTGCGCGCGGTCGAGATGGCCCGCACGAGTCAGCGCGGCGAGGACGCTGTTGCGCGCGGTGGCGTCGCGGAGCGGCGTGGGTGTTTCGTCGAACAGCTGGAGCGCGCTGGCAAGGGAGGATGGGAGGCGGTAGTAGAAGGAGAGGACAGAGTTGCGAACGAAGGCGTTGGAGGCGAGGAGGCCCGACTTGGCAGCGAGCGCGTGCAGCTGCTCGCCGCAGCGGAGGCGCGCCGCACGCTTGAGGGACGCGACGAGGAATGGGGCCAGAGGATCGCGGCCACCCAGCATGGGCGAAGGCTGGCTTTTCTCTGCTTTGTGCCTTTCTCTCCTTTGAGGCTTCCGAGTGACTAGAGACCGCTCCCTTCCCGCGCCGCGGGGCAGAGGCTTCCCTACCCGAGGCACGCGCGGCGAGCGAATCTACCCCGCGGGGCAGGGTCCGGCGAGCGGATCTCGCGCTCCTACCTCTTCCCCGCGCCTATATTTCAATTGACAGAGAATGACGAGCGGGCCCCTTGTGTCAGGGTCTATGACAAAGGATTTAAAGGCTCTAATCTGAGAGCTTGTAGAAAATATAAAAAAGATTTATTACACAACACTCGAGGGTTTTACGCTTTGCCGACACTTTTTTTTTCTTTGCATCTTTCTTTCTCCTCCCGACGTGCCGTCGCCCGCCGCCCACTGCCCCACCACGGCACGGTAGGGTCTCCGTAATTGTGGAGCTCTGGCGAGACCTTATCGCCATCGCAGCGACTCCTCCGTCCCTTGCCCCCCGCAACCGTCATGGCTATGGTCGCCCGTGTCCTAACCTATCCTGGCCGCCTACTCCGCCGCCCGTTCCGGTGGCCACCTCCGCCTCGCCGCCGTCTCTCCTGCCCCCACCGCCTAGCCTACCTGCCTTCCTAAAAATCTTTTTCTAAGTGCGCCAGAGATGGAGAAGAGAGGAAGAGGCGTAGATGGAGAAGAAGAGGAAAGAGTGTTCCAACACTCGGTGTTAAATAGTATTTCTCTAAAAGTCAATCCCCTATTTAAGTAGGCTCCTGCTAGAATTGCTCTGCGAAAAGGAGTGTGGCGCCACGGTGCCTCGGTACAAGCGCACCAAAGATGGAGCGCAGCGCGGCCTGGCGCACCAATGTGGCTCTTGCTTATGCTTCCACGTTGAAACTTGAAACGGCGTGGAGGAGGAGGGATCTTGGGAGGAATTCTGGCTAGAAGTGTGCCGAACTTCCCGTTGGGGTAGTTTGTTCGCTTTTTTTCACAAGAATCCCCTTACAAGCGACTTTAAACAGGGCCCTATGGCAAATATGACCCATCGCACGATAACTGCATAAAAAAAACAGGTGAAAGAAAAGAAACATCAGTGCAGTGCAGTGTAGTAGGGCACTGTTATCAGACATTCCAGTCATAAGAGCCAGAGTTGCGAAAACAGGAAATGATTGATTTTCACGAGACGATGTTCGAGCAGAGCTTAACACAAGCAAGTGTTGATTGCACAGATGGGCCCATAGGCTAAAACAATTATGCACCCATAACACATGAAACAAAGAGGAGAGTTCATGTAACAATGGCTGGCCCGTGGTCAGCGGCAGGGCAAGCCAACCTGTAGCCACGAACACTACGCACAAGGCTTCCGTCGTCGCATGCTTGATTGATTGATTACACGAAGGAAGAAAAGATAAGATAAGATGCAATGGGTGCCAAGCCGCTGCCTCACACTACTGCAACTAATGTTACAGATAAAAATGATTTACACAGGCAATATTGTACAAAATGACGATCCACACAAAACAGAGCCGCCGCACTCAAGGCGATCACGGAATAGGGTCCCTCTGCGCACCAGGTGGAGCGATAGGCATTGGGAAGTCGAAGGAAAAATAACCGCCGAACTGAGGGGCCTCCACGTATGGACTCTGCACAGGAAAAAGGGCAGCTTAGTATCATGCTTGACAAACAGAATTTCATGTCCAGAAAGGGATCTACTATCATTACACATTTTCACATTTATTGTAAGAAACAACAAAAAAATGGACCCACCAAATCCAATTTCTACTTGCGTGTTAGTTAAGAGTGTTGTACATTGAATCATGGATGTTATGCTGGTGGTCTAAGGCTGAAGTTAGACTTGAATGCATGTGATGTGACCATTGCAATAGTTGGTTGTCCTCATTGTGGGGCATACAAAATCCTTTTCAAGGTTTACAACATCAGTCATTAGACCTGATGCTGGTGATAGCAAAAGGGTGGATGTATGTATTTGCAAGCAGAGATTGGTGAAATTCGATAAAGCTGGACCCCAATTGGTCACCATGTGATGTGGTGGCTACCATGTTTTATATATTGGTCCTATATGTTGAAATTTAGCTAATTAGAAGTGATCTATCAAGAGGCAAGTGGAGTTGAAGCCTTGAAGGTGAACATGGAAGAATACAACTGCCAGGACAAGGAGGAAGTAGTTAAGACTTAAGAGGTCATATTGATGCGTTCTTTTTATGTGTATGGTGGTCTCGGTAATGCTATATCATATTCATTTACAGCATTCTGTAACACCTAACAAATTCTATCTCCACAAATACTTCTTATAAACAAAACAAAAAAAGAATGTTCACTTTGTGATACTACTTCAGCTCCCCTTATCATCATTATACTATATCCCCCGGAAATTATAGCAATTAGCATTGACCGTCACAATATAGTATGGCACTGGCCAACTAACAGTTGGGATGACATTTGAGCTGGTGTAGCACTGTAGTTCAATGACGCTCTATATGGGCATTGTGAAGTGGACCTTTCTGGATTTTTTTTAACAATTGCATTGGATAATTATTACTTAATAGAAAATAAAAAATAGCATCTTCAGGTGTACTCCACATTACTAAGGAATTAGGGAGTACATAAGACTTGTAGCTCCCACAGACATCAGTGACGAAAACAACTTTCAGTTCTTAGGACATACTAAATCCGTTCCAAATTATAGTTCGTTTGACTTTTTTTACCTCAAGTTTGACCACTTGTCTTATTCAAAAATTTGTGCTAAATATCACTTCTTTTATTGTGGCTTGCTTTATTAACAAAAGTTCTTCAAGAATGACTTAAATTTGACTAATGTTTGCACAAATTTTTTGAATAAGACGAACGGTCAAACTTAGGGTCAAAAAAGTCAAACAAATTATAATTTGGAACAGAGGGAGTAGCAAATAAGCACCTGGGAATAAGGTGGATTTGCATCGAACATTTGATCCCTGGGAGATCTTGGAGATGACTCCGGTGAACTACCATCATTCTCATCCAAGTTATTTATTGTATTATTCATTGCTGCTGGATCTCCCTCGGTAGTGCTAAGCTTAACTTGCTGCAAGATAAAAGCCCAAATTAGATCACGGAATACACTGGATAACTTACAAAATGCATAGAAAAATATATGAAGTGTACCTGGAATATTTTGCCTAAAGTTTTCAATCCTTTAGCTCGAGCTTGCAGTTCCTCTTTCCTGGCACTGCTGTCTTGAAGCACCTGATATTGATAAAAAAAAACAATTAAAACCACAGACACCACTAACAACGGCGAAATACCAGATGTAAGATATCTTTAAAAAAAACTTTTTTATAACATCTTTAAAAAAACCTTGAAAATATTGACAATATATGAATACAGACCATTTGACACACATGTGACAGGGTTGCCTCTATATCAGCAACATTAAGCTTCCATAACGAATCCACCATAACACTCTTATGTGCCAGCATGTAAGCCTCCAGTTGCTCTTCGCTGTAGTGGCACTCAGCACTGAGATGCTTTCTCAAGTCTTCCTGCAGCTGCATAAGAGCTATTGCACCTGCAGATACATAAGAAAACTAAATCTCATGAGCAAATTACAGATCTATGCTAACATCAATGAAATTTAATGAACAAAATAACTTTACCTGTTGCAGCTGTTAGTTGGGATTTAATAAAATGTCCTTTGTTTCGGAACCATTCAGCAATAAACGGAACACCAAGATATTTAGCTTTCTTTCCAAGCTCCTTAGCAGCTTGTCTTGAATACACATAACCAATAGTACTCAGCATATCAACACCATATGCTGCAAAATAAGCAAAATGGAAACAGAAAAGAACTCTGAGTCAATATTTCATTGTACTCAGAATGTGATCATAAAAACAAAAGGAAGTGCTACTGAATGTTGTTTTATTGCCGGAATCTTATAAGGATACACAGGGATAGAAGGGCGAACAAAAGATTTAGAGCTACCAAGCAGGCTAAAAGCAGAAAATACATACAGAACCCCCAAGTTGTTGCATGGACATACAGCTTAGCAAGTGATTAAAGGGCTATCATTAATATTTTGGGGAGGTGAAGGAATGGTTGTCATGAACACATACCGGCATTAGAGAGTCTAGTAACCTCAGCTTCAGCATACTGGATAAATTCCTCTCTGTTTCCTTGAAGATAAAGGTGCAACCTATCTTTCAGTAATTCTGCAAGTTTCTCCTCCCTTTCTTTTTGTACAACCTACATCATAATTAAATCCTTAAATCAATACTACACCAGAAAGTACAAATAGCATGAAACACCGAGCAACAAATTGAACATTTCAACCACCAGAAAGGTTTTGTTGTTTGAATATTTAAAGCACTAGTAAAGAACAGAATTTTGGGTAGTATTTCTATTTCCATACAGCTATAATAAAACCACATCAAGTGCGATTAATCTAAGTCAACAATGATGGTTGATAAATCCATCATTCCCATCTGGTATAACAGAGGCTAAATGGGATCGCCACTATAAGTTGAAAGTGCTGCAGAGGTCGACAAGCATGAAGATTGATATTCTGCATGAGAAATGCCATGCAGAAACAACTAGTGTATTATAAGCTGGACTTTCTCAACTTTATCATCCCTATAAGCTTGTTAAGGTCTGCAGCTCATGGAAGTTCTCAAAATGTTGAAAAGGTCAATCTTGTAGTGTTAAACGCAGGTAAAGCATTAACTGCAAGAGGTAAGTTCACATTCTGACATTAGAATTATTTAGAGTACTGTGCAGAGTAAGTGACTACAAAGGCTGCCACGGATTGAAGACTTCTCGTTCAAATAACAGGATTTAACAAAGAAATAGGAGAAATAGTGTCAAAATTAGTGTGTGTGTAGATCACATTTGTGTAACCTGGGACATAAAATATCAGAAAAGGTAAGTTTCATGAAGCAAAATATGGGGAAAAAAACAAATATGATCTCTGATTTCTCTTAAACTTCTGGCTTCTAGTGTCAGGAGTCAGGATATTTGTTTTGCCAAACAATAGCTTCAGTTTCACTGCGAAATTCTTAAAGTAATAGATAAATCAAGTAACAACAAACCGCTATGAATTGCTTGGGTAGTATATAATGAGAAGCAAGTTATGAATTCCCAATCAAGAATGAATATGACAAATATAATAGAATGCCCAAAAGGTCAACAAATCATCCTGGTAAAGAGCCATACTCGCATTTGCTCCTGCAACCTTCTTGCATCGATCACTTTGTCTTCAGTAAAACCATCAAGTGAAGCCATGGATGCCATCGCCAGCTGACCAATGTACTCCTCAAAAAGCTCGCTACCGAACAGCATTGCAAAAATTGCTGCAGGCTCAATTATCGCTTCCCTATAGGATAATGTTAGACAGCAAGTTAGAATGTAATCATCGGACAAGATTTGACAGCATATGAGATTAAATACCAGCTCCAGAAGTCAACTAACAAGAAAAATAAATTCTACTACAGCACTAAAGTTTTTTTTAATATATGGTTTCAACAACATAATGGGATGTATCTGTACTTAAACATACTTTGAAATACCAGATTTCCCATATGAGTCATAGGCTTCACGCTGTGCGGGGTCACTGAGCACTTGGTATGCCTCCCCCAATTCCTGCAGTAGCAGTAACTCAGATGAAGATGTGAATTTTCTTTTTAAAGAGTCCAGTTTGCATTGACATCAAATATATTATATCTCAAATGCGACAAGATGCACAGGGAAGGAAGCCACGCTAAATGTGACAAGTGGCAGGACCGCTAGTTCAATGTAGTACTGTTTTGTACCGTGAACAATGAATTCTGTTGAGTTTATGGTACAAGGACACACGGTGCATTTATCCAGGGGTTGTTTGGATGTCCATGTATTCAACTCAATCCAACACACATGGATTGAGGTGGATACATGAACATCCAAACAAGACCTAAAAGTTCAGCAGATCCTGAAATGTGCCCCTAAAAATGCGAAACATGCTAGTAGAGTAGCTGATGAGTATAGTTCTAGTACCCAACTGGAGCTCAGTCGCAGCAGCATCATAGTAGTTGTTAGAGAACATTAGGATCATGCTTGCTGCGGTTGAGAGCTGAACGAGTCAAGTGGAGCATTAGAATACTTGCCTGGAACCTCGCCGCCGCGTCCGGATCATTGAGGTTCTTGTCCGGATGGACCTGCCTCGCCTGCAACACGAGCAGCAACCACCGAAATGAGAAGCGAAACCATCTCTGACCGCACGGCAAAGGGAGAGAGTGCGCGCAGGCAGCACCTTGACGTAGTACGCCTTCTTGATCTCGGCCTCGGTGGCCGTCGGGCTCACTTCCAACACGTCGTAGTATCCCGTCTCCCTTACCATCGAACCACTCTACTCCTCTCCTCCCCGCGCGCTCTCTCTGCTCCCGCAGGTCCCGCCGCGTGCGCTCGATCGGAGCCCCCGGACCGGGATCTCCGGCCGCCGCTCGCCCCCCTCCACCGATTCCCTCCGCGCGGGTGGTGCGGGACAGCGAGAGGGAGGTGGCGAGGTGTCTGGCGCTCGCTGCAATGCTCTGGCCTGGGGGTGGCGGCTGCTTGCTGTTGCTGGGGTGATCCGACCATAAAGCGCCTCGAATAATTCGCGTGCTTTTTTTTCCCCCGCTCTCCTCTCCTCCGCCGTATTATAATGCGGGGATGAGTCACATTGACACGGAACTCTTCTCTCTTCTCTCTTCTCTCGCTAGTCAAAATCGGGTTCCCCTCTCGGTAAAACTAAAAACCCCACTCGCTAATCCCGCGGTTTCGCGAGTGATTATCGCGCTGGTGAGGTGAGGTGGACCACATGGCCGGCGCTGACCCCTGTCCACGTAGTCAAGCGGGTGAAGAGGAAGAAGGCCGGGTAGCGGATAGAGCGGGTTTGAGGTCTGGGGGCCCACCATGTGGTGACCACTTGGGCCGGACAAGGCCCGCGCGTATATTTAAAGTTCTTGCTGAATTTTTGCTTTCAACTCCTAGGGATGCGCCTGAACTAGAACTAGTTTCCTGGTTTTGTAAGAAAGCAAACTTGATGCAAAAAACGCCCATAGAGTTGCCATAAACTCTATGCTGATTTCGCAGGAACCAGTACCAAAGACACATGAAAAAACCCGGCGAAACGCATGAGAGGCTGTTGTTCCCGGCACGCGTCAGGAGGTCGATCGCTCCGTTTGGCTTTGCAATTGCTGCAGCACACGCAGACGCACGCATGGAATTGGAAACGGACCTGAGTGGATGACTGGATTCTTCAAAAAGAAGAGAGAAAAAGGGGGCCCGGATCGGAATGGGGCGGTGGAGGCGCCCTGAAGTCGCAGGTACTAGTACGTGCGTGTAAAGCCACTAGTCCGACGCCCCTACAGCTGCAAAAGGCGCCCGCCGGGCCGCCCTTACCCTTCGTAGCAGGACAGCCACCACATCCGACGACGACGACGACGACGAGCGGCGCCAAACGCGCATGGGCAACGTGGGCAGCGTGTTTGAGGCCACTGCTAGCACACCTACCTTCTGTAGAGACTAGGAACAGGGACGAACATTGTGGAGGGCTGCCGAAATGGGCGGACGACGGATGGTATGGTCGACGACGACGACACTTCATCGTTAAGGCACAGCCATTCCACGTCGTGTTTTGTGCAACCCTTTTATTTATTATTTTTCTCGTTATAACCGTCTGTCTATGATCTTGATTCCGTGTACTGAATCACCCATCGATAGGTTCGGAGATTCCGGGTCTGTTTGCAACGTGAAAAAAAATGATGTTTTAAAAAAAAAATAGAACAACTTTTTGAAAAAAAAAGTTGTATGACTTTTGCCAAAATCTTGCGTTTTCAAATAGACCCGTTGGCAAATGGCAAGAAGATTTCTGTCACCTGTGATTTCCACATGGTTGTGGCCTGGATGTGCCTGCTCTGCTCTTACGTCACTGCCCAGGTCCTCGCAGGCAAACACGGGGCAACTGCCAACTGGGCAAGCTAGCCAGCTGGTTACGATCACGGTCACGGCATCACCCACCTAATCTGATTTGATTATTCGAGTGACCGACGATCTGTCTTTGAGCTGTGAGCCTGTCGCTTTCATAAACTGACACGGGAATTTCTAAAGTCTCGTGCTCGTGGAGGTGTAATATATCTTTTCTTCTAAATGCGAGAATCAAATTATTCAGTGTTATTTATTTGCGCTAGGACGTTGACAGGAGTATATATCATCCTGCATTCCTGCTGTCTTCGGCCACATGGTAAATTTGAAGACGGGTCGAGTTCAAATAGGCCCAATCGCGTGCCCTTAAATCCGATTTGAGCTGCTTTTTTTCTTCATCCGGAACATTATTTTTCTCTCATAAATTCCTCCAAATTTATCCGGATTCCTCCAGATTCCTCCAAAATTCCTCCAAGCAAATGGGACCGTAGTCAGAAAGAAATTCGGAAGTTGGAACAGACATAGATAATAAAATATATAAATGTAAAACTTCAACTAAGTGAACGATAGATATACTCTTATACAAAATCACTGTGGAAGTTAATTTCATGTCAAGTATATGCGGAAAATCAGGAACTCCCCTGGAAAGGGAAAAAACATTTTAGCTACTAGTAGTAAAACGGAAAAAACAGTGGCACATGCTCTAGAGCGTTCGCGGAAAATCCATCCTGAGTTGCTGCCTGCCCGGGCGCCTCTTCCCCTAGACTTTATCTTCCCCCTTGACGGCCTCCCGCCACCGACACCCACCACTCTTCCCGTCCGTCGGTACATGTGTAGTTGCCACTTCGCTTTCCCCTTCCCTTACCTCACACTCCTCTCCCTCGATTAATCTCCTCCCCTTCAACAACCGCAGCGAGATCTCCAGCTACCGCTCTCTCCGTCCACATTTGCACCCGCATTCCTCAGATCCAGATTTGAGCCCCAGCAGCCCCGGTTCGAGATCCAGCTAAGCTCTCCCTAGCAAGCTTCCGGCGGGGCGAGCAGCGGGGGAGGGGCTCGGCGAGCGAGAAGATGAAGCGGAAGACGCGGAACAAGATCATCGTGTGGACGCTGGCCCTGGCCGCGGCGGCGATTCTGGTGGGCGGCACGATCGCGCTGGTGCTCACGGCGGGGACGTGGAAGGCCCAGATAAAGAAGTCGCAGGAGAAGATCTGCAACAAGGGGTGGGAGTGCTCCGGGAGCAAGTACTGCTGCAACGACACCATCACCGACTTCTTCAAGGTGTACCAGTTCGAGAACCTCTTCGCCAAGCGCAACACCCCCGTCGCGCACGCCGTCGGGTTCTGGGATTACCAGGCCTTCATCATCGCCGCGGCCCTCTTTGAGCCCCAGGGGTTCTGCACCACCGGCGGCAAGCAGATGCAGATGATGGAGCTCTGCGCGTTTCTCGGGCACGTCGGCGCCAAGACCTCATGTAAGATCCTTGCTTCCGATGCCTGTTCGTCTGCTTCGATTCTGTTGGGCTGGAGGAGGAACCGATTGATTAACTTGCGGCTACGGAATTGCAGGTGGGTATGGCGTGGCCACCGGCGGGCCGACGGCGTGGGGGCTATGCTACAACCACGAGATGAGCCCCGACCAGACCTACTGTGACAAGACCTACACCCAGTGGCCCTGCGTTGAGGGCGCCGAGTACTACGGCCGCGGCGCAATACCTGTCTACTGGTAATGCTGGCCCCTGCCAATGCTAGAACTCGCATTGACCCTTCCAGCTCACCATTTCAACTGTTGAAGTGTGTATAATTGCGTTGCCCACCTCTTCCTGATAGCAAGCTTTTGGGTTGGAACTGGTCGGTGCATGCAACTTAATATGGTATCAGAGTCAGATGTCTCGAGGTCGAATCCTAAATAGAGGCAACTTAAGTCCTCCGCCCCTTTATTTCCACGTTTGCGCCTCTCTCGGGCTGCACGTGAGTGGGGGTGTTGAAGCGTGTATAAGTGCATTGTCCACCTCCTGATAGCTTAAGCTTTTGGGTTGAACTGGTTGGTGCGTGCAACTTAACATCAACTTCTCTTTTTTCAATGGCTGAATCAGTTTGAAGTTGGAGAGCAGTAGAAATTAGCGATCAAGCTCTGAAATTCCAGTCGTATTGATGTGGTTGGTTACTTCTTTCAGGAACTATAACTATGGCGCTGCAGGCGACGGGATCAAGGTGGACCTGCTCCACCACCCAGAGTACCTCGAGCAGAACGCGACGCTGGCATTCATGGCGGCAATGTGGCGGTGGATGACGCCAATCAAGAAGAACCAGCCGTCAGCGCACGAAGCGTTTGTGGGCACCTGGAAGCCCACAAAGAACGATACGCTCAGCAAACGCCTGCCTGGGTTCGGTGCCACCATGAACATACTCTATGGCGAATCGATCTGTGGCAAGGGATTCGTTGACGCCATGAACACTATAATCTCTCACTACCAGTATTACCTTGACCTCATGGGTGTTGGCCGTGAACACTCTGGCGACAACCGTGATTGTGCTGAGCAGCTCCCGTTCAACCCCTCAAGCCCAACGGATGACCAGAAGCAGCAGCAATCAGGAAGCTAAAACAGACCCATTGTGCCATGTTCACGTGTTGTACACCTGTTCTTGCTGCTGCCATTGATCAAGCTTCCTGTGCTAAATTGAGCTACTGATTCTTCAGAATGTGTGAAGCTGCATGGGGTTGATGTTGTTTTGAACGGCTGATCACAAGACTGTATGTACTGTCTATGGGAATTGCGAGGTTTGTGGTCATTATACCATGTTGTCCATAGATAGTTTGTTTTGGTTTCTTTGGTTCTGTCAGATACGTTATACACATGTTTAAAGAGGACTGAACATACCAGGACCCTTTTTTCCCCTGAACTTCTGTATGTCGCCTAGCTTTTTTTCTGAACCTTTTGTATGTCTTGTATTATTAGGTTATCCAGTGCTAGTACATTTTTAGCATTTGGACTAGAGCATGCTTATGGCATTAATTCGTACAACTATTCTGACTAGGGACAACTCAACCGAGGTACAGAAATGAATGATGGAAACTTGCTTGTACCGTGAAAATAGAGAGTATTGCACACTTCTTGCTTGTTGGAGTGAGTTGTAGATAGAGAATGTGGACTCGCGAAGTGACATGGCTGAATGTACAAGCATGCGGAAAGTATATGGTTTTGAATCCTCAGCGAAACTGTTGCTCTGTTAGAAAATGAAGAGTGCTTAACATGTTTAACTAAACGCCTCTATGGAGCCTTTGAAAGCTAAGAAACAACGTCTGTTTTCAGAATGGGTGCTGGCAAGGTTTGCCGCAGGCATGGGATCCATGATTGGTATGCCGAAAAGTTGGGAACTGCTCCCTCCATTCTACTAAATTAAAAGACGTTTTAGTTTTTCTAGTTACGTAACTTTTACTATGTATTTAGATATAAACTGTATTCATCCAGAACAATGTATTAAAAAACGTCCGATAATTTAAAACGGAAGGAGTATTGTGCACTGCAACAAAAATCCTAGCTGCGGCTGTCAAAGCTGGAAAGCTTGGCGGCGAGACCGAGAGAGGCTGTTGCTGACCGATTTTTTTGTTTTTTAGCCTTTTTTTGAAAAAATTTTATAAATATGCCCCTAGAGGTATGATTTTAAAATTTGGACCCTTAACTCGGCGCCATCGTTGGTGGCGCCGAACTTACATGTCTCGGCGTCATATATTCTGGCGCCTAGGTCAGGGCCACGTTGGCGGCGTGGACGTTGACATGGCAGCCAGCTCGGTGCCGTGGATCTTGGCGCCAAGCTCGGCGCCATGGATCTTGGCGCCGTGATTATTGGCGTCGAGCTCTGTCTTATACCCTTCCTTTCTCTCTTTCTCTCTTCCTCTCTCTCTCGAGCCAGGCCGCCGCGTCCGCCGCCGCACGTTGCCCCGGCCACTGTGCCCGTGCCCACCACCGCCACCGCGCCCTCGCCCGCGCCCACCACGCCCGCGCCCGCCATGTCGGCCGGCAGCGGCCCCAGGCCGCTCGCACCGCCTCGCCGCGCTCCACCGCCTGCCCCGGCCCCAGCAGCGCCCTCGCTGGCGCCCGCCACCGCGCCCGCCGTGCCGGTCGGCCGCGGTCCCAGGCCGCTCGCGCTGCCTCGCCTCGCGCCATCGCCGGCCCCGGCCGCACCATGTAACACCTCTGGTGTTACGAGCTTGCTTAGCACCTAGGTTAATGCCTAAGAGAAATTAGCAAAACAAGTTTTCAGGTTTAAAAATTTAAAGCCCACATGGAATTATAAACAAATCTTGTGTGACTCGCTTTCGTGAATAAAACTAATAAGTAAGTGTCGCTGGTCAACTTGTCTCGGTGCTTAACAACTTTTAAATAATCTTGTGGAGAAAAGTTGTTTAGGGCTTGTTTTGGAAAAGTATGAAGAAAGTGCTTAAAAATGCCTGATAGCAATTAAATAGCGAATGGCTTGTTTATTTGATTAGCATGAAAAACAATTTTTTTATAAACAAAAATAAAATATAACTTGTAATTAGTACTTAAATGAAATTTGAAGTGCAAGTTTAGTAGATGAAAATGCAACCGTTGATTGGGTGAATAGATGTTGTTCCATGGTATTTCTGATGGCTCAAACATCGAATTGGAAATTAAAATTTGCCCTTTTCGTTGAATCGGCAAAAATTCGAAGTTGTGTTGAAAGTACACTTTTTGGCGATTTAAAAAAATGCAAAATAGTTAAATAACGCCATGATGTTTTGGTTCTATTGTTTGGTATAAAGTGTGCTATGTCGTGAAATGGTGGTCGGTGAAATTTGGTAAATTTTTGACCATTTAAAAATTTTCCAATCATGCTTAGAACATGTTAACCATGTTAGTGGCGCTCTGTCCGTGAACCGGCGTTCTGTGCGACAAGTTTATCTTGGCGCCTCTCTTTCCTTCTCGCTGGTCATCTTCTGGTCGTATGGATGGCTTCGTTGGGGAGATGGTAGTGTCAACTCTAGGGTAGGGGCATTTTGGTTGGATCTTAGCAAGCTAATCCGTGGTTTTTGCGTCTCTTTAAAATTCGTGTACAGCTTTGTCCCTGGCTGACCAGTCCGGTGTGCGCGGTCACACGCGCCAATGGCCTGCTGGCGCCGAGCTCGGCCATGGCCAGCCGGGGTTGTCCTTCGTGAGCTAGCGCGCGTGCCACGGCCACACATCGGCAAGCACCCCGTCATGTTCTGCACCGCGTCCTGATCTCATGCTAGCTAGCCACGTCGGGACGTGCGTTGCGCGCACGGTCTTGCCGCCGCTGTGACATTGCCGTTGGTGGTCGTGGCGCATTCCACGCCTCTTGATCCATCTACCCCATCGTGCATCCGTGCTGCTTCTGTCGTCGCGTAGTGGCCGTCGGTTCCGGCTCCCGGGGTGACAAGTCACCTCACCGCCGTCCTGACCGCTTGACGACGGTGGTGCGTTACCCCTGCTCGGAATCAATCATTCGATTTATTCGCGTCGCGCCGCGTTGTCGGGCCCCCGTCGTCGTGTACGTGGGTTTGTTTGCCACCACTGACGGAGCCTGTCTTAACTGCTCATGCCGCGCTGCCCTGCCCCTGCCTTCTAGTGGTTGGCGAGCTTGGGGCTGAGCTCAAAGGCCGTCGTTCCCTGATGCTCCTCCCATGGCGACCTCCCCTGCTCCCAGCTCCTCTACGTGTAGCACCGGTGCCCCCTCCTCTTCCTCCCCGCGTCGCGCGCCCTCGCACTGCAGGCTGTCGTGCCCCCGCCAGGCTGCCGGGGATGGATGGGCGCACCGCCTGGCTACCGGCGAGCCCGCAGCTGTGCGCCACACGGCCGATGCTGACCTTGCCGCCTCTCCCTCCGTCGTCCATGGCCGGGCCATCATACCTCACCGTGGCCGGCCCTCCTTCCCGACCGGGTTCCGGCACGCCGTCTCCCCTGCCGTGGCCGCGTGTGGCCGCCGTGCCGTACCCCGCCTCGGTCCACGCTGCGGCCAGGCCAAACCCGATCGTCGCCCGCGCACCTCCCCGCGCCGCTCCATCTCTGTTGCAGCTCCCCACCGTAGCCGCGCCATCGTTGCCGAGCGGCTACGGCAGGCCTGGGGGTGCTCGGTCGCCATGCCGCACGTCGCCCCACAACTGTGGGCCACCTCATCCCATGCTGTTGGCACCCTTGGATGCGGGCCGGTCCCGTGCACCCTGCGGCCGGTCCTCCGCCACCTCCATGCCTTCCGCATGCCAAATCGGCCACCGGTGATGGTTCCCCCACTACGTGCTCTGTTCTGGAGGAGGTGAGGACGTAGAAGTGTAAATAAAAGATTTTGCGGGGGGCTAGGTGTGAAAACTGTGACTCATATGAATAGTAGCACATAGTGTTGTTTACCTTGAGTTAGTTTAAGGTAAATGCATGGTCCTTTTTGCAAAACCGCCTGCCCCGTCTGGTGCGCTCACGCCCGTGCCGCATTGGGCCACGCTCGCCGCGCCGTGGGCATGGCCTGTGGCCGCGCGGGCGCCCCACCCCGCCTCGCCTGGGCTGCTTTGCCCACTGGACCAGGCCGGTCGGGGCCGCTTCGGGCCCAAGTAACCTTTTTCCTTTTTCGGTGTCTTGTTAATTTCAGTAAGCGACTTAATGCTTGGAAATGGATAATAAAATGTAGAAAAATCACAAAAATGCCAAATCAATTTTGTTAAGTTTCTAAAATCATGATCTATCTGATAGTGTATTTTGTTTGCATAGGTTTTGTGTGTTTTTAGGGTTGCTCTAATTATTTTAACATGCTTGATATTGCTAAGACATAAACTCATAGGAATTTTTATGAGAAAATGGTGATAGTGTTGACTCTAAAAATTTTACAGTAAATTTCTAATATTATTAGCTGCTCACTGTAATTTTTGTAGCTCCAGAATAATTAGTTGCTAAGATAGCAAATGAGCCCTAGTTTGAATATATAGTAAATCAAATAAATAAAATAAAGAAACACCTTGGAATTGTATAACTAAAACACTCGTTGAGAAATGACACCTCTCTCGACGATGTTGATACGTAGATTAGTACGTTAGTCATTAGAGCTAGCTTGTTAGTTCGTAGTATGTACTCTGTTTAAGAGTTGTTGTTGCCTTGTTAACTAACTGTTGTAGCATCTCTACATCGCATTGCATACCATAATAGGGACGATGATGGATCGTTGAGTCATCAGGAGTTGCTAGTGAGATGGTACTTTTGGAGATCGTGTCTTCAAGATGGAATGCTAACTTTTGGTTATATTTTACCCATGCAAGCCCCGGTGCATAACCCCTACTTTTCTGCACTTTAAATTATATTTGTGCATTAAGTTTTAAGGAGTTGAATAAAACCCACTTGCATATATATATATCTTTATCCCATGAGTCTTACTAGTATGACGAGATCGTGTAGATTGCTATGCTATAGGACTCCGATAGAAGTCGAGTGATTGCCTGTCACTCGCGAGAGATAGGAAATATATTATTGTTGTTACTATATTATTATTACTTGGAATATATATATATATATATATGAATGATAAATGGAGACCGGGCAGGGATATGGTTTGGGTATTGGTGGGTGTAAGAGGTTGTGTCCTGTGACCAACAGGGCATAGCTTGGTTACACTGTTTTTTTGTCTGTGTCAGTTAAGGACCGGTCGTTCCATTGGGTTCTAAGCAGGTCATAGACTTATTATCCTGAACACATACTTGTGTATGGGCGCGGGAAGACTTGTTACTCTCTTGTCATGAGTTCTGCCTCTTTTCGGACCGATTTTCAGGGTGGTTTTTGGGTGGAGGTCCAAGCACCGCACTAAGTCTAGGACTCAGGAGCGGGGGCTTGGAGTCCAAGTTTGGACGAAGACCTAGACCCCGTGATAGGAGGGTAGTGGGTTGGTCCTGCTTGTGCCTAGGGTACAAGCGGGGCGTGTGTTTCAGGGTACCCAGCTAGGCACATTGATTCGCGAATCGTGGGGCGATTCGATACGGCTTATCTACAGTCTAGCAACATAGTAAGAACTGGAAGATGAAAGATGGTAAAATGATTCTGATTGCTTACCACCTGCTTAAAAGTAGCACAGGTGCCTACATAGAATGGTTAGCTAATGAACTAATGCTGACTACTAATAAAATTGAATATAAGGACGCACGCTTAGTAATGCTTCGTACAGATGCAATAAACCCACAAACCAGATAGCCTTGCATATTCTTGGAGTCTTTTCTTTTCTCCTGTCGGGTAAGTTTTGCTAATTACAATTGAGTACTTAGAGTTTTATTTCCCCCTATTGCAGGTGACAGGTGGATGCTAGAGCTGACCCTTGTGTGTAGATTCCTCCTGGTGGGCTCAGAGAGGATTCCTTTATGCTACGATCATAGTCTTTATTTATAACTCTCACTAAATATTTTATAAATAGAAGTTTTATAATCTGTTATCATTGTTTATATATCAATATTTCATCATGTCATGAATAGATATTTATTTCCACTGTAACTCTGATCACATGTTTATATTCCGCTGTTAAGTTAAATTGTTCATAACTCTAATAACATGGGTATGTTCCGTTGTTATAATCTATAAATATTATACTCTGATGCTGCATGAAAAGTGATGTAAGAAATGATTTAAGAATATTGTAAGCTTTATTCTCTCATTTATGATCCTGATGAAAAAATATAGATTTTTGGGTTCTCCCTTGTGGTGTGCTCAACTGAACTGCGTAATTTAGTGTTCTCCCTTGAGTACTTAGTGTCTAATGGAAGACAAGTCCTCATGGGAGGCATTAGATTAGGCGGTTCTCGCCACACCACCACCACCACCCTCGCCCCTCATGTGCTCGCGCCTCGCTTGCGCCCACCGCCACATGCCAGCCCCCTGGTGGCCCCAGTGCGCTTGCTTGCATACCATGCCACCACATACCACCGTCATCGGATAGGTAAAAATTGTGAATTTGCAATATACGTGCTTAGTTAGCTTTGATTGTAGTGTAGTAGTTTTGGCATTTGTTATTTACTAGTTAATGTGATGACTCAGGTAGTTAATTTAGTTAGTGATCTAGTGAGATAGATATGTAGATAGATAGAAACATAGATACATAGGTATATAGATATAGTTAGATAGCTACTTAGATAGGTAGTTATATATTTAGTTAACTAAATAGGATCTAGCTATTTAGTGAGTACACTGTATATATATATATATAGTTTATTATCTTATTTATTTAGTTTGTAGTTAGAAAGTACTTGTTAGGTACTATCTATCGTCTAATTTGGACTAAAGGACATGTGTTTCGTTACGTGTTTGAACTAGATGGATAGCCTAGTGACCATATATCATAGAGGCAGCGTTGAAAGCGATCGCTATGGATATGTTGAGTTTGTTAACATGCGAAGCATGCCAGTGCTATTCAATGATAGGCCTTCATTTAGTGAGATGGTTGCAAGGGCTCAGGAGGAGCTGCATTGCCTTAGAGATGATGTGTCGGGTTCATAAACCCGGGGTCCCTAATGGGCCTATTTCCCAGCAAAAGCTCGGCCCAGCAAACGACGTTGCGAACGACACGCAACTCCTGGGCCGGCCTAGATACCTAAACGATAGGCCAAAAGAGCTGTCTAGTCTCCGACCGAAAGGCCTAGACAAGGAGGGGGCAACGCTCGCTTCTGACTCTGACCCACTTTCTCCGACAGAAAGGCCTGGATAAGGAGGGGACAACGCTCGCTTCCGACTCCAACCCGCTTCTCCGACCAGAAGGCCTAGCTAGGGGCAACGCTTGCTTTTGACTCCGACCCGCTTCTCTGACCGAGAATACACCGAACCTCCGCTTACAGCTCTTCTTCGACTGGCACAGTCGGAGCCGACTGGGAACAACCGACCGGGGACGCCCGCTCAGTGAGGACCCAAGGATCAGGCGGAGCAGATAAGACAAGGCGCTCAAGTCAAACCACAATACCGAGGGCCGTACCCTGCACACCTGCAAGACGGTACTGTCAGACCATGTTAGAAGGGTGCTCTGCAACGTTCCTATGGTAGAACCGCCTGAGATAGCACACTTATAGAGGTGCTCGTCTTCCACCAGACAATAAACACCCCGAAACCAAGCTACAGCGGCGGTATCCGTCGGGCACACCACCAGGGAGAACCCGAAAGATCCATATTTTTCCCAAGGATCCAATAATGAGAACGAGTTACAATACAGGTCCATTTCATACATCAGAGTTTCTTAAAAATTATATTATTACATTACCAAAAATCAGAGTGCGGAATGATAAACAACAGAATTTAAAATAAACATCTATCGATAAGAACGAGGATCCGTCTGAGCCCACTAGAAGAATCCTCCACACAATGGTACTTCTCTTACATCACCTGCAACAGGGGTAAATAAACCCTGAGTACATAATGTACTCGCAAGACTTATCTGACTAGTGGGAATAATTTCCCGACTCCAAGAAATATGATAAACTTCATGGTTTATAGATTTTCTTTTAGCAAAAAGCAATACTAATAGTGAGTCCTTATTTATATTACGATTATCAGTTGTATTAAGTTATTATCTATCCAGTCTATATAAGCACCTGTTCTACTTTCAAGCAAAAGTTGAGCAATCAGTTCCATTTCTTCTTCTTTCAACTTTCAGTTCTTACTACGATGCTAGAGGTAAGACAAGTCATACTGACTCGGTGGCGATTTGCGAACCAATGTGCCTAGCTGGGTGCCCCAAAAACACACACCCCACTTGTACCCTAGGCACAAGCAGGACTAACCCATCACCCTCCTGTCCTGGGTGTCCAGGTCCTCGTCCAAACTTGGACTCCAAGCCCCCACTCCTGAGTCTCGGACTCAGTGTGGTGCAAGGACCTCCACCATCTCCGCCTCCAATTAGTTAGTCCAGAAAGAGCCAGATCCACGACAAGAGAGCATCAACTCTTCCCTACGCCCATACCCAAGTATGCGCTCGGAACAATAGATCTGTGACTTGCCTCGCGTCCATTGCAACGACCGGTCCTTAATTGACACAGACAGGGAAAAAGTATAACCGAGCTATGCCCTGTTGGTCACATGATACAACCCTTTACACCCACTAGAACCCAACCATATCCCTGCCCGGTCACCATTTTATCATGAGTGATCATGTTTATCACCTATTTGTGAGTAACAATAGGTTACCCACGCTACCGACATCCTGAGCATAGCAGCTACTCGACCTATACTAGTAGAACTCATAGGTGGATATATTTATGCACGTAGTTTCCATAAAATGCCTGTAACGTAAATGCACAACACATATATATATCCAGTTATTATTCAAAATAAGGGTTATGCATCGGGGCTTGCCTTGGGCAGGCGGGGTGTCAGCAAAGTCAGCAACTGGTGGCTCCAGGACTCCCTCGTGCATGAGAACCTCCTCCTCGTACTCCTCGATCACCTCCTTGTACTCCTGCTCGCCCGCAGTCACGAGCTCTACCAACTCGTTATCTACATGCATGAAATGATGATACAACGCTTAGTAATACGGCAACAACAACTCTTAAAATAAGAATACATCTACCAAGCTACTAAGCTAACTCTTAGGACTAATACGCAAAGTTACCTATTATTCCCACTAAACAGGTATGAAACATTTCATGTATTATCTTAGCAAAAGGCATCCTTATTGTTAATATCAATTTACTATGTATATGATAAAACAAGGTGCACTAGCTACCATATTTATCAACCTATTCTAAGGCTACAAAAATTACAGTGAGCACATAATAATACAATGAACCTACCGTAAAATATTTTTAGGGCTAGCACTTCTACCAATGCATCACAAAAATTCATTCTCTAAATAACCATAATAATAATACGTATTTCAAAATAATAAAGTAACCCTAAAGGTATCACTGAACTATACGAACTAATTACACTAACAGATAGATCATGAATTTAGGAATCTAACAAAATTTATTTCACGATAAATAAATAAATTCAAATGAGCTCTAGGAAAGAATAAGATGATAAGGATGGATAGGTCTTGATTTTAAATGAATTTAGGAAGAAGAAATAATGGAATCGGAGCTTGGATGAAAGAGATATTGATTTTGCCAGGTGGCCGCTAATTAATCTCGTAAAGGGTGATTAAGGAAAATGATTAGTGGCATTTGGCTAGCTGGTCACGTGAATTGGATTTCATGTGATGGACTTGGAGGGGTCTTTGGTCATGAGTGAATTAATTCAAATGATGGACTTCGAGTGGTCTTTGGACTTTACGAGCACATCAGGACTAGAGTGTGCTTTGGGCTAAATGTGCTTGGCAGTGGGGTGCTGGTTCATTCATGCAGGTCAAGGAATTAATCGAGGAGGAGACCACAGGTCAAGGAAATAATGGAGAAGGAGGAGGGTATTTTTGTAGGCTGGCTACCTCGGTTGATTGCAGCTCAGGAAGGAAGTTCGACAGAGCGCATCTTTCTCAGGCAAGAACACATAACTCGATTTGGGAAGTAAGATGGTGAGCGGTGGAGCGCAGCTCTGGAGCTCGGCGTGATGGGAGGGTTGCGCGGCGTGTCCTTTATAGGCAGGAGACACGGGGCTGGAGGTGGAGCTGGCACTAGGAAAAACACCTAGCATGCGCGACATACTATGGCAGCGGCAGCGCGACGTGCGCTGATAATTTTGCAAGGTGATTAGCAAGCGAAGTAAAGGCGGGGGTGATTAGAACAACGAGAGAGGACAGTGGAGCATCGTGAGAGTGATGGAGATATTGCGGGTCATAATATTGGGTGCTAATCCACTTTTGAGAAAAGAAAAAGTATTTGGATTAGTCACACTTGGACTTGCATGCACGTGGCTAGTTAAGGAGTGTGTTTTGGGCTTAACGTGTTGGTGCTGCTGGTGCATGAACGTGTTGTGCGGGTAGCGAGCGAGCGGCGTGCTCAGCGGGCTGAGCCTGTGGAGAAGACGACTTGCATAGAGAGGAGCATCATGGTCAGCTAGCACAGGGTAAGAACGTGCAGCCCTACAGCAAGGCATTAATGGATGGCACATGAATTTCTACGAGCTGCTGCGGTTGGTCATCTTAGTTTGCTAAAGAGCGTGTGCAACACGCTAGAGGTTGCTGCCTAACTCGCCATTCATGACACGGCGAAGTAATGACACTGTGGCGAAACTTGCTAGTGAAGGGTACTGCAAGCGTGCTACGCGGGCTTGCTCTACGAGTGTGCTGAGGGCGTGCTCCGGGGATCAAGAAGGAGATGAAATAGCGAGAGATAGAGTTGAATCAGGATGACAATAGTGAGTTGAGCTATGCTGGAGAGTATTTAGACAAGGAATAAATTAGAGCTCAAATTGAGAATTAGTGCAATAAAATTTAATTTTCATTTTACCACATGCAATAATACATAAACATGATGCTCATGACATGGTTTTAGCAAAAATTGTACAATGTAACACCGAGGGTGTTACAAATCTACCCCCCTAAAACAAAATCTCAACCCGAGATTTGATGTGCCTGGTGTGAGAAAGACATAGGAATTACATTTCGACGCAGCAACTAACTATCAGAACCAGAAAGGGGTGGGGGTAATGCTTCAATAGGTAACTCTCTTGTTTCCACGTGGCCTCATCCTCTGAGTGGTTTTGCCATTGCACTTTGTAGAACTTTACCACACTGTTCCTCGTCACTCTTTCTTTCTCATCCAGGATTTTTACAGGGTGCTCAACGTAAGTCAAATCTGGTTGGAGGGGAAGCCCTTCAACTTCTACAGCTTCATCCGGTACCCGCAAACATCTCTTTAATTGCGACACATGAAACACCTTGTGTACCGTAGATAAAATCTTAGGAAGCTGGAGACGATAAGCAACGGGGCCACATTGCCTCAATATTTTGTAAGGACCCACGTATCGGGGAGCTAGCTTGCCATGGATACCAAACCGATGTACTCCTCTCATAGGAGATACCTTGAGGTACACATAATCCCCAACTTTAAACTCCAAAGGCCTTCTTCGCTTATCTGCATAGGCTTTCTGTCGGCTCTGAGCTGCCTTCAAATGACGCTGGTAAGGACAACTTGCTCTTGAGCCTCCTTGATGAATTCTGGCCCAAAGAATCCAGAGTCTCCCACTTCAACCCAATTAAGTGGCGTCCGGCATTTCTTCCCATATAGAGCTTCAAATGGTGCCATGCGAATGCTATCTTGGTAGCTATTATTGTAAGAAAATTCAGCTAACTTCAGGCATCCATCCCACTTCTCAGGAAAAGAAATGGCACAAGCTCTCAACATGTCTTCAAGCGCTTGGTTCACCCTTTCGGTTTGGCCATCAGTCTGGGGGTGATAGGCGGAACTACGGAGGAGACTAGTTCCAAGACACTCCTGGAGTTGCTCCCAGAAGCGAGAGACAAAAATTGATTCCCTATCGGAGATGATAGTGAGGGGAACTCCGTGTGGAGTCACAATCCAATCCAAGTACAACTCGGCATACTGTCTGGCGGAATATTTAGAATTCACTAGTAGGAAATGAGCTGACTTGGTGAAGCGATCCACAATGACCCAAATAGAGTCATAGCCCTTGTATGTGTGGGGTAAACCCACCACAAAGTCCATGGAAATATCTTCCCATTTCCAAATAGGAATGGGCAAGGGCTGCAAATATCCTGGAGTACGCATATGATCAACCTTAACTCTACCACAAGTGTTGCACTCCGCGACATGTCGGGTGATGTCCTGCTTCATGTTGGACCACCAGTACAAGTGACACAGATCATGATACATCTTGTTGCTGCCAGGATGAATAGACAACTTTGAATGATGGACTTCATTCAAAATCTTCCTTTTCAGCTCCTCATTGGATGGGACCACCAGTCTATCCTTGTATCTCACTACTCCATGCTCATCAACACTAAAGTGAGGGCCACGCCCCTCGGCCATCAATTTTCTGATGTGGAGAATTTCTTCGGGGTCTTGCTTTTGCTCTAGAATAATCTGCTCAAGCAATTTTGAGGTCAAGGCAATCTGAGCCAGAACTTCTGCATGGTTGAGAGACAAGGTTGTTTCCTCAACCTGGCGTGACTTTTGGCTCAAAGCATCCGCCACTACATTGGCCTTTCCTGGGTGATAATGGACTTCCAAGTTGTAATCCTTTATCAATTCTAACCATCTCCTTTGCCTCATGTTTAGCTCAGACTGAGTGAAAATATACTTGAAGCTCTTGTGATCCGTAAAGATATGCACTTTGTTGCCCAACAGATAGTGCCTCCAAATCTTCAGAGCGTGGACCACAACAACCAGCTCTAAGTCATGTGTGGGGTAATTCACCTCGTGCTTTTTCAGTTGGCGCGAAGCATAAGCTATCACACGCCCATCTTGCATAAGCACACACCCCAAACCCGTCTTCGCGGCATCACAATATACATCAAAGGGTCTATCAATGTCCGGTTGGGCCAACACAGGAGCAGTGGTCAGAAATGTCTTTAGAGCTTAGAAGGCTTCTTCGCAGGCTAGGCTCCAATCAAACTTAGCTTCTTTTTAGAGCAGCTTGGTCATTGGCTGGGCTATCTTGGAGAAATCTAGAATGAAACGCCGATAGTACCCCGTGAGACCAAGGAACTGACAAATCTGGTGCACAGATCTGGGAGACTTCTAATCCAACACATCTTGCACCTTGCTGGGATCTACTGAAACGCCGTCAGGTGTCAACACATGCCCCAAAAACTATACTCGATCTGACCAAAATTCACACTTGCTGAATTTAGCATAAGCTTGTGTTCCCTTAGTCGAGACAATACTATCCGAAGGTGTTGGGCATGCTCTTCATCATTCTTGGAATAAATCAGTATATCATCAATGAATACTACCACAAACTTGTCTAGCTCTGGTATAAAGACTGAATTCATCAGGTACATGAAGAAGGCAGGAGCATTGGTGAGACCAAAAGACATCACTAGGTACTCATACAACCCATACCAAGTAGAAAAAGTTGTCTTTGGTATATCATGTGGTCTGATCTTGATCTGATGATAGCCTGATCGGAGGTCAATCTTCGAGAACACCTTGGCACCAGCTAGCTGATCAAACAAAGTATCTATGCGGGGAAAAGGATACTTGTTCTTAACTGTTACCGCATTAAGAGGGCGGTAATCCACACACGTCCGCAGAGTACCATCCTTCTTCTTCACGAAAATGGCTGGGCAACCCCATGGTGAAGCACTAGGACGGATGAAACCTTTTTCCATTAACTCTTCCAACTGCTTCTTCATCTCAAGCAATTCCCTTGGAGCCATGCGGTATGAGCATCGGGAGATAGGATACCAGGCTCTAGCTCAATGGAGAATTCCACCTCTCTGTCCGGTGGCAACCCAGGAAGATCTTTAGGAAAAACATCCAGGAACTCACATACCACAAGGATGAGGGTAAGATCAGGAGAGGCTTCAGCATGGGCAGCAACAGGTAAGACTGGATCTGAGGGTACCAGAAGAGACATCCTATCATTATAAGAAGGAAGCCGTAACTCCGCACTTCTCCGTTTCAAATCCAAGACTACCCCATACACCCACAACAAGTTCATTCCAAGAATAGCATCAATGCCTTGCCCAGGCATTACCATGAACTGTAGGCGATAAGTGTGGGTGGCTAATACCAAGCTTACTGTGTCCATTCGGGTATTGATGAACATTTGCGAACCCGCAGTACGGATTCTATAGGCATATGGTATAGCCATAAGTGGTAAGTTGTGCTGGTCTACAAATCCCATGCTCATAAAGGAATGTGATGCACCAGAATCAAACAACACATAGGCTGGATGGGAATCAATGGTAAACATACCAGCCATCACTGGTTCCTGCTGCAATATCTGCTCAGCATTCGTGAAATTCACCTGTCCGGACCGGCTGGGCACCTTCCTCTTGATCACGGTCCGTTTGACCAGCCTGGAGTTTGCCGATGGTTGAGCAGACTGAGCTGGCTGGTTCTGGGGACACTCCTAGGCATAGTGGCCATCTTTGCCGCACTTGAAGCAAGCACCAGGCTTGTTTCTAATTCCCTAGCGAGGTGGGACCTGCTGTCCTTGAGGCTACTGAGGCTGCACCTGCTGAGTGGGTGCACGGTACTGTGTGGAAGAAGTCCGGGAAGTCTGCTGGGGCTGTCGAAACAAAGGCCCGCCTGATGATTGATAGGGCCTCCGTTGGACAACCTGTACCTTCTAAGTATGAGGGTGGCTGGAAGACCCCGCAGCCACCCACTTCCTCTTCCACTCTGCCTAGGAATCCTGTTGCAAGCCCTCCATGGTGATGTCAGCGTTCATCAGTGCCCCGAAGGTCAGATAGTTTGCCGTGTACAGCTTCTCCTGAAGGATATAAGAGAGGCCACGAAAGAAGCGGTCCTTCTTCTTCTCGTTAGTGTCCACATGAATGCCAGCATACTGGGACAAGTGATTGAACTTATTAACATAATCCATCACTATCATACTCCCTTGGCGCAGCTCCAGGAACATAGTTAGCTTCCGGTTGATAACACCGGTAGGAATATAGAACTCTCTGAATGCTGTGGTGAACTCCTGCTAGGTTGCCAGATGATCTGGCTGCTGCATGGCATGGAAAGTATCCCATCATGCACTTGCGGACCCCAATAGTTGCTACGCTGCAAAGCGCACTTTCTGCTCGTCGGCCACGTTGAGCAACAGAAACTTCTGCTCTAGAATGCGAAGCCCGTGCTCCGCCTCTAGGGGCTCATCTGTCGGTGTGAAAGTGGGCGGGTGGGTCTTGAGGAAATCCTGGCAAGAGGAGGGTCCCTCAGGACGATGGGCACCACCCCCGTTCCCACCATTGCCCCCATGGCCTCCGCGGGCGAAGCCCGGGACAGCTTGTGCCATGATCTCCGTGGCACGGGCTGACTCTCGGCGAGCAACCAATAGTTCCGCCATCATCTCAGCGTGAGTCATCGAAGGCGGTGGTGGCGGAGGAGGATCCAGAAGCGGAGCCCATGGCTCTCCTCATTATGCTCATTGGCCTGGCCACTCTCGCCTTGGCCTTCGCCAAGACCGTGAGCCGCCCCAGCACTGGTGCTCCCATGTCCAGACCTTAGATTCATCTTTAAGAGATAGGAACCATCTATTTAGAACAACCTTCCCGGTCAGAAACAAGGGATAAGAGAAATGATAGCATATTTAATTAAAGCATTCTTTTAATTAATCCTATCGCTTTACTAATCCAATTATACATGTAGGGGGGATTTTAGTTTAAGCAAAATGATATTATCATGATGCATGTATCGTCCTATACGTTCACTCAAGCCGGAATATAGCGGCATTCGTAAAAGTTTCGGCACAACGCACACTCACTTTCCGTATACTAAGCGATTCTTACGCAACGTAAGTCAGTGTACCTGCAGAAAATTGATTAGATAAAACCAGTGCCGCTATCCTAGATAGACCATATTGCTAGGGCTTATACTTATTTAACTAACTTAATCGCATTCTACTTTTCGCAAAACTTTTATCGGTCAAATTTTTAAGTTTTAAAAAAGTGTGATGAAACTCGTAACCATTATTGGCTCTCGTATCAACTATGGTAGAACCGCCCGAAATAGCACACTTACGGAGACACTCGTCTTCCACTAGACACTAAGCACCCCGAAACCAAGCTACAACGGCGGTATCCGTCGGGCGCACCACCAGGGAGAACCCGAAAGATCCACATTTTTCCCAAGGATCCAATAATGAGAATGAGTTACAATACATGTCCATTTCATACATCAGAGTTTCTTAAAAATTACATTATTACATTACCAAATATTAGAGTGCGGAATGATAAACAACAAAATTTAAAATAAACATCTATCGATAAGAACGAGGATCCGTCTGAGCCCACCAGAAGATTCCTCCACACAAAGGTACTTCTCATGCATCACCTGCAATAGGGGTAAATAAACCCTGAGTACACAATGTACTCGCAAGACTTATCGGACTAGTGGGAATAATTTCCCGACTCCAAGGAATATGATAAGCTTCATGGTTTGCGGGTTTTCTTTTAGCAAAAAGCAATACTAATAGTGAGTCCTTATTTATGTTACGATTATCAACCGTATTAATTTATTATCTATCCAGTCTATATAAGCACCTGTTCTACTTTCAAGCAAGAGTTGAGCAATCAGTTCCATTTCTTCTTCTTTCAACTTTCAGTTCTTACTACGATGCTAGAGGTAAGACAAGTCATACCGACTCGGGGGCGATTCGTGAACCAATGTGCCCAGTTGGGTGCCCCAAAAACACACGCCCCGCTTGTACCCCAGGCACAAGCAGGACTAACCCATCACCCTCCTGTCCTGGGTGTCCAGGTCCCCGTCCAAACATGGACTCCAAGTCCCCACTCTTGAGTCCCGGACTCAGTGTGGTGCAAGGACCTCCACCATCTCCACCACCAATCAGTCGGTCCGAAAAGAGCCAGATCCACGACAAGATAGCAACAAGTTTGTCGATGCGGGACCCACGGGATACCCCGTAAGGAAGGGAGAAGATCTAGTCTAACTAGGATTCTTCCCATGTAATCTTAGTAGTAGTATTATTCTGTAATCCTACTAGGAACTCTCATTGTAAACCAACTAGGACTCTGGCCTCCTGACTATATAAAGGAGGGCAGGGTTCCTAGAGACGGGAGATGAACACTTTACAATCAATCCAACGCAAAGGCTAACGCCGACTAGACGTAGGGCTATTACTCGATCACGATCGAGGGTCCGAACCAGGATAAATCGACTATCTCTTGCGTTTACCGTCGAATTCTGCATACGCTGAAGCCCGAACAAACTGCCCCGGGTACCCCCGTGGTAGGCTATCAGTGGTGAAACATCGACAGCTGGCGCGCCAGGTAGGGGCTTTCGACAAATTTGCATCCGAGAGCTCGATGGATCTCGACAACATGATCTTTTCGACGGGATCAACCTTCACCTTCGGTTCATGGATCTGCGAGGCAGGCGACGATGGCAGGCTCCAAAGCCGTCTCCTCGAAGATTTGGATCACCATGAAGACCTTTCTATTTCGGCGACTACGACAGATCAACTCCCCGGAAGATTCGCGTAGCTCGTGATGTCCGATCCAACTCAGATTTCATGGCTTTGCACATCCGACTCAAACTCAAGCTCTGCATCCGAGATGGAGTCTTACCCGAGTTCTTTCGAGAAACCAAGTTCTTTTCCGGTAGGATTCTAGAACACGACCTCGGCCTATCAAGGATTCAACTCGGAAAACATTTAGAGTTCTCTTGAGAGTAGTCCGAGTTCTTTTCCGGTGGGGCTCTAGAGCGCGGCCTCGGCCTATCAAGAATACAACTCGGAGTACACTCAGAGTCTTTTCAAGAAGTCAAGTCCTTTTCTGTTCGAACTCCACAACATGGCAAAATCTTATCAGGCACGAACCGAAGGATCCCTCGATCCGATGCTTAGAATGCCACTGAAAGGAGCTCAGGAAGGTCTTGTACTAACTATAACATCTCAAGATTGCATCGTCCATTGGCCAGGTTCTGTTCTTGAGGATAGCGGAACCCAACTAGTCGGCACGACGACAACAACAATTCTACTCTACTAAGAAGGAGACTCGATCTATGACCTTGAAGCCTCTACTAAAGTTATCAACAACTCTGACAATGTGGAAACCAACACCGATAACAGAACAATTCACGCACGAGAAGTATTCATGGTTCGCCGTCCTCGATCACCATTGGTCCCCCCAGAAGCACCTAACATCAGGTCATTGGATGAATCTAAGTCCAACATATCACCCCTTATCTAGGGGCACGATGGTGCGGATGAATCTGAGTCCAACATATCACCCCTTATCTAGGGGCACGATGGTGAGACTGGAATCAGAAGTAAGCTAGAGAAAGAAGAAACAAATTGAAACAAGGACGCCAACGCCGTGCCAGGCAGCGCAAGGAAGCTTGGATCAAATATGAGTCAGATCTGGCTGAGTACAATAGAAAAAAAATCAAAATAAGAAGTCAAAGAAAGACGCTCGGCGAATACACCCTACAATAGAATCCGAGAAGCACTAGAAGAACTCGGAGCGACATCGCATCCCAGCGAAAAATAGGAACAGCTCCAGGACCTTCTCCGGATAGTAGCCCTAAGGACGCACGACGAAAGGACCTGCTCAAGACTACCTGCCAGGTCAACATCTCATAGGAAGGAAGATCAAAATCAAAGAAGTCCGCTTTCGAGAGACTTGGACCAAGTGGAAGTCACAACAGAGAAATTAGAAGGGACCACAGTCAAAACTACTGAGTCGAACAACCAAAGATCAGAAGCGAAGCTCCCATTCGGACAGCCCAGCAGAACTACTCTCACCAAAACAACAATTGGCTAGAAGGAGGTGCTGAATCAGAATACAAAGAAGCCAGAACGCACGATAGATTCCCCTGTTTGGCAAATAGACTTGCTTCAATATGACTACCTCATAAGTTCAAGCCGTCCAACCACTCTAAATATGATGGCAAGACCGAACCAAGTCAGTGGCTCAGAATTTCCTCGCAATCGATTGAACTAGCCGGAGGAGACGACGATATCAAGACCTTGTTCTTTCCCATGGCCCTAGAAACCATGCCCCTCCAATGGTTTGACAAATTGAATCTAGGGTCAATAAGAAATTGGGAGGACTTGCAAAGAGTTTTCTGTGAAAATTTCGTGTGTATCATTACGCACCCCATCACCCACGCAGAATTAAAAGGACTAAAGCAAAAAGGGGGCGAAAGTCTCAGAAATTACTATCGACCATTTGGCGAACTACGTGCTCAAGTACATGACATCACCGAACAAGAAGTAATCGAAGCTTTCTCTCACAGAATCATGGCTAGGTGGCAATTTCAGGACTTCTACAAAGAAAACCCAAGAAACAATGAAGAATTCAGACGCACAGTAGAAAAGATGATTACTGCAGAGGAGAAGACACGAGAAAGGTTCTCGGATAGAAACAACCGAGACAACCCGGACAAGCAAAATTATCGAAACATCAGACATCAGGAAAGGAAACATGGACCAGACAACACCATAGCGGTGGCTGACAAATCAAGGAAGCTTTCCAAACTCAGAAAGTATGACGACATTGAAAACATGCATTGCATCTTGCACCCTAAAGGAAATCACACCATCGGAAATTGCTACACCTTCAATGATCGATACATAAGAAAATATAGTAAGGGAAACACTAGAGAAGACCATCAGAAAAAAGATGAAGACAACCATGAAGACAAGGGATTCCAAAAATCCAGGGGGACAGTAGCAGTGATCTTCGCCGAGGCCCCAAATTCCAGAAGCAAACATCACGAAAAGCTAGCTCTATGAACCATCATGGCAGCAGAACCGGCTACTCCAAGATATCTCAATTGGTCACAGTAACCAATCCAATTTTCAAGAGAAGACCAATGGACTAGCGTAGGAAACGCAGGCCATTACCCACTGGTTCTAGATCCAACTATTGCCAGTATGACTGTCACAAAAGTACTAATCGATGGGGGAGCCAGACTCAACATCATTTTTTTAGAAACACTAAGGAAGATGGGACTATAACTCGCCGGGATGATTACACCAACAAGCATCCCTTTTTATGGGATAGTACCCGGCAAGGCAGCCATGCCACTTGGACAAATTACTCTACCGGTTACTTTTGGAACTCTCTCAAACTACCGTATAGAGTTCATCAAGTTTGAAGTTGCAGACTTCGATTCATCATATCACGTAATCCTCGGGCGCCCAACACTAGCAAAATTTATGGCGATACCGCATTATCCGTACCTATTGCTTAAGATGCCAGGGCCTAACGGTGTCCTTTCCCTTCGAAGTGATTTGAAGCGCGCTTTCGACTACGACGTTCAGGCAATCCAAATTGCAGCCAAAGCACAAGCCACCAATGGTAGAAAAGAAATGGCCACTATCGCCGCAGAAATAAGCCCAGAAGAGCTAGAGATATCAGCTAAAAAGCCTAGCATACTTGCACCACCAAAAGAAGCCGACGTCAAGCAAATCGACCTGGGCACCGGTGATCCCTCCAAAACGGCAACCATCAGCGCCCACCTCTCGGCAAAATAGGAACTCGCGCTCACCAACTTTCTTCGGGACAACAAAGATATCTTCGCTTGGAAGCTGGCCGACATGCCAGGTGTCCCAAGAGAGTTGGCTGAGCACAGAATCGATATCAATGAAGGCTCCAAGCCTGTGAAGCAACAGCTACGACGATTCTCACCCGACAACAAGGCAGCAATTAAAAAAGAAATCACAAAGCTAATGGCAGTCGGATTCATCAGAGAAATCCTTCATCTAGATTGGCTAGTAAACCCAGTTCTAGTACAAAAAAAGAATACAGATGAGTGGCGCATGTGCGTCGACTACATAGATCTCAACAAACACTGCTCGAAAGATCCATTCGGGCTACCACGCATTGATCAGATAGTTGATTCAACAGCAGGATCTTCCCTATTATCCTTTCTTGATTGCTATTCAGGATATCACCAGATCGCATTAAGGGAACAAGACCAGAGCAAGACATCTTTCATTACTCCGTTCGGTGCCTACTGCTACAAGACCATGTTGTTTGGACTCAAGAATGCTGGTGCCACTTACCAAAGAGCTATCCAAACGTGCCTTGGTAAATAGATCGGCGAAAACGTAGAGGCATACGTGGATGATGTAGTAGTGAAAACAAAGAACCTGAACACACTAATTGAAGACTTAAAGCAAACCTTTGAAAACCTGAAATGGTGGAGATGGAAATTAAACCCAAACAAGTGTGTATTCGGAGTTCCTTCAGGACAACTACTCGGATTCTTGGTCAGTCATCATGGAATCGAAGCCAGCGCTAAGCAAATTCGAGCCATAACAGGGATGGGCCCTCCTCGAAATATCAAAGATGTGTATAAACTAACAGGCTGCATGGTGGCCCTTAATCGTTTCATATCAAGACTCGAAGAAAAAGGGTTACCTTTCTATAAACTACTAAAGAAGACAGACAAGTTCGAGTGGACAGAAGAAGCCAACGAAGCTTTCAAAAGACTTAAGGCATACCTCACTTCCTCGCCCATTCTCACACCTCCAAAGAAATACAAAGACATGATGCTGTACATTGCGGCAACTTCTACTGTGATCAACCCAGCGATAGTCATAGAAAGAGAAGAAGAAGGGCGCGTATATAAAGTACAACGCCCCATATACTACATCAGCGAAGTACTGTCAGATTCAAAAATCTGGTACCCGCACGTGCAAAAACTACTCTACGCCCTCCTGATCACTTCACGCAATCTCCGCCACTATTTTGAAAGCCACTAGATTACCGTGGTGACAGATTTCCCACTTGGAGACATCCTACACAATAGAGATGCAACAGGGTGCATATCTAAATGGGCAGTTGAACTTGGTGCTCTCAGTATCGATTTCACCCCATGGAAGGCAATTAAATCTCAAAGCCCTTGCCGATTTTGTTGCTGAGTGGACAGAAATTCAACAACCTATGTCAAATACCATCCTTGACCATTAGAAGATGTACTTTGATGGATCGCTCAAGCTAGGCGGAGCTGGTGCAGGCGTTCTCTTCATTTCTCCAGACGGAAAACAACTCAAGTATGTCCTTTAGATATTATGGCAAGCTACAAACAATGAAGCAGAATACGAAGCCCTCATCCACGGGCTCCGAGTGGCAATTACCCTCGGAATCAAGTGATTACTCGTATACGGCGATTCGGCAATAGTCATCAACCAAGTCAACAAAGAATGGGACTGCACCAAAGAAAACATGGACGCTTACTGTGCTGAAATACGAAAACTCGAAAAACATTTTCAAGGATTGGAAATTCTACATGTCCTGTGCGACTCTAATATTGCAGCAGACATCCTCGCCAAGCTCGGATCGGACAGGGTGAAGGTCCCACCTGGTGTATTCATAGAGGAGTTATCAGGTCCCTCTATCAAAAAACCCGGTGAGATAACCCCTGAACTCCCAGCTAAAGGCACCCAGATTTTGGTAATCAACACCTCATGGACCCAGGTTTTTATTGATTATATCAAAGAGAATAAGTTGCCAGCAGATAAAGAGGAGGCTACCAGAGTTGTTTGCAGAAGTAAGAACTACGTCCTAGTAGGGGACAAGCTGTACAGAAGAGCTGTATCATCAGGAGTACTCCTAAAATGTGTCTCGTTTGAAAAAGGCAACGAGACCTTAGACGAAATACACTCAGGTTGCTGTGGAAATCATGCTGCTTCAAGAACACTAGCCGGCAAAGCATTCCGCACTGGATTCTACTGGCCAACCGCTCTGAAAGATGCAGAAGAACTCGTCAGAAAATACAAAGGTTGTCAAATGTTCGCAAGACAAGCTCATATACCAGCTCACAATCTCATCTGCATCCCACCCGCTTGGCCTTTCTCCTACTGGGGGCTGGATCAAGTAGGACCTCTCAAGAAAGCAAAGGGCGGTTTCGAGTACATCTTTGTAGCAATTGACAAGTTCACCAAGTGGATTGAATACAAACCACTCGCAAAATACAGCATAGCCAAAGCAGTCGAGTTCATCCAAGATATTATGCACCGCTTCGGCATGCCCAATCGAATCATCACAGATTTGGGTTCTCCCTTCACAGCTATAGAATTCCAAAGTTGGGCACAGGATTGCGGCTTCGGCATAGATTACGCATCAGTCGCACATCCAGAAGCCAACGGACAGGTAGAAAGGGCTAATAGACTCATACTAGCCGGATTAAAACCAAGATTGTATGAAGAACTAGTGGACTATGGATCCAAATGGATTGAAGAATTAACCAAAGTAGTATGGGGGCTACGAACTCAAATAAGCAGAGCCACTGGATACTCACCTTTCTTCCTAGTTTACGGATCAGAAGCCGTACTACCTGCCGACTTGATCTAGACGTCACCAAGGATAGAACAATATGACGAAGGAGAAGCAGAACACACCCGAAGATTAGAACTCGACAGTATAGAAGAGGTCAGAGTAAATGCTACCCTTCAATCAGCCAGATACCTCCAAGGTTTAAGACGTCACTACAACAAGAATACCCAGCCTCGATCACTCCAAATCAGAGACCTAGTACTAAGAAGAATACAAAAAACTGACGGACGCCATAAACTACTCAGTCCATATGAAGATCCTTTTATTGTCACAAAAGTCACCGGACTAGGCACGTACAAGTTGATAACTGAAGATGGAAAAGAAGTCAACAATACATGGCACATCAGCCAACTAAGAAGATTCTACGCATGAAAACAACTCAAGGAAGAATATACATACAAGCCACAAGAGATCAACATTCATGATCAATAAAGATGGTGTTCCTCGACAATATATGTATTATTATGGCTTATCAACGTTCATGATCAATAAAGATGGTTTTTCGACAACATATGTCTTATTATGGCTCTCCCTGAATTGTTTTCACTTAGCTTACCGACCGAGAGCAAAAGAGCTGAAAAGATGCTTGAGCCCGCCGATGAGGGTAGCTAATAAGCTAACACCCGAACCAAAAAAGCAAAATGGCTGAAATTATGCCTGAGTATACCGGCCGAGAGCAAAAGAGCTGAAAAGATACTTGAGCCCGTCGATGAGGGTAGCTAATAAGCTAACACCCGAACCAAAAAAGCAAAATGGCTGAAATTATGCCTGAGCATACCGGTCGAGAGCAAAAGACTGAAAAGATGCTTGAGCCCGCCGATGAGGGTAGCTAATAAGCTAACACCCGAACCAAAAAGTAAAATGGCTGAAATTATGCACGAGCATACCGGTAGAGAGCAAAAGAGTTTGAAAAGATGCTTGAGCCCGCCGATGAGGGTAGCTAATAAGCTAACACCAATCAAAAAGCAAAATGGTTTGAAAGTATGCTGAGCATACCGGCCAAGAGCAAAAGAGCTAAAAAGATGCTTGAGCCCGCCGATGAGGGTAGCTAATAAGCTAACACCCGAACCAAAAAGCAAAATGGCTGAAACTAAGCCTGAGCATACCGGCCGTGAACAAAAAAGCTGAAAAGATGCTTGAGCCTGCCGATGAGGGTAGCTGATAAGCCAACACCAGAACTGATTCTAAGATGTTGTCACAACCAGGGAAAGAGCCAGAGGACGGCCACAGCTCGAGTTTAAGCAAAAAAGCTAAAAAGAAGAAGCCAAAGATACTTGAGATCGCTGGTCCTAAGTCTTTTCAGTACTAACAAAAACAAAAAGGTTGTCAAGACAAAGATCTACTTACCCCGAGTTGTTTACATGGCGCAGACGAAAGCCATACAAACACTCGGCAAAACAAGAAAGTTTGTCAACACAACGATCTACATATACCGAGTTGTTTACACAGCGTAGATGAAAAACAGACAAGCACTCGGCAAATCAAGAAAGTTTGTCAACAGACGATCTACATATACCGAGTTGATTACACCAGGCAAAGAAGACATCAACAAAAATAAAGAATCTTCATTCAAAAAGAAGTGTAATATCCTATTATAGAGGCCGGAGTACAAAGGTCAATTACATCAAGCATCGTCATCAGGAGAAGAAATATCAATATTAAGATTATCCGCAATCCTCCTGGCTAAATCTTCGACCTTAGGCTCCACCTTTTCAACGGCATCCAGATATTCTTGACTCTCGGCTTTCTCTGCAATCTTGGACAAAGGGAACTCCGGAGCAAGAACCCGGACCTGGGCAAGAACATTTCTCATACATAGTTGGGCGCACCTCTTCACGAAATCCTAGAAACGGGTCAGAACTTGGGGAATAAACTGAGCCCAAGATTGACCATCATCTGTTGGAGTCCGGAGAAGGTCGGCTACTGACCGAAAAGATTTCCACAAAGCATTCCAGTTCTCAGTAGCCATAGCCAACTTGCCAGTCAAGACTTCAACAGTTTTTTGGGCCTGCACAAGATCCCTGTCAGCTCCACGCCTAATCAATTTGGCAAGCGCGAGTTCTTCTTCAGCACGAGTAATTACCTCCTCAGCCCTGTTGTGATTATTGCGAACAAGTACCTTCATTTCCTCAATACCCTCCGAGATCTTTTGCTTTTCAACTCAGAGAGCTAGACTAGACACGAAAAAACAAGTCAGCAGAAAGGGAAACTTGAATACAAAAGGAAACAAAAAAGAACCCGCAATACCATCGCACTCTTTCTTCATGGCCTCCACATTCTTCAAGGCCTCCTGGACAGCAGCATCCCTCCGCTCTTCTGCCTCAACAACCCGGGCACGGAGAGCCTTTTCCTCCTTCTAGTGCGTTTGACGCTTGGTCTCCATCTCGGCCCGACACAGGTCAAGCTCTGTTTTTAGGGCACTAACCTTAGAAGACAACTTTTTCTCGGTTTCAGACGTGAAAAAGAAGCCGGTATGATCATGAGAAAAAGACTGAACAAAAAGAGAGAGAGGAAAACAAAACATAAGAACATAAGAAAGATGAACATCTAAAGAAAGAACTTCAGAAAAACTTACCTAGAGTTTTTCCCCAAAAGAAGTCGCAAAGGTCGCAAAGGTTCCCCAGGCAGCAGTCAGCTCTGACAACCGATGAGTGGCATCGAATTGTTGCAACACATCATCATCCAAACGCTGATCGCTAGTACCAAGAGGAGTAGAGGGAGAAGCCAGCCGATGCAAAGAAGGCAAGACCAGGGCCGTATCCTTGGAAGCCCCGGCTACCTCCTCAGATGGACCCACCGCCGCGGCCACGGTCACCCCCGGAGCCAGTGAAGCAGCAGCAGCGTCATCACTAGGGAACCCTATCTCCCTCACAGCCACCTCGCTGACCGTACATTCCGAGTACCGAGACTCAGCCACAGGGCACACTAGAGGACTGACAAGAGGTCGACTGATGGTTAAGGGAAGGCGAGGGTCTGCAAGATGATAAGGAAACTTGACGATAAGAATATGAATCAGAAAAAAGGAAAAACAGAAGCAAAGAAACATAACTAGGCTTCACTCACTTAGTTATCTTCTTCATAAAATCCCCAAGACGAACAAAAGATCTTAGAGGGGGAACTATAGCAGCAAAAATATCACCACCACCCTGCGACAGGAGTGGCGTGGTCGGTACCGGAGCCCCAGAAGAACTCAAGCTCGACGACCGCTTACTACAAGAGAACAAGGCCAAAGTCAGAACAAAAAGAGGTGTTCAACAACAGAAAAACAAAAAACAACTCATCGACGTGTGACAAGGGCCGCATCATCATCCTCATCTTCCTCATCCTCAAGCAAGGCAACCACAGCGCCATCTGAAAAAGGAGAACAGTACTCGGTTAAAGGCACAAACAAACAACAAAAAGACAAAGCGCACTAATATGCTCACCTAGGAGCATGCTACCTGTAACTTGAGTACCTGGATGAGTACTCGACTGGCGAGGCTTCTTGGTAGCAGACAAACCAGAAGAAGAACAATTCGCTCACCCCCTTTTTCTGACACTACGAGGAGCTCGAGGAACTAGACGAGGAACATACTCTACATATACGTCAAGAACTACGGAAGAAACACCAGGAAACATCGTGGTGGTTTGAAACTTACTGGTTAAAGATGCGCCAGCAAGACTCTCCCAGTCTCCACAATGGTAGGGTAGTCATTAAGGGGGATCAGATCAACGAAGTTATGCCCCAATTCCTATAAAAGAGTAAAACAACCAGACAAGAAAAATTAAGCAAAAAGTGGAGACAGCAAAGGAAATACAAAAAGTACCCGCATAAGAAAAAAACAACTCACAGCAGGAGGTGGGTTGTTAGCACAATACTCAAGGACAGCATGCGGAATGACGCTTACTCCTTTCAACGTCTTCTGAAGGCACTCGAGCACCTCCTCATCAGTCAACTCAAGGGCAGGGACCATACAAGAAGGATGCTCCACCCCAGAGTACTCAAAACCATAATTCTCTCGCTCCTTCAGAGGCTGAACACGGCGGCGAAGAAAACTGGAAACGATACCGAAGCCGTCAAGCCCTGCTATTTCAGAGTACATATCCTCTTAAGAAACGGCTTGATCGCCTGGAGCTCATTCGTCGTCAAGGGATTCTTTTCCCATCGGTCATTAACCACGGGACCAGAACCAGAATGAACAGCAAGAGGAGGAATCAAATTGGTAGCATAAAACCAGTCGGCACGCCAATCCCTCACAGAATCAACCAAGTCATAATCAAAGAATTTACTCTTAAGACCCTGACAAAACTGAATACCGTAGCCACCAAGAACATGGGTGTCATCGCGGCGGGGTTGTGGCTTCAGACGGAAGAAGTAACGAAAGAGAGAAAGAGAAGGAGGAATTCCAAGAAAAGTTTCACAAAGATGAACAAAAACAGAAAGATGAAGGACAACATTGGGAGCAAGTTGGTTCAAACTAATCCCAAAATAACTGAGAAATCGATGAAGAAAAGCAGAAGCAGGAAGGCAGAGTCCCGCACGGATAAAGGAGACAAAAAGAACAATATCATCAGGACCTGGAGTTGGGACCCGATGCCGGCCTGGAGCTTTCCAATCAGCAAACTCCTTGCCCTAGATCAAACCATCACTAACAAGCTCACGCAACAGATCCTCAGTCGTAGTCAGAGCCGGCCAGATCTTCTGAGCAGCCCTCATGGCCATAAATTCTTGATTTTCAATCACAAAAAGCGATGCCTCCTCGTCTACAAAGGTTGCTTGGGACTTGCTCGCTGATTTATTCCTACCCATATACTAGCGAAAGCAATAAAGCACTAAGAAACGATGAGGCTCAGATGGCGGCGCTCAGATGACGGGGACAATGGTGGCGGCGGAGTTTTGAAGACTAGGGTTTTCAAGGCAAAAGCAGAGCAGCAAAGAAAAAGAAGAAGGCCATTAAATAGATTTTACAGCAATAGAAACGCGGCCCACCAGGCCCGTTTAAACACAGCATGAGAACGCAATGATCCATTTCTCACCACAAGTGACATAGCTAAAATGACGGACGGCACACTTTTACACAAAGGTACAGTTCAACGGGCAAATTTCAGACTTATCCAACCAGCACCACGGCAGAGTTATCATATTGCTACAAAAAGAACTCATCAACCATGAAGCAACGAAGGGTTACCTCACAAGGAACATAAGAACCTGGTTCTTATAGAAAGAACTCGAGAATCTCATAAACAACTCATGAACAAATACCATTTACACTCAACCACCACCATACAACTACATCTGACAACAGCAGACTACCAGAGAACATGCCAAGATCTTGTATCCGAGTTCTTTTTGAATAAAAGAACCTAGGTATATGCTCGGGGGCTGCAACAGGAGAGGTTTTCAGTTCTTTGAACCACTCAGATTCAAGACCCTTCAACTCTTTGTTCCAAATAGCAAGAGGCTTGGGGGCTACACTCAGTGAGTGCACTTTTTCTTTAAAAAAGCGCACATCACTTAGAAGACTTCTTCAAGATAGTAGTTATCAAACAACATAAGATTCAAGACCCTCCAACTTTTTGTTCCAAATAGCAAGAGGCTCGGGGGCTACACTCAGAGAGTGTACTTTTTTCTTTGAAAAAGCGTACGTCACCAAGAAGACTTCTTCAAGACAGGCCACTTCAAGACCTCACGACAAAAAGAACCCGGACCGAGCTATATCCGAGTTCTTTTTGATAAAGAACCCGGGTATATGCTCGGAAACCCTTCGATGAAGAATCAGAGCAATTTCAAGACAAGACCCTCTAGCTCCTTGTTCAAAATAGCAAGAGGCTCAGGGGCTACACCCAGATGGGTATACTTTTTCTTCAAAAAAGCACAAACCACTCGAAGATCCCAAGAAGCACTACACGGTTTTGCTCAAGAAAGCACTCGGACAACACTTGTTCCTACTTGGCAAGACCTGAAGGAAAGAGACGAGGCTTCCAGAGCTCAACCATGAAGTGCTCGGGGGCTTATCGATGCGGGACCCATGGGATACCCCGCAAGGAAGGGAGAAGATCTAGTCTAACTAGGATTCTTCCCATGTAATCTTAGTAGTAGTAGTATTCTGTAATCCTACTAGGAACTCTCATTGTAAACCGACTAGGACTCTGGCCTCCTAACTATATAAAGGAGGGCAGGGTTCCTGGAGATGGGAGATGAACACTTTACAATCAATCCAACGCAAAGGCTAACGCTGACTGGACGTAGGGCTATTACTCGATCATGATCGAGGGTCTGAACCAGGATAAATCGACTGTCTCTTGCGTTTACCGTCGAGTTCTACATACGCTGAAGCTCGAACAAACTGCCCCGGGTACCCCCATGGCAGGCTATCGGTGGTGAAACATCGACAAAGTCTTCCCTACGCCCATACCCAAGTATGCGTTCGGGACAATAGATCTGTGACTTGCCTCGCGTCCATCGCAACGACCGGTGCTTAATTGACACAGACAGGGAAAAAGTGTAACCGAGCTATGCCCTATTGGCCGCAGGATACAACCCTTTACACAGACCAGAACCCAACCATATCCCTGCCTGGTCACCATTTTCCTTTCCACCATTTTATCATGAGTGATCATGTTTATCACCTATTTGTGAGTAACGATAGGTTACCCACGCTACCGACATCCTGGGCATAGCAGCTACTCGACCTATACTAGTAGGACTCATGGGTGGATATATTTATGAACGTAGTTTCCATAAAATGCATGTAACGTAAATGCACAACATATATATATATATCCAGTTATTATTCAAAATAAGGGTTATGCACCAGAGCTTGCCTTGGGCAGGCGGGGTGTCAATAAAGTCAGCAACTGGTGGCTCCAGGACTCCCTCTTGCACGAGAACCTCCTCCTCGTACTCCTCGATCACCTCCTCGTACTCCTGCTCACCCGCAGTCACGAACTCTACCAACTCGTTATCTTTATGCATGAAATGATGATGCAACGTTTAGTAATATGGCAACAGCAACTCTTAAAATAAGAATACATCTATCAAGCTACTAAGCTAACTCTAATGACTAATACGCAAAGTTACCTATTATTCCCACTAAACAGGTATGAAACATTTCATGTATTATCTTAGCAACTAGAGGCATCTTTATTGTTAATATCAATTTACTATGTATATGATAAAACAAGGTGCACTAGCTATCATATTTATCAACCTATTCTAAGGCTACAAAAATTATAGTGAGCACATAATAATACAATGAACCTACCGTAAAATATTTTTAGGGCTAGCACTTCTACTAATGCATCACAAAAATTCATTCTCTAAATAACCATAATAATACGTATTTTGAAATAATAAAGTAACCCTAAATGTATCACTGAACTATATGAACTAATTACACTAACAGATAGATCTTAAATTTAGGAATCTAACAAAATTCATTTCACAATAAATAAATAAATTTAAATGAGCTCTAGGAAAGAAGAAGATGATAAGGATGGATAGGTCTTGATTTTAAATGAATTTAGAAAGAAGAAATAATGGAATCGAAGCTTGGATGAAAGAGATATTGATTTTGCCAGGTGGCCGATAATTAATCCCGTAAAGGGTGATTAAGGAAAATGATTAGTGGCATTTGGCTAGCTGGTCACGTGAATTGGATTTCATGTGATGGACTTGGAGTGGGTCTTTGGTCATGAGTGAATTAATTCAAATGATGGACTTTGAGTGGTCTTTGGACTTAACGAGCACATCAGGACTGGAGTGCGCTTTGGGCTAAACATGCTTGGCGGTGGGGTGCTGGTTCATTCATGCAGGTCAAGGAATTAATGGAGGAGGAGACCACAGGTCAAGGAAATAACAGAGAAGGAGAAGGAGGGGATTTTTGCAGGCTGGCTACCTTGGTCGATTGCAGCTCAGGAAGGAAGTTCGACAGAGCGCAGCTTTCTCAGGTAAGAACACATGAACTCAATTTGAGAAGTAAGATGGTGAGCGGCGAAGTGCAGCTCTGGATCTCGGCATGATGGGAGGGTTGCACAACGTATCCTTTATAGGCAGGAGACGTGGGGCTGGAGGTGGAGCCACTGGGAAAAACGCCTGGCGTGCGCGACACACTATGGCAGCGACAGCGGGACGTGCGCTGACAATTTTGCAAGGCGATTAGCAAGCGAAGTAAAGGTGGGGGTGATTAGAACAACGAGAGAGGACAGTGTAGCATATGCTCCAATACTTAGCGAACGTAGGAGCTCCCATCACTCTTGGCCCTTCGGTCCAGAGTCCGATCGGACCTCTAACACCCCCATCTTACTCCCACTCATTTGTAACCCCACAGCAAACTTCGAGCACCTAGGCTCAGAAATAAAGTCACTGACCGACTCAAACTGGATGTTGGGCATGTTGCCTGAACTAGTATAAACCCTGTGTCATTGAGTGCTAGGCCACATCCGATCACAACATACAGCAAAACGACAAATATTTATTTGTTGGTCACTTTTCGCACCGACAGTTGGTGCCGTCCGTAGGGTGGACGCCGTACGTTAACGCTTTTGGTCGTCGGATGGCCCACCTTTCCGCCATCTTCGGCATGATGGGCTCAGGCGATACGATTCGCTTCATCTCGCTGGAGTGTCCCATGCTCCCACCTGTTGGGATGAGAGTTCCTCCTGTCTTCGAACCATCCCAGGCATTCCTCTTCAGAAGCCAAGACTTCGTCGCTGACTAGCTCGGCGTGCTTTGCCTTCACAAGAAGGCACTTGTCCCAGCGCCTGTCGGAGGAGGAGCACCCTCCAACGGCTCCAGACCACCCGGCGACCTCAACAACGAGACGCCTGTGTTTCGCTCCGAGCCCACGCGGGGCTCAAACCCCACTGTGAGTAACATACATTTTGTACTTTACTCGCATTTTAATATCTTCCACCGACTCTCCGGAGGGACCTCATCATCCCCACCACGACCGCCATGCGATCAGTTCCCCTACGGCCTCGCGTCCCCCATGGATGCGTACGCGCGGGGGCTCCGATAGATGCGAACGCCGCCCCCTCTCACATCCAAATCCGTGGGGATGGTGGGCTACGCTCCCACCTCTTTTCACGACCTCGTGGATGATGAGGTTGAAAGCGACGGCTCTAGCATCGGTGACGTGGCACCTGGCCAACCTCTATCCCGGGAGTGCACTATAGCGGACGCTCTGAGACAGTCGTCGATGGTGGCGGAGTCCCTATAGACTCACACCAATCCGGACCCTCATACGGAGGCCCTCGCGCATGTGCAAGAGCACGGTGAGGAGCTACGACAAAGGTGGCAGAACTAGCCACCACCTGAGCTAGTGCGCTTGGCACAGCACACTGCGCCACGTGCACATAACCCGGCAAGCGGCGCCCGAGGTCACGCCCGCCAGGTCCAGCGCAACATCATGGACAGGGGGAACGATCCCCCATAGTTCGCTCGGGCTGGCCAGAACATCGCCGCTGCGGCGATGCTTCTGCGCGGCCTTCCCGAGCCTATCGACCCCCAGGAGCAGGCGGTCCACCGGAACCTCTGGGCGCTGGTGGAAAGCGCCGCCATTCAATAGGCGGAGAGCTCCGTGTCAGGACATCGACTCATAGCCTCTCTCCCCACCTAGGGAATGGGGGCGCACCAGTTGAATCGCTCCATCCACTCACCACTATAGTCGCCGGGCGCGGAACAGGAGGACACAGCTGTACCACGGCCTGACCCAGTGCCCGCTCCACATCGACCACCTATGTGCGAACGGCTTGGGCCAAACCAAGATGCTCGTAGCATCATCAATGACCGGCGTCAAGCCCGGCGTGATGATGACGTCCATCAAAGGGCGATGAGAGCAGGCGGCACGGGCCCCAGCCGGACCATCGAGGGGAGCGGGGAAACGCAACCTAGACATGGTCACCGACCAGACGACCGGAGTCTTAGCACGGATGGCCCGGGACCACGGGCCTTTGGCCATTGCATTCAGAAAGCACCGTTCCCATAGCGCTTCCGTCCGCCAACCAACATCGCCAAATATACTGGGGAAACGAATCTTAGCATATGGCTCGAAGACTTCCAGCTCGCCTGCCGAGCCGGAGGAGTGGATGATGACCACTTTATCATTCAATACCTCCTCATCTGCATGGGGGAACATGTTCGAGCATGGCTTGAATTCCTCCCACATGACAGCATCCACGACTGGGCGGATCTCAAGAGGATCTTCATCGAGAATTTCCAAGGGACGTATGTCTACCCTTGGAATTCCTAGGACCTCAAGAGCTGCCAGCAAGAGCCCAACGAGTCCCTACAGGATTATATCCATAGGTTCTCAAAATGATCCAACTCCCTTCCTGATGTCGTTGACGCGGATGTCATCAGCGCGTTCCTCTCTAGGACAACCTGTGAGTCCCTGATCCATAAGCTCGGCTGTCTGAAGCCCCATACCACCCGTGACCTCTTCGACGTCGCCACCAACCATGCCTCCAGCAAGGAGGCGGTCGAAGTGGTCTTTAGAGGAGGCCACTACAAGGGCAAGGCAAAGCGCAAGAACCAAGACGAGGGCCCCGCCACGCAAAGGGGCAAGAAGAACAAGAAGGATCGGCATCGACCGGCCAACTTCGCGTTGGTCGCCGCGGCCGATCGTGCGGGCAAGCAGCCCCAGCAGGACCTGCCCAACCACTTTGACAAGCTCTTGGAGAGCACATGCACCAACCACGCCTACCCCGTCAAGCACCTCTACAATGACTGCGAACTCCTCAAACGCTTTCTATGATAGGCCGGTGGACCGAAAGAAGGAAAGGGCAAGGAGGCAGCCGCCAAGAAAGGAGGTATGCTGGGCAAGGATGGGGATGGCTTTCCCGATCCTCAGGAAGGCCTCATGATCTTTGGGGGATCCGATGCCATCTACTCCAAGCGCCAGCACAAAGTGTGCTACAGAGAGGCATGCGCCGCCGAAACGACCATCCCCTCCTTCCTTAGCTGGTCAGAATCTCAGATCACTTTTGATCAGAGGGACCATCCTTCCCACATTGCTAGACCAGGTCGGTACCCACTCATTGTCGACCCCATTGTCTACAAGAAGTGGCTCACCAAGGTGCTAATGGACGGAGGCAGCGGCCTCAACATCCTCTACGTCGACACCCTCGACGCCATGCGCATCCCCCGGTCGGAGCTCCACCCAGTGAGCTCTCCCTTCCACGGCGTGATCCCGAGAACGCAGGCATACCCACTTGGGCAGATCAACCTTCCTGTCATGTTTGGCGACCAGGCCAACTTCCGCTCGGAGGTCCTCACCTTCGAGGTGGTGGAATTCCCAGGGTCCTACCATGCCATCTTGGGGCGGCCATGCTACGCCAAGTTCATGGTGATCCCCAACTACACCTACCTCAAGTTGAAGATGCCAGGACCGAATGGCATCATCACTGTGGGGTAGCACCTTTTCACATGCCTACATGTGCGACCGTGAGCATTACGAGCTCGCCACTACCGTCATCAACTCAGCCAAGCTCCCTCAGCTCGGAGAATCGTTGACTCTAGTAGTTCTGGACTGCAACAAGTCAACCTCCTCGACTGCCTTCCGCCCCCTAGAGGAAACTAAGGTGGTGGGGATTGACCCCACCGACCCAACCAAGATGGTGTGGATCAGGACCCAGCTCCCGGCCAAATAGGTATGTGAGCTCGCTGACTTTCTATGCGCCAATCGTGATGTCTTCGCATGGAAATGTTCTGACATGCCAGGCATACCATGGAGGTCACCGAGCATGCATTATGCCTATTCCCGAGCTCAAAGCCCACCAAGCAACACCTGCGTCGCTTTGACGATGAGAGGCATAGGGCCATAGGTGAGGAGGTCACCAAACTCCTGGCAGCTAGATTCATCAAGGAGGTATACCACTCCGACTGGCTTGCCAATCCTGTTCTTGTTAAAAAGAAGACTAGGAAATAGAGAATGTGCGTTGATTATACTAGCCTCAACAAGGGGTGCCCAAAGGACCATTTTCCTTTGCCACACATAGACCAGATAGTCGACTCCACCTCAGGATGCGAAATCCTCTCCTTTCTGGATGCCTACTCAGGCTATCACCAGATCGTGATGAAAGAGTCCGACCAGCTCGTGACTTCATTCATCACCCCGTATGGTTCATACTGCTACGTAACCATGCCTTTCTTTCTGAAGAACGCTGGCGCCACCTATCAACGGTGCATGCAGCAATGCTTCACTGACCAAATTGACCCGCTCGACCAGCCTAATCAAGTCGAGCAACCAAAACCAACAATCACCGTCTATGTTGATGACATAGTGGTCAAAACGGCTCAAGCTTGTGACCTAATCATGAACTTGGCGACAACGTTCGTGAACCTCCGAAGGTTCAACATCAAATTGAATCCGAAAAATGTGTTTTCGGGGTTCCGAATGGGAAGCTGCTTGGATACATCATGTCCGAACACGGTATTGAGGACAACCCCAAAAAAATCACGGCCATCTCCAACATGGGTCCTATACGAAACGTCAAGGGCATACAAAGGCTCACTGGCTATTTGGCCGCCCTAAATCGATTCATCTCCTGGATAGGTGAGCGGGGGATGCCTCTCTACAAGCTTCTCAAAAAGACGAACGCATTCATCTAGACAGAGGAAGCACAGCAGGCTTTGGAGAGCCTCAAAGCATCACTAACATCGGCCCCAATCCTTGTCGCTCCCAAACAGGGAGAACCCCTCCTCCTCTATGTCATGGCGAGCAACCACATGGTGAGTGCTGCCCTAGTCATCGAAAGGGAGGAGCCGGGACACCACCTTAAGGTCCAATGACCAGTATACTTCATCGGGGAGGTACTCACCGATGCCAAGGTTCGGTACCCCCAGGTGCAGAAACTTCTATACCCCATGCTGATGGCGACCCGGAAGCTCCTACACTACTTCACCGACCATGAAGTCTTGGTCGTCACTTCACACCCACTGGGAGACACCATCCGCAACCGCGACACCACGGGACGAATCTCTAAGTGGGCACTCGAGCTAACGGGCCACGACATTAGGTATACCCCCCGCACTGCTATTAAGTCTCAGGCGCTCACGGACTTTGTCGCCAAATGGAAGGGAGGTCCAGCTCCCGACCCTAGACGTCACCCACAAGTACTGGACGATGTACTTCGACGGGTCCATAATGGTGCCCGGCTCGGGAGCTAGAGTGGTTCTGATCTCCCTAGATGGGAGCAGGCTCCGCTACGCGATCTTCCTCCATTTTTTGGCCTCAAACAATGCCATGGAATACGAGGCCCTCATCAACAAACTATGCATCGCCATCGAGCTCGGCGCTACGTGGCTATACGTCCACGGCAACTAAGAGTTGGTCGTCGACTAGGTCATGAAGGAGTCCTCTTACAAAACCCCCCTCATGGCAGCATAATGCCAGGAGGTGCGCAAGCTCAAGGATAAATTCTAGGGGATCGAGCTACACCGTGTCCCCCGAAAGGACAAAGATACCGCTGATTTTCTCGCAAAATTGGCTGCTAGGTGGGTTCTATCTCCGGACGGGGTCTTCATCAATGACCTTCATGAGCCGTCCGCCCGCATCCTAGAAGGTCCGATCCAGACACACTCCGACACCAACCTGGCACTCGGGGGCTCCGACCCTCGTGCCTCCATGATGACATCACCCACCGACATCGCCGTGGTAACACTCGATCATGCCGACTAGAGAGCACCGCTGCTCACCTACCTCCTCGAGGAGACTCCCCCACCAGAAAGGACTGAAGTGCGACTAATCAATCGACGTGCCAACACGTTCATCGCATTCGGCGATGAACTTTACAAACGAAGTCCGTCGGGAGTACTCATGAAGTGCATCCCTACCGACCAAGGGAAACAGCTCCTCCTTGAGGTCCATTCCGGAATCTGCGGACATCACATGGCCCCGAGGTCGCTAGTCGGAAAAGCCTTTTGTCAAGGTTTTTACTGGCCCACTACGCTATGAGATGCAGAGGAGGTCATCCGTAGGTGTGAGGGATGTCAGTTCTACGCTCGGCAAACTCATTTGCCGGTGCAGGGGCTACAAACCATCCCCATCACCTAGCCATTCGTGGTCTGGGGCCTCGACATGGTAGGACCCCTCAAAAAGGGCCTAGGCTGCTTCACTCACCTACTCATAGCGGTGGAAAAATTTACCAAGTGGATAGAGACGAATCCCATCACCAACATTTGCTCGGAAGAGGCGGTAAAATTCTTCCTTGACATCATCTACCGTTTTGGTGTTCCTAACTGTATCATCATGGACCACGGAACTAACTTCACGGGGAAGAAGTTCCTGGACTTCTGTGATGGATATGGCATCAGGATCAACTGGGCCTCGGTCGAATATCCACGTACTAACGGTTAGGTCGAGTGAGCCAATGGCATGGTCCTCCAAGCACTCAAGCCACGCATCTTCGACTGACTTAATAAGTACGTCGGGCGATGGGTTGCAGAGGTCCCAGCAATCCTCTAGAGCCTGAGAATGACCCCAAACCGATCCATAGGGTTCACACCCTTCTTCCTGACCTATGGAGCTGAAGCAGTGCTGCCCTCCGACCTCGACCATGGCGCCCCAAGAGTGAAGGCCTTCGACCATGACCGAGCCATGGAGGCTCAGCAGGACACGGTTGACCTACTCGAGGAGGCTCGTGAGACGACCATCATCCGCTCCGCTCGCTACCAGCAAACTCTCCGCAGGTACCATAAAAGAAAAATCAGAGGGAGGATCCTCGAGGTAGGAGACCTCGTACTCCGAAGAACCCAATCAACCAAGGAGAAGCATAAACTCTCTTCACCATGGGAAGGTCCCTACACGGTGACCGAGGTGATCCGACCGGGCACCTATCGACTGAAGGACGACAACGACAACGTTCTCATCAACACTTGGAACATCAAATAGTTACGTCGTTTCTTCCCCTAAAATTCGGTCTTACCGCTTTCTTTCATTAAACGTTTGCTCCTACAAGCACCCCAGCCCGAACACTTTCGGCCTAGGTTGCTCGGGGGCTCCACGAGGGTGCGATACCACCTCTCTTTTTGCTATCATATAGTAATACTTTTCTCCCAAACGAAAGGGCGTCGCGCGAGCGAAAGGGCAGCCTGTTCCTTTGATTACCCTACGTGACTTATGTTTTAAAACATCCAACCGATCACACCCCACCACGACCTATGGTTACGAGCAACTGAGCCTCTCGAGCCATGCCTGGGTTCTTAAGGTTGCAGCCAATGGGACAAACGGGCAGGTGCGAAAAAGAAAGGATAAAAAATAGCTATGCTAGGGTAAAAACAAAGAACGGATGGGACAAGCTTTCCCTTACGAAGTGATTCCACCACTAAACGAAACTGATGTATTCATGAATACTAAAAATTGTTCAAACGGGGACTCCCCATGAACTTATCCTTTACATTTACTAACTGTTTCCACCCTAAACTCTATTGTGGCCGCCCGGTGGTATTGGCTAAAGGCTCGGTCGATGAGGATAAGGGCCGCCCACTTTCCTACGGGGCGACGATCGGTTTGGTCGGAGGCGGGATGACGCCTACTTCCGACCCGGCCTCCACTCCATCTGTAGGCTGGATGACATATTCTTGATGCAAGCCTTCAGCCACGCTCACACGGTGAGCCTTCAGCACCCACTGCGCGGAGACTTGCTCGGCAACCATCTGTGCGAATGGCACCAAGCTCTCCCCGAGTGCATGGATGGCGTCCGTGCTCCAGCCGTCAGCATACCCTCTATAGATGGCGGTGAAGTCCAAGTCTGGGTAGTGTGTCACCACTGAAGTTAGCCCCCCTGATGTCCAGTAGAACATCCCGTCGGAGATGAGTGCCCAAACCTTGTTCGGGACCTCCGTGAGCTAGATGGCAGGCATGTTGGTGCTCGGTTCTGACCTGAACACCTCAGAGACGACCACCTGGGCAACGTTGCAGATCTGATCGAGCTCCCCCTTGAGAGCATGTCACTCTTTGAGGGACTTGGCTAGTGCCTCCACGCTCCGACCAATTGCCGCCTTAGTCTTCTCCAGCTCCCGCTCCAGAGATGAATCCTTCTGCCCAGTTCTAGAAGAAGGACGACAAGCTCAGAAGCAAAGGAATAGAAAAACCAAGGCATCAACCACAGGCGGAATAGGTACTTACTAAGGCGGGTGTTCTCAAGGATGGAGAGTCCTTCCTCCTACCGGGTCACCTTCTCGAGCAGCCGAGCGTTCGACTCCTCCGTCCCAAGCACCCGCCCCTGAAGAGCGAGCACTTCCTGTTCAACCTTCGACTGGGCCTTCCGCTCTATCTCCTGAGCGTCCAAGGACTTTTGGAGCACCACCTCAGTCTCTGCCAGGTGGACCTTCGCCGCGTCGAGTCCCGCTCGGCAGCGGTCGCCCGTTTCGCTGCGAGCAGTTTCACCGCCCGTACCCCCGTCGCCTCGGCCACCCGGTCTTGGGACCCGCCGTGACATCGTGGCCTCCTGCTCCATCCGACCATGCTCCTCCTAGAGGAATTGGGACTTGCAGAATGACGTCGCCTCCAACTCTTGTAAAGCAAAGAAGCAAGCATACTGAAACAACTAGTGGAAGACCAAGGAGTTGAGGAAAAACACTAAAAACACAGAAGGCTTACCTCGGTGATGCGGGGCAGATCGACTGAGACTGCCTGGTGGATGAGCTCAACCTGCTCCAAGGCCTCCTTGATCTTCGCCTTGGTTTGGGCGAGGTCGGACTCCACCGATAGTCCTCTCTCCTCTAGGAAGTGCTAGAGCGCCACCTCCTCCCCATCGTGGAGGACGAACCGAGCCTTCCTCGGGTCACTAGGGCAGGGCCATGCCAGCTCATGGGTACCCCAACCCGCTAGAAGATCCAACCGTCGCAGCATCGTGCGACGACCGGACCATCGCCAACTCCTACGACAACGGATGGCCGGTGGCTCCACCCTGGTGCCTGCCTCGTCAGAGCAGGGGATCTCCACTATTTCAACTCCGTGGCCCACCAGCGGATGTTCTGCCTCCAGCCTGGCCACGTCTCCTTGTGACCCCTCCAGCTCCGATCAGGAGGCCGAGCCGCGTGTTCCTCCACTAGGCAAGGTAGGGAGCCCGGTCTCCCTCCTCTCTTCCGCCGTGGATGTTGCAGGAGGGATCGCAAGGGTCACCTCCAACCCAACCTCTGTCGTCACCACCGGGATTGCCGCCATCACCGCCGCCACCACTGCCGCCGTACTCACGACCGACCGAGAGGGCGCAACCCCCGGAAGGGAAGGTCACACTACCGCTAGTCTGCTTTCCCTGCCGCTCGTCGTGAATCACTGCAGGCTGGGTCTCCACTCCTCCCACATGGCAGGTGGGGCGATGCTCAGTCCCATCAGTCCCCGACCGCTATCAAAAAAGTATAGGTCAGTCGTGCTCAAAAAACCCAACTGGGAGATCAAAAACATAGATGCAAACGTGGACGAGAGCGGCAGGGCCCTAAAGCCCTGAACCTCTAGCGATGAGCCCACCGGACGAAGACCGCTCACGAGTCATGACTCGCGCCCCCCACATCGACCGAGAGAGGTGCCAACCCGACCGGTTCCTGATTGGCCGGCGAGTCGCCAAGACCACAGGCCCGTGGCACACCCGTCGGGGCAGCTGGTGGGGCATCTCCCCGCTGTGGCTCACGCGCACACACCGACCCCAAAGATGTCAGGGTACGGGCATGCTCCTCCAACTGGCTGGCATGCCCCGCCACGCTCAGATCAGGGGGGCAAAGCCAGCGATGCCTCCAAGGGACGGGGTGACCGTGTCCTTTTCGCCTCTCACCCGCCGTTGGCGTCCAAGCTCGCGGCGTGCTTCCTTGACACGCGAACATCGCCACGCCTCTCTGTATCCCACCCACCGCCGGTGGACGTGGCCGTAGGCGCACGATGCTCCACCGAGGTCACAATGATGCCCCAGTCTTCGTGGGTGCTCGCGTCGTCACCCATCTTCGTGGGTTCCTTCGACTCGAGCTTCGCCTCCACGTCGCTTTGGTTTTCGCCGACCCGCACCCACCGGGCGATCTCCTTTTCCTTCTCATGCCTCCTCCGAGCCTTCTCAGCTCTCTTCTTCTTCTTGGCATCCGCTGCCTCCTTTTAGGTAGCTTGCCGAGCCACGGCCTTCGGGCCCCTCGAAAGATGCGACTGAGATTTATAACCGACAAGTCCCTATGAAATGGATGAGTCAAAGTTAGAACAAAGGAGAGCAAGAGAAAAAAGGTCACAAAACAAGAGAAGGGGAGAGTACCAGATTGGACAGCTTCCCGGTGTGGAGAGGTCCAGGCTTTCCTTCAAGGGACTCTTTGGCCCTCGGTTGCAGCACCCGGTCGAGATGGCTCTAGACTTCGTCCTTCGCCAACTCCTCCGACGACACGTGGTCGGGATCCACTAGGCCGGAGTACATCCACATTGGTCGCCTCCTCTCTGCCAGTAGGGCGACCCGATGGTGGAAGAAGGTGTGGAACACCCGTAACCCATCGAGGCCATGCTGCACCAGCTTATGGAGCTCCTCCTCGATGACCTCTAGCTTGTTCTGTCGACTGGAGGGCCCCCACGACCAGCTCTCCCGCCTCTCCGGCCTTTTTTCAGTGAACGACGGGAACGGCGCCTCCGCTGGGTTCCTGATGTAGAACCACTCCCTATGCCACCCACGATTTGAGTCGCAGGGGGAGTACGTGGGGTAGGAGCCCGGTGGCCTTGGCTTCTTCTGCAATGTAAAGCCCCCAACCGGCGTGGTCCTAGGTGGCTTCCCCTCTGACATGGCTCGCCCGGTGAAGATCCGCCAGAAGAAGTCCACATGCGGTTCCATCTCGAGAAAGGCCTCGCAGACGGTTACGAAATCGGTGAGGTGCAGCACCCCAATCGGCCTGAGGTGTTGTAGCTCCAGGCCCCACTCATTGAGGAGCCCGTGCAAGAACCAGTGCATGGGATATCCTAGCCCGTGCTCATGGAAGGTGAGGAAGGAGACAACCTCGTTGGCCTAAGGTCGCGGAACAGCTTCCCCGGCGCAGGCGTCCTCTAGTGCGCCACCTTCTCGATGAAGGTAGCCAGCACTGCCTCGTCCATGTTGGATGGACTCTAGCTCGACATCTCACTCCAGATTCATGAACAAATCTATGAGTTCTCCTTTCCTTCCTCGCTTTACCCTCTCTCGCTTAGAAACCGCCGCGGTGCACGAACGCGCTTGGCCAAAAAAGGAAGAAGGAGGAGAGGCAGCAGATGGAGAAAGGCGAAAGAATGAGACAAAAACCATCTCCCTTCCCCTATTTAAGGAGAAGAGCTAGCAGTTGGAGAAAGGCGAAGGATTGGGGCGAAAAACCCTCTCCCTTCCCCTATTTTTATCAGAATAGGCATACGGTGGGACACGTCCTGACTGATGGGACGCGCCCTGCCCAATGAAACGGTGTCTGGTTAGACGGGACATGGCCTGGGCATGGCCCACCACTACCGCATGCTGGGCATAGGAAACAAGGTGCAACCACACACAAGCGGCCCTCCACCTTCCCAGGCAGGACCTGGAAGGGCCCAACGACGGGATCTCCATCAAGGAGAGACCAATGGGCTTCCTGAGTCGATCGGACGGCTCAGGCAAATGCTGAGAGACAGGTAAGGAGTAGTGGGATGCCCCATGTGGGCCATAACATCTCCGTCATGAACAACGAACGTGGATCCCATTCGGACATATCCGATAAGAACTCCTCAAACCCGTCACTCGAGTCATCAAGGTAACTTTACCAAACCCTCTTACTTTATTTTCTAATGCACGATCATTCATTCATCCATTCTCATACACGCATTCACACATTCATTCATCCCATACATCCAAAACATCGCATATGCAGTTAATGCATCACAACGCCTCGTGTTGCGTCATGATGCGGTAGTTGCCTTATTCAACATGAGCAACGACCGACCGGGGTTTGAAGGTCAGCCCGTGAAGGGCTCGAGGCCACCTCATGTCCAACAGAGCCAGGGGATAAAATGCAGATGAGCCCAAGCGGCCCTCGCTCGATATGCTCAAAAGCAGACAGGGTCATCTCAACCTTCTCATTCGATCCTAACCTCGAGCCATGGCCACAGAATCTCCATCGAGGGGAGGCCAGCGGGCCACCTGAGTCGGTCTCTGGAATGACCCAGGCATCTACCAGGATGCGGGTTAAGAAGCAGTGGAATGCCACATGAGGGCTATGTTGACCCCGTAACGAACGACGAACCTAGATTCCACTCGAACGCGTCCGTTAGTGAGCTCACCGAGCACGTCACTCGAGCCATTGAGGCAAGCGACGTTAGCTCAGCCCCTCTAGTTATAGAAACCACGGATGAGGTAATGCATGGAACTAGACCAACCCCTACCGAGCCCAACAGGGCTCAGGGGCTAGGGACGTCCGACCCCTCGGTGCGCCCGATGCCTTGGTTGGCGACTCTATTTCGCTCGATCCCTCGGGCGCCTTCGGTGCACTCGCACGCACCCGCTGCTAAGTCGAAAAATCCCCCAGGTGATTCTACCTAAATCGCCCGGGGGGTCGAGGGCTACACCCACTGGGTGCGCTCGCGCGCACCCACTGGCAAAATGAAAAATCCCCCCTGCTGACAAGTCAAAAAATCCCCCAAATGATTCTACCCAAATCATTCGGGGACTCGGGGGCTACACCCATCGGGTGCACTCACACGCACCCGCTGTCAAAATGAAAAATCCCCCAAATGATTCTACCCGAATCGCCCGGGGGCTAGGGGGCTCCTATCGGGTTCATAAACCTAGGGTCCCTAATGGGCTGGCTTCCCAGCAAAAGTTTGGCCCAGCAGACGACATTTCAAACAACACACACCTCCTGGGCTGGCTTAGATACCTAAACGATAGGCTAGAAGAGCGGTCCAGTCTCTAATCGGAAAGCCTGGACAAGGAGGGGACAACGCTCGCTTCCGACTTTGACCCGCTTTCTTCAACTGGAAGGCCTGGACAAGGAGGGGACAACGCTCGCTTTTGACTCTGACCCGCTTCTCCGACTGAAAGGCCTAGCCAGGGGTGACGCTTGCTTCTGACTCCGACCCGCTTCTCCGACCAAGAATACACCGAACCTCCGCTTACAGCTCTTCTCTGACCGGCGCAATCAGAGCCGACTGGGAACAACCGACCAAGGATGCCCGCTCAGTGAGGACCCAAGGATCACGCAGACCAGACAAGGTAAGGTGCTCAAGTCAAACCACAATACCAAGGGCCATACCCTGCACACCTACCGAACAGAATTGTCAGACCATGTTAGAAGGGTGCTCTGCAACATTCCAGATATGTCAGAACACGAACAGTGTTGTGGGCATCGACATTTGTCCTGTAGTATGGTAGGCGCCGACATTTGCCATAACCGAAAAACATGATGGAGTCTACCACATGCGTCTGGGCGTCAATAGTATTGTGGGCATCGACAAACCGTCTTGTACCTGACGGCGTGGGCAGCAAGACTAGGTAGCACACACTCTTTCTCTCACTCTCTCACACTTGTAAAGCCGTCCCCTTCAACTATAAAAGGGGATGCGCTCTCTCCCAATAGAGGACGATCGATTCGAACAACAAACACACAAACAGATGACAGACGGATCATTCCGACTGACTCTCTACTAGCTTTAGACATTCTAAAGCTACACAGAGCATACGCTCTAATACTTAGCTTATGTAGGAGCTCCCATCACTCTTGGCCCTTCGGTCCAGAGTCTGACCGGACCACTAACATCCCCCATCTTACTCCCACTCGTTTGTAACCCCACAGCAAACTTCAAGCACCTGGGCTCAGGAAAAAAGTCACCGATCGACTCAAACTGGATGTAGGGCACGTTGCCTGAATGAGTATAAACCCTGTGTCATTGAGTGCTAGGCCACGTCCGATCACAACGTATGGCAAAACGATAAATATTTACTTGTTGGTCACTTTTTGCACCGACATGATGATGATGGCATTGCAGTTGAGGGTGTACTGCACTTAGGTTCTCCTCCCAACATCCTTGGGCAAATGATCCCAATTAGATGTGCGGATCAGTGGGAGAACTATGTGAGATCGGCTATGAAGAGCCAGCTACAATGTTTGGACGTGGTTGTGTGTTGGGTGTTAGTTGATCCCATCCCTCATGGGTTTTCCCCACCAATGGGTCAATAGACACACTTCGACCCTCCCGTCCTGAAACCTGATATGGATGTGGAGGTTGCACCTATGGTTCCTGATGCTCAATCTGCCCCCAATGAGCTAGTTGTAGATGCTTGTCAGACTAATGATGTTGTGGCAGATCCTCCTCATGAGATCCCTTTGACACAGAATCATCCGAGTAAGTGTCTTATCCGCATGATTATTGGGATATTACCCCATTCCTTACATCCAATTTTTCATTCTTTCCTCATTTTTCTACTTATGTTGCGGTAGACATTCCTAACAATGTGGATGTGCCCACTGTTGCTGCGTAAGTGCTCTATGGAGATGGATTCCATGGCTCCAACAGTGTTGAAGTTATGAATGATTCGGAGCCATATGAGATGGCAAGGGCTCTTGATTCTGATGATGATCGTCCTGTTGGAGAGCTGACAGAGAGTGATGTTGAGATGCTGAGGCGTATCTTTCTCAGCCACCGTGATCCAAGAGTTCACGAGTTCAGTGATTTTGCTCATTCCGATTAGGCGTGTGTAGAAGAACATGATGATGAGCTCCTAGAAGCTCCTGAGGGTGGCCCTAACATGGTAATTGAGAATGCGAGGGTATTCAAGGACCTCCCTGCATTGAAGAGGTGGTTGCAGGTGTTTGCAGTGATATGAAAGAGACCTTACAAGGTCTTGCATTCATATGCGGAGCACCGTTACACAGTTGTGTGTGACAAGGAACGCTGCCCATGGAGGGTTTGTGCAAGGAAGCAAAAGGTCATCGGAAAATGGAAGATCACAAAAGTTGTCGGGCCACACAATTGTGCTGACCATGTGCTGACACTAAAGCATCGACAGTTGACATCTACCCTCATTGCCAAGCGGTTGATGGGAATATTGTAGGGACAACCCAATATGAAGGTTAGGACAATTATCAGGACCATTGAGGCATTGTATGGAGGTTATGTGATAACTTATGGTAAAGCTTGGAGGGCTAAGCAGCGAGCGTGGAAGATGATATATGGGGACTAGGAGGATGGCTATGAGTAGCTGCTAGTACTTTTCAATGCAATCAAAGCGATGAATTCAGGCATACATTATGAGTACATCCCAAAACCAAATGCATGGAAGGATGGGAGACAGATATTCTTTCTGTGCTTTCTAGTGCTTCCTTCAGTGTGTCGAGGCCTTTAGGCACTGTCGTCCCGTCTTCTCCATTGATGGTACGTTCTTGATTGGCAAATACCAGGACACACTTCTTATAGCCATATCCTGTGATGCAAACATCAATTTGGTTCCTTTGGCATTTGCTTTGGTTGAGAAGGAGAACAATGACAGTTGGGGATGGTTCTTGAGGCTAGTCCGGATACATGTGGTTGGGCCTGGCAGGGAGGTTGGTGTCATATCTAGATAGGCACCAGGGCATACTTAATGTTGTGCGAGAGCAGATAGAGGGGTATGCACCTTTGCACCATTGTTGGTGTACTCGACACCTTGCTAAGAATCTACTCTAAAAGGATGGTGTGAAGGATAACTTTGATCTGTTCCAGGAGGCTGCTCGACTGCTTGAGGACAAGTACTTTCAAAAAAAGTTGGAGCAGGCCTTCGACGATGAAGACACGGTGTACGACTAATCTACTCGTGCAGGAAGGCAGGTGGAGGTAGGACTAATCTTGGACAGAGTGGTAAGTCAATTGCCTTATTTTTCTACGTTAAGTTGCATACCAATACATTATGCGTTAGAGGTATCTATTTTAGTTAGTGGCACCTTCGAGCTGTAGCATCCTTATAATTAATTCAATCATGCAACATAATCATGCCTTCAGAAGAGGACTAGATGGAGTTTGATGCATGACCAAATGAATATTGTGATGACCTGTAGGTGACGGTACAGATTCGGATGGGTTTAGTCCTAGGACCAATCTTGGACAGAGTGAATTTTTCATCTACAAAAGAAAACAAAACCTATTGCTATCTGTTGAGAAGTATTATTACTAAGAACTTTGTTGCAGGGCAATACCATCAAATGCTCCATTAAAGACATTGAGCGCTTTCGTTTGAGAGTTAGGGACGACGACACGCATAGCTTCCTAGACGTAAGATTCAAAATATTCTTTCAAACATATTATTAATACGTTAGATTCTTTCAGTTAACATAATTTTGTACAACAGAGGCTGTCACATCGGCTACGTCGTGCGGCTGCTCGTTGTGGTTGTAGGACAACCATGGCGCAAGACGTGTATGTTCCTTTCGTGGGCAGAGGAGGCTTAGGTTCCTCTAGCCAAGCACCTACAGGGTACGAGGACGACGTGGACCAGAGGCACGAGGAGCTTGGCCTGTCTCAGCTCCAGGACACTCCCTCGACTCAGCCTACACAGCCTTCAGGCACTAGGCGACGCCGTCCACCTAACCCTTACACTCCAGGTACCAGCGCTCTTGGTCACAAGTGTAAGGGTAAGACTAGGAGGCAGTGAGGGTTTGTGGTAGATGTTAGTATGTACTATTATGGATTTTGTAGTTACTTTCCTATAACTATTTGGGATTGTATGGACATTGTAGACTATTTGGACTATGCAGGACATGTTATGTTGATTGTGATATTCGATGTGATTGTATTGTGCTCTTTGGACGATTAAATGTTTGGATTATATAATGATGTCTCTGTTTGTAACCGTGGATGCTCCTGAAACAAGGGAAACTCTTGTGAATTTTTTTCATGAATCATTAATTATACTACTGCTAAAAATGCACAAATATAGTACACAGATTAAATGTAAATTCATTAGAACGTGTATAGTCCAATCGTATCGTACAGACGCTTTGCAGATGAATCTAGGCTTTTTAGTAATAGTGAACGAATCTAGGCTTTTCTGACAATGAAAATAGACTTTTCAGTTACAAGGACGAGGAGTACGATGACAACAGTGATTTATCACTTCACTTGCATAGTACACCTATAGCATCTAGGCTTTTCAATAACAGTGAACGAATCTAGGCTTTTCAGACAATAAAAATAGACTTTTCAGTTACAAGGACGAGGAGTACGATGACAGCAGCGATTTATCACTTTACTTACATAGTACACCTATAGCATCTAGGCTTTTCAGTGATTTATCATGTCACCGATGAATAGACTTTTCAGGAAACGAATCTAGGCTTTTCAGTGTCCATTGAAATAGGCTCTTCAGTAAAACTAATTAGGCTACTTGTGACCAGTTATAACACATTGAAACGGCAACTAAACCTGTCTCTGCCTATATAAAAGCAATGTTGGATGCATTGCTACTTATTTCCCAACTAGTATTTTCTTTCGTTGCAGTACCAATGTCTGGAGGGTCGTCCAGAGGGAGAGAAAAGGAGAAGGGAACTACTATTGTGTGGGAGGGTTCTCTTAGTCCTGATTTTTTTAGGAAGCTCTTTATGAGAGGTTCCCAGTTGAGAGCAAAAGTGATTTCACCAAAAAGGCACCACTGAGAGGATACGATGAATAGAAAGAATAGTGGCCAAAATGCACGCATGGTGAGGACTACCTAGTGCAGATGTTCACCGAGGGAATAGATGGAGGTCGTCGTTTCTTCAAATGCCCGCGAGCATGGATAATTGCTATTACTATTTGTTTCTTTAATATGTTCCTCTTCTATACAACTTACATGATATACTTATTGCAGTCTTCCTTGGCCGAAGAAAACTATGGGTTCACTAGGTGGGTCGATCCTCGACCTATTTATCCGCATGCGGAGTACATCTACTACCTGCAGGACTGTATCTTCGATCTAGAAAGAGAAGTTAGCAACCGTTACAAGGACGACGAATAGGATGACAACAACAATGGTGCCGATTCACAGGAGGCACTCTGCAATGATCCATATTGCACCTACCCTAACCACAAGAATAAGGGGCCTCCGCCGTCACCCCCGCCACCACCACCACCAACAATGGGAGGCTACTGTGGAGAAGGTGCAACACAATTTGCTATGCGGCCACACTACTAGGATGACCCTATCTTATTCACATGGCACATCCATGTTTTTGTTGTTTGGTTTAATTACCTAAGGCATATTAGGTTAGTCGAAGGAACTCTGCACCCTAGTTCGGTACATATTCTCACATGCCATTTCATGTGTTTTGTGTGTTGAAATATATAATACCCTACTTAGTTAGGTTTTGTTTGCAGCACGTAATCACATTTCACTACGTCCGCAATATTATACTAAATATTATGACCACAAATAATAAAAACAACTACATAATAAAAAATCTAATACTATGCCACATTAAACAACACAATAATACTAGAAGTACGTGCCGACAGTAGACAACATTGCTCATGAATAAACCATAGAACTAGTAAGTCATGGAGACTACTGAGTGCAACGAGTCCACTTTCCCTTTCTTAGGGCATCGGGATTCTCCTCCATCGCTGCTTTCGCTCGACGTGCACGCTCAAGCTTCTTCTCCCTCTCTTCCCTGTACGCAGCAACACGCCTCCTTTTCTCCTCTTCCTTGTGCTCCTTTTTTGTAGCCTCCTCTCCGCGTCTCTTCTCCATCATCTCCTTGTCCTCTGTCTCCCACCACAATAGTTTTTGCATCCATTCCTTGTCTTTAGGCTTGATCTCAGTGTCGATCCACTGCTCAAAATCACAAAGCAGTGGAGGGGTCTGTAAAAAATACAATTGTTACAAAACAAAAAAAATCATGCAAGATGTCATATGACACAAACATCAATTCATCACCATCTTGTTAATGCGACGCCGACGAAGTGCAGGCTCAAACGCAAAATTGGAACACATCCAATACCCCTGCCTATACGTATCCTCTTCATCGGATTTGGCTACCTTGCAAGGATCGCCGCAAAAACACATGGGCACTGGAACACCACTAGGCAGAGGCAATGGGTCGAAGACATTTCCGGTCATCCGGCCATAACTATAATTCAACCAATTTCATTCTAAGAACCGAAAGCAATTAACATTAAACCCTAAATTTAGGGTTTCCCATTTGATGCACGACAATGAACCCATAATATAACAACATGTGTTGGGGTTACCTTGTTTTGCTAGCTTTTCCACGCCTTGGCATCCTACGATTGTATAATACAAATATTAAAAATTGCATGAAACCCTAAGTAATGGCGATTCTTAGGTTGAAAAATCCGACTAATATATACCGAATCGATGCGGAAAAAACTAGGAGGGGAGCGAGGATACCTTGCTCTCGAAAATCTACGGATCAAATCAAAGTTTCCAAGGTCCAATATGCCGATTCGTGAGGTAGGGCGAAGTGGGGAGAGAAAAAACCCGAAAGAGAGAAGAAAGAAGAGGAAGAAGACTCGGGCAGGAAGGTTGGGGGCTGAGTTAAAACATCACCTCGGCGCCATAGATACTGGCGCCGAGCTCGGCCCCAACATCTACGGCGCCGAGCTCGGTGCCAGGATCTACGGCGCCAAGCTGTCTGACAAGTCATCGTCACGTCTGCGTCGAGTCCAAGACCTAGGCGTCAAAATCTACGACGCCGAGACGTGTAAGCTCGGTGCCACCAATGATGCCGCCGAGTTAAAGGTCTAGATTTTAAAATTATATCTCCAAGAACGTATTTGTGAAAAAAAAATTCAAAAAAAAGCCTAAAAAACAAAAAAGTTGGCTGTTGCTGATGACCGGTACGTGATGATCTCCAAGTACAACTACACAGGGGCGGTCCTTCCTCGAGGCCCGTAGTTAGCTGGCGCCAGGTCGGAGGAAGGGCCGGTGCTGCCCTGACCTTGCCAGTGGAATCTCTAAGAGCAACTAAAGTGTATAGGGACCAAGTAGTGTGGTATATATATATATATATATATATATATATATATATATATATATATATATATATATATATATATATATATATATATATATATAAAACCCCACACAATCAGTTCATTGTTTTTTTTTTTAATGTTCAGCCAATAAGTAGTCTATAAAAAGGGTCCATTAGAAATAGAATAATTTTCTTTCCACCATTCCAGCCAACATAAGAGGGAGAAGTGAGAAACAATAATATTTTTTATTGCTTATGGGTAATTTTTATTATAGACCACTTTATTGATAGGTCATGTCGCTGATAGTTTTTTTTTTTTTATGGATGTGGTTGTTCTGAAGGTGTGTTTGGTTTCCTAGCCAATTTCTAGTATGACTAGAATCTTAACCTGGGTAGCCTTAGCCTGCTCCCAGCAAGCCAATTACTAGTTGTTTGTACTGTATAAACTTAGCTAGTCTAGGACGTGTTTAGTTGTCTAGTTTGTTTTGTACAATCATCTCTTTTCTAAATCGGTAAGGTTACACCTCGAGGCATTTTGTCGAACAAGTTGTAAATGTTGCTCCGCTGGTAATAACATGGAGCAAAAAAGCTTGGCATGAATCAAACAAGATAATTACTGGCATACATAATGAGGCAAGATAGTTACTGAACACTACAACGCACTCGAAGCAACTACTTTTAATGCTGGCATTACATACTGAAGTGTCTAAGTCATTAGTCATACATGCTGAAAAAATAACAGAGGCAGCATCCAGCATCTGAAGATACTGAAGCTACTACAACCAGCCGAATCCCAGCAACAAGAAGGACATGAGTTCATCGAGCAACCTCTGCAAAGGCTGTTGAAGCCGGTGCTCCCTCGCCTGCCATCGATTGCGAACGATCCTGCCGCACCAAATGCAGACATCCAAGGAGCTGATGCCGCCGCCGCGCCGTCACGTTCACCACCAGCACGCGGTCGCCCACCTCCGACACGCGCAGCTCCAGGACCTCTACGGGCGCCGCCAGGACGGACACGGAGGAGGAAGGCACGGGCTTCATCTTCTTCCTCCCCCGTTCCGCCTACAGGAGCGCGCTCTTGTCGTACTCGTACTCGCAGCAGCGCTGCTCGGCGGCCTCGAGCGCGCGCACCTCCTGCAGCAACCGCCGCTCCTCCGCCTGAAGCTGCTCGTAGACGACGCGGATCTGGTCGGTGATGCATGGCGCGACGGCGGGGTTGTCTATGACCGTGGCGTTCCTCCACAGCCGGATCTGGTCGGTGATGCGCGGCGGCCTCGGGAGCGCCGGCTAAAGGGCGGCCGGCGGCGGCCTCGATCTTCACCGCACGCGTGGTGGCCGGCGGGAGTGGTGGCCGTCGTCACCGCAATCGTCCTCGGCGCACGGCACCGGGAGGTGACCCGAATGAGTACCGAGAGCCGGCTCGGGCCAGGCTGAACGGCCGATTCGGGCGTTGTAGGCCCCAGTCCATTTTCAGACCAAACAGGCCAAAATTGGCTATAGGAAGCCAGGCTATAGATTAGCCACCCAACTAAATACACCATAAGAGAATAAAAATCGGTCCTAAGAGAAAAATGAGCCTAAAATTTAAAAGTCAATTTATTTTCAATCAATTAAACACCTCTTGTCTAGTCTAGCACCCACTGTCCATCTTTCCTGGCTCCGCCATTGGCGCTGTTTTGTTTCCTAAACTGTTCAAGACTTTTTTTTAAAAAGTGCAGTGATGGTGCTAAGTGCGAACTGTTCTAACGTAGAAGCGATTTTGTCCTGATGCAAATATCAGGAGTCCTGGCTGCAAAATGATTCTAAGCTCTATGAGAGGAAAGCAAATTGAAAAGAACATCCGGCATATGAGTTCATTTTATTTAAGTAATCACTGATCACTCCTATTTAAGTAACCACTGATCACTCCTAAGAATTACAACATCAAATCGGAAACGTGCTCAGAGAATTACCACAATACCGCAGTAGTACTGGTATATAACTCAAGACATTTCACAACATTTGCGACTGGTCCGTCTAACAAAGAACAGGAGATTAAATCCGACATGCAGCAGAACTATGCCGCTATGACAGTTCTTCATCTTACATAAGCAGGTACCTAGCTAAGCACAAGGTAATAAACATACTTATCCAAACAAGTTCCATAGGGCTCTAAACTCTCCTACAAACATTTCGTTAAGTTGCTGCCCCCCAAAGTGGCGGATTTTGGGTCAGCCAGCTTCTGTGGTGTAATACTACAAATGAGGCTTGTGTGACCTCATAAAAGAGAGAAACTGACTCCCAAGGGAAATGCGAAACAAGCAGAGGACCAATAAAACCATGATACGGGGGCAGTTGGCATCACGCTGCTGCCCACTTTTACTTTTCAGTTAGACGTCTCCCCGTTCTGAGCATCCGCCAACTTTGGTTCAAGTTCATCAGAGAGATGGTTTGGCTCTACTGACGAAGAGCTTTCTACTTTTCTCTTCCGGGTTAGCACTACTTCTTCTGATGCAAGTGTCTCATCAGCGAGAGAAGCTTCTTCACTGGCATCACCCTCATGTGCTGTAGGAACTGCCCAGGCTATGGGGTTCACTGAAACAAAATGTTGAAATGTGGAATCAGAAAAGTGTAGCGAGTCTAGCAGTGTACTCATACTACAGCAAACAGCAACGTGACATAGCTAATTAAGTCTTATTAAAATGTCGAAGAGAACTTGCTGCACAGCTAACACTTAACAGTAAGTAACCATGATGAACAATCGTTTGAGGTGCATAATGTAGCAAGCCTCTTAGCATCTGAGAGATGCCAGGACATTAAAGGATAATTTCTAGTAAACACATAGCCAACATATGGCAGTTAGCAAGGCCTGTTTAGATAGTTTTTGGGAGGTCGAAAAAGTTTTCCCAACAAATCCCATCACCCAAATAACCTCACAAGAAATTCATCTGAATTATTGTCTAACACAAAAACATTTCAAAAGGTTAAATAAATTCACTACTCCCATATCTAATCAGGGCTTCAATCTGATCAAGTAGTCAGAGCCCAGATAACTACAGCATCCTAGCCAATCATATGTTTTCCAAACCTCTGCTTGTGTGCCCATATATTTCAAGCTATATCATTCATGTGTTGTCAAAAAAAGAAAAAGCTATATCATTCATCGCTTAACATGGAAAACTTCAACTAAGAATGAATAGTTCATGCATTACACTGGAAAGTAATTATTAGTTTGCTGATACCCAATTACGGACCTTCTTCTGGTTGAAAAGACTTAGAAGTAATTGTACTTGCTTCATCACTTGGATTTATCAACTTCGGTTTCTTTTTAACATAGTCCTGCCGCAGAGGTCTAGGTATCTGGAACGAAAACTGAGCTAAAGTTACACCCTGTGCAACATACTCTGGATTCTCTTGGAGGAACCTGCCAAAGTAAGACATGGAGGCTTTAAGACAGACAGGTTGAAGCACATGTAAACAATTCAGAAATATAAGGAATAAAGGCAGTGCATAACTGATACAGTTAACATCCGCATACTATTTATTTGGAATATCTACTCATTAAAGGCCTTAAAAACATACAATGTTTGCTGTAAAAGTTTTGCTCATGAATTCAAGATGTTGCAACTTTTCACAGTGCACTTTCAGGGAACATACAAAGCTCACTGGATAAAGAAGTTTTGAAGAAATTAGAATTGTCATACCTATCAATTTCAACCAGAGACCTAAGTTTCCTTCCAGTAGGAGAGGTATAGTATCTGAAAGCAAATAGAAGAGGGTTACACAAACATATTAAGTTCAGAAATTGCAGTAAAAAATGTGACTTTGTATGTCCCAAAGGTCAATAATTTTATTCACGATGCTGCAGACGTACATGTCTGAATTTTTCCTAGATCCATGATATTTTGGAGAACATTTTGGAAAAATCATAATGTTCCAACCAAAATGCAATGCACACTCGTATAAGCAGTTATGTTTTATGTTATTTTCTCTATCATTAACGATGATTTGAAAGGAAAGATGACAGCCATAAAAAGTGGAACTAAATTGTGTTGCAAAAGAGAATAAGATCAGAGCAAATACAGCACTGAAAGAAAAGAATTACTTACACATCAGCAAATTTGGTACCCCCTTCACCTCTTATCCTAATCTGCCTTTCCCATCCACGAGGGGGTTGTGCAATATTGGGTTTGTCAATAGCCCAAAGCCTGCTACCATCCTGAGATATATCTTCTGGATCATTGCATGTTACATCAGGTTTCCATTCACGAGCTCTTTTACATAAAAAAGGTTCCTGTATAATACGTTCACGAATTTCTTCATACTTCTCTTTCGTTGGGATAAGCCTCCATTTAAAACATTTAGCACATTGGACAGTGAATGCTCCAATAGATGGAGATATCCCCCTTGTTATGACTGACTTCTGCAAACGGTTTTCTCCCAGTTCATCTTGCTCTTTATCTCCTGCTTCAGAGTTGAAAACAACCATTTGATTTGATGCAGTTTCTGAAGAAAACTCGTCATTGTCAAATCGGAGGCCATTACTTTCAGAAGGCACCGTAATCTGACTGTTCTTTGATGATTGAGGAGATTTAGAACTTTCCATCGGTTTTGTACAAATTATAGAGCCTGGGTACCTGCAGTTGGTAAATGTTAGAATTTCCTGCTGCAAACAGAAGAATGGTTCCATGTGGAATATGTGCACATTATGTATCACATCCAGTACTCATGAAGGTTCAAATATTGCATGATATATAATAGTGTGATGGATGATAACCTGAGTACCTGACCTGCATAAGCAAACCAACCTACTTGGTTAACGATCTTTTGTACAAAGTTAGAAGCTGTTGTATGACAAGAAGCACCCCTGATTCAGACTGATGCTTTAAGTGCAGTTGTGATGGCTTATTTTATGCTTCACTGAACAAGAGATTGATTACATAGCATAATGCACACAAGACAAGCTTCATATTCCCCATTAATCAACTGCACTAGCGATTCTCAATTATCTATCTGACACACAAACAGATCTCAGCAACAGAAATGTAGCTCAATGGGTTGAGCCTACCTCAATTTCTTGAACAGTAACATATATAAAGGCAAATTATTCATTGGGGGGCATCAAGATGAAATCTAGAGATGGCAGAGGTGTCCGCAAAGAACCCTATGCAAAAGGCAGGAGTTAATACGGGGGTAGCAATTTTGTTAGAAAATGGCCAGCGCCCGCAGCTAGTGTAGATCGATCTTGCGCGCTGAATAACCTAGCTGAACCACGCGTGGATGGACTAGACTAGGGTGCCATGCAGCAAGCAAATCGCTCCCGGCTGAATGGAGAGAGTTGATTTGGATGTGATTGCTCTAACTCAGAAAAGAGGTGTTTCCTAGACCAAAGCCAGCTCCTAAACCACCCCGTCCAGCTTGCCTAGGTCACTCACCAGCGAACGAAGAAATCGATCCGAGCCCGGACGGATCTCCACCCCGCGCCGACCCAGTGTCTACGATTTGAGCATGCAGGCGGCCCCCAACGGCGGCCTCCGAAGATATCGAGGTCCGGGGGGACGGAGACTGGGGCTGGGGACGGGGAGGGGGTGCTCCGGCGAAGAACAGCGGGGTTTACGGCGGAGGGGAGGGGTTGAGGATGGGAGTACTTACTCGCGTTCTCCGCCGCGTGCCCGATGGCCCGATCGGGTTCTGGTCCGAATGGAGGCCTCGTGCGCTGCCTGGGGCTCGGTTCCCTGCAACCCTCCTTGCCTCCGGCTTTTTACACTGTAGCATTATTTTACCTTATACCTTATTACTGTATAAAAAAATATAGAGCACCTCCGCAACATCCTCTTTCTCCTTTTTCCTTAACTAAAATGATTGAAGAAAAAAACCGAATTATAGACTATATACAGGGACCCATATGCCATTGACAAAAAAAAAACTCATTTTCTCATTTCTTTTGTCTCCCTCTTATCTCTCTTGTTGTTGACAATCAAAACCGATGTAGACCACACAATACGCACTCGGGGTGTGGTGCAGCGATAGACAAAGCGAGGTGTAGAGCGGAGCGCAACTGACCTCTTGGCACAGGCCACCACACTGTCCCTGTTAGAGTCTAAACTTAAATGGTTAGCTTTCCGGTGCCATCGGAAGTTAGGGTTTACCTGTTGATTTTTATTAGGGTTAGGGTTGTGATCTAAACTCTGGTGACCACCAGAGATCTTAAACGGACGATCAGACTAACCTAATCGCCAGCACCTAAGTTTTCAGTAGGTGTACTCTGGTGCCCATCGGAGAGCTCCGGTGAGGATTAAAAATCTCTCCCCGGAGCTACTCTTCTCAAACCTTTTAAAAACGGATAGCTCCAATAGGTATTCATGGGATGACCATCACATTTTGCATTGAGTTAGCATTTTCAAAACATTTTCCAAACTTTTTCACTTGCTTCTCACCACATCGCTTGATCTAAATACATATGCAATGTTAGATTTCACCTAGTGGCAATAGATAATTGTATTTAGCAACGAATTTGCCTCTCTTTATTGTACAACTATCTATGTTATCAATCCAGACATTCAACTTCTCTAATTACCCATGGCCTATGAAAGACAAACCCTATTGCAATATCTTTGTCTTGCACTTGTCTTTCATATCATCCTCTCAAAGAGCTTTTCTACCTCAGCTAGCATCCATCATCTTCGGTCTTCACTTGTCGTGCCTTTGCACTCACGATCATGCCATATCTACTCTATGGTTTTATGTGGCTCAACTCATGCTTGTGGAGTAAACATCACCTTTTTCTCTCGGACTAAAATTATTATTCCTCGATTGTTGTTATTCAATTACTAAAACATAAACCGTTTTTTCACCAGTTCACACTGCAAAACATTTGCCCCTTGCTGAACCTAAAGACGACGTGGCCGACGGTGCTCCGGCACTCGCGCACCACATGGATCTCTACATCCAGGACCTCTTCATCGACAACGACTAAGCACATATTGCCCTGTTCGCTTGGCTTATAAGCTGTACCTTTTCAGCCAACGAATAGTATTTTTCTCTCACAACAAATCAGCCAACAGTACTTTCAGCCATGGCTTATCAGCCAAGCGAACATGGCATGTAATTGATGGCGTCATCACTTATCAACTTCTTGCTAAGATCTCTATCTTGGAGGTCGAACGCAATTGTTTGCAGATCTGCAACGCTACTTCTCTAATTTGATCGCAAACAAAATGTTAAACATGTTTATTTGATGCGAATAAAATAGAAATGCAAATAATAAATTATGGTGAGGAAGTAGTTCTGTGATAAAATTGACACCCATGCTCTTCTACTATGGGAACCTACGAGTAGCGGTTATATCAACAAACCACGATAGAAAAGGTTGCAAAGTATTCCCTCTGTCTCAAAATAAGTGTTGCTACGGTATTTCTGCCGGTCAAACTATTTGTTTAAATTTGACTATATTTTTAGAAAATATTAGCAACATTTGTATCTCCAAATAAGTATATCATGAGAATAGATTCAACAACATATCTAATGATATCAATTATGTAAGATACATATAAATTTAGTCAAAGTTACGAGCGTTTGACTTCTTGAGAAACGAGAATGACACTTTTTTTTAGGACAGAAGAAGTATATGTGATGTTGTTTTGTGACGAGTGATATGTAAACATTTCACTGCTGGGTCTCCTTTGGATTGGAGGATTTTTAGAGGGCGAATGGAGGATTTCATTTTCTATTGTATTGAGCACTGTTCATGTTTTTGGAGTGAATGATTGGACCATAGAAAAATTGAAGGTAAAATTTCTACGCTCCCTATTTTTCAGGAAGATTGTAGAAAAAGAAACATCCAGTTGAACCTTCTTTTTTTCATTTGCTTAGGATAAGACAATGCCTCGTTTCTACTGATGCAAAATCATGCAAAGCTCAGCTGACTACGAGTAGAACTTTTAAGAAGAGCAATACGTTATCCTTCACGAACATTTATCTTCTCAATTCCTTTCCTATGCTCTATCAAACAATTTTGCACATAACATTCCTATACGTTTCTCAATCCTCTGTTTTGTATAATCTTTTTTTTAATAGAAATCCTACTTTTTTCAATTCCTGCGTTGATCTTTCGGCGTTCTAAAGGGGAAAGTTCTAGCAAGGACACTGGCACACCGCACAAAATGTAGCCTTACGAGCAGCCAGCCACAGGCCGATTACTTGTAAAATACTTTTTACCCCGTCTTAATATAATTATGCGCAACGTTCTTGTGTATTTGAAAAAAAGATTGGCACACCGCACACTCACACACGAACTACACTCATTATAATCCGGATGGCATGTCATCCCTTCCAAATACTCTACTCTTATGCTCAGCAGTCAGCAGCAGGCTTCGCAGCCTGAGTGAATCGAGCAACGCAATCAGACGAAGCAAATCCTCACCACGCACATGGTACTCCTGCCAATGTACGAAATCGGATATCAAAACAATTCCACACTGAGCGACCGCACAGCCCAAATGACCTTCTAAAAAGTTGGAAATTTACATTTTTACCGTTATAACGATCGCCACTCGTCCGATTATCATCTTTAGGATGAAAATTACATATTTACCAGAGAAGAGACGAAAACTTACAAGTTTGTTAAAAACGAGCGTTTTTGCATACGATGGCAGGTCACGGTGCCAACGTGGATGTGCATTGCGAAAAATGAAGCTGCTCCTCCCTCTCCCACTCCGACAGCTGGGTCCCGTAGCTCCTCTCACTGCCTGGTGGGCCCCACCTGTCAACTTCGTCTCCCACCTCCTTCCTAACGAAGGAGAGCAGAGCAGGGGCGCTGGCGGCCAAAGGCCGGCCACGGTGAGGTTTCCCCGTCAGCGATCGAAGTTGGGGAGGAGATGGTCGTCAGAACAGGAGGGGGTGTGGCGGCGCCCTAGCGAAGCTCGCTGAAAACCCTAGTTTGGTTTTTGATAATTGATGAAACCTTGAGACTAATCCTTGTACTAAGTGTGTAGACATGACAGGATGGTCCTATGCCAAGTGGTGGAGCTAGATGATGGTCATGGTGATGTTGAAGACTAAACTTGAAGATCAAGTGCTCCAACTTGAAAAAAAAGAAAGAGAAAAACAAAAACCAAGGAGATCAAGACAAATGTATAAGATAGATTTTTGTTTTGACACTCAAGACACCATAGAGAGTGTGAGTGATTTAGGATCGATAGCTATACTATAAAGAGAGAAAATCTTTAGCTAAGAGGTTATCGAGTGTCACTAGGTGACATGATTCTTGCATATGCATTAGGGACCTAGTATGCTAACAATTAACCCTTTTAAAATGCATTGAAAAATGCTAACACACGTGCACACAAGTTCTACACTTTGTGGTTAGTAAGTTGGGAGCAAGGGTGAAGAGGTTGAGGTGTTAGAAAAAAAAGGAGAAGTAACAGAGGCGTCGGACTCTGGCTCAAGGGCTGCGTCGGACTATGCGCTAGCATTGTTCACTTCGAGCGGGAGAAAGCGAGGCGAGCGCGGGCGTGATGCGTGGCAGCGTCGGACCGCCCACATCGGACCGGCGTTCGACGAGTTTTGTGCTCTCTGGTGCTTACTGGACCGCGTTGGACTCGCCTTTTGCGTGGTCTGACGGTGGGTCCGAGGCTCGGTCCGACGGCAGTGTTGAGGACTATTGGCGCGTAACGGTCGTTTAATTTCAACTAGGACACGTGACCGCACTAGAGTGGCCGCAGCAGGGCGTTTGACCCTGCGTCGGACTGTCCGACGCCCCCGCAGGGACAGTTCGACGGCCCTCCCCGAGGCATAACAGCTAGTGGAGCCTTGAGGGCTCTATAAATAGACTTGGCTCGGCTTTGGCTTACCCTCTTGCATATTTTCATCAGTGAAACATCTTTGTGAGCCTAAGCAAACACCTCTCACTCATCTCCATCATTGATTCATCATCATAGTTGAGATTGAGAGTGATTCCAAGTGCATTTGCTTGAGTGATTGCATCTAGTGGCACTTGGGAATCGTTGTGGCTGTGGATTTGTTGTTTCTCTTGATGGTTGCCGCCACCTAGATGGCTTAGAGCAGAGGAGGAGCTTTGACACGTGCTGGTGATTGTTCGTGGCCGGCTTCGGTGATTATGAGGGGTCTTGTGCCTTTCTCGGTGAAGAGCCGAAAGGTTACTCTACTGGATTGCTCGTGTCATCGAGTTACCTCACTTGTGGGTAGGTTCTTGCGGTGCCATTTGTTGGCTAGGTGTGTGATACCTATTAGCCGCCGAACCAGCAAGTGTTGGTTGACACTACAGGGACTAGCGTGCCGGCAAGCACGTGAACCTCCGGAGAAAATTATTGTATCCCTTGTGTGATTGGAATTCTCCTGGTGATTGTATTGACTTCATATTATGATTGGTTTATTCCTCGACACGGCGGTATAATCACCCTACTTACTCCTTTACATTTCTTGCAAACTAGTTGCTAAGCTCTTTAGTGTAGTTAGTCTTTGAGAGCTTGTTAGTTTGGTTAGTGTGGCTCTTTAGTTAGTCTTTGAAAGCACACTAGCTTAGTGAGTAGTGACTTAGCTCTTGTGTGTGACTAGAGATCATAGCAACTAGAATTGTTGAGATAGGTGAATTGCAACCCTTATAGAGCAAGAGTAAAATTGCATTACACCGTTTGTTAACCTAATCAATTGCTCTAGTGCCTTGTAGAGTTTTTAAAATAGGCTATTCACCCCCTCTAACCATATTAGGACCATTCGCTCACCGGCGTGGGCTTGGTGTGGGGCTACAGGGGGCGGCGGATGACCGGAAGTGGCGCAAACGGAGGAGGAACTCACCGCGGATGTTGGTGGGGTTCTCGCCGTCGGGAACGGCACGGAGAGGGAGGGAGCTGAGACGAGGCGGACAGCAGCTCCGGCGAGGTCGCAGGGAAAGGCGTTGCGGCGCCGATTGATGCGAAGGAGTTGTGTCACAGACTCGTCGTGCCTCTGCGAACTCGACGGAGGAGGAAGCGAGGTCGGAGGCGGTCGGCGTGCCGGGAGCAGCGAGCTCAAACCGAGCTCGACAATGGCGGCGGTGGCGGCGGAATTGGGTGCTGGAGAGCGGGAAAAGGCTCAGGGAGCGGGTGGATGGTGGTGGAGTGAGTGCGCAAGGCCTCCGGGCTCGCTAAAGGGGCATAAGAGGGAGCGGAAAGGAGAGAAGCGAGCGGTGGAGGAGCTTGGCTGCGCGCGTCAATGGCGGCCGGAGAGGGCGGGCGCTGACTTGACCTCGTTGGGGAGAGGAGAGGGAGTGACTACGGGGCTTGGTCGCAGGGTGCGCGGACGAGGCGCTCGGATGTGGCGGGGCTTGGTCACCTGACCCTGGAGGGTGCTGACGGGGAAGCCTCCCCGCGGCCGGCCTTTGGCTGCCGGCGCCCCTGCTCTGCGCTGCTTTCATTGGGAGGGGGTGGGAGACAAAGCTGACAGGTGGAGCCCACTAGACAGTGAGAGGAGCTACCGGACCTAGGTGTGGGAGAGTGAGTGAGGAACCGGGTAGGGGTAGCTTCGTCTTTTTACAATGTACGTCCATGCTGGCATCATGACCTGGCACGCCACATACGAAAAACGCTCGTTTTTAATAAACTTGTAAGATTTCTTCTGTTCTGTCTCCTCTGGTAAATATGTAATTTACATCGTAAGGATCAGAATCGGATGAGTGATGATGGTCATAACGATAAAAATATAAATTTTCCCTAAAAATTCGGAAAGGGAACATCAGCAGACTCACTTGCCCGAAGCATCGCGTCATGGTCCCTAAAAGTCTAAAAGTCTCTGTTCGCTTGAGCTACTTTTAATCTTAAAATAGTTTTTTTTTCCTCACACAGCATTTAAGCGTAAATGTCAGCTTAAGCCAAAACCCAGCAGAGCCAACCTGAGCTGAAAGGAGATCCGAGTATCCGAGATCCTAATCACTACCAGTAGTACTCTAGCACCCACTACCGTGTCCTTCGTGCTCTGGTTCGCGCCGTCACCACGACCACGTGACAGGGCTTGGCTGGTAGCTCGAGGCCGGGAGCTGCAGCTGCGGCGACGCAACGCAGTGCTGCGCCGGCCACTGGTGCTGCTGCTGCTGCTGGTGGTAATTGTGGTGGAACGCCTCCCCCTGCAGCGCACCGCCAGCTGGGGGCGCGGTCTGGCCCTCCACGCCGTGCTCGACCTCCATGGATGCGCCGTCGCCGTCCTGATCAGCGTCCATCATTTCATCCGCTGCCGATGTAGAGCTGGAGGCGGCTTGGGCATGAGCCTTTGCGGGCGCCCACGGGACCATGGCCAGACTGAGGTTATCGTCCCCGGCGGCCATCTCCTCGAACAGAGCCCTGTAGTTGCTAGCCTCTTGCAGCATGGTGCCTGCAGGATGGATCAATCTTCGTTTCAGCATCGAACAAAATTTGCCCAAATTAATTTGGGGGAAGGAGCAGACGAGCAGACAAACAGGTAAGGCGGCACGTACTCTTGAGCCCATGGATCCAGTCGGGGCTGACGCGGAGAGAAGCCCCCGGGCGGAGCGGTCCGTGCAGGAGGTTGCGTGCGGCCTCGGCAGGCTGGTACACCACGATCGCCCGCTCCTCGTTCACCGCCGGCGCAGCCACGCCAATCGCCGCGGCCGGCGGCTCAACATTACCGCTCATCCGCAAGTCCCCCACCACGAAAGGCTGCGGCGTCACGCTCACGCCCGGCTCAACAAGCGGCACGCCCACCGCGGCCTCGACAGGCGGCACATCGGCGTCCTGCGCGAGCAACACCAACGCAAACGCACGCGTCAGAGAGGGAGAGAGAGAGAGAGAGCGAGCGGGCGGGCGGTTCGTACGAGTCGGCGGATTTTGGTGGCGGGTACAGGGACCCCGTCGACGTCGAACCACGGCGCCTCCTCGCCCTTCCTCTTCAGCAACGGCGTGGCGTCGATGGCCGGCGCCCCCACGTGGCCGCTCATCCGCGCCGCCTCCACCCCGAAAGCATGTTGCGGCTGTGGCAGCACGCCCGCGCCGGACCCGACAGGCGGCACCTCCGCGTCCTGCGCAATCCCAACCCAAACGCACGCCCGTTACAGCGGCCCCATCCGCCGGAATCTAATGAAGAGAGAGAGAAAGAGAGAGAGGAGGAGGCTAGGTAGGTGCGTACGAGTCGGCGGATCTTGGTGGCGGGGACGGGGACCCCGCCGAGCAGCCACGCCTCGGGCGCCTCCTCGCCCTTCCGCTTCAGCACCGGCGCGGCGTCCATGGCCACACTTCCGCCGCGCTCCTCCCGCTCGGAAGTGGCAGCGTCTCGGGTAATCGAGCCGCGGATCAGTCGAATCGCAATGCGGGCAAGTCTCGGCGCAGAGTTGGAATTGGAATTGGAATGCAGCAGCGATGGCGCGGGGAATTAAAAACGGAGGGAATGCGAGAGTTGGAGAAGGTTCAGCCGGCGCTCGCGAGGGCTCTAGAATATTTCCGGAGGATGCCCTTTTCGTTTCGCTTCGCTTCCCCTCGTCTCGGTCACCGGGTCAGCGGCGGTCAGGTGAGTTGTGTCAGTCGTGTCACTGTGTGTCAGCCTGCGTGTCAGCGTGTGCGTACGCGTACGGGACCGGTGAGTCTGGTCTGGTGCTGGCGGTGGCCACGGTGACCGGCAGGCGCTGGGAGAGGGCCGCAACGCACACGTGGCTCAGGTACCGTTTGGTTTGTATATACGAGATTTTGACAACCTGTACATTAAAAAAATGTCAGAACCCTAGAATTTCATCCATGTTTGATGTGACTATAAATACGAATTTTGGGTAAAAATAATCTCTGTGTTTCCATAATTCTAGGGTGCTTGATGGAACTGTAGAGTTTTGAGATTTTTATTCTTGAAACCCCTATGGATCAAACACTATCCTAGGTAATTCTATCTAAACACCTAGAGGATTCTTACATAGAGAGACAGAATCCAAGAAACCTCAGAGATTATTTTTATTCTAGTGAATTTTAATACAGAGACCCAGAATTTAATAAAACACGCTAGATTTTTTATCCGGATTCTAAAATCTCCTAGGCTCCCGCTGAGAAGATCTTTTTATTCACTCGTGCAACTCGCAAGGTCTCGAATTTGAGAGAGAGAGAAAATCACAAATTTCTCCCTCGACCCGCTTCTATCTCTATAGAAAAAATGATGGACCCAGAAAGACCCTAATGCCATTGCTTGGAGTTGGATTTTATCTAGTTTTGATTTCTTACTAGGAGTTCACTACTACAGAGCCGGTAGAGAAGCCAAAACAAGTGAAACAAAAAAAATAATGATTTTATTAGATTTCATAATTTGTAAAGGAAGAGAGATAAAAGGAACTCTATATATTATTGTAGTGTCTGGAAAATCCGAAACGGACAGATCTAAGCTCCAGCAAACCCGGGCCTTAGTCGTTTTTATCTTAACAAATGATCGATCGTGAAGGCCAAAGAACGATTGAACGAAGGATCAGCAGGGGTGATTTGATGTTGAGCGCTTAGTATGTGTCAATCTACCACCATATGTTTTCTTTTTGTCATTTTTTGTGACGGAATCCTCCATTTCTAAAAAAAATGAAACGGATGCTGCGATACCGAATTCCAAAGGGCTATAATCTGGCGATCGAGTTTCAAGCCACTGTTGCGACCAGTCTTTTAGCCCGGCCCAATACATGGTTGGAAACCAATAGGCTTGTCCCGCTTTCCTGTCAGGGTGGCCTCGATTGCGGGGGGGAAAAAACTCCCGTATCTCCTCTTCCAGAAAGCGTGGAAGAATTCATAATCACGCAAACTATAGAAAGTTTGTCCAAATTTATAGGAAAAATATTAATCTATATCTATATCTATATCTATACCTAATAATAAAGAGGTAAAATTTCTAACACCTTCTTTTGCGTCCAACTATGATCTCTGTTCGGATTCTGGTTTCTTGTTCCGTGCATTTTTAGTCCCCTTTTCTTTTGTTCTGGTGAGACACAAATTCACATGCAGTCTACCGTATCAAACCAGGATTCTAGCCATTTATATGCATGCGCATAATGCCCCATAATCAAACACTTGGATAGTATAAAAATTAATATTATGATATATTTACGAATGAATATTGTTGTACCTCGCAACGTGATATGACACTATCATATTAATACAAACATTAACTTAAATTATGGATGCCATAGCAATTGAAAAAATTATAGCTTTAAAAATTAATAGAAAAGAAAAACATAAATAAATATGTAGAATTTTCGTTGTTGTGTTTTCAAAATTCCATGAACATTTTATGGTTTTTTTCCTGGTGCAACGCACGGACATATTTGCTAATACTTACTTATTACATAAAAGATGGAAACTGTGAAAATATATTTTATAACGTATCCAATTATGTTATAACTACTACTATTATTTTCTATAATTTTGATTAAAGTAATTAGAACTATAAATAATGCATTGAAATATAATTTATAACTATAAATATATAAAATTCAAACTAAATCGAAACAATATTACATTAAAACTTAATATCTATATTTGAATATTACATTTTATATCACTTGTCATAGAGATAAATTTTAAATAGTTTTTATCATGTGTATAATCCTCATGAAAACACATACAGTTCTCGAATACGGATCTGGAATTGAATAGAGAATGAATTGGAATACATCCATTTCAGCATTCATATTAAAACAAGATGCAAATTGCATATGGGTATTCATATTTAAATTTTACCGGATATGAGTTTGGACAAAACGGATAACTAGACATCCATTTCCACCCATCATTGCCTCAGTTTACTCCTGCTTCCATGAATTCACGGTCGCCTAGCTAGTGAATCATTCATCGCCTCATCGGTCGTCATTGCGTTGGCAACACCCAGAGGTGGCCTGACCTTTTTTCTTTTGTCAAAATTAGCGCGTCATCGTTGCTTCATGATTTAACTTTGACGAATCGACGATGCCATTGTTTTTCTTTTCCTTTATCAAAATGGACGGAGTGCTAACAACTATTTCTGCTGTCGCCCTCGTGCCGTCACCTATAATGCTTATTTGATATCATATAAATTAGTACTTTTCTATATAGATTTAGTGAAACCTAAAATTGTTTGACTCCTCAAAAATTGAGAATTTTAGTTTTTTTGACAGAGGGGGAGTAGAACACAAGAAAAAATCTAAAAATGGATCGGTATGTCTATTGTATTCTAAAAAGGCCGGCCGGTAGTAGGCATCACAGGCCACTGATTTATTCTTCCGGTGCCTGTGATTTCCCCCCGGGCGAAGCATTGGGATTTAGGAGTACATCCTCAAATTAAAGGAGTATCGAGCTGAGAAAGACACTTGGTAAAGAAAGGGGTGAGACGAAAAGCACTCTGTCAAGTAATTTGTGGTGTTTGCAGCGGGCAACGGGAGCAAAGCCTTATCTCGCCAGATTTGTTTTTTTTTTCCACCGAAAATAAAGCAGGAGCACTGATTAGCCCTGCTGTGCCGCAAATGAAAGCAGGTTGTCTAGCTAGTCGACTGCACACCAGCTCTGCTAGCAGGTAGGTGAGTGAGGGCCGCCGTGGCCATGCGTGATGCTCCCATGCACGGGGCACCCGGGCCGGGGTTGTACCGGGACGACGCCCCGGCCAGGTTCGTGTCCTCGGTTAGCTACCTCTCGGGGTGGGTGCGTTCAAGCCAGTGCCCATTTCTAATGGGCTGCTGCAGCCTTTTTTCATGGATTCTGTGCTTAAGTGGTGTTTTAAGGGCAGTCACGACGAAAGAAACTAGTAGTATAGGATACCGCACTAAAAAAGTACTACTTTCTAACCTATAATTTCTATAAGTAATAATTGTTTTCTCTTTCTCTCTCCCAACTCTATCTTCTTCCTCCAATGGAAGTGCGACACGAACTCCCAAGAAACTGGTGGTTTCTCTCCAATGGCGATTTCATGGTTTCTTGGTGCATTGGGTCAAGAGTAGACCTGATTTCTTCATGAAGAAATCATTTCTATGATTTTTGCTCTTTTTCTTTATTAATTACGTTGACATGTTAGTGTTTTGGCTACGTGGCAAATCATTTACATCATTGGGACTGCCCTAAGTATCACTTCCTCCGTGTCACTTCGCAATAACACGACATGCATGATCCATAACGTTTACTTTGCTATGATATGCTCAAGCCATATTAAATTCAGTGACTCGTTGTCTGCTCCCTTCATTCTAAATGTGTATATAGGAAATACTATATATATAAGAAAAAACAGAACAACTTACAATTTAAAACGAAGGTAGTATAAAAGTTGTCTATAATGTTTTATCCAGATAAAACTCATCCAGCATATGGATATGGATAAAAAAAAGTATCATTCTAGCTATGGATTTGGACAAGTCATCAACATACCATAAATGTCTACATCATCCGTCCTAAAAAACATCAATCTAGCTATGAATTTGGACACATTTGTATATTTATCATAAGGTTATTATATATACGTGTTTCCAAAAATGCCACACAATCATGTATGTCTGCATTCAGTTGATGGTTGTTTCATCATTTGGTCGATTCATGCCAGAGGCTAAACTTGTTAAAAAGAGTGTCCATTTGGTATTGCTAGTTGTTAGAGGAAGATGGTTTCTAGTATCATTTTATAAAAAGTAAATATGCCAAAACTGAGCTTCCCCATGAGTTTGAGCTCCTGTAATGGAACCATCAACTCCTTCAAGGAATTAGGCCCTGTTTAGATCCCACCCAAAATCCAAAATTTCTCAAGATTCCCCGTCACATCGAATATTGCGGCACATGCATGGAGCATTAAATGTAGGTAAAAAGAATAACTAATTGCACAGTTTGCCCGTAATTGGCGAGACGAATCTTTTAAGCCTAAATAGTCCATAATTGAATAATTTTTGCCAAATACAAACGAAAGTGCTACAGTGTCCATTTTCTAAACTGGAAGGGATCTAAACAGGCCCTTAGTAACATATATATATATAGGTAACCTCAAACGAGGCCCTACTAACATGTGATCATGTTAATCTTGACAAGAAAGAGGAGAGAAATGAAAATGAAGACGTGGCGAAAAAAATTTGTATGCTAACTATGTAGGCACTTTTAGCAGAAGCCATTTTTCTCTCCTGAGACCAAAACGAACAAGCGAGGACAAGAAGCCAGTCTAGAGGGGCTTTCACTGGCTTATGCTACAATAATACTATAGTGCGCTACAGTGCAGAAGCTAAAGTCCTATAACTCTATAAGCCCCATCAAAAAGGCCCTGATTCTCTCTTCAGTGTGGCTCATAGTAGCTTCGGCTTCTCCTACAAAAGTATTATAGCAGCACTGTGTTTTACTATAGCAAGACTCTTTTTTTCTCTCCACCATCAAAATGAACTATGAAGGGAGGGAGATAAGCCGATGAAGCTAGGTTGGAGGGGCTTCATCGGTTTCAGCGGCTTCAGCTACAGTACCACTATAGTACACCACAATGCAAAAGTTGAAGCTTAGGGAAGCCCTTCCAAAGAGGCCCTAAAGCAAAATGGATTGCTTTCGCCCATACGTAGTGCCACCTCCGTTCAAAAAAAATGTATAACTTTAGGTGCATTTTCGGTTAAAGTGACTAAAGTTTGACCATATATATAGATAAAAATATTAATGTTTATGATATCAAATAAGTATATTATGATAATATGTTTCACGAGGAATCTAGTAACACATACTTAGTACGATAAATATTAATAATTTTTTTATATAAATTTAGTCAGAATATAACACTTTTCTAGAATTGTATTTCTTCTTTCTAGAAAGGATAGTACTGCCACGCATAACTGTTAAGTTGATCTCCACCAAGTTGGCCCAACGACTAATTTGGGCTTTTGATCCACGCCCTGATCGGAGGCGCCCAACCCAATCATGGTTGGTGGGCCCCCGTCGCGCAGTGCTATAAAGAGGAAGGTGGGGGCCAGGGCACTGATACGAGGTTCACCGCAGCCGCCAACTCCCCACCGACATCCTAACCCTAGTCCGATCGAGAGGGCAAGCTGACAGCGACGGGAAGCGCCACCTCCCTCACCATTGGATCTACGCCATCGGGACGAGCACCTCAACGCCTTCACCAGAGCCACTCATCCCGGCGTCGACCTCACCACCGACTCCATGGCCTCATCCGCCTCCAAGCAGGATTATCAGACCCATCTACCCCTCTTCCCCTCTCTTCCTCCTCTCTAGTTCATGTACTAGGATAATCTACTTGTTTATGCCGTGATTAGTGAAGTTTCCACCCGCTAGATCTGCTCCTAATGATCCTATATTTCAATCAATGGTATCGGTCGTCTACACTAGCATGTAGATCTAGTCTGCGGAAACAATTAGAAGGAGGGGATTCGAATTCAATTCGGATCAAAACCCAAACCCTAACCCTAGATCTAAGGTAGGAGATAAGGGGTGACTTACCAGGGCTCATCGGCGCCCCGTTGCTACCGCCGTCGTGCAGGAAGAACACTGCGAGCCGCTGGCTCGCTAGCGCTCCGCCACTGCCGTCATGTGGGAAGAGACTCGAGCCACCCGCGCCTTCCGATGGATCGCGCCAAGGGCACCGCCGCACAATCGTTCGATGGCGGCGCGCCCACCCACGGCCAAGGGGCGCATGGCGGTGCCGCCATCTTCTCTGGCCGCCACGGGCGGCCACCGCTTGGAGGGAAAGCAAATGAAATTAGGGCTTGGGAGCCGACCGGGGATGGGGTTTTGTTGCCTCGATCCACGTGCTCGACCGTCCAATCCCGATGGATAGCCGAGGACGGTCGGGCCGGCTTTAGGCCCAGGTGGGAAAGTGAATTCTCGGCCTAGGCCTAGGTTGCGACCTAGGCATGTGGGACAGCAGCGCGCGCGGTTGGGCCATGGCTGCGCACGAATGGACCTCGCGCCGAAGGCAGATGAATGGGCCTCTGACCAGATGAACAGGACGTCATTTCAATTTGTTTTATTCTTTTTTAGAAGCATTCCTGATATTTTTAGTCTAGTTTTCAATCTCTGCTCAAATTTGTGCCAACGAAATATTTTTGTTTAGAGAGTAGATGAGTGTGCTTAGATGCTTCTGACCAAGAATTATTAATTTTTAAGTTTTTTTATGTTTTTGCTGCAAAGAGAACTCATCTTCCAATTAAATTCGAACCAACAGGAGGATTTAATTTGAAGAGCAGTTATTTTTATTCAGTAAATTATGATTATATTTATCCTCTAATTAAATTGGAACCAACAGGAAAATTTAAATTGGAGGAGTAGTCATTTTGTTTAAGTTAAATTATGATATTATTATTTTCTTACCAACGTTGATGATAATAATATTATAATTTTTATTTATGAGAGTATACATTAATTCTATTTTTGCCCAACGATGATGCAGAATTAGTGTAAAAGAATTTTGTATGTTTTAATATTGACCAACGTTAAATTAAGGCATGCAATTATTATGTCAACTGTTTCTCACTTTTTCTGACGTTGTTTTCAGGTTATAACCCAATGACGTTTATCTCGTCCATTCCGCCTATCAATGGGAGCAATTATAACACATGGTGAGAGAAGCTTGAGATAGCACTTGCGCTCTCAGATAATGATCTAGCACTTATCTCTCCGTGTCCCACGTAACCTATGGACCTGGTGAGGGCAGAAAATGAGACCGATGTAGCTTTCGCTACTCGGCAACGTGACCATGCAGAAGTGAGAATGAAGTACGATCTTGATCATGTGAAGTGGGATAGTTCAAATCGCAAGTGTTTGATGGTGATTAAGGGCTTCATTGAGGATCCAATAAGGGGATCAATCCCAGAATGTACTACCACCACTGAGTATCTCAAGAAGGTGGAGAGTCAGTTTACTGGCTCTTCAAAGGCTGATGCAAGTACTCTTATTAAGAAGTTAGTCAATGAGAAATACTCTGGTGGAGGGATTAGAGAGCACATATTGAAGATGAGCAACACGACATCTAAGCTCAAGCCAATGGACTTGGGCTCAAGGATGAGTTCATAATTCATTTGATTTTTGCTTCTTTGCCCAAAGAGTATGAGACTTTTGTTGTGAACTACAACTTACAGCCAGATAAGTGGGACATTAAGAAGCTCATTGCCATATGTGTGCAAAAAGAGGAGAGGCTTAAGAGCTCACATGGTGACTCAGCCAACCATGTGAAGGAAAATAAAAAGAACTTTAACCACAAGAACTCTAAGTCACAAGGAAAGTTGAAAGCTCTAGTTTGGTTTTAGTGAATTGATGAAACCCTAAGTGCTAACCTAGTTTATCAAGTGATCATGAGATAGGTAGCACACTCCAAATGGTGAAGAAAATGAAGATCATAGCATGATGATGATGATGGCATGGTGATGATCAAGTGCTTCGACTTGGAAAGAAGAAAGAGAAAAACAAAAAATTCAAGGCAAAGGTATATTTTGTAGGAGCTATTTTGTTCTGGTGATCAAGACACTTAGAGAGTGTGATCACATTTAGGTTTGATAGCCGTACTATTAAGAGGGGTGAAACTCGTATCGGAATGCGGTTATCAAACTGCCACTAGATGCTCTAACTCATTGCATATATATTTAGGATCTAGTGGAGTGCTAACACCCTTGAAAATGTTTGTGAAAATATGCTAACACGTGTGCATAAGGTGATATACTTGGTGGTTGGCACATTTGAGCAAGGGTGAAGAAGATAGAAGTGAAAAGGAGTAAGTGTCGCTGGTTATACAGTGACCAGACGTTGACCTCTGGGGGACCAGCGTGTCCGGTCATGTGTAGCAGTGAAGACTCCGGCGTTGGACAAACGACCGGACGCTGGGTCGCTCAGCGACCGGACGCCGGAAGGCTATGTCCGGTCGTGTTGACCAACTGCGCAGTATGAAGTCAACAAGTGATCGGACGCTGGCTGTGTCCGGTCAAGCATGACCGGACGTGTCCAGTCGTGAAATATCGTTTCTGGAACCTTACTGGAAACGACCGGACACTAGAGGATGAGCGTCCGGTCAGTTTGCGCGTAGTGTCCAGTCAATAGACGACCGTTGAAATCTGACAAACAGCATTTGAAGCAGGGGACACGTGGCGAGTATCACGTGACCGGACGCTGAGGGATAGCGTCCGGTCAATCCGACCGGAGCGTCCGGTCACCCCGCGCTGTGCCCAGTGAAGGGGTACAACGGCTCTATTTCATGGGGGCTTCTATTTAAGCCCCATGGCTGGCTCAAGCTCACTCTCTTGGCCATTTGCATTGACATAGCAACCTTGTGAGCTTAGCCAAAGCCCTCCCACTCATCTCCATCATTGTTTCATCATCTTTGTGAGATTGGGAGAGAATCCAAGTGCATTGCTTAAGTGTTTGCATCTAGTGGCACTTGGTGCTCGTGTTTTGCTGCGGGATTCGCTTGTTACTCTTGGTGGTTGCCGCCACCTAGACGGCTTGGAGCAGCGAGGATCATCGAGTGGAGGGTGGTGATTGTCTCCGGCTCCAATCGTGGTGATTGTGAGGGGTTCTTGACCTTTCCCCGGCGGAGCGCCAAAAGGTACTCTAGTGGATTGCTCGTGGCTTGTGTGATCCTCATCTTGTGTTGGTTGTGCGCACCCTATTGAGGGTTTGGCGTGTGAAGCCAATTAGCACGTGAACCTCCAAGTGAGTGAATCGCCACAACGAGGACTAGCTTGCCGGCAAGCAAGTGAACCTCGGTAAAAAATCATTGTGTTCATCATTGATTTCGACAGTGGCGGATCCACGCCCCCCCCTGTGAGAGTGATTTTGCTTTGTATTTACTGTAGAAAAAACACGATTTCACCATTAATCTTTGACATTTGTTCTAAATCTCTATTGATTAGCCCCCCCGGAGGTGCTCATCTTGGCTCCGCCGCTAGATTCCGAGGTGATTGGTCTTCATTGTTATTCATCCTTGTGATTGATTGGTTCCTTCATCTACATGGCGGTATAACTTTCTTGATCACTCTCTTTACATTACCGCAAACTAGTTGTCAAGCTCTTTAGTGTAGTTAGTTGTGAGAGCTTGCTTGTTTGGTTGGTGTGGCTCTTTAGTTAGCCTTTGAGAGCACACTAACATAGAGTAGTGTCATAGCTATTGTGTGAATAGATTCTACCTAAACTAGAATTGTGGTAGGTGGCTTGCATTTTGAGTAGGCTAGCGCAACATTTGCTTCACCTCATAATTGTCTAACCCTTTTGTTGAGTGTTGTTGTAAAAATTTTTATTAGGCTATTCACCCTCCCCCCTCTAGCCATTAGGACCTTTCGAAAGTCCCCTTAGAAAGATCACCATCAGAAATTCAACTATGTTCAAGTGGACAAGGACACCTACAAATGATGCAAGAAGACTGGACACTATCAGAAGGATTGTCCAAATTTTCTAAAGCACCTGATGAGAAAAGGTGAGGATATTATTGCATTCGTAGATGAGTCCTTGTATTTAAGTTATGCAGAATCTACTTGGTGGATTAATTCAGGTGCAATTATTCATGTTGCAAATTCATTATAGGGATTTCATATGAGGAGGACCCTGCAAAGGGGATAAAGACACATTAAGGTGGTAAATGTAGTCTAAGCTGAAGTTGAAGCCACTGGAAAACTCCCATTAGAATTAAATGGTGGCTTTGTACTTAAGTTTACAGATGTCCTTCATCTACACTCTTTGCATAGAAACTTAACAAGTTTTTCACGTCTAGACGATGATGGATTTAATTGCCATTTTGGTAATGGCAAATGTAAGATAATGTTTAATCATAAGTGTGTTGATCTTGTCTTCTGACAAGACGAGCTTTATTTGTTATCGCTTTCTGAGAATGTGAATGCTGTGAGCACTGAGAATGAGAACGCCTCCTCATCTATGAATGCAAGAAATAAGCGGAAGAGAGTTCATGATGTATCATCAAAATTATGGCACTATTGTTTAGGCCATATTTCGAGGGGAAGAATAGAACGATTGATTAAGAAATCAATTCTTCCGCCATTAGAATTTTCAGATTTAGAACAATGCATTGATTGCATAAAAGGAAAGTATGTTAAAAAAATAAAGAAAGATGGCAAACAAAGTGTATGAATTTTAGAAATAATTCACACAGATATATGTGGTTCTTTTCCTATGAAAAGTGTGGATGGTTATGATTCATTTATAACATTCACAGATGATTATTCTCGTTATGGCTATATTTATCCAATTAAGGAAAAATTAGAAGCATTAGATAAATTTAAGATATTTAAGGCTAAAGTACAAAATCAGCATAATTTAAAGATTAAGATAGTAAGATCTGACCATGGGGAGGAGTACTATGGTCGACATACCCCATATGGCCAAGTTTCTAGACCATTTGTAAAGTTTTTACAGAAAAATGGCATAGTTGCCTAGTACTCTACATTGGGCGAGTCTTAGTAGAATAGAGTAGCTGAAAGACGCAACCGTACCTTAATGGATATGGTGAGAAATATGATAAGTTACTCCACTTTACCGATAAGTTTATGGATGGAGACGTTAAAAATCGTCATTCATATTCTCAATCAAGTATCAAGCAAGTCGGTACCTAAAACACCATATGAGTTATGGGAAGGAAGGGAACCCTCAAAGACTTATGTGTGTGAGGCTGTCCAGCTGAGGCTAAAGTATTTAACTCAAATATTGGGAAGCTAGACTCCAAGACAATCAGTTGCTATTTTATTGGTTATCCAGATAAGTCAAAAGTTATCGTTTCTACTGTCCTAACAGATATACGAAGTTTGTAGAAATAAGACACGCTGTGTTCTTGGAGGATGATATGGTCAGGGGGAGCATGGTAGCGCGAGAAATAAACTTTGACGAGAAGCGGGTGTACGTGCCCACTCCGATGGTTCAGGAGCTATTTTTTCTCGCTACCTGTTGTTGCTGCACCAACAGTACAGGACACTGTAGTGACAGCACCTGTTGTTAGCTCTTCCATGGCAACAATGAATGAACATGAGGAATCTATCCTTCAGGATCCTATAGAACTCGTTGTCGCACATGAGGAAGAGCAACAACAACCTTATATGGAACAAGCGCCAACTAATGAGGCCCCTAGAAGGTCTCAAAGAGTCAGAAAACTAGCCATTTCTGATGACTACGAAGTCTATGAATGTGAAGAATTTCAAAAGGATGGTGATCCCACCTCATTTGAAGAAGCCATGAGAAACGCTCACTCATCAAAGTGGCTTGAAGCCATGCAAGATGAAATGAGATCAATGAGCACCAACGGTGTTTGGGACTTGAAAAGAATTCCTAAAGGAGCCAAGGCAGTAGGCTGTAAATGGGTCTACAAAACTAAATATGACTCCAAAGGGAATGTTGAAAGATTTAAAGCATGACTTGTGACGAAAGGTTTTACACAAAGAGAAGGAATATATTATAATGAGACATTTTCTTCAGTCTCATGTAAGGATTCTTTTATAATCATAATGACGTTAGTGGCGCATTACGATTTAGAATTATATCAGATGAATGTAAAGAAGACTTTCCGTAACGGGGATTTAGATGAAAATGTCTATACGGTACAACCAAAAGGTTTTGTCGTAAAAGAAAAAAAATGTATGTATGGGATGCCGCCTGAAGAAATCTATTTATGGATTAAAACAACCTCTAGACAGTGGTATTTAAAGTTTGATGGAACAATAAGAAAGCTTGGGTTTAAAGAGAATGTGGATGACAATTGCGTTTATACAAAGTTCAAGAATGGGAAATTTATTTTCCTAATCCTGTATGTGGATGACATCTTACTCGCTGGTAGTGATGTAATCTACTAATGGAGACAAAGTTCTTGTCCTCAAATTTTGACATGAAAAATTTCGGTGAAGATTTGTTTGTTTTAGGAATAAAGATTCACTGAGATAGAAGGAAGGGGTTTTTAGGGTTATCACAAAAGGCATACTTAGAAAAGGTTCTAAAGAAATATAGTTTCCATACGTGTAAGCTTTCATCTGCTCCTATAGTCAAGGGCGATAGTTTTAGAGAATTCCAATGTCCCAGGAACCAATATGAGATCAATCGAATGAAAGTGGTTCCATATCCTTCAGCTGTAGGAAGTTTATAATATGCTCAAGTATGTACACGCCCTGACTGTGGTAGAACCGCCTAATCTAATGCCTCCCAGGAGTACTTGTCTTCCATTAGACACTAAGCACTCAAGGAAGGACACTAAATTACACAATTCCATCAAGTACACCCCAAGGGAGAACCCAAAAATTCACATTTTGACATCAGGATCACAAATGAGATAATAAAGCTTACAACATTCTTAAGTCATTTCTTACATCACTTTCCATGCAACATCAGAATATAATATTTATTGTTTATAACAGCGGAATATAACCATGTTATCAGAGTTCAGCGAAAACAAAATCATCCAATGACAAGTTAAACATTAACATGATGATCCGTTATATACATCATAACATGTTATAAGTTTTTTGATTTTAAAATATTTTGGGTGGAATTTTCAAATAAACTCTATGTCCGCAACGTTAAGGAAATCCTCACTGAGCCCACCAGGAGTTTCCCGAACCCAAGTGTTAGCTCTAGCATCCACCTGTCACCTGCAACAGGGTAGAACAAACTCTGAGTACTCAATTGTACTCCGCAAGACTTACCCGTCAGGAGAAAAGAAAAGACTCCAAGGATATGCAAGTCTATCTGGCTTGTGGATTTATTGCATCTGCAGGAGCATTACTAAACGTGCATCCTTATATTGAATTTTATTAGCAGTCATCATTAGTTCATTAACTAACCATTCTTTATAAGCACATGTGCTACTTTCAAACAGATGGCAAGCATTCAGAACCATTTTACCATCTTTCATATTCCAGTTCTTACTACGGTGCTAGATCGTAGACAAGTCATACCATATTACACAACGATTCGTGAATCAATGTAACCGAGCTGGGTACCCCAAAACACACGCTCCGCTTGTACCCTAGGCACAAGCAAGACCAATCCACCACTCTCCTATCAAGGGGTCTAGGTCCCCATCCAAACTTAGACTCCAAGCCCCCACACCTGAGTCCCAGACTTAGTGTGGTGCTTAGACCTCCACCATCCCCGTCTCTAATCAGTCGGTCTAAAAAGAGCCAGAACCCATGATAAGAGAGCAACGAGCTTTTCCGCCCCCATAAGCAAGTATGTGATCAGGATAATAAGTCTGTAACCTGACTAGAATCCAATGCAATGGTCGGTCCTTAATCAACATAGGCAGAATAAGTGCAATCCAAGCTTCGCTCGAATGCCAAACCAAGTCCAGATCTAAAGTACCATTCTGCCCAGTCTCCAATTATTATTCATATATATTCCTGTGATAGTAATATAATAACAACAATAATATCTTTTCTATCTCTCGCGAGTGATAGACAATCACCCGACTTGTACCGGAGTCCTACAGCATAGCAATCTACACGATCCTGTCATACTAGTAAGACTCATAGGATAAGGATATATATATATATATATAAAGTGGTTTTCATTCAATTCCTTAAAACTTCATGCACAAGCATAAGATAAAGTGTAGAATAATAGGGGTTATGCACCAGGGCTTGCCTGGGTAAGACATAACCAAAAGTTAGCATTCCATCAAGGTGACATGATCATCAAGGCACCATCTTTTCTGCTACATTGGTCGACTCCATGATCCATCGATGTTCCTATTATGGTATACGTGGATGCAACGCAGAGACGCAATTAATCAACGGTAGCCGCAACTCTTAAATATACAATTATGCTCCACAAGCTAACGAGCTAGCTTTAATGACTAACGTGCTGGTCTACGTATCCACATCGTCAAGTAAGGCTTTGTCTCCGGAACAATGTTTAACTCTAAAATCCCAAGGTGTTTTGGCATTTTATTGATTTAAACACATATTTTCGAACTAGGGCTTATTTAGCTACCATACCAAACTAATTATTATAGAGCTACAAAAATTACAGTGAGCACATAATAATATTAGGAATCTACTGTAAAAATTTTAGAGCCAACACTACTATCAATTTATCACAAAATTCCTATAAGTTTATATCTTACAATATTAAGCATCTTAATTTAATTAGATAATTCCTGAAAATATTATAAAACTATATGAACAAAATATACTAGCAGATAGATCATGATTTTAGAAACTTAACAAAATTAGTTTCACAATTTTTAGTTATCTACCAAATTTTATATTGAATTTACAAGTTCACCTTAGAGACTAAATTAGAAAATACATTAGAAATCGAAAAGGGCCGGCGGCAACTAATTTGGTCCAACAGCCCAGGCGGCTCGCGCGAAAATGGCCGTGCGCGTAGCAGGCCAGCCCAACAAGCGCCCCGCGACAGGAAACCCACGCGCGCACCCACACATTTGTAGAAGAACCCCTAGCTTCACAGAATATCGCGCGATGTTACGTAACAATATGACACCAGAGAAGAGCTTTGCACTAAGGACCCTGGAAAATGCCGCCTTCACCACGCGGAGACCCCTGCTCTACCTCGTGTTCGTCGGCATGGCGACCAGTGGCATGGGCGGCTGCGTTGAGCACACGAAGCTCGCTACGACGGGGATAAAGGAGCTGACCTCTGCCTACCACTAAGCGCGCATTCCTAGGTGATGATTGTGAGCCTAATGGTGACTTCTATTGTGCTGCTCACGATGGTGGACCAACCACCACGGTGGCGCGAGCATTCTAGCAAGCTAGAGCCACTAACGGACTAAAAGGGCGGTGATTGAGCATCAACAGCTTACAACGAACATGATCGAGGTGATGGTTAAGTCGAAGATGGCCCGCACAGCGCTGGCCATGTGCGCCCGCACCTCACGGCGACATGCCAAGCGGGGGACCGGCGCGTCACCGCGCCAATGGTGAGCCTCCTGGACAAAACAGCATGATCACCAAGTGGAGGGGGTCAATGCGAGTTTATGGTCTCAAACAATCGAACTTCTATCGCTCCAATCCTACATCTCTTCCCAGTTCAAGTTCACGGTGGCGTCTCGACCGACGACGATCAAGACGCCAAATTGACCGTCCATAGTGCTTGGCCGGGGATGAGTAAGATGGAGCACCTAATTGATTTCCTATGTCACTTACAGGTGTAAAGATCCGAGCTGTAAATGCCCTGAGCTAGGTGAATCGATGGACGGCGGCGCGGCACTCTGGCCGGGTTATTTCGTGGGGGGGTACGTGAGTGAACTCGAGCAGCTTAAGACGGTGGCTCCGAGCGCTAGTGGCACCCCGAGCACGTGCACCCAGGCGACGAGACATAGGAGCTTGACACGACGTGCTTGAATTGGAGCAGCAAGGCCCGAGCGGGCTCACAGGCGTCGGCTAGCGAGGGCAAACGCGGCAGAGAGGCGTCGCCATCGCCACTATGACCTTAATGCGGCGACAGTGGTGCATGTCCTGGAGCTTGACTCGGTAGGTCAAACGGAGGGTGCGAGAAGTGCCACATTAGCCAATGACGCCGTCGCTGCCTCGACCCAGCCTAGCGGCACAGCGGCAGCAGGAGTCAGGCCACGCCCAGCTGAAACTTGCCAACGTCGGGACACGGGCGCCGCGAAGCACCGACTGATACTCGAGCCGACCAGCAGCAGTGGCCCGGCCACCGTCGGAGCACGGCACCAGCAACGCTCGCGCGCGGACCATGACCGTGGCACATGTCAAACAAGGGTAAGTGGTGAAGTGCACGAGTTTTAAAGCGAATCCAAACTGTCGATTAACTCAACTAAAGTTCAACCAATTACTCTAACCCGAAGCCGGCACTATCCACTAGCTAGCAAAGCAAATCTCACATCCCGAGAGCGACTAGAGAGGGGGATAGAAGCATGCCAACATGAGCTCATCACACCGATGCCAGTCCATGAACAGAGCACCGAAACGTGATCCACCACGCGTTCTAAGGAGTTTTGGGCAATTTTTACGAGTACAACATGACACCCAACATGGCTATAACTTTCACCATGCTCAAGTACACACTTTGACGCAACCAATCATTTTTGTTGGAATTGAAATGCCAACATGGCATCGTCTATTATCATTCCAGACTTAGGGAATTCAATGGTTCAGTTAGAACTAACATTCCCTAGCACTTTCGCCTTAATTTTTAAAAGGTCTAAACCTCGTTAACTTCAACCAACAATACTTCATGTAATAGTCCATACCTCATACTAACCCGTAGAAGCAAAATATTTAAGCACCATTTAACTATTTTGCTCAAAATAATTCGCCAAAAATGATACTTTAAACATAAATTCAAATGTTGTCGACTTAACGAAAAGAGCTTATCTTAACGTTAGATTTGATTTTTGAGCTCCTAAAATACTAGTTAACAACATCTATTTTTTAAAAGTTAAAGTTGCATTGTCATCTACCAAGTTTTTACTTCCAACTTTATTTAAGTGTCACATACATGTTCTATAGTATTTTTGCTTAATAAAAATTGGTTTTAAACCCTAAGTGATATAACATGACTATTGATTCAACTTTCGTTTAGCATTTCTGTTGATCGTTTTGAGTTACGGAAATTGATCTACACACTTTATCACATGCATTGACACATAAACATGAGGCTCATGACATAGTTTAGCAAGTTGTTTAAGCAGTAACACCGAGGGTGTTACACTGACTTAGCTTTTGTTACCGAGATACTTGGCAGATATCAGAGTAATCTAGGAATAGAACACTAGAGAATGGTGAAGAAAGCTTTGCGTTATGTGCAAGTCGCAAAAGGCCTCATGTTAACGTATAGAAGATCTGATTCCCTACATTTAGAGGGGTATTCAGATTCAGATTTTGTGGGAGATGTAGATGATAGAAAATCCACATCAGGGTATGTATTTACTCTCGCAGGAGGAGCTATATCGTGGAAAAGCTCCAAGCAAACCGTCATGGCATCGTCCATGATGTATGTCGAGTTTGTAGTTTGTTATGAGGCCACGGGACAGATGAACTGGTTAAAGAAATTTATGCCTGGGTTGAAAGTGGTTGACGACATCCATAGACCACTCAAGTTATACTGCGACAATGAACCAGCAGTAACTTATGCTCACAACAATAGGTCAAGTACTGCTGCCAAACACATTGATATAAAGTTCTTTGTTGTGGAAGACGAAGTCTGGGATCATGCTATTAGTCTTGAGCATGTAAGCATAAAGAAGATGCTTGCAGATTCGCTTACAAAAGGCTTACCACCCAATGTGTTCAGAGAACACTTAGCCGGCATGGGTTTACGAAAAAGCCTATGATTCATAGACAATAAGGGCCTAGTTGAGAATCTATTTAAAAACAGAGAGATGTGTTGTAGCTTTTAATCCAATGGTACTAACTGTTGTGACGAGGCATGGTATATGCATTAATCTGTGATGGAATGGGAAAAAGAGATAAGTATTTTAAGTTTAAGTCATAAGGTGGGACTAAGGGAAGAATGTTAGGTTGATCTCCACTAAATTGGCCTACGAGGTTTACCGTAGCCGTCAACTCCCCACCGACATCCTAACCCTAGTCCGATCGAGAGAGCAGCGCTGACAGCGACGGGAAGCACCGCTGCCAGCGCCACCGCCCTCACCACTGGATCTACGCCGTCGGGACGAGCACCTCAGCGCCTTCACCAGAGCCACTCACCCCGGCATCGACCTCGCCACCGACTCCATGGCTTCATTCGCCTCCAAGCAGGACGGTCAGACCCATCTACCCCTCTTTCCCTCTCTTCCTCCTCTCTAGTTCATGTACCAGGATAATCTACTTGTTTATGCCATGATTAGTGAAGTTTCCACTCGCTAGATCTGCTCCTAACGATCCTATATTTCTATCAGTAACATGACACATAGCTTTCGCATACCAGAATACTGGGAATAGCTTGCCGGGTTGTGACGAAGCTGCCCCCGGCTATTGGCAGCCAACACAGACACGCATGAAAAACGACCGGACGGACACACAGCGGCAGGCGCGCCCCACACCGTCTGCTACTCCAAACTGCATGCGCGCGTCGTACTTGCAAAGCTATCATATCGTATATGGATCTCTCCCGAATCCCGGCATCCGGTTCGGCCTGGCCGCTGGCTTTGAACATGCATGATGGATCGCAGGATCGTGGTCCTGGTCCATCACACTCCCACTGCAGGCTCCGGGTAGGCGTTGGATCGGAGTTAGTGACGACTGACAACAAGCGAGGCAGCAGCTAGCTGATCGAGTGATCCCAGGGCGACCACCGTGGCGTGGAAGTCTTGGTCGCGACCAAAGTAGGAAGACGACTAGGGTCCCAATCCCCAACCAACGATCGTGGCTAAAGTGAAGTGACAAAGGCGCTCTCCTCTGCTTCACTCCTTTTCATTTCATTTCACTTCAATGAATCTTTTTGTTTTGTTCTTACAGTGAGACGAAGGTACGTACTAGGCAAGAATTGCCCATATATATTTAGTTCAGATTTGAACCACATGACCCGAGAAGAAGAAAAAAAATATCGTCGGAGCAGTCCCCTCAATCCAAGCAATCAAGCACCCTCGTAGTCGTAGCACAATGTCAGGTCTTAGTTACATCACCTGATGCCAGTGCCAGGAACGGAAAGGCGAAACGTACATGAGAGGAGAGCTGAAAGAAAATCCAAACGGAACCAAACATGGTGCGCCCATTCGGTTGCGAGCCAAACCAACGATGTCCGGAACGAAGAAAGGGTCACGTGATCGGATCGACCCGGCCGTGTGCCCGGGGCCCGGCACGGCAAGCATCGATGCTGCCTCCATGGCTCCATGGCGCATACGCGACGAGGAGATGACATTAGTTCAGTCTACCTGCTTATCATCCGGCGGGCGGGCGCAGATTTTGCACTGATTACTGGAGCAGTACTCTGGTTTTCTCAAAGAGAGAGAGAGAGAGAGAAGAAGAAAAAAAGCTTACTACTCTGCCCATGGCCGGGTTTTTGCGTTGGTGTTGCTACTTTTAGCTACTGATTGCTCGCTACTAAAGTTGGTGGCCTTTGTGTAAGATGCCACTACCTCTGCATCCTTCCTTCATTCACCGTATCTCTCTCTCTGACTGTGTGTGGAATTCGGCCGTTCCTGCTCTATATATATCAGCGCCCGGCCCGCACACAGACAACTCCAGCAGACGCCTGATCGATCGGAAAGCAACGTTGCCCCAATTGATCCGACGCTTAGCCTGGCATTCATTCTGCTTATAGCTAGCTAGCTAGCGTCGTTCCGTTGCTTGTGTGCGTTGCGTGCTTGCTCTGCTCGTTGGGTGGATCATGGAGTGGAGGGACAGCTTCTTGGACCTGGTGCTCATCCCGCTCAGCCTGCTCCTCCCCATGGCGTACCACGCCTGGCTGTGGCGCGAGGTCCGCCTCCGCCCGCTGCGCACGGCCGTCGGCATCAACGCCGCAGCGCGCCGCCTCTGGGCCATCGGCATGATGAAGGTACGCTACGCTACCGTTACGTTACGTATGCGGCGCGGCGCGGCGCATTGTTTGTGAATTTTCTTTCTTTCATGGTTGGGCTGATGATGCTAGCTCGCTCTCGCGGGAAATTAAATCTGCATGCAGGACAACACCAAGAACGCGGTGACGGTGGTGCAGTCGGTGCGGAACGTGATCATGGGGTCGACGCTGATGGCGACGACGGCGATCCTCTTCTGCACGGGCGTGGCGGCGGTGCTCAGCAGCACCTACACCATCAAGAAGCCGCTGAGCGACACCGTGTTCGGCGCGCACGGCGAGTACATGATGGCGCTCAAGTACGTGGCGCTCATGCTGCTCTTCCTCTTCGCCTTCCTCTGCCACTCCCTCGCCATCTGCTTCCTCAACCAGGCCAGCTTCCTCATCAACACCTCGGGATGCCTCTTCTCCTCCTCCGCCGACGCCGACTCCGACTCCGACGCCGCCTCTGGCCTCCCGCTGCCGCACACCAGGGACTACGTCGGCGACGTCCTGGAGCGCGGGTTCACACTCAACCTCGTCGGCAACAGGCTCTTCTACGCCGGGGTGCCCCTCCTGCTCTGGATCTTCGGCCCGCTCCTCGCCTTCCTGTCCTCCATGGTCATGATCCCCATACTCTACAGCCTCGACGTCGTCAATCTCAGGGGGCACAGCGGATGCGTCGTCAGCGGCAAATCTGCAGAGATGAACGGGAGCGACTGCACGCATGCCGTCTGAAGCTGCCGGACTTGTCCTGAACAAACCATGCATGTGATCTGTATATGTGATTCAGTTGAGACTGTTGCCGCGCGCAACGGTCTGTGATGTGCAGCCTTCCTTGCCAGGAGACGGCAACGGCAACGGCAACGGCAACTAGTGGGCCGTTCGTCGTTCTCATTCATGCCGGGCTAGGCTAGCCGCCGTAGTAGCTGATGTACTAGGAAAATCTTCGTTGCATGGATGACGTGGAACCCAGACCCATGCGGTTCAGTTGCTTTGCGGCTCCTGATGCTCGACGAGTTGACAGTGTGTGCCACTACAAGTCTACAAGACTACAACACATATTCCAAGTTGGCTTTATCTCTTCCTGCCCCTTTGTTTGGTTTATCTCTTGACATTTTTTTGCCATGGCGGTTGAAGCAGCAGAAAGACAGCATGTGTTGGTGGCTGTTAGCATGCGCAATGTAGAATTTGCACAATGTCAGTGAGTGCATGTCAGCTGTCGTGTATCAGAGCTGTCGTCCATTACCATGCCCAAACAACTGATCATCGACGGGTGCAGCGTCAGCACGCAGGCACAGACCAGCACAGCAAGGCCCGTACGCGCGGATGCAATTTTTTTAAATATATTTTTGCAAAGCTAGAAAATCTCGCGAATAACATACTCCCTACATCACAAAATAAATAACTTTCTAAGATTTAAAATTTATCTCAAAGACTCAAAGGATATAAAGGGAATTGGCACTCGCTCGGATTCATTTTCCAGGTTCTAGGACTATATATGATCCAACATGCCTATAGTTTTCATTATAGTTTTATGCTTTAGCCTCCTTTTATAAGCACTTACTTGGCCCATGCGAGTCGATTTCAAGATGTCAACTTTGACTATCTCTCTCTTCTTACGTTACTTATCCCTTACATTACTTTACCTAGTAACTTTGAAATAGGCATATCCTGTCTACCTTCCATATACCCTAGCATTTCTACTAGTTGTTTTCTTGCATATATCCAACCTAAAATACCATTTCTTCTTGTAGGTATTTACTTCTACTTTCTTGACTATAATTACCTATACTTGCCATCCCGTCTTTCTATTCCTTTTGAAAGTCAATTGTGACTGACCCAGCCCTCGAAGCTATGAAAAGACCTATTGTATAGAGCTTGACATGCCAAAACAATGTACAAAAACATGGGATTTTAATGCAAAAGCTATGTAAATGATAACTGCCAAATCTAGGAGATATTTTTCCGAAAAATGAAAAGAGATGAGAATACATATGTCATTTACCAGCGTCTTTAATCTACCTGAAATTTTACCGAAAGTTGTTTATTTTGGGATAGAGTAATGGACATAGTCATCAGGATGACTTTGCAAAATCTTATCTTATGGAAGGATTAAATTGCTAAAGTCATATGCCCATAGTACAATTTTAATTAATTTAGTTCTATGAGAAAATAACATTTACTTTTGCAAATAAAAATGGCAATTTCTTAATGGAACTGTTTCCATCGGTAAGCAAAAACTCGAAGTCATTCTTTTTTTTTTTATGGGAACTTGAAGTCATTCTACCACTGTAGGACTTAGCCCTCTTCACTTCGCTGAAAAGCCAGTGAAAAAGTATTGTTCGCTGATTTATTGGGCAACATATCATGTACAAACCAACCAACCTGTGCAAACTTGAAAACTACCAATCAGGATCACTGGATGTTGATCCAATGGATGGGGTGATGGGGCTTAAGCGCAAAAAAAGGACGGCGGGTGGGGGACTTAAGCGCAAAAAAATCTCACCTCTCACATCATTCATTGGATCAGCATCTAGTGGTCCTGATTGGTAGTTTCAAGTTTACACAGGTTAGTTGGTTTGCACCTGATACGTTGCCGATTTATTGTGAGAGAAAAATATTATACCATGGCTGATAAGTCAGGCTGATAAGTTCAAATGAACATGACAATGCCGTATGAGCACATTGCCCCCAGCGGCCACAGACAGGTATGGAGGCCGGGACTAAGAGCAGCTCACACACTTTTTATGACACTTGATGAGCTTGCACAGGCCAAGGGGGAGGACCTGGCCCCTGTCTCTCCGAGGCCTAATTTGAAAACTCCAATCCCTCTAGAATTCCGGACTTTTTTTTGGATAGGTAATCTATGGGATATCATTCTAATTGTCATTCTAATTCTTAGTTGGGGTTTTTTATCCTGGGTTTTGCTCCCCTTACTTCCAAAAGAGCCCTATGCTGAGGTGCTGGTTTTCACGAGCCGGACTTGCTGGTTTTCACTCTGACATGCTGAGGCTGGAGCCAGACTTGCTGGTTTTCACTCTGACAGAGGCCTTGTTTGTTTCACTGAAAAGACATGTTGAAAAGTACTGTCGGCTAATTTATCGTGAGAGGAAAACACTGTATCATAGCTAATAAGTTCAAACGAAGGGTGAGGTGTTCACTTAGGGCGTCTCAATGGTTCGAGCTGGGTGATGATCGCGTCCCCCATCTTCCTCTTCCCTATATATTACTTGTATTTGATTCACTCCGCCAGGAAGGCTCAGTCGTATCCCCTGCGTGCATCAAATTTGGCTTATAATAACAGAACTCAACTCTGTTTCCTATTCTATCTTGTGCGTACTTAAGTTCTCGTGTTATCGAGGATCGCCAACGAGAACCTCACGAGTCACGTCCCAAGTCATCACCACCAGAGGCAACGAGAACCCCATGGGCCAAGAGCTTCGGTCGTAATTTGGCTGCACACCACACGCTATAACCATTCCATTTTAAGGACACCACCAGGCATGTTCAAATGCTAATCTGCGTTCTTGCTACAAGGGTGTTATTTACAAATATGTACAGTGCAAAATTGGCTTGCGCTTCAACAAGCAGTATGATCGCTCTATTTGTCTCTGGTCCCATTTTGCTCGCATCCAAACGGATGAAAATGGGAAATAAAATGACGTAAGAAACAATTTACAGCCATCAAAAAAATTCCAGCACTTGGAAAAATCAGTTGCTACTGTATGGAGGGAGGGCTCCTTGGGGGCACTGGATGTTTGTCACCCAGAAAGCGAAACAATCCATTTTGCTGCATGACCAGTTGACCACATGCACTGAACCCAGCGCTACGCCCGCGCGCAGCCGTGATCGAGCTCGTCATGCACACGCTCAAAACCTCCTCCAACGGCACAAGCTTGCTTGGACCAAGAGATTTCGTTTGTTCTGACTTCTGACTGGATTATTGGATGGCGAATTCTTTCTTTCTAAATGATCAAATTCACACAATAGATGGATCTATCGTCACCAGCTGGATTGTTGGGAGGACAGAAGGATCTATGCGGTTTCCATAGGGGCTCGCGATCGAACCGCACATCTACGGAACAAGAGGCTGCTAATGGCGGATTCATGCATCCATGCCGAGATCGACAACTAATTAACGACGACGACGGTTTCACTGCGGCTCTGGGTCATCCATCTGAACATCTCTGAACCTCTCGCTTGCTTGCAGGATCAGGAATTCATCAGGATGTAAAGTAGTGACGGACTGACGGCACGTACGCTACTACGGGCGGTGCTGACGATACGAAGCGACGGGCGGCGGCTGCGGTTAGCTTTTTCGTGACTGCTTCGTAATCATAGCTGCCAGACGACGCCGTACAGCTGCGGGCTGCGGCTGCCGTTAAGCCGTTCATTTTCACCACGGCTGGTCGGTGCTGGACGCAGGAAAGGATGGTCGCCTTAGCTTTCGCCAAAAGCTGCAGCAGCCTGAGAGACGTTGATTGATGAGGAGAGTCTCTATCTGACAGTCCTTGAACTGAATGATATCTCTTCGTTTTCATCTCACGAGTTCTGAATATACTCATTCCATGATCGACGTGTCTCACCGATCTAGCTACCATTTTCCAAGTCAGGTCAGCTTGCTAACTGCTACGCCAATCTGAAGCTATCTCACCATCTAACAGAATTCTTGCGCTTTTACTTTTTAGGCAACATTTTTCATCATGACGCATGTAGGACGTCAGAACAACTTATATATGTTTATTATTAAATCTTCATTATCATCAGTCCCCGCTCTGTCGGTTAACTGGGCCTTTGAGGAACACAACACAATATTCCTGTTGACCTTCTAGACCCAAGCTACATCGAAGTCAGCTGATCCAGCCGAGTAAACAACTGCTGCTTCCCAAGTCAAACATGCTCCCTTCCCCTAGAACGAAGTAGAGAGTGCATATAACAAGCCTAATTAAAAGAAATGCAACTGACATCAACTACTCCAGGTGTAGCTAAGCTTCATTTGGTTGGACCTAGTAGCACCGCAATCCAGTAGGAGGCTAGTTTTAGCGGCATTATTCAGAACCAACGTGCTGTGCAAAGTCAACAATGCTAGTTTGTGCGAGTTCAAACTGCAAGCAGCATCAGCACGTATCAGAGAATTGTCTGGTTCATCGACAGCGACTGAAGCAGTAGAAGCGGGTGTCGAGACACATGCGCGCATGCCCATCTCTGCTGGCAAGTGAAATCGATCTTGGCTTATAAGCCGTACTTTTTTCAGCCAACGAATAGTATTTTTCTCTCACAACAAATCAGCTAACGGTACTTTCAGCCATGGCTAATCAGCCAAGCGAACAGGGCACAGGCAGTTAGCTTTCCTCTAATAGATTGCTTTGAAAGATGGAAAAACTCATAATCCAAGCACCATTGCTACCAAAATTGCTTCACAAAAGCTGCCATACCCATAGATTAGCCACCTGGTTACAATTTTACTGAAAAGTGTGTTAGCTTCAGAATAGCATATCAAAACAATTGAAGTAAATCCGAACACAAATAAGAAGAGATGGAAACTTAGTACTAATACAAAGCTTCATTTTAAGGTATAAATATGTTAAATTGCTGTGGATATAGAATTACAAATGAATCCATTAATCAATCATATACAGTCACAGTATCAATGTCTAATAAAAAGAGCCAGAAATTTATAAATAACAAGCAGCAAAAATAAAAGATCAGACATGAGTACATGACAAACAGAAAAAGTAAGAGAGTTGTTATATTTAGGATGCCTGAATTTTTGGGAAACAATCTTACACAACCAACTGGTAGTACAATTAAAAGGACAATTCACAGTTTTTTTCTATTAGCCAAACAATGACAATTGCCTGAATAACAACAAAAAAATCAGGCACCTAGCATATTGAAGTGAAAAATCAATGTCCAGCCTTCAACTATACTGAAGACATGAGTTCTGCACATAAAGCACAAGCGTCGGTAGACAACTTTTGAAGTCTAAATGGCAATGCACTGACTAGCAAAAAAGACATAAAACTAGTTCTGTTTTATCCATAGCAAAGTTAAGGTATCATGAACTTGCCTTTGCTGGAGTCTTCTCATTTCAGTTTCTTAGTATGACAAGTTGAGGAAGGTTTCGTTGATGGTATAAGAGCTGAAGAAAGCAGAGTGTTGACATCCTCACGCTGTCGTTTCCTTTCTGCAACCAAATCTTTTTGACTATTTAACTTACTGGATTGGCTTTTTTTTAGTTCTGGCACATGGCTACTTGCTTCATCAAAATGAGATGGACGTGCAGGACCCACTGTTGTCGTACTGCAAGATTGGGTACGGCAATTTGTGTTGACCCTCTCATAGACCAGAGGAAGCAACTCAAGCAAACGAACACAAGATATCTGAAACAAAAGTTAGATATGAAGGTATAGGTGGAGATAACAACATGCACAACGTTGTTAAACTTTATAAGAAACACTGCTAGAGATTTATCTGACACTGTTTGAGACCTATTAGCTCCTTTCCTTCTCTTAGGCATGTAGAAATAAAAGGCCAGAGAGTTGCAGAAAGCAAAGTGCAGAACTTCTCCCAGTTAGTAATATCCACAGCATGTTCTGGTGGACTAGCTAGGACACTTGAATAGGGTTGTCGCAAGAAACCCGCTTCTGAAGGTTTTGCTGGCTGTGCAATTTGAGGTCTTTGAACGACAACTTCCTTAAATAGTTTGCATATGACGAAAAGCAAGTGATGAAAACTATGAAAATCTGCCAAAACTGATCTTGTTCCCACCTGGATATTCCAACGAAGTAGATAATATTATTATTGACTATTTCCTACTCAAGGAAGGAAAAAAGGATACAACTGAATGAATAGGTAAGTGAAAAAATATGTTCTCCTTGATCCTCAAATTGAATAGAACTACAGCCCTTTAGAACTAAGAGATACCATAATTCCCATCCCAAAACACAACAACAACAACAACAACAACAACAACAAAGCATTTAAGTCCCAAACAAGTTGGGGTAGGCTAGAGTTGAAACCCAGCAGAAGCAATCAAGGTTCAGTCAAATTCCCATCCCAAAACTGTTTGTACAAAAATCAAATTTAGTGGTATGAGTATGTGTGTACTCAGGGTTCTTTAATACAATGAAACGCAGCTCTTCTACATGTTCGAGAAAAACAGATTCTAAATATGACCAAATTGTTTCTGCTGGTATTCCTCCAGTAACTGCAAGAAACTGACAGTCTAACACCAACCAAACGAATTTCAAACTTGGATTCATGCTTCAATTCCAAAGTCCAAAGTGATGATAAATACCAGAGACAAGGAGAGTCTGAAATTTTACCAGCTGCACTACATATCTTAGACCCAGAAAAACAGCAGTGAGTGAAGATGCACTCGAGCACAGAAATTGAAGCCCAGAAGTCAAACCCCGTGCTTGGGATACATGTTCCAAGATAGCTCTCCCAAATTGCCGCACATCCTATAATAAGCAGAGTAATGAGTAATACTAAGCAGTTAGATGCAACAAGTAGGATTATAAAACATAATGGGAGTAACTTTACATCATTATTATCGACTAGCGCCAATATCAAACTTTCTCCCATCATTGGTTCCCAAGTCCACAGCTTTTGGAGTCCACGTTGTTCAATTTGTATCATGACATGAATGGCTAACCTAAAAGATATTAATTTCATGTAAGTATGACATTCTGGTAGAAATACTTAGGACTTAAGGTTTGCAATCAGTAAATGGTATGCCAAATTGCCAGTGCAAGATATCGACATAACATTTAAAACAAACTAAATAGATCGAATAAGATGAAAGATATAGATTTAATAAAATAGAACCAACCTTTTAAATATTCTCAGTAAGAGAGTGCAAAACTGTGACACCTTGAGAGCATTAACACAATCCTTCCCACCACCACCATCATCAGCACCATTTGGAACTTGCCATGTAAATGTTGAGGAAACTTCTCCAGCATGCGATGATAACCAACATTCACAGGCACTGACAACTCTGTAGCTAATTCAGGTTCTAAAACAGAAATATGAGATAACCCCCAAAGGACTGCTTTTGAAAATGCTATGGGTAGCTTAGAGGGTTCCAACTGAACCATTGTAAGATACCACAACAAAGGCACACATTTCCAATCCTTGCATTCCCGACTTGCCAACTTGTTCAGAACATTGAAGTCGTTCCAACAACTTTGAGACTTCTCTTCAGCATCATGCGAGAAAGGTAATTCATCATCGTCATCAGCAAACATGACAGAATTGCTTTCATTGACCTTTTGAACAGCTCCATACTTCAATTTATAGTAAATCAAGGCAGAAGCATCAGAAATTATGATAATATAGATGAGAACAAGTGCAGGTTGCCGCAATGAATCATGTAAGGATGTATCCTCTATCAAACTGATCAAAGATGGGCCCCTATTAAAAATAGTTAAATAGAGATCATAAGATGACATGAAAACAATAGATAAATGAAATTCTCCAAAAAAAAATGTAAGGATGTATCCACTATCGAACTGATCAGGCACTCTCTCCAAAAAAAATCAGAGAAAATGGCAATCCAGAAGCAGTCCAAACATTAGTTTGCTTGAAACAAACTAACAAATATTAATCCACTATATTATTCAGACTAATTTGCCTAGTCGGAAATATGTGTGAGCAGTCAGTAAGACATAGACAGGGAATAGTTCGGGTTGGATCAGGTTATTTCACTCACGTAGCTCATCAAACCAAAATTAGTAAACTGGAACAGAAAAAAAAAACACCTAGCTCAGAAGACAATTAAATTCATGAACAACCGGTAACATATATGTGTGTGGTGTTGCAAGTTTGCAACCCTGCTCAACCTGTAAACCCAGATCCATTTTATAATCCTGCTTTCCATATGGCCAATCTATATGCTAACTAAGATTAGTTCAGAGTGAAAATAGTTTGACAGCACATGTCCTAGGGCACCATACTATTTTCATACTGATTAATTTAGAAACAAGGCAGCTGAATAAGACATTTAAAATTAAAGACCAGGAACAATGTTCACCAAATAATATAGCACTTAACAAAAGCATGCATGACATTACAACATAACCCAAAAACAATAAAAGCATATCTGCTATGAGATATTATGTGGGCAACAAATCATTGGTTTCCTCTCTGCTTCTATTAAATAGCATCACCATGAACTATTACCTCAATAGTCAATACATTATATAGCAATCTAATACATAAACTATTTGTCAGAATAAGCATCCGTGTTCATTACCACATATGGGCTCATTGTGTAGCCTCTTTGTACAATAAGAAGTGCAATCTGGAAGGTAAAGAGAGTTAGAAAAAACATAGCTAAGACCAACCAATTACAGTGTATGGTTTTTGCAATATCAGTAAATGCAATGAGAACCAACATAAAATTCGAAAAACATAAAAAAAATCCTTTGGTAGCTTGGTTAGCTGTTTTTCCACTAAACAGTGATATACAATTTCAAAGATGGTTTAAACCTCCCATGACAGAATTTATTGAAGGATGGTTTATTTAAAACACCAAGATACTTCAACCATTTCATCACCAAAAGTCAATGATCCTGAATAGAGTGTTATTAATATGGAAAGTTGTCAAGGTCAATCATGCTTAATTTATTCCAAAGATCATGCTATTGCATGGATATTCTGAAGCAAAAGGAAATCACCACACAAAAGTGTGTATGTGGGCATCGTGGATGACCTTTCAAACTAACACAAGAGGTGTGTCCTAGAAAGATGGCACTCAATAGCCAGAAAAGAAAATGAGGGAATACAGGAAACAAAATTGTGAGGGGATTTAAATGGAAACTCAAATAACTTGAAAGGCAAAAAACACCAAGCTAACCTTAGTTGCAGTTTTTCTCATCAGAGCACTGAAATTATTACTCCTGGTAACCTGATGAAGAAGAAAATACAAAATGTTCCTCCTTTGCTTTTCATGTTCACCATCTTGTAGCGCTTCAAGTGACTGCATACAGATAACTGACCTATAATATTTACATAAACGTTTCCTAGATGAGGACAGTCAAGTAAAGGAATAACAAACATGCCTGAAGAAATGGGAGGAAAAGATCAAAAATTTCTTTGTGACTTTTCTCATTGTGCATATGAAAACAGTGACCCAGTAATGTTTTCCGCATAACACTAGGTGATAGTGTTGTTCTCAGCCAAAGCTTGCAACCTACAACAAGCGAATGTAAATCTTGCAACAGTGCAAGCATCACAGGTCAAAAGAAACTCAGCACACTTACCAAGCATTTCAAATGAAACCTTGAGGCAACTTACAGCACACGACAAATCAGATGTGTCATCACTGACATGGTTAAGTACAATATTCAGGAATGGGTACTTTTCCAGAACTACATCTTCAAAAGCTGGAGCCTCAAGAAATCCAAGGCTGAAACAACCAAGTCAACAAATTAACAGGCATGATGTTTATAGAATACATATGCAGTGCGCCATGTTTTAAACTTACATACAGTGATTTAAATCCAAGCCATATGTCGGCTCTTTTGAGCTGCACCCTAGGTCTCGAATGTTCTGATTTCTGAAGTAGATGGAAGAACTTCTGCTTCCAAAAAGGTAATATACTTTTGTAATAAGGGTTGCAATGGCTCCAAATCAACTGCTCTCCTGCAAATTATTGTCAACATATTTACATGTGATGACTTTATACTTAAACTGGAACAAAACATGTTAAATCCCAACTAAGTTAAAACGAGACTCAACATGCTTATGCCGAAACGTCATTAAAGCAATTGCTCAGGTACAGCTTGCATAGAGTTAAATAGTGAGTTGTATACAACAATAGTGTCATTGAATATAAGACCGTTATTTAATTGGTCTCGTCGAAGGATGCCTTGATGTGGATAGAGAAGCAGGAAGAGATGGGAGAATGATTTTCGGTTATAATATGGAAAGGATAAAGCAGAGGAAAGGAGCATTTGTGTAACAGCAATATTAGATAATTACTAATTTTACCAATTCTCTTAATTTTTGTGCCAAGAGTTGAGGAACAACTAAATAGATGAAACAACTGAGGTGGTTTTAAGAAATTTATGAGTTTCCCAAACATTGTACATGAGTTCAAAGTCAGGGAAAATAGAGAATACATGTATAAATAAATGCAACGCCAATGCAACTTTTATCATAAGCTTTCCATTATATGAAAAATAAATTGAATTTGCCATGCTGTCATGACCATTTAGGGTCACTACCACTTAAGGACATGACAATTTATGTTCCATGGGTATTAAGACTTCAAGTATTAAGTGCTAATAAACAATATGGTTGACAAAAAAACAGAAACTATCAACACAGTTAGGGCACCCGCAATGGTATAAGCTAATTATTAGACAAAGGCCATTAGGCTTTGTATATTCCTTGATCATAGATTACAGAAGGGATTACACTTATATAGGAGAGAGGGGGGATGGCCCAAGGGGCCAGTAGTGTGAAAGGGCCAGTATAGCTGGCGCCTGCACAGTTAGCTAGGAGATTACAGTAAATGAGCAAATAATTCTAACACCCCCCCGCAGTCGGAACGTCGGTGGAGCGAACGTTCAGATTGGAGCGAAAGTCCATGAACACAGAAGACGGAAGCCCTTTGGTGAAGACATCTGCAAACTGTGAGGTGGTGGGAACGTGAAGCACACGAACAGCACCAATAGCAACACGTTCTCGGACGAAGTGGAGGTCGATTTCCACATGCTTGGTGCGCTGATGCTGAATGGGGTTGGAGGAGAGGTAGACGGCGCTGACGTTGTCGCAGAGAGCGAGGGAGGCGATCACAGAAAAGGTGGTGCAGCTCCAGTAGAAGTTGCTGCAGCCAGGATGCTTCGCAACGCCGTTAGCAACAGCCCGATACTCACCTCGGCACTCGACCGAGAGACAAATGGGCTGCCGCTTGAGGACCAGAGATGAGACGCGCCCCGAGGAAGACCGCATAGCCGGAGGTGGAGCGTCGAGTGTCGTGGCAGCCGCCCAATCAAGATCGATATACACAACAAGTTGCGTTGGAGTAGACCGAGGAATAATCGGACCGAAGCCGAGGGTGCCTGAAGGTACCGAAGGATCCGCTTAGCAGCCACAAGGTGAACTTCCCGGGATCATGCATGTGAAGGCAGATTCTTTGGACAAACATACGCAATGTCGGGTCGAGTAAAAGTCGTCTTCGGAGTGCACTGCAAAGGCTGCGGTGGCGTGGGATCAACAACAGGGAGGACCGGCATCTGCAGGAACTTTGGCACAGTGTCGTCGGCAGAGTGGAGCAAGGCTTGCGCCGCTCATCCCATGGCGAGCAAGAATGTCCAGGATGTCTTGACGCCAGACAGAGTGAGGTGATCCTTGTGGCGCCGAACGGCCACACCGAGGAAAAATGATGAAGGGGCCAAGGTCCTTCATGGCAAACTCGTTCTTGAGTGCTTTGCAATCGAAGCGATGCGGAGAGCTGCTCGGAGGAGGCGAGAGGGACGATGTCGTCGACATAGAGAAGCAAGTAGACCGCCTCGGTGCCACGATGAAGTATGAAGAGGGATGTATCGGACTTTGCTTCACCGAAACCCAAAGAAAGCGGAAGGAGGCAAACCGGCCGTACCATGCCCGTGGAGCCTGTTTTAGTCCATAGAGGGATCTGTTGAGCTTGCATACATGACCAGGAAGTGCAGGATCACCAAAACCAGTGGGTTGTGAGCAGTAGACTGTTTCTGACAAGGTCCCGTGGAGGAAGGCGTTTTTCACATCAAGTTGATGGATCGCCAATCCCGGAGTGAGCCAAGGTGAGGACAGTCCGGACGGTAGCGGAGCTTGACGACGGGCGGAATGTCTCGTCGTAATCAACGCCGGACGTTAGGTGAACCCGCCGGCACCCAATGAGCCTTGTATCATCCGAGGAACCATCGGCATGAAACTTATGCTTGAAGATCCATTTGCCGGTGACCACATTTGCCTTGGCAGGACGGGGAACGAGATCCCAAGTGTTGTTGTCCTGTAGGGCAGCATACTCCTCTTCCATGGCCCGACGCCAGTGTGGGTCGGCAAGGGCGTCACGACAGGAGCGTGGTAGAGGTGACAGAGCCTCAGTGTGCAGCGCGAGGCGCGGCTGTCGGTAACCGGACTTCCCGCGGGTCGCCATGCCATGAGTGTTGGCGACTGGCGGGATGGGGACAGCTCCTGTGGGAAGAGGAGGGTCACCCTTGACGAAACGCGGCGGTGAAGGAATCATGTTGGAACGTCGAGGAGGTGGTCCAACAGGGGACGCAGGTGGCGAGCTGGGAGCGGGTGGACGCCGGGTGTAGACATGAATGACCGGTGGTTTGTTGAAGGAGGACGCCGGGGGTGACACCATGGGTACCTGTACAGAAGGACCCATGGGCACCGGAGCAGAGGGTGCCGGGGGCACCGGGGGCGCCTCTGCAGAGGGCGCCATGGGCGCCGACGAAGTGGGCGCCTGTCCAGAGGGCGCCATGGGCGCTGTCTGACATCAAGTCGAAGAGAGAGCCCGGTGGCCGGGCATGAAACCAGCGGGGTTGCCGGAGGGCAGTCAGGCGCCTCAAGGTGGGCACCGGCCGGGAGAGCACACGGTGGGCGTAGGCAGGCCCCAGACCCACGTGTACCTGCAGGTGGAAGTATAACTGACAACGAATCGTCGTTAGTTAGAAAATCAAGCTCGTGTGTGGGTGGCGAAGGTCGACGGAGGGAAAAAGGGAACGTTGTCTCGTCGAAGACAACGTGGCGTGAGATGATGATGGTTTGTGGCGAGGTCAAGGCACCTATACCCTTTGTGGTCGTGGAGAATAGCCAAGAAAGACGACAAGGAAGATCGTGGAGCGAGCTTGTGAGGAGTGGTGGCGGTGAGGTTGGGGTAGCAGTGCATCCAAAGCTCAAGATCGTGGTAGGAGGGAGAGTGCCATGGAGGGCAAAGAAGGGAGTGCTCATGTTCGTGGTCTTGGTTGGGAGGCGATTGATGAGGAGAGTGGCGGTGGCGAGGGCATCACCAAAGAAGAGGGGGGGGGCATGGATGCTTGGAAGAGCAAGGTGCGGGTGACATTGTTGACGGTCTGAAGCATGCGCTCGGCTTTGCCATTTTGCTCATGAGGTGTAGGGGCATGACATGCGAAGGGTGACACCTTTGGCGTAAAAGAAAGCGCGACGCCGGAGTTGTCAAACTCACGTCCGCTGTCACACCGCACGTCTTGATGGTGCAACCAAACTCGAGTGAGCGCGATAGGCGAAAAAATTGGAGAGAGCATTAAAGGTGTCGGACTTTAGTTTAAGAGGAAAGTCCAAACAAAATGCGAGCAATCATCAATAATGACTAGATAATATTTGAAACCGGATACACTGATGATTGGGGAAGTCCACAAATCACAATGTATCAAGTCGAAATTTTTAGTTGCACGAGACAAGGAATTGTTAAAAGGCAAGCGGACATGACGCCCAAGCTGGCAAGCATGGCGAGAGAGTGTCATCGTCCGGGCTTGCCAGCAGATGATGGAGGATGACTTGGCAAGAGTCTCAAGAGTAGCCTTCCCGGGGTGACCGAGCCGATAATGCCAAGTAGTGGAGGAGGGAGTGGCCACGAGAACGCAAGGACCGGATGGTGATGTCGGGAGCTGCAAGGTGTAAAGGGGTCCCGAGCAGTCACAGCGAAGGAGGAGGTTCTTGGTACGAAGATCCTTCACGGAAACACCAAGAGGGTCAAACTCGACAGAAACAAGATTATCAGTGGTGAATTTTCGAATTGACAAGAGAGATTCCTAATAATGTCAGGGGCGATGAGAACATTGTTGAGGCGAAATGGGCCAGGGAGGGTTGAGTAGCCGGTGCCAACAACCGGAAGAGTGGCGCCATTTCCCACAATAATTGAAGAAGGAAAGGAGGAGGTTGGTGACATGGTGACCATACCAGGAGTGCCGGCTATGTGAGAGGAAGCACCCGAGTCAAGACCCAATCTGAGGTGCTTGACGGCCGGAGTGAGGGTGACGGTCTTTGAAGCGTTGGCGAGACCCTCGGTAGTCCATGGCGACGGCGAGGTGGGCGCTTCACTGGGCGCCTGGTAGTATGCCCCGGGACCGGCGGGGAGCCGGCAACCCGGGGACACTCCGCCATGAGAGCTTCTTTGTGGTGGTGGACCGCGAGAGCCGCTGGATTGGACCGGGCCACATCTGGATGGACCCGGTCCATGGGTTGAAGAAGGATGGCCATCATTGGCCATTTGGTGGACCGCTTGAGTGCCGGCTTAGGCCGCCAGCAGCCGCGCCCCACCGCGCGACGTCGTCCGCATGTTATTGCCGTTGCCGGACTGCTGCCCCCAAAGCCACTGAGGATGGCGTGAAGGAGAAGGGTGTGGCTGAAGCTGCTGTCCCCAAAGCCAGTTGTGGAGGGCGCCGAGGAGCATGGAACGGAGCAAGCGGCTTCTTTGGGCGGACGGCGAGTGAGGAGGGCCGAGGTGGGAGCCGAAGGTGACGCCATGTTGAGTTCGGCCGACCGTGTCGAGTCGCACGAAACGTCGGCGAAGGATGGGAAGGGCTTCTACAGCGTGACGAATTGCGACATGAACCGGAAGCGTTCGTTGAGGCCGCGCAGCATTCAACACCGTGGTCCGGTCCAGACGGGTTCGCCAAGGTCGGCGAAGGTCCCGCCATGTGCTTCATCTTGCGGCGATATTCATCCACGTATAGAGCACCTGGCGGAGAGTGCGGAACTCGGCGTCGAGGAGCATGGCGCGTGATTCACGGTTGTTGAAGAATTGCTGCTCGAGGCCGAGCCATGCTGCCCGAGCAGTGATGCCGTCACGCTCGTGGACGACGTCGAGAAGGTCAGGGGCGATGGTGTTGAAGATCCATGAGACGACAACACAGTCCATGCGGGACCATGCCGCATCGTGGAGGTGGATGGCGTCGCTGAGGACGTGGTCCTTCAGGGCAAACCGGCCGAGGATGAGCAGGATGAAACCGCGCCATTTGGAGTAGTTTGAGGCTTGCAGATCAAGAACAATAGGAATGAGGTTCTTGATGTTCTGCACAGCGGCCGCCTGGCTATGAAGATGGGCGACAGCCGCAGTTTCCGTGGCGATGGAGTCGGCGCCGCCCTCCGAGTCGTCGTCGCGGTGATGCTCGGGGTGAAGCCGCGCGCGGAGGTCCGCGGCCTGCTGTTCCAGCAGATCAGCCTGCTCGCGCTCCAAGTCGAGAGCGGCGGCGGCAGCGCGGACCCGCTCCTGGGCGGCGGCGGCGGACTTGAGGAGGTCCGCCTCCTCCTGGAGTTGGGCGCTGCGCGCCTGGTTGGAGTCGCGCAGGGAGGCGGCCTCAACTTCCAGAGCCTTGGCGGCGGCGAGCGCCTCGTCGCGGAGCTTGGTCGCGGCGGCGGCAGCCGAGGCGCTGGAGCCGGAATCGCCGCCGGAGGAAAGAGCAAACCATGGGGTACAGAACCGGCGAAATACAAGGGCGGCCAGCTTGTTAGCAGCGCGAAGAATGCGAGCGTGGCGGCGCGGCCGGGAGGGCCAGCCAGGGTCGTGGTTGGGCGTGGCAGAAAGTAGCGGAAGCAGGGGATACGATTAGACTGATACCATATTAGACAAAGGCCATTAGGCTTTGTATATTCCTTGATCATAGATTACAAAAGGGATTACACTTATATAGGAGAGAGAGGGGATGGCCCAAGGGGCCAGTAGTGTGAAAGGGCCAGTATAGCTGGCGCCTGCACAGTTAGCTAGGAGATTACAGTAAATGAGCAAATAATTCTAACACTAATTACTAGCTCTAAGCCAACTTCTTCAATAGTGCCAACTTTTAGCATATAGCTTATAACATGGATAGCCCCACATGACACTCTCACATGTTCTTGGAATGTGTGTATGAGCCTAGCTCTTGATCAAGAGCTAGCTTTTCTCTCTCTTCTATTAAAATATGAAAAAAAAATGCTTAGAGCTAGCTTATGAAGGGCGGGCCTGGTGCAAGCAGTAGAGTCTTACCGCCTGTGACCAGAAAGTCCCGGGTTCGAGTCGCGGTCTCCTCGCATTGCACAGGCGAGGGTAAGGCTTGCCACTGACACCCTTCCCCAGACCCCGCACAGAGTGGGAGCTCTCTGCACTGGGTACGCCCTTTTTTTAGCTTATGAGTCAGCCATTGCGGGTGCCCTTAACAGATCCTAGCACAGTTTCACCACCTGGACACCGTGCCCAACTAAAGCCCACATTGCCCAATTGAGTAGATCATTAGACGAATATTCCTATCTAGTACGTCCTTCAGAAATGTCTAGTAAGTTTTTTGGCTTAGGATGAACAAGCAAGTGGAGAGTGCATTACCTCAGTTTCCCCATGGATCGAGCTAATCGAAGCTGTCGACGAAATATGGTCGGCAGTCTACCTAGGGGTATGCCCAAGGTAGTAGATTATCGGCAGACAGGTGCGCAAGTCCCAAACAAGACGGTGGACGCAAGACGCATACCACGAGGTTTTATCCGTGTTCGCCGCCAAGAAGGCGTAATACCTACGCCCCAAGTCCCGATTTGTATTGTTTGTATGTCAATGAGAGATAATTTTAGAGGGTCCCCGCCCGCCTTATATAGTCCGGGGGCAGGGTTACAGATCTGGAAACTAATCCTAGTCGGTTACAATTGCCATATGTGGCGGATAAGGATTCCTATTCTAATCGACCAGATCCTCGCTTGGTCGCCAAATCTTGATTCCTTGTGCGGGACTCCGATCAGTTAATCGGGCATACGTCGTCATCTTTCGTGTGGTCTCAACCTATCGATCGAGCCAACCCAAGCTTAGCCAGTAAGGGTATAGGGGTTAATACCCCACAGCTAGTCCCCGAGCATCATGTATTATGTCTTTGCGACACGCCATTTTAACCTTCTCCGACAAGCAAGGCTTGAATTCTTGACGCCTCACCACCGTCATCACCGGAGAAGTAGGTTGTCCAAGAATGTATGGTGCTCTTAAGAAAAAGAAAAGATTTACGTCCCGAGAAGTGTGCCCACTTGTATTTACGAAAAGAAATGTAAGTGCGTCTTGAAGCGTAGCATCCTCGATCATCGAGGCGTAGGGTCGAAAAACAAACACATTCACCGCAAGGTGAAGTGTGCCCACTTAGTCCCCGAGCCCGGTAGTAGGTGATGTAGGCACGTGGTGCGAGGTCTAAAAAGAATTCCCGCTTAAGTTGAGAATCCAATCGTCAGACAAGCGATACGAGATGCATCGGCGGATGCATCGCATCGATGTAGTCCCCGAGCTTCTTTGGAAGGCGAGGTATGAGCCTTGTAGCAAGGTCTAAAAAAAAAAGTCTCTTAACTGTATGTGAGTACAAATCACATGTAGCCAAGGAGAACCATTATTCAAGCGGTGGTCAGGGCGGTCCCGAGCACGGCCGTGGCCTCGAGCGATCCCCGAGCACAAAAAGTGGTCTGAGAACGATGAGTGGTCTCATGCAATTTCCCGAGCACATTAGTGGTCCAGGCGGATCCAAGCACGATGAGTGGTCAAAACAAATCCACGATCACTTGCGCTGCTTGTACTATTATTTTGTGTACTTTTCTCTATTCTCTGCCAAGACCAGTCTGACACGTTCGGTCAAAAAAGTCAATAGGTACGGTACGTCATTCTGTCTTTTTTTTTTTTTTTTGCAAACAGTTGGTTGACACCTGTATTGAGGTGTGTCAGTGTGGGCCTCCTTACACCGTCGACGGGGAGGCGCGTACACTGTTAATGAAGTAGCGCATTTATTGGCGCAGATTTCGAGGTTGTGTGAACAACCCTCTGCGGCGCGTGCGCACGACCCCCAATATTCTCGGGCGGACGAAACGACGGGGCTCGTTGTTTCATATAATGCAGATCTGGTAAGCTACTCATACCGTTCCCCATTGTCATCCGCCGCCGCAACTTTCTTCTTCCTCCTGCCGAACCCTATTGCCCCAAAAAGCATCACCAATCCCCTCGGTCTCCTGCATCCACCCACTTAGGAAGCACGACCTAATGGCGAAGGGAGACGCCCAGAAGAAAAGCAGGGTCATGGCGAAGGAATGGTGGAAATCGCGGAGCAACGAGCAGACCATCGAGGACCTCGTCGCCATGGGGGTGCTCCACAACAAGGCACTTGCGGGATGGCGTGCACCGGTAGGAGAAAGCTTCCCCGATCCACAACCAGGTGAGATTGTGGTCTTTGAAGATTTCTTCAAACGGGGTTTTGGGATTCCAGTGCACCCTTTCCTTCAGGGTCTCTGCTTGTACTACGAGATTGGGATTTGCAATCTGCATCCCAACTCGATTCTTCTTGTCTCCACCTTCATCCATCTCTGCGAGGCTTATGGTGGCTTCCAACCCCATTTCGACCTCTTCCGCCACCTATTCTGTCTTCGGAAGAAAGGGAGCGGTGGCTCGAAGATCGCCGGTGGCGTTTACTTGAACCTGCGTGACGGCATGAAGGCTCAATACCGCCCCTGGAACACCTCCTTGGACGAGTGGTACAAGAAATGGTTCTACATCCGTGAAGAGCCGAACACCATCACTCTGTGCGATGTGGGACTGATTCCAGAGAAGAAAAGCAGCTGGTCGGAAAAGCCCGAGAACTTGGAGCAGATCGCCGAACTGCTTTCGGATGATCCCATGGGGAAGGCTTGATGGCCCGAAAGCGTTGTCGGCAACTTCATCACCAAGAATCCAGCCCCGCCAAAAAGGATTCACCCCGCCACGAGTACCAAGGAGGCGCCGATCCGACGAGGACCGTGGAAGGAGCCGCTCGACAAGGTGGAAATCAAGGCCGGATTGGAGAGCTATTCAACCTGGCCGATCCCAATTATGTTGCATTGGACGCCATCGAACACGCCTTCAAGCCGGCTCGCCCTCCCCAAAGGTAAATGACGCCACCTTTTAATCAGAGAATCATGTCGCATCAAGAAAATAACTGTCTTTTACTTCATTTTGTGTCTCAGTGTAATGGTCGAGACCGGCAGAGAGTGTTTGTGTCGCCTCCCCGGTGTAGAATGGCCACAAGCCTCTTGGGCCACCGCCAGAACCAGCCGCCCGGACCGATGACGTTCATCAAGCGGTACTTTCGACCGAGAGTGAGGAGGCCGACTAGAGCCGGCATTGCAAGCGCCCGGCTGCCGACAACGACGCCAAGCCATCTTCCTCAGCCGGACGACGAAGAAGAGGATGCGGATATCCTCCGGCTCGTCCCCGAAGAGGAGAAAGCAGGTGGGGACCGTCGGGCGAGGTGGCTCCTCTGTGCGGCGAGTGGTAACAAAGACCGACCACTTTGCAACACGAGCATAGACGAAGGGAACATGCCGCATCATACTCCGGCGCGCCTGTCTCGGAGGTTGCACAAACCCCAGTGGACACTGCCGAGCAAGCGGAGCAGGGGCGGTCGAGGAGACGTTCCTTCGTCACATCCTTTCGCAAGTCAAAACTGTAAGTATCTATACTTTTTGATGTAAGCTTTGCGTCTTGCATTGGATGCTGTTATCTTCTGAATTTGTCTCTGAATGTATTAGATCGGCGTCCACCGAAAGCCCCGACCAGCTAGCTGGGTGCGGAACGTCCTTACCAACAACGGCGGGACAAATCGCTCAAAGAACCACCGTGGAGGAGCCCATGGCGAGGACTCCGCTTTGGGCCTCAAAGAAAGTAACGACCGACGCCAGTCCCGAAAGCAGTAATACAAGTGCTCGAAGCACGAACACTGATGAGGCGGATACCACGGCGCCCAGGGAGCTGGATCTAACCGAGGGGCAGCAGCCAGAAGTTGCCCGGAACATGGTTGCCGACGCGACAGCTCGTGGGAAAGCCCTGGTGAGCGTGGAGTCTGCGAATCCCGGACCAAAGCCGCCTCCCGACAGAAATCAAGAGGATGAAGTGGAAGAAGTCTGGGCCGTCCCAAGATAGGCGACAACATGTATATGTGTCGCGCTTTTCGAAACGACGAATGGGTCATACACGAGGAAATCCTGTAGATCGAAGAGACCATAAGAGTCGAACGGGCGTGCCAAGCGTCTGCCCGTGACCAAGTCCGGTATATTTGGCTTTAGTCGTTGACCTGTTGTGTAGTCGAATCGTCGACGTAACTTGTCTGTGGTGCGGACTTGATGAAAACGCAAGATACCGAAAAAGGTGCTTCACCGGATAGAAGGAATCATGATGACCAATAAGGAGCTGACGGTGAAGTGGATCGCTCGGACGCCAACTTGAAACCGCCGACCGGAGAGAAAAGACCAAGAAGCACGAACCAAAGCACGGTCGGTCACCGAAAACAAAGAGCGGAGAAAACAGGTAAGTGTTCACCGTATCAGCAGCAAGTCGCGGGACTTGTGTTATTTTGTTCTTGACAATGAATAGCTGTAATGCAGGTTTAGAAGCTGAAGTGACCCGCCTCGGGGGAGAAACGATAACGTCGCGCTTGCGTAATGTGGTCGCTCAAGGAGGACAACGAGAAACGCACGCCGCGGTCGAACTCCAAGACCACACCGATGTAATGAAGGACAACCTCGAAAGGTAAGCACTCCAGCACCACCTTTCTCATTCAATTGCCCTCATGGCCTTGTCGTGTCATCACGCTTTGATATCTTGTACTGCTTTTCGGTTTTGAAAGTCAACGCCAAGAGGCACCTTGAGGCCGCGATCAAAGAGCGTGACGACCGAAAGCGCAATGCCTTAAGGCCACCGAGGAGCGGGACATGTGGAGCAAACGGTGCCAAGAAATGGCAATCGGCATTGTGCCCGCCCTCGACCTTATCGACCGGCGCACAGAGTAGGTAGAGCTAAGGACGCGGCTTTCGGACCGGTCGAGAGATGCAAGCAAGCATGGGGATGGTTCCAAGACTTCGTGAAGGAGGCGGGTGAGTACACGGTGCCCATGTGCTAAGCATGGTGCGCGCTCACTACCCTCTCGATCAACCTCGAACGCTTGGAGGTGGGTACCAAGGAGATAGACCCAAACCAGGGCAAGAGCTTGGACGGCCCAAATGGAATTGTCGTCAAAGATAATTGGCGATATTAGCTTTGTCGGGAGGTGGGACATCACCGTGCGGGGTATGCCATCGACAAGCCACCGGAAATGCCATCACCGCAAGCCAACCAACCAAAGCTCTCGGTCTCGACCACCAGAGCACCGCATGGGCCATCCCTTCACTTGACCAGACCTAGAGTCCCCGAGACTCGAGTAGGGTATCGAGGCGGCGGGCAAGAACGCCTGCGCGCCTGTGACCACCAAATGTAATAGGCTTAGAGTCATAGAAGGAGGACATAGTTGTGTTATTGTAAACTTGAGCCTTTTCGTGCAAGCTTGTAATAACGTGAATCAGATATCATTATAAGCTTGTTTGTTTTATACAAAACACACTTTAAGCTTGAAATTTTTGTTGGTGTAACTAAGTGGGAACGTGTTAACGTTCTGTTTAGTTGTACCGTTTTGCTCGACACGTCACCCTGAAAAGTTTGTGCGGCCCCATGCGCATGTGGTGGAGTATGAGGTACTATGACCTGTGCACACGTGGACGCAGCATAAGTCAAACCGGGGGACTCCGCCGATCACCATAGCGTAGAAACGGATCCGTGCACGTGTTGGGAGGAATCGGAGACAGGGCCTGCTCCGAAAACCGTAGAAGGAGTGGTGGTCGGCTTGTACTGGCTTAAGTTAGAATAATTATAAAAATTGGAGTGACACATGAGTGGTCGGAGAAATCATAGTTGCTTTAGTAAAGTAAATCGAAAATACAAGTGGAGTACATATCTCAGTGGTTAAGCATAGAAGCGTCTAAGCTTGTCGATGTGCCATGAGTTCGATGCGTCCGCGCGCTGCCTAGATGAGCTAACTCAGAAGACGTTGGGCGTGTGACTTCCTTGATCATGAAGGGTCCCTCCCATGGGGTTGCGAGTTTGTGGACACCAGCCTGGTTCGTCTTCCACTTCAGGACTAAGTCTCCGACCACAAAGAAACGCTCTTTAACGTTCTTGTTGTAGTACTGCGCAAAAAACAAAGAAGGTATTTGGCCGTTCGTACGCAAGAATCAAGCCTTTTCTCTTCTGCGCTATTGACTTCTAGCTCCCGTACTTCGTCGGCCTTGCCTTCGTCGAAGTTCTCTACCCGTGCTGATCTGAAAGCTATCTCTGGTGGGAGGACTGCCTCAGCACCGTAAACCATAAAGTATGGTGAGACGCCGGTGTTACGACTGGGCTGAGTTCGGAGGCCCCAGACAACGGCTGGTAACTCCTTGAGCCATCTTCCAGGAGCTTTATCGTTTTCTCTATACATCCTCTTCTTCAATGCGTCCAAGATCATGCCATTTGCCCGCTCGACCTGTCCATTAGCTCTAGGGTGCGCCACCGAGACGTATTTTACAACTATGCTCCTTTCATCGCAGAAGTCCCAAAAAGCGTTCCCGGTGAACTGAGTACCCAGATCAGTAATGATGCTGTTGGGCACGCCGAAACGGTGGATGACCTGGTCGAGGAATGTGACAGCTTTCTCTGAGGATGCCTGTACCAGAGGCATGTATTCTATCCACTTAGAAAACTTATCAATTAGTACGAAGACGCATGTAAATTTCCCAGGAGCTGGTTTGAAAGGCCCGATCATGTCCAGTCCCCAGCATGCGAAGGGCCAAGAGGCTGGAATCGTCTGGATCTCATGTGCTGGTACATGGATTCTCTTGGAGAAGAACTGACAACCTTCACAAATAGCGGACTAGCTTTTTCTCGTCGGCGTACCATCGCCGACGGCCAATAAAACCCGCCCGGAAAGCCTTACCGACCAAAGTTCTTGAGGCCGCGTGGTTGCCGCAGGAGCCGAGTGGATTTGGTCTAGGAGATGCTTGCCTTCCTCCCGGGTTATACACTTCATCAAGATTTCCTCCTTAGCGTTTTTTGCGCCACAACTTGCCGCCGACGAGCGGATATCGCTTACTACGACGCATCAGCGCTCATTTTCATGCTCGATCGATATAACCGCTACCGTCTCATTAAGTACTTGATAAAAGGTGTTCTCGGTCCGGCTCATGAGTGGTCGGAAGCGGCTTTCGGTTGTCAGCGCGCGCCGAACCGTAGCCACTAATTGCTGGTCTGAAACTTTGTCGGTTGTTGAATCTTTGTCTTCAATGGAAGGCGTGAGCAGGTCTTGGACGAATACGCCATGTGGGATTTTGGCTCGGGATGATCCTAACTTTGACAACGCATCCGCTGCCTGGTTCTTGTCCCGGACCACGTGTATGTACTCGATGCCATAGAATCTGCCTTCCAGCTTTCTTATCGATTTGCAATATGCGTCCATCTTTTCACTGGTCGTGTCCCAGTCCTTGTTGAGTTGGTTGATGACCGAGCCGAATCTCCGTGAGACATAGAGACGCGTTTAACTCCAAGCTCAACCGCAATGCGTAGGCCATGCGAGCATGCTTCATACTCGGCGGCATTATTAGATGCTTTGGAAATAAATCCACGAGGACGTCTGGAGCTGCTCCTTGGATGGTGATACAAAAAACCCCGCTGCCCCTTACCGTCAATGTTGAGAGAACCGTCGAAGTACATCGTCCAATATTCGCTTGATCTCGAGAGAGGCGGCGTGTTTGAAATCATCCCACTCGACGATGAAATCGACGAGTGCCTCGAGACTTTATTGTAGTACGACTTGCAAATTCCAAGGAAAAGGGGCATAGCTCCATTGCCCATTTGACGATCGCCCGCAGCATCCTTATTGCGAATGATGTCCCCAAAGGATACTTTCGGTCATGACCACCACACGATATCCGTCAAGTAATGTCTCAACTTTCGGATGTTATCGGTATGGCGTGAGAGCGGTTTAAATCAGGGGTACTGGTCTTGGATTCGTTGAGTACCTCATGATGAAATAAATTGGCCATTTGTATACTTTGTAGGCGTGGCCCGACTGTCAAGGCCGACCACCATCGTAGTGGAAACCACCCGATCGGTTGCCGCAATGTAAAAGTAGGAGAGTTTCGCCTTCTCTGGGGAGCGATAAGTACCGGAGGTGACGTGAGGTATTGTTTTTTTAGCTGCGTAAAAGGCATCTGCTTCCTCCGACCACTCAAACTTCTCGGACGATTTGAGCAGGTTTGAAGAACGGTAGTCCTTTTTCTCCTAATCTTGATATGAAACGACTTAGAGCAGCCATGCGCACGGTGAGCTTCTCGGACATCCTTCACCTTTTTTGGGGGCTTCATGTCTAAGACGACTTTGACTTTCTCCGGTTAGAGGCGTATGCCGTCAGAATCGACGACGTTGTTGAGCAATATGCGGAAGGGACACCAAAGATGCACTTCTTTGGGTTTAATTTCCATTGGAGCGTATTAAGGGCTGCAAAGGTGCGTTCAGTTGTCAACAAGGGTATGTGCTTCCTTGGTTTTGACAACTACATCGTCGACGTAAGCCTCGACGAGGCCGTCTTTATCTATCGTCGTTGCTGAGGCAGCCTCAGTATAGCGCGTTGGTAGGTAGCACCGGCGCGTTTGAGCCCGAACGACATGGTCGTAGTAGCGATGGCGCCGAAAGGCGTGATGAAAGACGTCTTGATCTGGTCGTCCTTTTTGAGAGCGATCCGGTGATAACCGAGTAGCAATCGAGAAAGGAAAGCAGCTCACAACCGGCGGTTGAATCTACGACTTCGCCTATGCGAGGTAAGCCAAAGGGGTCCTTAGGGCGGTGTTTGTTGAGATCGGTGTAATCATCACGCACATTCTCCATTCATTATTCTTTTTGCGTACAAGAACCGGGTTGGCTAACCATTCCGGATGATACACTTCTTTGATAAATCCGGTACCGCCAAAAGCCGTGTAACTTCTACCCTAATCGCCTCCTTTTTGTCGCGAAGCGAACCGTCGTAGCTTCTGCTTGATTGGTTTGGCTTTGCTGTTGACATTTAAGGAGTGCTCAATCAAGTCCCGAGGTACACCGGGCATGTCGGAAGGTTTCCATGCGAACACATCCACGTTGCCCTCAAGAACCCGACGGCGTCTTCCTATTTGGGATCCGTGTTGGCCCGATGAGGGGGGCCGTTGTCTTTGGGATCGCCCTCGACCACCGGATCGCCTTGTGCTCCTTGGATCTGATGTTCTTGCGCCGGAGCCTCGAGCTCTGGGATCTCCAAGTGGTCGGCCGTGGTCTTCTTAGCGTCGAGCATGGTCTCGGTCATGCGAATAGAGAGGTCATGGGCCTCTGCTATTTTGAAGTCGTCGTCGTCCTCGCAGGTATAAGCTGCGTATACATTGCCCCGAGGGTTAAAACTCCTTTCTCGAGGGCATTTTGAGCACCGGATACCAGAATGAGGTATGGCCATGAACTTGGTGAGCGACGGTCGACCAAGAATAGCATGGTAGGTGCCGTCGAAATCGGCGACCACGGTTGACGTGGTCGGTGCGGAAGTGGTCCGAGTCCCAAACCGCATGTGTAGCGTGATCTCGCCCGAGAGGTGTGGAGCTCTGTCTCGGGAGAACGCCTGTAATCGTGCCTCGTCGGCTTCAGTCCGCTGGGCTATTTTCAGAGCGGGCGTTTGTTCTTGAACAAGATATCAATGGAGCTGCCGCCGCCAATCGAAGACTTCTGTCGAATCGAACCTTGTTGATACAAGGATCGAGGACCGAGGGAAACGCCTCGCTCGGGTATGGCGGCCCATTGGTCCTTCCTGCTGAAGTAGATTTCACGGTGAGACCACGGAGGAAGCCGCGGATCGGTGAGAAGGTTGTCGTTCTTTGCCACGCGTTCAAGCGGTAGCGGGCGGCAGCTTGCGTTCTCGTTTGGTCTCGATGGACACCTTGCCGCCGATGATGGTGTGCGCGATCGGTCGGCTTGAGCGTATTTATGACGAGGATCTGCATCATCGCCGTCGTTGTCCTCGCTCTTGTTGTTCCCTTTACGTCATTAGGGCTTGTCGGAAATATCCGGAGCTGTTGGCGCGTGTAGATAGTCTTGAGGACGCGACAATTCTCCATGGTATGGTTCGACTTGGGATGGAGCTGGCGGGGCCCTTCAATGCTTTGGCGTGGTCGTCCTCGTGAGTTACGACGTCCGCCGCCCTTTTTTCACCGTATTGACCTCGCCGTCGTCTTCCCGAAAGCACGCTTGCTCTCGTAATCGCCACGGCGGATGCGCCCGCTGATTACGTTGATCACGGTGGTCGCCGGAGTCGTTCTTACCGGTTGCGGCGGCGTCAAAATTGTCGTTCCGACTACGGTTGCCGCCGCAGAATCGTCGCGGCGTGGAGGGTGGTCGGGCGTGGGATCCTTGCTTCTTCTTCGACGATTATCTTTTTAGCGCCGCCGGCCCTCCGCGTATTTCTTAGCGGTGGCCAAGAGCGCCGTGGATCGACTCGGTCTTTTCCGGAGGAGCTTGTCCCTTAGGGCGTCGTGGAAGCGGAGGCCGGTGACGAAAAGCCTCGATTGCTTCGTTGTCGGAGATTGATGGGACCTTGATGCGCATCTCCGAAAACGCCGAACGTATTCGCGCAGCGGGTTCGCTCTTTTCCGATCTCGGATCCGTTGCGAGATCGTACTTGTTGCCGGGTTGTTCACAAGTAGCGATGAAATTGTCGATGAAGGCCCGCTTGAGCTCCTGCCAAGAGTCAAAACAGCTTGCCGGCAAGTCGACTAGCCATTGGTGACCTGCGTGACCAACGGCAATCGGAAAGTAGTTAGACATAACGTGCTTTCGTCGACCATGGCTGATCGGCGCTGTTTCGAGAGCATGACCCATAATTCGGGGTTTTCCTTGCCATCGTATTTACGAAGTTTCTCGAGCTTGAAATTCTTGGGCCATATGACTTGGCGAAGGTGTGGAGTGAATCGCCCGGAGACCGGAGGGCCGTGGGTGTGTCATACTCCATACTGGCGATAGCTTTCATGGGATGCACGATCGTTGGCTCTACGGTTGATGCGAAACACGCGAGATCACGTCCGCCCGAGGTAATGGCGAAGATCGTTATTGCCGTCGCGGCGATCCCGATAGCCATCACGACCACCGCGGTTATCACGGCGATTGTCGCGGTTATCCCGGCGGTTGTCACCTCGAACGTCGTGGCGGTTATCCTCTCGGCGACGGTTTTCGTCCCGACCACCATCATGACCACCGCTTCGCCTTGACGATTGTCCGACGGGTCGTTGTTGCGCGAAACCACGCTCGGTTGAGCGGCCGTGGCGACTTGAGTATTGGCGGTGTGACTTGATTCCACCGAAACGGATGGGGCCCGGGCTTGATTCATCTCGGTGATGCAGGCCATAGCGTACCGTCGATATGCTTGTATTTCATCACGGACTGCTTGGGTTTCGAGTGTTGGGCGCCACGCATTGTCGCCATGGCAACGGCTACGTTGGCGCTTGGGGTCTTGAAGACTTGTTTGTCCCCACCACATCGAAAGCATTGTTGAGGTCGCGGTTGGATCCTTATCGCCGTGCCTCTGATTCTGCTTCACTTGATTTGCTTGGCGATTAAACCGGTCAATGTTGCGTGCTTCGCGTGCGATCTTTTCTTGTTCTGTTTATGCCAACCGGCTTTGGCGGCTCGTCGTTCTTGACGACATGGATCAAATCCCTCGCGTCTTGGCGGGAAAGATGGAAATTGGGGAAACCGGGCGTGGTCTGGTAGATCCAGATCGTGTTTGACGCCTTCATCTTCGTGGACGTTGAAACTTCGGTGTGGACCGGATGCGTTGGATGCGATGCGTCGGAGGAGGAGTGGAGTCACCCTCTCGGGACCGTGGTGGACAGACCCTTCTTGATAATCTTCAATCCGGACCATGTTGACGATGTTGCATGGCTTTTGACGAGATCGGTGTGTAGGACATAGATCCAAACGGCGTCGTGGGTTGCACGCGTAGTCAAGAAGGGCGGCGTTCGCAGCCGTAGGGCTGGACTGGTGGTTCTCCGTCGGGACTTCGTACTCGCAGAGTCGGAGGCCCGTCGCTGGGCGGCTGGCTGCGACGAGGGCGCCCTCGAGAGTAGATACGACCACAAGATCTGTTCAAGCCGTGCGGACGGTCGCCCGAGCTGGTCGGATAGATCTGCTGTGGGAGCTGTTACCCGATCGATGGAGTCGAAGCGGTCGGTGTCGTCGATCTGCTTCCCTCCGTGAAGGGAAGCGGATGACGGGTTGTCGGCGTGGTACGTAGGCGTGGTCGGAGCCCGATGTACCGTGGTCGGAGCCGGATCCATCGTGGTCGAGGCCGTGTTCGCCGTGGTCGAGCCGTGTTCACCGTGGTCGAGCCGTATTCACCGTGGTCGGAGCCGTATTCACCGTGGTCGGAACCGTAGCCGATCGCAGTGAAGTAGTCGCTCGGCGCGGGTTGAATACACGCCTCGGTCATGGTGATGGAGACGTCGGGGCCGGTGGTCCAAGTGATGATCGGCGATGGTGAACGTGAGGCCGTCGGGCGTAGCCATGGAGCCGGAGATGACGACCATCTTGTTCGCTTGGAGCAGCGACGCACTCCCCACCGGCGCCCCACCGCCGACGAAAATATGGTCGGCGATCTACCTAGGGTATGCCCAAGGTAGTAGATTATCGGCGCAGACAGTGCGCAAGTCCCAAACAAGACGGTGACGCAAAGATGCACACGAGGTTTTATCCGAGTTCGGCCGCCAAGAAGGCGTAATACCTACGTCCTGCGTCGATTTGTATTCTTTGTATGTCAATGAGAGATAATTTTAGAGGGTCCCCGCCCCTTTATATAGTCCGGGGCGGGGTTACGATCTGAAACTAATCCTAGTCGGTTACAATTGCCATATGTGGCGGATAAGATTCCTATTCTAATCGACCGAGATCCTGCTTGGTCGCCAAATCCGCCTTGATTCCTTGTGCGGGACTCGATCAGTTAATCGGGCAAGACGTCATCTTTCAGGTGGTCTGAACCTATCGATCCAGGCCAACCCAAGCTTAGCCGTAAGGGTATAGGGGTTAATACCCCCACAGAAGCCCAATAGCCCGAGCTGTACAACTTTTGAAGAAAAGTAGGGCATAGACACCCTAGATTTGAAAGTTTTAAAAACATTGTGAGATACAGGTGGAGAATCTTAACACTACTGTTTGAGCAATAGACTAAAATAATGGTGAGAAATATGTATCCTAAACTGCTTGATTATTCAGAACATATCCATCTTTTAAGGCTCCAATACCCAACTGAGACATTATTAGCTGTGCTATGAGCAGGGTCAAGGGAAAAAGTTAGCTTACAGGGTATTGCTGATTAGTTGAAAGGCTCACTTCATACGTCTCATCGATTTTTTCAATGAACATCTGAAATTGATTAGCCAATGATTGGTCATCCAATAGAACAGGATACATCAAAACCTGCAAATATGAAGGAAATAGTATGTTATGGTCGTTACCGTATTGAAGAACCTGTGGGGTGGTTTTAAATATCTCAAAGAAAGAAAAAGGAAACAATAGTTTGTCATGGTTACTTGTTTTAAAAATAAAAGGACCAGGTTCATTGGCAGCAGCACACAATAAAAGAAAAGGGAAATAAGCTGTCATTTACTGGCCATTAACACAGTATAGCATATGCACAGGCTAATTATGTTCCCTATGTGTCATCGATATAGCAATTGCATTGCATTTGATTAATTTGTTGGAATACATATGCAACCAATGGGTGTCAATCTTCAACTAATAACAAAAACAAAATCAGCTGCACAGATTATGTAATGATGGTAAGCATTGATAAATAATTGCCAGTTTATCTTTATACACTCTATGCAGTGTTGTGACCTGTTACTACTCCCTTCATTTCTTTTTATTGGGCATATTATAGGATTTGAAAAGCCTTTAAAATATATTTTGACCATCTGTTTATCTTACTCGAGTCGCGGTCTCCTCGCATTGCACAGGCGAGGGTAAGGCTTGCCACTGACACCCTTCCCTAGACCCACACAGAGCGGGAGCTCTCTACACTGGGTACGCCCATCTGTTTATCTTATGAAATATCATCAATTGCTACAAATAAATGCTGTATTAAAAGATCTGTGGAATACATTTATACAACTTTTGTACACTAAACATGCCTATAGTTTGACTAACTGTTAGTCCTTTTCAAATTCCAATGCACCCTATAGAAAAGAACTAGAAGTAATCTCAAGTTATAATTCATTGTTCATGTTCATACTTCTCAAGAAAAAAAAGGTCAATAGAAGCAATCCATGTTTAACAAGAGGAAATCAATATGTTGCAAAAAGAGAAACTGAAAAGGCATCACACGAATGGACAGGCTTGGCGGCGGACGACTCGCCGCCGTCATCGGCGTCCTCGTCCTCCTGGATCCCGCGCCATCGCTCGGCCAGGTCGAGCCGCCATCGCCGCGGACGGCGGCGGTCCGTGATCGGCGCCGGCCCGGCGGGGTTCTAGGGTTCCGGCGAGGCGGCGAGCGCGCGCGCGATAGAAACGGGAATGCGAGAGCGCCGGAGTGCAGTTTCGTAACGGAAGGATTTGCGGAAGGTATTTGCCGGGCGAAGTTATAGGCAGTGGCGGCCTCTTGCTCGGAACCGCGCCTCCGTGCCCACCAGTTCGGGGAAGTACAATGAGCGTTCTCGCGCCTGGCGCAGTAGCCGAATTCGTGTTACTGTTTTTTCCTTTTTCTCATGTTTTTTTTGAAACTTTTTTCTCGTCTCTACGGTAATCAATCAAAATTATACAAGTTCCGTTCGACAAAACGTCCCACGTCGAAAGCCTCTAATCATTATCCACTCGGAAAATTATACATAAAATTCGTCTCTATTAAGATTAAATGCTAATAAGATACTCAAATCAAATCTGGTGGCCACGGTTTCAGGTGTGATGGCAGGCTTCTCACCGTCTCACCCCGCGCAATCTCCGCACCATGCCCCAACACACAAAACTTTCCCTCCAAATTTCCGCTCTGTTCGTTTAACTTATAAATAATATTTTTTCAGTCAATAAATAGTATTTTTTTTTTCTTCCAACCAATTAGGTGAACAGTACTTTCCACCGGGGCAAGCGAACAGGGCACTCGCGCGTCGCCCTCTCCTAATTTCCGGTTCAAAAAAATCTCTCCACTTCCTGATTTCCGACGGCCACCGAGTTCGACGCGATCAAGGAAGGCAAGCGCTGGGGAAGGACCTCTTCGTCGTGGGCAAGGTGCCAGGACTGCCGGCGCTGCTCCGCCTCCGCTTGGCCTCTCCTAGGTTCCCGATGTCCGTGCCGCCGCCATCACCTCACTCCTCGTCCCGGGCAAGAACGGTGCGCGGCTTCTCGTTGTTATCTACCTTCTGTTTGCCTGTGCTGTTGCGGCTCCGAGTCTTTTGGATCATGATGTTCTGTTCGTTTTCCTCCCAGGCGTTCTCGCTGATGTGGAGCTTGGATTCGACTCGCTGGATACGTACCTGGTGAGTTCTTGATAGATGCACGCTTATTTCTCGGAGATATCTGCTGGAGTGGAGTTAGGAGTCCGAGGGGATATCTTTTGTAAACATATAGCCGCCAGCGGTCACCGGAGAAATTTAGTCACGGTAGCTTGCATGGTGTTTGTGTACTTAAATACCACTGTTGGGACTCTATTTTACGATATTGTACTACTTTTGTCAAAAAAAATAGGCTGGGCTCCAAATGAGTACCGATTTCTTTTCTGTATTTGTGCTTCTTAGTTCTTATTATTCAGCCTATTCGTTTGGCCGTGGCTCGTCGTAAACGATCGTAAATTTTCAGTCGGAATAGTATTTTTCTCTCACACAAACCAATCAGCAGTACTTTTTCACGAACCAGCAACAATACGAAACAGTCAACCGAACAGGCTGATTATCTGTATTTGTGCAGCATCTGGTTTACCGAGAACGACCAACATCACGGCACCACATCAACCAATCAGAGCCAAAGGAGCAAAGGCGTACGTGTAACAGTGCAAGTAGAAATTACGTGCCCAGGTATATAAATCTTAAGGGCCATTTATTAGCTTTTAAATGCACATATTAATTCTCTAGCATTTGATTAAGGCTAGATGCAATGGTGACGAAGCTGTGTGGCAATTCTCTTGTAATAATTACTAAATAGCTTTTGGTATCTTCAAGCCGTCAGCCGTCTGGCACCCAGTACTGGGCGGATAAAGAACTAAAGAATAATATCTTAGTCCATCTATGTCTTCTTATTTGCTGGCTGGTTTGGTGTAAGAGGAAAACACTGTTTCCGGCTGGAAATTTACGATCGTTTACGAGGAAGCGAACAGGCTGAGTCCATCTATGTCTTTGACCTGTTCGGCTGCTATTAAAGTTGACTGATAAGTCGGCTGAAGCTGTTTTGTTATGAGAAAAAATATTGTAAGTGTTTCATATAGATGTTGCAAAATAGATTCGGATGTTGCATATGTTGCAATAGATATACACGTATGTTACAAGTGTCTGTTCAAAATTCATCTATTTCATATGTATGTTGCAAGTATTTTCTTGAGATGTTGCATATGTTGTAGTAGCTATACATATATGTTACAAGTGTGTTCTAAATGTTTTAATTATTTCAGATTTATATTGCAAGTGTATGTTTTCGAGTGTTTCATGTTTCAAGCGTATACTCTTTTGGATGGGATGGACAGAGTCACGCAGTGCGCATCCACAAACAGGGCGTGTGGATTTCCGTGTGTGCACATGAAACAGAGAAGGCACGGGTGGTCCCCACGAGCGGTCCCTGCGTGCGTGCGCGAAACGGTGCAGGCACGGATGTTTGTCTGGATATCCGGTCGCTAACTCTGCTTTGGATATTGGAGATGGAATATGCTACCATAGATTGAGATGAGAAGAGACGAAGGTTGCTTTTTCCTTTTCTTCTTACTATAATGATATGCACTTGCTTTTTCCTTTTTCTTCTTACTATAATGATATGCACTTCTCCTGTGTGTTTTGTGTGTTTTGAGAAAAAAAGGCAAAGATCTACCTTATACGTTACACTGACCAACCTTAAGGAGGTCTTAATCCAAAAAAAGGTAAGAAGTTGTTCGGCTGATGGTTTTTGCAGTTGATAAGTCGGCCGTGGCTGTTTTGTTGTGAGAGAAAAATACTATACCATGATTGATAAGCCGGGCCAACAAGTTATAAGGAAACAGGGCGTTAAATGCCTAGTCTCTAGCTAAAGAACCGACCACAGACAATAAAATATAATTTTGCGCATCACACCATTGCCGCTCGCTGCAACACGCCAACAATGTGCTGTTGACGGGTGAGGATAGAGGAGGCATCAACAGACAACCGACTCCAACGATTGCCTCAACAACATCCGGTGGTGGGTGGGGAATGGAGCAGGCTCAGGGGGGCGGCTGGCTCCAGTGGCGGGTAGAGGGCGGAGGAGGCATCGATGATGGCCCTGGTGACCTTGGGTGCGTATGGAGGACAGAGGAGGTGTGGGCCGGTGGGGGCATAGGATGAACGACATGTGTCGAGCTCAATGTGTGGAGGCAAGGCTTGTGAGTGGAGGCAGAGGAAATAGGGCCACCAAGATAGGCCTGGAGACGGGGTGCTAGGATGGATGAATGCTCGGAAGAAAATGAGAAGAAGACATGTGTGGAGGCAGGGTGCTAGGATGGATGAATGCCCGGAAGAAAACGAGAAGAAGACATGTGTGTGTAGAGCAATATAAAATTAGAGGCGTTTTTTATAGTAGATATATAGCCGTGCGTTGCACCGTTGTCGTAAATTTTTGAATTGGACCTCAGTGATCGGACACGTAAGCTCCGGGGACTTCACATCGGACGCACACACGTGTATCCGGTCTTTGTATCGAAACTACGTAGGACGTGGATGCGTGAGCTCCGAGTAGAGGATGATTCGTATCGGTCGCAGACGCATGAATAGGGATCAAGATTTAGTATCACCGGATAGATGATGATGTAGAGTAGAGATAAGTGAAACCATCTGTACTATGGGGACATGTTTTATGACATATGGAACCTAGCTCAAAGCTATTAAAGGTCTTAAGGCTCTGTTTCATGGGCTAACAACTAGTTACTAAACTTTAGGTCCCGAGGATCAAGCAGGAGGACCGATGGGCTAAAGTTTAGCTAAAGCCCCAATTAGTTGTTAGCCAACTTGTCCATCAAACCCAGCTAATAGGGCTAAAGTTCCACCCGATTGTGAAAAAACCATCGATACCCCAACCCTATCCACGTGCACGCGTTTCCCCATCCTCCCGCAACTCTCGCTTCGGTCCTCTTCCCAATGAGCGCGCCTTCGTGCTTCATCTCCCTCGCTAGAGTCGCAACGTGGCGTCATGTGATCTACAGTCGTGACGCGTCGTCGCTCTTCCTCCTGATGACCGCGCCCACACCGAGGACGATCGACGACGGCCGCGCTCACCGTCAGAGTTCCTACTCACGGCCGCGCCGACCGAGGAGGTGAGGATAACTTGCCGACGGTTGCTACTGCCACTGAAGTTCCTCCTCACGTCTGTGCCCGCCACCAGAGTTCCTCCAGGAGGCCACGCCCACACCCAAAGTTCCTCTAGGCGCCCGCACCCGCGATGACCTACCTTCAGTCGCCCACACCGACGAGCTTCCACCAGCGTCAAAAATAGACAACACATCAGGGGTATAACAATATTTGTATTGAGATAGTACTACTTATATTAGCCAGTGGATCAAAGAATGCCTAAATGATATGGATGTTGTAAGGTTAGTGTTTCTTTTTTTTTTTTTAATTAATCGGATGCCACATAAACAATGGCATATCACTAAATTTGTAGAGACCAGAAATGAGAGGAGTTTCACCTAAAACCGGTGAACACTCTTTCCAAAACTTAGAAAATGTTCCAGCCTAGAGTTGAAGAGCAATTTTGTTTCATCCAACAATCAGCTAATCCTATGTCACACGTAAATGCTACATGTATTTGCATATGAATCAATAAAATTGAAACTATATACTAGAGGAGGCGGATTTATTTACCATCACAAATAATTTCACAAATAATTATAGACGATGAGTATCGTTGGAAACACCGAAACGAAATTCCCATTAACATTATACTCTGAGGCGAGTTGCGCAGCCGTACCCCGTGCGTGGGCCTCGGGACTCGGGAGGAACCCGAACATTCGCACCCCTGCCCAAAACAGTCGTGCACACTCTTTGCTTCATCTCTTTTGCGATCGCACCCTCCACAGGTTAGTGATTCACGCATCACCTGCCCACCCGGGACCGCAAAGCAAAGCAGTGCGCTGTGCGCGGCTGGGACAACGTTTACACTCGCCACCCTGCATCCCCGTTATTAACACCTCTACCCCCAAAATCCAAAAGCAGCACCGCGAGGGAAGCGGTCACGCGCCGGCGCCGCCATGGGCTACCAGGATGCGCCGGGCGGCGGCGGGAAGCTATCGTTCGCTAGCGTGGGCTTCGCCGGCCCCGGCGCGGGGGCAGGAGGCGGGGGCGGCTACAAGGAACTGCTCGTCATGGAGCTGCCTATGGACGACGGCCTCGACAGCGCCAAGGTCGCGGAGGCCATCGGCGTCAGGCTACCGGACGTCGGAGGGGCCGTGAGGGTAAGGAAATCCCCACCTGATTTTACGTGGTTTCCATGTTTCTGGAGCGATGGAAGGGACGCGGCTTTTGATTTTGGCCAGTTATTTTTTTTCTGAACTAATTGAAACTGGCGTACTGTGCTTCCCCCATTGGTTGCGTGGAGTTTTAGGCTTTTGATGCGATGATTTGTCACTCGTCAGAGAGTTTCAGATTCCTACGTTGTCACAAGGGCATGCCTTTTTTTTTGCTGCTAAAGTGCTAAGTATGCGAACTGTGTTTGATCTAGGGAGATCTTCTCCCACCGTTTTTGCAAGTAAAACTTGCTGCGGTGAAGATGCTTTTGGTCATCTCAGATGCCGCCTCGTTGCAGAGTTTTGGCCCAGTTCAGCTTCCAACTAGTCTTGTCAACTGTAGGTGCCTCCTGTTCCTGTCGATATGGACTGTGCTTCTACGGTTCTACACCTACAGTACCTTTTATGCTTACATTCATCTCGGTGGCTTCATCCAAATAATCGTTTCCAATTTATTCTTTTCTGAGTCATAGGCCTTCTGTTAAATTTCCATTGATGTGCAACAATTAAGGTATGGATGATGCTATATTATCTTTAGGAGTTAGGACCACATCGTGCATACAATCGATGCTCATGCACCTTTCCTTTTTTCTGTTTTTTCCTCAACCTAGGTCGATAGTTGTTTATCGAATCCCAAACGTAGGCTACAGTTGGAAATACTAATATTTTCTACTCACCGGCTAAGCAAAATAACTTTTACTCTACATACTCTTTACACCCATACTAGCTGGTTAAGATTGAAAACCCTGAAGAGAAGGTCAAACAGGCTTCCAGAAATCAAACGGAATAAACATATGTTAAGCCAAGTTAGAAAAAGGTATGGTTTGGTTTGAGATATCCGTTACAGGTCTGGAAAAAATGTCTCTTTCACAGATGGCATGGTATCTGTCCTTCTCTGTTCACGCCTTCTGTGGTCTTCATCCACATACTTGGAAGATGTTTACTCATAAAAAATCAGTTGTCTCTGTTCCCCTTGCCCTTTTCATTCTTTAGTACATTGACAACCATACAATGCCAAAGCACTTGCAGTTGCAGGTAGACTTTCCGTAGAGAAGTTGCTTCGATTTCTATTCTCATAGATGCCTTATGAATTTACTTTGAAGCTAGTGATGATTTTTGACGGATTATTTGAGGCCTTCCCTTTTATCCAATTCACTGCAGACTATTTTGGAGAGCAGAGAGGCCAGAGAATTTGCCAGTGGAGCACTAGCTGGTGCTATGTCAAAGGCTATTCTTGCCCCTCTAGAGACTCTCAGGTAGTCACTAACTTTTATCTCTACCTTTAACCTTTGCACTTGGCCAGTTAATTTATTTACGCATTACAACTCTAGATGCAAATCCTACAGCTAGTTTGCTCAACGTTGAAACTTTAAGCTTGGTTTTCATTGCTTCTTATGATGGACTTCATAGATGAGATATGCCACCAACCTGATAATTACCCATAGCACATTTATCTTTTGCATGATGCTTTGTTCTATAAGATGACATATACCGATAATTCACAAATTACTTAGTTTCTCCAGAGCACTACCTTAGTGATGTGCTAGAGATGTTTCTGGTATTGGGCCGCTTACACATCCAATTTGGAAAACAACTCTTTCTCTCTCTCCATGCAGTTTCTCATTATATTACTGCTGCATATAACCAAAGCTCTATACTCCCTCTATCCTGAAATATAAGGTATGCTAGGAATTCTAGGACAAATTTGGGGTGAAACAAATGACAAATGCAACCTCTCTTAATCATGGGGAGATATTGTGCTTGCCGTATTTGGAGCCTAGTGGTTGGGTTGACAATAGACATTAATGGTAGGTAAGAATGTGATTGGGGCCTGGGGGCGTTATAAGTGAGGAGTTAATTAACCTAAAATCCTTTATAATTTGGGACAAATTTTGAATAAGGATGAAGGGAGTATCAGTGAAAAGGGAGGAGTTTCTTGTCATGTATAAATATATTATTTTGTTTTGCGCACAGCAGATATTATTTTTAAAAATTTGCAGGTTATTTCAACTGTGGGTCTGCTTGGTTCTTTCACTGGCATCTTGCCTTGCTTGGATGGGCAAAATGCCTTGCTTGGATGGGCAAAATGCCTTGCTTGGCAAGGTTAGCTGTGCCAAGAGGGTTGTTTGGTAGTTTTGTCAGGATGAGCAAGATTTCTTGGCAATCTGTTTGGTAACGTTGCTAGAAGCTTGTTTTTGCTGGCCAGGTTACTGTCACGCTTGTTTGGAACCCTTGCCCCAATAGCTGCCACTCAGCACTTTACCCTTTTAGGTGAGGTTACCACCATCCATTTAATATACAAGAAGACTTCAGCTTTAACACTAAATATTTGCAAAGTTAATTGTTCAAGAGTTAACAGTACAAGAACGTTTCAAATCAAAGGAAACTTGCAACTCCATTGCAATCTTTACCACCAACAGACCTGCCATTTATAGTTTGATAAGACCGCATACACTATCTGCCATATACAGTTTCATATGGCCAAAATATGACATCTGCCATACTTTCATATGGCCCAAGTACACAGTGCTGCAAATGTAGTTACATAATACCAAAATATATAGCATGCCATATACATATATTTATATGAGGCCAAAATATGCAACTTGCCGTATATAGTTAGACACTACTGCAAATACTGATGAGTCATCAGTAGACTTAAGCTTCAAATAACAATCACACAGGATAGTGATCCAAGACCCATCGTGCCACCCATTGCTTGACAGCTTCCTCCGGGCGCCCCTTCAACATGCTAGCAATGTGACGATTTTCAGCAAGATAAGTCTGTAAACCAAGCTGTACCAGCAAAGGATATTCCTCCATGGCATCAATGGCTTTGTAAATACTCTCATTTGGATCAGTGACATGAGTAAAGCGCATTGTTTTCTGACATAGCCTGCATGGAACCAGCAATTTCATGAACCATCTCATATTCTCATCAGCTTGCTTAGGCCACTTTCCTTTCTTCTCCTTTTGTTCAGGTTTGCGCTTAGAACCTACTGAGTTTGGACTATCATACTCTAGGAGGGTATCAGAATCATAGTGCTGAGATGGATCAATATCCAGATTCACTACTTCTTCAGCTGCTTTGACATTCCCAATGAGATCATCCTCTTGCCTTGCTGGGCGATCAAATGGTACTTGAAGAACACTAAACTCTCCAGTAGCATGTTTTCCAGTGAATACAAACTCCATCTCATCAAACAAGGGAATTGGAACATTGTAGTACTTGGTTCTCTTGTCACCATTCTACATTTACACAAAAGAAAAAAAAATCATTAAGATACAATCCAGTTTGCAACTGTAATTTATGTCACAATGATATTTAACATGTATACTTACTGCTTTCATCTTGACAACCTCTACATCATCATGGATTATCTTCTTTTGAATATCATCAAAACTAGCACCATTAGCAGAGTTTGCCTCCATGATCAGCTTCCATTCTGCTTTGAGCTTATGGTACTTGTTGAGTTGTTGTAGGTTTGTTTCCATGTGAAGTTGTTACCATACTTTTCATTAAGCCTTCGAGCACACTCTTCATGATGGGCCTCCCTTAGAACAAAGGCCCTCCCTGACTCTTGGATTTTCTCCTTGTGGTATAGAAGGAGATCCTCCACTTCCTTTTGCTGCCACATCACACTGTTCCCAGACATTCCTACAAATGACAACTTAAATTTGCAAGAATAATAAGAACTGTAGTACAGATAATTTTTAAATATGGTCCCAAAGCAACATACATCTCACATTACATCCAAATAATAGTCTTAATTTTCTGATACAATAAAGGCACAATAATAGTAGTACAAATGAAACTAATATCTCAAGCATTATCTCTAATAACTAAATGCCTATTCTCAATCATTTTATTAGCAATAACATCCCTAAGCTGTCATTTGCCTTTGTTCTGCTCCAGTGTGTTGACGGAAACGGTTTGAACGAGGATATAACTCTCTCCATAATTGTTCAGTGTATACGAACTGGTCAGCTCCACCATTTTGCAAAATCCAATTGTGAAGTATGCAGCATGCTATGACAACCCTTGTGAAGGAAAGGAGTAGAATGGTCTACTCATGAATACTTTGAATCTGTTCTTCAAGGTACCAAATGCTCTCTCAACAGTGGCGCGCAAAGAAGAGTGTCGCAAATTGAAAAGTTCTTGTGGGGTCTGAGGCCTAAATGGTAACGAACTTGGGGATATGGTGGTAAAAATCCCAGCATTGCAGCATATCCAGCATCTGCGAGATAATACTTACCTAACATATGATTTGTTGTATGCACAAATGCATCGAAAGGAGCAACCAAACCTTCTGGAACACGAAGCCTATTTGGGTGATCCAGGGAGTGTCTCAAGACAGTAGAGTCATGTGCTGAACCTTCCCAACCAGCACTCACATATGTGAACAACAAATCAAAATCAACAGCTACTCGGACATTTTGGGTTGTGAATGGTTTTCTACCACGAAAACGATCTGCCATAATTACTGGAACATTGCAGGGGATATGGGTTCTGTCGATAGCACCAATGCAATAGTTTGTATAAATCAGAGAAGTTAGCACTTATATAAATTGATTTGTTACTTAACCAATCGTGTGTTTTATTTTATTAGAAATGGTGAAGCATACCTCAAAATATGGGTAGAATCTTGTGTTGTTTTGGATTTTGGAGAGTACATCTGTTGATCTATGTCTAAGTATCTCAGGTCCAAGTTGGCCAATAGCATACAGAACTTCGTTGAAATATCTACTAATAGTTTCAGTAGATCTTGAAAAATGAAACTTTTTGTCCCTGTTCTTTTTCTTATGGCCAACTGTTTGAAGAAATGTGGCTACTTGTTCCTCAACTGAGCAGTGCCAAGTGTCACGAAGTGCATGCATAGAATGTAACTTTGTGCATAGATTGAAGAAGACATCTTTACTCATTCTAAGAAGATTAATAGTGTCTGAATCTTGGCCGCAATATAATTTCTTTAGGTAAGCCATCCTGTCCCTATTTTTCTCCAAAATAGAGTACCTTACAGGACTACTTTTATTGTGTAGGTAACAGATGACTGTCCAATTTGCCACCATAGATGCAGCCATAAAAGCCAGTTTCCTACGGAAATCTGAAGTGTTGTCCATCTATATGAACAATAAAATCAGTTCTTTAGTTGCTCTTGCATGGGAAATAAAAAAGCATGAATTCATCCTAAAAGCTAATAGTCTCAAAGGAGGAATATCATTGGTCTCTCCTATTTCGTCCAAAACTTAAGCCTCTAATACAGACTGAACTGCATTGTACTTATTTGTCCTACCACGAAATGTGTTATTGAGTTGTGCTTGCTACTACTTGCAGGCTTTTCCACTAAAAGAAAAGTTTCCACCCCCAAATCTTAGTACCCTTCAACTATATGGAAAAATAGATCTGTGCATCAAATCACAAAAGTTTTGAAGGGAAATACAAGTTTGTAAGTACAAGGAAAGAATCTGTGCATCAAATCGCAAAAAAAATGGAGGAGAAATGCAACTTGAGTTACCTCTCAGGAAGGGCAGCCGGCCGTAATCTGCGATTGTGCAGAGATGGCCCCCAAATCCTAGATGTGGAGGACAGAGTGCACCAATCCAATCAACCTGATTAGTGATTTTACAGAGAGAAGGGATTAGAAGGGGAAAAACAGATGGGGTCATGGGGAGAACACAGAGAGGAGCAGAGAGCCTGAGAGGGAGTACCTGTGTTCTGCGAGTTGAGAAGAGGTGCAGAGCGGTGAGCAGACGCGTCCCACCTTTTCTTCCTTGCTCGCGTGCTTTTGTTCGCTCGACGCGCTCGCCTTGTCTGTGCAGGAGAGCCAATTCGGCTTGCCCAGGCTGTCAAGGATTTTCTCGCCAGCGGAGGCAAGCTTGCCTGGCATAGCTAGTTTTCTCTATGCATACCAAACAGGTATCCTTGCCTAGTTAGGCTAGGCCAGCAATTGTCTGGCTGAGCCAAGAAACCAAGCAGATCCTGTGTTGTTGAAACATGTAGTTCAACAAATGCTGTTGGCTGATTTGTTTCAACATCATACAAATATTTTCATAATTATCTATTGATTAAAGCAAAAGGAATGGTCACATATACCATTGTGTACTAATTTCAGGACAAGAATGGTTGTAGGAGTAGGATCTAGGCATATTTTTGGTAGTTTGGTGGAGATCATTGAACAAAATGGGTGGCAAGGGCTTTGGGCAGGAAATACAATCAACATGCTCCGCATTATTCCAACACAAGCAGTTGAACTCGGAACATTTGAATGTGTCAAGAGGAGCATGACAGAAGCTCAAGAGAAATGGAAAGAGGATGGATGCCCAAAGATACAACTTGGTAATCTGAAAATCGAGCTTCCACTTCACTTCTTGTCTCCAGTTGCTATTGCCGGTGCTGCTGCTGGAATAGCTGGCACATTGGCATGCCATCCTCTCGAAGTTATCAAGGTAATTGCTAAATGGAGTCCTTGTTGACAGATAGTGCTAGTTCTTCATCCGTATATTCAACTGTGAAAGTCTTATTGCATTGTTACTTAATGTCACATTATTGATGTTCTGACAGGATCGCTTGACTATCAATCGAGAGGTTTATCCAAGCATTAGCCTTGCCTTCAGCAAGATCTATCGGGCTGATGGTATAGGTGGTCTCTATGCTGGGCTCTGTCCAACACTAATTGGCATGCTTCCTTACAGCACATGCTACTTTTTTATGTATGATACAATCAAGACCTCTTACTGCCGCTTGCATAAGAAGTCATCTTTGAGTCACCCTGAGCTTCTAATTATTGGGGCTCTTTCAGGTAAATGAATCAGCATCTCATTGCATCTAGTTTCAGTCAGTCACCTGTGGCTTACTACTTCAACATTTTGTCTTAAATTGACAACGAGATAGAAAAGTCAGGGCCATTCCGTTTCATGATAACTTGGAGTCTGAGCAAATAGGTCTGACATTTTACTTTTGGATACACAGGTCTCACTGCAAGCACAATCAGCTTCCCACTGGAAGTAGCAAGGAAGCGGCTGATGGTCGGCGCTCTGCAGGGGAAGTGCCCGCCTAACATGATTGCTGCTTTGTCAGAGGTGATCCGGGAGGAGGGGTTCCTGGGGCTTTACCGTGGGTGGGGGGCGAGCTGCCTGAAGGTCATGCCGAATTCCGGCATCACCTGGGTGTTCTACGAGACATGGAAGGATATTCTTCTGGCTGACAGGGACAAGCGTCGCGCTTAGCGAACAAGCTGTTAACATCCGGGAGGAGGGGTTCCTGGGGCTTTACCGTGGGTGGGGGGCGAGCTGCCTGAAGGTCATGCAGAATTCCGGCATCACCTGGGTGTTCTACGAGACATGGAAGGATATTCTTCTGGCTGACAGGGACAATCGGTGCGCTTAGCGAACAAGCTGTCTTTTTTTTATTTACAATGGAGGCGGTGCTGTAGATGAGTTTGCTCCTTTGCTGGGAGTTCTGATCTATTTTCAGTTTTGGAATCCCGCCTGTGCCGAATGGGTAGATAGGATGCGTTTCTCTTCTTGGCTGAGTGGAAGCATTTGTTGCGTAATCGATTTCTGAATATCTGATTGATTTTTGTTAAGTTAAGAAACGGATTTCATGAACTCTTAATCTATATGTATGTATCCTATATAAGTGGAACCGCTAAGTGTCTCTTCTCTGGTTATGCTATGTCATCACCATTGGTGTAGCTGTCCAAGCTTAGATGGAGCTCGTCGAGAAGTGGATGTGGACTCCCATGAATATCTTCATTGTTCCTACAACCAATTGAAAACAAACAACTCGGAAACAAATGATTAGCGTTAGTGTTAGTGGTTAGCGTTGGCTTAACTGCCTTATGCAGAGATACATGCAGTACAAGGTGCCTTATACAGGTCTAATATTAAGATTATAACCATTGGGCACATTTGTACAACTAACAATATCGTTTACAGGGTGCCAGACAATAAGAGACGGGAAGGTTGATGAGGTCTGGGTACAACGATATGGCAGTGAAGATGTGTTCATTGTATGAGTGGCGCTCGATCAACAGGGGTATGTCATGGACAATGAACACAGCGAACATCATGGCGAAGAAGCACCCGAAGAAGGTCACGTTGAAGCTCCCCAGGGGACAGTAGGCCTGGCAGGACCCAAATATACTGAGTGAGATAGAAACGCATCATCAGGCAGGTAAGGAACTGTTCAAAACATTATGAAAGGAAAGAGAACCTGAATAATCAAGTAGAACAAAAACATGAGGACGTGGTTGATCAGGAAGGGGCAGTAGGTGGTGACTTGGTACTGCCTCATGGCTGCCCATAACGTGTAGATGATGAGGTTAATCATAGCAGCTCCTATAAGGACCGTAAATTGCAGCCCCCCCCACCTGTTAGCATATAAAAATTGCAGATCATTAATAAGACAACAAACCTCCATAAAACATTAGACAGAGATACAAATAACATTTCAGCATTGCCTGAAAGCCACACAACTAAATTTTATTTGAATCTATACAATTGTGTAAGATGAACATGCGGTCCATGAGTTTCATAAACAAAAGTCAACCTCGACAGTCATGAAGACTTAATAAAACTCACACTTAACCTCAAGGCATGCCATGATACAGTAAGGGTTTCTGCATGTAGATTTTATGTTCTATTGTCGAGTTGCTAAGGAGATCAAGCAACTGAGACTTAATCATCATCTAGATTAAAAATTATATTATTAGTTACTGCTGCAACAAAAAGCTCCTGACCAGTACAATTACTACACTAGCTAGCCTGGATTTTATGCATGCATGCATGTGTGTGTGTGCGCGTGCAGACAAAAGCTACAAATCAATCTTAAACAACAAATAAACAAATGTCAATTGTTTAAAATTGAAACAATACTATGAATTTTCACTGTGTATACCAAGTCACGAATATTTGAATGTATAGGACAAAAAATAGGCAAACAATCGTACGAGTTGTCCAATGCCCCAAGATAACCATAGATAGGGAAAATATCTGCACAGCTAAATGATAACAATTGTACAAGTCGCCTTTGTTTTAGCGACAGAGGATTTGGGTAAAAACAAATTGACTACAAGACCACCCTTCCTACCACTGTGGCACTAAAAACAGAAGAAAACTTAAGTACTCCAAAATCAATAACAGCATCTACTGCGTTCAGCAATCTACATATACATTCCCACAACTGACAACCCATCGCATCAAAACAACGAATCAATAACAGCATCATGCATCATACCAACAACCTACAGCAACTACAGCAAACACACAACGGGGATGGGATAATGCACCCGTACCAATGCTGATGAAGGCGTTGGTCAAGATGCCGATGCTGAGGCTGAAGCAGAGCGTGACGAGGCCAAGCAGCAGCAGATTCACCGGGTGCTTCTCCCTGTACTTGATCATCGGCCATAACGCTGCACGATTGAACATGAGCACACCCAAATTAACGGGACATGAAAAATTAGTAGAGAGGAAAGTGAGCGGAGGCGCACCGATGAAGGGGGCGACGCCGATGACGGCCAAGGCGAAATAGGCAGCGACGCGTGGGGACCGGAAGTGAAGAAGCGCGGGATGGCGGGGACGAAGCAGGTGACGGCGACGACGCTCCCCGCGAGACAGTACTGCAGCAAAACGGTTGCGTAAACCTTCCGCACGAAGTCCCACTGCTGCCGCGGGGTCCCGCCGTCCACCTTCATCGGCGGCCACGGCGGTGGCGGTTGCCTTATTGGCCTTGGCGGTGGCGCCGTAATGAAATGGACCTCGAGCTTCGCCGCCGCCTTGGTTGATGTGGCGGCCACGCCAGCCTCGAGATCAGGTTCAACCTCCGACATGGCGGCGAGCGAGGGTTTATGGGTTTGGGGCGTTCGGCCGGGGTCTAGATGTTCGTAGCGTAGGGATCGACGTGAAAACTGAACTGTTTTTTTTGAGGGGACGTGAAAACTGAACTTGCAAAGAAACAGAAAGGTGATACAAGTAACAAGTAGGCGCGGGGGATACTGGAATACGCTACGGACTCGGCTATCGGGCGATGATTTTCCAGCTGGTAAGTATAGGAGTATCCCAAGATAGAATAGTTTGTACTTCATGTTACCTGAAATATATTTCCATTTTTCTCTCTTCGTTAATGTGGAAGGGATCACCTTCGGGTCTACATCATCTCCCTCTTCTCTCAGCGTCTGTCTTGCAGCCTGGATCGGCATGGCTGCCTATGGCCTTCCTCAAGGGTCGGGGTCGGGGCACGGTGGCAACATGCCAACATGGCCTCTCTCTTGGCCCGTTCGCACGACGTGGTGGCTCAGCTCGCCCACGCGTTCGGTCGCCCGTGTGGCGCGGCGGCCCGTCCGTCCATGCGCACGTACGATGCGGCGCTCGCGGAGGCGGAGCGGTGACGCACTTGGCTTCCGGAGGAGCTCTCGCCTGCGTGCTTGGTCGCTTGAAGGAGCAGAGCGGCGCGGTCGCCACGACAACTTCTTTGGCGACGAAGGAACCTCGCGGTGGCGGGCAACCCCGTTGCGGGCACGCGCATTGGCTACGGCGTCACTTACAGTTAAAGATGTGCATGCAGCCCGTGGGCCAAAGGCCCGGCCCAAAGCACGGTTATTGGGCCCGACCGAGCACGCACGCACCCGTTCGGCCTAACCGGGCCCGTGCCGCCCAAAGCCCGTGTTGCCGGGCTTGGGCTGAGGCTCGGCCCGCGGGCGGCTGCAGCACGGCCCGCTTTACAACGGCCGCCCGGGTGGAGGCCCAACAACCGGAGGGGCTATATAAGCCCCGCCCGGCTGACCCCCTCCTCACTCGCTCACTCCACTCACGGGTCCGCCCACGCCTGCACCAGTTAGCCACCACGCCACCCGCGCCTCGAGCTCAAACCCTAACCCTAATCCCCACCTCGCCTCGCCGGTCACCCTTGCCCATGCCGCGTCGACCACCTACCAGCTCTGCTCCTCACTCGGTCACTCACTTGCTTGAGCAGCGCGCCGTTACCAACCTCGCCCTCGAGCTCAAACCCTAACCCTAATCCCCACCGCGCCACGGCCGCGCACCGCCCATCGTTGCGTGGCCTCCTAGGCTACCACGCCGCGGCCAGATCTCCTCTTCTCGATCTCCCCCCTCCTCGTCTCACTCGACCGGATCTTGGGATCTCCTTTTGTCTCCGCCTCCTCTTCTCCGTCTCGTCTTCGCTCTTCTTTTCCATTTCTCCCGTGGCCTCCTCCATCTCCATGCAGCAAGTACCTCTAACCCTAGATCTAGTAGGCAATCACACGAACCCTAATCCATTTCTCGGTGTTTTTGATTCGCAGTCGCCGGTGTGTGTAGCCGGTGCCGCAGGAGGCGAGAGGATCGCAGGTGCGGGTGGGTGGGGGTGCCATCCGCCATGGTCGGGCTCTGAGTCCGGTGATGATGACGATGGTCCAACCATCAACGACGAGCTCGGGGCCCCCGAGGCGGATCCTCGATGACGAAGACGACATGGGAGATCTTGCTCATCTCTTGTTCGGTAGGAGTCTTTGCTCGACCAACCGAGACGATGCAAAACTAGTGTTCGCCACCAGCGATGCAACATCTCGCTTCGCCCACCACTAGTAAGCGCCATCCCCTATGCAGGCTAACTTTGATGAAATCATAGAGACAAAGTGGACGGTGAGGTGCGTGTTGTTGCTATTTGTAAGCTCTGTAAGTCTTGTTTGTCCGGTAAATCGCTAATGGCACCGGTCATTTGAAAAGACATATGCTCTCATGCAAGAAGAAAGCGAAATGTGCTAATTTGGTTCAAACTAGGCTTGCTTTGAATCTGATGGGTCTTATAGGAACCGGAAATATAGGCCTGATGTTGCTAGAGCTGAGCTTTGCCGTTGATTGCTAGATTAGATCTGCCTTTATCTATTGGGTCGACAATGATGCTTTGGATGATTACATTCAGCGTGCTCACAATCCTAGATACAAGAGAGTGTCTAAATTCACCACATCTAGAGATCTTTCTAAGCTTTTCAATGAAAAACCGCATCACCTAAAAAATAAAGTAATGCCCGGTGTGTCTTCATTTGTTTGACATCCGATATCTGGTGCGGCATTGCTAAGGAAGATTATATCACCAATGTTGCTCACTACATTACTTCGGTGGGAACTTAAGTAAGTCATTGTTGGCTTTAAACTGATTGAAGTGACTCATAGTGGTATTAACATTGCTGAAATTATTACTGGTGTGCTTGGAGATTGGGGCCTACTTGACAAAGTTTTCTCTGTTAGCCTTGATAATGCATCTGCTAATACATCTGCTATGCTTACTTTGAGTCCTCTCGCTCTTTGGTTACTTGGGTTATGATATTGATCCATTGAATCCTAGTAAAAGATCTATCATGTTGTGCATCGAGAGATGTGCTTGCCATATACTTAATTTGATTGTTAAATCTGGTTTGAAAAGGCTTAAACCACACATAGAGGTTTTTAGGTCTGCAATTAACTTTCTGAATTCATCTAATCATCGCATTGCACAATTCAAAAACTACTTGCATTGCTAAGGGTGTGAGGCCTCGTAAATTTGCTTTGGATATGGATGTTAGATGGAACTCAACCTACCTTATGCTAAAACATCTCATGCCATATAGATCTGCATGTTTTCTCTGTGTTCATCAATTCTCGGTCGGCTATCCTCTATTGAATGAACAACATTGGTACATTGGTTGACAAGGTATTGCGCGTTGTTCTATGATTCAACTGTTGTACTTTCTGGTGTTTATTACCCCACTAGTCCTTTGGTACTGCATCACATACTTGAGATTGCATCCCATCTGCATGAATTTGAACATGATAATACTCTTGTCATTGAAGTTGTGCCAATGAAGAATAAATTTCTTAAGTATTGGAAGAATGTACCACTGTTATACTCTTTTGCATTTATTCTGGACCCAAGGGCTAAGTTGAAAGGTCTGGGAAATGTGCTTGACTTGCTTGCTCTAAGTAACAATATGAGTTACATTGATTACTTTGCTAAGGTTAAATCTGAGTTGCATAAACTCTATGACAAGTATGAATCTAAGTTTGGTCATCGCTAGGCCATTAGAACCACCCATCCATCTCGGACCGACTCGAGCATGGGGCAAAATTTTTGGAGGATCAGTTTCTTCTGGTCCTTCAAGTGCATCTGCAGGATCTATTGTGTCTCCTGGTCTCTCTGAGCTCACTGTTTACCTTGACAGTGACAATGTTGTGGCATATGATGATGACTTTGATATCCTCAATTGGTGGCATGAGCATAAACTAACTATCCATCTCAGCCTTGGCTAAAGATATTATGACTGTTCCTGTATCAACTACTTCTTCGGAGTCTACCTTTAGTCTTACTGGCAGGATTATTGAGGAGCGGCGACGGCGATTGGGCGCGGACAGCGTGGAGATGCTAATCGTCAAAGACTGGGAGCTAGGTGAATCCGGTGGACAAAGACACTTGTGGAGGACAAAGAGCTAGAAGAATACTTCAAAGAGCGATTACCTTGATGATGAAGCCGGTGGATCATCTCTGCTGGTGATGGTTGGATCACTTTGAGAGTCGAGAGCACGAGAGGCCGTGAGTGCGACTTTAGTTGTGAGTTGAGACATTTGAGCTAGCTGGTTTGTAATAACTTTGAACAATTTGAACATTTTAATTTATTGAGCTGGCCAGATACTATTTTTTCCTTTCTAGGGTTTTATCTCACGAGGTGTGAGTTTTACCTAGAAAGGTTTTTAATGAGGACATTGCACAAAACAAATCAAATCTTTTGTCATCCGGTGTTTCGTGATTGTTGAATATGAATATGTGAACCTGTGATTGTTTGAAGTTTGAACTGTGATTGCTACTGTTTGAAATATGGTGTTTATGTAATAGCAGACTCTGGGCTCGCTCGATGGACCCGGCCGGGCATGGGTTCAACGGTACGGCACGGCCCGATATTCGCCCACGGACCGTGCAACCAGGCACAGTGGACTGTTCAGGCACGCCCGGCAAGCGGGCCAAAAGGCCCGAGCCCGATCGGGCCGTGCCGTGCCGTGCTGGCCCGTTGCTCATCTTTACTTACAGTGGCACGGTGGTTGCCCATGCGTGGCAGCGTGGGCTTGCTGCTGCTGTTGGGAAAGGGTAAGCGGATGAACTGCTCCCCCTTTCTTTTGAGGAACTGAGTGGTGTTTTTCCCCCCTCCTATTTTCAGAAAATATTGGAGAAAGAGAATTGTAAAGGGTTCTCGAAAAGAAGGGAAAAAATGGAAAAGAAAGGGTGCTCGTGATACATGCAGCATGGGCCTATTTTCAGCGGTTCAATTACCACTAAATGGGCCTCAACCTACCCGACCCAATGAACCACCTTCGTTTCGTAACCGAATCGGAAGACCGAAGACTTCTCCTTTTCTAATAGTCGTCACCTCAGCCTCGGCCCATCGATCCGCACTCGCACCGCCGCACGCACACAGACCGCACCCTACCCGGTGAGCTCGCTGCCGTCCGCTGCTCTCCGCTCGACGCCGCCGTCGGCCGCGCAGCTAGCGCCTACACTACCGGCGGCGATGGCGGAGGAGCTGGTGCTGGACACGGCGATCCGAGACTGGGTCCTGATCCCGCTCTCCGTGGTTATGGTCCTCATCGGCGTGCTCCGCTACTTTGTCTCCAAGCTCATGCGCTCCCCGGCGACCTCTCCGTCTCCCGACCCCAAGCTCGTTAAGGAAGGGTATGGCACTTCTCTTCTCCCCACGTCAATTCCCTCCCGATCTGTTCCCCGGTTCTCTTGGAGGGTTCGTTGGATCCGAGCGATCTAGATCCAGGAACCTCGTTTGGGGCTTAGTTTATAGTCAAATTTGCATCTGCGAGTGTATGGGAGGTTGTGACCTTAAGCTGCGGGTGCTCAGCTGTTGATTTACTAGCTGACGTGATGGTTTTGCGATCTGCAGGCAGGTGGTCATCAGGGCGAGGAACCTGAGGACCAACGCGCAGTTCATCCCGGCCAAGGCTTTCAAGGCACGCAAGGTTTATTACACCAACGAGGTAATCCTAATTCAAGTTCACCAAGGTCAATTAAGAAAGGATCAGGGAAACTGTTAAGCTTACCCTGTTTAGTGATGATAGTGTGCACAAGCAATAGGTGTGGTAACAGGAATCACAAAGCTGTATAATTGCCACGGTGGTCCTGATGATGCTTAGTTATTATGATTTGAAACACTGATTGGACTATTCCACATGACTTCTCCAGTAGTCTAGTGTATATTGTGCTTACAATATCTAGTGATTGTAGGAAAATGGATTACTTCATGTTCCAAAGGAAGAGGCGCAGAAGGCTCAGGCAGCCATGTTTTCAGATCCAAACATGGCCATGGACATGATGAAGAAGAATCTATCCATGATAGTTCCTCAGGTCCTATGTTCTGCACATTGATTTATTTGTGTTGCAGCATAGTTGGCTATCTGTGTGGCATTCTACCTTATATTAACATGCTGTTTTGTCTTTTTGCAGACACTTACATTTGCATGGGTGAACTTTTTCTTTTCAGGTTTTGTTGCAGGTATGTCGATATTTGCTTAATATATATATATGATTTGGGATACCTGATCTTCTCATATCTCAGCTACAAGTTTAATCCTCGTATTAATTCCAATTCCATGCTATTATAAGATCACCTCTGTTAATTCCAGAAGCTCAATTCTACCTTTCGAGTCTCTGCAAAGTTATTGTATATAAACACGCCTCAACTTTATCTTATGGTATCATCAATAGATGATGGAAATGATTTTTTTTAACACATTTTGGTATGGCAATTTGCAATCTTTGGAAGAAACCTGATACCAAAACTATGTTCTGAAGTCGCCATTTCTTTTCACTTTTAAATTGAAAATGATAGGGTAAAATGCTATTTTATGGTCACGTTCTCAATCTAGCACTTTTCAATTCCTGGCTTGTGATCCCAATAAAACTTAGAGATGCATTGTTAAGAATTAAATACTTCTGATGAAATTAGTAGTTAGCAGATTTCACGTAATAGAGCAGACAAACACTGTTCCGGCTGATTTGTTGTGAGAGAAAAACACTGTTCCGGCTGAAAAAACAAGCTGAAAAGTATGGATTATAAGAGAAGCGAACAGGGCCATATACCCATGTGTATTATTTGCTTTTGCTGTTTTGTTATCATGTCTTATCTCCAATTGTATGTAGTTGAAGCATGCTCACATATATGCCAATCTCTTTTCAGCGAAAATCCCCTTTCCGTTGACTCAGAGATTCAGGGGAATGCTGCAAAATGGGATTGACCTGAGCACTGTTGATGTCAGCTATGTCAGCAGCCGTTCATGGTATGTATAGAATTATTATCTTTGTGTCAAGGAATTACCTTGATGATAGTGACTAGGAGCTCTATAATCTCTAACGTTTGCTGTTATTGATAGGTATTTCCTCAATTTATTCGGCTTGAGGGGTCTTTTCAGTCTGATCCTTGGTGAAGAAAACGGTAATGATACTCACCTTTATCTCTGGAAAACTTGTTAGTGGTGTTTATTTATTGTTTTGCATTGCCTGGTGGTTTGATTATCTTTGCCTGGATGTGCAGCAACTGATGATGCACAAAAAATGATGCAAATGGGCGGTGGATTTGGATTTAACCCAACAATGGTAAGATGCTCTCTGTTATTTATGCAAATTCTTGGTGCTTGTTCCTGATTGATACATGATGATGCATGGTACATCACACACCACTTATTTTCACATTCAAAGGAAACAAAAACAGCTCTGCTTAGCATTTAGTCCTTCATTTTTTTATTTGCCAGTCTCGTATTTAATTCAGCATTCTTAAAAACTAGATTAATTAATCTTACATAGAAGTTTGTGGTTTGGTGGAGTATTTGTGAATGAATTTTGAGTTACATGTATGGTTAGTCGTTATGGTATGCAGTTACAGTCAATCATCAACCTCCTACGAACGTTGCTCCAAGGATCCTATTGTACAGGGGAAATTGTAGCTGATTTCCTCTTGCTCTGGTGTCAAACATCTGATACTGCAAGAACTTGATGGCTCCTATGTCCAGCTTTTGGCATCTTTTGCATCTTGAGATATCTATTTTATGAACTTGGAAGTTTTCGTTGTTGTTTTTATTCTTCACTTAGTTGTTGGTGTCTTGCTGCTGTAGTTACCCAGAGCAGATTTCTTGATATGTACGATTACTGCATTTTGTTTGTTTATTTCACATGTCTATATCTGCGTCAATATAATTATCTGTTCTGAACTTGTGACTTGACAAGATTGAGACCTTACCTTTTTTTTGATTGGCTATTTCCAGAGTTTGGGTGCAGAGAAAGACAGCCTGGATATCATCCAGCATGACTGGGCTCTACCTAAGATGGAGCGGCATGCAGAAGATGTGTTGAAACAATTGCTGAAGAAATGACATGAATGGTGGCTTCTGGGAAGCAATACTCGCGTCTTCCAGTTTTTGTTGTAGCCTGTTTGGACCAGGAATTTTACACATTTCAAATAGTATTATTTATAACTGGCTACGATAACACCCTTAGAAACTGGAGACCTAGGTTCACAAGAACTTTGGTGTTGTGATACTTATATAAGTAGAAAAGATGTAATTCTGTAACTTTCTTCTCCTGATATTTAAGAGCGTTGTTTCAGCAGTCCTGTTGTGATTTCTTCTGCTCATGGAATCTGCCAGGTTTTTGACGGGATCTTAATGTTGTACCAGTAACCTTATCGATCGCCAAGATAAAACTGCATCTTATCCGAAAAGACGAACGCCCTTTGTTCAAAAGATGGCCAACATCATGATTGATTGTCCTTAGAGCTGCAGTTCTCAACTCTGGCTGCCGGCTCACATGACCGGGTAGCTCGGGAGCAGAGCGATGCCGCAGAGGCCGGACGCGACGCTGGCCTCGCGCTGCACGAGGATGTAGCCGGCGTCGCCCCACTCGGCCCCCCACGAGTTCTTGACGATCCAGTACTTCTGCCCGGGCACGCCGCTGCCGTCGCCGTCCGTGTCCCCCTGGGTCTCGCCATACCCGACCACCGTGACGCCGTGGTTCAGGTCGGCAGTGCAGGGCCCCGTGAACACCCCTCCGCCGTAGAGCTGCCACACGAAGCTGCCGGCGTCCACGGCCACGGACACCGGCTGCGCCGCGGCGGCCCGCAGGAGGTCCGTCTCGCTGCTGGCCGTCACGTTCACGTACCCGGAGATGCTCACCGCGCTCTCCTTCAGCTTCGGCGTCTGGCAGGCGCCGTTCATCCCTGCACACGAACGCAACGAACGTGGAGCTAGAAATGCAAATCCTTGATCTCTTGGTGCAGTGAAATGGAAGAGCATGAGCTTTCCAGTTTCCATGTACGTACCTTGGTAAGGGTAGTTCCGTTCGGTGGTGAGGCCACCGTTCTTCATGACGAACTCAAAGGCCCAGCTCATGTATCCGCCGGCGCAGCCGACGGCCTTGGTGTCGCAGTCCACGAGCTCCTGCTCTGACAGGGACACCAGCTTCCCGTTCTTGATCTGGTTGATGCCCTCGATGGCCGCAACGGCAGAGAACGCCCAGCAAGAACCTGCAGACACGCAAAATCTCACCAAAAACAGGCGTCGCATCCATCATCCTTCAGATCATTTTTTCACTGATACTACCACTCACCACACTCCCCCTGGTTCTTCACCGGCGCGACAGCTCCTTTCTCTCGCCAATCGACGCTTTTCGGTAGTTCAGAATAACCTCGACCCAGTCCACTTCCAATCTATAACCAGCACAAACATCATGGGAAAACATAGCTGAGAAACTTTCGACGGCTACAGTCAATGATTGCTGTGATGCTGTTATTACTGACAATGCAAGCTCATAGTTTCAGAGAAAGAGAATACAAACACAAGCCACGGTGCTCGGCGTCGTGGTGTGCCCGGCTCTGCCGTGAGGCCGTCCGAAGCCCAGCATCTTGGCCCTGAACTCCTCGTTCGTCAGGTCGGCGAACTTGTTGTCAGCCAGCTTGTACCCGCCGTTGCTCATGGAGTTGAACAACTCAACCAGCTCAACGTTCCTCCGGTACACCTCGAGCCGCCTCTGCTTCTCCCCCGCGTCGGCGTACAGCCGGCCATGCCTGCCCATCCACTGCTCGAACCTCTCGAGCATCGGGTCGGCACGCGCTAGAGCCGCGCCGCTTATCCAGACGGCAGCCTGCAGCACGAAAAGCAGGGGAGACCTCGCCATTGCTGGAGCTTTGGCTTGGCCTGGGGAGGACGGCGATCGGCGATGGTGCATGCACGGACGGAGGCGCGATGATTGTGGAATGTGGAAGTACTTATAGTCGTCCGTAACTTGCGACAGGCTGGGGACATTGCGAGAAGGTCGTTATGGACTGTCCTCATGCCGCGAGCGTGATTTGGGGGATGATCTGTTGCACAAGCTAGCATGCACCGTTGCATTGCATGTGAAGTGCGCTGGAAAGAAGAATGGTGCACAGGATTTTCGTTTTGTGACGGCAAGTTGTCTTGGCTGTTCCGTTTTTTTCGACCTTTACCTTGTTTCGTGAAGACATGCTTGCATTTAATAGATAGATTACTGTGCTTTGCCATAAAAGGAAAGGCAAGGACCCGGTAAAGTAGTGTACACCGCTACATCTGGATTGCACTATTCCAGTAGTAATGAACCCTACAGTATAAAATGCAGTGGATGCCCAAATATACTTTTTTTTTTTGCAATCAATCTACCTTCAAAAGACTGTAAATCATTCAGCATAAAACAATGTGGAAATAAGAATGATGTACTCCACCAGAAGTTTTACTTACATCAAACACCAGATTGCCTATAAGCAGATGAGAGAACAATCCGGCAAATTATTCTGAAAAACAAACCAGCAGTACTATTGGAAGCTCAAAATATAGAAACCAAGTATTGCTGAAAGTGCAGTATACACTGAACTAACTGTACAGGTGGCGAGTTGTATCAAAGGAGCTTCAAGGACTTACAAGAACACGAGTATTCCCAGTTTCCCCCTCAAACAACAGTTTAATGCTCTTGAAAGCTGTCAAGATGCTACATGTACATGAATCGTCCACTGGAATTGCCACTCTATGGCATCAGGCCTTGCCCTATGATACTTGTAAAGTGCACAACAGGAGCAACAACAGTGCATTAATGGCCAAGCCATGCAGAAGGCACCGGCTGAAACCTAGACTTAGCAGTTGATAGAGCATCATGGTACTCAGCCCCACTGAAACAGTCACGGAAGTCGGTGAACAGCTTGTCAAACACCCTCCACAGTACCTTATATGATCTGGAGTATGGGAATGGAAGGAAAAACTGCACATGAAAGGAGTACATAAGTGATCTGCTATGAATACTAGCATATCCAAACAACCATAAGTTGTCTATGATATGCCTTATCATACTATTATGCCAGTACTAAAACATGAACATCTACGTTAAAAAAAAAAAAACATGAACATCACCATGCATCAGAGTAGTACTTCTAGGGAATTTTATGCCTGTGTCCATTGTAACTGGGAAAGTGTGGGTATTGTTTTTTGCAACAACAACAAGGTACACTTCCAGCTTGTTTCAGCTTATTCTCTCTCACATAACACTATTGAATCATCCAAAACCATCCGAAATTCACTGTGCTACCTACCAGCCGAACACAGTGAAAGCCTTTAAGTCCCAAATGGGTATTGTTTTTTGCGAGTTAAAGAAAATGCAAACAAAATTATCTTACTTCTCCTTCTTGTGCAATGCGTTTTAACAGCACGAAAGTTTGCTGGTTTTCTTCCAAGCTGTCAATGACTGCAAGCCATATTTTTGAAGCAAGATCATGGGCCTTTTCTCCTGTATTACCACAAGCAATGAACTGATCTGTACAGAGGAGAAGGAAAGGCATGTTAATTCAGAGTTAGCATAAGCATGAGTATGAGCAATCCTCTGGGAGGATTATCTTAACTATTAAGTACAGAGAAGTATTGTGAACTCCAATATTTCCACTGAAGCAGCTATGGCCTATAAGAAAACTCAATGAGCCTATATGACAGGGGAAGGGACATGAATGCCAAGTGATGTCCTGTCCTCACAACCCTAAAACACCTGCAGTTGCTAATAAGCTGTGGTGTACATATAGCCCATGAACACCTCATTTGCTCGAGAATCCATCCAGCATACCTTAGACTGGAGCAGATAAATACTGTCTTAAAAGCACACTGAAGTATGCTTATACATTAACTCTTCTTATGGCACCAGACATATTCTATCAAAATATTCCACTAGTTGGTATGATTTCATTGCAGGATACCATTTTCTTTTTATCTTTGGAGCATGCTTTTGACCACTAATCCACTATCATCATTAAACACTAAAAGCGCACTGTCACTAAAAAAAAGCAGATGAACTTCACTCTTGTGCAAGTTGGAACAGAAAACCTCACCAATGATGGTGCCATGAAGTATGCTGGAAGGAGGCATGGTATGGCGCTCAAGCTGTTCTTTTAAGTAGAGATAAGTGTGACCAACAAGCTCATCAATCTCCCCACCAGATGGTACTAAGTTCTCACTGACATACAGTGCTTGAAATCTCCTAAAAGGACCCAAGAAACAATTTTCATTGGATGTTAAAGACACTAGAGCTAGATGATATCCCAAGAGAACGACTCCCCAGTTCTGAATTCTGTTCTAGCGAGTATGTATTGCATAAGCCAGTTCTTCTTTGTTTTCTTTTTTTTTTTTTTTCCTGAATGGGAGAACATGCCAGCTTATTGCGTTATACTTCACTTCAAAGTGAAATTGCCTAAATTAAATTCAAAGGACATGTAATCTAATAATGCAAGGAACAGAATTCAGGAATTCATGGAAACTAGAGAGAGCAGCATTTGGCAGTAGTTTGACTGTTTTCAACACCAACATTTAGGAGAGGGCAGTAGGACACAACAACATTATATTACAGAACTCACCTCCTAGCAGAACCTCTAGGAATTGGCCCAGGCCAGCGTTTTCGGAGACCAGCAGACGGCCAGTTCCTTGCAATAGCAGTTTGCCACATGTATTCTCCTTGGAATATGCTTGCCCAATGCTTGTTGACACATGCTAATTGCACCCACTCATAGACCGGTAAACGAATGAATATTTCTACGATAACATGTTCTGGGAGCCTCCCAATTGGTCCATCACTTTTGTCTGCCATAAGGCTATCAAACAGAAAATGAAGGTTAAGCATACATGCTTTCATGCCTAGTTCAACATAAAGATAAATCATTAAAATTCGCTTGTGACAGCATAATACAATGAATGCCAGGTGCCAAAGACAAATGTACAAACTTTGGAACAAGATGCATCAGATAATAAATAAAATTTTCAGTGTGCAGGAAAAAAACTAACAGCCTGTGTAGTCTATTTAATCAATGGTGGACAAATAGCAGACAATGTCTGTTGTATGCCCTTCCCTTAGCAAAAGGGACCCAAGGAAGTTGCCCAGCATGCTAAAAATGCTCCTACAAACAGAAATGCATTGTACCACGCTTGTGTGAAAGACAAAGTGATTGCAATTTTCAAGCTCTCTTTCTCACATTAGTAACCTAAAGCAAAGTGAATCTGAAAAACAAATTTCAGTTGTGCCAGATTATTTGCTGAATATATGCCCAAGGAGCCAAGCAGTGCCCTCCCTTTGCAACTAAAGAGCGTAACTCAACTCCCTGTCTTCCTACAACTACAGTTAAGCTAGACAAGTATGGTAGTGTGCAATTGGCACTACAGTCTAAAAACAGTGCCACACCGATCAACAAAATGAGCATACCATAAGAATCTAATGTCAATCACTCGGTCAGAAAAGGTTATAACCACTGTTTGCCTAAACGGCCGTTTAGCCCGTTTACACACCGTTTAAACGTTACACGGGGTACACCGTTTCCGTTTAATCGGTTGTTTTGACCGTTTAAACGGCTGTTTTTCCCGTTTAAACAGCTGTTTTGCCCGAATAATGGGCTAAACGGTAGGTGACCGATTGTTTACCGTTTAACGTTGAGGATAACACTGGTTATAACTGATCTAAACTAGAGGAGATCAAATTGCAGTAGTGGGCAGGCTTCTGATTACATCCACACCAACAAATAAGAGACCCTGTACAAGTAAAGGACTATCCAAAAATAAAGCTATCTTGGTCACCACCCATCAGTCCAAGAAGGCGCCACAAAAGCTTAACCAAGATTGACCCCTATGACTCTATGAGAAACCGGAAGAACATCACCTGAACATACACATACCAGGTGCACTGACGGAGCAGAGCTGACCAGCCAACCGACCAACTAACAAGAGCCACAAAGAAACTTTATACTAGGCACCGCACAAATCCAAACAAAGTCACCGAGAAATCCTATCAAGATTCTCACTTCAGGTTGAGTCCGGGACGAGCGGGAGCATGTCTATGGGGATCAAACAACCACACTTCATCCAGACAGCTGAACTAAAATCAGACGATGGCACAGGCTGCAAGAACCAAGCGAGTACCTGGTGGGGAGAAGCGGTTCCTGGATCCTCAGACCGGTCTGCGGCCGGCGAAGAATGGGCGGATGAGCGGAGGCCGCCGAGTCGGGTGGATGGAGGAGGTGGAAAAGAGGGAGGTGCAGCCGTGCAGACACTGACGGCTCCGTTTTAGCTGCCGCTGTCATCTTCTCGTGTACCATCCTTCCTGCCCTGGGGGCGCGTACCGTCTCACCGGGCTAGCGTGGGCTCACCGGCCCAACCTGTTGGGCTGTAGCGCACTGGCCACGGTCCGTCCAACCTTCCGCGTTCGTTCGCGTGGTGGGCTGTCTCTGTCTGGTTGGGAGCATCTGTAGGCCCATCCACGGACTGGGCTTTATGGCCGGCATCAATTCGTCGCACGCCCCCACCGCACAACACCACGGCGTTTCCACACTAAAAAAAACAGCTTCCCCAAAAAAAAAATTAAAAAAACAGCTCGGCCGGCACGGGGCACGGGGCACGGGGCACGGGCACGGCGACCACGTGACACCCACCTCGTCGTCCCTTCCGCAGGCAGCCACGGCCGGCCGGCGGAGGCAGCCGCGCCCACGTGCATCCCTCTTGGACGAAGCAGCGGGCCATGACGTGGCTTGGGGCGAGTAGGCGACTGACGAGTAGTAGAAGTAGAAGAAGTAGGCGAGCGACCGGCACGCCGCCCTGTCTCACCTCCCGACTTCTCCCTTCCTCGTAGTAGTCTCCCACGACTACTCATCTCGGCGCTGAGGCGGGCGAGGAATTCGTGGTTCGTGCCCTGCTCACCTCGTGAGGATGCGGATCGCGAGGCGGCTCTTCCTCGCGGCGCCGGCGCTGCTGTTGGGTCTGCTTCTGCTCGTCGCGGGGCCGGTGGCGGCGCAGGACGCGGCGGTGGAGGGCGTGGCGCCGGCGGCGGATGAGATCGCGGCGAACGCGAGGGCCAAGGAGGCAGCGGTGCTGGCCGCCGAGCTGGGCCAGCTCAGGGCGAAGATCTCCGCGTTAGGTGCGTGCACGCTTACCTGATTCCGGCTCCGCTTCGTGCTGTTCTGCTGCGTCGTCGGTGGGGTTTAGCTGACTCACTAGGGTTCAGGTGGAAATTCAACATTATGTCGTGACGGAACGGGGTAATGCGAGATAGGGCGAGTTGGGTTGGGGGAGGGATTGGTGAGTACCTGATGCTTTGGCTGCTGTTTCACTGGGTTTACGTTTCTACTTGAGACGATTTCAAATGCTTTGACGAAGGCCAGGTTTATCTGAGAAACGTTTCTGTTCAAACCTTGCAATTTAGAGCAAAATCCTTTGTCATTGTGCCTACATTCCCCTTGCAAGTTAGAGCACATTATGCTCATACCAATCTATCGTGTTTTGTAAGCTACAGTTTCAGCTTTTGTCTGAGAGTGAAGCAATTTGGGGTAAAATAGCCTGTGTAGCTGAGTGCAAGTTTGTACCAACTTCTAATCATGACAAAATGCTTTGTCATTTTTCTTCTTAAAATTTTGAACAGTGAGAAACTGGCATGATTGTTTTCATTCTGCAGAGTCTCGCATTGCAGAGCAGAACCTGGAGTTGAAGACCAAGAATGATGCAATTGAAACACTGGATATGATTGTCAAGGAAAAATCACAGAAGATAGCTACTATGCAGAATGAAGTAACTTCCCTCGAGGTTTAATAACAACGAATACACTATTGTAGCATTGTTTTATACCTTATTGGAGTAGCAATATTCATTACCTACTGCCTATACAGGCCAGGGGGTCTTTAGCTACAGAGGAGCAGGCAAGCAAGGCCAATGCACGGGCTATTGAGCTCGAGAAGCAGGTAGTGGGCTGGTAGAATTCCATGAACTGTTACTGTGACAGAATGTTGTGGTTTCTGATCTAACTTCTTCCAGATCGAGAAGGTCAAGAAGGATATTACAGAACAAAAAATAAAAAAAGCAGCTCTGGAGGCTAGGGCTGGTGATGCTGATAAGAAGGTGCAAGAGCTGAATACGAAGCTGGAGAAAGTAAGTGTGCAGCTGTGGTTGCGGAGTTATCTTCATTGCTACTACATTAGACTACAATTTTTTTCTCTACTTCACTAAAATTTGCAATTACTTTTCATTGATAGCGGTCATGGTGAATCTTCTGTGGTTAGACAGTGAGCATACTTTCTGTGTTATGCTTACTGCTATTTTTTCCCCTTGTGTGAGGTTCCAGTACTGGTAGTGGTATGGTTCTTCTCTGTCCATGTTAATTGTAAGTGAATATGTAATTATACTACACATGAGTGATGAGTCATGAAAATTTGTGGTTGAATTACTCTTATCACTATTTGGTGATTGTAGTCACTTGATAAAAGAAGTTCTGACAGTTGTCACAGTTCCATGGAATGAAAAATAGAGACCAGCCTAGGAGGAAGTAGGTGGCTTTATATTAAGAAAATAGGCACCCAAATTTGCCTCTGTAAGTTGAACCTAAGGTGGTCTAGGCATACATCCACACCCTCAACCTACCGAGTTAGGCTCAGTTTCCTAGAGTTCCATGGAATGACAGCGTACCACATGTTAGCATTTTCTTATTTATCTTAAGTATATATGGGGCTCATGTCTTGTTGAGTTGCAGTCAAGCTGTAAAGTCAAAAAAACGTTTGAGGTTATTGACGGACCAGGGTCCTAGGGGTTTCCCACGGGAGTACTACCTGGATGGGCCCTGGGATGGCCCACGATCTGTTGAAGAACGCGAGACAAGGTGGTGTGGACTTTAAGCTATTCCAGATCAACTTAGTCGGTTTACTATGAAAGCTAGATTCTGTAATAGGACTAGAACTCTTCTCTTGTAATCGACTAGGACTAGATACGTGCCCTTACCCTCTCCCCTATATAAAGAGAGGTATGGCGCACCCCCTTGTAACCCTAACAATCATACAATCAATCCAACGGAAAAGGCTACACGCTGACTGAACATAAAGGCTATTACTCGACAAGAGGGCCCGAACTAGTATAAATCGTTCGTCTCTTTGCGTTTACTGTCGAGTTCTACGTACGCCGAAGCCCTTCGAACATCGTCCCGGGTAACTCCGCAACGAGTTGCTGGTCATCAAACACCGACGGCTGGCGCGCCAGGTAGGGTATTTCGGCGACTTCGCGATCGAGAGCTCGGCGGACCTCGACGACATGATTTTCTCGGCGGGAACCACCTTCATCTTCGGCTCCTAGATCTACAAGGCAGACGACAACGGCAAGCTCCAAAGTCGTCTCATGGAGATCCCGGCGCCTCAAGCTTCACCAGATGTCTCGACGATCACACTGACGTCCCTAATATTTGCAGATACGCTAAGGAAAATAGGCCAGAATTTTACCAGCCTACTCACTCCCACTGACGTCCCTTTCTAACCCGGCAAGGCTGCCATGCCACTCGGACGGATCACGCTCCTGGTAACGTTTGGCAGTCAACACAATTTCCGAACGGAGTTCATCCAGTTCGAGGTAGCTGACTTCGAATCATCATACCATGCTATCTTCGGTTGACCTGCTTTGGCCAAGTTCATGGCCGTATCTCATTACCCGTACCTCTTGCTCAAGATGTCGGGTCCCAATGACATACTCTCCTTTCAAGGTGACCTCAAGCGCTCATATGACTACGACACGGAAGCCGTCCAGAACGCAGCAAGCCTATGAAGCACAGGAGATTGCCAACATTGCACAGCAGACTAAGCCGGAAGACATGGAGATTTCCGACTAAGAAGGCGGGAATCATTGCCCCAGCCTCTAAGACGGATACCATCGAGATTGATCTAGGTATTGTTGATCCCTCTAAGACGGCTATCATCAGCGCCCATCTTTCTAAAGAATAGGAACTCGCGCTCACCAACTTTCTCAGAGAAAACAAGGATATCTTTGCATGGAAATCGGCTGATATGCCGGGTGTTCCGAGAGAGTTGGCTGAGCACAAATTGGATTTAAATCCCGGCTCAAACCCGGTTAAGCAACGTCTACGACGGTTCTCACCTGATAAGAAAGCGGCAATCAAGATGGAAATCACCAAGCTATTGGCAGCCGGGTTCATTAGGGAAATTCTTTACCCTGACTGGCTAGCCAATCTAGTACTCGTCCTGAAGAACTCAAAAGAGTGGCGCATGTGCGTCGACTACACAGATCTCAACAAGCATTGCCCGAAGGATCCGCTTCGGCTTACCTCGCATTGATCATATCATAGACTCCACGGTATACCATCAGATTGCCCTCCGTAAAGAAGATCAGAGCAAGACATCCTTCATCACTCCGTTTGGTGCCGACTGTTACACAACCATGTCCTTTGGGTAAAAAAACGTCGGGGCAACCTATCAGCGGGCTATCCAGGCGTGCCTAAGCAAACAGATCGGTCATAATGTAGAAGCCTACGTGGATGATGTCGTCGTCAAGACTAAGGATCCCACTACTCTGATCGCAGACCTGAAGCAAACCTTTGACAATCTGAAGAGGTACAAGTGGAAGCTTAACCCAACCAAGTGTGTGTTTGGAGTTCTTTCCGGACAGCTATCGGGTTTCCTCGTGAGCCATCGGGGTATCGAAGCTAGCATGAAACATATTCGAGCAATCACTCAGATGACTCAACCTCACTGTGTCAAAGATGTTCAGAAACTGATAGGGTGCATAGCGGCCCTCAATCGTTTTATCTCGCGACTTGGGGAGAAAGGTCTGCCCTTCTTTAAGTTGTTGAAAAAGACGGGCAAGTTCGAGTGGACAACCGAAGCTGACGAAGCCTTCTAGAAGCTCAAAGAGTACCTGTCCACCTCTCCAATACTTACTCCACCCGAGAAGCACGAACCACTCCTACTTTACATTGCAGCTACTACTACGGTAGTCAGCATGGCAATAGTCGTGGAGCGGGCTGAAGAAGGGCACATATATAAGGTACAATGACATGTTTATTATATTAGCGAGGTGCTATCAGAATCCAAGGCCAAGTACCCACATGTGCAAAAGCTCCTCTATGCCTTCTTAATCACTTCATGCAAGCTACGCCACTACTTTGACGAACATAAGGTAACAGTGGTATCCGACTTCCCACTTGGCGACGTCTTACGCACTCGGGATGTAACAGGACGCATATCCAAGTGGTCAGTTGAACTCGGAGCTCAGAACATTGAGTTCGTCTCCCGCAAGGCTATCAAATCTCAAGTCTTGACTGATTTCATAGCCGAGTGGACCGAAGCCCAACAGTTATCCTCGATCATTGGAAGATGTATTTCGATGGTTCCCTGAAGCTAGGAGGTGTAGGCGCTGACATTCTCTTCATATCTCCAGATGGAAAGCAGCTTAAATATGCCCTACAAATACTTTGGCCTGCTACCAACAATGAAGCCGAGTACAAGGCCCTCCTTCACGGCCTTTGAGTAGCAGTCTCACTTGGCATCAAGCGTTTACTCGTCTATGGCTACTCCTCGGTGGTCATCAACCAGGTTAACAAGGATTGGGATTGCACCAAGGAAACCATGGACGCTTACTGCGCAGAAGTCCGTAAACTTGAGAAACACTTTCAAGGTCTAGAAATCCTCCATGTTATGCGAGATCTCAACGTTGCAGCTGATGTTTTGGCCAAATTGGGATCAGACAGAGCCCAGGTACCCCCTGATGTGTTTGTACAGGAACTCAAGTCCCTTCAATCAAGCAAGAGGCTTCCACACCCACCAGTACTCCCTGATGTCCAGGTACTAGTGGTCAACCCGGCATGGACGCAAGTATTTATTGATTACATCCGAGATCACAAGTTGCCCGACAACAAGGTAGAAGCAGAGCAGATCACACGCAGAAGCAAGAATTACGTCTTAGTCGGAGACAGGCTCTACCGACGGGGTGCATCATTTGGTGTTCTTCTCAAATACAGTACACCTGAAGATGGGCAACAGATCTCGGAGGAAATCCACTCCGGGTGCTGTGGTAATCACGCAGCCTCCAGGGCTTTAGTCGGCAAGGCTTTCAATCTGGGTACTATTGGCCTACAACACTCAAAGATGCAGAAGAGCTAGTGCGACACTGCAAGGGCAGTCAGTTCTTCGCCAAACAAGTCCACGTCCTAGCTCACAACCTTATCTGCATCCCTCCATCATGGCCTTTTTCATGCTGGGGGCTCAACATGGTTGGACCCCTCAAACGAGCACCGGGTGGTTTCGAGTACATCTATGTGGCTATTGATAAGTTTACCAAGTGGATAGAGTATAAGCCACTCGTCAAGTTCAACGCTACAAAGGCAGTCGAGTTCATGCAAGACATTATGTACCGGTTCGGTATGCCCAATCGGATCATTACAGATCTCGGCTCACCCTTTACAGCTATCGAGTTCAGAAGTTGGGCTCAAGATTGCGGCATCAGCATCGATTATGCTTCCGTAGCTCACCCTCAAGCAAACGGTCAAGTTGAGCGGGCTAACGGGCTACTTCTAGCCGGACTAAAGCCCAGGCTATTCGACGAGCTTAAAGACTACGGATACGGATCTAGGATATATGAGGATACCCAAGGTGGTTTGGGATCGATTGCGCTTTTACTATTTTTTAAAAATAAATAATAATAGAATTAAAATTGCGAACTAGGGTACTCTAATGTCTTTTTCCTAGTTTATGGCTCGAAATTAACCATCTTACCATCGACACATTACTTTTGTGTGATATGGAACTCTCCTATGGGCCCATGAACTAAAAGAAGCGATGAAGGCGAAGCGATGGGCCAAACCCGAGACAAAAGCTGGCTAGAAATTGACATTCTTTGAAGAAATTAAGCTTAACACACTTTTCGCATCATGCGAGTTGGTACATGGTGAGTGGTGAAGGCCTCACGACGTCACTCATCAACTTCTCACGACAAGAACGTGCTTTAACTTCCACGTCGCGTTACCTTTCAAGTCGGCCGGCGAGAGTAGTGAGATCTAGTTCTCAAATGTATCCGGCTGCCTCGGGGCGCCACAAGCTACTAAGGCCCGGGCGGAGGAAGGCTCCTTCATCGTCTCCAAAGTTACGGCGGGTTCCTTGAGTTAATCACGAACGGCGATCCCGTGCCTATCTCCTCGGAATATTGACCAACTCCGAGATTTTATGCTTAATATTATTAAGTACTTTTCTTGTCTAAGTAAACCATTTACCATCGATTTGATGTTCTAGCGTTGAAACGTGCGATTAAAGATTCTTTATTGACATTCTGAGAATCAACGTTCTTCAAGCTAGATAAATGTCTTTTACTTTTTACATAACTTTTTTACTCGGCCCACAGGTTTCTCTTTGTTGAAGTTTTTGTTTAACGAGATATACAATATTGATTTTATGCTTAATATTATTAAGTACTTTTCTTGTCTAAGTACATCTCTCAATATGATCAATTCACTCGACACACAATTCTTGTTCTGTATACCAAGTACTAAGCTATGCTACACGAGATACGCCTCCTACCCGAATGGCTTATATCTCCTTGGCCGGGAGCCAATTACCGGCATTTAGTTTAATTATTGCATGTCGTCCTGGGTAGCGTGATTCCCAGAAGCAAGTAACCTGATTCGTTCGCTACGGGACGGGATCCTAACAACAAACAATCGTTACATGGGTTCCTTGTACAAGTGACTTCGAGCACTTAACATCAACAGAAGGGTCTAACATGATTTTAATCATAGCGACTACGTTGATCACCTTTTTACTCGGCTACTCAGTTTTCTGCGCCTTTCTAATGGACTCAACAAGACAATTTTACAGCCTAAGCAGACTACAGTCTTACTTGAAAGATTACTAAGTCTAAACGATTTGAAAAACCCGTCTTAGGTGCTTAAGTACCCTGACAAGACGGATCATATTCACAAGCATACATGCTAAGTTTTGTCATTAAACTAACAAGCCTACACAAGCAAAAAACATTATTTCTTACAACGTGCCTACCCAGCACATGTGCTCAACAAGTTTTTTCAAACTTACACAGCCTATTCATCAGGCTTCTCCATCCTAAGGTCTAGTTCATCAGTTATGGTGGTGGCGAGTCCGTCGAGTTCCTCCTCAGCTCTCTCCACAGCAGTAAGATGGCCCTCGTCGTCATAGTCCGTGGTTATTTGCTGGAGATCGACAGCTGGGTATAGCACTCGGAGCGTACCGAGTACATTCCGGACACAGACCTTGGCGGCTCCGCGCACATAGCTTTCGAAGCTGTTGGGGATATCTTTTACTATATCCACCCACCTCCTTTCACCATCTTCTGGCTTACGGAAGAGGAGGGCGAGTGGCTTCACAGCTTCCCAAAGCGTGTTCCGCTCCGACTGCGCTCTCTAGCTGAGCCTTCGTGTCACTCAGTGACTTGAGAGCCTGCATCAGATCACAGGCTTTAGTCAGCTCCTGCACCTCGCCTTCCAACCGCCGGGTTCTGATCGACTCTTCTGCAAAAATGACCACAAACGATCATCATTATGATCACCGACTACTACGTGTCATGAACTACAGAGAAGTCGTACAGTTCTTTTACCTTTCAGCTTGGTATCAAAGAGTTCGGCCTTCTCTGTCATCTTCAACAAAGAGTCAAAGGCATCATTTTTCCTTGTTTCGGCGCCGCTTTTTGCCGCTCGGCTTCACCAATCTGAGAATGGAGGATACAGAGGGTTTCATCATGGCGCTTTTGCGCAGATTCCCACTCGGCCTCCTTCTGGGCCTGCTCCTCCTTAAGTCTGGTGAGCTTTATCGGGATCTTTTGGACCTTGGCAGAGGCTTTCCGCTCCACGCCCTAAGCATATGACTGTTTCCGAAATGAGGATTTGAAGTTATTTACAACAGGAAATGACAAAATGTGTTTACTTACCCTCAACTGGCCGTCGAAGACGGAAGCTTGGTTCAGCAACATGGACCACGACTTCATCAACTCAGTGAACTCCGGGCTATAAACCTGGAGCTGGGTACCCGATCCAGTAACCGGGACGACGTCATCCTCCTCCGCTTGCTGGGCGCTCGTCGTCGGCACTTCTGGGCCAGGAGCACTCGGTGCAGCAGCGCTTGGGTTAGCCCTCGCGCTCCGCACATCTTCTTCAGCAGTAGCCTCCGTAGGCTCCGGCCCCGGCGATGTATTTTATCACTCACAGGCACCGCTACCTGTGGCTATGGCACCTCCACACTCTCCGTGGTATCCGGCTACGCGGGTTGCTCCGCCTCACCAACGGCAGACTTCGGACCCTACGCTCGGGGCGTTTCAGTAGACCCGGGTGGAGACACATGCTCGCTTATCTGGCCTTTTTCCACCCGGTCACCCTCAGTTCGTGGGTTCTCTTCAACCCGGGGCTCATCACTCTGCCCGGGTACTCGGTGCCTTTTGTACCCTGGAATGAGCAACATACAAGTGATGTCCCGAGAACAAAAATAACATACAGAGGAATTTTTCGACACTTACTTGGCACTGGATCTCTTCTTCAAGGTGGACTTGCCTAGCGACATCCCACTAAGCGATCGACCCAGCCCTAGACTCGACACTTATGCTAACAGTACTGAGTCCTCTGGATGACTCACAGTACTAGCATCCTGTCCAAGTGTGATCCCGTCACCCTGAGTTGGCACTCGAGTAACAGATCTGGTGGCGGCATCCTGCCAAGAGCAGTTCAACGTCACCAAATACATCTATGACAGACTTTAGTAACAGAATTTTACTCGGAAAAAATACTTACTGTCTGACGGAAAACGAGGTGTCTTCCTTCTCCTCTTCCACCCGTTCCTCCACAACCTCATCTGCAGTAACTATTCACAACTTGGATTCAACACAAGGTACAATTCCGACTACACGGAGATAATTCAGACATCTTTTACCTAGTCTTAGTGTACAAGACCGACGGGGCCTCTTTTGTACCGGCCCACTCGTGCTAGCAGCAACGTCGGCCTCCAAGGACCGCTTCCCGCTCGCGGCTGCCTCCCCAGCACTCGAATTAACCTAGACCATGAAATCGTCTGGGTTCCCCGAGTCGCTGTCACACTCTTGCTCTACTGGGACGGCGGAGGCGGCGCTCCCTCCGCCTGCTCCGCTGGATGCCGCTCCGCTTCCGCTAACTCCTCCAAAGCCGGGACGCGGAGGCAGGGCGGGTAGGTCATTAAAGTTGCGCCCCAAGTGCTGTACCAACAGTTATCAATCCACAAGAGTTAGTCCCCACAATATCAAGACATTGCAAAGTTACAAAGGTTCGAATACTTACGGCAGCAGGTGGATTTTCATGGTCCAGTTCAGGATACTGGTACGGTATCACCAATACCGCCTGGAGTACACCCTGAATCCTCTCCATGACTTCCTCTTCTGTCAGCTCCTCAGTTGTCACCCGGGCTGGATCCTATGGCACGATGTACTCGAAGCCGTAGTGCACCCTCTCCTACAGCGGCTGCACTTGACGCCTAATGAAGCTGGCGACTACTCCAACTCCGTTCAGGCCTTGATCCTTCATGGCCGAGAGTTGCTTGAGGAACGGGCGAATTCCTTCAAGCTCCGTTGCGCTCATCGGCTCCTTCTCCCAGCGGCATTGGGCACTAGTGCGGCGTTGCTATGGATCTTTAGCGGTGGCCACATATTCCCCGCATAAAACCACTCGACCCTCCAATTCTTTACAGAATCAACAAGGGTATAGTGGAGATAATCTTTATTCTTCCCCACTCGGAGCTGAATACCGGCGCCGCCCAAAACGCTTGGGTTTGCGGCGTCCGAGTGTGGTTTCAGTTTGAAAAAATAGCGGAAATGAGTGATGGAGGGGAGAATATCAATAAAAGTTTCACAAAGATGAACAAAAATCGAGAGATGCAGGATGGAGTTAGGGTTCAGATGGTTTAGGGTTATGCCGTAGTAATGCAAAAACCCATGTAAAAACGGACAAGCTGGCAACCGTAACCCATGCTAGATGAACGGAACAAAGAGCACAATTTCACCCGGCTCAAGATTGGGAATGCGGTGCTCACCGGGCGCCTTCCATTCCCCCAGCTTCTGGTCGGGCAAATAGCCCTGATCGTGGAGCTTCTAAAGGTGCTTCGGCTTCGTGCTTGGCGTCGGCCAGATCTGGGCGGCAACGGCCATCTCCGGCACCTCCAACGCCCTCTTCTCGACAACCTTCTTGGCGGCGGCGCTCGGGTTCTTACCCTTACCCATCAAGCAAAGCTCTTTTTCAGATTTAGGGTTTGAGGGAGACGGCGCTCACAGCAGGTACGGAGGCTTAAGCAGAATGTGGAATGCGACGGAGGAAGAAGACGCACGGGGTGGTTACCCTTTATATAGTGATTTCACTATCGTGTGGCCCAATAATCACGCCAACGGGCGCGGCGTTTCGGTTTCCCTTCCATTTTAATGACGCAGCGTGGATTAATCCGACGGTTGCACGCCTTTTCATGATTTCCAACGCGTCAGAATGTGTTCAGACTTATCCGTTGGATTTTCTCTGTCTGGGTACCGGCCACGATATGACCGTTATCTACACGGCCACATTGTGCAGTACCGGATGATTCTGCAATACTTGAACAATTGCTTGACAGTATGCACTACATAACGCAGTACTCGAATGAAGATTTTTTATTCAACAACAGTACAATGGATACAAAGTTGCACACTATACAAGATTCAAGACCACTCAGCACAAGATTTTTTCAGTCAATAACAAAGACAATACCTACTCGATATAACAGAGTACTCATACTCTAAGTGCTTCTCAGTAGGTACTTTTCTACCCGATGCACTTGGATCCAAGAGAAGAGTAATGCATCCGGGTAGATAATAGAAGTGCAATGTGTCCTAGTCTAGAACCTTGGGTAGACTGTCCGGCTACGAACATTTGTTGGCCGCCTACCCTTGAGAGCATAGCTACTGCAAGAGGAAGCCTGCAGGCTAGTATGTAGGATGACCTACTCGCACATCTTGCCACCCAGCCGACGCCATCTGTACACATTCGGGTCCGGATACGACCCTTCATGGACAGACGTCAACAGGCACCCTAGAAGAACTGACATGGGACTACTGGATGTGCCACCCTACCACCGTCACAAGACTTCTTCTAGTTGCAGATCCAGACTACTCTACTGTGCACAACTGCGGGTTTAGCCTACCTCTAAACACTCTCATAAGAATTCTTCTAGTCACTACAGCTCTTGGCTATGCCAACCGAGTACTCCCGGGGGTTGGTCTACTTCGCTCACTACCATATTTGCAAGCTACAAACTCTGAGCCACTTCGCTTCTTCTACAACTGAGGTTCAAGTGCTCGCCAGGAGGGTTTTTATAGCCGTTTTGACAATGTCTATAGACCAGGCTCACGCGGAATACACGGACAAGCTACTGACTCTTACACAGGTTCACGTGCTACACTTCAAGGATACACTGCACCCCACTACACCTTTTCAGTGTACGGGCAGCCTTTTCCCAGCACATGTGAAGTTACAGTACACCCGGTAGCATCTTTGATGGCATATTCTCACGAATATACTGAGCATCTTTGGACCAACGGTACTAAAGCTTTGCATGTGACTTCGACAGGTCCTACCTACTTCTGTACAAGCAGATAGGGCAATAATTTTCGTTGGCACTCTCATCCTCGAAGTATATTCTTTTCAGATCCTTGTCTCGAGTACAAGTACTCGGACACAGGCTCGGGGGCTGCAAGGTACATATCCTCTATGGATCTTTTTTCTTTTGGACACTCTAACTCTTTGTTTTGCAAACAACAAGAGGCCCGGGGGCTACACTCAGTGAGTGCACTTTTCTGAAAAGTGCACGTCACCCGGAGGCTTTACAGGGCACCTCATGGCTTTACTCACAAAAGCACTCGGATTACACTTGTTTCTACTCGGCAAGACCAGGAGGAACAAGAAGGCTTCAAGTTCAACCATGACGCGCTCGGGGGCTTGACGGACCAGAGTCCTAGGGGTTCCCCACGGGAGTACTACCCGGATGGGCCCTGAGATGGCCCACGATTTGTTGAAGGACGCAAGACAATGTGGCATGGACTTCAAGCTATTCCAGATCAACTTAGTCGGTTTACTATTAAAGCTAGATTCTGTAATAGGAATATGACTCTTCTCTTGTAACGATTAGGACTAGATACGTGTCCTTACCCTCTCCCCTATATAAAGAGAGGTATGGCGCACCCCCTTGTAACCCTAACAATCATACAATCAATACAACGCAAAAGGCTACACGCCGACTGGAACGTAAAGGCTATTACTCGACAAGAGGGCCCGAACCAGTATAAATCGTTTGTCTCTTTGTGTTTACTGTCGAGTTCTGCGTACGCCGAAGCCCTTCGAACATCGTCCTGGGTAACCCCGCGATGAATTGCCGGTCATCAAACACCGATAGTTATTTCCTGTTGAGAGACAGGCTAGATTGTCAGATCTTGTGTGCTTTCTTTCTTTTTTGTCACCTGTTACAGTTTCTGTGTAAGTAGGGTTAGGCCCCTCAAAAAGAAAAAAAGGGGCTTTTACTCCATCCTTTTATTTAGCAAGCACTGAGCAGTGTCCTTACTTCTACACTTTTCTTAATAGCTCCAGAGGACAAGCAGTGATCAAAAGCACAGGATTCAGAAGACTGAACACGCTCTTAAAGTTGCTGAGGTTTGAGAATATGCGACTACTGTGATGCTTTGTTCTGATGTAGCATGTTTGCATTCTGTTCAACCTTTGTTTCTTATGTCTCTAGGAGGAGCTGATGAAGGTGCAGTTGGAAGCAACAACAAAAGCTAAACAGCTGGGAGAGGTAAATATGTATTTAACTCTCTGCTATCCTATCAAGGTTTTTCAGGTTGTTGTAAATTCATTGCAAGTTCTTTGGTGAAACTATCTGATTCACATCTTGGTGCAGTATATCAATGATTTTTTTTAAACACAATTCAAATGTAACTTAACTTGTCAGCTCGGCTGCTCTAATTGTGAATTTGTGACGAAGTTGCATAGAATAGTAAATTCATGTTTGTCAGGTTAATGTAAATTGATTGTAAAAGTTTAGTAAGCATATCTGCTTCGCATCTTGGTGATGTGTTCCAATGACCTTTCTGACAACACAATTCAATATAATTCACCTTTTCAGCTGAATTGCTCTAATTGTGAGGAAGGTGAATAGAATAACAAAGTCCCTTTTCGCTAAACCCTAGTATACTCCAGTTCTTGGGCATGTAGATGCTATCATGGAACTTCTTGTTCAGTGAGAACTTCCAAACCGCTATTGTTGCCATGAGCAGTTGAGCATGATACTCTTCTATGTTTCATGCCAACCTTACCCCTTCTTTGTTTCATGATTATTACAATGCATATTATACTGAATGTTTTTCTTCGGCAGGTTCATGGAGCCTGGTTGCCACCTTGGTTAGCGACACATGCAGCCCACTCTATGGTACGAGTGGACCTAAAGACTATTCCTCTTTGGTTGCTTTCTCTCATCACATTCATTGTGTTACTATGCAGGAGGTGATGTCAAATCATTGGAAGGAACATGGGAAACCTGCCTTTGACAGCTTTTTGCAGAAGGTGCCATATATCTTCTTTGTAGTTCTTTTTATTTATGGATGAAAATTCTGAATTAAATTGATACTTTATCTATCCATTTGACATTTATACCCTGTGAACTAAACAACTGCAGGCATCAGAAAAATCAGCACAGGCAAAGAAATGGGCTGAACCCCATCTGGAAACTGCTAAGACAATAATATTCTTCTTACATATTCCTGAATCTGTAGTTACTGAAATATGATGTTGCAGGTGTTTTTGAAGCATTAAATATGAATCATATCTAAATGCATTTGTAGAAAATTTCTGACATGTATCATGTTTGTGAATCTGTAGTTGAATAAAGTGTATTTGAAATGTTAAAACTACAACAGAGCATGGTATCATGCCATATATATTGTCTTAATATTTCTAATTTTTGGCATCTTGATCGATTCATTTTCCACTAAAAATGGCATTTCTCTTCTTGAAGAAATGGATGCCTGTCGCTAAAGAAAAATGGGTTATCTTGAAGAAAAATGCAAAGCCTTATGTCCAAATGGTCTCAGAGAAATCATTGGAGGTTTATCAAACATCAAGTGACTTCATCAGGCCTCATCTTGTAAATGCACACCAAGTTGCTGACCCCTATTTCCAGGTGCATCTCCAGCATTGAAGATTTTATGGTTCCGTGCCACAGTTTTTTCACCAGGTAACCCTGCAAAATCATATGTTTTTCAGGAAGCCAAGAAATTTTCCAGACCATATATTGATCAAATTGCTACAGCTACTAAACCACATGTCGAGAAAATTAGAACTACTCTCAAGCCCTATACTGAAAGAGCATGCCATGTATATGGACAGTTTCTTGAGACAGCTACTACATATCATCAGCAGGTATTTGTTGTTTCCTTTTCCCATCTACATTAGTCAAGATTTTTGGTCCTTGTTAATATTCAATTGCTATCTATATTTTTGTGCTTGTGGTTCTTATTTGTCTATGTTTATTGCTTCCAAATTTTGAAAATCATGGCTGGATTTCTAGCGCAAATTTTGAAAAATCATGGCTGGATTTCTGACGCACTTTTTAGCTGACCTTAGTTCTTATGGTCTTTTATATTCATTCACCAGTATTTCATGTAGCTTCTGCTGTATTCTCTGCTGAAAAACCTTAACACTGAGGTCACGTGTTTTTCCCTTTTGGTATGTATCAAAACTATTGATTATTAATTGGTTGTTGAGGTCTTTGATTGCTTTCTTTTGTGTTAGTAAACATATCAAAACTACTGCTAATTGCAATATGTTTTCCCATCAGTATGATAGATTAATGTCGATAAGTTTAATTAACTTTTTCATTTTTCATTGATCCTAAACGTTTTGCATTTAGTACTACTATAATCAAATGCTCAGATCAACAACCATATGCAAGAATCTCAGCCATTTTCTTTTCCAGGCTCAGGCAACTATCTCGGATTACCTTCACCAACATGAATTTACGAAAACAATTTGTAACTGAGGAGTTGGTATGGTATCTGGTAGGCACCAATTAACCAAAAGTTAATTAATTATTTTTTTACTGTACCTTGCTGTTTTGAACATACGAACATGCTTACGTATTCTCTCTTTACAGGCTTCTGCTTTGTTGGTGATGCCCGTCTTTGTTTTGTACACACTCCTAATTGAAACATTCGGGTTTGTGTTTTCTTTTCTCAGTGTTCAGCTAGTTTTAGATGCTTGTTTTAATGCCATGAGTTTACAAATTGACTTCGTTCGCCACCTAATTTGAATATTTTCATTTGCATGTAGTATCAAGAGGCAGAAGAAGAAAACATCACGGAGCAGTAATGCCAACCATGGTCATCGGAGACATAAGCGCCGGCATGCTGACAAATAAACCATTGATAAACACTGTCTTTGGTGTGCCGTATTATAGTTGAAGAAGGTACGACCATTATTGGTTCCCTGTAATACAGATCCATTTTATTTGCTGGTTTGAAAACAAAACGATTTTATTGTTGTATAAATATTGTTTGGCTTTCCAGGGCACTTTGAGTTCTTGACTTGAGTATTTGATTCTGTACCGTGCAGATCATGGAAGTTTGACCATGTTACCTTTCACTGATGAGTTCGTTGTCAGGTATAGACACAATGATCCATCATCGCTGAACCTTGCTGTGTATCTACGAACTATACAATACACACAAGAACTGTGTTTCTGCCCCCATTGTGTGTGAAGAGTTGTGGTTGTGGTGTTTTTCATCAGATTAGGGACCGCGAGCTTAAATCTGTGGGTGTTCATTTCATAGGTTATTTGTTGTAGCATTGTGCATGTGTTTGAGCTTGTGTAATTTTCATTCTTTTGTCTCGCATTTGTTGATAACTTCAGCTGTAGCTTCCACTCGCTGTAAAAGTTTATCTTCGACATTTGGATGTTGTGGTTTGGAGAAACTCTAGTACCAAGAAACCTTAGTTTTAGAAACAAGAGACATGGAAAAGAGGTCTAGAGTGGAGTGATTAAAAGTTCAAAAGACTACAGTTTTAAAATACTTACTGTAGTTTTCGAATGTACCATCCAAATATTTCATGGCACTTCAAAACCATGGTAGTTGCATCCAAACAGCGCGTTGCTGCACTACATGGCTGTATATATTTGTGTGAACTGTGAGTCTGATGTTTACGCGTAATTGCGTAAGCCCCTAGTCTACCTCGAATCTGCTTGATGTTTCTTCAAGGGAAAATCCAAATCGAAGCTACGGGCATGTCCCGGTGTTGGAGCAAATCCGGCAGGCGGCCTCCCTTGCTGTCGCCTCACTTGTCTTGTCTTGTCGAAGAGAAATTTGGCACCTTCGTGGTGACCATTCTTCCATTCCTGGAACGCAAGGCACGTAACCATAGCTCAAAATTCAAAGTTTAGGTACTGTTAGGTTTGAAGAAAACATGCACATTTATCAGAAACAATCACACGGACGAGTACACAGAGCCCTGTATGGGCTCAGTACCATGCCTGTGTTTTGGTGCACATGACATGCATGTTATCGACCTATCCTGCTCTTATTTCTACACGCAAAGACTGCAAGGGACCGTGACGTCTAAGGCTATCCACACCGAGCACCGCTAAACAGCCCTGCAGCATGCGGTGGCGCACCGTGCGCGCGCCTGCCCACCGCTACTTCCAGTGTACCGGCCGCACAGCACGCTAAACACTGTAGCGGGGAGAGAGAGTTGGTGAGAGAGAGAAAGGGGAGGGAGGAGAATAAAATATGAAATAGTGGGTATAGAGTATGGAATAGAGATAACATGGGTGCGAAAGAAATGGATATAGAGTAGAGAATCTCGATGACTAGGATAGAATATTCCTTTTAGAGTATGGAAATAGAGGTTGACGAGTGCAGAGAACCTAAGATGGAGGTGAATTAGGCAATTTAAAATTCTACTTTTAACTAAGGTCTCTTTTTATATCCTTAGTAAAAACTATGCAAAAGATAAACTATCTAGATGTGTAACTACGGTTTAGCTAGTGTGTTGCTATCTCTATCGTAAAATGAGTTATGCAACCTAGGTTTCAAACCTATCAACTAGCCTATCACTAAGCTAGGAAAGTAAAGCACAAACAAAGATTGCAATATAAATGCGAAGCTAAAGAGTAAGGTAGAGATATACAAACTCCCGTCGACAACTCCGGTATTTTTACCGAGACATCGAGAAGCGCGCAAGCTTCCTCCTAGTCCTCGTTGGAGCCCCTCGCAAGGGCCAAGCTTCCAGTCGGGTAACTCCGTGAATAGCCCCAGGCCTTCCCCACACGCAAGTGGGTCTCCGGTGTGCTTTCCGGCAAGCCTCTCCCGGACCGCTCCCCGCCGTCTTCACTATCAAGCTTCCGGCCGAACCGCCGCGGGCCTTATTCTCTTCGGCACACGGTGGCGGCCACACCATAAATGCGGTTGGTGTGATCTCGCAAGATTACAAGCCCCTCCGATGTACAACAATGGTGCGCGCAAACACCAAGTAGTAAGAGGTGTGCAAACCTCACTAAACACTAGGCCTAAACCTAGAGCAAGCGCATAAGCGGTGGTCTAATCAACCTAAGCACTTCACAAAGCACCTACGCTTAATCACCTAATGAATCACTAAACACTATGCAAGTAGAGATCACTAAAATGGTGTATCAACACCTTTGGTATGTTTCTCTCAGCTCTCCCCTCTCAAATGACTGGTTAGGGGGTCTATTTATAAGCCACATAGAGAAAGTAGCCGTTGGGGGTGAAACCCAGCTTTCTGCTACTGACCGGACACTGTTGTCGTCCTGACCAAACACGTCCGGTCGTCCCGGATCATTGAGCGTGCGCGTAGAGATCGGACGCACTGCCGAGTCCGGTCATCATCGACCGGACGTGTCCGGCCGCATTTGCGCCGCTCTGGGACCTCTCTGGACATGATCGGACGCTGCACTTTGTGCGTCCGGTCATCTAGTGCCGCTGCGTCCGGTCCTCACTGACTTGTTACCGCGACGATAAACAGTGAAGTCCGTGCGTCCGATCACTGTCTCGCTCAGCGTCCGATCACTGCTGCTGACGCCTGCTGTTGCCGAGCAACTGATCGGACGCGTCCGGTCCTCATAGGGCTGCGTCCGGTCACCTCCGTGGAGCTAGTTTCTTCGCTATCTTGCGTCCGGCATTCCTATCTTCGTGCTTGAACTTTGATTGATATCTTGGATTCTCTCTTGTGCTTCTAGGGTCTTGCTTAAGGTGTTGATCATGGGATCACCATGTCGCTTTCGTCCAAGTCACGTTTGCACCCTATTGAACTACAAAACAATTACTTGCAAATTCATTAGTCCAATTTAGTTGTGTTGATCATCAAACACTAAAATCAAAGTAAATAGGTTTATGGTCCATTTTTCTTACCATGACAACAGCTAATAATCCTTAGACAACATTACAACAACACAAAAAAAAAAAAACTGAAAAAAAGAGAGAATAACTTTCCGCTACTGATACTGATACAACAACGGACTACATTAAAGACCCTCAAATGTTGTCACGTCGCTCGCCACTTTGGGCGCTGCATGCAGCATGCCAGCCACGCACTCCGATCCACACGGCTACTAGACCTGGTACCCGGCAGGCCAGTACCTCTCCACCGGCTGCTCCACGTCCAAGCTCTGGTACCGGCCCCCGGCCGCGTCCGCGCCGAACCCTCCGTTCGCTCCGGGCACGATCACGCAGCCGCCGAGCCCCGCCGCCGTCGCCATCTGCTGCTGGTGCTGGTGCTCACCTGCCATCACCTGATGATGGTTACCGCCGCCGGCACAGCTCGGCGCCGTCTGGCCGCTCATCGCCATCGACATCGACATCGCGTGGAGTGCCGCCGGCGGCGGCGGAAGCGGCGACGGCATGGCCGGCGAGGCTCCGAGGTTCAGGTTGAGGCCACCGCCAGAGAGCGTGAACGACGGTGGCGCAGCCACGGCGGCGGCGGGGGGGTTCATGTACGCCGCCGCCGACGTCCCGGGGTGCGGCTGGATGTGCGGGTGCAGCCCCGGCGTGCCGCGGGCGAAGAGCGCGAGCTCGGCCAGGTCGGCCGGGGTCATGTACGGGTGGTGGTGGTGGTGGCGCGCGAAGGGGTCGTGCTGCAGCAGCGTGGGCAGGAGGGGCGGCACCATGTCCAGCGCGTACGGGTGGTGGTGGTGCGACCGCGAGTGCGCGTTGTTGGACGGGTACTTCTTGGCGCCGGCGCTCTTGGCGAACACCCGGCACACCACCCACTCATCCTGCCATACATCATCAAAAACATCTTCATTAATTTGTCTAGCTAGGATCATAAATTCCGCTGAATATTCATTATTAATTTCGTGAAATATGTATATATATACACAATATATATATATCAAGTAACTTTTATATAAGTATAGATGTATATATACCGTACGTACCTTGTTAGATTTGGGGACTGATTTGGAGTGCAGGCGATACTCATGTATGACCCAGTTTGTCTTCTGGCCCCGAGGAGCTCTTCCCTTGTAGAACACCAGGGTTTTCTTCATCCCTACTAGCTCTGGCGTGGCTGGTAGCTGACCGGTGTAGATTTCCTTATCTTTCCCCGTTGTCTTCCAATACCCAGCGTTAGTGGCACGGTTTGTTCGAACGCCTGTTGGGTACTTCCGGTCCCTTAGGCTGAAGAAATACCACTCTTTTTCTCCTAGGTTCGCTTTCTCTGGCATCAGTTCAACAAATAAATACAACTTTCTTTTTTTGGCGAAAAAATAAATGCAACTTTTCAAAGTTAACTTTTAACCTGTTATATATATTGATGATGCCCATGAGAATTATATTATCATAAGGTAATTACTATGTAGTTACATAAACCCACCTTCCAGAAAAAGAATGCAATTCTAATAATTCTAGCTTAGTACCAAGCCAAACTGTATTGAGTTTGACCAAGTTTATACAAAAAGATATTAATGTTGATATCATATAAATATCTTTAGATTCGTTATGAAATGTTTTCATAATATGCCTATTTAGTGTCAAATAGTAATACTCTTTTTTTTAATTCGCAAAAAAAGTAATACTCTTTTTTTATGAATTTGGTTAAACTCTAAATAGTTTGACTAAAGGCGGAACTAGAATTGCATCATTTCCCAAACGGAGGTAATTAGTTATTGATAAGACTTAAAGTTGCAAAACTTTGGGCTGAGCAGTTCTCACTCTACGGTCCAATGATCAAGAGAGCACAAGCTGGCAAGCATATGTCCAAACTCCAAAACGACATGTACAGAGATAGTACTATATCATGGTATCAACTTGATCTCGCTATGCTTCTGGATTTTACTTTTTTCTGGATGGACAAATTATAAGTATATATTTGGATCTAGAACTTAAATAAAAGAGTTAAATGCAGTATAGGCCCCTAAACTTGTAAGCGTGTATCACGTAGGTCCATGAACTTTGAAAATATATTTTTAGACCTCTAAACTTATTAAGTGGTACATCATAGATCCATGCCAGTCATGTTGACATTTTTGCTAAGGTGACATTGCTAGAGTGACATGTATTTTTCATTTAACCCCACAGTTTTATTTTTTTTTTTAAAAAGAGACTCATTTCTCCTCTCTCACCTCCCATGGCCAGCGCCCTGCGGTCCAGCGCCAGCTCCACGTCGACGTGCACGTTCACGGCCCCAAGCCCGAGGTTGGCCATCAACAGCAGCGCCGCCTCGGGAACGACCTCTCGTCCAGGAAGTAGAGCACGCCAGCACCGTCGACACCCTATCGTGGTGAGTAGGGGCGAGCTAGAGCGCATCGCCGCGGGCGTCACGCAGAGGCAGTATAGTGGAGCAGGATCTGCGCCGAGTCGTCGGCATATAGTCACGGCCGTGTCGCTGGAAGGGGAGGTGGCACGCGCGCCCCCGCACTCGGAGCCGGAGGAGGGCGCGGGCGTGCGGCTGGCGATGGTCCATGCTGGCCTGTGCGGCTGTGCACGCCGGTCTACCTCATTTTGCCCGGCCTCAGCGGTAATGGCGGGGCATTGAAGGCGACGCCAGAGACAACCCAAAGCCCCCTCCTGCGTGTCCAGGTCTCATCATGCGTGTTCACGTCCCGCCGCGGCCCGGCCCGGGCCCCGTCCGCGCGCCTCGTGTAGCACATGTGCGTACTGAAATATTCAGCCACTGTTGTTCACGCTACACACGGATGCTAGCTGCAGGCAAGGTTGAGGAATGGCAAGCCTTTCATGGGTTCCGGCTGACGACGGCGGAGGTGTTGTCGGCCGTCCCGGCGCTCGGCCCGTTAAGCTGTTGCTGCAGCGCCACCGCTTGCTCCCTTCCGGCGGCACCGATCCGCGGACGGAGAGGTACAGTGCTTGCCGCCGCCATCTCCACCGTTGCCATGGCGTCGGGATCTCCGTCGTCAACGCCCACGTCGTCGCCATCCTCATCTCGTCGGCCTACACCAGCAGCCACGACAATGCGCGCCTTAGTAGCTGTCAAAGCCGCGTCCACCTCGGCGTCGTCTGCGCGGCGCGAGGTTCCGCGAAAGGTAGTCGGCGGTGCCGCCAGTAGCCGCCGCCGCCGCCGTGGCAAGCTCGCCGCGCTGCCTCAAAATGGGCAGGAGCGTGCGGTCGGCGATGTCCTCCTGCAGGGTGGCGAGCTGATCCGACAGGGCGTTCTCCGATGCCCTGTCCTCCCGCAACAGCGCGCGCCTGCGGGTGGCATAGTCCTGTTAGCGAAGCATGCACCGCTCCACCACGGTCCGCAGCTCGGCCTTTGCTCGCTCGCAGTCACAACGATGACGGCGGACGGCGCTATACACTTCCTCTGGTATGCCATCTAGCGCCGACAGCCAGTCGCCGCGCCACGCTACGCCCGCGCCCTCCCCCGGCTCCAAGCGTGGGCGGCTAATGGACGACCTGGGGCTTGGGGCCGTGTACATGCACGTTGACAACTTGACATAGAGCTAGCGCTGGACCACATGAGGTTGGCCATGAGAGGTGGGAGAGAGAGAAGGTAGTGTCTCTTATTTAGGAGAAAAATAAAAGTAAGGGTTAAATAAAAAAATACATGTCATTCTAGCATGCCACATCAGCAAAAAAAAATATACATGGCTTGTATGAGCCTGCAGTATATCACTTAACAAATTTAAGGACCTAAAATGCATTTTCAAAGTTCATGGACCTATGTGACACACGCTTACTAAATTTGAGGACCTCTAGTACATTTAACTCTAAATAAAATATATAAGTGTAGATCTCCCTCTATCATCCACTCTCGCAAAATATTGTCATTTGAGTTCTATGTGCAATCCACCCATTTAAAAAGACTTTAACCATCAAGACCATGAAAAAAAACATTTTTATACAAATTTTCCATATCTTGCATATATATAGTTTATATTGCTATAGTGGACATATTTGTTGACGTGAAGATGTCTAAAACAACACTGTTGTGACTGGAGAGAGTGCATATCGTTAATAACTGAAAGATAATCTGTATTATTAGGTAGTTGTTATATTTTAGGTGCCTCATTTTAAAAAAAAAAATTCAGGCAACAACTCACAAGAGACAACTATTGCAATTAAAAGGACAATTCACAAGAGATAAAAAAAAAAATTCTATAGCCAAACAATGACAAAATTGCATGTTGTCTAAACAACAACAACAAAAAATCAGGCACTGAGATATAGGAGAAGTGATATTATTAATGACACATCCAGTCATTCACCAGTGGCCAGTAATTTCAAATTAGATATACTGAGAATAAAAGTAATATCAAGGATAAAAAATAGTTTGTGCCTTTGAGAACAAATAACTAATTAAGACCATGACTCCATGAGAGCTTGAAATCTCCATATACCTCTTTTGGAAGAGAGGATGCATGCATATGGTCATATGCACAATACACACGCCAAAAGAAAAAAGAGAAGAGAAGAGACGAAGATGACAAAATATACATTTAACATAGATTATAGGTATAGAAAACCAAGCTAAACTAAGGAAGACAGATTAGACAGCAAGAATAAAAAAAACTTAACAAATAAAGAAAACTTTGAGACCCATTCATGTGGGATATCGATCTGAACGAGTAGTAGTGGTTTGAGGCTTTTTCTAGCTTTTGAAAAACTTGCACCAAAAGCTTGACAATTAGAAAACTCTTCCCATATAGGTAAGGTAGATGCTTGGAAATTAACCATGCCCACATCTACACGTACCTAGGTGTTCTATCTATATTTGGATCAGTGGATATATAACAAATAAGTAAACAATAACATGGTGATATATACGATACACCAGATTTTTATGTGTAGATAGATAATATGATATTCTTCCCTAAAAGTGATATTCGTGTCCTTAAAAAGAAGAGAGAAAGATATAATTAGATTGATAAACACGCGGATGTTATTGTTAAGAAAAAGTGTAGCTTTTGATGATCAATCATTTATATGTGGAGTTAATTTGGTCGTGAGTATGCATATGCATATATGGGCGTGTATATACAGTTGGTTACTCCGATCCTTACCCGGGAGATCCCACGGCTCGCACTTGTTGAGGTCGACCTCGGCGATGGCCCTTGCCGTGAAGCTGCCGTCGGCGATCTTCTGCCGCAGGTAGTACGTGATGAGCTCCTCGTCCGTCGGGTGGAACCTGAAGCCCGGCGGCAGGCTCTCCTCCTTCTTCTTCGACTCTCCCCCTCCCCCTCCACCACCTCCTGCTGCTGCTGCTGACCCTTCCATGCTACTCAGATCAATCGACCGATGATCTACAAGATCAGAACGGAAAACCCTAACCCTATCCTGCTGCAAAAGATAAAGCTTCTTCCGGTTTCTTGTTGCGCTACTTGAAGAGAACGGCAGGCAGGCAACTATAACGGATTCAAGAACGAAATGATTTGACAAAAAGGGTTTGATAAGGAGCTAGGCGACGACAGGAGGAAGAAGAAGAAGAAGACACTGCACACAAGGCAGCTCTGTCTCGCTCGCTCCCCAGCTGGTTAAACTTTCCTTGCCCTCTCTGAGATATCTGGGTTGTTTTTTCACGCAAGCGGGCAGAGATATAGGGCCAGCGCCATGAGGGCGGGCTTGACGAGGGAGACGCCTTGGAGAAGCTTTTACCTACCAGGGGTCGTGAGCTACAAGCTGTTGGCGGTGCCTGCGTCGTCGCATGTCGCGGGCGTCTTGTTCCACGCGCTCGCCGCCGCTGTATCTTTCAACTCGCCGGGTCATCTTGATCGCAACAGTGGCCATGGATATGACCGTACGTCGTACTAGCCAGTAGTGTGCAGTACGCCACGCCTTTCATGGCCGCGCCATTTCTTGCTACCTAGTCAATAATTTGATTATGTTATGAGATATATAGTAATTGGTTATAATAGACTGTTTCATAGCATCGATTGAGCTGTACCCATGCAGCTCAATGCTTACATAACATTGCATTCTACCTCTATATATGCAGCTCAGCTAGCTCACCGTGTGTGCTCAAAATGAACATCATCACGTGTGTTCTGGTTATTAGATGCTATAGATTTTTGCGTTATGCATGTGCATATCAATTGTCTAGCTGAGTCCCATATCACTACTCAAGTCATGCATGCATAATAAACTGAACGCAGTATGAAATCCTTGGCAAAAATCAACTCATCATTTGACCTAGAAAAGAAATCTAGGCAAAACAAGCTACCGCAGGAGATACACACGTACGTATACGCAAGTAGCCTATCCGAACAAAATTTCATAACGGAAGTCAATAGTACATGTATATTTCGACGATGGCAACGTAACTGAATTGGTTTACATATATACTCCGTGGAGAGGTTATACAAAGGATTGATCACGGAATTTTGAAACACCTGGCGATCGATGGACGCGCAAACGAAGAGAGAGCAGTAGAGCATGCACAGCAAACTAGCAGCAACCGCATTGGAGAACAGGACAAACAGGACACGTGCGGGTGGGCCCGGGCGCCAGATACGGCCACGTCGGCAGGGGCCCACGCTCCCCTTGACCCGCCCGGGGTTGTAGGAGAGCCGAGAGCGGCAGTTGGGCAGGGGCACCGGGCCTGGGTTCCCTCTGACCCCAACCAACGCGTAGAAAACAATTGCAGCAGCAGCAGCAAACTGTTGAGCACTTCACAGTCATCTACTACAAGCCTAGGATTATTCCCTTGCGTTATTATTGTTCAGTTTGTAGCTAGCTTGCAGTGTCTTTTCCTTTGGTCTTCCTTCCTTAATCATTGGCACAGAAATGGCTAGTTGCTGCTTGTGGCACAATTTGAATTTGGTGCATAGTTCAGAGTTGAGCCTGTTTGTTTGTTTGTACTTAAAAATTGAGCATTTTCGTTTTCTTTTGCACATGGCGCATGCAGTTTGTTATGATACCAGTAATTCTTAAGGCTCGGCAACTCTGACATAAAGCATTGTTAGGGGGGAACTGGTTCTTGAATCGTGCCGAGTACCCAGAGGACCATGAACCGGTTGGCAGCTTAACTGAAAATTGTTCAGAAGCCGAATAACCCCCCTCACATTTTTTGTATGTAATTCACGTGTTTCAAACAAAATTGGTAAAGTTTTCAGTCGAATAAATGCTGAGAGATGCAGGAATGAATTGGCAAGCACCACAGCTTGAACAACTGAAATGTTGGAAACAGAGTATACTAAACTGTCATCGATCTTGCATTGTCCACCTTGCAAGACAGAAAGACACTAGCTTGCATTGTGGGCTGTGGCAGTCCAGATTGAGCCAGGTCTTGTGAATATCAAGACAATGACAGCAGGATGCAATCTTGACTAAGGGCCTATTTGGAGGGGCTCCGTTGGCTCCGGCTTTGGGTACTGTAGCAGTGTGTGTAGGAGCCGTCGGAGCCCCAAATCTCTGGCTCCTCGGGCTCCTCTTGTTTTCACGTTGCTTTTTGTTTGAGCTCCTCCCATCTGGCTCCTTGCTACAGGTAAGAACAGCGCTGCACAGTGCTGCTGCGTAGGGAGCCGGTGCCAAACACTGCCTGGGGGGGGGGTGTTACTATAGGACAGCAATTCAAGCAGGACGGTTGGCCAAAAGCACAGGTTCTAATAACCTGAATCTTGGTCATCACTCACATGCCACAGCAGTACAACACCTCAAATTATTCCCTAAAAAACAGTTCTTCTTTAATATCCTTGCCTAAATCTAGGGTTCTTGTTCATGTTGACCACCCAAATTGCAGTGCTCTCTGACCAGTTCTGTCATCCTTACGCCCGTTCAGAAAAATACCCTGTTTTGTCATGTTTAGGCCCTGTCATTTTCTTTGCACTAATTTGTCTGGGGGTGCAGACACTGATAGTTGAGTAGAGCTGAATATCTGTACATTGACTAAATCTCCGCTGAAAGATACTGGTTTTGGTTGTGTCTGAAGTTTCTGAATTTCTTGTGGCAACAACTGATAATTCAAGCGATCGGATCATTAAACGCCCGAAGTAAGTAACCTCTTTCTCTTAATGAACCATCCGTGGTTCTCATGGGTATAATCAAAGCAACATGCAGCGGTCTGAGAGACTGGTTGCTGCCTGCCTACGAACAACTATTGATATACTGTTCGCTGTGTAACATCTGAAAATGGCCCCATGAAAAGAAAGTTCAGGAATTGATAGATCAAAAAGGTTGGTGCAGTGACTCCAGCCTCCAGGGGCATTTTGGTTGCTGATGTTGTTGCATTGAAGTGTGATTAGCAAGAATAGGTAAAGTTTTCTTGTGGGCCAAAATCACTCTTGGTTTTCTTTCCAGGTTTGATCATTTCCATAAGTTTAGGGTTGGTTTCTTGTGGGTTCAGTTTTCTCGCCCTCTCTTGGCGTCTCCTGAGCTGCAGCTTCACTGTCAGTGAAGATATCACAACATGGTGCAACTTGTATTTGCTGCCAGGCCTATGCTGGCTGCTATGAACCATGAGAATGTACTTGACTCTTGGAAAAACTTGGGCCCAACTTTGCAAAATGCAAATCCGGCAGTTCAACAAAAAGGCATTTTTTATGGACGGATTCTTTTTTTGGGTGCACCACGTCAGGTGCACAACATTATCAACTCAATAACGCTGGATTCTTCGCTGCCCCAACCATTCTAATTTACACTTCCCCATTCTAAATTGTAGGTTGGTTTAGCTTTGTTCCGAGTTAAACTTGTCTAATCTTGACTAAATTTGTAGAAAAAATCACAAACATCTACAACATCAAACTAGATTCATTAGATACATCACGAAGTATAATCTGATTTTGTAGATGTTCATATATTTTTCTACGAGTTTGATTAGATTTAAAGAATTTTGACTTGATAAGATAACTAAAATGACTTACACTTTACAGTAAAGGGAGTACTGTAGTTTATTTTAGCTTTATCATAAGTCAAACCACTCTAACTTTGATCAACATATTAGAAAGTTATGTAAACATTTACAAGTTCAAATTAATGCTCTACGAAACCATATTTCATAGAGAATTTAATGAATACTAATTTGTTGTCCTAGATGTTTGTCCATTTTTTTCCATAAATTTGGTTGATGTTAAAAAATCTTGAGAAAGTTAAGGTGAACTATGATTTGGAACAAATGGAGTAACTTTCTGTGTGATTTATTGATGTAAGATTTTCCTTTTTGAGAAATTGGATTTGACAGAAATTCCAAGTTGACCGGACCCCCTGTCACGGGCTCACGGCCGCACCCGAACTTCACACTCCGACCGAACCAATTCGCATCCGCACGGACCGAACCCTACCGCGCGCTTCCATGGCCCAATATGCCCCCAGCGGCGGCGGTTCGTCGGGCTCCCTCGCCGGACGCGGCGGGCGGAGCCAGGCTCGCCGCGGAGCAAGCCTCTGGCCCGTGAGAAGCATGTCTCCGCAGGAGGCATGGCAACGCGCCCTGATAGATTGCAACGGCGGAGAGGTGCGCGGTCTCCGCTGCCAACCTGCCACTACTGTTGGTGGTGGGCAGATTGCAATGTTTCTATTTCGCTGTAGAAAGGGTAGCACTTCGTGATTTTGTTAGGGCTTATTATAAGCAATCTCTGCATCTTTTGACTACTCGTAGACCACAGAGGGTAGGATTCGTGTAAGTTGTAATGCCCTATGGCTTAGTGTAGGATTCTGCTTTTCCAACTGCACTGCCCTATGGCTTAGTGTAGGATTCAGCTTTTCCAAATGCACTGTTTAATTAATGACGCCCAATTTTCACAAGCGTTACAGGTCAAAAAATTGTGCAGGAATGTTAGTTTGGTTGAAAAATCCTTTTTGAGTATCATCCTGTCATTGCTATGCCATCACTAACAAATTGTCGTTAGCGAAACTCCGCATCTGGCAAACCAACCCTTTGACATTAGTAAGATTGATTTTAATGAATCACCCATTACTTGTGAGGCACTTCACCGGCAGAAAGTACATGGGAACTTTGTACCGCCATCAATCTTTCTGCAGCCAAAATCTACAATTCTCCACACGTATGGATATCTTCCTTTGAAACTGCACACCTAAAAGGGGGCCAGGATGTTACATTTTAGTTGACTGCTTTGCACGATAGGAATGTCTGTGAAACTTGTTCAAACCGAGTCATCGCAAAAACCTTGATAGGATAGGAATGGTGTGGATGAATACATTTTTCTCATTACTTCATATAGGTTTCAAAAAGGAGTCTGATGGTAGTTGCAATACCCATGTTAATCTTCAGATCATCTAGAATTCATTTAGTATTTTGAGTATTTTATCAAGCCATTTAAGATTTTTACTATGCAGGAGGTTATTGTGCTGTTCCATTTGGGTGAGTTTGGAAGTTAATGGTGGTTGAGTGCAAGAAAAGAAATATAACTAACACTGTAAAGATCGAGGGATATAGAAACAGAGCTAATTGGCACTAATGATGAAAACAGTCTCATGACTCGTGAAAGGTAGCTTCTACCTCCCTCATCTATTGTATGGTTTCCTGGAAGACTACTAACAAGCGGAAAGCTTCAAAGATCATGTTCACATTGCCATATCCCATCTTAATCAGCGCTGTCCTTGTAGAATTACGTGAGGAACGTGGACACTGAGCTATATTATAGTTGGAAGCTTCATGTTTAATCCTTTTACTTAATCCAACATGATGCTGTCTTGTAGAAGGAAATTCTCATTTGTGGATGTCCACTGATCGCAAGAGTTTCTTGTGGCTGGCGCCATGGTGTGTCCCAGGTTCAGGGTGCTTTTGTGTTTTGTGCAACAGTTTTGGGTTGTAGTTGGTGTTTCTTGGTGTCTAAACATGGGGTTGTTGTAACATTTTAAATTTATTCCTTATTGAATGAAGAGGCAGAGCTCCTGACCTCCTGCCATCTGTTCCAAAGAAAAAAGAGATTCTTTATTCTTAAATGTGTGACAGATAGAGTCGTAGGTTGCAATTTCTTTTTTTTTAGTATATATCACTGGAATATAGTTTGAATAGTGATCTTTCACAGTGCCGATTCTGCAGTACATTGAGCTATTCTAGTTACCCAAATAATTGTATTTTGTTCAAAAGAAGAACAAAAAGGGTGTTCACGTGACTCACCACGATAGATTCTTTTTTTTGCATGCTGAGGTGCTAATCTATGAGGTGTTGCATTGTCGATCCCATTACCTATGGAAACACATAATCATGTATAACTTTCTTTTATGTAGCTTCTCAGCATAGGGTTCTGCCCGTTTGACATTTTGAACATTGCCTACAAATTTTGTATACAGTAGCAAATTTTTTTATATGGCTCAATGAATTCAGCAGTTATGATCCAAACCTTTTGGGCATCTGCTTAAAGCATCTGTGGCAAGCCAGCAAGCAGCAGTGGTGCAGAATTTACTGGACCAATTAGAGATATGACATTATTTTGGACAAAGTGTTATGAAATTTAATTTGTGTTACTGGAATGACAAAAGTAAATTGCACTCGTTGAATCAGTTGAAACCTTGTTACAATAGATGGTTGAATTTTCAGAATATTTTTCATTTGAGTTGCTTCACCTGATTCTGGACGTGATTTTTTTTTCTTGTTGAAAGAAATGATTTTTTTTTTTGTCAAAGGAAAAGCATTGGTATAATACTCTAGCAAAAAAAAGGAAGATTCAGTTAGGCTGCATATTGTTATATCGGTATTAATTTTATGTTGTACATAGCATTAGTTACTTAGTTCTAATCTATTGCTTGCCTTAAACACTAGTGGCAGTTGTCAGTTCTTTTTTAAAGCTTGTATTTGGTGGCCTAATAATTGATCAGCCAACTAAATAACTTTCTATCTTCAGCTTGATGGTCACTGCTTGCTGACTGGTTTCAGACTGTTGGGTGCTCCAAGGGCAGCTATAGGGCTTGTCTAGAAAGTGAGGTACAGACGTAAGACAACCTCCCATTCCTGATCAGGTAATATTCACTCTTTTGCTTCTGCTGGTGGAATTAGTTTGTATCATGTATGATTGATTTGTGCTAATGTCAAAAGCTCCCTATAACAATTTAATGTTCATGTTTTTAACTAAATGTGAAATATTTTTTTTTGTTTACAATGAGTTTGTAAACTCAAGATGAATAGTGTCTTGCTCAAGGGCAGAACTTTGTTCATATCTGTTTCTTGTAGCCACATCTTAAACGAAGGAAATGCTGATGTTAAACTCCAAAAGAACAAATCAATGTGCTTGGATTTCGGAAACGTCTTGCCAGTTTCTGACAATAGAATAGTTGCAATTCTATAAAAAAAGGGGCAGACTCAATGCTGGAGGCTCCCACATGAGTGGGGTCTGGGGAAGGGAAAAACCGAGGTAAGCCTTCCCCCCGCAAAATCTGCGGAGAGGCTGCTTCGAACCCACGACCTGGTGACTCAGTGAGACAGCTCTCACCACTGCACCAGGCCTGCCCTTCAATAGTTGCAATTCTATAAGTCACCAATATCTTGGATTGATGCCAGCTTGGATACAGTTACACTAGTATGGTACCTTTGCTGGACACATTCTTCAGTGGTTTTATAATTTAAACTATTCAATCTCGTGCCTTGAATTTTTTGCTGGAAAAGATGAAATATCATTGAAATTTTGCCTATAGGAGCAGTTTGTATTTAATACCTGTCATGGTGCAATCACGTTTTCTAATTTTTGTGGTTATTCTTAAGGAACATGTGTTAATTAAAAAAAAATCTTTTTGAAGTAAAACAAAGTGAACTGACAACCAAGGGATTAAATGTAGGTACTCAGATACAGAAAAAAACATCACAGAAGCCTAAGATCTAGACTTGTGGTGGAGGCACAACAAATGACTATCTCTGTTTCTGGAAGTTGTAACAAACCTGTACAAATATCAGAAAAAATGAACATTCAGATTGTTGACACTCAAAATTGTAAATGATCTTCTCTGTTTCATTATCATTTTCGTAAACTGTTCAAATTGGAGCAAAATTTTACATATGTAAAAAAGAAATGAGATCTTCATCTTCTGGATTCAAACATTTGAAGGTGTTCCCCATCCATCTGGATGCACATCAATAGAAAGTATGGTTAATTTCTTTGCCATTTTAAACTTTCATTCAGATTTTGTGCCAGTATACACACTATACCTGCGAATGGTTCAAAGGCAATCCAACCATTTTCTCAAGGTAACCATGTGCACAGCAAAACCTTAACGACTCATCTATTCTTGCAATCGACAAGTATTTTTGGGAAGCTGCCCCCTGATCTGCAGCAGTAATGTGTAGATAAGTTCCAATCTTTAGTGAAAGATCTTTCTGCAAAATAAAAAAGTTTACTTGTGAAGCACTTCATAATATGAAATTACGCAGTGTCACGTTTGTGTTCACATCATTATTAAACTGGATTGTAAAGACATCGCTGGAGTAAACTGCAGAGTAGGAACGGGCCTTAGCTGTGCTCTTTGAAGTTGAATAGATCAATACTGCGTCATTGATCTGTGAGAGAGATTGACCTGTAACTACTCTTGGTGACTGATTGATGGAAACACATCAATTTGGGTTGCTGATAAACTTGTAATGTCATTCAACGTCAGTGTCCAAACAACGACTAAATCAATTAATCCATTCACATCAAAGTTGTTTGTAAGAAACTTAGGCACGCAATCACTTATTGTCGACATCCTTACTCCATGGCCAAGATTTGTTAGCTAAGCATTCATATATTCATAGCAGAACTAACTGGCCTATAAAATTTCACATTTCACATTGGTCATTCGATTGGAAAATTGAAATATGAGTAGCTAGAAGCTATATTTCTTCTAGATGAATTCACTCCATAGGAGTACAGTACCTTCCATGATTAAGAAAGATGGGTACGAAGTTTGTTTTCTCTGTCACAACAAAGGAATGCATATTTCTTGTATGTAATACTGTTATGCTATCTTGTTTGTTCCACATGCCACGAGTATTGTTCCCACTGCACTTTGCTTGGTTAGAAGCTGCACTTGCAAGTTGCAACAAAAACAACATTTCACAGCCACCAAGTAGCGTTGTTACTTACTATAAATGTTAATATCAGTTACTAGTGAAAATATATGCCCTAAATAATACTTGTAGGTATAATGTAGCTCAGCGCTGTTGGGGGGAGAGGGTTCAATCATTTCTCTTGTTCAGTGGTACACTCACTGTTGTGTAGCAACTGAAGCATTCTGGAAGTATGGAAGCTAGTGTCTTGACTGTTGACATGGAAACTGGGTGAGGCGAAATTGTTGCTTCAGAATATCGTTTAATTGAATCTCCTGCTCCAGGTATTAATTTCTAGGTGTTCTGTATATGAACTCCTTAAAACAGGAAGAAATAAGAAACTGAAACTAGAGTTTGTATAATTTTCATCTTCCTGATTTAGAATTGTACATATAAACTGAAAGGTGTTTCTTCACCACCTTCTGTTAAGAATTTTCCAGTTTTCACAATCGCTACAATTGGCTCAGATTTTATCATAGAAGCACAGGTGCCTTTTGTAAGTATCCAAATAGTTTGTCCTGCCTAGGATCTAATTGGTATTTTTGTTACATTTTTTGCTTGGTCCTGGTCTGGTTACTTTGAACTTTACCTCATCCGATCTGCAAATATTGATTTATACTGTGGCCTTTGCATGCATAGAACATGCACACTATGTGCAGTTTCTTCAGAATGTGTTTATTGATTATAGTCTGTTTCTGACTTGATGGATCTTTTGTGCTGTCTAGACAACTGTAACTCACCACTACGATTATCTGGGAAGTCAGATGAACCCATGACACAAGTTTTGCTTTGCAAAGCATCCTCTTGAATTTCCCGATTGCTGGGAAAATATTGTTCTGACTCATATTAGGCAAATTTATGTGATGAAAAGTTGGTTTTGTTGAAGAATTATACTTAAATGTATTCGGATGACTAAATCTATATTTTTCTTCTGACAGGTATCACTCGAGTGTGTAGGTTTTCCGGGATGCAGACAATGCATCAGTTGTTAGACAGTGTCTTTGAAGCCAATGCTGCTAGGAGTTTCTAGTTTATCAACAAATTTCCTCTTAGTTGATCACAGCAAGAAACGGCTGTCCTTGCTAGCTAGTCATTTCGCTTTTAGGTGGTCGTAGGTAAGAAAAACATGCATAGAATCAGGCATCTTGACACTTGTTAGACAGCAACAATGATGACATTGCCATTTGCTAGAGAACAATGTCAATACGAACAAGAAAGCCAATTGTTTTTGGTTCAATAATTTTCCCATCTCGTATTCTTGGACAAAGGTTAACCTGCATTTGTGCTTCTGTCTTTCAGGCAGGAAAAGCATGTCTCTGACCAAACATGACAAATCGCTTGGAGTGATGATTAGCGGAGAGGTAAGGTAAAGGTATATGCTCACTCCAGCCAGTGCCAGAGACCAGCACCAATGTTCTTTCTCGTTAGTTGGATGATCTGGAAAGAACGCAATGACAGAACCTTTGGACACCAGGCCACACCGGCGCTACAACTGGTGCACAAAATCGTGGAGGAAGCCAACGACTGGATCGGGGCAGGATATAGGCATCTACTGCCGCTAATAGGGGTTGGATGGTACTCGCCACCGTAAGTGTTTTTGGGTTGAGTTTTGGGCTCAGCTGCAGGTCGCAAACTAGTTCTGTGTAATAGGAAGTTAGTTTTCTGGGTGAGGTGATGCGTTGGTTCGGTAATGACATTATCGTTCCGGACTTTGTAACAACCCTACTTTCTCTTAATGAAATAAGTGTCATTGACATGGTCGAGAAAAAATTCTGCCGTTGCGCTGGCTCGACCTGATGTTTCTCTCGCAGGACACTAGGGGGTTGCTGTCGTTTTAAACTCATCTAGAGGCAATGTTCACCAAAACGCTAAACCGTAAACATCGAGCTATAGGGCTACATGGCCGACCAGCTACACTAGTGAGTGTTTGAGTAATTGAACAGGCTGAGAGAAGACATCAAAATTACTACATAGAAAGCCAACCAGCTTTTTTCCCATGATAATCACACCAACTATCAAGACTGGAAGAGAGCTAACAAATCCGATAGAATATGCTCTCCAGTAGTTATTAATCATCAAATCTTATCAAAGTTACTTGGGTTTTAGACCCTTCCACTAGACATAGAGATTATTGCCAAGTACCATCAAAAGTAAGTGTTTTCGAAGATGGAACGCCTAGTGTTTTTTTACCTAGAGAATTAATAGGTCTATTGCGAGGAAAATGAGCGGGGTGAACTTTGGTTGAATTGATCTATTATCAGGGTATTATACTTGTTGGTGCTGGATTCAAAAAAATGTGCACATCCTTCCCCACAAAACATGAACCTTTATTTCAAAATTGAAAAAAATATCATGCCTAAAATGGGAGATACTTTGTTTCTACATATAGAATTAGTTTCCTCTGATTGTAACATGACACCAGTTTCTATGAGACATAAGACACCCTGTTTACCCCTATTTATATGATTTAAATCGTTTACCCCCTATTTATACAATTTAAGTATACATGAAGCATTTTTTTACTTTAATTTAAACTATACTTTTGACGTTAGAATGCTAATAGGTTCGACATTTTATTTGTAATTTAATTTTGATAAGTAAAAGAAGTCAATTAATTCATTAAGGCTATGTTTAATTATGAGTAGAAGGTTCAGTTGGAACAATTATTATTTATTTCAAGCTATTCCGACTCTCTTAATCTTAAAAATTAATTAACTTTGTAATGGTGAGACAAAAAGAAAAAGAAAAATAAAAGTGCGGATAAAATGACAAGGAGATATTGAAACATCAATTTGAAATAGATGATAGAAGCAGAAGTTATTTCGGTAATGGTATTAAGAAATGAAATCCTAAATGGTGCTTTACATCTCGGCAAAAGCGTAAAGGTACTCATATTACAAATCTTGCTAGACCAACTTGTTTTTTATCAAAAGCTTGTAGTTTAGTTTTTAATGCAACAAGTCAAGAAAAAAGATTATTAATTGTTGATGCAAAAGAAGAGTAGCGGATTTAGTAAAATTAGTTATAACAAGGTCTTGTTGTCATTAAATTAATAAAAGTGGTTCTGTTGTATGTTAATGAATTGGTCGATAACCAAAACTAGACTTTCGCAATGTAGAGACTTATAAGAGCAAAAGAAAAAAAAGAGAAAATTACAAAATCTCCCAAAACATAGATGCAAAAATATTATACATAAAATTATCTACCTTGCAAAGATATCTCGATGGGATCAAATGTATGATGAGGTTGCTTGGCATTGTCATCGTCCTTGATTGACCAGCAAAAAAGTGTATATAGCTCTTCGGGAACATGCTATTTTTGGGAATTCCTACTGTTTTTTAGTCGATACAAATTGTGATCCAACTCTTTATGAATATAGTGATTCATGCCAACGATGAACGATGACACCTTTTTTTAACTCAATTAATTCTTAACATATTAGTATTTGCAATTTTTTAGAGACGTTCTCTCTATACATAAGAATTGATTGATTAAGAAGAACAGTTGATTCTTAAGCAACGACATAGATTTATAGGATTAGTTACTATTATTTTTGGTTTTGCACAGATAAAAGCAGGGGGTATTGATATATATTAGAGTTTATTGATACATATTATGATATGGTGTCATTTCTTGGTATCCTCAATATAAGATTAATATTTTGAGTTGTTGCGTTGAGAAAGAGATGCTGAATCAAAACAATTCATTTTTTGAAGTTCGCTTTTTATCAAGGACACAATACAATGTTAGTTTCACAGATTATTTTGTCAATGCCAAAGGAATCACAAAACTATTAAGAAAAGGGACAGAAACTGGGGATACATTTGAGTGGGCCCAAAGCTAGCATAGGAACTCTGGGTGCCTTCCATTTCGGTCCAACGGTAACTAACTGGGAAGCCTTTAAGCCGAGGACGCGTACAGGACCGGCCCATATTGAAGCCCACTCTGTCGGTCTCACTGGCATCTTCCCATCTCCCTTGAACCCTTTCGCCCACACGACAGCACCGCAGCTGGAGGAGGTGGGAAAGGCGGCGGCGGCGGAAGCGGCTAGGAAACCGAGGAAGCTAGAGCCATGGTGGTACGGATCCGGCTGGCGCGGTTCGGGTGCCGGAACCGGCCCTTCTACCGGGTGATGGCCGCCGATAGCCGCTCCCCGCGCGACGGCAAGCACCTCGAGGTCCTCGGCTACTACAACCCGCTCCCAGGTTGGGTTACGCTACTGCCCTCCTTCCTCTCTAGCCCCTAGATTCCCCCCTTAAGATTGATTGATTCGTTTCTTTACCGCCTCAAGAACCATTTTCTGCTGCTGCTGTTGGCCTGCTTATTGGTGACTGAATATACCTGATGAAAGATGGATCTTTTTTCCTTGTTGTCGTGTGCAGGGAAGGATGGAGGCAAGAGGATGGGCCTGAAATTTGACCGGGTGAAGTAAGTTTCACTTGCTTAAATTTGGGTTTATTGCAACTATAAGCTATTACAGCATCTAGTGCAAAATTTAACTGCTATATCTTCAGTCAAGCATTTTAAAACTAAACGTGGGATTGGTTCTAGAAGCATATAAAAAATTTAATGGGGACTTATTCAGACAGTCGTATTGCCCATACGTAGCTTAGGGTGGTAGACCTTACCATTGCGGATGTCAGGAAAGCAGGAGCTTCACCCTTCTAGTTGATTATGCTGTGCCAATTGCCAAGCATTGCTGTACCGACCTCTCTCTGGGAAGTATATTTGTTTCTTTTTTGGAAAAAGTCTACTTAACCCCTTCAACTATTGGTAGTTGTCTACTTCACCCCCTCACTTATAAAACAAGGTATTCTACCCCTCAAACTATTGAAACCCGTCTAAATAACCCCCTGAGGCGGTTTTGAAAGTGGTTTTGCTGACGTGGCATATTAAAAAGTCTATATAACCCCCTGACGTACGAAGGATTGACTGCATGACCCCCTCCACTATAAAACATGATATTATAGCCCGCAAAGCATCAAGTAATGTTCAAATGACTCATCAGATGATCTTTAGGGTTGTTTGGACACCGTATCCAGCTACCACATTGGCCTAAACACACATGCTTGAATGCATGCCATTTGTTGCCTCCACCTCCCTACTCTTTCTAGGTTGACCCACTGTCCAACGAGGCATGTGGCATCTTGTCTCCTGCTTCACCCCCCATCACTCGTTGATGGCATTGAGCTCAAGCACGCCACGCCTACACATTGTCGTCGTTCAGCCCCTCCCACATGCTCTATCCAGTCGTCCTTTAATTTTTTAGGTAGCAATCAGAGGAGAAAGCGAGAGGGGCGAGGATGTGGGAGTGGGAGGAGCCGGATGACAAGGGCACAAGCGTAGGTATGTGCTCTATGTCATCGAGGAGTGCATGAGGTGGAGTAGGAAACAAGGTGGTGCTCATCAGGCGGTAGCACAAGCCTAGAAAGAGTTCAAACAGAAAGGGAGGCAGTCGATGGGCCTGTGTGCAAGCATGTGTGCTTAGGCCAGTGTGGTGGGATACGGTGTCCAAATGACCCTACATGACCATCATTTGAACATTATTAGATGCTAAGGGCTACAATATATATTTTATAGTTGACGGGGTCATGTAGTCAATCCTTGATTGTTAGGGGGGGTATATAGACTTTTTAATATGCCACGTCAGCAAAACCTCTTTTAAAACCGTCTCAGGGGGTTATTTAGACGGTTTTCAATAGTTTGAGGAATAGAATACCTGGTTTTATAGGTGAGGGGGTGAAGTAGACAACCACTAATAGTTGAGGGGGCTAAGTAGACTTTTTCCTTTCTTTTTTCTAGCGAAACTCAAGTGGACAAGAATCAAGATGATAGGTGAAGAAAGTAAAATTTATATATGGAGTATGTAAGATGTACTTGGAAGCATAAGTAGTAGAGATAATGCTTTTGGTCCTATATTATCTACTTTCTATGTTTTATCATTTGGTCAAGAATCAATAATTCAAGCATATAAAAAATTCTCTATTTGACACTAGAAAAACTTCTTCCCTATTTAACACCAAAACTTAAATCTTCTCTATCTGTTACCTATTTCATCTTTTGTTCCCTATTTGACACTTCCGTGGCTTCAAAGTGAAAAGACCATCTTACCCTTACTATGTGTGTTTTCATGTTGCTATGTTCATGTTGCTGCATATTTTTTTGTCTCGTTTATTTTTTTGCTTTTTTTTTCGGTACACCTGAACACAGCACGTCTAAAAAACAAATAGGAGGGGTAAGATGGCTTTTTTACCTTGGACTTAAGATTGTTACAACCAAAAAGTAACGGAAGTGTCAAATAGGGAACAAAAGATGAAATAGGTGACAGGTAGGGAAGATTTTAAGTTTCGATGTCAAATAGGTAAGGAGAAGTTTTTCTAGAGTCAAATAGGGAATTTTCTCTATCAACATTGATATCTTTGGTCAAGTTACATTTAAGTATGTCGAGCTGTTTTTTTTTTCCTTCATCTATTTTCTGCATTGAAGTCCATGTAACAAAGAACAACTTTCTTCTGCTGTAGGTATTGGCTGTCAGTTGGGGCACAGCCATCAGATCCTGTGCAGAGTATTCTCTTTCGTGCCGGACTTCTGCCACCACCTCCAATGCTAGCTATGGCACGGAAGGGTGGGCCACGTGATAGGCGCCCCATTCATCCAATGACTGGGCGCCCCTTGGATCTCGAGGGCGTCACAATTGTCGATGACTCCAATGCTCCTGAAGGCGATGCTGAAGAGCCTACAGATGAGGTGGCTTCATAAGCCTTTTATCTTAGCATATGAAAATATGATGTATTTTCTATTTAGCATATGTAACGGTGCTGCAAAAGAAAACTTGTTTGTTGTGCTTCTGACAAGACTTGAGTACTAGTACAATGTGGCAAACTTTTAGACAGAGGTAATCTTTCATCCAATTTTCTTCTAAAAAATGGCAGTGCCATTGTTTGTTCTCATAGAAAATGTAAAACCAATGCCATTGTGTGCATCACCATCAGCATGTGATCTCTAGTATTCTCTGCACTTTTTTTTTGAAAGAAAAAGGTCAGGAGCTCTGCCTTGCATTTAAGTTCTCTGCACTTGGCTAATAAGATTTGCATGTGAAATGGAATACGCATGATAAGTCGGGCCTTGATGAATTCTTTGTGATCACTTTCTGGATGCTTTGCTTAAATTGAGACTGCTAATATGTAATATTGCTCTCGTATCAAACGATGCTATGCATGCTGAGGTGACTTGGAAGATAGGCGAGATGGTCTACCTAGTAGCACTAACAGTTTCTGCAGAGTAAGCATAATAAGTTTGCTAGATCCTGTATGATCTATTTTATGCGTTTTCCAATCAGACTGATGCGTCTACGTGAATATGTCATCCTTGTGCCTGATTGTTTGCATGTTTGTTTGTTCACCCAGATGCTTTCTTGTGGGATTCCTTACTTAGTTCTAAGTTCTTACTGTCGTAGCCATGTTTGCCTCCTGAAGTATCTTCTCAGGATTGTATCGTAGATTAATAATTCACTAGCTATGCCCAAAACACTTGGAATTTAACTGAAGGCTTGTTACATACTGTACTTCAAAGAATAATTGAAATTCCTGGATGCGATAATTCCAGTGTAGTGCAAGAGACTGCAAGTCTGACTAACATGGAATTGACGCTGCAATATTCCAACATTTGTGATGCTATAATACAGTCCAACTTAAGATCAATTCCTGCATCCAATGTTTCTCTGCACGTCCAGCTACAGTACTGATTTTTTTGCATTTTGGTCACTTTTTAAAACATTTTTTACAAAAAGACTTCAGTCAAAACTTTTGCTACAAATAGACCATTTTTAAGCGTCTTAGGAAATCACGCCGAGGTATGAAGGTCGGCGTCAACTGACACGACGCCGAGTCCTTGCCACGTCACCGACGACTCGGGGCGGCGCATGGGGCCCAGTACGTCGGCGTCGTGTCAGCCAACGCCACAGGCCTAAATTCAGCGCTGTGGGGAGTCACGCCGAGCTCTTGGCACCATCCGGCGCGCGGCCCAGGCGGCCCAACAACGCTTCGTGGGCCAAGAGGTTGGCGTGCGATCAGATGATGCCGAGACGCTAACCTCGGCGCGGCCTGACTCAACGCCGAGGTTCGGTCAGTTGAGGCTGCGCCGCGGCCCCCTTCTTCCTCCTCCCTCCATTCAGAACTAACAGGTGGCCATTTCTCACTTCCTCTCTCTTCCCACGAACCCTAAATCCTAAATCTAGCTCTTGGAAGGCCAGATCGAGGGTTTTGACGTTTTGCCAAGGTACTCCTCTTTCCCCTCTTTCATTTCATCCATTTAGATTCGGTTGTTTGTGTTTTTTTTTTGAACTTGGCATTATAGGTTTGGTTCATGTTCATGTCATTCGTGCAATGTATGGTGGTTCAAATGATTGAATGACCCAAATGTATGGTTGTTATTGTTGTTGTATATGTTCTGGTTTATAATCATTGAGTTAATTTTTGTGTTTGTTGGAATTCAAATTTGCTTAGGGTTTGTAATGAAAAGCTTATTTGGGAGGTATGGTGATTTAGTGTTAGTAGCTTTACATTCGTTGAAAGGTACTTTAGATTGATTTTTTTTCTACGTAATGTTAGGATGCCAAGGCGTGGTAAAGCTCGTACTCCAAGGTAATCCCAATGTTTATTCATTATTTGTGTAACAAATAGAAAACCCTAGGTACAGGGCGGAGAGGGAGAAGAAGCTTGAGCGTGTGCGCCGAGCGAAGACAGCGATGGAGGAGAATCCCGATGCCCAGAGGAAGGGAAAGTGGCCTCGTTGCACTCAGTAGGTATTTGGTTTATTCATGAGCGATGTCGTGTAGCCCTGGACTTTTTTTACTATGTTGTAATGCACTCTGCTTTTATTTCAGATGAACTTATTCCCTGGACTTTTTTTATTATGTTGTAATACACTATGCTTTTATTTTAGATGGTCTTATACCCTGTACTTCGTTAACTATCCTAGACTGTAGTGCTACTGTTTGTATCACTGAAAAGGCTACTTGTCTTGCTTGCGATCCTTTGAAAGGGCTACAAATCATTGTTGCGATCAATGAAAAGTCTATTTGAAAACTCACCGAAAAGCCTAGATTCGTTTCTTCGTTGTATCCGTGATCACGCAATGAATTAATATCAGAGTGATGTACTGCATTTAGATGAAGTGACAAAACACAGGTGTAGTCTTTTTAGATGAAATGACTAGTCATGGTTGTAGGCTTTTCAGATGAAGCATCTAGCCTTTGCAGATTCAATAAATGAGTACGCACACAAGTTTTTTGTCAAGTAGCATTCATGGTGAACCTGCCTTCATCTCTATATATAGTGCTCCATGTCTTGCTCCACATCCACACAACTTGTTTTCTGGTTTAGTTTTAGCAAATGTCGAGCGAAGGTTCCTCGAGTGGAAAGGGTTTCGGCGGAGGGAGAGGAAAGGGGGTGAGGAAGGGACCTCCGATTGTGTGGGAGGGTTCTCTGGATCCTGATTCTTTTGAAGAACCAATAGAGGAATTTTCTTTGGAGAGGAAGAGTGACTTCACCCGTGAAAGACCTCTTAGATCATACGACAAGCGCATTGAAGATTGGCCAAAATGCCGCCACGGTTTGGATTGCGTTGTGCAGATGTACAACGACTGTGATGGTGGAGGCCGTCGTTTCTTCAGATGCCCGTGAGGATTTGTATTTCCTTTGAACTCTCTCCTTTTTAGATTTGCATTTGGTTTGTAGTAGTACTTATTGGTAGATGGGTTTTCGAGATTCAAGCTTTCCCGGATAATCGTGGCTTCACTAGATGGGTCGACCATCCTCCTATCTATCCCCATCAACAAAGACATCACATATCTCTGAGAGACGCATCTTTGACCTAGAGTATGGCCCTAGAAGTGGTAATGAGGGACAAGTCGGACGACGACAACAAAGAATGATGCAGAGGAGGCACTATGCAATAATCCGTCTTGCCGATGCACGTACCATAAGAAGCATGGGCCTCCTTCTCCACCGCCACCACCACCGCCGTCAAACTGGAGGATACTATGGGAAAGGCGCAACTCGATTTAATATGTGGGAGCATTATTAGGACCAACCTTTGTTAGTCAATCCGAATGTGGAATGCTTGTATGAGTTGTTCTTTTCAATCTCCTAAGGCATGCTAGGTTTAGTTTACAACATGCATTGTTAGTTTTCATGTGAGTGTGTAATCGTAGTACCTTTGCAACGTCGGTATCACTTGTTTCTTTCAATCCCTTAAGGCATGCTAGGTTTAGTTTGCGATATGCCATTGTTAGTTTTGATGTGAGTGTAATCGTTGTGCATTCGCTATTTCATAAATTGCAGTCTTCGGATAGAAGGGGGCCCAATTGCAGTCTTCTGAATGGAGGGAGGAAGAAGAAGGGGGCCGCGGCGCGGCTTCAAGAGTCCAGACCTCGGCGTTGAGTCGGGCCGCGCCGAGTCTGGTGGCTCGGCGTTAAGTGACCCCACGCCGAGCTATTGGGCCACGAAGCGTTGTTGGGCCGCCTGGGCCGCGCGCCGGATGGTGCCAATAGATCGGCGTATAGTCCCACCGCGTCGAGGTTGGGCCTGTGGCGTTGGCTGACACAACGCCGACGTGTCGGACCCCATGCGCCACCGTGTCGCCGTCGACCGGGGTCGTCCGTGACGTGGCAAGACCTTGGCGTCGTGTCAGTCGACGCCGACCCTCATACCTTGGCGTCATGTTCTAAGACGCCTAAAAATGATCTATTTTCAGCAAATGTTTTGACATAGGTCTTTTTGTAAAAAATGTTTTCAAAAGGGACCAAAATGCAAAAATTGCACTCCTATTTCAGACAAAAGTTCAGTTTTCAGTAATGTTCAGGCTCTATAGACACCGTAGATTGGTTCAGACCGGCAAACACTACACAATCACAAGCTTTACCAGCATGGGCCAAACAACTCATGTTAACATCATCAGCTTGCCGCATCTAAAAGGTATTTCTTCTTTCCCAGGCCACCCCATCCATGCGACATGCTAAACCAAGCTCACCAAGAAAAGCTGTCTTGGTAGCACTTGGCTTGCCTCCCTCGTCACCAGTCGCCTGCCTCGAGCTTTAAATCTCTCAAGGGTGCCTCCAGTGCCTTCCCCTTTCTCCCTCGGATTCACATCGGTTGGCAGATTTGCCATAGCCAAATCAGTAGCATGGGAGAACAACCAAGAACTCGTCAGCTGTGTCTGCTTGCTCTGGTGTTCGTGCAATGGCACCATGTCTCGATGGCCATGACGTTCACTATCTCCAACTACTGCTCCCACCCGATATGGCCAGGGACGCTCGCCGGCGCCGGAACGTCGCAGCTTTCCACGACGGGGTTCAGGCTCGAGCCTGGGCAGACGGTCCAGCTCGCGGCACGGTGGGGTGGTCGGGGCGGATATGGGTGCGGACGGGGTGCGTGTTCGACGCGGACGGCGCGGGCGTGTGCCAGACGGGCGACTGCGGCGGGCGGCTGGAGTGCCGCGGCTCCGGCGCCACGCCGTCGGCCACGCTGTTCGAGGTCACCCTGGGGCAGGGCAGCGGTCAGGACTTCTACGACGTGACCCTTGTCGACGGCTACAACCTGCCGGTCGTCGCGATCCCGCGGGCGCGCCAGGGCGCGTGCAACGCCACCGGATGCATGGCCGACCTCAACCGCTGTGAGTGCCGCTGTCCGGTCCCTACTCCGGCGACAACCTTTTACCGGCTGACTGACCGTGGCTTTCGTTTCGTGTTAGCGTGCCCGAGGGAGCTGCAGGTGGACTGCGGCGGCGGCGCCATCGCGTGCCGGAGCGCGTGCGAGGCGTTCGGGCAGGACAGGTACTGCTGCAGCGGCGCGTACGGGACGCCGGACGCGTGCCACCCGACGGTGTACTCGTCCATCTTCAAGTCGGCATGCCCGCGCGCGTACAGCTACGCCTACGACGACAGCACCAGCACATTCACCTGCAAGGCCCTGGACTACACCATCGCCTTCTGCCTCCCGACCTCCGGTTAATTCATCAATTATTATAAACCTCCCCGGATCGACCTGCCATTGTCAATGTACAATACAACAGCACGTCAGCACGCATGCATTTGCTTGGTTGTTCTCATCACCTGTCTCTGCAGGATAAAGAGGTCGGACGCGATATTTCTCGGAGCACAGATGGACGGCCAGAGCACCGGCGATGGCAGTGCGCCGCCGATTTACAACAACGGCGGTTTCAAACCGCCGATCTACAACTATGGCAGCGGAGGTTCTCGTGTACCGGCGACGACTACCTCGTCGGCGAGCAAAAGATGCATGCAGCCGCGGCTCCTGCTCCTGCTAGTGATCGTCTTCTTTTTTTCTGACGGCGCTCGGTTGATCTTGTTCGTGCATTGCCTTCTCGAAGAACTTAGTGAAGAAATGGAAGATCTGAGCACAGGTGAACATGTTAGCAGTTATGGATCGAGGAAAAGACCCAAGAGACTGAACAAACCTTTTCTGGAATTGGCTTCGTGCTATTAACGGAAATTGTCTGTCTAACTAGTGGATTATTAGATGCTAGTGAATACAAGGGAAAACTGTTGTATAGATTTGTAAATCATTGATTCATTTTAATTGCAGACAGATTGAGACAAACACACGCAGACAGGGCCGTCCCGGGAAAATTAGAGGCCCTGTACGATACTAAGAAATGAGGCCTATTAGCCTAGAAAAAAAAACTAAATATACGATATTATAAAGCATGCAGTATGTTACAATAAAATATATATCAAGATTCAAGAATGATACCTATATTACATAATCTTTACTTGAATAACATCATTCTTTTAGTGTTCTTTGAAATGAAGTCTTCAATAATATGCTCATAATCAATCTTCTCCAACAGTTCACCTTCAAGTGCTATTATAGCCAAATCATTAAGTCTTTCTTGTGTCATTGTAGAACGCAAATAAGTCTTCAATAGCTTTAACTTAGAAAAGCTTCGCTCTGCTGATGCAACAGTCATAGGAATAGTCAACAAAACTCTATATGCAATAGTTGCATTAGGAAAACAACCATGCTCCTTTAAAAACCGCACGTGAGACCTAAGATTTGCGATCTGATTCAGTTGGGGAATTGGGATCGGCAACATTGCCAACTGAACAGCGGCCGGGCAACAAGCCATTGTTTATTGGGCTTTGGTCAATTGTTGTACACGTCGCTTTGCTAATGGGCCAAAGGCCAAAGCTACTGCTGTACGTTCTTATTTACCAAGTAATACATATATACGTATATATACTCTATATATATTTGGAGGCCCCTGAAAAGTAGAGGCCCTGTACCGTCGCACACGTTGCACGTGCCAAGGGACGGCCCTGACGCAGAATGTTTCCTTCTGCAGATGCAGAAGGTGAGTTTTCACTATTTCCCGTACTCTGCATTCTGCACGCAGCACGCCTGAGCCAAGCTCTGTACTCTGTGCGGGCCTCCCAAACCCACCAAAGTGGGGCGGGCTGCGCCGCTAACCCCACAAGCCCACCAGAGTGACCAGGCTTGGGGCCCGGCGTCGGCGTCCATGCGCTGAGGTCACTTCAACTCAACTCCCGACGGCGTGGAGGGAGCACGGCTTGGACGCGTGGTTGCGCCTCCGCGGCGGCGGAGCTGGAGGGAGCACGGCTCGGGCGTTCAAAAGGCGCCCTCGCGCGCGCGAGTTCATCCAGATCCGACCCAGGTGAGCTCCGGTGCATGTGGGTCCCAGGCCCAGCTGTGGAAATCCGTGCGGTGGGTGATCTCCGCCGATGTGGTTCGGGTGGTGGTGTGACGTCGATTTCTGCTTGTGGTTGTCTGCGCAGTTTTGCGGGGTGCGGAATTTGCGGGTTTTGCATTGCATCTGCGACGAGGGAGGAAGACAGGCCGGGTTCATCGGAGCCCTCGGTGTTTTCGCTGAGTCAAGCAGAGCGATCAGCGAGGACAGTGTGCGGCGGAATGGCGGCGTCCGACTCCGACGGCGACGGCCACCGCCGTTTCGACGTGATCGTGGTGGGAGCGGGCATCATGGGCAGCTGCGCGGCGGCCTCCCGCGGCGCGCGCGTGCTGCTGCTGGAGCGTTTCGACCGCCTCCACGTCCGCGGCTCCTCGCACGGCGAGTCCCGCGGCACCCGCTCCACCTACGCGAAGGCGTACTACACGCCCATGCTGCGCCTGGAGCGCCGCCTCTGGGACGAGGCCCAGGCCGAGGCGGGGGACGGGGACCGCGTGCTCACGCCCACGCCGCACCTCGATGTGGGCCCGCGGGACGACCCGTCGCTCCTCGCCGCCGTCAGGAACGGCGGCGCCAGCTCCATTGAGGTCGTCGAGGGCTCGGCCTGGCCAGGGGCTGACGTGTTCAGGGTGCCCGACGGGTGGATGGCGGCGGCGAGCGAGCTCGGCGGGGTGATACAGGCGACCAAGGCGCCGTCGTGAAGGACAGGACGGAGGTGGTCGATGTCACTAAGCGAGGTGAGCGCGGGCGTTGCTCTTGTCTTCTTCCTCCCCTCTGCCGTTTCAAATCTAACATTCTTGTTCTTGCTACGGAAGAGTAGATTGCCGTGTGCCACCATACCATCACTTGCAATTGCTATTTTCTTTCTATCATGGTCAATTCCCTGTATTTTTAATTGGAATTGTACAGCTAATTGTCACTCTTATTTGTCACATCACACGTACTAAACCCTCTAAAATTCTGCGGCAGGATCCAGCTATTAGCTATGTTAGCAGGAGTGTTAGCAAGGAAATACAAGCCAACAGCTAATTGTTAGTTGGGTAGCAGGTAAGACATTAGTTGGACGTATTAGTTGTCCTCGGCTAAATTTTAGCACTTACTCTCGCTGTCTCACTATATCTGTTGTTCTGACAGTTCATTTGGATGATTCACAGCAAGTTGCATGTATGTGGACACACCTTATGTCTAGATTTAAAGAATCTTTGTTATTCTCGGTAGAAAGCTAAAACAACATGAGTAACTATTAGTTGTAAGGGATATAAACATGCCCTCTGTTACGAAGTACTACTAATTTCACTGTCACATTTTCCCCCATTTCAAACCGCGCCAGGAGCAGTTCCTAGCTGAATTTTTTACTTTTTATCATTTTTTTTTGAAAGTTTCTCATTTCTCATGAATAGACCCCTCGAAGAAAAGATTTCAGAATATAAACTCTTAAATCGGCGCAATCGATGCTGGCGCCGAGCTAACACGTCTCGGCGTCGAGCTCGAGGCTCGACGCTGGCGGGCGCTGATTTGGCAGACAGCTCGGCGCCATAAACACTGGCGCCGAGCTTGGCACCCTGTACGAGAGGCCCTGATGGACAATGCACATACCGCTACGCTGCTGCTGCTCTACCCTCTGCGCTACCCTCTGCGCTATCTCTGCACCCTTGTACTGGACCACTCCTGCTGCCACTGCACTGATGGGACAATGCACCACTACCGCTACGCTGCTGCTGCTCTACCCTCTGCGCTATCTCTGCACTAGAACTTGTAGCTGGACCAAAACTCACTGCCACTGCAAATGCGTAGGGGTCTAATTAGTCGATTGAACACTAATGAAATTGCTGACGGGGGCCAAATTTCGCAATGCGCGCGCCCAGTCTGCACCTGCTGCGTGCCATGGAAATAAATTTGGATGGGACCGCTAGCTCGTTGCGCCCACGAGATCAAATCTTTGACCGACCTCGTTCCGGCGCTCGGCCGCTCGCATCAAGCGGTACAGGCCCCACCCACCTCCGTCTCGGCACGACGAGACGACGGTACAGCCCTATTCGGCCACGGCCGTACTTCTACAGTCCTACAGCCACTACGGTAGGGCCACAGCTCCCTGCTGCGCGGCACGCCGATCACTGATCATCCCGAGCGAAAGGCGCGCATGATCATCACCCTAGATGGAAGTGAAGCCTAATACTAGGTGTCTAGGGACTAGGGCTAATCGGATCAGCAACAGCATCGTAGCGGACTAGCGGTATGTGGCCAGGCTAGCCACTAGCCAGGCATGGGCAACTGCATAGGCTAGGGCACACCGGGCAGGGTCATGTGTCAAATCACGTCCAGCATTCCGCATGTACGTATATAGGCGCGAGCTGCAGCTCATGCAACGCACAGTAGTACGTACAGTAAGTTTTAGTAATGCTGCGCCTGTGCTTAAATATTATTAAATTAATAATAAAATATATTTATGATATATATATTAAGAGATACTAGTGCTCCGTTTGGTTAGGGGGGATTTTATGAAATAAAAAAAATCTCATAATTTTAAAATCTCATTGAAACAGCTACTCCTCCTAGATGGCTAGGTTCTATTGGATTTTAATATGCATATGCAGAATTAATAAACACATTAACTTCTTTTTCCAGATTTTGCATCAGAATATCTAATAATAGTACCGTACTTCCTCCGTCCCTAAATATCCATCGTTTACGTTTTTCGAGAAACAATTTTAACTAAATATATATTAAAAATATTAATATTTATAGTATATAATTAGTATCATTGGAAAGATCTTTGAAACTAGTTTTTTAATAAATTTACTTGGAGTTACAAATATTGCATGTATTTTCTATAAATTGAGTCAAATTTGTGGCACGTACGTACACCAACGGCGACAGATATAAAGAGACGGAGGGAGTACTCCATATCTTTCATAGTAAGGGGATGTTTGGATTCAGCGACTAAAATTTAGGAGGTATCAAGTGACTAAAGTTTAGGAGGTATCAAATAAAGGGTGTCATATGGAGTGTTTGGATACTAATAAAAAAATAAATTATAAAATCCGTCAGTAATTCACGAGATGAATTTATTAAACCTAATTAATCTGTCATTAGTATATATTACTGTAGCAACACGGTGTCAAATCATATATTGATTAGGCTTAAAAAATTTGTCTGGCAAAACTGTCTCAGTATTTAGTTTTATAATTAGTATGATCGGAGTAGCTGCTGTATGCATGTACTCATTGCACACCATGTGATGTGACAACTGACGATCAATGCATGTATATAGGGCTAGGGCTAGGCCGCAATAGGCCGCAAGGGCTAGGGCTAACCGGAGCAGCAGCAGCGTAGCCGTATGTGCGTTGTCCGCCTCTCGTATAGGGCACCACGGCCATAGCGTTGTCTCTCGTACAGGGCGCCGAGCTCGACGCCAGCGTCTACGGCGTCGAGCCGCCTGCCAAATTAGCGTCACGTCAGTGTCGAGCCTAGAAGCTCGGCGCTAAAGACGCTGGCGCCGAGACGTGTTAGTTCGGCGCCAGTATCGATGACGCCGAATTAAGGGTTCAGATTCTGAAATCTTTTCTCCAGAGGTTTATTTGTGAGAAACTATAAAAAAAGATGCTAAAAAGTAAAAAAAAAAATCGGTAGTTCCTAGCAATGTGCTAATGTTGTTTCTTGTGTTGGCTCGATTGTGGAATCATCAAAAATCTAACAGAGTACCAATCAAATACTGAGATTGTAGATCATTTTTTATTGGACGGAAAAAATATCGATTTTCAAAGGCTGAGGGGATGTGTAAATTGCAAGTGCTACCTGCTCTTGTGTTCTCGCAAGTTGCTTTGCCGTTTTAAGATTGTATCATTCGAAAAAAAAATTCATTGTAAAAGTATATACTCCACCAGCCAATTATACAGCTCTGAAATCTTTTAGACAATTTTATCTAGCAGAAGGATCAATCTTGGTGAAAACGACGAGTGGCGAGGAATTCCATGGAGCAAAATGTATCATAACGGTGGGCGCCTGGACGAGCAAGCTGGTCAGGTCGGTCACCGGCATGGATCTGCCTGTGCAACCATGGCACCCTCCTGTGCTACTGGAAGGCGAAGCCCGGCCGGGAGCGAGAGCTGACCCCGGAGGCCAGCTTCCCAACGTTCGCGAGCTATGGCGACCCCATCATTTACGGCACCCCGTCGATGGAGTTCCCGGGCCTGATCAAGATCGCCATGCACGGCGGGTCACCGTGCGATCCGGACAGCCGTGGTGATATGACCACGGACACTGATGCCGCCGCCGCCCTGGTGGAGCCCATGGCACGTTGGATCCGAGACTTCACGCCGGACCATATCGACACTGTGCAGCGGCCGCTCAAGCCACTGCCGTGCATGTACTCCATGACCCCCGACGAGGACTTCGTGATGGACTTCCTGGGTGGTGATTTCGGAAGGACGTTGTCGTGGGTGCGGGGTTCTCCGGCCACGGATTCAAGATGGCACCGGCTGTTGGAAGGATCCTGGTCGAGATGGCTTTGGACGGGGAGGCCGGCACGGCTGCGGCGGCTGGTTTGGAGCTTGGGCACTTCAGCATTGGCAGGTTTGTGGACAACCCGAAGGGAAACCTCAGGGATTATTGAGATCGTTAATGCAGATGAACACCGTGTCCTGCTGGAGATCCTACCTCCAACAGTCTTCAGAATGATCTCAATACAAGCTCTCCTTCCATGAATCATGTGTCAAAGTCTGTTCACTGTGATAATCTATTGAACATGGCATTGTGAGACTTTCTATATACTCCATCCGTTCCAAATTATAAGTCGCTTTGACTTTTTTGGTACATCAATTTTGTTAGATATAATAATATGTCTAGATACAAAATGGATGAACAAAAAAAGTCAAAAGTGACTTATAATTTGGACCGGAGTGTGTATCTCCATTTTGTTTCTCGAGTCTTGGAAAATTGAAGTGCATCTGTTCTCCATGATTAAAAAAAAATGGTGCATCTGCTCTGCATGCTTAGCAAAAACTACCAGCTCACCTGTATTCAGTATTCAGTATTCAGTTAATAGTGCATTCAGCTACAGATGACTATTGCAGAAACTCATAAAGGTATCTGCTGTGAACTTTGCGATATGCCGCTTCAGATCATTTGCTATCAAAACATCCGCATGTGCACTTCTTTTTTTTTTCTTTCCCCTTTGCTCTTTCATTTTGGCTCACATCGCAGCATTGTTGCTTGTATAGCTGCTAAGTAGGTCAGTCTTGTCTATGGTATGTAGCACAAAAGAAAGAGACCTGGCTATCACTATCATCTCATCCATGTGTCGGACACGGGTAGCGCGCCACAAGGTTGCTCTGGAGTTCAGCATAGCTCCAAGGCTGCGTCTTTCCAAACGTCACGCCCGCCCACATTCTTAGTCTCTTACTAATGATCAATGGAAAGAATTAGCTTGATCACTGATGCTTGCTTTATGAGTACTTTGCGGGATAATATCACGCAGAGACGACAGCAAAGCTTGGAGACTTTGGACGTCTCCTGAGCCGGGTCGTATACCTTATCATTTGATTGATATCTGGAGGTTGGAGCATATATTATCCACAAATGCCTGACGAATAACAGTGCACCTCCTTTCACGATCTGGAGTAACCTGCGGAGTTATTGGTCAAGGTCTCGGGGAGATGGATGGCAATGGCGCTAGCTGTAATTTTCAGAGGTGAAATTCAGGCATCACATGCTCAGAGTGGCACAATCGACTTGACCCGAACTTTGGCCTCGTTGTTGAGTCGGCATAAGCATAGTGATGTTGGGTGGTTGTCGTCACAAGGATACATTCCTCCTTCCCGGACACTTGCAGGCAATAATGAAGTTTTTAGTCGAATTTGTTTGCGGAGGTACTGACTCATCGGCACGTCGTCTGTGCTTCGTTGATGGGAAGGAACTATGCAAGAACTGCATGTCTGATATTTTTCATCAATGAAATAAGCTTTTATAAATATCTCCTATATGCTGTCTGGAGAAGTTTTTATGGCAGGATAGCAGAGGACGTATCACAGACTCTTGACAGCCCGAGCATAGAAGAGAAGCATGGTAGATGCATGTATATTGGAAACAGAAATAGTGATGCACTGCATTTCCTAAACGTTGAAGCCTTGAAGCCGTTCAAGGTGCTACTATACCTGAACTTTAGGTACGGAATGCCGATGCTTCACAGTTTTCACAGTTAGCGCCTAGCGGCCTTTCATGGCAGGCCTCGTGGCACCCGCTTGAATCGCAGGTCACAGCTAGTTCCACCAAGTCCCCGCAGCTATCCGGCTTGGAGTCAACGTGCGATGCGAGCCGCCTCAGGGTTCGTTTCGGAACGAGTCCCTCGACCGATTCCCAGTTGAAACGGTTCACTAATTTATATAATTTTAATAAGCTGGAATGGTTCTTAGGTCCAATCCAGACTAACTAAACAGACCCTCAGGCTGCTAGTCTCACTGCCAGCGGTGGTGACTGCGGCGTGGTGCATTTGTCATTAGTATAGTCTAGTTTTATAAGGTTTAGCAAGTTATTATCCAAATTGCATTACAGATTGACTTTGCAGTCATACATTGAGCGACGCCATGGATGATTTAGTGTCTTAGTCTGGACGAGTGCTGCTCTAGCTCGTACAGTATTAGTTTTTACTAAAGGTGCAAATAACATAAGAGTTTGAACTTAACTCGTGAATTATATTTATGACAACTAACAGGATCAAAATTCTAAAGTCATTTTTTTTCTTGAATGCGCAAGAGAGGTGCGTGTCATTTCATTGATAGATAGGAAAAAAGATCCGACTACAAGTCAAAATTCTAAAATCAAATTCAGGATCTATGATGCCATGAGACATAGGTCATTGTAATTTAAACTAAGATCTCAATTAAAATGTATATATTTAGTACACACGGAGGTGCTCTCTCAAGGCTAATGTTTGGGCTTTTCAACCTACTTTAAGCCAAAAGCGGTGAAAAGAATCTATCTAGCCAACAACGGGTTGTTTTAGCCCCTCTCAACAACCAGATTTTTTCCATGCACTTATATTGTCTTAAAGTTATATTTATATTATCTTATTACTATATTTACAATAATTTCTCCAGTGTAATTTATTAGATAGAATGATGTAATTTGAGAATAACATAAGATCTCAGACAAATATATGCTAAATTTTCAAAAAAAAAAAGTTACAAATTTTTTCTATGGATTGCAGATACCAGAAAAAATATATCAAATTATTCATAAATATCATCAAATTGTTCACAACCTTATAAATTTACAAACGGAAGAAAGGTCTTGGACTCAATCCGCACCACGTCGACGGGGACACCGGCATCGACGCGCGCGAACGACGGCCTCTGGGCGATCGGGCGACAAACGAGCAACCGTACGAAGTCACCAACCAACCAACCGTACGCAAGCTAATCGGGCGGCAGGAGGCAGCGAACCGTACGAATCCTACGGTCAAAAAACCGGTTGCTGCCTGGACGCAAATCTGCGGTGAAAAACTATAACCTTTGCGTACCGAAGGAAAAACTACAACCAACCGCAAACAGACAAATCAACAGGAGATTCCAAACCTGCTGTGCCATCCCTGTAATCGTGACGGAGATACCGCCTAATCGGACAGAGCGTGTGGTGTTTACACCAAAATTTGATAACAACGACACGGAACTCGAAGCTTCTAAGATTATATTATTAAAAAATTAATAAGATGTGAATTAATATCAGTTAATTTTGATGTAGTGTCAGAATCACCTATTTTATGATGACGTCAGCGGACAACATCAATGGACAACGTACGGATGGCGTCGGGGAGAATATGTCGGACTCTAAAAACAGATAAGGATTATGATCCAAGTTATCTTGAGTTACGAGTGTTTTTTATTCAAAGAATTGTAATAAGTCATATTTGAGTATGATTCATGTTTAGGTTTTGGGTATAAATATTGGACCCCGATTATTATAAAAAGGACAATCAATCAATCAATACAATTATTTTTTTCGGCTTCACGCCAATCCTTAGGAGTAGAAGTACTGTAGATCTCGATGAGTTTTTCAACAAGCAGGGCTGCATCGACTGATCGACCCTCGGCTTGTGTGTGAGTACCGTCACGACTTGTATCATACTTGTAAAGTTGCATCGGCCGATTGATCTTTTACAAGTATAATATAGGTTAGTTATCGATCTGTATCATTATTTATAAGGCTGCATTAGCTGACTGATCTCTTACGAATCATAATATTGATCAAAGTTATCGATCTTGTGTTAAATAACTCGTTGTTAATACAATATCACCAATTATCGAATCTGCTAAGATTAGTAAGATTTTTCTTGTTGTTTTTTGTTGAATCACCAGTTATCAATTTTGCTATAATTAATGTTTTATTAATTATAACAAAATCACCCGATTGAGATAGAGATAGATCAGTATCATATCATCTTAATTGGTCGTCTTCTGATCTGGTCATGCTTCAAATCTTATAATTGATGGCTTAATTCTGCTAGATCGGCTGTTCTATCTCTATTCCAGTCAGACATAGTATGTATTTAAGGACATATTTCAATCTTGAATAAACTCACTAGTTAATAAGATCTAATCTAATGACACTACCATAGCTGCATCGATCCGGTCGACACTCACTGATAAGACTTTGGGTTAGAAATTATCGATTAGTGGTTTTATTCATGACCGAGATATGTACTATGTTTGTTTACTATGCCTGTATCGGCTATTTTAGCCGATTTATCTGTCTTTTCACACATACTGCATGTTTTTCATGAATCTGCCAATATATAGATGGTTTTGTAGATTCTTTGGCTTTAGTTTGTTACTATTATCATAGCTGTATCGGATTTGATCGAACCTCAATGTCGATGGTAACAGATTAGATTCAAAGCGTTTGTAGATCCATTTGTACTAAACAGTCAATTTGTTCGCATGTTATATAATTTTTCGTTAGACTTATCGGCTCAATGCTTTACACTGGTTATATCCATCTAGCTGATGAAGTTTCTTCATATTATTTATATCTGGGTGCATCGTACTTGCTATCATAAATCAATCATGACCCGCGAGCATCACAGCCCTTCAGAGTCGATTTCTCCTTATATCGGCTATCTAGTCGATCCTCCTGTTTGGCTGCTCTCGAAGCAGCATACTTGGAACTGTCGGGGCAACACCGCCATGTTCCACCATAAATTACTGATAAACTTTCTCTTCTTGTCAATTGTAGGTCAAATTGACTGGCACGCCTTCGGGATTTTTATGATCGACTGGTCTTGTGTTGAAGCCAAACAAGATCTACAAGTTGACCTCGCTCAGATCGTCCGATTTGCTGTGTGTTGGCTACATTGCCATATTTTTTTGCACGGGTCCTAATTTTTTACAATTTGGTCATTTTTTAAAGAAAATTTACGTTTGGCCTCTGGGAGACTTGAACTCATCTTTGAACCCTAGGGTCGGTGTCAGGACTCATGGCGCTGAGGTAACACTTCTCGGCGCCACATATCTTGGTGTCGAGATGTCTGGTCATGCATAGTAGTGCATCCTAGGCGGTGTTGAGGTGGCCGATCTTGGCGCTGAGGTCGGAGGCACGTATTCAGGCGAGGTGTCCTCAGAGTCATCTCCGTCCTCAGAGGTCAGAGCCCAGAGGCACGCTGCTGGCATCGACGGACGGGACGACAGCGCCAGAGTGTAGTCAACTCCGGCCTAGCCCATGCATCGGCGTCTAGCTGCAGTACCGCTCTTCCAGGCGCGCAGCGCCACAGACCAAGTAGATGGCTCAGCTAGGCGCCTATGCCGTAGGCAGGGCAGCACAACACAGCATGCGGCTGCTGGCTCGGGCCACATCCTCTCACCTCGGCCCCTGTGTGATCACGGGGCGCCTGCCATGCATATCTGTCTCTTCCCGTTCCTGTAGGCACTAGGCAGCTGCGGGCTGGCCGGCTGCACACGCGAAGTGGGGTTGCCTAAAAATCCGGTCTTCGAGGTGGTACTGGTTCAGCCGGTCAGCCGCGCAATCAAATCGATCACGCCCTCCACTCCACTCCACTCCACTCCACTGTCCAGCACGTAAAGGAGAGCAGCCCACGCGATGACGCGAACAGGCCACTCGTCATCGATCACGGCCTCCACTCCACTGTCCCTGGCAGGAGTTAATGCGATGCATGCGGCCACGGAGATGTATGGGAGAGAGAGAGAGAGAGGAGTGGAGGAAGACAGGCAGATGCACTGCTCAGCCAGCCACGCGGCCGGCCGCCCTGTCTGCCGGTCATCGGCGTGTCCGAGGTCGGCGGCAAGATCTATCACGTCGACGTGGCGCCGAGGTATCAACGCCAGCTAGGTTCTCGGCCAGGGATTTTGGCCTTACGATATGTGACGTCGAGACGTGTTACCTTAGTGCCATGAGTCTTGGCGTCGACTCACAGGGTCCAAACATGAGTTTAAATTTCTCATAGGGCTAAACGTAAATTTTCTTAAAAAAATGTCAAATTGTAAAAAATTACCTCAAATGGTCTGGCATGAGGACCTGCTTATGGCTAAGAGCACGTTTAGATGCAAAATTTTTTAGGTTTTGGCTATTGTAGCACTTTTGTTTGTATTTGGCAATTAGTGTCTAATTATGAACTAATTAGGTTTGAAAGTTTCGTCTCGCGATTTCTCACCCAACTGTGCAATTAGTTTTTTTTGTCTATATTTAGTACTCCATACATGTGTCGCAAGATTCGATGTGACGAGCACTGCACAATTTTTTTTAGAACTAAACAGCCGACCAACCAGACGTTCCATCATCAACCGAATAGTAGAATAAAGACCCATCTCTTCACCAAGTCATTGATCAATACAATTGACTCCTGTTCTGTTTTTCATTGGTCACGATTCAGAAAGACGTGTTTTTTTTAGGTACCGGAATTCGAGCACATTCCTTCACTGTCTTTGCAAAGTACCGTCTGTATCGGGCAAATGGCTGAGGGGCAGGTCCCTACGCCAAGTGATTGCGCTAATAAGACGATGTGAACCAAAGTGAAAGACAGAAAGAAAAAAAAAGAATCTGCACAATAACGAACTTGATTTGCTATCAGACCAGTTAATTACTGCAGTCCGCAGAACACTTTATGCACACTGAAACATTCGTCCGAAAGACTACTGCAAACTTTCCCGATCGGCGGGGTTGGCTGGCTGACTGGGCCAGCCCCTCACGTCGATACTATTCATATAAAACAGTCAACAATATTTCTTTCTTACAGAAACGAACCAGCAACAATACGAACCAGCTGTGAGGAGATGCGCGCACTTCAATGTTCGAAAATCCAATCCAACAGCCCAAAAGACACTAAATTTAAACAAACGAGTTGCCAAGAAAACACTTTGACATGAAAACATGAAATAGAGCCCCGTCTCCGATCCAGCCTTGATCGCCAGAATGAATAATTCTACAGGTTTCCCTTGGGATTTTCCGCAAACCGGCCGATCCTTAAGGGGCGGAGATCTACTCCGGCCTCGGCCGCCGTCCTGGCCTCCCCGTCCATGGCCATCTCGGTCAGGATCCTCCAGACGGCCGGGCCCATCTTGAAGCCATGGCCAGAGAACCCGGCGCCGACGACGACGTCCTTGCCGAACTCCCCGCCGAGGAAGTCGACCACGTAGTCGTCGTCGGGGGTGACGGAGTACATGCAGCACTGCCGGATGACCGGCCCGCCGGCGGTGTCGACGTGGCCCGGCATGACGGCGTCGATCCACCGCACCACGGGTTCCACCAGCCCGCCGGCGCCGGCCGCGCCCGTGGACCAGTCCCTGCCGTCCGGGTCGCAGGGCGGCCCGCCGTGCATGGCGATCTTGATCAGCCCCGGAAACTCCATCGACGGGGTGCCGTAGATGTAGGGGTCGCCGTAGCTAGCGAACGTCGGGAAGCCGGTCTCCGGGGTCAGCTCCTCCTCGTGCCCGGGCTTCACCTTCCAGTAGCAGATGAGCGTGTGCACCGGCTGCACCGGCAGTTCCAGCCCGGTCACCGACTTGATCAGCTTGCTCGTCCAAGCGCCCACTGTCACTATGCATCTGGTGACATGGAACTCATCGCCGCTAGGGACCTGTTCACGTGCCTTTAAAACCGATTTGATCCGCTTCTTTTTTCATCCGAAACAATATTTTTCTCTAGTAGATTCCTCCTAAATTCCTCTAAACCACCATCCAAATTCCTTCAGAACCGTACCATCCGATAAGGGCCTAGACGTCCTCACCGAGATTACTGACCCCTCTCCTGATCGAGCATGATGAGAAGTATGTAAAGATTCAGAGCTCTAGTTAGTCCATGGTTTTTTTTTCATCACTTCGTATATATCCGTTTTTTTACATGTATAAAGCAGAGAGAAAAGATAAACTGAATTATTGTGCCGTGCAAACAATAGGACTAGGATTGAAGGACTTGTTTGTTGGACTGTCGGTTGGTGTTGTATTGGCACAGGCTCCACAAATGATACTATAAAAAACAAAAGGAGTGCACTGAACGGGAATATCTGTTACAATAATTGGCAATCATGTACAATTTCAAATTAAAAAGGAAAGAGAAAGGCGCAACAACATGTTTAAATTGCCTTTTGCAAGTGATGATGGTACAATTTTTGTGATATACGACGTATATGTTCTAGCTACAACTTTTGTCAGTGATGTTATTTACTCTTTAGTCTTTACTCTTAATAAAATGATGTAAAAAGAGAACGGAGTTGCTTGGTGGTAGACCAACATTGCTACGGAGCGTATTGACGTCAATGTGCGCATGCTTATAGATCATGAATCATGATGAGCACACGTAAAATTTTCAAAATTTTTGAAACTTCTAGTTAAGGTTCCAAATGAATTTGCAAAATACAAGCTTATATAAGACATTTTTTTATATATAAATGCACCCGAAACACCCCTCGTCCAAATCCTTCGCATCGATCGACTTGCTATTTTACATTGCGCATGCTACTTGCAACTATGCTAGCTCTCGATGAGTCTTGACTAAACTCAATATATATGCTCCACGCTACGCAGATGATTAATGGGTTAGACGCGAAATGCATGCCAGAGCCATCCGTGACAGCAAAGGAACGTGTGAGCCTATAGGCAGATCGAGCTCACAAGTCACACCCAACTCGATCTTGCTTGCTTGTCACTTGCCAGTGACTCGTCAGAGCGTCACGGTCACTCACATGCAGGACAGCAGGAGGCGCGCGCATGGCGCATGCTTCCAAGAGAATTAGTTTGGGTACGGTGGAGGAAGAAGACAGTGCACGAGACAAAGCGCGCTCACCTTCACCTCGCTTGGTGACGTTTACTGTAACACCAGTGTTAAGCATTGCATTTGACACTTGTATTTTATGAGCACAAGTATCATCAAGCATTCATGTGCATGAGCATATGTAATTTCATTTTATTCTTTATATATTATCACATGTGATGTTGATTATATACATGCATATGCTTGCGATCATGTGTGACCAATGCAATAAATGGTTGTGAGGTCACAAAAACATCTTAGACATGTCTAGGATGGTAAATGGAACAATGTTTGTATTCACGACATGGGTCAATTTTGCTTCTAAGTCCTAATTTACTCAAAATATCATTTTTCATGATCCTACTTTGACTAAAGTTGAACTATAACATAGAGTATTTGCATAGCAGTGCACCATTAATAAAAGTTGTAGCTTATCTTATGTGTAACAAACTTTATTTAAGGGTCATGAGCTAATTCAGTGCCTAACATAGTCAAATAGGGCTCATAAAAATCAACAAAAATGTTGTTTCTAGACTTAGAAATTTTGCTATCCAAAATGCTGATTTTAGTTTCAAGTGCACCACTTTGGAGCTTTGTAACGTAAATCTCACATAGCTCTACAACTTTTACTAATACCATTTTCACTGATTCACCACGGATTAGGATTTACATGTCCACGAAGTCGCGCTGTTAGTCACCCGATGCAGCTCTGAATCGGCCGGCGTCGTGGCCGACCGGCCACAGGCCGTGGCCGCCGCGTGGCTGCCGTACGCCGGAGCCGGGCCCACGCCACGGTCGGGGTAGCGCTGAAGGCAGCGCGGTCTCGCTCTCTCTCTCACGCTCACTCTCACTCTCTCTCGTCCCTCTCTCGCTCCCACGCAGCGCTGAAGCGGAGGTGACCGCGCAACGCCGCCATCGAGCTTTCGCCGGCCAAGCTCGCCACCCGCGCCGCATCACCGCTCAATTCCTTACGCCCACAGCTCGGCCGTGACCCACTCTATCTTCTCGAGCCTAGGTGAGCACCTTAGAGCCGATGCTTCATCGCCACGGCCACCATTGTCGCCGCCGAGCTTGAGCTCGCCGTGGTCGAGCCGTCTCACACCTGCACCGCTCTCTCTCTCCCCTGTTCCGTAGTCACTATGGTTAGTGCTAGCGGTAGCCGTTGGCCTTTGGCCAATGCTGGCCATGCCGGAGGCTTAATGCCGTGCCACACCACCATGCCTCATCGGCGTCACCGTGAGCCTTAATCCTAACCCTAGATCTCCGCTAGGTCACCCTAAAGCCGTAGCCGAGCTCGTCCGAGCTTGCCATGGCCAGTGATGGCCGAAGCGTCATTGTGCTGCGCCACCAAGCCGACATGAGAGCTGCCGCCATGCCCAGCCGCCGTATTAGGCTCAACTACCTAGCCTAGTCAATGCGCAAGATCGAGGGGAGCACGTTGGTGCCAACCCCGCCGCCGGAGACCTCGTCGTCGGTGAGCTTTCGTCGGTCAAAGCGTTGCCTCTGCTCTGTGCCTATGATGGGTGGGGTCACTCTAACCGTGGGACCCAGCTGTCAGCGCCTCTGGGTGCACTTAGCATTTAACAGGGTTTTTGATGTTTTTCTTTAAATGCTTTTTCAGATTTTGTAGCAAACTTGTAAAATTCATAACTAATTCTAGGAGTGTCCAAATTGAGTGAACCAATTTTTGTTGGATTGTTCATGAAGTGTACTATTGGATAAAAATATGAAACATACTGTTTGGGATATTTTTCTAGAGGAATTAAATTAAGCTAGATAAGTGCTTTTAAATTTGTTTCTATCTTTTAAAATGCATATCTTGAGCTAGGGAAGTGCAAAAATTATGATTCCAATTTTACTGGTCCTGTGTTGACATGATCTAGCTAGAAAAATGCTAAACCTATAGTTGGTATATTTGGAATATGGTCTTCCTATTTAACCTTGATTAATTGCTAGTTTCTAGTGAAAATAAATGAGGTAAAAATACATAACTTATGATCATGCAAATTTTTTTACAGTGTTATGATGCTAGGATGAAAGTAAAAAATATGAAATATATTGTTTGACACTTTTCACTAGGCTTTACTATTTTTGCTAAAATAATCCTTGCTAGTTTGTCATTTTTGTAGAGATGGCTATACTTATCTAAATGGCATAAAATTTATACATTTGACTTTTGGGTCATATGAATAAAAGGAGACCGGATGGGATTGTGATAGAGAAGCAACAAGGCATAGAGGTCTTGGTGCCTATTTATCCTCGTCTGTGTCGATTAAGGATTGATTCGCTGTACGTCCTCATGTCATGTTAAACGTATGTCTAGCACTTAGTTGGCTAGATAAGCCGTTCCAACCGCGAAGCCGAGTAGCTCAACTCAGGCCGAGACCCGGTAAGTGAAAGTGCGCACACTGGAGAAAGTAAGGGTGTGTGGAGAGCCAGTGGCATGAGTCCAAGGGCAGGCCGGGCCTGAACTTCCTGGCAGACTGGTAGTATCCCTTAGGGTGCGACGCTGATCGGACCCGCGACTGTACCGGAGTTGTATCAAAGGTGACCCGACGTGACCTCGACGGGGGAAGTATGTGTTTGTGTTAGGAATAACTGCCCAGCTGGTTGGAATCGATTCGAGTCACCGTCTCTCCCAGATAGTGAGAACTTGACTGAGCAGCGACAACGTAGCATTAATTGATGGAATTTGATGGTTATGATGATGCTCAAATTAATACACCGGATATGGTTACTAATGCTTATTAGCTTAATCACGTGATTGCTCTAGTACAGGTGCTAATCTAGAGATGCTTAATTGAATATGTATTCAATTTGATGCTAAAGATATTAAATCTCCAAGTTATATTACTTAAACTTTTATGCAAAATATTGTCAAGCTAACTCCACCGATAAAGCCTTACATACTCCTTGGTGTCATATTATTTATGGTTTACAATGGGTAAGTCTAGCTAAGTACATTCTCATACTCAGGGTTTATTCCCTCTTGTTGCAGATGATATGATGTATCATGGGTACTGTAAGAACTGCCTTCATCCTGTCATGGATGAGGACTAAACCATAGGGCATGGCACTCCTAAGTTATCCTCTCTATTATACTTTTGCTGGAAATGACCGTGGTACTGGCATGTATTTGAACTAAGTGTGATGTTGATGTCAAACTACTTTGCTTCCGCTATTTGAACTTGGTTTGTAATAACTATGCGAACTCTGATGTATGTGAGATACTTGTGAACCATTTATGAACTATAATGTAACATGTGACTTGTTATGTTGAATCATGTACGATCTTGGCTTGTATGTTGGTTAGTTTAAGATCCATCATGATTTCATTGGACTATCGGGTTTATATGGGCTCAAGTATGATAGTTTGATCGTTTTGGTGATTGCTATTGTACTTATGCTCTTATAAATTGGACGGTTCTATTATATTCACCACCTCAGTCTTGTCCCTGAGGATGGTGCCCCTCTTGACGGCGAGCGCCTAGAACATGGAGACCGCCTTGGTGGCCTTCATGACCCTGCCTAGCTCGATCGACGCCACCGTCTACTCGTCGGGGACCTTGAACACGCTCACCCATGGCCAGGACGCCGCCGACGCCTCATCCCCGCCGGCTATGGTGGCGAGGGCGACCTTAGTGGCACCGCCGTTCCTGATGGCGGCGACGAGCGCCGGGTCATCCCGCTGGCCTAGGTCTAGGTGTGGGGTGGGCGTGAGCATGGCGTACCTGGCATTGGCCTGGGCCTCATCCTAGAGGCGCCACGATAGGCGTACCATGGGTGGGTAGTGCGCCTGCGGGTAGGTGGCGTAGATGGTGCGGGACTCGCCGTGCGAGGAGCCCCGATGGTGGAGCAGGTCGAACCACTCTAGGAATAGCACGTGCGCACCGCGGGAGGACGCCGCGTACGCCGCGCAGTTGCCCATGATGCCCACGCCCACCACGATCACGTCGAACCAGTCGTGGCCACCCTCACCGTTGGACACTGCCATGGCGCTTGCTTTGCTGGCTTGCTGCTCCCTCCTCGCTGTCGTTGCGCTCTTGAGTTTGTTTTGAGGCGAGTATACTACTGGCTGCTATGCGAGGGAGTGTAGTGTTGTAGGACTAGACTTGGGGAGATTGAGAGAGACACAGGACAGCGCATGGAGGGACAAAGAAGCTTGCCTTGTATTGCTTATCAACAGGAGATCCCCATCTTCTAGTCATGATGAGTTATTGGCTTTTCTAAAATCACATTGATCAAATTCCTCATATCAGCAGCAATAATCCAACTGAGAACACAGGAGCGGCAACGTTGATTCCGACCCCAGCCCCTTCTACAGGCAGCCATCCCTAGTCGTAGTCGGAGCCTAGCGCGGGCTGCCTGGCCAAGGGCAAGGATGGCAGTGACTGGGCCTGCTCCTCCCCTCTCCTCCTCCCTTCTCTCTATCCCTGAGGAGCTCCCATGGTGCTCCATGGGGCGGCGGCCGGCAACGGGTTTCTGACCCCCTATGCGCAGATCTGGCGTCCCCTCGGCCAGATCGTGGCATGGTGGTGGATGATGACTGCGGCGGCGTGGTGGTGCGGCGACAAGCTAGTGGCGTGCTCTGGCCGCCCAGTTCTTGAGCACTGCACACATGGAGGCAGTGGTGGTGTGGCTTTCGTCCGCGATGCCGTGGTGGCGTGGCTGGCTGTGGCTTGGCTTGGCATGCTCCAGCGGTGCCATGGTGGTGCTGGTTGGCGACGGACGGGCGGTGGCACGCCCGCGGTGCCATGGTGGCGTGGCTAGCGGTGCCAGGCCAGGGCCGTATACCCGCTGCCTCTTATGCTGGATTGGGTGGTCTCTGGGCCGGATATTCTCCGGTGGAGCTCGTCGACGGTGGAGTTGTCGTGGGACCGGTACAGAGGCGTAAGACGGTTGCAGTTCGATGCGAAGGCTTCTGGAGGCCTTGTGTGGCATGGTTGATGCGGTGCCACTCGGTAGGGGGTGAGACGTTGGAGGGCTGGGCGACTGGGGCTTCTTCTGATCCCGGCCCTCTTCTCCCCGTCATCTGCCTTCCTCCTTGCTCAGACGGGTTCCATGGCGGAGCTGATTGGATCTGCTTGTTGCTGGTTGGCTTTGCCAGTTCCGGTGGGGGGGACTCTCCGACGGGCTTCTCCTGGCACTTCTCCTGACCAGTGTCCCTAGGGGCGGCAGAAGTGCGAGGCTGCTGCTGATCCATCACCGCATCCTGCCTTCCTGGTAGGTTTGGGTCTCCGGCGATGACAGTGTGGAGGTTGCTTGAGGTCGAGGCGAAAGCTTGGACAGTGACGTTTGCGGACATCGTTCCCTCCTTGGAGGTGTCCTTTCCTACCTCTCCTCCCACTATACTGGATGATGCAGGCGAAAACCTTCCCTTGGCGGGCTACCTTGTCGGCGCTTTTAGTGTCGTTTCCTCCTTGGAAGCATTGCTAGGCTTTCCAGTTCCACGGTTGTTCCTTTTTGTCGTCTTGCCATGGTTGTGCTCTTTGGTGTCACTCGGCAGGTCGTCGTTTTTCTTTAGTCCTTGTTTAGTTGTTTGTTGAGTTGGTAGTTGAGTCGATTCGTCCAAGTTGGAGCAAGTAGTGGCGTTGTGACAAAGTGGTGTAGGATGAGTGATGCACCCTACTCAGTTGTATGGTTTTTGGGTCCAGTTTTCACTCAAAAAACTAGGTGGACAATTGCCTTTTTTCTTTCTTCGTCAAATAGAAATCGCAGCAAAGTTTTTACCATCCTTTCCAAAAAAAATCACATTGATCATACAGTACAAAAGGAAAATGAATGGTACAGATGACGAATTGATAAAAAACTCCTATCCAAAACTCAAGGCCGAACACGTAGGAGAATTTTTGTACTGACTGTCGTAAAAAATAAAAAATAAACCACGATGTATAAAATCCCGCGCGTTCGAAAACCGTCCTAGTAAGTGTGCAACAACTTTGCCCGTTTGATAGCTTGATGAGCACAGAGACCAAAGGTAGGTCTCTTGGCGCTGAGTAGGCTGTGTGCTGGCAATTACTGAAGCCGACGTGTGATGACCGAAATGGATGTGCCCTTCAGTGGCAGTGTTTATCTTGGGGTGCATGGGGCCAAAATGCACGCTCCTAGCTAGCGTGCTATCATTTCAGCCGTCCGTTTGTGCCCAAAATGTGAAAGAGCGCTGCGGCCCACACACGCTCCACGCCGCACAGTGCAACGGTGCCGCCCAGCGTACATGCATGTATCGTGTCGTGTGTGCATGATTGCATCATCTTTGCCTCGGTAAATCACCGCTCACCTTCGTCGGCAATCTTTTGCAAGCATTGGCAAGACGCTGGCAGTCAATGCCTACACCTAAAAAAGTTTTCTTTATGTGCATATACACCTTTGTATTTTTTTATTGGACAGATCATATCTCAAATGCATAAGAGCATGTGAAACGTGTCCCTCACAGATGTGGTTCTAGGTTTCAGTTTGACAAATCTGTTGCTAAGGCTAATGGCTTAGTTTACTCGAATGTGGATCTCTCTCTGTCGGTGCGAAATGTGGCCGACAAGTAAATATTTGTAGTTTTGCCGTGCGTTGTGATCGAATATGGCTTAACACTCGATGACACATGATTTATACAGGTTCAGGCAACGGGCCCTACGTCCAGTTGAGGTCGGTCGGCGACTTTATTCCTAAGCCTAGGTGCTCGAAGTTCGTTGTGGGGTTACAAACGAGTAAGGAATGAGAAGGGGGTGTTAGAGGCCCGGTCGGACTCTGAACCAAGTGGCCGAGAGTGACGGGGGCCCTAACGTATGCTAAGTATTGGAGCGTATGCTCTGTGTATCTCCAAAGCTTGTTGACCTATTTTGTTCTCGAGTCGTCGAGAGAGTCTGGAGAGAGAGAGAGAGCCAGCGTTGTTTTTCAGGAGAGAGTGCATCCCCTTTTATAGTTGAAAGGGATGGCTTTACAAGTCAGAGAGAAAGATAGAAAGTGTATACGTGCGCTGTCTAGTCTTGTTGCTCATGCCATCGGATACGGGATGACTGCCAGCGCCCACAATACTGGTTATGCCCAGACGTGTATGGCAGGCTCTACCGTGTTCGCCTGGTACGGCAAACGTCGACGCCCATAATACTGTTTGTGGTTTGACGCGTCTGGAAGGTTGTATAGTATCCGTCTGTCGTGACCTGGAGGCACCGTCTTGCAGGTGCGCAGAGTATGGCATGGTACGGTCCTTGGTATTGCATTTGACTTGAGCGCCTTACCATATCTGCACTGCCCGCTCCCCAGACCCACACCAAGCGGGCGTCCCCGGTCGGTCGTTCCCAGTCGTCCCCGACTGTGTCGGTCAGAAAAGAGCAGCGAGCAGAGGTCCGATGTATCCTTGGTCAGAGAAAGGGGTCGGACGAGGCGGAGCCCATGACCCAGAGGTAGGGAGAGTGCGGGGCCTGCCCCTAGAGGTCAGAGGTGCCGGTCGGGGACTAGATCGTGGTCTTGGCCTGTTATTATGTATCTGGGCCGGCCCAGGCGTGTGCTGTCATTGCGCCGCGTGTCGGGCTGAGTTTTGTAGGGAAGCGGGTCTATTAGGGACCTCGGGTTTATGAACCCGACAGGAGCCCCTAAGCCCCTTTGGGACTTCTGTGAAGTCATGAAGGGGCTGTTATTGGAACTTCGGTATTTTCCCCCTTGGTTTGTTGTAGCGCGTAGGGTAACCGAGTAGGATTTAGGCACCTAGCCTCTATGTGGAGGACTAGCAAAGGCCATGGAGGCGCGCATAGTGGATACGAGCACCCAACCTCTGTTAGGAAGACTGGCAAAGGCCGTGGAGGCGCACCACAGGGATATTGGCACCCAGCCCCTGAGGAAGCGACTAGCGAAGGCCGTGAAGGCGCGCCGTGCAGACATAGGCACCCAACCCCTGAGGACGAGACTTGCTGGTAATCCATTTTCCACCGGGTGCACCCGAGCGCACCCGGTGGGTGTAGCCCCGAGCCTGTGACCGACTGGGGAGTCAGTCGGAGGCTGAGCACCTTGGTATTCTTTTTTAGGGTTGTGGACTCTTGTGTCTCTTCCGGTCGGAGTGTTCGCCCGTGTCCGTTCTGACCGCAACCTATGCGGTTGGCTGGAGTCCTGAGTCAGGGTCGGTGGCCCGAGCCCCCAAGCCCCGTTGGGCTTGGTAGGGGTCGGTCGAGTTTCATGCGTTACCCTATCCATGATTTCCGCAACCGGAGGGGTTGAGCTAACGTCGCTTGCCTTGATGGCTCGAGTGACGCGCTCGGTGAGCTTACTAACGGGCATGTTCGAGGGAATCCAGGTCCGTCATTCATAACAGAGTTGGCATAGCCCTCATGTGGCATTCCAATGCTCCTTAACCTGCCTCCCGGCAGATGCCTGAGCCGTTCCGGAGACCGACTCAGGTGGCCCGCTGGCCTCCACTCGATGGAGATTCTGTGGGCATGGCTCGAGATCAGGATCGAACGAGAAGGTCGAGATGACCCTATCGGTTTCTTAGTGGATTGGACGAAGGCCGCTGGGGCTCATCTGTGTTTTCTCCCCTGGCTCTGTTTGACGTGAGGTAGCCTCGAGCCCTTCACGGGTCGGCCTTCGAACCCCGGTCGGTCGCCACTCATATCGAATGAGACGACTACCGCTTCGTGACGCGACATGAAGCATTGTGATGCAACAATTGCATATGCATTGCTTGGATGTATGGGATGAATGTATGAATGCATGCATGAGAATGGATGAATGTATGAATGCATGCATGAGAATGAATGAATGAATAATCTTGCACTAGGAAAGTAGAACGGGGGTTAAGTTACCTCGATGGCTCGAGTGACAGGTTTGGGGAGCTCCTATCGGATATGCCCGAGTGGAATCTGGGACCATTATTCATGATGGAGTCGACATAACCCGCATGGGACATCCCACTGGTCCTTACCTGTCTCTCGGCAGCCGCTTGAGCCGTCCGATCGACTCGGGTGACCAGTTGGCCTCTCCTCGATGGAGATTCCATCGGTGGGCCCCTCCAAACCCTACCTAGGAAGGCGGAGGGTTGTTTGCATGTGGTTGTGCCTTGTTTCTCGTGCTCGGGTTACGGTAGTGGTGGGCCCCGCCCAGGCGATGTTTCGTCGGGCAGGCCACATCCCGTTAGCCAGGGCACGAACCCAAGGGGTCAGGGTAGACGGAGCACGAACCCAAGAGGTCGGGTGAGGCAGAGCCTGCGACCTAGAGGTCTTGCGAGGTAGAGCCCGAATCTAAGGGGTCGGGCAAGATGGAGCGGGTCACCACGCAGTGGGTGATGGAGGCTCGTCATTCTACCATGGCTGCAGATGTGCACTAGGAAGACATCGTCCAACCTGTAGAGGCAGCGGAGGCCGGGTCGGAGGCGAGCGTCTTTCCGACCACAGCTGAGCTACATTCGTCCTTGTCAATCACACCATCAGCCGAGGGGCCATAATGGAATTAGAGTAGAAATAGTCAGTTTATGTAAAAGATGAGTTCGTGGGGGAGCCCCCTTGTGAACAGTTTTACATTCATGAATATTTCAAGTTTGTTTTGTGATGGAATCAGTCATGAGGGGAAGCTTGTCCCGTCCGCCCTTGTTTTTACCCTTGCATAGCTTTGTTTTTTGTCCTTTCTTTTTCGCACCTGCCCGTTCACCCATAGGCTGCAACCTTAAGAACCCGGGCATGGCCCGCGAGGCTCAGCTGCTCGTAATCATAGGTCATGGCGGGGTGTGATCTGTCGGGAGGTTAAAGCACAAGTTACGTAGGGTAAACAAAGGAACGACTTGCCCTTTCATTTGGGTGATGCCCTTTCGTTTGGGTGAAAAGTATTACTACATGATAGTAAAAAAGGGGGGGGGTGTTATCACACCCCCGTGGAGCCCCCGAGCAACCCAGGCCAAGAGTGCTCAGGCTAGGGTGTTGTAGGAGCAAACAATGAATGGAAATAAGCGGTAAGACCGAGCTTTAGTGAAAGAAACGATGTAACTGTTCAATGTTCCATGTGTTGGTGAGAACGTTGTCGTTGTTGTCCTTCAGCCGGTAGGCTCTCAGTCAGATCACCTCGGCCACCACGTACGATCCTTCCCATGGTGGAGAGAGCTTATGTTTGTCCTTGGTGGACCGGGTCCTCCTAAGTACGAGATCACCGACCTCGAGGATCCTTCCCCTGATCTTTCTTTCATGGTACCTGCGAAGAGTTTGCTAGTAATGAGTGGAGTGGATGACGGTCATCTCATGAGCCTCCTTGAGCAGGCCAACCGCGTCCTCCTGAGCCTCCATGACTCGGTCTTGGTCGAAGGCCTTTACTCTTGGGGCGCCGTGATCGAGGTCGGATGGTAACATTCTTTGGCTCCGTATGCCAGGAAGAAAGGGGTGAATCCTATGGATCGGTTTAGGTCGTTCTTAGGCTCCAGAGAGATCGCTAGGACCTCTGCAACCCATCGCCCAACATACTTTTTTAGTCAGTCAAAGATGTGGGGCTTGAGTCCATGGAGGACCATGCCATTGGCCCGCTCGACCTAACCGTTAGTACGTGGGTGTCCGATTGAGGCCTAATCGATCCTAATGTCATATCCATCATAGAAGTCTAGGAACTTCTTCTCGATGAAGTTTGTTCCGTGGTCGGTGATGATACAGTTAGGAACACTAAACCGATAGATGATGTCAAGGAAGAACTTGACTGCCTCTTCCAAGTGGATATTTGTGATGGGCTTTGCCTTTATCTACTTGGTGAACTTGTCCACTGCTACGAGTAGGTGTGTGAAGCCACCTGGGGCCTTTTTGAGGGGTCCGACCATGTCGAGGCCCCAAACCATGAATGGCCAGGTGATGGGGATGGTCTAAAGCTCCTGTGCTGGAAGGTGAGTTTACCGAGCGTAGAACTGACATCCTTCACACCTGCGGACAACCTCCTCTGCGTCTCGGAGTGCAATGGACCAGTAGAAACCTTGGCAAAAGGCTTTTTGGACCAGCGACCTTGGGGCCACATGATGTCCACAAATTCCATTTTGGACCTCGAGGAGGACCTGTTTCCCTGGTCGGTCGGGATGCAGTTTATGAGTACTCTCGACGGACTTCGTTTATAAAGTTCATCACCGATGGCAATGAACGTCTTGGCGCGTTGAGCGATTTGTCGTGCTTCAGTCCTTTCTAGTGGGAGAACCTCCTCGAGGAGGTAGGTGAGCAGTAGTGCTCTCCAGTCGGTCGGATCAAGTGCCATCATGATGATGTCACCGGGGGACGTTGCCATGGAGGCGCCAAGGCCAAAGCCCCGAGCACTTAGTCAGGGTCGGGGCATGTCGGGGGGTCGAAGCCCCTGAGTGCCAGTTTGGTGTTAGAGTGCGTCTGGGTTAGATCCTCTAGAACATGGGCAGACAGGTCATGGATATCGTTGATGAAGACCCCATCTGGAGACAGAACCCGCTGAAAGCATCTAGGCCCCAGTTGGGTTTTGGTTATTAATGACGACATGAGATTACTATGACTAACATGTGTTTTGCAGAGGCAATTTGAGTTATGTCATGGTAATGGAAATTGATTGGGCAATCATGGTTGTCATGCCCCTGTTGATTGAAATCATTTCGGTTTTCAAAGGATGGACGACAAGGTTAGGGACGAACTAGTTCTAAATGTCGTTTGGTGTTGGAGAGACACTTAGAGTAGTATATGACTTTGTTTTTCCTTTGGCCGTACTATTAAGGGGGGTATGGACTAGTAGCTTAACCTAGGTGAGTCTAATGGATTAGGTGTGGCGCACACTTGTTAAACTTAGCACTAGGTAGCTTAGGAATAGCCCTAAGATCGATAGAAGTCAACTTCATTCACAAAGAATTTCGAATTGGAAGTAAATGGAGAGTCAAATGACTGACCGAACGCTGGTTTGGTTGTGACTGGACACAGCTTGGAGAGTCCGGTCAATTCATTTGATTGGGAACAGCAGTCAGAGTGTGACCAGACGCCGAACACCAGTGCTCTCTAGACACGACGCTAGTCGTATCTATAGCAGCGTGGATAGGCTGTTGACCACGGACCAGACGCTGAATAGAGAAATGATTGAACTCTGGGTGCCAGCGTCTGGTCAACAACAGTAAGGTTCTAGAGAGGGTTTTTGATGACCGGATGCGTTCGGTGGGTGCTGACCGGACGCAAGCCAGTTCGGTCAGAGCAAACGACTCTTTTTGACACGCTGACATATTACACTGACCGGTGCATCCTGTCACCTTGACCAGAGCATCCGGTCAACTCGATACTTGTTGAGTTGGACCTCAACCGTTATGTTTTGAATGGGGGGTATAAATACATATCCCACTCGTCCATTTGAGGTCTCTTGCCCATTTGTTTAGCTGATAAACACCTTTGGAGTGGAAAGGAGAGAAAGAGCCTAGTGTGGTGATTGAGAGTTGATAATCCAAGATTAAGGACCTCACTAGTGCATAGGGAGTATCAAGTGTGCATCCATCTTTCTTATTAGGCTTGTCTTGGTCAAGTAAGAGTTTGTGCTTGTTACTCTTGGTGATCACCATCATCTAGATGGTTTGGTGGTGGTTGGAAGCTTGGTGATCATCTGGCAGAGCTTGTGGATGACCTAAGTCATGTTGTGAGCGGTTGTGGGCAATTCACTGTGATAGAGTGTCAAAGAATTAGCCCGTAGAGAGCACTTGATCCTTGCGTGGATCAAGGGGGAGCTACACCCTTGCGTGGGTGCTCCAACGAGGACTAGTGGGGAGTGACGACTCTCCGATACCTCAGGAAAACATCACCGCGTTCCTTTCCTTCTCTTTATTTTGAGCATTTATATTTGAGCAATTCATTTCATGTATTTACATTCCTAGAATTACCATGCTAGAGTAGGATTGGAACTTAGGATGCAAAACTTTTGTATGTCAGAACAATAGAAACATATTTTAGGCACAAGGGGTGAAATAGACTAAGTGTAGGACTTAATTATTGCAAAAATTTAGAATTAGCCCAATTCATCGTCCCTCTTGGGCATCTTGATCCTTTCAATTGGTATCGGAGCCTCGTGCTCCCTGAATTAGGCTTAACCATCTAGAGCAAGATGTCCCATGAGGATGGACCCCTTCTATCTTTGAGGGAGATGATTTTTCTTATTAGAAAATTTACATGGAGGCATACCTTGAGGCTTTAGATGTTGGAGTTCTTAGAGCCGCCTCACAAGGCTTCCCAAAACCTAAGGATCCCACCAACCTTCAAGGCGATGAGGTTAACTACAAGAAGTGGAATGCAAAGGCTAGAAACACCCTCTTTAGAGGCCTTTGCAAGGATGTTTTAACCGTGTGCAGAACCACAAAGATGCCCATACACTATGGTCGGACATTTGTGCGCTCCATGAGAGAACCAAGAGTGAGCGTGAGGAATGCTTCCACCTTGTGATGAAAAAGCTTAATTCATTTGAGATGCTTCCTAGAGAAAGTGCCAATGAGATGTATTCACGCTTGAATGTTCTTGTAGAGGAAGTCAATGGGCTTGGACTCACACAAATGCAACTCTCTGATGTTGTGAGAAAGATCTTGAGTGTCCTCCCCATTGATAAATATGGGCATATTGTCATGGTGCTTCATCAAGGTGATCTTTCCACCGCTATATCAACTCAAATATTGGGGAAGATCAACGCACATGAGATGTACATGCACATCACTCCACAAGATGGCTCTTTGTAACAGAACCGACCAAATCATAAGAACGTAAGTACAAAAATAATCACCGAAGTGATCAAATTCCTGTACTTAAGCTCCCATAATCCCGGTAGTCCAGAAATCACGAAGGATTTCAACCAACTCTCGACATACAAACCAAGACCATAGTGATTCAACACAACACATCATTCGTTACAACATTTCACAAGTACCATTCGGATTACATCCATCAGAGTTCAAATAAAATATTACAAACCAAGTTCAAATTTGCGGAAGCAACATAGTTTAGTATATAACTTCATAGTTTCAAATACATTGCCAGATCTTAGTCATGTCCCACAAAAGCATCTTCAGATACGAGAACTAGGAGAGACCGCGCCCAACGGTCTAGTCTTCATCCCCAGCCGGGAGAAGGCAATACTTACAGCAACCAAAGTAGAACTGGTCACCTGCAACAGGTGGGAGATAAACCCTGAGTACGAGAAGGTACTCAGCTAGACTTACCCGACAAAACCAGAAATAAAAGACACCAAGGATCATGCAAGGCTTATGAGGTGGGCTAGCTTGACACATTTGCATAAAAGAGCTTATGAATATAGTGACCAATTTAAACTTAGCATCAAGCTTATCATCATTTACCTGTCCACTAGATTAGCACCTGTACTAGAGCACTCACTTATTAGGAGCAATCAATATTAACCACAGCAGGTATAATAAGGCTATCATCATCATATCATCATTTCCGAACCATTATGTTATTTAGTGTATCTACTTTGGAGATAAGCCCGTCAAGTTCTCACTAACCGAGAGAGACGGCGACTCGAATCGAATTACAACTCAGCTGAGGGGGTATTCCTAACTCTCACCCTGGCATACTTTGCAAGGGTAGCCGTGGGTCACCTTTGGGACAACTCAGGAACCAAATTCGCGGGTTTGATCAGCGCCAGCACTCTCAGGGATTACCCTTCTGCCAGGACAATCAGGACTTTTAAATCACCTGCCCTTGGACTCACGCCTACGGCTCCCTTCCGAGGCACACTTTATACTTATCGACTCCCGGCCTGAGGTGAGCTAATCGGCTTCATGGTCGGTCTCTAGACCCGGCCAACTAAGAGAGGCATGCGTTCAACATGAACAGGAAAGGCTCCAAGATTCAGTCCTTAAGCGACACAGATGGAGTCACTGCAAACCGGCAAGCCTCCGCCCGGTCTTCATTTCAAATTAAGACAGGTTCTTTTCCACGATAGCAAATATAGCCAACCGTGCCATATGTATGTCCATATATCTCGCAGGTGACAGGAAATCACCCGACTTCTACCGCGTTTAAGCAGGGCTAAGCACTACACGAACCTGAGCTACATAGGATTCAGGGTATCAATATCTAGACAAGGATTGGATAACCAATGCAGCAAGTGTTTGCATCCAACACCTAAACTTAATGCAACAATATATATATGTAACAATAATACTTTAACTGCATTTTGGAAATTAGGAGGCTTAATATGCTCCGGGGCTTGCCTTTCACAAAGTTGCACGGACGGTGATCTGGGCACTCAACGGCGACCTCGTCTGGCACTTCTCCTGAGTGCTGCACCTCCAGAACCTCCGGTGTTGGCTGCTGCTGCTCCTCGCTCGGTTCCTCGAATTCCAGCAGTGTCACACCTTTCGATACACCTATTGCATGCCGATGCACAAGATAAATATCATGGATGCATAAGGAATGCCATGATGCTCATGATGAATGAATCACAGTAAATGTTTAACGAAAATATCACTGGACACTCGTTTACCGATTAAGAATAGCTCTATTCAAATCACTTTAAACATGTATCTAACTTAATTTGAAGAATGAGATCAACTTACCTAACTTGCATAACCTAAGATAAAGATGCTCATCTTCAGTTAAAGGCCTAACACCTAGGAACATTACCACCAGCTTAGGAAATAGTAAAGGCATACTTAAATCAGCAGTTAAAGTTTCATATGCACACGAGTAGTTCCTTAATTCAATCACAACAAGAGTTCTACAAATCCAAATGACTTGCATGAGGACCTTCTGGAAAGCTTATGAAATTTTTTACAAATCATTTATAAACATCAAAGCATGAATCTTATGTTAACCAAATCGAATTCCAGTAAACCTAAAATCTGTCTAGAAATGACAGGTTTACTAAATTAATTATTTAGTGATGATGCAAAAGCATAATTGGACCAAACCAAGTTTACCAACTTGTTACACATACCAAAGGAATATCAGAAAGTATAGTGCCAACCTCTAAATAAATTATTTAATGTCATTTTCTAATTTATTTAGTTAATTAGGTGATTAAAGCAATATATAGTAAATCTGTTCAGAAAAATCTACAAAAATTACAGTAGCTATCTCATGCTTCACATAGACTACCATAAAAATTTCAAAGCCATTGGGAAAGCAGAACTTACTGTATATAAAACAACAGGTGGCATGTCTATTTCTAGCATAATTGGGAAACCCTATGAAAAAGTGTCAAGCAATAGATTTCACATTTTTCCTAGCATCATTCTAGCATAATAATAGCATTCACCAAATTTTACCTTTACTGGATCTATAAAAAAATTATGAAAATTCACACAAGATCCATCCATGCAAACAAGAGAATTTTCTATCTCCTACATATAGTGTCCAAAATATATGAAAAATTAACTCCAAGCTCTTCATGATATGATAAGTACACCATAAAAATTTCATGCCATTTGGAGCTACATATAAAAAGATATAATTACCCCTATTTCCTTCATGATTAAAAGAGATATTTAGCAACTCCATTTTTCATAACAGAACATGGCATAAATTATATTTTTTATATAAACTAGACATTATCATGAACTCAAAAAAATTGGAACCACATCATTTGTATCTTCCAACTAGGAGATACACATTTTTGAAAATGTACACAAATATGTGAAAAAGGATAAACAAACAAAAATGAAAACCTAACCCTACTGCAGGGCCGGCCCGAAAGCACATGGCGGCCCGCGATGCGCGCGCCAGCACACTCAGCGTGGCCCAGAAACGACGCGGCCCAGGTCAGGCTCCCGCCTCTGCGCGCCAGCTGACAAGCGGGGCCCGCACGACAGAGAGACAGATAGGGGAGGAAGAAAAGACGGCGGCACAACTCGTCGCCGGTGGCAGCTCTGGCGAGGCCATCGGTGCTACAGTGTTCGCCTGACCCGTGCGCATCTAGTGGAACCATCTATTGAAGCTATTGCCACGGCTAAAGGCAATGGCGACGGCCATGGCGGCGCACGGCCATGGCTTGGCCGGCTACGGCGAGGCGACGACATCACGGCTCTAGTGGGTGACCCTACGAGCATTAGTAGCACTCACAGGACCTAGCGCAAGGGATAGAGGGGACGGTAAGAGGCTCGAGCAGCACGGCCACGTGCGAGCTCGGCCGGCGGCGGTCATGGCGACCCGGTGGAGCCGCGCTCACGGTGAGCTCTACCTGAGGCGAAAAACGCGATGACGGTGAGATCTCAGACGTGGAGGAGCTCATGGTGGTGCTGTGGCTGGAATGAATCGGACCAAGGCACTCGGTTGAGGTGGATTTTGGCTCAGCGGCTGCCACTGCGTCCCTATCACCACTCTCGCGGAGGAAGACGATGGCAGCGAGTGAACTGGCGAGATGCGGAGAGAGTGGCAAGGCGCTGGCTTTCATCTGGAGCACGGACACGCGACGTGGAGGCGCTGGCTGAGCATGCGCGCCACGCGGCGATCAGCTCCTGAGCCGGTCGGCCACGGTGAGCTCTGTCGGTTTTCTAAAATTTTGATTCAGTGATCAATGACGACGACTGACAGGCAAAATTAACAGTGTTGGATCTCTTAAACCGTGACGAGTTAGTGGAAGTAATATATACAAAAGTTGTAGAGCTATGGTAGGGCTACAACTTTGATTTAGAAATCTACAGCTAATTCACCTTGTATCCTAAGTTGTATCAAGCCAAAGTTGGCTCGATCCAACTGGAATGGCATCAATGACTTAGACAAATTTGTCAGTAAGAACTCAGCAGGGAAAAATGACTTGTGGGCCTTGTTTGAGCATGTTCTAGCCATTTTCATGAGTTGATCATAAAACAACTTTTGTTCCTTGATAAATTGGCTACAACTTTGGTAAGGAGTGCACAGCCATGCAAGGTCTCTAAGTTGGTCTTTTGAATCAGTCAAACAGTGGCACTCTATAGGTCATTTTAAGTCAAACCTCCACTAGAGGGCATTTTAGTCAATTTGATCCACATGAACAATGTCCCATCAATTACCCTAAGTGTAGTTAAGGTGTATTAGACCATAATCAACCACTTTACACAAGTGCTACACCAACTTCTAATGATCACATGTGATGAAGCAACAAAACAATCAATTTCACTCTAATGTTGCAATTCCATGTTTCACATGTTTCATGCCTTTGTTGCAATTTTAACTTGCCACATTCCTACCATGTTGCCATGTTTCAAGGTATGAGAAACTCATGTTGCATTCACATGTTGCACTACTACCATTCACAAACAAGCAAGTATGAAACAAACATAATTGAGAATGTTGCATATGCATGTTTTAGTACAATGGCATGATGAGATAGATGATGCACATGTTTATGAAATGAAATACACTTTTGTAGAAGCCAAACACCTAGGGTGTTACAGCCCTCCCCCCTTAGAAAAATCTCGTCCCGAGATTTGGAAAGCGTACCATTTAGTATAGAAAGTTGGATGATTTTCCTTTAGATTATCTTCCCGCTCACATGTTGCATCCCGATCACTATGATTACTCCAAACTACCTTGTACATCTTAACTACTCGCCTACGAGTCACTCTTTCTTGAGTATCCAGAACTTGCACGGGCTTCTCCTCATAAGAAAGATCAGACTTCAAGTTGATTCTCCTCGTTGCTATTCTTTCCTCGGGAATACGAAGACACTTCTTTAGCTGGGACACATGGAATACCGGGAATATAGCTCCCATTTCATGTGGTAGATCGAGTTTATAGGCTACTCTCCCACTTTTCTCGATAATACGGTAAGGTCCAACATATCGAGGCTCAAGGTTCCTTTTAATTCCAAAACGTTTTACTCCTTTCATAGGGGATACCTTCAGATAAACATGGTCACCTACTTCAAACTCAATAGGTTTTCTTCTCTTATCAGCGTAGCTCTTTTGTCTAGCCTGAGCGACAGTCATATTCTTCTGTATAGTTCGGACTTGCTCTTTGGCTTCTTTTACAAAATCAATACTATAGAATCTTCTTTCTCCGGGTTCCACCCAGTTTAAAGGAGTCCTACACTTGCGGCCATAAAGTGCTTCGAAAGGAGCCATTTTGATACTCTCTTGATAACTGTTGTTATAAGAGAATTTAGCGAGAGGCAACCATTCCTCTCAAGAGCCTTTGCAAGAGATAAGACAAGCTCTAAGCACGTCTTCAAGAATTTGATTAACACGCTCAGTCTGTCTCGATGTTTGCGGATGATAGGCAGAACCGCGGATTAGATGAGTGCCAAGATTCTGATTTAAGCATTCCCAAAACGCGAGCCGTGAATTGTGGTCCTCTATCTGAAACAATGGATTTGGGTACACCATGGAGACGTACCACTTGTTCAAAGTAAATCTCAGCATAATTGTGAGGGTGATAGGTAGACTTGACCGGAATAAAGTGAGCGGATTTGGTTAGACGATCTACGATAACCTAGATGGAATCACAACCCTTTTTGGTAATGGGTAATCCAACAATGAAATCCATAACAATTTCTTCCCACTTCCAGCCAGGAATAGAGAGTGGCTGCAATAATCCGGGCCTCATGTGAATAGCCTTGACTCTGCAACAGTTATCACACCTTGCCATGTAGGCTGCGATTTCTTTCTTCATCTTGGTCCACCAATAATACAGCTTGAGATCTTAATACATTTTACTGCTACCAGGATAGATGGACAATCTAGAAGAATGGACTTCAGCCATAATTTGATTTTTAAGTTCTTTGTCTTTGGGTACTTCAAGCCTATCATTAAACTAGAGAATTCCTTTGTCATCGACCCTAAAGCGCTTGGTCTCCTGCTCTTTCATCTTCCGCTTGATGTGAAACACACCCACATCAGTCTTCTGGAGTTCGATAATTCAACTTCTAAGAGAGCAATCCACAGTGATATTGTGGAGTACTGTAGGATGAAGGAGGTGTGCCAGATGAAAGTCTTCACTAACTAAGGAATTGCAATGGGCCTTTCTGCTTAAGGCATCAGCAACCACATTTGCCTTGCCAGGATGGTAGTGCACTTGAAGGTTGTAATCTTTGATTAATTCTAACCATCGTCGTTGATGCATGTTCAACTCAGGTTGAGTAAAGATGTACTTGAGACTTTTATGGTCAGTATAGATGTTGCACACATTACCTAGCAAGTAATGTCTCCAAATTTTTAGGGCATGAACAACCACGGCTGGCTCTAAGTCATGGGTAGGATAATTGACTTCATATTTTCGAAGCTAGCGCGAAGCATAAGCAATGACTCGGCCCTCCTGCATAAGGACACACCCCAAACCGGTGCCACATGCATCATAGTAGACATCAAAAGGCTTCTCGATGTCAGGTTGTGCCAATACAGGAGCAGAAGTCAGTAAGGTCCGCAAAGTGTGGAAAGCCTCTTCACACTTCGGAGTCCACACAAACTTCTCATCCTTTTGAAGTAGTCGAGTCATGGGCTTGGCGATTTTAGAGAAATCTGAGATAAATCGACGATAATAGCCAGCCAAACCCAGGAAACTTCGGACTTCTGTGACCGTAGTAGGTGCCTTCCAATCTAGGACTTCTTGCACCTTAGTAGGGTCAACCGAAATTCCATCTTCAGATAACACATGACCTAGAAAAGGTACCTTGTTCAACCAGAATTCGCACTTGCTGAACTTGGCATAAAGCTGGTTGTCACGTAATCGAGTTAAAACAATTCTCAGATGGTCAGCATGTTCTTCTTCATTATGAGAATATACAAGGATGTCATCAATGAACATGACGACGAACTTGTCCAATTCCGGCATGAATACCGAATTCATCAGGTACATAAAGTGTGCTAGAGCATTTGTCAATCCAAAGGACATGACAAGGTATTCGAACAAGCCATAACGAGTAGAGAAGGCTGTCTTAGGTATATCTTCAGGACAAATTTTGATCTGATGGTAGCCAGACCTCAAATCGATCTTGGAGAATACCTTAGCTTTGGAGAGCTGATCAAACAGAATATCGATGCGAGGAAGAGGGTATTTGTTCTTGATAGTAACAGCATTAAGGGGGCGATAATCCACGCACATGCGCAGAGACTCGTCCTTCTTCTTCACAAAGATAACCGGACAACCCTAAGGAGAAGAACTAGGCCGAATCAAACCTTTCTTTAATAGCTCATTCAACTGAATCTTCAGCTCAGCCAACTCATTGGGCGGCATTCTATAGGGCCTTCGAGAAATAGGAGCCATACCCGGAATGAGTTCTATCTTGAATTCTACTTCACGGTCCGGAGGTAATCCAGGCAAGTCATCAGGGAAGACATCTGGAAACTCATAGACAACTAGTATATCTTCAATGGCTTTGGCTAGGGTAGCATTGGATGTATTGTGGATAGCGAGATCACGAGGTAACTGCACTAGAAAACCCTTCTTATCCACGGGATCCCTCAACATTACCACACGGGTTGATGTATCGATCAACACTCCATTCCCACTTATCCACTTTATCCCAAGGATTACATCGATTCCTACCCCCGGCAGAACTACAAGATTCCTAAGGAACTCTCGATCCCCAATCTCAATCTTTACATCTTTAACTACTTGGTTAGTCATGATATTATTCCCAGCAGCACTAATACAATAACCACCCTTGACAATTGTAATCATATTCATCTTATGCATAGATGCAAAAGTAGAACTCACAAAGGAATGCGAAGCACCCGAATCAAAGAGCACAACTGTAGGGTGATCATTAACAAGGAACTTACTAGCGGTGACCACTTCACCAGCAGGAATTTCCTCCACAGTAGTGTAGTGAACACGCCCCTAACGGACGTTTCCCTGAGCATTCTGCTTGGGAGGATAGGGACAAGTACTAGCCCAGTGACCAGGCTTGTTACAGTTCCAACATGACCTGTTAGCTGGTGGGACAATGGAGCTGCCCTGCCTAGAGGTATTCTTGGGCAAGGAAATTGTGTACCCCTTGCGGAAACCAGTTTTAGCTTGATTCTTCTTCTGAGGTGGGCGGTATCGGACAATAGCATTGGGTGGACGATACTGGGTTTTGGATACCACTGGTGCCTTAGACTGAGAAGCACCCGCCTCAAAGTTTCTTTTACGGGTCTTAGAAGCAGCATATACCTTATCATTATTCTCTTTAGTCAGGGTGTCACTGATAAACTCATTGAAGGTGACACACTTGCAGTTGCCCATAGACTTCATCAGTTTAGGGGAAAGTCTCCTCTTGAAACTAGCTATCTTTTTGGCATCAGTATCAACGAACTCAGGAGCATACCTCGCTAGGTTGTTAAATGCCTGGAGGTATTCATTAAGACTCTTGTTGCCTTGAGTTAGCTTCATGAACTCGGTATGCTTAATTGCCATGAGACTAGGAGGGATAAAATGTCCCCTGAAAGCTATCTAGAACTGGTCCCAAACTATCTCAATGTTTGCAGGGAAGGTGGTCCTGTGATGGGTCCACCAGATGCCTGTAGGGCTTTGGAGCTGGTGTCCTGCATACGAGGCCTTCATGCCTTCTGTCAAACGGAGCAATCCAAACCTTTGCTCTATCGTACTCAACCATTCATCAGCTTGTAATGGTTCTTCTGCCTCTCCAGGTGGAATGTCCTCAGGTCCATTAATCTCAATGTCATCATCACCTTCAGCCATGATGACACCAGAGCCCATCTCATCCTCATTGTCATTCTCATCATCAGGGGGCAGGAGAGGGTGAAGCTGATTATGTAACAGGTGAACCTCCTCATGGAGATGGTCATTGTACTCTTCGGCAGCTGCCAACTGCTGCTCTAGCTCAACCTATCGCGCTCTCAACACATTCTCCTCATGCCAGGCTTCATTCTGTTGGTTCAGCATGTGAATCAACATATGTTCACAGTTGCGGTGAGCAACTGTCAACCTCTGAACCTCCAAGGTCTCTTGATCCCGTTCGTGTGTTACTTGCTCCAAACGGTGCTGAGCCGCACTCCTCTTAGCAGTCACCCGGGCCAGCCCTACCCTCAGCCTTTCCGCCTCAGTAGGCTTAGGACGGGGCTCACGAGGAGCTAACCGGTGACGAGGCGCCCTACCTCCAGCGGACTTGCGAGCAGTGCGTTTCATGCGCGCCATCTGTAGCAAAAAGTTGCAACATAAGGGGAGAATCATTTAACGGATATGAAATTTAATTAGTCGAGACCATCAATTTTGAAGGAGGGAGTAATGCAAAATGCTATGTATGCTTGAACATGGTGCATGCACGATCCGTACGTCCTCACAAACCTAGAAAAATTTAAAGGCTAGCGAAATATACGGTGGCATACATACGTCCTCTCGTATACGATAGCTAGTTGATCTACAACGATACGTTGTTAGTGTACCTGCAGAAAACTTCATTTCAGCCCAATAATTTCCCAAAAAGACATGCAAAGTAAGCAGTAAACTAAATACTTTCGTACATACATCCCCCGATGCATATACTCTAGTATCACAGCTACCCGACAGAGATACCCACACTTAAGTACTCTCATAGATACATGATCGAACATGTAAGTATGTGAGCAACCACAACTACTCTCCCCTAGACCAACGGTTCGACGGTCATGCTCTCACAACTCCCACTTACCAGAGCGTAGAGGTATTTTGAGCCATACATTACCACCCAAGTGGATGGCATCCATACAATAGCACGCCGTATAGACAACAAAACAGAAACAAGTAGGAACCCCCAAGTTAGTACTTTAATAAGCCACCTAAGAGTCCTTATTTGGGCATAAGGGATATGACCACTGGCAATACTTAGTATTTAATTTAGATTTTTCACAAATACTTTTGTTTTAAATACACAAATAACATGTTTAGTGTCGAATCTTGCTCTGATGCCAGCTGTAACAGAACCGACCAAATCATAAGAACGTAAGTACAAAAACAATCACCGAAGTGATCAAATTCCTGTACTTAAGCTCCCATAATCCTGATAGTCCAGAAATCATGAAGGATTTTAACCAACTCTCGACATACAAACCAAGACCGTAGTGATTCAACACAACACATCATTCGTTACAACATTTCACAAGTACCATTCAGATTACATCCATCAGAGTTCAAATAAAATATTACAAACCAAGTTCAAATTTGCGGAAGCAACATAGTTTAGTACATAACTTCATAGTTTCAAATACATTGCCAGATCTTAGTCATGTCCCACAAAAGCATCTTCAGATACGAGAACTAGGAGAGACCACGCCCAACGGTCTAGTCTTCATCCCCAGCCGGGAGAAGGCAATACTTGTAGCAACCAAAGTAGAACTGGTCACTTGCAACAGGTGGGAGATAAACCCTGAGTACGAGAAGGTACTCAGCTAGACTTACCCGACAAAATCAGAAATAAAAGACATCAAGGATCATGCAAGGCTTATGAGGTGGGCTAGCTTGACACATTTGCATAAAAGAGCTTATGAATATAGTGACCAATTTAAACTTAGCATCAAGCTTATCATCATTTACCTGTCCACTAGATTAGCACCTATACTAGAACACTCACTTATTAGGAGCAATCAATATTAACCATAGCAGGTATAATAAGGCTGTCATCATCATATCATCATTTCTGAACCATTATGTTATTTAGTGTATCTACTTTGGAGATAAGCCCGTCAAGTTCTCACTAACCGGGAGAGACGGTGACTCAAATCGAATTACAACTCAGCTGAGGGGGTATTCCTAACTCTCACCCTGGCATACTTTGCAAGGGTAGCCATGGGTCACCTTTGGGACAACTCAAGAACCAAATTCGCGGGTTCGATCAGCGCCAGCACTCTCAGGGATTACCCTTCTGCCAGGACGATCAGGACTTTTAAATCATCTGCCCTTGGACTCACGCCTACGGCTCCCTTCCGAGGCGCACTTTATACTTATCGACTCCCGACCTGAGGTGAGCTACTTGGCTTCATGGTTGGTCTCTAGACCCGGCCAACTAAGAGAGAGGCATGCGTTCAACATGAACAGGAAAGGCTCAAAGATTTAGTCCTTAAGCGACACAAACGGAGTCACTACAAACCGACAAGCCTCCGCCGGATCTTCATTTCAAATTAAGATAGGTTCTTTTTCACGATAGCAAATATAGCCAACCGTGCCATATGTATGTCCCTATACCTCGCAGGTGACAGGAAATCACCCGACTTCTACTGCGTTTAAGCAGGGCTAAGCACTACATGAACCTGAGCTACATAGGATTCAGGGTATCAATATCTGGACAAGGATTGGATAACCAATGCAGCAAGTGTTTGCATCCAACACCTAAACTTAATGCAACAGTATATATATGTAACAATAATACTTTAACTGCATTTCGGAAATTAGGAGGCTTAATATGCTCCGGGGCTTGCCTTTCACAAAGTTGCACGGACGGTGATCTGGGCACTCAACGGTGACCTCGTCTGGCACTTCTTCTGAGGGCTGCACCTCCAGAACCTCCGGTGTTGGCTGCTGCTGCTCCTCGCTCGGTTCCTCGAATTCCAGCAGTGTCACACCTTTCGGTACACCTATTGCATGCCGATGCATAAGATAAATATCATGGATGCATAAGGAATGCCATGATGCTCATGATAAATGAATCACAGTAAATGTTTAACGAAAACATCACTGGACACTCGTTTACCGATTAAGAATAGCTCTATTCAAATCACTTTAAACATGTATCTAACTTAATTTGAAGAATGAGATCAACTTACCTAACTTGCATAACCTAAGATAAAGATGCTCATCTTCAGTTAAAGGCCTAACACCTAGGAACATTACCACCAGCTTAGGAAATAGTAAAGGCATACTTAAATCAGCAGTTAAAGTTTCATATGCACACGAGTAATTTCTTAATTCAATCACAATAAGAGTTCTACAAATCCAAATGACTTGCATGAGGATATTCTGGAAATCTTATGAAATTCTCTACAAATCATTTATAAACATCAAAGCATGGTTCTTACGTTAACCAAATCGAATTCCAGTAAACCTAAAATCTGTCTAGAAATGACAGGTTTACTAAATTAATTATTTAGTGATGATGCAAAAGCATAATTGGACCAAACCAAGTTTACCAACTTGTTGCACATACCAAAGGAATATCAGAAAGTATAGTGCCAACCTCTAAATAAATTATTTAATGTCCTTTTCTAATTTATTTAGTTAATTAGGTGATTAAAGCAATATATAGTAAATCTGTTCAGAAAAATCTACAAAAATTACAGTAGCTATCTCATGCTTCACATAGACTACCATAAAAATTTCAAAGCCATTGGGCAAGCAGAACTTGCTGTATCCAAAATAACAGGTGGCATATCTATTTCTAGCATAATTGGGAAACCCTTTTAAATAGTGTCAAGCAACAGATTTCACATTTTTTCTAGCATCATTCTAGCATAAGAATAGCATTCACCAAATTTTACCTTTACTGGATCTATAGAAAAATTATGAAAATTCACACAAGATCCATCCATGCAAACAAGAGAATTTTCTATCTCCTACATATAGTGTCCAAAATATATGAAAAATTAACTCCAAGCTCTTCATGATATGAGCAGTACACCATAAAAATTTCATGCCATTTGAAGCTACATATAAAAAGATATAATTACCCCTATTTCCTTCATGATTAAAAGAGATATTTAGCAACTCCATTTTTCATAACAGAACATGGCATAAATTATATTTTTTTATAAACTAGACATTATCATGAACTCAACAAAATTGGAACCACATCATTTGTATCTACCAACTAGGAGATACACATTTTTGAAAATGTACACAAATATGTGAAAAAGGATAAACAAACAAAAATGAAAACCTAACCCTACTACAGGGCCGGCCCGAAAGCACACGGCGGCCCGCGACGCGCGCGCCAGCACACTCAGCGTGGCCCAGAAACGACGCGGCCCAGGTCAGGCTCCCGCCTCTGCGCGCCAGCTGACAAGCGGGGCCCGCACGACAGAGAGACAGACAGGGGAGGAAGAAAAGACGGCGGCGCAACTCGTCGCCGGTGGCAGCTCTGGCGAGGCCATCGGTGCTATGGTGTTCGCCTCACCCGTGCGCATCTAGTGGAACCATCTATTGAAGCTATTGCCGCGGCTAAAGGCAATGGCGACGGCCATGGCGGCGCACGACCATGGCTTGGCCGGCTCCGGCGAGGCGACGACGTCACGGCTCTAGTGGGTGACCCTACGAGCATTAGTAGCACTCACAGGACCTAGCGCAAGGGATAGAGGGGACGGTAAGAGGCTCGAGCAGCACGGCCACGTGCGAGCTCGGCCGGCGGCGGTCATGGCGACCCGGTGGAGCCGCGCTCACGGTGAGCTCTACCTGAGGCGAAAAACGCGATGACGGTGAGATCTCAGACGTGGAGGAGCTCATGGTGGTGCTATGGCTGGGATGAATCGGACCAAGGCACTCGGTTGAGGTGGATTTTGGCTCGGCGGCTGCCACTGCGTCCCGATCGCTGCTCTCGCGGAGGAAGATGATGGCAGCGAGTGAACTGGCGAGATGCGGAGAGAGTGGCGAGGCGCTGGCTTTCATCTGGAGCACGGACACACGACGTGGAGGCGCTGGCTGAGCATGCACGCCACGCGGCGATCAGCTCCTGAGCTGGTCGGTCATGGTGAGCTCTGTCGGTTTTCTGAAATTTTGATTCAGTGATCAATGACAACGACTGACAGGCAAAATTAACAGTGTTGGATCTCTTAAACCGTGATGAGTTAGTGGAAGTAATATATACAAAAGTTGTAGAGCTATGGTAGGGCTACAACTTTGATTTAGAAATCTACAGCTAATTCACCCTGTATCCTAAGTTGTATCAAGCCAAAGTTGGCTCGATCCAACTGGAATGGCATCAATGACTTAGACAAATTTTTCAGTAAGAACTCAGCAGGGAAAAATGACTTGTGGGCCTTGTTTGAGCATGTTCTAGCCATTTTCATGAGTTGATCATAAAACAACTTTTGTTCCTTGATAAATTGGCTACAACTTTGGTAAGGAGTGCACAGCCATGCAAGGTCTCTAAGTTGGTCTTTTGAATCAGTCAAACAGTGGCACTCTATAGGTCATTTTAAGTCAAACCTCCACTAGAGGGCATTTTAGTCAATTTGATCCACATGAACAATGTCCCATCAATTACCCTAAGTGTAGTTAAGGTGTATTAGACCATAATCAACCACTTTACACAAGTGCTTAACCAACTTCTAATGATCACATGTGATGAAGCAACAAAACAATCAATTTCACTCTAATGTTGCAATTCCATGTTTCACATGTTTCATGCCTTTGTTGCAATTTTAACTTGCCACATTCCTACCATGTTGCCATGTTTCAAGGTATGAGAAACTCATGTTGCATTCACATGTTGCACTACTACCATTCACAAACAAGCAAGTATGAAACAAACATAATTGAGAATGTTGCATATGCATGTTTTAGTACAATGGCATGATGAGATAGATGATGCACATGTTTATGAAATGAAATGCACTTTTGTAGAAGCCAAACACCTAGGGTGTTACACTCTTCTTCCACCAAGAAGAAAGATTTGACATTCAAGGCTAGCCAAGAGAAGAGAGGCAAAGCAAGAGTTTATCATGATAGCTCAAGTGATGATGAGATTGATGATGCAAGTCTTGCTGTCATGGTGAGAAGAACCGCCAAGATGCTCAAGAAGCTAAACAAGAATGGTGTCAAGTTCGATGGGAAGAAGAAGAAATTTTCACTAGTAGTAGAAGGAATCCCATCTTCGAAATCGATTGCTATAATTATGGAGAACTTGGTCATCTAGCTCATCAATGCCCCAAACACAAGAAAGACAAGTACAAAAAGAAGTACAAGGGCAAGAAAGATGACTCAAGTGATGAAGATGATGATGAGAAGAAGAATAAGTCATACAAGAAGAAGGATGGCAAGAAGAAGGAATTTCACAAGAAGAAGAATGACAAGACATACATTGTTGGTGATTGGCTCACGGACGTTGAATCATCAAGTGGCTCATCCAATGATGAAAGTGAGAATGAGAAGGAGAAGGTGGCCGCTCTTGTGATTGATTCTTCACTATTTTCACCAACACCACTGCCATTATCCTCTACACATCTATGCCTTATGACCAAGGGTGAACAAAAGATACAAAATGATGATGATAGTAGTGGTGATGATAATGCTAGCAATGATGAAAGTAATAGTGATAGTGATGAAGAATTTGAATCACCTTCTTATGATGATCTTGTCAAGTTGCTAAACCAATACACTAAAATCATTAGGAAGATAAGAGCTAAAAATGAAAAGCTAGAACTTGAGAAGGACTCACTTTTAGCAAAATATGACATAACCAAAAAAGCTAGTGTTGAGCTTAGAGAAGAAAATAAAATTATGTCATCCAAACTCAAGGAGCTCAAATCCTCTAAAAAGGAGCTTAGAGAAAAACACGATAAACTTGAGGGGATACATAATGAGCTCATCAGTAGTTACAATTTTCTAAAAAAAGAGTACATCAATCTCAAGATTAATCATGACAATCTTGTTCTTTCTCATGAGTTATTATTCAAAGAGCCACATGATGCTACTAATAATATTGTTAAGATTGATATAGCTACATCATATGATGACTTAATTGTTGAGAGCATTGAGCAAGGTTCTAGTAGCAAAGGCAAGAAAGTGGTTGAGTCCGACAACTATGATGATTATGTCAAGCTCAAGAATGAGAATGAAAAGCTCAAGAAAGATCTTGAAAAGCTATCAACCACCAACACAATTCTGATAGAGAATCTTGACAATGATTATGATATAGCTCTTGAGAATGAGATGCTTAAAGAAGAGAACAAGAGACTCAAGATGAAGAAAAATCATGATGAACTTAGAGAAGAAAACAAGAAGCTCAAGTTGGAGAAAGAACATCTCAAGACCGGTTTAAGCAAGTTCAAAAGAGGCCAACATCTTCAAAGTGAGATACTCATGAACACCGTGATGAAGATGGATAGAAGTGGTATTGGGTACTTGACAAATCAAGAGAAGAAAGCTCAAGCTCAACATCAACAACAATACAAGTCAAAGCCTAAGCTAAAGAGATGTTTTAAGTGTGGACAAGAAGGTCACTTTGCTTATAAGTGTGAAACTCCACCACCACAACCCTTACTCAAGCATGCTAGACCCTTTGTCTTCAATGCTCACTACATGCTTAGAAAGGATTCTAGTGGTAAAATGAAAGTCATATTCTTAGGTCCACCCAACAAGACTAGGCCTAAGCAAATTTAGGTTGTAAAGACACTAGTTGAGAAAGTCAAGGACCCTCATCAAGTATGGGTCCCTAAACAACAAGCTTGATCTCTTGTGTGTAGGTGAACTACAAGACCGGTGGAAGTCATTGGATTATTGATAGTGGTTGCACTCAACATATGACCGGTGATCCTCGTATATTCACCTCACTAGATGAAGAAGTAGATGGTCAAGAAAGGATTATATTTGGTGATAATTCAAAGGACAAAGTTCAAGGATTGGGCAAAGTTGCAATATCAAATGATCATTCAATATCAAATGTGCTATATGTTGCTTCATTGAGTTTTAACTTGCTATCCGTTGGTCAATTGTGTGATCTTAGCTTTCAATGTTTGTTTACCGAGAAGGAAGTGGTTTGTGTCAAAGAAAGATGATGATAAAGTTATATTCAAGGGTTTTAGATACAACAATCTATATCTAGTGGATTTCACCTCCGAAGATATAAACTTGAAGACATACTTATTCACCAAAATATCACTTGGGTGGCTATGGCATAGAAGACTTGCACATGTTGGGATAAGCTCACTCAAGAAGCTAATGAAGAATGAATTGGTGAGAGGTTTGAAGGATGTGAAATTTGAGAAAGACAAGCTTTGTAGTGCATGTCAAGCCAGCAAGCAAGTTGCAAACACTCATCCAACAAAAGCTTATATGTCAACAACAAGAATGCTATAGCATCTTCACATGGATCTATTTGGACCAACAACTTACAAGAGTTTGGGAGGAAATCTCTATTGTCTTGTGATAGTTGATGACTACTCTAGATATACTTGGGTGTTCTTCCTTCATGACAAGACCGAAGTGGCCGCATGTTTCAAGAAGTTTGCCAAGAGAGCACAAAATGAATTTGAAGTGAAGCTCAAGAAGATAGGAAGTGACAATAGAAAAGAATTTGATAACACAAACATTGAAGCATATTGTGATGAAGTAGGGATCAAGCATGAGGTCTCCGCAACATACACTCCTCAATAAAATAGTGTAGTAGAGAGAAAGAACCGGACACTTTCACCCTTGCAAGAACAATGCTTGATGAGTATAATAGACCCAAAGCTCTATGGGTGGAAGCTATCAACACTGCATGTTATGTATCCAATCGCCTATTTCTTCAAAGGTTTCTTGGCAAGAACTCTTATGAGTTGCTTAATGGGAAGAAATCGGACGTATCATTCTTTCAGATGTTTGGTTGCAAATGCTACATTTATAAGAAGCGGCAACACCTAGGGAAGTTCCAAAGACATTGTGATATTGGTTTTCTTGTTGGTTACTCATCAAAGTCCAAAGCATATCGAGTATTTAATCATGCCACTGGCTTGGTTGAAGAAACATATGATGTAGAATTTGATGAATCTACCGGCTCCCAAGGAGCACATGAGAATCTTGATGATGTAGGTGATGAACCATTGAGGGAGTCCATGAAGAACATTCTGGTTGGAGACATCAAGCCCAAAGATGATGAAGATGATGTACAAGTGATTAATCCACCATCTTAATCAAATGTGCCACAAGATGATGATAAAGATGGGAGAGTAGAAAATAAAGATACTCATGTCTCCCATGATCAAATGGTGGCATAAGCTCAAGATGTTGATGCTCCACAACCTCCCTCTCAAGTGGTTGATAGAAGAAATTCACCCCTACTACAAGCACATCCACAAGATCTCATCATAGGGAGACCTTCAAAGGGTGTAATGACTTGCTCTCAAAAACTTGCTTCATTTATTGAACATCACTCGTTTATTTCTTGCATTGAGCCTAAAATGTAGAAGAAGCTCTTCAAGATCTAGATTGGATAAATGCCATGCATGAAGAGTTGAATAACTTCACCCGAAATGAAGTTTGGACACTTGAAGAGCAACCAAAAGATGCAAGAGTCATTGGAACAAAGTGGGTGTTCTGCAACAAACAAGATGATCAAGGCATCGTTGTGAGGAACAAGGCAAGGTTAGTTGCAAAAGGGTTCTCCCAAGTTGAAGGGTTGGATTTTGGAGAGACCTTTGCACCGGTTGCAAGACTTAAAGCCATTCGTATCCTTCTTGCATATGCATCCCATCATGAAATGAAATTATATCAAGTGGATGTTAAAAGTGCATTTTTAAATGGTTTCATAAATAAACTAGTCTATGTTGATCAACCTCCCAGGTTTGAAGACCCTAGATATCCTAATCATGTCTATAGGTTGTCCAATGTGCTATATGGGCTTAAGCAAGCCCCAAGAGCTTGATATGAGCGCCTTCGGGATTTCCTCATTGAGAAGGGCTTCACCATTGGGAAGGTCAATACCACACTATTCACCAAGAATCTTGATAGAGAGATCTTCATTTATGAAGTATATGTTGATGATATCATATTTGGCTCATCAAATGAAGACTATTGCAAAGAGTTTGGTGAATTGATGTCAAAGGAGTTCGAGATGTTTATGATTGAAGAGCTTACATTTTTTCTTGGTTTTCAAGTCAAGCAAATGAGAGAGAGGATTTTCATCTCTCAAGAAAAATATACTAAGGACCTTCTCAAGAGGTTCAGAATGGAAGAATGTAAGCCAATCAAGACACTAATGCCATCTAATGGACATCTCAACCTAGATGAAGGAGGTAAATCGGTTGATCAAACTCTCTACTATTATATGATTGGTAGTTTATTATATTTGACCGCATCTAGGCCCGACATTATGTTTAGTGTGTGTGTATGTGTGCTAGATTTCAAGCTAATCCTAAGGAGGCTCACTTGGTTGCTGTTAAAAGAATCCTTAGATACCTTAAACACACACCAAGCATTGGTCTTTGGTATCCCAAATGAACTAGATTCCAACTAGTTGGCTATTCCGATTCGGATTATGCCGGTTGCAAAATTGATAGAAAAAGTACATCTGAAGAGTGCCATTTGCTTGGTAGATCACTAGTGTCTTAGACCTCAAAGAAGCAAAATAGCATGGCATTGTCCACTGCAGAGGCGGAGTACATAGCCGTGTGTGCTTGTTGTGCACAAATTCTTTACATGAAGCAAACTCTTCTAGACTATGGTGTAGTTCTAGAAAAGGTACATCTCTTGTGTGACAATGAGAGCACGGTAAAGCTTGCTAATAATCTAGTTCAACACTCTCGCACCAAGCACATAGATATCCACCATCATTTTCTTAGAGATCGTGTTGCTAAAAATGATATATCACTAGAAGGTGTAAGGACCGAGGATCAATTGGCGGATATCTTCACTAAACCGCTAGATGATGCTACATTGTGTCGGTTGAGGAATGAGCTAAATGTGCTTGACTTTAGTAACTTCACTAAAAAATGAGCTTGTATTGTCCCTTGCTTTGCATCGTAATATAAAACATGTTTACTTTTTAGTAATACACATAGGGCTTGTCTAACATGGTTAAGATAACCGTCAAAAAGCAGGTAAAGAAGCTTAACCTTGGAATAAACTTGACAAGCAACTAGACTTACTTTCAAATATTGCATTGCATGTGCATGTGTGTTGCTTTGTCGTTTCTTTTCGGTTATCTTTTGAGCACCTGTTGTGTTTATCCACAAATAGGGAGAGCATTTGAAGCTCCTATTGGTCATAAAACCCTCTTGTGTGGTCACATGGTGCTCGTCGCCCCTTTTGTTGCCTATTTTCTTAAAAAGGATTATAGCCGAAGGCAAATTATTTAGAAAAACTTGAGGGTTTGAGAGAGGTCTCTCATATCAGTCCTAATTAGTGTTTATTTGAGTCTTATTGAAGTTTAGAACTTGATTGGAAGAAAGAGTCGCAAAGAAAGGAGAAGTATCTGTAGTTGAAGAGGGACCGGACACAGGGACCGGACTCACCTGTTGTAGCGTCCGATCAGTACATCAGGAGGAGATACAGTTGCTGAAGAAAGACCAGAAGATGAACAGTATTTCACGCGTTAGGTGTGAAGTTGAATCCACGTCCGGTCAACACGAGGAAGTTAACAGAAAAGGATCGAACTCAGAGCTGCATCTGGTCACAGTGCATCGAACTCTGATTTTCTGCGTCCGGTCATTTTCACCGGCGTGTCCAGTCGCTTCAACTCGTGTGGATTAGATCCATTTCTTCTATATCTGTCATGGGGGGCCCTCACTTATTTCTTCTCCGCCGCCGCGCCTGTGCCTGCATCTCTGGCACCATGCCGACGCCTGCATCTCTACCGCCACACCCACGCCTACATCTTCACCGCTACGCCTGCGCCTGCACCACCACTCACTGTGCCGCGACGCTGCTCGCCGTGCCTGTGCTCGGCTCGACACCGTCGCTAGACTTCTTCTCCGCACCGGCTCGCCATCATCACCACTCTCTCCTGCGCAACCACCTCGGCCTTGCTCGTCCTCTAGTGTAGCTGCTCTGACAAATTCATTGGCCGGTAGTGCCTTTCCCCTGTATTCTTGTTGTGACCTCGTAGTGCCCCATTGTGCTCAGTATACTCATCTTTTCACAAGAGTTTTTTTTCAGGTAGCAAGACGTTATTCTATCTCTTACCCAATTGCTTGCTCCAATAGGATTACTCTCTTATCTCTAGTTACATAATGTTCTTATTTATATCCATCTTTTCCATCTATGCAGTGAGTTGGTGTGCTTGAGGTTGCTTGGTAGTTGACAGCGGTAGTTTTACTCAGGGCCAAGCCCATGAGTACGGATTGAGGCCAAGCCTCATGAGTGTTAGATGGCAGTTGTTTCTTGTCCGTGGCAATGATTCTTGTCAGCTTCAGAGATGGCACGTTGCAAGAATGTCGGGGGTTGTCCCAGTGATGAGGATCCAATGCCTCCACCTCGCCTGACTGCTCAACAAAAAGGAAAGGCGAAAAAGACTACAAAGAAGAAGTGCAAGAGAGATGATGTTGAGGCAGAGAGAGCAGCAGCAGTGGCAGCCGCCGTAGAGCGAGCCAAGATAGGTGGTTCTGGCAGTGGCATTTGCATAGGCGATCAGTTGTCATTGGCTCAGAGGGCCACCATCGAGAGGATTGAGGCTAGTGTTGGTAGTCCACCCAGGACCATCATGCTTGGAGGATGGCATGTCTCTTTAGAGGAGAGTCAGACTTAGGGGGAGACTGAGTAGCAGACATAGTTGGCAGAGCAGACAGAGGATGCTAAGTAGGGAGAGCAGGTTGAGGAGGCAGAGGAGGCAGCACAGCCACAGCTTCGATGCTCTAGTCGCACACGCACTCAGGTGTCATCAAGGCCTCAGACATAGAGGCGGGGCTCTCGTCCACCTCCTAGACCAGAAGGTCAGCCTCCCATTGTTCACCTTGACCTGAGGGCAACCATATCCACACAGGTGCAGTAGCTATGGTTCATATAGTTTGAGGATTGGTTTCCGCCGAGGCAGGATGAGCGTGCCTCAAAGCACTTCTACACTGTGTTGTAGAAGGACTTCTATAGTGCATATCTCAACAACGATGTTGCCTTCGGATCTCAGTGGGTCTGCTCCTTAGAGTCTCTAGTTGTAGCTATCGGCGAGCAGATCCATCCTCACCTCGCTTATCTACCAGGCTTGTCAGATCTCCTTGGACAGACTGGTCGGTATGTTCCATCTTGGGTCTGTGAGTTCTACTCCTCCTTGTGGATTGACTCGAGACACAAGTTTATTCATTTTGCTTTCTGAGGGTGTGACTACAGGCTCTAGAGCTTGAGGGTTACAGAGATACTGAGGATTCTAGAGTCACCTATTCGTCTTCACGAGGCATGCTATGGATAGACAGATCCTCTGAGACGTCCTCACGGTGGACTTGTGCCACCTATAGATCTTGTTAGACCATGCTTCATAGAGCCGTTTGGCGAGGGGTCGAGCAGGACACCACGTGACCTTACACCTACAGCTCGGCTCCTTAATGTTATTATGAGGAGGACTCTACTTCCGAGGATGGGCTACCATGAGGGCCTGACTCGAATTTAGTTGTGGCTAGTGCATTACCTTGTGTCTCAGATTGTCTTTGATATCTGGGATGTGATGCTTTTAGAGATGGAGGACACACTAGTAGAGGGCTTCAGAGGTCACTGTCAGCTACCTTATGCTCATTGGATCACTTTCTTACTTCGAAAGGCAGTTCCACACAAGTCCTTAGAGACAATGGCAGAGTGGACAGGTGCTACTACTGAGTTTCCACAATATGACATGAGCTAGATGCTACATCACAGTTTTGCAAAGACACCTCACCATCCGAGTCATCACCTAGAGGTACCAGAGACAACAGCTCAGTAGGATGAGATCATCAGGGGCATCACAGAGACAGAGGAGGAGGAGCTTGATGCACAACAGGAAGATGAGGTCGAGAGTGACCCGAGTGATAGCTCAGATGATGACTATCAACCTATTCCGCAAATGGCTTTTCGACCACATGATAGAGAGGCTAGTGGCTCTAGCTCAGCTCCACCACAGCCACCGTAGACTAACCTAGCATTTTTAGTTGTACTTGAGCGGATGAGACAGGACCAGGCACGCCGGACATAGGAGACCGCAGTTGCACATGCTCAGGTTCAGGCATGATAGGATGAGTTTCAGTGGTAGCAGCAGGCCATGCAGCAGCAACAACTTATGATTCAGCAGTAGTTACTTAGCTTCATGCAGCATGTATTCACTGCTATTGGGGTTGATCCTTAGTAGTCTACATTTCAGATAGACCAGCCTGCCACCACCACTCTAGTGACTCCAGCTATACACCCCAGTGGGCTTCTGAGTCAGAGAGAACTAGCTCCTCAGTTTGCCTCACCTACAGAGCAGGTGTCTCAGTGGTTTGCTTCACCAGGGATAGCTTAGGGTCTGCACTTTACTCCTATTGTTACGGGCTTCACTCCGACTCAAACTTCTTCGGTGTTAATGACGGACACCCCAGTCTCCAGGAGTCTCGGCGCTACCTTCAGTGAGCTTACAGGGCAGCCTACACCTCTAGTGTTCTGAGTCTCTATCCCTACCATAGCTGCTCCAGTTACCGAGACTATCGAGATGATTCCGTCGTCTGTTGCATCATCCGAGCCACCTCAGACAGTCACTCCTACACTTGTGGCTTCAGCGACAGCGACAGCGGTAGATGTGGCTCTCCTTCCTATAGTGACACCTGCAGAGTTACAGGCCACACCAGTTACTGACCAGACCCAGATCGCTTCACCTTCACTTCTAGCTATAGAGGGTCAGACCCCTCAGAGTTCAAGGTCAGAGGATGATGTAGCTTAGTTCTAGGTCTCTCACCACACCTCAGCGCCCGACTCGACTACTCCTGTCCCACCGTCTGACCTTTAGATTTTGGTGCTTGACGCCAAAGGAGGAGAGGGACCGAGTTTGTTAGATTTAGGGGGAGCGCGTGAGATAGACTCGATTTTTTTGGTCTTTCATGTGTGATACTTCGTGCATTCACGTTTACTTTCATGCATTGTATTATATAGATGTGATGGTGAGACTTATGCGACATGTGTGCTCTCTACATTGTTTTATATATGTCATGTCACTTGGTTATACTCATTGGCTTTGCTTCCGTGTTTTACTCTGATTCAGATGAGCTTTACTTCATGTACTCATACTTAATTCATATCTTTTGAGTACACCATGTTGGCTTGGGTCATATAAGCACGCCTAATCCTTTTGTTCTTATTGTTAAAAGCTTATATGAACTAAGCATATTGAAAACCTCACTCATCTCTTTTACATACTCGAGGTTGTGTTGTCATCAATCACCAAAAAGGGAGAGATTGAAAGCATCTAGGTCCCCAGTTGAGTTTCGGTGATTAATGATGACACGAGATTACTATGACTAATGTGTGTTTTGCAGAGGCAATTTGAGTTATGTCATGGTAATGGAAATTGATTGGGCAATCATGGTTGTCATGCCCCTGTCGATGGAAATCATTTCAGTTTTTAAAGGATGGACGACAAGGTTAAGGATATACTAGTTCTAAGTGTCGTTTGGTGTTGGAGAGACACTTAGAGTAGTACAAGACTTTATTTTTCCTTTGGCCATACTATTAAGGGGGGTATGGACTAGTAGCTTAATCTAGGTGAGTCTAATGGATTAGGTGTGGTACACACTTGTTAAACTTAGCACTTGGTAGCTCAGGAATAGCCCTAAGCTCGATAGAAGTCAACTTTATTCACAAAGAATTTCGAATTAGAAGTAAATGGAGAGTCAAATGACAGACCAGACGTAGGTTTGGTTGTGACCGGATATAGATTGGAGAGTTCGGTCAGTTAATTTGATCATCATCAGCAGTCAGAGTGCGATCGGACGCTGGACACTAGTGCTCACCGGACGCGACGCTAGCCATATCTGTAGCAGCGTGGACAGGTTGTTGACCATAGACCAGGCGTTGAATAGAGAAATGACCGAACTCTGGGTGCCAGTGTCCGGTCAACAATAGTAAGGTTCTAGAGAAGGTTTTTGATGATTGGACGCGTCCGGTGGGTGCTGACCGGATGCAGGCTAGAGTCCAATCAGAGCAAACAGTTCTTTCTGACACGCTGACGTATTACACTGACCGGTGCTTCCGATCACCTTGACTGGAGTGTCCGATCATCCTGATACTTGCTGAGTTGGACCTCAACCGTTATGTTTTGAATAGGGGGGTATAAATACATATCCCACTCGTCCATTTGAGGTCTCTTGCCCATTTGTTCAGCTGATAAACACATTTGGAGTGGAAGGGAGAGCAAGAGTCTAGTGTGGTGATTGAGAGTTGATAATCCAAGATTAATGGCCTCACTAGTGCATAGGCAGTAGCAAGTGTGCATCCATCTTTCTCATTAGGCTTGTCTTGGTTAAGTGAGAGTTTGTGCTTATTACTCTTGGTCATCACCATCACCTAGATGGCTCGGTGGTGGTTGGGAGCTTGGTGATCATCCGGCGGAGCTTGTGGATGACCCAAGTCATGTTGTGAGTGATTCACCGTGATGAAGTGTCAAAGAATCAGCCCGTAGAGAGCACTTGATCCTTGCATGGATCAAGGGGGAGCTACAACCTTGCACGGGTGCTCCAACGAGGACTAGTGGGCAGTGGTGACTCTCTGATATCTCGAGAAAACATCGCAGCGTTCCTTTTCCTCTCTTTATTTTGAGCATTTACATTTGAGCAATTTATTTCATATCTTTACATTCCTAGAATTGCCATGCTAGAGTAGGATTGGAACCTATGATACAAAACTTTTGTATGACAGAACAATAGAAACACATTCTAGACAAAAGGGATGAAATGGACTAAGTGTAGGACTTAATTATTGCAAAAATTTAGAATTAGCCTAATTCACCCCCCGTCTTGGACATCTTGATCCTTTCACCTGCCTGGCAGCCAATTTTGCGAGGAAGTCAGCGGCATCGTTGTCCTTTTGGGGGACATGATGTAGTTCGATCCCTCAGAGGTTGTCCTTGAGCTTGCGCACCTTCTGGCAGTATGCTGCCATGAGAGGGCTCTTATAGGAGGACTCCTTCATGACTTGGTCGATGACCAACTCTAAGTCACCGTAGACATATAGCCACGTGGCGCCGAGCTCGACGGCGATGCGCAGTCCATTGATGAGGGCTTCGTACTTCGTGGCATTATTTGAGGCTAAAAATGGAGACGGATCGTGTACTGGAGCCTGCTCCCATCTAGGGAGATCAGAACCACTCTAGCCCCCAAGCCGGGTGACATGACCGACCTGTCGAAGTACATCGCCTAGTACTCATGGGTGACGTCCGGGGTCAGGAGCTGGACTTCTGTCCATTCGACGATGAAGTCGGCGAGAGCTTGAGACTTAATAGCGGTGTAGGGGATATACCTGATGTCGTGGCCCATGAGCTCGAGAGCCCATTTGGAGATACGTCTCGTGGTGTCGCAGTTGCGGATGATGTCTCCCAGTGGGTACGAAGTGACTATGATGACTTCGTGATCAGTGAAGCTTCTAGGTCACCATCAAAATGGCGTATAGAAGCTTCTGGACCTGGGGGTAGCGAACCTTAGCGTCGGTGAGTACCTCACCGACAAAGTACACTGGTCATTGGACCTTCAGGGGTGTCCCAGCTCCTTCCTCTCAACGATGAGGGCAGCGCTCACAACGTGGTTGCTTGTCGCGATGTAGAGGAGGAGGGATTCTCCCCGTTCGGGAGCGACGAGGATTGGGGCCGACGTTAGTGATGCTTTGAGGCTTTCCAAAGCCTGCTGTGCCTTCTCTGTCCAGACGAACGCGTCTGTCTTTTTGAGAAGTTTGTAGAGAGGCATCCCTCGTTCGCCTAGTCAGGAGATAAACTGGCTCAGGGCGGCCATACAGCCAGTGAGCCTCTGTATGCCCTTGACGTTGCGTATAGGGCCCATGTTGGAGATGGCCATGATTTTTTCGGGGTTGGCTTCGATGTCGCGCTCGGACAAGATGTATCCGAGCAGCTTCCCCTTCGGAACCCCAAAAACACATTTTTTGGGATTCAATTTAACACTGAACCTTTGGAGGTTCGCGAATGTGACAGCTAAGTTTGCGATCATGTCGCTAGCTTGAGCCGTTTTCACCACTATGTCATCAACATAGACGGCGATTGTTGGTTTTGACCGCTCAACTTGGTCAGGTTGGTTGGGCGGGTCGATTTGGTCAGCGAAGCATCGCTGCTTGCACCATTGATAGGTGGCGCCAGCGTTCTTTAGACCGAAAGGCATGGCTACGTAACAGTACGAACCATACGGGGTGATGAAAGAAGTCAGGACCTGATCGGACTCTTTCATCGCGATCTGGTGGTAGCCTGAATAGGAATCCAGAAAAGAGAGGATTTCACATCCTGAGGTGGACTCGACTATTTGGTCTATGCGTCGCAAAGGAAAATGGTCCTTTGGACATGCCTTGTTGAGGCTAGTATAATCAACATACATTCTCCATTTCCTATTCTTCTTTTTCACAAGAACAGGATTAGCTAGCCAGTCGGAGTGGTATACCTCTTTGACGAATTTGGCTGCCAGAAGTTTGGCGTTCTCCTCACCTATGGCCCTACGCCTCTCGTCGTCAAAGCGACATAGGCGTTGCTTGGTGGGCTTTGAGCCTAGGGCGACGCGTAGTGCGTGCTCGATGACCTCCCTCAGTATGCCCGACATGTCGGAAGCTTCCACGCGAAGACATCGCGATTTACGTGTAGGAAATTGGCGAGCTTGCTTTCCTATTTGGTCGGGAGCTTGGTCCCAACCTGAACTGTCTTGGTCAGGTCAGTGGGGTCGATCTCCAGCACCTTGGTTTCCTTAGTCGGATGGAAGGCACTTATGGAGGTCGGCTCATTGCAGTCGGGGACTGCCGGAGTCACCGAATTCTAGAGCTTCGGGAGCTCGGTGGAGTTGATGACGGCAGTGGCGAGCTCATAATGCTCGCGATCGCATGTGTAGGCGTACGAAAAGGTGCTACCCACGATGATGATGCCGTTCGGTACCAACATCTTCAGCTTGAGGTAGGTGTAGTTGGGGATCGCCATGAACTTGGTGTAGCATGGCCGCCCCAAGATGGCGTGGTAGGACCCTAGAAAGTCCACCACCTCAAAGGTCAGGACCTCCAAGCGGAAGTTGGCTTGGTCACCAAATGTGACGGGCAGATCGATCTGCCCGAGTGGGTACGCCTGCGTCCTTAGGATCACATCGTGGAAAGGAGAGCTCACTAGGCGGACTTCCGACTAGGGGATGAGCATGGCATCGAGGGTGTCAACGTAGAAAATGTTGAGGCCGCTGCCTCCGTCCATCAGTACCTTGGTGAGGCACCTCTTGCGGATGATGGGGTCGACAATGAGCGGGTAGCGACCTAGTCGGGCGATGTGGGAAGGATGGTCTCTCTAATCAAAAGTGATCGAGGAGTCTGGCCAGCTAAGGAAAGAGGGGATGACCGACTCAGCGGTGCATGCCTCTCTATAGCGTACCTTGTGCTGGCGCTTGGAGTGGATGGCATCAAATCCCCCAAAGATCATGAGTCGTTCCTCGGGTCGAGGAAGCCGTCTTCATCCTTGCCCACCATGCCTCCCTTCTTGGCCGCGTCCTCCTTGCCTTTCCCTTCCTTTGGCTTGCCGGCTTGCCGCAGGAAGCGCTTGAGGAGCTCATAGTCTCGGTAGAGGTGCTTGACAGGGTAGGCGTGGTTGGTGCATGGAATCTCTATGAGCTTGTCGAAGTGGTCAGGCTAGCCCTGTTGGGGCTGCTTACCCGCTTGGTTGACCGCAGCGACCAAAGCTGGGTTGGTCGGTCGGCGCTGATCCTTCTTGTTCTTCTTGCCCTTTTGTGTGGAGGGGCACTCACCTTGGTCCTCGCGCTTGGCCTTGCCCCTATCCCGACCATCGCTGAAGACTGCCCCGACCCCCTCCTCACCGGAGGCGTGGTTTGTGGTGATGTCGAGCAGGTCATGGGTGGTACGAGGCTTTACACAGCCAAGCTTATGGATCAAGGACTTGCAAGTTGTTCTAGAGAGGAACACGCCGATGATGTCCGCATCGACGACACCAGGAAGGGAGTTGCACTGATTTGAGAACCTACGGATGTAATCCCGTAGGAACTTGTTGGACTCCTATTCATAGCTCTTGAGGTCCTAGAAATTCCTAGAGTGGACATATGTCCCCTAGAAATTTCCAACGAAGACCCAGTCGCGGATGTTGTCAAGTGGAAGGAATTCGAGCCATGCTCGAACATGCTCCCCCACGCAAATGGGGTGGTACTGGATGATGAAGTAGTCATCATCCACTCCTCTAGCTCGGCAGGCGAGCTAGAAATCTTCGAGCCATATACCGGGGTTTGTCTCCCAGTGTATCTGGTGATGTTGGTGGGTGGTCGAAAGCGCTATGGGAACGGCACTTTCTGGATGCGACGACCATAGGCCTGTGGCCCCAGGTCATCCGGACTGGGGCTCTAATCGTTTGGTCAGCCTCCATGCCTGGGGTGCGTGTCTCCACACTCCTCGATGGTCAGGCTAGGGCCCGCACCGCCTGCTCTCGCCACCACTCGATAGACGTCATCATCGTGCCGGCCGTGGCGTCAATTGTTGATGATGCTGCGAGCATCATGGTTCGGCCCAAGTCATTCGCGCACAGGTGGTCGGTGTGGAGCGGGCGCCAGGTTGGGCTGTGGCGCAGCTGCGACATCCTCCTCCACGCCCGACAACTGCTGCGGTGAGTGGACGGAGCGATTCAACTGGTGCAGCCCCAGTCCCCTGGTTAGGTAAGAGGCTATGAGCCGGTGTCACGACGCGGAACTCTCCATCTACTGAACGGTGGCGGTCTCCACCAGCGCCCAGAGGTTCCGGTGGATTGCTTGCTCCTAGGGGTCGGTAGGCTCGAGGAGGCCGCGTAGAAGCATCGCAGCAGCAGCGATGTTCTGGCTAACCTGAGCAAACTAAGGGGGGTCATCGCCTCCATCTAGTATGTTACGCTGGACCTAACGGGCGCGACCCCGAGCGCCGCTCATCGGGTTACGCGCAGGTGGTGGCTGGTTCTGCCGTCTTTGTCGTAACCGTGCTCTTGTGCACGTGTGAGGGCCTTCACACCGGGGTCTAGAGGGGTGTGAGTCTATAGAGACTCCACTACCACCGATGGTTATCTTGGGGTGTCCGCCATAGCACACACCTGGGCAGAGGGTGGCCAGGTGCCATGACGTCGCTGATGCTGGAGCCGTCACTTTCGACCTTGTCATCGACGTGGTCATGAAAGGAGGAGGGAGCATAGCCTGCCATCCCCACAAACTTGGACGTGAGAGGGGGCGGCATCAACATCCTTCGGAGCCCCCACGCGCACACGTCTATGGGGGACGTGAAGCCGTAGGGGAACCGGTCACATGGCGGTCATGGTGGGGACAATGGGGTCCCTCCAGAGAGTCGGCGGAAGGTGTTAAATAGTGAGTAAAGAACAATATGTACATTACTCACCGTGAGGTTTGAGCCCAGCATGGGCTCGAGGCGAAGCGCGAGTGTCTCAACGTTGAGGCCATCGAGTGGCCTAGGGCCAACGGAGGGCACTCCTCCTCCAGTGGATGCCAGGACGAGCGCCTCCTCGTGGAGGCGGAGTACGTTGAGCCAGTCGGTGATGAAGTCCAGGCTTTTAAAGAGGAAAGTCTGAAGCGTCTCGAAGACAGGTGGAACCCACATCCCAACAGGTGGGAGCGTGGGAAATTCCAACGAGCCAAAGCGAATTGTATCGCTCGAGCCCGCCATGCTGAAGATGGTGAAAAGGTGGGCCATCCGATGACCAAAAGCATGAACGCACGACATCCTCCCCACGGACGGCGCCAACTGTTGGTGTGAAATGTGGCCAACAAGTAAATGTTTGTAGTTTTAGCGTGCGTTGTGATCGGATGTGGCCTAGCACTCAATGACACATAATTTATACTGGTTCAGGCAATGGACCCTACGTCCAGTTGAGGTCGGTCGACGACTTTATTCCTAAGCCTAGGTGCTCAAAGTTTGTTGTGGGGTTACAAACGAGTAAGGAATGAGAAGGGGGTGTTAGAGGCCTGGTAGGACTCTGAACCGAGTGGCCGAGAGTGACGGAGACTCTAATGTATGCTAAGTATTGGAGCGTATGCTTTGCATGTCTCTAAAGCTTGTTGAGCTATTGTGTTCTCGAGTCGTCGAGAGAGTCTTCGAGAGAGAGAGAGCCAACGTCGTTTTTCAGGAGAGAGCGCATCCCCTTTTATAGTTGAAAGGGATGGTCTTACAAGTCAGAGAGAAAGAGAGAAAGTGTATACATGCGCTGCCTAGTCTTGTTGCTCACGCCATCGGATACGGGATGGCTGCCAGCGCCCACAATACTATTTATGCCCAGACGTGTCTGGCAGGCTCTACCGTGTTTGCCTGGTATGACCAACATCGGCGCCCATAATATTGTTTTTGTGGTCTGACGCGTCTGGAAGATTGTATAGTGTCCGTCTGTCATGACCTAGAGGCACCGTCTTGTAGGTGCGCAGAGTATGGCAGGGTACGGTCCTCGGTATTGCGTTTGACTTGAGCGTCTTACCTTATCTGCTCCACTTGCTACCTGGGCCCACACCGAGTGGGCGTCTCCGATCGGTCGTTCCCAGTCGTCCCCATCCGTGTCGGTCAGGAAAGAGCAGCGAGCAGAGGTCTGGCGTATCCTTGATCGGAGAAAGGGGTTGGGCGAGGCAGAGCCCACGACCTAGAGGTTAGGTGAGTGCGGGGCCTGCCCCCAGAGGTCGGAGGTGCCGGTCGAAGACTGGATCGTGGTCTTGGCCTTGTATCTGGGCTGGCCCAGACGTGTGCTGTCGTTGCACCGCCTGCTGGGCCAAGTTTTGTAGGGAAGCGGGTCTATTGGGGGCCTCGGATTTATGAACCCGACACTCTCCTTTCCTCTAAAAATGTTAAAAAATAATCTTGAAAAGGCATATGATATAGTTTTTTTATCAAGCATATGATACAGTTAGTTGGCAGTTCCTTGAATATATGCTGACTTCGAGAGTCTTTGTTGCGAGATGGAGAGACTAAATTATAAAAAGTGGTGGTGGGTTGGGGGGGACTTCTCTTGGCATTAGATTGAATGATGAAAAATAGTTGGCCTTTAATCTTGTTCTAGATGTTTTCACCAAAATGTTAAGTAAGACAGCCAGGAAAATAAACTTACTAGAGAGGGTGTTACCTTCAATCTATGAAGGGGACATCATTAGTTTACAATATGTTGACGATGCACTAGTTTTTCTAAATAATGATATAAATGCAGCTAGAAATTTAAATTAGTTAGTGATGTACTTTGAGGAGAGTTGTCCGGTACCAAGATCAATTATCATAAAAGTGACCTATAAACTATTGGTGAGGAGGAGGATGCCAATTTTATGGCAAAGATTTTTTGTTGTAAAATAACTGAATTTCCTATGAAATATTTAGGAGCTCCTCTACACACTTCTCAAATCTTAGAAAACAAATGACAAAATAATCAAAAGGGTCATTGCAGTTTGGAGAGGTAGGCTCTAGTCATATGGGGTAAATTGACCCTTCGAAGTCTTGCTTAGTAATCATTCCCATCCAAAAGATGTGGCTTCTTGGGTCAAACTTTAATTTAGGACCTGTTTAGTATAGTTCTAGCTCTAGGATATCCAGAAGATCCACGCCAGATTTGTTAAGAAGTTTGTAGATTAAACTAAAGTAGTTTAAATAGTAATATCTAGACCAAATTAAAAACAAAATAAATGATCTAAATTCTCTCCATGTATTTTCATATGTAGCTCCATGATTTCTTGGAGCTACAAAATCCCAGCTCCAAGAGAACCATCTTTTTATTTTTGAAGATTGGTGGTCTTGCCCCCTTTGAAAGCCAATTGCTATTTGACCATTGATTTTTTCAACTTTGTGATTTAACTATTGACTTTGAATACATGTTGAACAAATATTTCAAATAAATGATTTAACTTTGTCCTTAGTACATCTTGAAATTGAACTATGTATCGTCGTTTGACACGTCTTGGAATCCAACTCAGTATAATCATTGGATACATGTTGTTCTAACTCATATAAGCATGGATCGTGAGTCTAGGTCACATACGGGAAATAGAGAAATGTGAAAGTATTGTGGAAAGTAAAAAAAAGACTGTTGGAAGATCCCCTTTCTCTTTAATATTAGAGATAAATTGCTTGACTTTTTACGAATCTCGTTCCATGCAAACTCAAGGTATCTGAACTGTAGACTAACCCACTAAGACGAAGATTTAGCTATACAGGAGCGTAAAAAGTGACCAATATAATATAATGTTTGAAATTTGTCTATATATGTGAATAGTGATCAACACTAGAAGCAAAATTATTTCCATAAAACCTAAAGTAATAAGTGCAATTGAGATAATAATGTCATATCTATTCTAAATTCCTACCATTAGATCTTCCTCTATTCTAAATTCCTACTTTTAGATATTGATCATGTGATCCCTTTCCCCTTTATATATGCTCTCCTCTTCTTTCTTCCTCCCTAACCCTAACTTCATTGCGGCGGCCGCCGCCTACTTTACAAGCCACTTGACCTATACCTCTAAACAATCTACCCTTGTCTTCGCCTTGCCTTGTTTGTGTGCCGGTCGCCGCCTACCACCCTCGCCCTTCTATTTGCTCTCACAATCGATGGCTACATCTTAGAGTCCGCAATCAGGATAGCCAGATCTATCTAGATATACCTTTGAGAGCATGGAGAATCGCCATGGAAGTGGACCATTCTATCGTCCGCCCATGCAAGAAATTCGTCTCGCCTATGCAAGAAATTGTGACTCACAAGATAAGAAACTCGGGTGTTGACACTTGAATTTTGCTATACATAAGTTTCCTCCCTTTGCTTTGACAAGGATTTTGACAAGTTGTAAGCGCTTCTTTCCTTCATCTCGTCTAGCAATATTTGTTTATGGCACCTCCGCCTCCTAAAATTCATCCGCTTATGCAAGAAATTGGGACCCATAAGGTAAGAACTTGGGTGTTAGCACCTGAATTTTGCTATTCATAAGTTTCCTCCCTTAGCTTTGACAAGTTGTAAGCGCTTCTTTCCTTCATCTCGTCTAGCAATATTTGTTTATGGCACCTCCGCCTCATGAAATTCGTCCGCCCATACAAAAAATTCGTCCGCCTATGCAAGAAAGTGGGACTCACAAGGTAAGAAACTCAGGTGTGGCACCTAATTTTTTTTATTCATAAGTTTTCTCCTTTTGCTTTGACAAGGAGTTTGACAAGTTGTAAGCGCTTCTTCCCTTCGTTTTGTCTAGCAACATTTGTTTAGGGCACCTCCGTCTCATGAAATTTGCCCACCCACGCTAGAAATCAGTCTGCCTATACAAGAAATTGGGACTCACAAGGTAAGAAACTATGATATTGGCACCTGAATTTTGCTATTCATAAGTTTCATCCCTTTGCTTTCACAAGGACTTTGACAAGTTGTAAGTGTTTCTTTCCTTTGTCTCGTCTAGCAGTATTTGTTTATGGCACCTCCGCCTCATGAAATTCGTCCGCCCATGCAAGAAATTTGTCCGCCTATGCAAGAAAGTGGGACTCACAAGATAAGAAACTCGGGTGTTGGCACCTGAATTTTGTTATTCATAAGTTTCCTCCCTTTGCTTTGACAAAGGACTTTTGACAAGTTGTAAGCCCTTCTTTCCTTCGTCTCGTCTAGCAATATTTGTTTAGGGCACCTCCTCCTCATGAAATTCGTCCGCCCATGCAAGAAATCCGTCCGCCTATACAAGAAATTGGGACTCATAAGGTAAGAAACTCTGGTGCTGACACCTGAATTTTGCTATTCATAAGTTTTCTTCCTTTGCTTTGATAAGTACTTTGACAAGTTGTAGGCGCTTCTTTTCTTCATCTCAACTAGCAATATTGTTTATGGCACCTCCACCTCATTATTCTTCCTTGTTTTTTGTGGCTCATTACCGTCAGATCTACTGGCACTTTGTGTGATGTCTCGTCCTATTTCTAGCACTACCCAATTGACGGTCCTTCACCTCTCATCGCTGGTGATAGTGAGAAACCCTTCAACACCGAATCTAAGAGCAATTTGAAGAAGGGTGTAGAGAAGAAGACCAATTTTCGTGGTCCCATTATCGAACTAGTTCTAGTCATCCCTATAAAATAGAAAAATTATTGTGCCATAAATGATATTTTTGTGTATACATAAAATTGCATAATGTGGATGGAATCTTAGTTTCACCAACACAATAATGTACCATAACATCATCATGGTGTCAACGTTGAATGCTGCCGATGCTTAAGAGCAAGGCTAATAATATAGCCGACAGGCCGGCTGTAAGGATCTTTGCAGCTTTCTTTCAGCCCACTCATCATATAGTAGTCAGCTCTTTACTATTAATATATGGTTCACTTGTCTCTCTCATATTTTTTTCAATTCTTGTGTACCCTGTTTTTCTTCTCTCTCCTTCATTTATACTTAGCTCTAACAGATCCATATCGTGTTCGACATTACTGTGTCGTCCATGTTCGATGGGACGGTGCGAATCCGTGCGCTCCGCCACAGCAATTGCCGTAACAAACTGCGGCGGGCAGCGAGCATTGACACCAGTAGCAGTAGTTTATATATAAAAAAAAGACACCAGTAGCAGTAGGGTTTTAGCTTAACCGTCCAATCCCCATGGAAGTCGTCTCCACCCCGGCCGGCGCCGGCGCCGGCGCTTCCTCTTCCTCCTCCTCCTCGACCCCTTCCCCCTCCACCAGGCGCCCTACCACCACGCTCCGCTTGCTCTGCCCCTCCAGCCGCGCCGCCGCGCTCCGCCCCTCACGGGACCTCCACGTGGACCAGCCCCCCGTGGGGGATGAGGCCGTGCTCGTCATCTCCGGGCCGGACGCCCCCGCCGCGGCGGTCAGGGCGTGGGAGCACGTGGTGGGCCACAGAGTCGAGGGCGAAGAGGCGATGGGAGGGGAAGAGGAGGAGAGGGAGGTGACGGGCGCCGTGGGCTGTCGGATGCTGGCCGCCGGTGGGCAGGTGGGATGCGTCCTGGGGAAGGGAGGGAAGACGGTAGAGCGGATGAGGCAGGAGAGTGGCGCCCAGATCAGGGTGTTTCGGAATAGAGAACAGCTGCCCCCCTTTGCGCCGCCGGGGGATGAGCTGATCCATGTACGTCTGCCCTTCTTGATTTAACACAGATGCTTCAATTTTGCTTGGGTGGAAAATTAGACCACCTTTTCTTATCGCTTAGTGGTGAGCTGGAAACTTGGAATTCCCTGGCTAGTAAATCCTTGTGATATTGGTGGAAATATTGATGCTTCCTTGTGATTTGTGAATCAGAAAATGATCTCAAGTACTGCGTTGTGACAGACCGATAGTATAGAATCGTGAAAAGACAATACTTCGAGAGCATGGTGCTTTGTATAGCATATAACAGAAAAGGTTCAGCACCACCCTAGTAATATGCTCATATGCCTACCAGAACATATGAGTAGATTAGATTGAAATCAGCTAACTTGTGTAATATTTCCTGCTTTATACTTTGCTCCCAGAAAGTTCAGTAGTTGGGCAATCCATAGCTCAAGTTTTTCATTCCAGGGGCTATTTAATCTTTCACTTGGCTATTTAATCTTCAAAATCCAGGTCTTTCTGATATGATAACCTTTTCTTGTTAGATAAGTGGGAGCTTTCCTCAAGTACGGAAAGCACTGTTAGCAGTTTCAATCTGCCTCCAAGATAATCCTAGGCCAGACATGCATAATATTCCGATGGGAAGACCATTTGGGCCTCCAGGTAGTGGCCCTGGATGTCCCCCTGGCATGGATCCTCATTCTCAAAGAAGTTATTTACCACCACACATACCTGATTACCACACAAGGAATTATCCAAGCAATGCTGGTGCCCCTGGTCCTAGATTCTTTTTTGAACAAGAGATAGTGTTCAGGATGATAATTCTGAATGAAATGGTGGGCAGCATAATTGGAAAAGGTGGTTCCACTATACGGGCATTGCAAAGTGAAACTGGTGCTTGTATAAAGATTTTAGAGCCTGTTGCTGATTCAGATGAGCGTGTCGTTGCAATATCTGCACGTGAGGTATGTCTATGGGCCAAAAAAGGTTTTACTCCTGTTTCAGTGTTTTGTCTGAAGTGATCACAAATCTTTGTTTTCCTTATGAGGAACAACTGAACAAGAGTTCTTTTTATGGTAATTTGGTGTTTGTGTCTGTTCCTCTTCGAGAACTGTCATATCATCCAAATGCCTGGCTAGTTGACTGATGTCACTATGTTCTGCCAAATTATAATAGGGATTTGGGATTAATTTTTCCTTAGAATTATATTATCTGCTGTCTGTAATATTGGTTGATGGATGTGTATCTCTTGGTGCAGAATTCTGACATGATTCATTCTCCAGCGCAAGATGCAGTTGTTCGGGTGTACTCTAGGATCTCAGAGGCATCTATGGATAGAACTTCTCCTACACCTGCAAGGCTTCTCGTTCCATCACAACATATTGGTTGCCTGCTAGGAAAAGGTGGATCCATTATTACAGAGATGAGAAAGATTACAGGAGCTAGCATTCGAATTTTCGGGAATGAACAAATTCCAAGATGCGCACAGCGAAATGATGAGATGGTTCAGGTATACCACAGTTGTAATAAACCACCCTATTTTTTGTTCTGAATCCTTAGAAACAATGCTGTACTCTATGCATGCTATGGTACAGTTGTGCATAAGTCTGCATGACCTTTTGAAGGTTTCACTAATATGCCTGGAAGCTACTTGCTGCATCGGATTGGAGGGTGTTTTTTTTAATCTAGTTGTGTGGTATAAATGCAAAGTTGGATAACTAAAAACACTTGATGGAAAATGCCAATAAACTCTGACGTGATTTGAACGACATTAAATAGTTTGCCTGTTTGCTATGTTATCCTTCAAGCCACATAGGGTTTATACGGTGAAGATCATTTACTAGCAATGAGTTTTACAGCTATAATTTAAGGTGTCCGGTTATTGAATATCTAGAATGCTTTTTCTATGGAAAAGCAGTGCATCGTTCAAAGCATGAATCCTTTAAGAAGAATTGACTTTCTTTTTCTTTTACTTTGTTGCATATTTTGTAATTCTTTTGGGCTAATTTTTCCAATCTTTGTTATACTGAAGTGATCCTCCATGTCAAAATGATGCATGTTATACGTTGCCTAAATCAATCAGTTTTCTAAAGTTCACCTGAACTGTCCCTTAAAAAATGTATTGATTATTCATACTAGTGTTTGATCAGGTAATGAACAAGTAAAGATCTAGCAACCTAGAAGGGAAACATATTATTCACCTCTGGAGTACCTCTTTCTCAGGTCACTGGTAGCTTCCAATCCATTCAGGATGCATTACTTCATATAACTGGAAGGATCAGGGATGTCATCCTTCCCAAGCCACACCCCAGTGGAGGCATGCCTCCATACCCACCTGTTGGAAACATCCCAGTTCACCAATCAAGACAAGAACCACCTCCGCCACACCTACATCCCAGTGGGGGTATGCCTCCATACCCTATGCATTCTTTCAGACCTGATGTTCCTATGGGCCACTTTGAAACGGGTGATCATCGGCCACCTCCTGTACATTCGATGGAATATATGGGTGCTGATAGGATGCCATACTCGTATGGTGGTGAACAAGGAGGTCCTCGCCCTTTTCTAGAACAGCCTTCACCAAGAACCTGGCCTCCTGAGGTAAGCTACATGCATTTATTTTTAGATGGATTTTTAAGGTGGGGATTATAGGGGACTGGTGTTTACCACTTCTTTTAGCTGTGGTGTTCACAAATGTCTTCTTTATGAGTTTTTGACATGTGCAGCCTAATTTGGAACGGCTATTGTCAGAGTTTATATAATTCTGTACTAGGCTGTTACCATTCTCACATAGCATTTCGTTCCAATTTAGGGGCTGTAGTGGTTGAATTGCTCAGAATTAAGTCTGTTTTCATGGACAGGCACCGATGACAAACAGTGAAGCTCCCAGAAACATGCCTGATGCAGTGCTGGCAACAGATTTGAGAAAGGGACCAGTGGCAAGGTAAGCTAACTGCCAAGTGTTCTTTTCAAGTTTGACGCTTCTATTTTGGATTATATTTCTTATAAACTTTCTTCTAGAAATTAGGGTTTCTATCCTAAAGACTGGCTGTTTGTCTGTTTTACTTCACCAGTGAAAACCAAGTGGCTACACCAAGTACTACAACTGAAGTTGTTATTCCTTGCAAGTATATAGACTTTGTTTGTGGAAACAGTGGCAGTGAAATTGAAGAAATAAGAAAGGTACATAGTCTTGTCTTTTATTTATCTAACATCCAGTTAATCTATGCCCGTCTCTTGTTGCCTTGTGCTCATCAAGGCAACAAGGATATGCCGCACAGCTTTTAACTTTATCATCGAGTTAAAGACCCCCTGTCTCCATGTCAGTTTGTCCTTTCGCTAGAATGTAGTCCATGCACACTTGGTCATATTTATTTGTAGGATCGTACTAGTTCATTCTTGATAATATTGTAATCACGTTGTAAATTTTTATTTCGTTTTGGAGTATCCAAAGTCCTAAAGCTCTTTGGTAATGTTTATCTTCCAGATGTCAGGTGCTTCAATTACAGTTCATGATCCAAAACCTGGTGACACAAACTCAATAATTGTTATATGTGGGGATCCCGAACAAACAAAGAAGGCACAGAGCCTGATTCATGCCTTCATCTTCTGTGGCCTGTATGATTGATACTATGCAATACCATCATTTGTTTTTGATTCTTCAATTTTATTAGAGCAGTTCCATCTTCCATGGGCAGAATTTGGCCCCTGATTGGATGTACATGTACCATTGGTACCGAGGTGGATGTAGGTAAAGCTGATGCATGCCTTGTAAAAACTAACATCGATGTACATTTCTGTAGTCTTGTGTTTTAGTTTCGGGGAATGACATGGAATGTGGTGGGTTGGTTGCACCTATGTGGAATGTTTCACCCCATGCCATCATTGGTAGTAGAGAAAAATTTCATGATTTCATCTCTTGTTTGGGAGGCAGCTCTCTGTGATTGGGATATGTAATTTCCAGGCAATGCCATCTGTCGACTGTGGTCACAGTTCCTGCTGCTTCGTGCTGGCACAACTTGACTTGTCGAGACATAGACGACCAGAGTCAACCACCCCTTGAGATCCAACATTATTGACTATGGTCGTACGCCGTATGGCGTTAGTTTTCCTACGTAACTCCTTACGTACCAGCCCCAGTGCAGGACGTGCCAGTGCAAATGGACAGTGTAATTGCCATTGAGCTGGAGGGGTCGAGTGGACCAGATCAGATTAGTGAAGCCCAAGAATAAATGCCAGTACACGTGATTAGCCGGCCGATTTGTACCCTAGGAAATCTCGAAGAGGGAGCAATGGAGCATTAGAGTTTGGAATATGCATTGATCCAAACAAGATGTACGCTGCCTTGAGCCTTCAGCCCTGAATGAGACACAAATCCTCTGGTTCTGCCCTCTGCCAATAAGGCAGGCAGCCTGGAGCTGACACCTAGTTCCTAGACAGCAGGACAGAGTTGTGAGTCTCATGGACTACTCCAGCAGTGCTTTTTCAGCGAAACGAACAAGGCTGGTCCCTAGACTGCAGGACAGGAACAGTTGTGAATCTGCATATCGCTTATGGACTTGGTCCAAAAAAAAAACCTGTGAGTCTACCCAAGGAAGTTCTTGGCAATTGCAAGCCTGACATTTGTAGCATATCTTGCTCATATGCTTTCGGTCCCATCTACCACAACAAATTTCCATCCCATGCGTGCATGCTTTGGACAAGGATGTCAACGAACAAGTCGTCTCGTCACCGGCTTTGCGTCATGCGTGAACTGTACTAGTAGCATCTTGCGCTTTTAAGCATAGTAGTTAGCTACCAGTTGCGGCTGGGTAGCGCGGTATGCAACAAGGGTGACGAATTGAAGTGTATCTTTTGGAGAAGATACAAATTACCCTTTTTTAACGTAATTTTTTTGAACGTATACAAATTACCCTTCAAACGAGCAATTTTACTCTCTTTTCCCACCAAACTTTGATATGATCCAAGTGGCTGCACTACACTCTTGTTTTGCTGACAGGCTCTATGTCTTGACCTAGTGCAGAGAAGTTCTTCCTTTGCGTAGAAGCAACCACCTTCCTTTGCATGACCTCTTGTAAGGTAGCAGGAAGTGGCGGAGCCAAGATTTCACGGCTGGGTATTCCAAGTACAAAAAATTTCCGATGCCTATGCAATAGTAATAAGGGACAAAACCAGTACAAAATTTATCCTGGTGCACAACTCAAGTAGTATATATATAATTATCTTAAAATATATGCTAGGTAAATTATGTTTTTACCCTGGTAACAAAGCACCAGGCAAAGTGAACCGGTGTCACCCCTTGTAATAATCAAAGTATAAGTTCTTTATCTACGTTACAAGAAAAACAATGCAACATTTCTTTCAAAAAAAAAGAACACAATGCAACAACAAAAAAAATAGAAAACGAAACCTTCAATTCTTACTCTGAAGAATCAAGAATGGATCTGGGGTCTTTTGTGTTCGTCGTGCTGTTGCTTCAAGCCGCAGATGAGAGAGGTGCCGAGAGGGAGGGTTGGACACCTGGACGCCGGAGCCGAGGGGGAGCCTGCAAAGACCACTGACCGCCGCCGCCGCCGCTAGAGGAGTGCGGGGCGCAAGGTGCTACCGCGTTCCCGACTACCAGAGGGCCGATGGGTGAGGGGCCGACCGAGCGAGGGCTAAAGGGACGAGGGGGGAGCCGACCTGCTGTGCCGCCGCCCTTCCGATCGATGCGAGCGACGGACGGGAGCAGGAGACAGGGATAGGAGTACGGTCGATGGGTTTCTGTCTTTCTGAGTTCGTGGGCTGCTGCTACTAGTTGTTCTACTGAGCTTATTGGCTACATATTTGCAACATTCAACAAACTAACATGCTGTATCATTATACATGAATACATATATTTGTGTTTGTCACAAAAATCATGGGTATTCCATAAAATACAGGGGCATACCCCTGGCGCTGCCCATGATAGCAGGTATATATGCCATTGTCACAGCTTCATTCCAACAGCCTATGCCAGGCAGGAAACCGAAAGTAACAGAATGGAATGCATTTTAGTTTCTACCTCGGGGTTAGCTTAACTGCAAAATGTCTATGCCACGGTAGTGCAGGAATATGGAAAAATGGCACTACGTAAAAAACAGTTTGTAGCAACGGGACGAATTTTTTGTAGGGACGGCTGGTGATAGAGCCGCCCCTACACTGGCGTGCTCGGGAGCTGTAAGTACATCTAGTCCTTTAGTGGGTTTTGATAAATTGAATGACAACACAATTAAAGGTCTAATAAGTTTGCTAAGTGTTGAACAGGAAATTGAGTCTATTGCATATATTTGTGGGTTGTGTATTAACAAGTATATACAAGGTTCAACTGATAGGCAAACTTGATGATATGCCACATTATGGTAAAGTGAATGCCAAACTGTGTATTGTTGTATTGGAAGTTTTTGGAAGCAATCTAGTTCAAGCAAAAGACAACAATGCAAATGGAATCAATGAAATGGCTTCTATGTTGTGGGATATCATAGCATCATGTGAAAGCAAACATACTTGGTAAATGACAATGTATAGTGGATATAAGTCGGTCTCTACATTAGTTTGCTTACATGGATGAATATATGAAAGATCAATTGGAGTGTTAAGCCAAAATGAGAAGGGAATAAGGAATCGTGAATTAGCTTGACCATATTGATGTTGATCCATGTATGTCTCTATGTGAGACAAACTGAAGCTTGATTGATCTCAACATTCATATCTAGAAAATATTCAAGTAAGGATCAAAATATTGAAGAAATGTTTTTCAATGGATGCTTAATATAATATGACTTAAGTATGGCTTGATAGGGTGAAGATAGCAAGGAAAGGGCTTCGAGGTACTAAGCGAAGGTGAAGGGCAAGCGACGGCTTGGCGACCGAGGTACCATGGCTAAGGTGAAGAAGAGAGTACTTGCATTGAGTCGAGGTACTAATCAAGCTATGAGGAGTCATATTGTGTTGAGGATCAAATCATTATTGGAAGTGACTTGAAGCCATGAAGGTGAACTCATATGTATGGAAATGGTTCAAGTCACATAATCAAGGTATAATGAGAATGAGAAAAACATATTCGATAATAGAAGTTCTCAATTGCCAAATGAAGTGGCAACCAGCTCAAAGGCATTTACATTCTTTTATGCTTTGAATTTGAGTTTAGGAAAAGCCGTACTATAAAGAGGGATTCTAGTATAGTTGGTCAACTGTGCAACCAGATGCTCAAAACTACAGATCTATATCCTCTTACCCAGCCAAAGCAGCCAGCCAAAAATCTCCTGATTCTACCTGTTTTGGCTAGGGCGGCAGTGCCGCCCTATGAGAGCGGCAGTGCCGCCCATAAACGACCATTGGGACCCAAGAGGTATAAATACCATTTGGGCTGGCCCACAACGGTTATCCTTCTTCTCCAATGGTTCAGTTCGAAACTGAACAGACCAAAGCTCACCTCTCTCTCCTCCATTGTTGCTCCTTCATCCCTCAAGCAAATCCTTGATTCTAACCATCAATACTTGAGAGAAAAGACAGCAAAACTCGATTGGAGAGAAGATCCACTGATTCTCAAAGTCTAAGAGCATTTGGTTCATATTTGGTCAGCGGTTTTAGGATTTGTTACTCTTGGAGCTTGCTCCTAGCCGGCTAGGCGTCGCCCTTGTGCTTGCCAACTTGTGTGGCAGCCTTGGGAGGTTTGTAACCTCATCATGCAGCTAAGAAATTACTCCTCACTTCAAGAGTTCATTCTCTTGATTTGAGAACGAGGGCAAGGCAAGCCTTGGTGGCAAGCCAATCCTTTTGTGGATGCCTCAACAACGTGGACTTAGGTAAGCCTTGGTGGCGAGCTGAACAACGAGATAAATTTTGTGTCTCGCGTGCTTCATTTTGTATTCTTGCTGGTTCAGCTCTTTGCTAGCTGTTGTTAGGGTTTGGTAGCCCGATCCTCTCTTGTGTGAGATTTCTGTGGTATTCAGTCTTCGAACTGGATTTTGTCTTTTTGTTGTAGGATTGAGCAGTTGAGAGGGTCAGGTTACTATCTGTGAAATCTCAACACTATCTGCTTTATTTTTGAAGAGCAGCAGTGCCGCCCTTATAGTGCCGCTCTCTGTTCTAACAGAGTTTCGAGTTGAATTTGCAGGATTAAGCAGTTGAGAGGGTCAGGTTATTATCTGTGAAATCTCAACACTATCTGCTTTATTTTTGAAGAGCGGCAGTGCCGCCCTATAAGGTCGGCAGTGCCACCCTCTGTTCTAACAGAGTCTCGAGTTGAATTTTTACAGGCCTATTCACCCCCCCTCTAGGTCTCCTAGGCGACATCAAGGTTCTTTCAGGAGCCCAGACACCAGCCGCCCTTACAAATAGAACAGCAGGGGCGGCTACTGATACGAGCCGCCCCTATAAATGGGTTTGATTTGTAGGAGCGGCTCACTCACCAGCTGCCCCCGGCGTTGCTATTTGTAGGGGCGGCTGGTGATTGAGCCGCCCCTATAAATTCTCGCGTATAAATACCTCCAATCTGTAGGGGTGACTCAATCACCAGCCGCCCCTACAAATGACACATATATAAAGCAAACTACAGCATCTTTTTCCTCATCGGGTCACTCACTCCAACCCGTGAAAGAAGGGTGGGGAGGCCTTAGGCACCTCCCAAAAATTGCTCTACTAAGGGAGAAGGTTGTGGTCTCAAATCCTTTGATGGAGAGGTTGTAGAAGGTAAGAAAATGCTATTCCACACTTTTTTTTGAAGTTTTAATGGTTGGTTAGTGAGTAATTAGAGTTTTGTTTTTCTCTCTTCTATGGTGCTTGAGCTACTTATGAAGCAAATTAGACCCAAGTTTTGAATGTACTATGATAAATTAGGGAGGGGAACAAGATCATACCCTTATTTGGTCTATGTTTCTTGATTTTAGTGAACAATTAGTTAGTTTTATGAATGTTTCATGTGCATGTAGATCTAGATCTAGGGTTTGGTTTTTTTATTAATTTCATTTTTGTAAATTTATGTTTGATGAAATTGGACTAGGGTTTGTATGAAAGATATTGGGTAAAATATAATTGTTGCTAATTGTTATCTTTGAAATTGTTTATTGTAACCAATAAATATGTATTTTAATTATTTATGGATAAATGGGCCATTAATTAATTTTCCTCTACCATGGTGTGTTTGTATGCTTCATGTAATTATATTTGATTTATATTCATATATATCTGAAGTATATACAATTATTCTCAAGTAATTATTAATTTGATTCGTTTTTATATATATCTGAATAAGTAGTCCTTTAATGTTTGTTTTGTTGTTGTTGTAAAAGATAGAGTACAGGAACTCTTGGATGTATGGTTCGTTAAGGTTCAAGGCAGGTTTCCGTGAAGAGGTGGATAAATTTATTGAAGACGCAAAGAAGCATGCAACGACATTGGCGGAGAATAAGGATACAATTATTTGTCCCTGTAAAGATTGCAAGAACCATATGGCATGGATAGATGTGACTATCATCAGATCACATTTGATTATGCAAGGATTTGTTGAGGACTACACAGTGTGGATTCATCATGGTGAAACGGTTATTGTTAACGACGAGGATGAGGAGGAATACGACGACGAAACCATAGAATCCCTGTCCCAATATTCAGCAGAGCTTGATGCATGAATGGATTTTGAGTTTGGCAATGAACAAGGTGGTGATGCTGGTGGTTGGGATGGTAATGACGAAGGTGGTGCCAATAATGATGGTGGAGCACGTGTCGGGGATGAAGATGATTTGGAGGACATGATTCGAGCCCTTGGACCAGAGATTTTACTAAATAGCCCGAAAGATTTAGAAAATTTAGAAAGGGTGACAAAAGTATCGAAGGAGACTATGTATGGTATTGAAAAGGGCTGTCCGACACATTGGACATTGCTACGTTTTGTGCTTGAGTTACTCATCCTAAAGGCTAAGTACGGCTGGTCAAACTGTAGTTTCAATGATCTATTGCATCTCTTGTCATGGGTGCTACCACAACCAAACTCAGTTCCCACCAACACATACCAAGCAAAGAAGGTCATAAGTCCATTGACAATGGGGGTTGAAAAAATCCATGCATGCCCCAACCACTGTATACTTTTTCATGGCGAAACGTTCAAGTCACTGGATAAATGTCCCCGGTGTGGGGCCAGCCGGTACAAGAACAATGACCTTTACGGTGGGGACGAAGCCTCCATGGGGAAAAAGAGGAATAGGAAGGGTACAAAAAAGTGGTACAAGAATCTCAGCCCCTAGAGGACACTCCATTAGGCAACGATGCAAAGCAGAGAAGAATTCCTGCCTTGGTAATATGGTACCTGCTAGTGACCGACCGCTTCAGACGTATCTTCTTAAACCCTAAAGAAGCCGCACTCATGACATGGTGGGATGATGAGCGCAAGGTGGATGATGATAAGATTGCACACCCGGCTGATTGTAGTCAATGGCAAAGGTTCGATGAGAAGCACAAAGAATTCAGCGATGACTCAAGAAATATACGATTTGGCTTGAGCATCGATGGAATAAATCCCTTCAATGAGAGGATGAGTGACCACAGCACTTGGCCAGTGATCTTGACTATGTACAACATCCCAACGTGGTTGTGTCAGAAGAGAAAGTATCTTCTCCTCACTATTCTTATTTCTGGCCCTAAACAACCAGGCGTTGATATAGACGTGTTCCTCGAGCCTTTGATGCAAGAAATGGAGAGGCTATGGAGGCATGGGGAGCCGATGTACGATGCGTTCTGAAAGGATGACTTCATATGTAGAGCAATAATATTTGTTACTACCAATGATTACTCCATGTTGTTTGCTTTGTCTGGACAGATCAAAGGGAAGACGGGATGCTTGGTTTGCTTGGATGGTACTACATGGGTGTACCTGGATGCATCCAAGAAGATAGTTTACCTAAGGAACCGATGCTTCTTAAAGACAAGTCACAAGTACCGCAGCAAATTGTTCTTTAGATTTTATGACAACATCCCGGAGATTGAACCCCCTCCGGAGAGACATCATAACAGAGAACACATGTACAGAATAGTGAAAAACATACGCGTCGTCTATGGAAAAAAATCCAGATGGGACGAACAGAGATAGAAGCACACCCCCTATTGAAGGCGTACCTTTCAAGAAACAATCGATCTTCTTTTAGTATCTGCCTTATTGGCCAGACTTGGAGGTCCCCCATGCCATTGATGCTATGCACGTGTAGAAGAATATCTTTGAGAGTCTCATTACTACCTTGATGGACACAGGCAAGTCAAAGGATGGTCTAAAATCACGAAAAGACATGGTGCAGCTAAACGTGATGCCACAGCTTCACCCGATACCTAAGGCTAATGGAAAATACACTCTGCCCGTGGCATGCTTCAATCTAACACCAGACGAGAAGAGAGCTATATGCACTTTCCTGAGGGGGGGTCAAAGTCCCGACTAGGTTTTCAGCGAATGTGAAGAAGCTAGTGTCGATGAAGGACTTGTTAATAACACACTGCAAGACTCACGATTGTCATGTGATGCTGACAGTGTTTCTACCTATTGCAATCAGGGCTATAAAGCCAGAGTTCTTGAAAATGGCCATCACCCACATGTGCTACTTCTTTTTGAAGATCTCATAGAAGACGATTGGCAAGCAAGAGCTGAGTGGCCTACATGAATTTGTGGAGACACAAAACCAACTAGAGATGTGTTTACCTTCTGTTTTTTATATAATGCCACATCTCATGATTCACATGGTTCATCAGATACAGGCGCTGGGCCCTTGCTACTTGCATGAAATGTGGTCCTACGAGCGGTTCATGTCGGTTCTAAGTCGTTACGTGCATAATCGAGCATATCTAGAGGGCTCCATGATAGAGGGTTACAGTACTAAAAAAGTCGTTGAGTGCTGTCAAGAGTACCTAAAAGTACAGAAAGGGATTGGTAAACCCGATTCTCATCACAAGGGTAGGCTGGTTGGGAAGGGCACTAGTGGTAGAAAAGTGTTCATCAACTATGATTACAAAGATGTGAGTTGGGCGCATTACAGTGTCTTGCAGAGTACACAACTGATGCAACCTTACATTGATGAACACTTGGCTATCATTATGGTGGAGAGAAATGGTCGTCCGGATGATTGGGTCATGAAACACCATAAGCAACGACTAACTACATGGCTGAAGGACCAAAACATACCGCCTGGAGAAACCATAGACTCTATTACCATCAGTAGGTTGGTGGAGGGGCCATCGAGACAAGTGACATCTTGGAATGCTTATGACATCAATGGGTATACGTACTATACCCACGCAAAGGATAGTAAATATGTGAACCAAAACAGCGGTGTTCAAATAGAAGCTATCGATGGATTGGGGCGAAAAATCCAATACTTTGGCATCATTGAAGATATATGGGAACTTGACTATGAAAGGGATATAACGGTGGCCCTGTTTCGATGCTGCTGGATCGAACAACACTAACTGAACGAGATCAGATTGAGAGTCCTGAACCTCGAGAATCTAGGCTACCAAGATGACCCTTGGGTGCTCGCTTCACGTGTCGCACAAGTTTTCTATATGTCTGACCCACAAAATAACCTCCCCCGAAGAAGAAGACAAAGCACGTGGTTGCCTCCAGAAAACAGCACATTATCGGAGTTGATGGCGTGGACGATGTTGAAGCTTACAATAACTACAATGAGATGCCGCTATTCACAGACTTTCCTAAGAATATCAGTGTTGTGGAAAAGAACCTACCCAAAGACATATTGCCATGGGAACGAAAAGGTGTCAACGGGAAAGTCGTTACAGCGGGCTAGCTAGTTGTTGAATGCGGAGTGTTTTGTGTAAGTGTGTGTTTGTAAGACTTCATTTATGTATGCGTGTGAGACTATATATTTATGTATGTGTGTAAGACTATATATTTATGTATGTGTATGAGACTACATTTATGCATATGTGTGAGACTACCATTTGCAACATCTAGATGAATCTATTTCAACATCCACTTTGTTACTACTAAAACTTTATGAAATCACTTAACACTTTATGAAATAAAGAAATGGTCAAAATAAAAGTAGGAGATAGTGATGTGTTCCACAACTTTTATATTCATCACCTTTACAGTTGAAATCATTTAGTGGTTGAAAATCAGGTTTGAAGCTGTCATTTTCTAAAATTCAAAATTTGAATTGTTCAAAATTAGTGACAAAGATAGATGACTAGACTAAAATGATAGAGCATGATTTTAGAAAAATTTTGGAAAAAAACCCATCACATTTAGAGTTAGTATGAGGAAGAAAAACTAGTTACAAGTTTTAGCCACAGATTAAAAAGAGAAATCACACTTGTTCATCATTGATCATCATGAACAGTTGTGATTTTTCTTTTTAATCTCTGGATAAAATTTGTAACTAGTCTTTCTCCCTCATACTAGCTCCAAATGTGATGATTTTTTTCCTAAAATTTTCTAAAATCATGTCCTATCAAGTTACTGTGTTGATTTGATCATTCTTTTCATTTGACAAAGTTTGAGTAATTCAAATTTTCAAATTTAAAAAAATGAAAAGTTCTAACGAGATTTTCAACCATTAAATAATTTCAGCTGAAAAGTGATAAATACCAAAGTTGTATAACTCATCAAGATTTACAACTTTTATTTTGTTCATTTCTTCATCTGACAAAGTGATAGTAAATATTGTTCATAAATCAACATGTCTCTCGTATAGTTCATGAAACTATGAGTCATATGTGAATTTGTGAATAATATTTACTAATACTTTGGCACATAAAGAAGTGACCAAAACAAAAGTTGTAGATAGTGATGAGTTCAACAACTTTTATGTTCACGACTTTTATTGTTGAAATCATTTAAGGTTTCAAAATCTTGTTTGAAGTTGCCATTTATTGAAATTCAAAATTTCAACTATTCAAATTTGGTCAAATAAAAAGATGATCAAAATAAAAATTGTATATATTGATGAGTTCTACAACTTTGGTATTCATGAGTTTTTCAGCTGAAATCATTTACTCTTTCAAAATATTGTTTCAAGTTGAAATTGTTTGAATTTTAAATTTTGAATCATTTAAACAAAGTCACATGACAAGATGACCAAAATAAAAGTTATATATGTTGATGAGTTATACAACTTTTATGTTTACAATATTTTCATTTTAGGTCATTTAATGTCCTAAAATTGTAGTTGAAGTTTTAAAATTCAAATTTTTAAAATTCAAATTTTAGTCACATGACAAGATTGGGTTATGTTTATAACTTTTATGACTACAATTGTTTATATATATATATATTTGTGCATATATAGAATAATACAAAATATTATATACATTTACTTTGTGTTTTTATGATTTAAAAAATACAGAATTAATAATTTAATAAAATAGAAATTCATTTATAAGGGCGGCTAGATCAGGAACCGCCCATACAAATGCATTTATAGGGGCGGCTGGATTAGGAACCTCCCCTAGAAATGCATTTGTAGGGGCGGCTGGTTCAGGAACCGCCCCTACAAACCGTCTTGAGTATAAAAATAAGGGCGCAAGGGTGAAAATGTGTTGGGTGCTCTCTTCTTTCTCCCGACGTCGTCAGGCTGCCCAACTATGTCTCGCCGCCGACACCGTCTCCGTGCCCTAGCCACCGCTCTCTTCGCGCTGCTTCGTCTTACCTCCGCCATCCTCCTGTGACAGCCTCCGTCGCCCGCCACGCTTCCTCCCCCAAACACCGCCTCCCCAGGCCGGCCGCCACGGTGGCTAGGGTTTCCACGAGAACTCACAATCCGCGACGGCAGTGAAGGTCACTAGCCTCCTTCCCCTTCCCGACGCTAAGGAAGACGGGCTGGCACCATCCCCTCCTGCTGTCTTCGGCGCAACTTCCCCCGACGGCGTAGACTCGCCCGGCCCCTGTGCGACTTCCCGGCGGCGTGAACTCCCCCAGCGACCACGTCTTGTCTCAGTCCGCGACTTCCCAGTGAAGCAAGCTGATCTGAACGCCCCCGCTCTCTGCTCCAGGTATGCCTCCGCTATCTGCTCTATCTGCTCCAGGTATTTTTGATCTTGTTAGGATTAATTGGTGGTGTGCTAGTGCCCTGAACTGCACTATTTCTAATTTCCCTTGCTTTGCACCATAGACTGACCAGACTGAATGTGAAAAGTAATCTTGCTTTGTTCAGTTGTTGGCTTGTAGGGTTACAGTTTGAACAAATAAGTAGTAACTGAATGTGAAAAGTAATCTTCCTGTATTGGCCTGCTGAATGGGATACAATATGAAAAACTGAGCTTATGTATTGGCTTGCTTCTTCTAATACTTTCTACTGCATAACTCTCACTTGCCATAGAAATTAAGGCCCTCTTTACTTAACAGCACCTCCCACCTTGTCAACATGGTACTACTGATGCTTGTATTCTATCACATTTCCCAAACTATCACTCTATTGTCTTGTTGCATCTACTGCAGTCTATCACTTCTCCTCTCTAATTGCATCACAACACCTCTATCTCTCATAAATTTCAGTCTAATACTCTAGCTACTAATTGGGACTTGTGATCTTGAGTCTTGACTGAGTCGAAGATGCTGATATGAGTGGTTAGCGCAAATGTTTCAACACACAGGAATTTTGATACCGCCAACAATGCTGCTGTGTTAGCTTATCTCATAACAACTATATATGGGAAGGATTTCTTTTAGGCGTGACGTGTGAAATGACTTATATTTTATTTCTTTGTTTAAATGGCCAATTTTGGCTGGCTCAAGGCATGTTAGAATGGTGCAACAGCTATTCTATTTGATGTGACTTTTATTTGAAATCAGAGTCTAGGTTTGGCCATATGGGCATAGAAACACTTCCTAGAACATCTGACCATGTCCACTAATTTATCCAAGTTATACTGTTTGACGCCTGCATCAAAGGTGGATTCCATGTGTTCTAGCCTATTTGTTTTGCTTTATGCCTTTATAACTCTTGATTTGCAGCATTTGTCACTGAGTAGGTGTTGTATTCATGGAAAGTGCATTGCCACCACACACATAAGTACCAGTTTTAGTTTCATCTATGAATCTTAGTGAGATTTCTACCCATGCTGCTATTTTATGTCAATGTTCGATCATTTCATTTCTATGTGAAAGTTGTACCATGGATGAATGAACCTGTTTAAATTATTTTGTAGAAACTATGGATTTGTGTTTCGTGCATTACCTTAGCTCAAGATCTCATTGCTTAATTTGTGTTCAGCTAAACATCTCATTGCTCTATCTAAAATGTAAAGCTCAATCTTCACGAATCAAGAGCCTCTGCAATGAATGCCTACATTCAGTTCATAACGTAGATTTCCTCATATAAAAAGAAAAGAGATCATGTACTATCTATTTACTGACGTTTTAAATATCTCATCCATTCATCCTCAGTCTGTTAGGTTGCCGCAGTTGTGTTTTCAGTTTTAATGACATTCCCAGCATACTAAAAATGTCTTTGGCAAAACATATTGTCATGTTGTTTTGATCTACTTCTCCCTGCATATCATCTTTTATCTTACTGGATACCTATTTACTGATTATAAAGTCATTTACTAATTTGATCATGTTTCAGTGCTTAGTTTAATGAACTTAATTTATTTTGGGATTTGTGAAAATCGTAGTATGTTTGCTGAGAAAGATGCAGTTTTGTGCATAACATATAGCAGTTAAGTGGTAAGTAGTTGAGCCACTCAACTTGTTCCTCCTTTGTTCGGTGGTGGCAGCAAGCACATGCAGTTAGCTTAGGTTCTGAACTTTGTCATTTGCACGAATTTTGGTCATCTTTTTAGGTTGCAAGTAGTTTTATTTATTTATCAGTTGATTTCACTTGCCTAAGCTATATTGGTTGTAGCAGTTTGCATGCATATGTGTTGATAGGAACATAGTAGTTTAGTACCAGTTGTAGTCACTATTTTTCAAATAGTTCAGAGTATTTTTGCTTCAGTGCATTTCGCTTATGGCAGCAACACAGTGAAGCTTTAATTTGTGCTATTTCTTTAAGCAGTAATTGCTATTTCAGCTTTTAGAGTCTGGTAGCTATGTTATCAATTTTAGTTTTAGTTTATGTTTGCTTGTCAATTTCAGTTTTATTTTTAGTAGCTATCTCCATCTGTACCTCTCTCTCTCTGGTGTGTGCGTAGTAGCAGCAAGGCTGCTTGGCCAAGCCTGCTGATCCACCAGGCCACCCAGGCAAATTGGCCAAGTTTTTTGTGCAGCAGCAGCATCTCCTTCCTGTGCTGTGCATTGCCTTGTGAAGACTAATTTTCTGATTGCAGCTCTTGAAATTTCTAGTCCAGCAAGCTGTTTCGTTCGTATCTTCCACGTTTGAGCTCTTGGAATCTCCTTCCAGTTTGACTTACTAAGTGGCTCCTACTATACTACTATCCTACTACTCTACTACTCTCAACTGCACTACTAAGTGGCTCTGCTCGTGTACTACTACTGCTATACTACTGTTCTACTACTACTCAACTACTCTCTACTCTACTACTACTGTACTGAACTACTACTACTCTACTCTACTAAACTACTACTACTCTACTTGCTACTGCTAGCTACTCCTACTCCTACTAGCTGTCTGCTACTCTACTCTCTTCCCTAGCTGCTGGCTACTACTCTACTCACTTCCCTGTACTACTTAGTAGCTCACTTCTACTACTCTATCTACGACTACTACTGTATCTAAGTGGCTGCTGCTCTTAACTACTGGCTGCTACACTTCTCTACTCCTCCTCTACTCTACTCCTCTACTATTACTCTATCTACTATTACTCCTCCTCTACTCTAATCCATTATTTACCATATCTAAGTTACCAGATTTTGATCTGCAAGGGTCTTCCAACCATGTGGCAGCAGTCAACTATTTTTTGGCTATTTTTCCTATCCTCTATGTTTGGGAAGCAGCTGCTGCTTTTTTTTCCTCTCTATGTTTGTTAAGCAGCTGTTGCTTTTTTTTGCCAAATCTCCCCTCTCCTCTCCTCTCCTTTGTTTTGTCGATGATGAAATTGTACAAGTCCATACATTATATGGAATATGAGCTGATGATCAAGAACTTGTGAGGAACTTGGCATCATTAGCAGCCGCCCCTACATTACATTCTCCTCTCTTCTCTGTTATGATGCCTTGATGCTCCAAGTTCATGATCAAATGATGATTGCCATGTTTCTGAGGCCTCTACTACTACTACTACTACTACTCATTTTTTGATATATTATTGTTTTATAGGACTACTTTGGTGTATAGACCTTTTTTATTTCTTATACCTTCTCGCGTACCTAAAGCACACTTTCTTGCATCTATTAGAACAAAGCGCGAAATAATGTCGCAGACACCAGACAGTGTAGCCCGATGCCCCGAGCATAATGAGCAGCCAACCTATGAGGAGCAAGCACTAGAGGACCAGCTTACTCAGGAGCAGTTCGATAACGAGTTAGAAAAAGATCTAGAAGTGATGCTTACTTAGGAGCAGTGTGACGAGGAGGAAGGGGAGCAGAAGGAAGAGCAGGAGAGGCTACTGAAGGCGAAGAAGAAGAGGATGATGATGATGATGATTCAGAAGAGGGATATGTAAGTCCCGAGGATCCTTTCCCACGTGAAGCCAGAAGGAGGCCAACAGAGGAAGGTTTAGATAAGGATTTTGACCCGAACGAGGAGGTAGGAAAAAAACCTTAGCTTGTAAATTGTGCTAAAGCTTTGGCCGTGTTACCTCTACTAACACTTTGACCTGTCGTATATACAGGTCCCTCCTGAAACTCAGAAAAGACAATGTCGACGTCCGCGACATCTCGCTGGACAAGACGGAGTAGAGGAAAGGAGAGCAGAGGCAACAACCATAGAGACGGATCACGATGCATCTGCTCCACAACCTCGAGACACAACCACGACTACCAAGCCTAAGAGAAAATGAGAGGATAGAAAAGGAAATCTATATCCAGATAAGGCATGCTATGTGATAACGGAGGTTGGGCCAGCAGGGGAGATCCTTGAGCCGAAGGAATTAAGAGGACGATTCCATAATGCGATCAGGCCCTAGTAAGAGATAAATTGAACCCAGCAATCCCTAACTAGAAAGAGGTACCAAAGAACAAAAAGAATGAACTATGGGATAGGCAGCTGAAGCTCAATTTTAGATTTCCAGAGGGTAAGCACGAACTGATAAAAAATGCTTTCAGGATGATGGGAGAGTCATTCCGACATTGGAGGTCGGAGCTCAACACGAAGTATATTCAAAAGGGGTTAACTCCCTTCAACGAGTTCAGCAAAATAACTCCTAGTTAGTGGGAGGAGCTCGTGGCTCAAAAGACTTCACCGGAGGCATTGGAGCTCAGTGCCCGTAACACCGAGCTAGCGAAGAGGAACAAACACCACCATCGTCTAGGCCACGGTGGCTACAATGCCAAGGAAGAACAGTTTAGGAAGATAGACAAAGAGGCCGCAGCTGCTGGGAATATCGATGTGACAAATTTGAAGGTACGCTCAAGGAATTGGATATATGCGAGGAGTACAGAATCATCCGGCAGTAATCTTAAGTTTGATAAGCCAGAGACCCAAGAGGCAGTATCAAGGATACTGAAATATGATGAAGACAAAGAGAAGGGCTTATTCAATCCATCCAGAGAGAGGGATGAACTTAACCTTGGCCTAGGAAACAAGGAGCACACAAGCCGCACCAGGAGGCTAGGGAAAAGGATGACCTGGAAGTAAGGATTCGAAGAGGACAGGCACATGTACAAGAAACATGGCAGAGACCAGGAGACTAATCTTGAGCTCCAAGTGAAGGCTCTAGTTGCGAAGGCGCTGAAGGAGCAAGGACTGTCTACGGAGCCACGGATATTAGTGATCTCGCCGGGAGAACTAGCATTAGTTGGCAGCCCTCTGAAAGTTCCTAGCAGCTAAGGTTCCACTGCAGCAACAACCCTCGTCGATCGCATACGGGAACCAACTAGTTGCACCTTGGTGTTTCTCAATGGCCGACAGAACACTTTGATGGAGGTGGCAACGGGTGTGGCACATCCTCCCGGTGGCTTACACCACAATAATAAGATACCGCCAGACTACACTAGGGTTGAGGTGCATACCGTGAAGCCCGAGTTCATGCAGTGGAGGATAGACGACGCAACTCCCGAGGGGCTGGTGTTACTCGGAGATGTTATAGGGCAGTTCATCCTATGGCACAAATGGGACATTATATTGACTGCTTCTTTGCCGCCTCCCCCTCTCCCAAATTTGGAGCGAGTTGTTGAGGTCGGGGAGATATTTCCACCATCTCGTGACCACCACATTCCTGAGATGCCACATTCTTTTTCGCCTCCTAGCGAGCATGTGTCCGATGAGATGCCACAACCTTCTCCAGCTCGTACCGAGCAAGTGCATGATGAGATGCCACAGTCTTCTCAACAAGCACAGTCGATACATGAACAACAAGTGCCTCTTGAAGAAAGTGATGCACAAGAAGATGAGGACGTGCCTGAATGAGAACTTCAAAAGAAGCATCCAATCACCATAAGGCTAGTTTATGTTCCTATGAAAGACGTCTCGTCGATGCCCAAGTGGTATTCCCATGACCAGTTCAAGCCTGAGAACCAAGTTAAAAAAGTCCCATCACGGGGTTCTGAGGAGGCCGTCACTAACAAACTCCACCAAATTGCAAAGCAGTATCCAAATGCTGATTCCATCAAATGGTCAAAGGATTGCTCGAAAACATATGAAAGAGGCAAGCCCTTCCTACCAAACCGGGACATCCAACGCCTACCACTTGGGATGAGAAGGTTCCATGATTGGTACTTGGTTGTTCTCCCAACGAGCATAGACATCATACAAGCATGCTTCCCCACCGGCACATTTGGAAGCCTAGCCGGGAAAATTGTCTTTGACTTCAATGACATGCAGACATGCTTTCACCTGGGAGCAATGGAGATGAATCTAATTCGCACGTGGTGCCTATAAGTCCTTGTCCTCCCGATATGATATGAATGTAATCTTTGAATTTTGTTGTAACTAACTCACGCCGTGATTTGTGGAATGCAAGTGTACATTGTCAAACAATTGTCAAGTGTGAAACCCGGGTATCTAGACCCTCAAGCTATAGCCCAAACAAATTTTAATTACCCTAAACAGTGGAAACTGGATGCCAAAGAGCTAGCTGCTGCAAAGACTCTTCGGGAGAAAGAGCACATCCGTACGGTGAAACTAAGGGAAGAGTCCCTTAAGGTTGCGGCATACATTGCCCTGGCTTTCAAAATTCTCCAACATCACTCTACTATATGGCTACCATACAACTTCGAGTAAGTTCAACTCTATACTTAAAGCTTTGTTTGATATATTTTATTCGATGCAAAAGAGCTTATCTAGTTCTATGATTAAATCCATGCAGCAACCACTGGATTTGTATAGCCGTCGATGTCGGGAGGAGCATGGCACGAGTCTTTGATTCAATAGATAGGGACTCGGTGACATACAAAGACTTCATATCGATTCTAAAGACGTATACATATCGACAATCCTCATTTGCTTATATGTTTGTATACATACTTGTAACGTTCAATTTTGGATACTAACAAGTTGTTTTTGCTAAAATAATTTGAACAGAGCATTTAGGTTCTACGTCACTAAACATCACGGAAGGCATGATCCAGCAAGGAAAGAAAAGTTGGCTATAAAAACACTATATGCGGTAAGTGTAACTTACTTCTTCAGTACTCAATTACATGGCTGTCAAAAGCATTACTTAACATTTTCATATACAAAACACACAGTGCCCCAAGCAAAAGCATGTGGGTGTACATTGTGGATACTATATATGTTCTATGATGAGTAACACCGGTGCCTACAGGAGACACCCCTTAAGGGTAAGTTTGAACCTCTTCACCCGTAGTATAAAAACTTCGTACATGCTATGAAATACTAAACCGAAATTTATTCTCTTGTAGTGGAAAGAAGAGAAATGAATGAAAAGAGACCCATACAAGGATGACCAACTCTTAGAGCTCGTCGGCGACCTTTGCAACTTCATATTGGACCATATTGTACACGTCAAAGGCACCTACCATGACCGAGAGTCTGACTTAGATAGAAATCCTCAGTACCAACACATTCGTGAGACTGAAAGGCTAGCTCTAGGACGTTGATAACAATGTGTATGGAATTTGTATATTTAATGATGGATTGTATATATTCTTGTGAATTAAACTTATAATTGTAGTTTATATAATACTCTTGTGCTTGTAGTTCGACAACGCTGATCGTGGGGCGTTCGGCAACGCGAACGCGGTTCGGAACGCTGGTCGCGGGGCGTTTGGCAACGCGAACGCGGTTCAGAACGCTGGTCGCAGGGCGTTCGGCAACGCGAACGCTGGATGGAATACGCGAAAACAAACAGTGTTCTGGTCGAATTTGAATTGTAAATTTAAATTTTTTTGACGGGAAAACGTACTGTAGGGACGGTTCTAGATTGAACTGCCACTACAAACAGATATTATAGAGACGGCTGGGACTACAGCCGCCCCTACAAATCGATTTGTAGGAGCGGCTTCAAATCAGCTACCCCTACAAATCAATTTGTAGGGACGGCTGGTACTACAAATCGATTTGTAGGGACGGCCTGAAAACCACCCTACAAATGCATGATTTGTAGAGACGGTTCGGTAGGGGCGGCTAACCAAACCGTCTCTACAAAGGGTTACGAGCCGCCCCTAAAAAACGTTTCTGTAGTAGTGTGGGAAATGCATGCATATGTTTATTATTGAGGTTGAACTGCAGATATGTCTCTTGGCTGTCAACCAAGACGCTAGGGAAATGACCGAGCAGTTCATCATTTTGACATTTGAAACCTACGGAGTAAGGACTGGTTCCTGCATTATCATGAAGAACAAAAGAACTGAAGAAAACCAAAAATGGGGGCAAAAGAGTCTTCTTTTTTTGAGACAAGGGGCAAAAGAGTCTTGCATACAAGCATTTTCAACTAGTTCCAGTAAATAACTCTTGCTCATGTTTTTTACAAGTAAAATTACAATGGTTCTTTCTTGTAGCCAATATATGTTGAGATTAACAAATACTACGAAAAGAATAGTTAGCTGTAAATGCGAGGAGTTACAAACTCAAATCCGGTTGTATCGGTCAGAAACTCGAACCCGGTCGTGTAAATTCCACCGCAAGAAGATTAAGAAGCTGAGCTACGCTTTGTTTGCAATGTGTTTTTCAATGACATACATGTTTTGTAGGGTATTGTCCATATTCCATCTTTCAGCTTATTTAAGGATGAAATGGGCCCCGTCTCTAGAAAACCTTTTACTGCGGTTCAGTGTTTGGCACAAAAGGCAAATGCGACTCACGCAGCCAACCAACTAATCCAATGGGCGAGAATATATACTTTCTCAATTCCAAACTATAAAGTCGTTCTGGCGTTTTTACGTACGTTTCTAGATACATAGTTTTTATTTAGATATAATATATACCTTGATGCATAGTACAAACATATATACATAAAAAGCTAACAACTTCCAACGAAATGGAGTGAGTATATATATATTAAAAATGATAATGCTACCATTAAGACGTCTAGAAGACCAAACGCCTCGCTCTACTCACGCAGCTCGCCTAAAAAAACAAATCCCCACAGAAACTCATCTCCCCAATTCCTTGCTCGTGCGTCATGGCTTTAGGGCACCATGCGACCGTTTGACCGTCCCAATCCGCCATGCTTCCGCCTCCATCCCGCTCCGCCGCCCACTCCGGCGCGCCACAGCCGCCGCCGCCGCCCGCCATCCCCCACGGCGCCCCCCATCCCCGCGGCACCTGCGTCTCCCGCATCCCGCGGAGAGGAATCCTCCACGTGAGGTACACTGCCAGCCGCCCCACCGACTATAGCTGCCGCCGGACCCAGTCGCCGGCGCCTTGCCCTCCGCCTCCAAGCTCCATGCATGTGCTCGGCGAGTGTAGCGGTACCTCCGTCCCACGCAGCGCTGCCGTGTTCCATCCTTCACCGCGCCCAGGCCAGGTTGGCAGGTAGCCAGGAGAGGGGGCGTTGTTGGCCAGGCCTAGGCTTGCGCAGGCGCAATTGGCCATTGCCAGGCCGCGCCACCATCCTCGGCTGCAGTTGGCTGGAACCGGTTGTCCCCCGCTCTGCGCTGCGTCATACTGAAGAAGGGTGAAAAACGCATGTTGCAAGCGTTTGTTTCAAGTGCTTCAAATGTTTGACAGGTATGTTGCAACTGTTTCATACGGATGTCGTAAAAGTAGATCGGGATGTTGCACATATTGTAATGGTTGTACACGTATGTTGCAAGCTCCTGTTCTCAATGTTTCATCTATTTTTTTTACGTATGTTGCAAGTGTGTTTATCTAAATGTTGTATATATTTTCACATATATGATGCAAGTGTTTTATCTGAATGTTGCGTATGTTTACAATGGTTTCAAGTGTTTTTTTGGTGTTTTTGAAACACGCATATTTCAAACGTTTCATTTGTTTTCAGTCGTATGTTGTAATTGGTGCACATGGATGTTTCAAAACTATCTCCCTCCTCGACTTTCTAGTGTCTCGCCTCGGTGTCTGGCGCAGAAAGACGGAGGCAGTGTCCCAACTGAAGTGGGTGGACCCCACGTGCTTGCGGGCGGGTATGTGGGTAAGCATGCGCAGGACACGAGACGAGGGGCAGCGATGCTGGCCTGCGGACGGGGCCTAGGGTCGGAACTTAACCACGCCCTATTAAAAAAGAGCAAAATCAAACCTTAAGAACGAACCGTTGGCTTTCTTTTTCCAAGACTGACCTGCGGGCCATCCTGTTCCGCCCCACATGTCAGTATAACGGTCGAAGCGACGCACAGTGCCTTTCGTGGAAGCTTCCTACGCTGCACTGGTCGCAACGGCTCCCCGATAAAAAGAGCAGAAAACCCGCGCGCACGCAGACTGTCACGCACTCGCGCTCGCTCACACCGCAAGAGGGAGGGGTACCTGGCGTTGCAGGCGGAGCCGGAGGCGAATCCGTTGGAGCGCACGCGAAGTCCGAGGTGAGGCGATGGCCGCCGCCGCCGGTATCTCGATCCTTCCAGCGTCGTCGTAGATCCTTGTCGTTCTGATATGGCCGATCGGGCGGCCCTGTGCGTGCTGCTGTGTTGTTGCGCAGTGATCAGTGCCTCGGCTTCGCGGGGTCCTGCCATCTGCCAAGGCGGAGGCGCTGCGCGGGGTGCGGATGGCCTCGGTGACGGGGAGCTCGCCGCCGCCGGCGCATGAGGAGGAGCAGGTGCTGGAGGGAGAGGACGCATTCGAGATACCCAGTAAGAACGCGTCGCAGGATCAACTGCGATGGTGGAGGGTACGGCGTCTCCACTACTACAGTTCGGTTCAAATTCAGCGTTTTTTTAGTTCGGGATGAAATTACCATACGCTCGAGCAGTTGAGCTCAAACCTGCGCATTGCGGTCCACACCGCGAAACAGCCGTAGTTGGTAACTTGGTACTCCCTTAATTCCAAATTATAAGTTGCTTTGATTTGGTTGGTTCATTCATTTTACTTTGAGTTGTTTGTTCATCTATTTTGGTATGCATGTAGATATGGATGTACCAAAAAAAAAAGTCAAAGCGACTTATAATTTGAAACAGAGGGAGTATATTGGTAGATGCCGTGTTAAATGATGATAGGATTTTTCGAAAACTACTAGTTTGTTCATCCCTGTACTACCAGTTTATGGTGGAGTTTTTTTTCCCCCTTCGAGAATGTGCTTGTGCTTGAGAAGTTCCTTCAGACTCCTCTGTGCAGTCCATTCTTGCGTGGGACATCTGCTTTGCGTCGCAATTGTCACCTTTTTTGTGATTGATTTATACTCTGCTTCTGATGGTCTTCACTGAATTAAAGAGTTATCTTGGATGAATGCTGGGTACTGATGGAAGGATCAGTTCGTGCTAAGCTACAAGTCTTTGGGCACCTGCCTCGAGGTTTTAATGTTAAGAGACATTACTTTGAAGCTTGGGGCAGCCTTGTATTCAGTAGAACGATGGTATACTGCATTCTGAATACTCCTGTATCACTGTATGTACACTCGTGGAAATCAGAAAGTTTGTTGGCTATGTAATTCCCCTTGAGTATAGTAACAAGTTTTGAATCCTAATACTTGTTACTCCTAACCACCATGTACACTTTTACGAGAAACATTAGTAAAGTTTGTTTCATCCTTCGATAGGAGGCTGTACTTATGACTGCATGTTCTCTTTTCACTTTTCATTTCAGCAAGCTGCTCTGGTGCTCAATGCTTCTCGTCGTTTTAGATACACTCTAGACCTGGAAAGGAAGAGAAAGAGAACTTAAGAAGAATGTTACGATCCCATGCACAAGTGATACGAGTAATATCTTATTTGCTATTTGAAGGAACACTTTTCTTTTCTGAAGTAAATACATTTTTTATTCCAATTCTGAATTCTTCAGGCAGTATTTCTTTTCAAGGAGGCTGGCCAGAAGAACCTAGGAGGTACTGCTTTCATCGTCTAACTTCTAAGCTTAATGGAAGATTCCACCATCCTTGTAAAATGGTCATGTAATAAGGGAAATCCCATGTGAATAGTGACATGTCATTATTAAATCTCTTCCATTTGGTAGTAATCATAATGCCATTGTAAATTTCTTCTTTCATTTCATATGCTAAATTTGCTAAGTCTCTTACATCTGAGTGACCCTCAGCTTTGTACCGCTCTCACATTTTCCTGATCATATGGCCTTATATGTCATATTTATTCACGTGCTTTATCACAACATGTATTACCTTGAACAATCTCAATTTTGTCACCATATAATCCAATAAAAAATGATTCCCTCAAATCCAATAAATCTCTCTCTCTGGATTAATTGTAGTTAAATACAATTGTGATGTTTTTAATGCTTTTATCTAAGCAGAGTATTGCACTAGCATAAAAGATGAGACGCTCTCTCAGAGATTTTCAGTTGATCTGAAAAAACTCAAAATGCTGAACAGAGACCATGACACTATTATATTCCAGGAGGTTGGAGGGGTAGGTTCAATTGAAAATTTACTTGGATCTGTATCTTATTTTCATACTTTTCATTCTACGGTGATGATATATTTCTTACAGAATGCTCCCATTTAGGTTAAGGGGCTTTCAGATTTACTAAAGAGTGACTTAGACGAAGGAGTTAGTCCAGATGAGAATGAATTGATGCGGAGGAGAGATATTTTTGGGGCAAACACATATCCACGCAAGGAAAGAAGAAGCGTTTGGGTACACAATTTTCTAAGCCTCTGTTTTGTAATAACCACTCCTAGTTCATTTATTCTAGGGAGCTGTATTATATTTTCCAATGTTTCCTCAGTGTTATTAAGTCGTCCGGTGTTATGACCCCAATTATGTTTACCGACACGATTTCCGACCAGATTCCAAGTCGTCGGACTAATTAGTCGTCTGATTAGGATGGAAAACGACTAGTTTTCACTTTGTGCATTGGGCTGCCTGAGCAACTGGACTTCTGCGAGCTGGTAGGCTGGCCATCCTGAAGATGAGCTCCTCATCGAGTCCTCCAATCGTCCTCCATCTTCTTGCTGCTATGCTGCGTGTGCGTTTGATTTGTGCTCTGCCCTGCACCTTTGCAACACTCCCTTGCTCTAGCTCTGCTGCTGCTCTTGCCTCTTGCTCTGCTGCTGCTGCTCTAGCTCTACTGCTGCTGCTGTTCGTACCTCATGCTTATGCTGCTACTCTCTGCTTAGTGCTTACATGCACCTATGTGGCTGATGCTATATGGTATATCAGTGCCCTAGTGCTTACACGTATGTGCAAATGTGCCAATGTGGATAAGTGGCCAACTGGCCATCAAATCTCACAAGAATCTGTGCCCTAGTGCTTTTAGACTCTTTCTGCTTGCTTTTATCCTATATGGTATATTAGTCCTGGAGTGCACAGGACGACTATATGGGCAATTCGGACCAACTAGACTCCTAATCGGTAACCACGATTAGTCAGCTGGTCGGTCCCATGGCGACTATGGTTGACTAGATGATTTGATAACAATACTTCCTCTTTATTCCGCCACCGAGATAGGATGTTAATTATGTTGTGGAACAAATAAAGATTTGATAATTCTAAATTTACATGTGGTATTTTCAAAATGAAAACTTTAGAACACAAATTAACACGTAAGTGATATTTATTATTCACTAGCACTTCATTGCTTGAAACATACAACTTGTGTCTTCAAATTTAATATTTATTATTTCCTTATCTGCAGTATTTTGTATTTGAAGCCTGTCAGGATTTAACTCTTGTAATTCTAATGGTAGCTGCTGCTATATCATTATCACTGGGCATGGCAACAGAGGTATCTTTATGACATTCTGATGATCTTTTCTCGTCTCCATGGGTAGTCATCTTGTCCTTTTTTTTTCTCTCGAACATGTAGTAGTCATCTTGTCTTACCCACCAAGTTTCAACTGGGATATAATTTTGATTAAATAACACTTTGGCTGATTAGGATCCATGATTATTCTTGTTTCCACGATTTAGGGTGTAAAAGATGGATGGTATGATGGTGGAAGCATATTTTTTGCCATATTCCTTGTGATATTTGTTACAGATAAACAATTTGTGTTTTACAGTTAGCTCTCTCCTTTCTTTTACTGTTGTCAAGTTATGCCCGCATCAGTTCATCAATAAGCTTAAGTTATTGTCTAAGGTAGGCAATATACCCAGATCTCAACCACCAACCAAGCCTCACATCACAGCTCATTCAGGCAATCAGGCCTTGATTAAGGAATATATATTAAGTAGTGTTTTGGGGGGATGCAGACCGGTCATGCCTAATGTAGTCAACACAAGTTTCTTTCAAGTAAATGGTCTTGCAAGGTTTCAAGCTTAGGAGCCATGATGTCCTACTCTGCAAATGTAAAAGTACACCTACCCTTGCTGGCAATGTAATTGGACCACTATTTTCACTCTTCTTAATACAATGGCATGCGGTTCTTATGCGTGCTCGAGAAAAAAAATGAATGTTATGTGCCAATGTTATGACCGGCACCCATTATACAAGGTGTAGGCCCATGTTATGGCAAGCGGCCCAGGGGCCACGCGGTACTGTAGCACGCGGTACTGTAGCGCATAGAGATTAGATTGGTTTGGTTTGTTAGGAAAGAGATATGTTAGATTCATTCGGTTAGGATATTTTCTTAGGGGTCAAGTCAGTCATCTCTATAAAAAGAGAACCCTGTATCAGTTATAATCAAGCAGAAACAAGAATTGTTTTCGGCTTCCTGAAGGGAGCCAGGATTTCCTAACCCTAGCCGCCTCCTGCCGTGTCTCGCGTGAACAGTGCCGCCGATACTGTAGCATCGCGGGAATTCTAGGGCTGCAGCAGCAGCCGCCACGCTCTCGCCGCCACGGCCCCTCGCTGGCGTCGAGAGTACAGACCACGTCCTCCTCTCTTCCACCCCTATAATCTACGCATTAACATCGGTAGGGCATCTAGTCCTATCAGCCTGGCATCAAAGATGTCAGGTCCTCCATCCACATCCACGCAGCCGCCATCCACCTCCGCCTCCTTGTCCCTGCCATCAGCGCCAGCGCCGTCGGCCGCGTCGGGGTTGTCGTCCGCATCCTCGGGAGCGCCCCTAACGTTGGAATCTTTGGCCGCCGACGTGGCTGCGATTGCCCGCAGCATGGCGGCCATGCAGGTGACCCTGGCCGCCCTCATCCCACCACCTCCCCCTCCACAACAGCCGGCACCACCACCACCTCCACAGCCGTCGCAGCCGCAGGCGATCTTCCTCTACGGCATGCCCTAGACCAGCGGGACGGGGGTGCCCCTCCACTTGCTGCGGTGGCCAGCCTCGCCGTCTCCCATCCCGTCGTGGGCGATGGGCTCGACGACTCCGCCCATCTACGCGATGGCCACGGCCCCTACACCGTCGGTAGCCGCGGTCGCGGCATCCTCCGGGGCGCACCAGCCGCCCCTGACCAGCGGCATCGTCTATGGAGGGATGGACGGTACCCTCGTCTACGGTGGAGGCGGGTACTCCGACGGCGCCCTATCCGCTGAGGACTCGTCTGCCACTGCTCCCAACGGCGCCCATGCCCCTCCCAAATTTTACAAGCTGGAGTTCCCGACGTTCGACGGCGCCGTTGATCCGCTCAATTGGCTCAACCACTGCGAGCAGTTTTTCCGCGGCCAGCGAACATTGGCTTCAGATCGCACATGGCTAGCTTCGTACCACCTTCGCGGCGCTGCTCAAACTTGGTACTATGCGCTGGAACAAGATGAAGGCATGCCGACCTGGGAACGCTTCCGTGACCTGTGCCAGCTCCGTTTCGGCCCCCCAACGCACGTCACGCGGCTGGCCGAGCTCGCCCGGCTACCCTTCCAGTCATCGGTCCAGGAGTATTCGGACAACTATAATGCCGTGCTCTGCCATGCTCGCGACCTCAATCCTCGCCAGAAGGCGGAACTGTTCGTGGGTGGCCTCCCCGAGCACATCAAGGTCGACGTCGAGATGCGGGATCCACCCGACCTTCAGACCGCCATGTATTTGGCCCGGGCATTCGAGCGTCGTGCGGTGGCCATGCCTCCAGCGCCTCTGCAGCAGGGCGCCTGACCTCCTCAGCGGCCTGGCCTTCCCCCGCGCGTGCCAGGCGCGGGTCCTCCTCTAGCTGGAGCCCCTGTGCCCCCAGGGGGCGGACCAGCAGCGGCGAACAGGGCGCCCCCGGTGTGCCAGTTCCGCCGCCTCACGCCGGACGAGCAACTGGAGCGGCATCGACAAGGGCTTTGCTTCAACTGTGATGAGCCCTGCGTCCGCGGCCACGTGTGCCCACGGCTCTTCTACCTCGAATCGGATGACTACATCGATGACGGGCTGGGGGATGCCGCGGCGATGGATGACGTCGCCAACCCCGCGGCTCCGGACGCCCAGGAGCCTGCAGCCGCTAATGCTTTCGTGGTCTCTCTACACGCATTTGCAGGGATGCGCACGGACAATACGATGCTACTCCCGGTGATGGTTAAAGGGGAGCGGCTGTTGGCGCTACTCGACACCGGCTCCACGCACAACTTCCTCCATGGCGCGACGATGCGCCGTCTACGGCTCGCCCCGACGGGCGGTGAGCAGCTCCGTGTCACCGTGGCCGACGGCGACCGGATCCCTTGCGAGGGCATTGCTCGCCACGTGCCCATCTGCATCGGCTCGGAGTCCTTTTCCATCACGTGCGTCGGATTGGACTTGGGCTGTTTCGACTTCATCCTCGGCGTCGACTACCTACGGACCTTGGGTCCCATCTTGTGGAATTTTGAGGCCATAACGCTGTCCTTCTGGCGTGAGGGCAGACGCGTCCTTTGGCAGGGCGTGCGCAGCCTCGACGCGGCGGCTCCACAGCAGCACCTCGCTGCACTCTCCGCCGACGCTCAGCAGCCGCTGATGGACTTGTTGCTGCAGCAGCAGAGCGCAGTCTTCGACGAGACCACAGGGCTCCCACCGCACGGCACAGTCCCTCGTTGACAAGTTCCGCACCCTCTACCCTGCCTTCCAGCTCGAGGACGAGTTGTTTGCGTAGGCGGGGAGAGATGTTATGACCAGCACCCATTATACAAGGCGTAGGCCCATGTTATGGCAAGAGGAGCCGGCCCAGGGGCCACGCGGTACTGTGGCACGCGGTACTGTAGCGCGTGGAGATTAGATTGGTTTGGTTTCTTAGGAAAGAGATATGTTAAATTGATTCGGTTAGGATATTTCCTTAGGGGTCAAGTCAGTCATCTCTGTAAAAAGAGAACCCTGTATCAGTTATAATCAAGCAGAAACAAGAATTGTTTCCGGCTTCCTGAAGGGAGCCGGGATTTCCTAACCCTAGCCGCCTCCTGCTGTGGCTCGCGTGAACAGTGCCGCCGCTACTGTAGCATCGCGGGAATTCTAGGGCTACAGCAGCAGCCGCCGCGCTCACGCCACCACGGCCCCTTGCTGGTGTCGAGAGTACAGACCACGTCCTCCTCTCTTCCACCCCTATAACCTACGCAGTAACACCGGTAGGGCATCTAGTCCTATCAGCCAACCATTACACCAAACATCTTAGGTATTAGAGAAGTACCGGTTCTTTTTCCTCTTTCCTCTCTCCTGGAGAGACCTGGTTCTTCTGGACCGTCCTTTAATTCCTCTTCTTTTATTTTCTGAAGAGAAACCTGTTTGCTTTTTGCCTTTTCTTTTCTTATATAGGCTTCCCCTACTGTTTTCACTCAAAAAATATGCTCATATGTCAAAAACTGCACTTAAATATGGTCATGTTCTATTTTACGGCTTTCCCTCATGTTACAGTACCCCGAGTCATCTTGTTCTGTTCTGATACTTTATTTTTTCACAACTTTCTTAGCAACCAGTGATTATAGACAATCACTTCAGTTTCAACATTTGAATGAGGAGAAACGAAACATACAAGTTGAGGTGAGTACGTTTATACACATTTATTTTGGGATTTAATTCTGCATATAGACAGTCATTCTATGTCAGTACCAACTTATTGTGATCTATAGGTCATCAGAGGTGGTAAGAGATTAGTAGCTTCAATATTCGACCTTGTTGTTGGTGACGTGGTTCCCCTCAAAATCGGTGACCAAGTACGAAATCATATATTCTGGTCTATCTCTACATCTTAGTTCCTTCTCTATTTTCCCCTCAAAATTTGGTGTGGTTATGTTCATCCATCTTTAGGTTCCTGCAGATGATATACTGATATATGGTCATTTTCTTGCAATTGATGAATTGAGTATGACACGGGAATCCAAAATTGTAGGTGTTGATAAAAATGGAACCCTTTTTTGTTTCCTAAAAGGGGGGGCAGACCCAGTGCTGGAGGCTCCCACATGAGTGGGGTCTGGGGAAGGGAAAAACCGAGGCAAGCCTTCCCCCCCGCAAAATCTGTGGAGGGGCTGCTTCGAACCCGCGACCTGGTGACTCAGTGAGACAAAATTTGCGTTTTTTCTAAGGCTCTGTTCGGCTGGTCTATAAGCCGCTTGTGCTGATTTGTACAGCTGATTTGTTGGGAGAGAAAAATATTATACCATGGCTAATAAGCCGGCTTATAATGTTTCAACTATATATCATGATCAGGTTAATAAGGACCAAAGGGCCCCTTTCTTGATGTCCGGTTGCAAGGTTGCAGATGGTTATGGCTCTATGCTGGTAAGCATCAGACTGTTTTCCAGGGCTTGTTGAGTATAACTTAATTGACTCTTTCAAAGTATATATGGCGAGTGGAGTGTGTTGCTTTAGCTGAGTATGCTTTCCTGTACAGTATTACGTGTATCGGCTGCTACTATCACATTCATTCTGTCACTTTATATTGACCACTAACATAATCTTTCTGCAATTGCTATCAATACAAAGGTAACTGGTGTGGGTATCAATACTGAATGGGGTATGATGATGGCCAACCTTTCAGAGGATACTGGTGAAGAAACCCCATTACAGGTTAATTTCTTAAGTTGCCTTTTGAAAAGGAACGCTTATGTACAATGAGTCTATTTTGACTCAATATTGATCGGTCCTTGCTCCCACTTGCTTTGGCATAGGTACGCTTGAATGGTGTTGCTAATCTTATTGGTAGTGTGGGTTTGTCGGTTGCTGGTGCTGTGCTCGTCGTCCTCTGGCTAAGGTCTGTTCAAGAGTTAGTTGCCATGGCCATGTGGTATATCTTACACAGTTATGCAACACTTCAATGCCTGTTTCTTACAAGGACTTTTTTTTTAAAAAATGCAGGTATTTTACTGGACATACCAAGAATCCAGATGGGACTACCCAATTTTTGGCTGGAACAACAGGTGTCAAACAGGGATTTATGGGGGCAATTAGAATTTTGACAATTGCTGTATGTATTGTTAGATAGTTTTTTTTTGTTAATGTTATGAAGAGTATCAACTTTTACACACCTGATTATGCCATATTTCTTTATAGGTAACTATTGTGGTTGTTGCTGATAGACAATAGCCTAACAGGCTTAGATTCCTTGAATTGAGTTTACAGAAGAGATTACATATAAAAAGAGAGGAGGAGGGTGACCCAAAGGGCCAGCCGAGTCCCAAGAGGCCAGCCGAACCCCAAGGGGCCAGCTGGGCATTAACTCAGCACAGCTAGCTAGGAGATTAAAGCTAGGAGATTACACAAGTAACTAGGTGATTAAAGTAAATAGCAATTAATTCTAACACCCCTCACAGTCAGATCGTCGGTGGAGCGAACGTTTAGACTGGAGCGAAAATCCATGAAGACAGAGGAAGAGAGCCCCTTGGTGAAGACATCGGCGAATTGCGACGTGGTGGGCACATGAAGAACCCGGACTGCACCCATGGCGACATGTTCACGGACGAAGTGAGGGTCGATTTCCACGTGCTTGGTGCGCTGATGTTGAACGGGGTTGGTGGAGAGGTAGCAGGCGCTGACATTGTCGCAGTAGATGAGGCATGCGGAGTCCAGGGGATGGTGAAGTTCCTGGAGCAGTTGCCGCAGCCAAGTGGCTTCAACGACACCGTTGGCAACAGCCCAGTACTCTGCCTCGGCGCTGGACCGGGAGACAGTGGGCTGCTGCTTGGAGGACCAGGAGACCAGGCTGCCTCCGAGGAAGATGGCGTTGCCGGAGGTGGAGCGGCGGGTGTCCGGGCAGCCGGCCCAATCAGCGTCGGTGTAGACACGGAGTTGTGTTGGGGCTGTTCGGGGAATGACCGGACCATGGCTGAGGGTGCCTTGAAGATAGCGAAGGATCCGCTTGGCAGCGACAAGGTGAGTTTCCCGCGGATCATGCATATGAAGGCACACTTGTTGGACGGCATAGGCAATGTCGGGCCTGGTGAAGGTGAGGTACTGGAGGACACCCACAAGGCTGCGATAAGCAGTGGGATCAGCAACAGATGGGCCGACATCAGCTGGTACCTTTGCACAAGTGTCAACTGCAGTGGAGCAAGGCTTGCAGTCACTCATGCCATGGCGAGCAAGTATGTCTAGAGTGTACTGACGCTGTGAAAGGAGAACAGAATCCCTGTGGCGCTGAACTGCAACGCCAAGGAAGTGATGTAGGGGTCCAAGATCTTTCATGGCGAACTCCTTTTTCAGAGCAGCAATGACACGGTGAAGGAGTTGCTGAGATGAAGCCGTAAGGACAATGTCATCCACATATAAGAGCAAGTAGACTATCTCGGTGCCACGACTGAATATGAAGAGAGATGTGTCTGACTTGGCTTCAGTGAACCCCAGAGAGATCAGAAAGGAGGCAAAGCGGCAGTACCAGGCCCGCGGGGCTTGCTTCAAGCCGTAGAGAGATTTGTTGAGTCTACAGACATGATCTGGAAGTACAGGATCAGTGAACCTAGTAGGCTGAGAGCAGTATACTATTTCTGAAAGAGTCCCGTGGAGGAAAGCGTTCTTCACGTCAAGTTGATGAATCGGCCAATCCCTGGAGTGTGCCACCGTGATGACTGTCCGAACAGTGGCTGGCTTGACAACTGGGCTGAAAGTTTCATCATAATCAACACCGGGGCGTTGAGTGAATCCCCGAAGTACCCAACGAGCCTTGTATCTCTCCAATGAACCATCGGCATGGAACTTGTGTTTGAAAATCCATTTTCCAGTAACAACATTGGCCTTGGTGGGGCGGGGGACGAGGTCCCAGGTGTGGTTGTCCTATAGAGCTGCATATTCATCTTCCATGGCCTGGCGCCAATGAGGATCAGCAAGGGCATCTCGACAGGACCACGGTAGGGGAGACAAGGCCTCGGTATGCAAGGCGAGGCGAGGCTGCCGGTAGCCTGTTTTTCCACGGGTCGCCATGCCGTGGGAGTTGGCGACCGGTGGAATGGAAATAGCACCAGCAGGAACCGGAGGATCGCTCTTGACATAGCAAGGTGGAGAGGGGACCATGCTCGAACGTCGAGGAGGCGCTCCTGCCGGGCGCTCGGGTGGTGGGGCAGGAGCAGGAGCACGCCTGCTGTAGACATGAATAATAGGCGGCTTCTGAGGCGCAATCACCGGGGGGGAGCGCGTCGGTTGTAGACGTGGACGACGGGTGGAGCCGGCGCCTGTATAGGGGGCGCCTGTACAAGGGGCGCCTGTACAGAGGACGCCGGGGACCCCCTGGACACAGCCGGTGGTGCTAGGGTGGAGGGCGCTGGCAGCACCGGGGCCCTGGACGCCGGTGTGCCTGTGCGTGCCAGAGATGGTGCCAGAGGCACCAACTGGAAAGGGGCAGCAGCGCCGGGTGTACCTGCAGGAAGGGGAGACACTGGAATGGTGTCGTCGTCAGTTAGAAAATCAAGTTCCTACTGAGGAGGGGATGGCCGGTTGAGGGAAAAAGGAAACGTTGTTTCGTCGAAAACAACGTGGCGAGAAATGATGACGCGGTTGTTGTTGATGTCGAGACACCGATAGCCCTTGTGATCCGGTGAATAACCAAGGAAAGCACAGAGGGTGGAGCGGGGGGCAAGCTTGTGAGGAGTGGTGGCAGAAAGGTTGGGGTAGCATGTGCACCCGAAGGCACGAAGATCATGATAGGAGGGGAGGGTGCCATGGAGGGTGAAAAGGGGGGTGCTCATGTTTAGAGTTTTGGTGGGAAGGCAATTGATGAGATAGGTGGCAGTGGCTAGAGCATCAGCCCAGTAAGAGGGGGGCATGGAAGCTTGGAAGAGGAGGGTGCGTGTGATGTTATTGACGGTGCGGATCATGCGCTCGGCTTTCCCGTTTTGCTGGGAAGTATAGGGGCACGATATGCGGAGAGTGATGCCGTGAGCAAGAAAGAAAGCACGAGAGACGGAGTTGTCAAACTCGCGACCGTTGTCACATTGGACTGATTTAATGGTGCAGCTGAATTGGGTAGACACATGAGCGAAGAAATTAGAAATCGTGGGGAATGTATCTGACTTAGTGCGAAGGGGAAAAGTCCAGAGGAAATGAGAGCAATCATCAAGAATAACTAAATAATATTTAAAACCAGAGACACTAACAACAGGAGATGTCCACAGGTCACAATGGATTAAATCAAAATTCTTGGCTGCTCTAGATAGCGAAATAGAAAAAGGGAGACGAATATGACGCCCAAGCTGACAGGCGTGGCAGAGGGAGTCATCTTCAGGCTTGCTACAGACAATGGAGGAGGACTGTGCAAGGGACTGAAGAGTGGCCTTGTCGGGGTGACTGAGGCGCCTGTGCCAGGTAGTTGGTGAAGGAGTGGCGACAAGGGCGCAGGAGCCAGTGGTGGATGAAGGGAGCTGAAGAGTGTAGAGAGGCCCCGTGCTGTTACATCGGAGGAGGGTGTTTCGGGTACGGAGATCCTTCACCGAAACACCAAGAGGGTCAAACTCGACAGAAACACAATTGTCAGTAGTGAATTTTCGAACCGAAAGGAGATTTCTGATAATGTCGGGAGCTACAAGGACATTGTCGAGGCGAAAGGGTTCAAGAAGGATAGAATAGCCGGTGCCAATAACAGGGAGGGTGGTCCCGTTGCCTACGACAATGGAGGAGGGAAAGGAAGAGAATGGTGTAGCGGTGACCATACCAGGGTTGGCGGTGATGTCGGAGGAGGCGCCCGAGTCGATCACCCGATCCGAGGAACTCGGTGGTGGGGTAAGGGAGACGGTGCTGAAGGCGCTAGCGAGACCCTCGGGCGTCCAGGGCGCCCAAGCAGGAGGTGCCGGGGGGGCTGCGGGTAGTAGGACCCGGAAGCTGGTGGTGGAGCGAAGTATGCCGGTGGCACGCCGGCCACCAGAGCCTGTTGCAGAGGTGCAAGCTAGACTGCACGTGGTGGAGGGCCACGGGCGCCGCCGGCGGTGGACCCTGGCCACATGTGGATAGAGCCGGTCCAGGGGTTGAGCAGCGAGGGCCACTATGGTGTGGCTGGTGCAGTCCCGCCCTGTGCACTGCTGTGGGAGCCGCCAGAGCCGCGCCCGCCGCGGCGGCGTCGACCGTGGTTGCCACTAGATTGCTGTCCAGCAGCAGCATGATGGCCAGCAGTGGCCTGATGATGGCGTGGAGGCGCAGGCGAGGACGAAGTGGGCGGCCTGATGGAGGGCGCGGCGACGAGAGCCGAAGGAGAGGCAGAGGGCGTCCCCATGTTGAGCTCGGCCAAACGGAGGTCAGCACGAACATCGGTGATGGACAGGAACGGCCTCTGGCGGGTGACGAGCTGGGACATGAACTGAAAACGTTCATTGAGACCCCGTAGAACGTTTAGCACTAGAGTTCGGTCCTAGATGGGCTCGCCGAGGTCGGCGAGGACATCCGCCATGCTCTTCATTTTGCGGCAGTAGTCATCGATGGAGAGGGCACCTTGGCAAAGAGTGCGAAACTCGGCGTCGAGGAGCATGGCGCGGGACTCGCGATTGTTGAGGAACTGTTGTTCAATCCTGAGCCATGTTGTCCAGGCGGTGAGGCCGTCGTGCTCATGGATGACGTCCAGGAGGTCGGCGGAGATGGTGTTGAAAAGCCAAGAGAGGATGACGCAGTCCATGCGTGACCACGCCGGATCGTAGGGGCGGGAGTCATCGCTGAGGACATGATCCTTCAAGGCGAAACGGCCGAGGATGAGGAGGACGTAGCCGCGCCACTTGGAGTAGTTGGAGGATTGAAGATCAAGAACGATAGGGATGAGATTCTTGATGTTCTGGACAGCAGCAGCTTGAGTGTGGAGGTGGGCGATGGCCGCTGCTTCAGAGGAGGCGGAGTGGACGTCGTCATCCTCAGGATCGGCGTTGTCGTCCGGATGCTCGGGGCGGAGGCGATCCCGGAGGGCCACGGCCTGCTGCTCCAGGGTATCTGCCTGCGTGCGCTCTTTGTCAAGAGCAGCAGCAGCGGCGTGGACACGCTCCTGGGCGGCGGCAGCGGACTTGAGAAGGGCAGCTTCTTCCTCAAGCTGCTGGCTGCGCTCTGTGTTGGTGGAGCGCAGAGAGGAGGCCTCATCCTCCAGGTGCTTGGCAGCAGAGAGGGCTTCGTCGCGGATCTTGGTCGCGGTAGCCATGGCGGAGGAGCTGGAGGTGGCCATGGGTGCGCACAACAGCCTGGGGTGGGTGGAGTGGGAGCGGAAGCAGAAGGATCGATGGTTTAGTCTGATACCATGATAGACAATAGCCTAACAGGCTTAGATTCCTTGAATTGAGTTTATAGAAGAGATTACATATAAAAAGAGAGGAGGAGGGTGACCCAAAGGGCCAGCCGAGTCCCAAGAGGCCAGCCGAACCCCAAGGGGCCAGCTGGGCATTAACTCAGCACAGCTAGCTAGGAGATTAAAGCTAGGAGATTACACAAGTAACTAGGTGATTAAAGTAAATAGCAATTAATTCTAACAGTTGTTGTGCCTAAAGGACTTCCTTTAGCAGTAACATTGACGTATGGATTGTTTATCTTTCATGCAAGTTACTCAGAAATTTTTTTGGTACATTACTCATGGTTTCTTTTTTCTTTTTTGTTTCAGTCTTTCATATTCAATGAGGAAGATGCGAGACAAGGCTCTTGTAAAACCTTAGATAGATTTGCGAAGCCAAACCTTCATATGACTCAGTATATCTATATACATATTTATATCATTGACTTTTTCATTTTTTTTCTCAGGTGAGACGGCTCTCATCTTGTGAAACAATGGGATCAGCAACCACTATTTGCAGTGACAAGACTGGAACTCTTACCATGAATAAGGTTTGTGAAGTCAATATGTACTCACCACAAAAGTACCGTATATTATTCCCATGGATGGTGTTACTTCATGTTTTTTCAATTGAATTCTAAAATATGAAATTCTAACAGTTACAAGTGCATATATTCCTATACTAGTGTTTAACTATGAAACCCACGATGGCATAGAGTCAATGACACATTAAATTCATATAATTCTTTTGGTACCTTGTTTCCATTGATCTTCTAGATGACAGTTGTTGAAGCATATTTGGGTGGGAAAAAAATGGATCCTTATGATAATGCCAGCGCGATGTGCACCAGTGTGACAGCTCTATTAATTGAAGGAATTGCACATAACACAACAGGGACTGTGTTTATGCCAGAGGTAATAAACTCCATAAACCTTGTATTGTTTGCAGAATCTAATTGATATGCTACAGTGACATGTATACCAATTAAGTTCTATTGATATGAATTGCATGAGATCAATCCTATATTGTTTTCATAGCATGGAAAATTAAATCCAAGTTAGTATGGTTGCCTATCTTTAGGATGGAGGAGCTACGGAAGTTACTGGCTCACCAACTGAAAAAGCAATTCTTTCTTGGGGCCTTAAGGTAATACTGAGTATACACTCATTTATTTTGCATTATTTCCTTCGATTTATTTTATTGATTTGACAGTTTTGTTGGCCCACGGGATCACCGTCTTACGATAGTGAACTAGTCTCCGACCACTAGTCTCCCAGACCAGACCACTAGTCTCCAGACCACTAGTCTCTCGCACCGCACCGCTAGTCTCCGCACTGCACCACTAGTCTTCCGCACTGCACCGCTAGTCTCCGCACTGCACCACTAGTCTCCCGCACCACTACACCGGTTCGTCTGTCCCACACACTACGGATCGAGCTAGAAGAAGAAGGAGAACAGAGCAAGCACGCGCACAATACAAGACAACAACGCTTGGCAAGCCCCGTCTGTGTGTGATGGCAAATCTGAGCTCTCTTCACTGAGTTGCATTGGTGCCCTATTTATACACCTCTATCTATCTAACTAAAGTACAGCGTACATGCTGTAACAGTAACTAGATAAGTATACAGGGCTAACTCTGCGCCGGCCACTGCATGTGCCTACAGTGCTGCAGGTGAGCCATGCGGCGCCTGCACCTACAACGGCTATTGTATTACATCAGGGGGTAAAGTCGGCGCCGCCTTCCTCTGCTGTGTTTCACACAAGGTGGCGAGATTAGCTAACAATCTTCCCTAATCCTCATCATAACCCTTGCACCCCTCCATGCCGATCATCTCCTTCACTCCGTGAGTCAAGTCGTCCGAGTGGCTTGGTGAGGACGTCCGCGAGTTGCCGACCAGTTTCGACAAACTCGATGATGATCTGCCCTCCATCAACACAGTCCCTGAGGAAGTGGAACTTCACGTCGATGTGTTTACTCCGGTCGTGCAGAACCGGATTCTTACCGAGGGCGATGGCGGGCTGGTTGTCCACCATCAGTGCTGGCGGGTGAGCTTCCACGCCGGTTAGCTCGCCCAGCAGCCGACGTAGCCACACAACTTGGCACGCCGCTGTGGCCGCCGCTACGTACTCTGCCTCGCACGTAGATAGCGCCACAACCTTCTGTTTCAGCGACAGCCATGAAATTGGGGCTGACCCGAGGAAGACGAGTACGCCAGAGGTGCTCCATCGTCCGTCGATGTCCCCCCGCCATGTCTGCATCGCTGAACACCGTGAGCTGCAGCCTACTTCCCCTGGTCTTTGGGAAGATGATTCCATGATTCACCGTCCCCTTGACGTAGCGTAGTAGCCGCTTCACCGCAGCCCAGTGATCCTCTCTGGGATCCTCCATGAAGTGACTGACGTAGCCCACGGCGAACGTAATGTCCGGCCTTGTGTGGACTAGGTAGCGCAGACCGTCGACGATGCTCCGGTAGAGTGTTGCATCTACTTTCGCCGCAGTGCTGTCCTTCGTCAGCTTTAGCCGCTCCTCCATCGGAGTCACGCATGGCTTGCACTCCACCATGCCGCTCCTCTCCAACAGCTTGGAGGCATACGCGCTTTGCCCGAGCGTGAGTTCCTCCTTCCCCTGTCTCACCTCGATGCCGAGGTAGTAGGAGAGAGCGCCGAGATCGCTCATTCGAAAACGAGCTGCCATCTCTCGCTTGAAGCTTGTTGATATCCTCGTCGCGCGCGCGCGGTGACGATTAAGTCATCCACATACACGCCGACCATGAGTTCTTCCTTCCCCGTCGTCGGCGTGTAGAGCGCGCGTGCTCGGTTCTTGCACCTCTGAAACCCAAGCTCGCCCGGTGGTGTGTCAAGCTTGGCGTTCCATGCTCGAGGGCTTGCCTCACCCCGAGCGCGCTTTGCGCAATCGGAGCACCCTGTGCTCTTCTCCCTTGACAGCGAACCCTGGAGGTTGCCTGACGAAGACCGTTTCTGCTAGCTCGCCGTTGAGGAAGGCCGATTTAACGTCCAAGTGATGGACATGCCAGTCCTTTGCTGCCGCTAAAGTAAGTAGCAAACGGACCGACTCCATGCGTGCTACTGGTGCAAAGACCTCCTCGAAGTCGATGCCCTCGCTGACCGACAAAACCTTGGCGACGAGGCGCCGCTTTGTACTTGACAATGGCGCCGAGCTTCGTCCCTTTGACTTTGTACACCCACTTCAGCTGATCGGACGGCATCCTAGGGGTGGATCGACGAGCTGCCAAGTCTCGCTTTCCTCGATCGCCTTCATCTCCTCCAAAGATTGTCCGTCGCCGCTTTCCATCGCTTTCGGCTAGTGCGAACGCGGTGGTTCCTTCTCTGCATCGACGAGTAGCAGCACTCTCGTCGTTGAGCAAATTTACCCACCAGACTGAGGGACTCTATGCGCCACGACGATGTCGTCTAGCCTGCGGAACCTCAACTCCTCACCTTCGTGGTAGGCGTCCACGAACTCAGTGATGTCACTTGGAGGTGAGGTAAACTCGATCGGGGGTGATGGAGTTCCTTCTTCCGTCGGAGTGCCCTGCATAGCACCTGAAGTACTCGGCACTGCTTCTGAACTGCTCGTCATAACTCCTGCAGTGTTCGGCCACACTGTAGGAGTGCCCAGCCTCAGTCTTGGAGTGGTCGGAACCACAGTAAGACGTCTTGGCTCCGCCACGGGAGTGCTCGGCACCCGTCTTGAAGTGGTCGCCACCACTGCAGAACCTCCTGGCTCCACTCCTGGTGTGCTCAGCATCCTTCCAGAAGTGCTCGACACTCTTCCCGGAGTGCTCGGCATCCCTCCTGAAGTGCTCGGTACTGCCCCAGAAGTGCTCGACTCTACCGCCGGAGTGCTCGGCGCTCCTCCCGGAGTGCGTGGCACCTGTTCCGCAGCGTCTCCACTGCCATGGATGACCAAGTGCTCGACGACAAAGGTGTTGGTGAAGCCTCCCGCTTCCCCCGTGCTCGGACTGTGCCAGTCTCAAGCTGCCTCCTCGTTGAACACAACGTCGCGCGAGACAGTCACCTTGTCTCCGCATGGGTCATAGAGCCGGTACGCCTTGGTACCCTCCGCGTAGCCTAGGAACACCATGGGTGTGCTCCTCTCCTCCAGCTTGGTGAGGTTCGGCTTCGTCTTCCTGACGTGGCCGATGCAACCGAATGTCCGGAGGAATGAGACGTTCGGCTTGCACCCGTACCAAGCTTCGAACAGTGTCTTGCCCGTTAGGGCTTTGGTTGGAGCGCGGTTGAGGATGAACACCGCCGTGGTCACCGTCTCTCCCCAGAATTTTGTCGGCATCCCTTTGGCCTTCATCATGGATCGGGCCATGCCGACCACTGTCTGGTTCCGTCGCTCCACCACGCCATTCTGTTGTGGCAAGTACGGCGCGGTGTGATGTTGCCCCACACCTTGATCCGCGCAGTACGTAGCAAACTCCACCGAAGTGAATTCGCCACCCCGACCCATCCTCAGTACACGGAGCTTCTTGCCGCTCTCGGCCTCCGCGCGCGTCTTGAACTTCTTGATCGCCACCGCCGCTTCGTCCTTGCTCGTCAGGAGTTGCAGCCACATGTAGCGACTGCAATCGTCCACGAGTAGGAGGAAGTACCGCCGACCACCGCATGTAGCAGGCGTGATCGGCCCGTAGAGGTCGCCGTGAACTAGCTCGAGAGCTTTCTTCGCACGATACTTGGCCGCCTTTGGGAAAGGTAGCCTCCTCTGCTTCCTGGCCAGGCAGCTGTCACACAGCTCGCCTCCGTGTTTGATGTGGGGTAGCCCTCGGACCATCTTCCCCAGCCGACCAAGCACGTCGAAGCTGAGATGTCCGAACCGGGCATGCCACATCCACGGTTCCTCGGAGTGCCTTGCCGCCAGGCAAACCGACTGCTCTACCTTCAGGTCGAGCAGGTACAACCGGTTCAGGGACCTCTTCACCTTGGCGAGAAGTCGCTGCTCCCGGTCTCTAATCCTCAGAACACCGTCCTTGATCAGAACCTCGCTACCACGCTCATCCAGCTGACCAATGCTGATGATGCTAGAACGCAGCTGCGGGATGTAATATACATCCGTTAGCGCGCGGTGCTCCCCATTCTGACATCTGAAGATGATGGTGCCGCGCCCTTGGATAGCCACCCTTGGAGAACATCGCCGTCGAGCTCGGAGAAGGAGTCCTTGGAGCCCGTCATGTGGTTACTAGCACCAGAGTCCAGATACCACCGCTGCTCCTGGTCAACGCCCACATGCCCAAGATGGACTTGGGCACGTGGTTCGTCGAGGTTGACGGTCTTCAGGGCCTTGCTAGATCCTTCCACCGTCGTCGCCTCTTCCCTCTCCATGGCCCCGACATCGTGCAGTGCATAGAACGTCGCCATAAGGATAGTGGCCTCATCCTCATCATCGGCTTTCGCCAGGTGAGCCTGAGCCTTCTTTTCCTTCTTGCGATTTGGGCACTCCCGTGCCCAATGGCCCATCTTCCCGCAACACCGACAGGCGTTGGAGTCGATTTGCTTCTTCTCCGAAGAAGCCCTGCCGCGATGTTTGCCATTTCCACTGTGATTGGAGGAGGCTGCCTTCCCAGAGTTTCACCGAGCAGCCCACTCCTCTTCCGTCAGCAGGAGTTTCCCGTTGTCCTTTGTTGCTGTCGCCTATTTCAGGCGCTCGTCCACCGCCCGTAGACGGCCTGCCACATCCTCGATGGTGAGGGTGGACAAGTCCAGCATCGTCTCTATGGAGAGAGCGATCTGGATGTACTTTGCCGGCACGGAGTGGAGGAATTTGGAGACCGCCTCCTCTTCGTCGATGGTGACGCCGTGGCTCTTCAGCTTGCTGATGAACGTCTGCAGGCGGAGGGAGAAGTCCTCCACTTTTTCACCATCCTTGAACTTGATGTTTGCATACTCCTGCTTCAGAAGCTGGGCCGTTGCCTTCTTTGCGTGGTCGGAACCGACGCGCATCGCCGCAATGGCCTCCCACGCCTCCTTAGCTGAGCTCTTCGTCCCCAACGGTTCCCTATACTCCGCCGGTACAGCAGCGAGGATAGCCTCCATCGCTGACATGTCGTCTTCTTCCACGTCGGTATCCTTGTCAACAGCATTCCAGAGCCGTCTGGCTCTGAGCTTGACTTTCATGGTCACCGACCACTCTCCATAGTTAGTGCGTCGGCCAAGTGGCTGGGCAGCTATGACAGTGCCACTGCCATCGCCCAACTCCAAACCGCATGTCCTCACCGTCGGTTAGAATGACGACGACGCTTGTACGGCTCTGATACCACTTGTTGGCCCACGGGATCACCGTCTGACGATAGTGAACTAGTCTCCGACCACTAGTCTCCCAGACCACTAGTCTCCTAGACCAGACCACTAGTCTCCCAGACCAGACCACTAGTCTCCAGACCACTAGTCTCTCAGACCAGACCGCTAGTCTCCAGACCAGACCACTAGTCTTCCAGACCAGACCGCTAGTCTCCAGACCAGACCACTAGTCTCCCAGACCACTACACCGGTTCTGTCCGTACCCACACACTACGGATCGAGCTAGAAGAAGAAGGGAGAACAGAGCAAGCACGCACAATACAAGACAACAACGTTGGCCGAAGCCCTGTCTGTGTGATGGCAAATCTGAGCTCTCTTCACTGAGTTGTCTTGGTGCCCTATTTATACACCTCTATCTATCTAACTAAAGTACAGCGCACATGCTGTAACAGTAACTAGATAAGTATACAGGGCTGACTCTGCGCCGGCCACTGCATGTGCCTACAGTGCTGCAGGTGAGCCATGCGGCGCCTGCACCTACAGCGGCTACTGTATTACAGCAGGAGGTAAAGTCGGCGCCGCCTTCCTCTGCTGTGTTTCACACAAGGCGGCAGTAGATTAGCTAACAAGTTTACCTGTATAGATTGGGATGGACTTCAAGGATGTGAGATCAAAATCTTCAGTTCTTCATGTTCTCCCATTCAATTCAGAGAAGAAGCGTGGTGGTGTGGCTTTGCAAGTGGTAAGCTTATTCTAATGTACTGAAAAATTCTGAAGCAAATAATCTGTTGTCGAACAAGAAATTATCATGTCTATTATTGATTGTTTATAGTGGAACTAATAAGGACATAAAACTATATACTTTTTTTGAACGAACATAAAACTACATACTTGGCTCTGTGTAAATTTGAGTTTTTGCTACTGATTTTCACATTTTTTACTTTTTTTATGCAGTGCTTGTCTAGATTTCAAGATTACGATTCTTTTGCTGAAAAAATATCATCCAAATGCTTTTGGATAATCTGCCACATTTTCATCTGACCCTGACAATGTTGGGGTTTCTTTCCTTATCTGTTTGGATCTTCTTTATATGTAAATATACCTATTAGTTCCTTCCTGAATGCTTGTCGTGGTGACAATATCTTATCCGTGTCGTGAGAATCTTTCCTACTCCCTTTTAGATTGCCTTACCTCACTACTCTTTTGTATGTGTATTTGTAGTCAGATACAGAGGTCCACATTCATTGGAAAGGGGCAGCGGAGCTACTATTAGCATCTTGCAGAAGCTGGCTTTCTACTGATAGTTCTGTTCAGCCAATGAATTCCATCAAGGTAAATATGCGCCCAACTTGCCTTTTTAGTCATTCTGATTTCTAAAGTATTATTAACTTTAAAGTATTCTTTTCAGCATAGCGAATTCAAGAAATCGATTGATGATATGGCAGTGAGTTCATTGCGTTGTGTAGCTTTTGCATATTGCCCCTGGGAATCCAAAATGGTCCCAACAGAATCTCTAGATAAGTGGAAGTTGCCTGAGGATGATCTGACTCTTATTGGGGTGGTCGGGATAAAGGTAGTTTATTCTGAGCCTATGTATATTTGTACATCTCCTCAGTACTTGAATAGTTATTTGACTTTGATATTACATCTGCGTTCTCCCCCTCACCCCCCCCCTCCCAAAAAAAACTCCAATATTTTAAATTCAGAAATCCATACTCTTTAATGTAATACGACTTCAACTAGCACTAAACATAATGATATAACACTCGGTTCTGGTTGCTAGCGTCAAGTTTTTACACGTCATTCTCGAGTCGCATAACCATAAGTATGGCAGAAATGAGAAGCTATTAAGAGTATAATGATGCAAAAACTTGTTCTTGGTGTTTTGTACCCATTATGTTCTAAAATATAATTTTTATATTAGTTTTCCCCTAAGTCAAACTTATTTAACTTTGACCAAGTTTATAGAGAAATATATTCACATTTACAATACCAAATAAATGCACTTTTCATGGTGGATTTAACGAACTAGTTTTATGTTGTATACATGACGCATCTTTGATCTTTTTAAAGACTTGACTTGGTCAAAGTTAGAAAAGTTTGACTTAGGACAAAACTAGAACACCTTAATATTTTAAAAGAGTGATTTGGTATTTTACAGGCCCCCTCTATGTTTAAATTATTCTGCAAAGTAACTTTAGCTCCTTTTGTTTATTTGCTTGTCTAGACACATATTCTGTTCATATTTGTCCATAACTTAGATAGGAGTGCTTGGAAAACAACTATTCACGTGTCTGAACCTTGATTGCTTCAGCTGGGTTTCAACTCTAACCTACCCCAACTTGTTTGGGACTTAAAGGCTTTGTTGTTGTTGTATTTGTCCATAACTTGTAACTTCCCAGTGATTGAATTCATTATTCACCCTTCTATAAGAGTTTCTTCTACTGTAGGATCCCTGTCGCCCAGGAGTGAGGAATGTTGTGCAATTATGCAGTACTGCTGGTGTAAAGGTTTGTTGTCATCTGTACTCATTTATGTTCCCCTCTACTTTTTTATTTATCATGCATTCATTCACCTTCCGGATTTTCATCCGTTTGTTCTAGTCTGAACTTATGTTGGTTAATCTAGATCATGAGTCATGAGTCATGATGTTATGGTCGGCAGAGTTTATAGACGCCGAAGTGGCTAGGCTCAACCGTGTGCCAAGCTGGGCGTGGTCACCAGGGGCGCACAGGTTGCGTTATTTAGAGTTTGGGTTAGTTTGGATTGAGAGTCATTAGAGTTTGGTTAGTTAAGATTACAGAGTCTTAAAAGATAGGGATAGTTGGTTAAGTTGAGTCCTATATGTATCAAACTCTATGGATCAATAAAGGTAGCCTGAGATTGTGACTGCAAGTCACCCTTGGGCACCCGGTGTCTCCTTGTTCTTCGTCACCTCTTGCCGCCGCAATCACGGCTCCTGCCGACCGAACCCTTGCACGCTCCCACGCTCCTCGATCTCCTCCGTACTTCCTTCGGAGTAAAGCTCGGCGCCATACCAACCTGGTATCAGAGATCATGGCGACATCCGGGGACTCATCGGCCACGGTCCCTCCTTCCTCCGCTGCTCCCACGACCGGCGTGCCTGCCTCCGCCGTGCCACAACCCGCCGTGTTGCTGCCGATGGTTGGCACCTCGGGCACCCTTGTGCCCACTATGCCGTCCACGTCCCAACCCATGTCGACTGCGGAGGCGCTCCAGGCGCTGACGCAGGCCATCGCGGGCCTCCAACTCCAGATGACAGCCGTCAACCACCACCTGGAGGACCAGGGTGCCCGGCTTTCGGCGCTCGATGGCCGGCCAGCGTTCCCGCAATTTGGCTCGCCGGGGTTTGGTGGGGTCCCAGCCCTACCCGCGGCCTCCGCGCCGGTGATCTCCGAGGTCGCTGCAGCGTCCGCAGAATCCGCCGTGGCGCCGCCACTGTCTACGCCATTATCATCTCCAGCGGTGCAACGATCGCGGCCGCCTGCTCCACCGCCGTCGACGGGTGTGCCGATCACCCAGATTAATTTCCCGCACTCACCGTCACCGCTGCCTATGTTCGCATCTATAGCACTGCCCTACGTCTCGGTGTCGACGTCGCACATGTCCTCGATGCCGCCACATATCCCATCACCGCCGGAGGTGGAGGGCGTCGCTGTGCCAAAGTACCACAAACTCACGTTCGCCACCTACGACGGCAAAGAGGACCCGCTCGGCTGGCTCAACAAGTGTGAGCAGTTTTCCCGCGGCCAGATGACACGGGAGGCGGACAAGGTCTGGCTCGCATCGTATCACCTCACGGGCATGGCTCAACAGTGGTACCTCGTTTTGGAAGCCGACATAGGCCGCCCCGCGTGGCCGGACTTCCGTCGCATGTGTCAGCAACGCTTCGGCCCGGCCCTCAGCACCAACCACCTAGCCAACTTGGCCCAGCTGCCGTTAGGAGGATCGGTGGACGCGTACATGGCGGAGTTTCAAGCCCGTGCCGCACACGCCGGCGATCTCTCTACGCTACAGAAGGCACGGCTGTTCATCGGCGGTCTGCCGGAACACATCCGCGTCAACGTCGAGCTCCTCGAGCCACAGGACCTGCAGCATGCCATGCGGATTGCGCGCGCTTATGAGCGCCGCAACGCCTCGCAAGCTCCTGCCTTGCCAGCACCGCGCTTGGCACGCTGCCCTATTGGCGCACCAGCCGCGCTGCCTGCACTAGCCGTCTCCAATGCCACTTCTTCGACATCAGCGCTTTCAAGCGCCTCACACCGGAGATGGCGGAAAGGCGCAAGATGGGCTTATGGTACAATTGCAATGAACAATACATAAAGGGGCACAAGTATGCCAGGCTCTTCTACCTCAAGGCCTCAGATTACATCGTGGAGGAGCTGGAGACACGGAGGACGCCCCGGCTGCACCGCCATTCGACCCCGACGCGCCTATGATCTCTCTGTCCGCCATCACGAGCATCCGGGCCGAAAAGACCGCGCAGCTCCACGTCCACATTGGCGCACACCAGTTCACCGCGCTCCTAGACTCCGGTTCAACTCACAACTTCATCAGCACAGAGGCGGCTAGGCGCGCGGACATACACCTTCAGGACAGCCACGGTGCACACGTGGTGGTGGCGAACGGGGACCAAGTCGCATGCCGTGGTCTCGCCCGCGTCGCCAAGCTTGAGATCGGCGAAGAAGTCTTCCCAGTGGACTGCTTCTCCATCCCACTGGAGTGCTACGACATGGTCCTGGGGATCGCCTGGCTGCGGACCCTGGGGCCGATCCTGTGGGACTTTGAGGGTCTTCGCATGGCATTCGTCCTTCGTAGCCGTCGCGTCCTGTGGACGGGCATTGGCTTGCCAAGCGCGGGCCGCGCCGAGCAGCTACTATTCAGCCACATCTTCACCGACAAGGGGGCGGAGCCAGCCCTCCTGGACCGTCTCCTCGACACCTACGCCGACATGTTCGCGGAGCCCATAGGGCTCCCACCCACGCGCCCCTGTGATCATCGGATCCACTTGAAGCCCGCACCGAACCCATCGCTGTCCGCCCCTACAGGTATCCCCACCTCCAGAAGGATGAGCTGGAGAGGCAGTGCGAGGCAATGCTCCAGCAGGGGGTCATACGGGACAGCACTTCCCCCTTCTCCGCGCCGGTACTGCTTGTCAAGAAGCAGGATGGGACTTGGCGCTTTTGTGTCGACTACAGGTCACTCAACGCCGTGACGGTGAAAGATAAGTTCCTGATCCCGGTCGTCGAAGAGCTTCTGGACGAGCTCCATGGCGCGAAATTTTTCACCAAGTTGGACCTCCGTTCAGGTTATCACCAGGTCCGCGTCGACCCCGCTGATGTGGAAAAGACGGAGTTCCGGACACACCACGGCCACTTCGAGTTCTTGGTCATGCCTTTCGGCTTGTCCAACGCGCCTTCGACGTTCCAGGCGCTCATGAACCTCGTCCTCAAGCTGTTCCTACGACGCAGCGTCCTCGTCTTCTTCGACGACATCCTCGTCTACAGTTCCATGTGGACCGAGCACCTACAGCATCTCCGCGCTGTCCTGGACGTCCTCCGCGAGCACCGGCTGCATCTCAAGCGGTCCAAGTGCTCTTTCTCTACTTCGTCGGTCCACTACCTTGGCCATGTCATCACGGCTGAGGGGGTGGCCATGGACACGACCAAGGTGGCGGCTGTACAGTCATGGCCGCAGCCGCATTCGGCGCGTGGCCTTCGCGGTTTCCTCGGGCTAGCCGGCTACTACCACCGGTTCATCAAAGACTACGGCACCATCGCCGCCCCATTGACGCATCTCTTGCGGAAAGAGGGGTTTCGGTGGTCAGAGACCGTCGACGCGGCATTTATGGCCCTCAAGGCCGCGCTGTGTGCGGCGCCAGTGCTCCATCTCCCGGACTTCAATGCCACGTTCATCGTCGACTACGACGCGTCCGGCTCCGGCTTCAGTGCTGTCCTTCATCAAGACGAGAACCCCACCGCGTTCTTCAGTCAGCCCTTTGTGGCTCAGCACCTCAAAGCGGCTGCGTATGAGCGCGAGCTCATCGGTCTCGTCCAAGCGGTCCACCATTGGCGCCCATATCTTTGGGGGGCGCGTTCGTCGTCCAGACTGATCACTACGCCCTCAAGTTCATGCTCGACCAGCGGCTTTCGACAATTCCACAACATCACTGGGTGAGCAAATTGTTCGGGTATGATTTCAGGATTGAGTACCACCCCGGCAAGGCGAATGTGGTGGCCGAAGCGCTGTCCCGCCATGACGGCGACACCCCGCTCTTGGCGGGTCTCTGCGACACTGATGCGGCGTCCCTCGCGGCGCTCTCGACTCTAACGTTCTGGTTCTTCGATGACCTCCGCCAGGAGCTAGACACCGACACCACGTTGCGCGCACGTCACGACGCCGTGGCCGCCGGTGCACACGGGGCCTCCTAGACCATCCACGAGGGGCTCATACTCCACGACGGACGTGTCTTCGTGCCTGCATTGTCCCCTCTCCTGGACGACGTCCTCCAGCTCACCCACACAGGAGCCCACGAGGGCATCCAAAAGACTCTATGGTGGCTCCGTACCGAGTTCTACGTCGAGCATGATCGGCGCGTCATCGGCGACTTCGTGCGTTCCTGCTCCACGTGCCAGCGGAACAAAACGGAGACGTTGCACCCCGCGGGACTGCTGCAGCCCTTACCGGTGCCTTCGTGAGTCTGGGCAGATATCTCCCTCGACTTCATTGAGGCGCTTCCAAAGGTCCACGGTAAAAGTGATCTCCTAACCGTGGTTGACAGGTTTTCAAAGTATGTGCACTTCATTCCCTTGGGCCACCGCTACACGGCGTCGTCCATGGCGTGAGCTTTCTTCCACGACATTGTGCGCCTCCATGGATTTCCCGAGTCCATCGTCAGCGATCGTGACCCAGTGTTCACGGGGCATGTGTGGCGCGATCTTTTTCGCCACGCCGGCGTCCAGCTTCGGATGAGCACTGCATTCCACCCACAGACGGACGGGCAGTCCAAAACGGTGAACAAGGCCATAACCATGTACTTGAGATGTCTCACGGGTGACCGCCCTCGTGACTGGCTGGACTGGCTGCCGTGGGCGGAATTCTGTTACAACACCACATATCACACGACGCTTCAGACTACTCCGTTTCAGGTGGTCTACGACCGTCCTCCGCCCGACCTGCTGCCTTATGTTCCAGGGGGGGCGCGAACGGAGGCCGTCGACACCATGTTGTCTAACCGGGATGAGTTCTTGGATGAGGTACGCGCTCGCCTCCTCCAGGCGCAGGAGTACGCTCGACGCTTCTACGACCCCAAGCACCGTGCCCTGGAGTTTGCCGTCGGGGACTGGGTACTGCTCCGCATGCTTCATCGACACACGCAGTCCCTAGCCCCTGGCGGTCGCGGCAAGTTGGGGCCCAAGTATGCTGGCCCTTTCCAAGTGATTGCGCGGGTGGGCGAGGTGGCCTACCGGCTTCGTCTTCCGGAGAGCGCCCGAATTCACGACGTCTTCCATGTCGGGGTGTTGAAGCCGTTCCGTGGTACACCGCCGACGTCTGAGCCTGTGCTTCCTCCACTTCACCACGGCCGGCCTCTCCAACGACCGGAACACATACTGCGCTCTGAACTTCGTCGTGGCGTCTGGCACGTCCTCGTCGAATGGTCTGGCATGCCTGCGTCCGAGGCAACGTGGGAGCCGGTTCCTGCATTTCGGGAAGCCCACCCTTCCTTCTAGCTCGCGGACGAGCTGTTTCCCAAGGGAGGGAGAGATGTTATGGTCAGCAGAGTTTATAGACGCCGAAGTGGCTAGACTCAACCGTGTGCCAAGCTGGGCGTGGTCACCAGGGGCGCACAGGTTGCGTTATTTAGAGTTTGGGTTAGTTTGGATTGAGAGTCATTAGAGTTTGGTTAGTTGAGATTACAGAGTCCTAAAAGATAGGGATAGTTGGTTAAGTTGAGTCCTATATGTATCAAACTCTATGGATCAATAAAGGTAGCCTGGGATTGTGACTGCAAGTCACCCTTGGGCACCCGGCGTCTCCCTATTCTTCGTCACCTCTTGCCGCCGCAATCACGGCTCCTGCCGGCCGAACCCTTGCACGCTCCCACGCTCCTCGATCTCCTCCGTACTTCCTTCGGAGTAAAGCCCGGCGCCATACCACATGACCATCTCTTTAGCTTTTTTGCGAATGCACCTGAGGGCGTATGACCATCTCTTTAGCTCATATTGTGCTTTGAATAATAGTACTTACAATGTGCTAATGTTAAATTCATTTTATGAACATAATTTGCTTCTCATGACTTAAATATTTATTTCAATGTTTCATTTTGTCCCCCTTTTTTACTTTAGGTACGCATGGTCACAGGAGATAATGTTGGAACAGCAAAGGCCATTGCTGTGGAGTGTGGAATATTACGCAAAAGATGCTGCATCAGAACCTAATGTAATAGAAGGAAAAGTGTTCCGCGAGATGTCTGAAACTGCACGAGAAGATATTGCTGATAAAATTACAGTAAATCTCCATTGATCTCTCTCCCTCATTATGTTACATTTTAGGATTTATATGCCACAGTAGATTCCATTTATATTAAAATCACAATAATATACTTAAATACTTAATAATGTACATTTTCCACTTATATATGATTAGTATGGATTTCAATACAACACATCATTGTATCCAATGATTGATAGACTTATATAGCATCGCACCTTTGGTGTCATGGTGGAGTTGTTGGTTCAAATCCTAGCACACACAATTTAAAGAATAACTAGCTGTGTGCATCCCTGATTAGTGCAAAGGCTGCAAATTATCTCCATTATCTAAAATTGAACCAACTTAGAGCTCCACATAAGACCCTATCTACTCATCAAAATGTTTTACTGTATGATCTATGGCAAATTTGGAGCTACTCTTATCCATGACAAAGAAGGCTCAAGTTAAAATGCATGTGGCTGAACTACAATGATGCTTTGTGCTGAAAATTGATGGTTCTCCTTTGTTTTATAATGCAAGTAGCGAACATTTGCAACACCTTTTATTTTAATTAATAACATGTCATTACTAGACCATATAAAAAAACTAGTTGATTAGTTGGACTTAATAAAGGAAGAAGCCCATTTTACTACCCTGAACAATCCCACTCTGTTCACTTAATCCCATCAATAAAATGTCAGCTCAATTTACTCCCCAAACTATTTCAATTATTCCAATCTACCCCAGTAAGTTTTTCCTTTTTTTGTTTCTTCCTATACAAATTTAGTTTTAAGTTCAGAATTTGTAGAGTGACATAACTTATGTCAAAGAAAGGTATATTAAGAATTTTTCATGATTATTTTCATAGATTAGGAGCATGTAATACTAAATTAACTATAGAAATACAAAAAAAAATGAACAATATGATGAAAATTCTTAATGTATTTGTCTAACATAGGATGTCATGTTATTTATCACCCCACAAAATTTGAACTTAAAACTCAAGTTGTACATGGAGAAACAACAATGACAAAATCATTAGGGGGCAGATTGGACCAATTGAAATAGTGGGTTAAAAGGATAAAGTGGATTGTTTGGGGTATTAAAATGGGATTTCCCCTAATTTAAAGCTCGTCAATGACATGAGAGGTACTTTTGAATTTTCTAAACATCAGTCACTCAACCAACTCTCTGTTGCAGGTAATGGGAAGATCTTCCCCAAATGACAAAGAAGGGGCCATGTTGTAGCTGTTACTGGTGATGGCACAAATGATGCTCCTGCATTACATGAGGCCAGTCCAAAATTTTATCATTCCTTTGATAATCAACCTGCAATAACCTTCTCCTAATCCTGAACTTTTTGTCATATAGGCTGATATAGGTCTTTCAATGGGAATATCAGGAACAGAAGTTGCCAAGGAAAGCTCAGACATTATAATCTTAGATGATGACTTCACCTCTGTGGTCAAGGTTATCTTCTGTAACTTCAAAGTATAAGGCATTCTAACCAAGATGTGATGTGTCCCAGTATACTTTCGTCACAGCATGCATGATGCCTTTGCTTATCGGCATGCATAATGTCATAGTTTGTCAAATGTTTTTTTTAATGCACGTCTCCTTCTCCGACGGCTGGGTCTTCAGCTTTAGAGGCTCGGCAATCGCCGCGGGCGGGGCGTGGGATCTTGGCAGGAAGTCGGAGCTGCTCTTTGCGGGGCCGTTTGAGCTCGGCAACGATGACCTGCTGCAGCCTACTGCTTCGGGCCCGATAGACTGACATCTTATGATGGGTTGTCGGTGTTTTGCCATGGGAAGTCGGAGCTGCTAGCTGCTTTGCAACTATGTTCGGCAACGATGACTCATGGTAGTGTGTACTCTGTCGCGTTGCATGGGTGGGTAACCTTTCGTGGTGTTTGGCGCCATGCTTGGCTACCTTTTGCTTGTATATAAACTTCATTCGTCTTAATTGAAAGGCAGAGCTCCTGCCATTGTTTCAAAAAAAAAAAAAGTTTGTCAACGTGACATATTATCAAATCACTCGTTATGTTTCTTTTTGTGATCTTTCTGTTAGGTGACAAAATGCATTAAAACGATATAATAAATGTTTACAGTTACCGTAACAGCCCATACCTGCAGATATTCTTGCTGATTTTATACTTCGCTTGCTTTGAGTATACTTAACGATTATTTATAACATCTGTCTAGACTTTAGAGCGTGAATGTTTATTTTAAATTTCTCCTTGCAGGTTGTTCGATGGGGCCGGTCTGTTTATGCAAATATTCAGAAGTTTATCCAGTTCCAACTTACTGTTAATGTTGCTGCCCTAGTTATAAATGTGGTTGCTGCTGTGTCCTCCGGGGATATTCCTCTGAATGCTGTTGAGGTTCAGATTTTCCTTTTGACCTGTAAACTACAATATTAATCTTACTTTTAAATTTTTTATAGCTCCTCTACCTTGTTACTGGAGTGGTTTAGCATGTCACGTGCATGAGAAGGGCTATGGCAAATCTTTGCTGTCTATTAGAAATATTGGATGCATATTATTTATTAAAGGAATTGGATACAGATTGTTACAATAGATTTTTATGTTTCTAGAAAGTATAGCAAAGCACTTAATGTAAGACCTTGCAGGAATCTTATTTGGTACATTTCTTGCAAATGATGCCCAGTTTGTTTGTTTTTATCTACTTATTGTTCCCCCCTTGTCAGCTTCTTTGGGTGAACCTTATTATGGACACACTCGGAGCTCTTGCATTAGCAACCGAACCACCAACAGACAACCTAATGAAGAGGCATCCCGTCGGTCGAAGGCATGGCATAACATCCTTGATAGCTATCAACACTTTTGTTTTGTGTACTCTGTTCTATTTCGTCGTTAGGTGTTGTGCAAAAGCAGCATGATATTTACTTTCTAATTTACTTCCGCAGGGAACCTCTTGTCACAAACGTTATGTGGAGAAACCTTTTTATCCAGGTCTCTAGTTGCCTACTCATCTTTATGTCTTGAAGTAGACCCTGCTGAATGGGGCCCTTCATTTTTACATATCTAACTTCATTGCAGGCACTGTACCAGATAGCAGTTCTTCTCATATTCAATTTTGATGGCAAAAGGATTCTTCGTTGACAGAATGAAAGTTGGGAGCATGCTGGGAAAATTAAAAATACCTTTGTCTTCAATGCATTTGTCTTTTGCCAAGTAAGTTGGTCGCTCTCCAATTTAAAAGTTTCCTTCATGCGGCTTCAACATACGCTTGCCATATATCCACTTTTTTCTTTAAAAAAATGGATATATCGCCCTGTAAATTATGCCAATAATCATATGTACTCTACAACTTCTTAACAGCTTGGTAATGTTAGATATTATGGGCTTGGCCCATTTATTTAATATCTCTATTAAACTCTATGGTCCGTACATGTGCATTAATGGTTTTTGTACCATATGGGAATTTAATCGAGAGGCGACTCTACTTAAATACTTGATCATTGACCGATCTATTTGAGAAGTAAAAGTGAATCACCTGGATGCCACACGCGCGCGCGCGCCGCCGCCGCCCGGCCCGGCCCGAGCCCGTGGGCGTGGGCGTGGCGAGGCAGGCAGGCAGGCGGCGAGCGAGCGGACGGGCGAGACCTTTATTTTTGTCACTCAGTTTCCTTTGATGGAATTGATTTGAGGAGTTTCTGTTAACTCCTGTGACGAATTGATTGGAGGAGTTTCTGTTAACTCCCGTGACTTCTGGCTCTCCGTCTCTCCCGCCGCAGGGGGAGGTGTGACCCCTCGGTGCCGCCGGCTTCTCCTCTTCTGGCCTCCGCCTATAAGACAAATCCTCCCCTCTCGGTTAACGTCTCTTGGCGAAGTACACCACTTTCCAGCAGGCGCAAGTTTTTCCCGCTCCACCTCCGGCGAGCACCAGAGATGGAAGAGTAGGCCTCCGGAACGCGTCTCCGTCGTGGGCTTCACCTGCTCGGGTGAAGACGGGCGATTACGTTTTTGGGGAGTGTCGGTGGTGGCACGACTACTCGCTGGTGAACCTGTAGCGGTGCGTCTTCACGGCGTCCTTTTCTGCACTGCATCGAGCGGGATGACTACAGCAACAAAGCACCACCATGGCCTTTCCTGGTGCGAGCGGCTCCGCCACAGAGTATAATCTCCTTCACCCTCTTCTGAGTTTCATTATCAATATCATGATGTTCCTAGGCAATACTGCTTTCATATTCAGCATGCTCTGTTTGGTTGATTTGGATGATTATGCTAGTACTGTTTTTCTGGTTCCTTTTAATTTTGTGATCATCATGATCTTGATATTTGAGAACACATCTTTTATATTTATGATCATGTCTGTGATGCTTCAGCTATGTAAAACAATGTTTCACATATGTTTCGGTTCTATAATTTGCCTTATCATCATGTTAACACTTGTCATGAATTGTTTCTGTCATTTTATTCATGACGTCACTCTTATTTTTATTGCGTCATTTTTATGGATTAAAATAAATATGAAAATGCCTTATTCTTCAACATTCCAAAAACGTAATTTCAGGCCATTTTCATCTGTTGGCTTTGCGGGCATGCTAAAGCCTACGCCGTTTGAGGGCACTCACTACAAAGAGGTGGTGTGAGAAAGCCCTTCTGTGGTTGTCAGCCATGCGCTGTGGTCATGTGCTCAATGAGCAGCCTGCTACTGTGAGATCCGATGAGGATGAGCAGGCTTGGGGACATGCTGAGACCATGTGCAAGGCTGCACTGTTGAGCATCATCAGTGACTTTCTGGTTGATGCCTACATACCACTCCCGACTGGTAGAGCTGTGTGGGAGGCTCTTGAGGCCCGGTACGGTCTTTCCGACGTCGGTTCTGAGCTGTACATCATGGAGCAGTTCCATGACTACAAGATGGTTGATAACCGTCCTGTAGTCGAACAGGCTCATGAGATACAGGGACTGGTGAAGGAATTGGAGTTGTACGGCTGTCCTCTTCCTGACAGGTTCATGGCAGGGTGCATTATTGCTAAGCTGCCACCTTCCTGGACTGATTTTGCTACTACCTTGAAACACAAGAGGCAGCAGTTTAGCATTGCTGAACTTGTTGGCACTCTTGATGTTGAGGACAAGGCAAGAGCAAAGGATGTCAAGGGAAAGAGCAAGGGCGGGAATGGTGAGGCGACTACTAGTGCACATGTGGTGCAAAAGTTTCGTCCTAAGCCACAAAAGAAGAAGCCCCAGCAGGAGCTTAAGCAGAAACTCACTATCTCCTTCAAGAAAGGTAATAATAAGAAGATGGGATTAGACAAGGCAAAGATGAACTACTTCACTTATGGAAACACTGGGCACTTCTCTAGAGAGTGTCCTGAGGCTAAGTGGAAGCCTCCACCAAAGGCGAAGACAGTCAATACCATTGAGACTGATGCAGACGCTTCTGGGTACGGTAATTTATCTGCATTTACAGTTTGTTCCTCACCTGATTGGTGGGTTGATACAGGTGCAAATATACATGTGTGTGCTGTTAAGTCCTTGTTTTCTTTTTACCAGGTCGGGAGGAGTGGAGCCTTGCTGATGGGGAATGGCACGCGTGCTGGTGTTCATGGTGTTGGTACGGTGGATCTGAAGCTTACTTCGAGGAAGACCGTGCAACTCAAGAACATGCATCATGTCCCCTCAATAAGGAAAAATCTTATTAGTGGCTCTCTGCTATGTCGAGACGGTTTTAAACTTGTGTTTGAGTCGAATAAATGTGTTATGTCGAAGTATGGAACCTTTGTTGGAAAAGGCTATGAGAGCGGAGGCTTGTTCCGCTTGTCGTTGGTTGATATTTTACCTCTTGCAGTGAATAATGTCGTTAATAACGTTAATGTTGAGATGAATGTTTGGCATTCTCGATTATGTCATGTTAATTTTGGTTGCATGTCCCGCTTAGCTGGTTTGAATTTAATTCCTAAATTTGACGTTGCCAAAAGTTCCAAATGCCATACATGCGTTGAGGCAAAACAACCTCGCAAGCCTCACAAGGCAGTTGCGGCGAGAGAGTTGGCACCACTTGAACTCATCCATTCCGATATTTGTGAAATGAACGGAATTTTGACAAAAGGTGGTAAGAGATACTTCATAACGTTCATAGATGATTGTACTCGATATTGCTATGTGTACCTAATTAAAACAAAAGATGAGGCATTACATTATTTTAAAACCTTTAAAGCTGAGGTTGAGAATCAACTTGAAAAGAAAATCAAACGGTTGCGGTCCGATCGCGGGGGAGAATATTTCTCTAATGAATTTTCTGAGTTTTGCGCGGTGCACGGTATAATCCATGAGAGGACACCTCCATACTCACCACAATCTAATGGGATTGCTGAGAGAAAGAACCGCACTCTAACTGACTTGGTGAATGCCATGTTAGAGACAGCTAGTTTATCTAAGGAATGGTGGGGTGAGGCAATTTTAACTGCGAATCATGTCCTAAATAGAGTGCCCACAAAGAACAAAGAAATCACTCCATTTGAGGAATGGGAGAAAAAGAGGTTAAATATTTCTTATCTTCGCGTTTGGGGTTGTTTGGCCAAAGTGAACGTGCCAATAAACAAAAAGTGAAAGCTTGGACCAAAAACTGTAGATTGTGTTTTCCTCGGCTATGCCATTCATAGTGTGGGCTATCGGTTTTTAATAATAAATTCTAGTGCTCCTGATATGGCTATTGGAACGGTCATGGAGTCTAGAGATGCCACGTTCTTTGAGAATGAATTTCCAATGAAAATAGGTGCATCTAGCGTGTCTAGTCATGATTCTGTTCCTGAATTTCATGAATCGAATATACACGCTGATGATAACACCCATGAGCTTGAGCAAAATCCTAAGGAGGATGATAATACTGTCACTCGAAGGAGTAAGAGGCAAAGAGTTGCAAAATCCTTTGGAGAAGACTTTATTATATATCTCGTGGATGACACTCCCACAACCGTTTCTGAGGCATACTCTTCTCCTGATTCTGACATGTGGAAGGAGGCAGTGCAAAGTGAGATGGACTCCATTATGTCCAATGGGACGTGGGAAGTGGTTGACCGTCCATTTGGTTGCAAACCTGTGGGCTGCAAATGGGTGTTTAAAAAGAAGCTGAGGCCTGATGGTACAATTGAGAAGTATAAAGCTAGGCTTGTTGCTAAGGGTTATACACAGAAGGAAGGTGAAGATTACTTTGATACTTACTCACCTGTTTCTCGACTGACGACCATTCGTGTGTTGCTATCCTTGGCTGCCTCACATGATCTTTTCATTCATCAGATGGATGTTAAGACAGCCTTCCTAAATGGAGAGCTTGAGGAAGAGATCTACATGGATCAGCCTGATGGGTTTATTGCAAATGGTTAGGAGGGTAAAGTTTGTAAGTTATTGAAGTCCCTGTACGGCCTAAAGCAAGCCCCCAAGCAGTGGCATGAGAAGTTTGATAAAACTTTAACATCAGCCGGCTTTGTTGTGAATGAAGCTGATAAATGTGTATATTATCGGTTTGGTGGTGGTGATGGTGTGATACTATGCCTATATGTGGATGATATATTAATATTTGGCAACAATCTAAATGTGATCAAAGAAGTAAAAGATTTTTTGTCGAGTAACTTTGAGATGAAAGACTTGGGTGAGGCTGATGTTATTCTCAACATTAAGCTTTCAAGGGTGGAAGGAAATGGTGGGGTAACTCTTATGCAGTCTCACTATGTGGAAAAGGTCTTGAACTGATTTGGGTACAGTGAGTGTACACCTGCTCCTACTCCGTACGATTCAAGCGTTCATTTGAGGAAGAATCACAGAATTGCAAGAGACCAATTGAGATATTCATAGATAATTGGTTCTCTCATGTACCTAGCTAGCGCAACCAGGCCTGATATCTCGTTCGCTGTAAGCAAACTGAGCCGGTTTGTGTCAAATCCGGGAGATACTCACTGGAATCCTCTTGAGAGAGTGCTGCGCTATTTGAAAGGAACAATGAGTTACGGCATTCACTTTTCCGGGTATCCGAGGGTACTAGAGGGTTATTGTGATGCTAATTGGATTTCTGATGCGGACCAGCTGTATGCCACGAGTGGATACGTGTTCCTACTTGGAGGTGGTGCTGTTTCTTGAAAGTCTTGCAAGCAGACTATCTTAACGAAGTCTACAATGAAAGCAGAACTGACCGCATTAGATACCACTAGTGCTGAGGCAGAGTGGCTCCGTGATCTCCTAATGGATTTGCCGATTGTTGAGAAACCAATCCCGGCAATTTCCATGAACTATGATAATCAAACTGTGATCACTAAGGTAAACAGTTCTAAGGATAATATGAAGTCCACAAAGCATGTGAAGAGACGTTTGAAGACTGTCAGAAAACTGAGAAACTCCGGAGTAATTGCATTGGACTATGTCCATACATCAAATAATCTGGCAGATCAATTCATTAAGGGTCTGTCACGCAATGTGATAGAAGGTGCGTCGAGGGAACTAGGTTTGAGACCCACATAGAGCCATCAACAGTGGTAACCTGTCCTATGTGATCGGAGATCCCGTGAATTAGGATGGCGAAACAAGCTGTTGATTGACTGAGGGAGAGACCCCTTAGATTATAGCTCAGTTCGTTGGAGATGCACCGTCTCTCCAATACTGTTAGGCAGGATGATTAAGTTCTTAATGTGATCCGAGCGGCTTGGTATAGCGGGAATGTTGTCCTACAGAACATCCTATAAGTAACACACCTATATGAGCTCGATTGCTAGTCACAATCTATGAAATGTGGGTAATCTCTAGATGCTCATGAAAAGGCCTCGAAGTGTGACTTATATGCTTCAAAACAGAGGGAAGGCACTTGGCAGCCTAGTATCAGTTAAGAGGTTATGTGAAACTCATCTCGCACAAAACTGTCAATTCAAGGTTCTGTCCATTGTTCAGTTGTGGATGAGTGTAGCTAGCTTTCTAGATGGATGTTCAACTTAACAATCTCCATCGAAACACTGGTATATAAAAGGAATGTGGTTCTGAGAACTCCAAACTGCGTACCCTAGAGTTTGGTGGGGATTGTTAGATATTATGGGCTTGGCCCATTTATTTAATATCTCTATTAAACTCTATGGTCCGTACATGTGCATTAATGATTTTTATACCATATGAGAATTTAATCGAGAGGCGACTCTACTTAAATACTTGATCATTGACCGATCTATTTGAGAAGTAAAAGTGAATCACCTGGATGCCACACGCGCGCGCGCGCCGCCGCCGCCGCCGCCCGGCCCGGCCCGAGCCCGTGGGCGTGGCGAGGCAGGCAGGCGGCGAGCGAGCAGGCAGGCGGCGAGCGAGCGGACGGGCGGGCGAGGCCTTTATTTTTGTCACTCAGTTTCCTTTGATGGAATTGATTGGAGGAGTTTCTGTTAACTCCTGTGACGAATTGATTGGAGGAGTTTCTGTTAACTCCCGTGACTTCTGGCTCTCCGTCTCCGTCTCTCTCGGCGCAGGGGGAGGTGTGACCCCTCGGTGCCGCCGGCTTCACCTCTTCTGGCCTCCGCCTATAAGATAAATCCTCCCCTCTCGGTTAACGTCTCTTGGCGAAGTACACCACTTTCCAGCAGGCGCAAGTTTTTCCCGCTCCACCTCCGGCGAGCACCAGAGATGGAAGAGTAGGCCTCCGGAACGCGTCTCCGTCGTGGGCTTCACCTGCTCGGGTGAAGACGGGCGATTACGTTTTTGGGGAGTGTCGGTGGTGGCACGACTACTCGCTGGTGAACCTGTAGCGGTGCGTCTTCACGGCGTCCTTTTCTGCACTGCATCGAGCGGGACGACTACAGCAACAAAGCACCACCATGGCCTTTCCTGGTGCGAGCGGCTCCGCCGCAGGGTATAATCTCCTTCACCCTCTTCTGAGTTTCATTATCAATATCATGATGTTTCTAGGCAATACTGCTTTCATATTCAGCATGCTCTGTTTGGTTGATTTGGATGATTATGCTAGTACTGTTTTTCTGGTTCCTTTTAATTTTGTGATCATCATGATCTTGATATTTGAGAACATATCTTTTATATTTATGATCATGTCTGTGATGCTTCAGCTGTGTAAAACAATGTTTCACATATGTTTCGGTTCTATAATTTGCCTTATCATCATGTTAACACTTGTCATGAATTGTTTCTGTCATTTTATTCATGACGTCACTCTTATTTTTATTGCGTCATTTTTATGGATTAAAATAAATATGAAAATGCCTTATTCTTCAACAGGTAAGTCTATTAGACATCACAGTAGAATTGTTTTCCCATACCTGCTGTGCCATTTGTGTCAGATCTTCAATGAGTTCAATGCTCGCAAGCCTGAAGAGAAGAATGTCTTCAAGGGAGTTACAAACAACCACCTTTTTATGGCCATAGTTGGTGCAACTACCGTGCTTCAGGTAACATGCTATTAGAATGCTTTTAGTTTTGCATGGTTTGACGAACGGCAATTATCAAGTATTAACGCTCTCTGTCAGATCTTGATGATTGAGTTCCTCGGGAAGTTCTTCGATACTGCTAAACTTAATTCGAGACTATGGTTGCTGTCAGTGGCTATTGGCGCAGTGAGGTATGCATGTATGCTACTTTTGTGTTTCAGTCAAAATCCCTGCAGCATGCTTTGCCAACAATTTATAATGCTAATCTTGAAGTATATGGTATATACCTACAAAAAATGTTCAAAGTTATCACATTTGCATCAACCGAAGTATATAACTTGCAGTTATGTTCTCTGCTATGTCAGCCAACAAGTCAAATACAGGACACTGTTGACTAGAATCAACTTACTGAACCATCGTTTAATTTGCTCTTTGAAGCACTGAGTCTGATTTGACGACAGACCAATCATCCTAGATTCTGATTTGTGCCCATTTTGGATCCAGTTGGCCTCTCGCCTATCTTGGGAAATTCTTCCCTGTGCCTGCCAGGCCTTTACAGAGCTACTTCAAGCATTGTTCTTGTCGTAGAGGACCACACCGAGGTAATTCACGAGTACATGTCTAGACAACCGATCGTTTCCCATTGACTATCTGCATTAATAAGCAGCTTACACCAGTGCCTACGTGCATTGCGTTGCATGTTGCAGATGAAGAGCAAGGCGGCAAGAGCTGAAACTTGGCAGGTACGCCCGCAAGTGCAGCACTGCAGATCAAAGGGCGCACCTCCCCGGCGTCTGTTTGAGCAGTGTTTTCTGAAGCAGCCACAGGCTGCGTCACTGAGCCAGGCTAGATGCTCAGCAGGAGCTTCAGCTGAAGCAACAGCCAGGGCGTGCATTACCCCTACATATATATGCAGATGCAGACGCATCCAGAGAGAAATAAGAGAGACCCGGCTCTTGGTACGAGGTGCATCACTGCAGAAGATCGTTATACCCGTGCTACCGACCTTCTAATTCCTCGCAAATTATGTTGGAACTAAACCTACATTCCCAATGATTTCCATCGAATTGAACTATTAGAAGACAGTGGCTTGGTTATGTTGCGAACTGCAGCAGTTGTACCGCGCGGCTTGTTCTGCCTTCTGCGTTCTGCCTCGCCGTGTTGTACTGGAGACCGGAGAATTAACGAATATTCGCGATCCTGGTTCCGGGAGCCTAACAGGAATGTGCAGTGATGACTGATGAGGCAGGGGTCTAAGCATCAAAACATGCATCCTCCGTTCCTCCACCATTGCAACTTGCAAGCCTGCGCGCGCTGGCACCAGCCAAACGGCGGGACCGGGACCGCGGCCTGGAGAAGAGGGCAATCGCGGCGTCCTCCCGGGGCCCAACGCCCATGCCACGACGCACCTGGGACCGGGGAGCACGAGCTCGTGGGAGCGGAGCCCCCTGGCCCTTCCCCTGATGTGCCGCGCTTGGCTACTCATTTGCTCAACGGCTTAACGCGCCTGGCTCATCCACTGCACTCCATCTCCCCCTGTGCATCCGCATCCCGTACCCGCTACTCAGTCCCGCGTCGCCCCACGTGGGGAGTCTCCGCTCGCGCCCATTCGCTTCTCACACGCATGCACGCAGCCAGCAGCTACAACAGGTGGCTACGCCAGCATCTATAAGAGAGGGAGGGGCGGTAGATGCCAGCCAGCGCCGGGAGGAGGAGCAGGAGGAAACATCGAGACGAAGGTGAGACACCAGAAAAGCAAAGACAGAGATGCAACACCTGATCTACTTTTGAAATATCCGGGTGCAACACTTATAACATACGTCTGAAGGCACATGAAATACGCATCTGAAACACTAGCTGAATACCATATCTACTTTTAAAACATTAAGATAAAACACTTGCAACATACGTACAAAACAGCTGAAACACTCGAAACATGCATTTAAAACACTTGCAAAAAACACCTTAAAACATTTCATATGTGTGAAAACACTTGCAAACATACGTCTCATAAAAGAGACGAAATATTTAGAACATATACTTGAAACATACGTGTATAGCCACTTCAACATGTACAACGTTCCAATCTACTTTTGCAACATTAAGATAAAACAATTGCAACATCTAGATAAAACATCCTGAAACACTTAAAACATACTCTTACAACATCATCTTTGCTTGCATGAATGGAGGCGTGCCGGCGCGGAGGTCGACGGCGACGCATGGACCTCGCTGTGCAATAGCGGCACGGGCAACTAATCGGCGGGCGCGACGTCACACGAATCTTGTCCCCCTCGCCTTGCTGGAGCATCCGGCGTGAAGGCTCACCGGCTCGGTGGAGGCGGCCGCAGCTCGCCAGCTCGATGTAGGCAGTTGCGGCGAGCGGGCCGGCCGCGGCGAGGAGGCAGCGAGGTGGAGGCAGGCAAGGTAGACTGGGTCCGGTGAGGAATGGAGCACAGAGGAGGCAACAAGAGGAGGCAACGCGGAGGAGGCCGCAGGGGATAGGGTGCAGCGCGGACGGGACGAGCGGATAGAGTCGCTGATCAAGCGGCGTGTGCAGGAGTGAGCGGAGGGAGGCGTCCTATGAGAGATAGCAGTGGGGATTGGAGAGAATTGGGAGGAATCGGAGCAGAGTAAGCCGGAGGAAGAAGAGGAACAATGGAACGACGGAGGAGTTCTCTTAGTTTAGGGAAACAGAATTCGGTTTGACAAAAGTTGCTTCTCTCCTCTCACAAGACTCTTTTAAGGTTTACAGAGGCAGAGCACCTTGTCACGCACACAGGCGTCCTCAGCCGACCCATTCTCCACCGTAGTACTTGGGGTTCGCCTTCTTGGGCCTATGCGCCTTGGGCCGCTCACTAGGCTTGCTTGTAGCTGGACCATCTTCAGATGACGAGGGAGCAGCCTGGGTGGGAATGCTGCTAACACTCCCCCTTCCTTGGAATGCTGCTTGTCCCCAAGCAACAACTCTTGAAAACTCCTGACGCAGGGCCTCATAATCTTCCCAAGTAACGAAGGTGGCACGTTGTTCCACTTCACCAACACTTGCTGAATGCGACTGGTGCCGCGAGAACAAGGCGGGACTCCAGTATCTGCTCTGGCACCAAATTCAGAGCAAAGTCAGATGGGAGATTAGCAATTACCTGATGAGTTGCCCCAACGGCCTTCTTAAGTTGAGAGACGTGGAACACCAGGTGTATAGATGAATGTGCTGGCAAATCCAACCGGTAAGCCACTGAACCGATCCGAGCAGTAATGCAAAAAGGTCCAAAGAAACGAAAGGCCAATTTCTGATGAGATCTTGGAGCTAATGAAGTTTGCACATACGGTTGGAGTTTCAAGTATACCAGATCACCAACTGCAAAGCTACGCTCAGATCTATGTTGGTCAGCCTGTTTCTTCATTCGATGTTTGGCGCGAAACAGATGTTGCTACAAGAGTTGATCCATCCATTGATGATCAGATGTCCAGGCCTCAACCTCTGAATGGACGGCGATAGAAGGGTTAACAGCAAGCATACGAGGAGGGTAGCCATAGAGTGCCTCAAACAGAGTCCGACCAATTGTTGAATGAGTGGACGTATTATATCAAAACTCCGCAAATGACAACCAAGAGCTCCAGTTGCGAGGACAGGCATGAACATAGCAACGCAAATAGGTTTCCAGGCGAAACACTGTTTAGCCTCATGTGGGTCACAGGCACACCAGAATGACCTCCCCAAGCGCTGACATGGAATTCTGATATCAGGCGCTGTTGCAGCGCGGAATCATTGCCGTTCCAAATACGATTACGAAACCGCAGAAGCCCAGAATTAAATGTGAAATGGGGCACCGAGTTAGGATCCAACGCCAGCTTTGTTAGCAAGGAAGTTGCAGCAGGGCTGGCTCTAAAGCAGTCATAGAAGCACAAACTGTAGAAGGGGTAGGATGGCATGACAAAGCATCTGTTGCACGGTTATCAATACCCGGACGGTAAACTATCCGATACCGCAGGCCAAGGAGTTTAGAAAAGACCCGCTGCTGACAATAAGTGTTCAAGCGCTAATCACCCAATTGTGTCAAACTACGCTGATCCGTCATGATAGTGAACTCCTAAAATTACAGATAAGCGCGCCAAGTCTGTACTGCTAGGAGAATGGCCACAAACTCTTTTTCATACGTAGAGAGACCGCGGGTCTTCGGCCCGAATGCTTTGCTTAGGAATGCTAGAGGGTGTCCGTCTTGCATGAGAAACGCTCCTACTCCAGATTTGGATGCGTCTGTTTCAATTGTGAAGGGTCTGTCAAACTTGGGTAACGCCAAAACCGAAGAATGATAGAGGGCAATTTAAGCACCTGGAAGGCAGACTCATGGTCATGTGTGTTAGCCCCACAGGATCACCGATTCAGGTGAGTCGACCACTCACCAGTCTTGCCGACCACGGCCGAGCACGACAGAGGCTGTCCGACCACACAAACTATAGCTAGAGGTAGAAGAAGAGGAAGAACAGAGCATACACACATAGTACAAGCACCAGCGTTGGCCAGAGCCCTGTATAGGAGATGGCAAAATTAAACTCTCTTTGTTGAGTTGCAGTGGAAAACTATATACAACTCTATCCATCTAGTCCTAGTATAGCTGCCATGCTATAATAGTGACTAGATAACACAGCAGGACTGACTTCTGCGTCTGTCCCTACATGTGGCTATAGTCCGACAGATGAGCCCTTCGACGCCTGCCTCTACAGCGGCTATAGTACCACAGTAGGGAGCCTTTTCGGCACCGCCTTCCCTTGCTATGTGTTCACATAAGGAGACAGTAGATTATCTAACAATTCTTCTCCTAATCCTACTGCTATCCCTTGTACCCCCTCCATGCCGATCATCTCCTTCAACTCCATGAGTCAAAGACATCCGAGTGGCTTGGTGAGGACTTTCGCGAGTTGCTGACCAATTTCAATGAACTCGATGACGATCTGCCCTCCATCGACACAGTCCCTGAGGAAGTGGAACTTCACGTCGATGTGTTTGCTCTGGTCGTGTAGAACCGGATTCTTCGCGAGGGCGATGGTGGGCTGGTTATCCACCTTCAGTGCTGGTGGGTGAGCTTCCACGTCGGTCAGCTCGCCCAGCAGCCGGCGCAGCCACACAACTTGGCACGCCGCTATGGCCGCTGCTACGTACTCTGCCTCGCACGTAGATAGCGCCACCACCTTCTGTTTCAGCGACATCCATAAAATTGGAGCTGGCCCGAGGAAGACGAGCACTCTAGAGGTGCTTCGTCGTCCGTCGATGTCCCTTGTCATGTCTGCATCGCTGAATATAGTGAGCTGCAGCCTACTCCCGTCGGTTTTGGGGAAGATGATCCCCTGATCCACTGTCCCTTTGACGTAACGCAGTAGCCACTTTACCGCAGCCCAGTGATCCTCTCTGGGATCCTCCATGAAGCGACTGACGTAGCCCACGGCGAACGCAATGTCCGGCCTCGTGTGGACTAGGTAGCGTAGACCATCGATGATGCTCCGGTAGAGTGTTGCATCCACCTTCACCATGATGCTGGCCTTCGTCAACTTCAGCCGCTCCTCTATCGGAGTTACGCATGGCTTGCACTCAGCCATGCCGCTCTGCTCCAACAGCTTCGAGGCATACGCGCTCTGACCGAGCGTGAGTTCCCCCTTCCCCTGTCTCACCTTGATGCCGAGGTAGTAGGAGAGTGCGCCAAGAACGCTCATTCAAAAACAAGCCACCATCTCGCGCTTGAAGCTGTTGATGTCCTCCATGCGCGCGTTGGTGACGATCAAGTCATCCACATACACGCCAACGATGAGCTCCTCCTTCCCCCGTCGCCGCGTGTAGAGCACGTGCTTGGTTGCGCACTGCTAGAACCCAAGCTCGCCCAATGTGGCGTCAAGCTTGGCGTTCCATGCTCGTGGGGCCTGTCGCAGCCCATAGAGCACCTTGCGTAGTCGGAGCATCCTGTGCTCCTCTCCCTTAACAGTGAAACCTGGAGGTTGCCTGACGAAGACCGTCTCCGCCAGCTCACCATTGAGGAAGGTTGATTTAACGTCCAAGTGATGGACGCGCCAGTCCTTTGCTGCTGCCAAGGCTAGTAACAAACGGACAGACTCCATGCGCGTTACTGGCACAAAAGACTTCCTCGAAGTCTATGCCCTCGTGCTGAACAAAGCCTCGAGCGACAAGACGTGCCTTGTGCTTGACAATGGCGCCGAGCTCGTCTCGCTTGATCTTGTACACCCACTTTAGGTTGATCGGACGGCATCCTAGAGGTGGATCGATGAGCTGCCATGTCTTGTTTTCCTCAATCGCCTTCATCTCCTCCAGCATCGCCCGTCGCTAGTTTCTGTCGCGCTTCGCTAGCGCGAACATGGGTGGTTCCTCTGCACTGACGAGCAGCAGCTCTTGGTCATTGAGCAGCCGACCAGCCAGGCCTGAGGGCCCTGTGCCACCGATGATGTCATTCAGCCTGCGAAACCGCACCTCCTCACCTTCGTGAAAGGCATCCACGAACTCATTGATGTCACTTGGAGGTGAGGCGAACTCGATTGGTGTTGATGGAGTTCCATGTTCCGTTGGAGTGCTCGGTACAGCTCCTGGAGTGCTTGGCACCCTGGTTGCAGTGCTCGGCACTACTTCTGGACAACTTATCACTACTCCTGCAGTGCTCGGCACCACTGTAGGAGTGCTCAGCCTCAGTCTTGGAGTGATCGGCACCACTACAAGACCTCTTGGCTTCGCTACGGGAGTGCATGACACCCGTCCTGGAGTGGTCACCACCACTGCAGAACCTCTCGGCACCACTCTTGGCGTGCTCGGCATCGCTTTAGGAGTGCTCGGCACTCCTCCCTGAGTGCTCGGCATCCCTCCCGAAGTGCTCGGCACCGCCCCAGGAGTGCTCGGCTCTGTTGCTGGAGTGCTCGGCACCCCTCCTGGAGTGCTCGGCACCTCTTCCCCAGCGTCTCCACCACCGTGGATGACCAGGTGCTCGACGACAAAGGTGCTGGTGAAGTCACCAGCTTCCCCCGTGCTCGGACTGCTCCAGTCCCAAGACACCTTCTCATCGAACACGACGTCGCATGAGACAAGTACCTTGTTTCCACGTGGGTCATAGAGCCAGTACGCCTTGGTACCCTCCGCATAGCCTAGGAACACCATCGGTGTGCTCCTATCCTCTAGCTTGGTGAGGATCGGCTTCGTCTTCCTAACGTGGCCGATGCAGCCGAATGTCCGAAGGAAGGACATGCTCGGCTTGAGCCCATACCAAGCTTCGAATGGCGTCTTGCCCGTTAGGGCCTTGATCAGAGCGCGGTTAAGGATGAACACCGCTGTGGTCACCGTCTCACCCCAGAACCTTGCTGGCATGCCTTTGGCCTTCATCATGGATTGAGCCATGCCGACCACCGTCTGGTTCCGCCTCTCCACCACTCCATTCTATTGTGGTGAGTATGGCGCGGTGTGGTGTCGCACCACACCTTGATCCACGCAGTACGCAGTGAACTCCACCGAAGTGAATTCACCACCGCGATCAGTCCTCAGCACGCGGAGCTTCTTGCTGCTCTCGGCCTTCGCGCGCATCTTGAACTTCTTGATCGACATCGTCGCTTCATCCTTGCTCGTTAGGAGTTGCAGCCACATGTAGCGACTACAATCATCCATGAGCAGGAGAAAGTACCACCAACCACCGTTTGTGGCTGGCGTGATCGGCCCGCAGAGGTCGCCATGGATGAGCCCGAGAGCGTCCTTCGTGTGATACTTGGCTGCCTTTGGGAATGGTAGCCTCCTCTACTTCCCGGGTAGGCAGCTGTCACATAACTCGCCTTCGTGCTTGAGGTGGGGTAGCCCTCGAACCATCTTCTCCAGCCGACCAAGCGCGTCGAAGCTGAGATGTCCGAACCGGGCATGCCACAGCCATGGCTCCTCGGTGTGCCTGGCCACTAGACACACCGACTGCTCTACCTTTAGGTTCAGTAGGTACAACCGATTCTGGGACCTCTTCACCTTGGTGAGAAGTCGCTGCTCCCGGTCCCTGATCCTAAGGACTCCATCCTTGATCAGTACCTCGCTACCATGCTTATCTAGCTGACCAATGCTGATGATGCTAGAACACAGCTGTGGGATGTAATATACATCCGTTAGCGCGCGATGCTTCTCATTCTAGCACCTGAAGATGATGGTGCCACACCCTCGGATAGCCACCCTTGAGCCGTCACCAAACTTCACCGTACCGGTAACGTCGTCGTCGAGCTCGGAGAAGGCTGCCTTGGAGCCCATCATGTGGTTGCTGCCACCAGAGTCTAGATACCACCGCTGGTCCTGGTCGGTGCCCACACGTCCGAGGTGGACTTGGGGGCGTGGCTCATCGAGGTTGATAGCCTTTAGGGCCTTCCCAGGTCCTTCCACCGTCGTCACCTCTTCCTTCTCCTCGGTCTCGACGTCGTGCAGTGCACAGAATGTCGCCATCAGGATAGTGACCTCATCATCATCATCATCAGCTTGCGCTAGATGAGCCTTAGCCTTCTTTTCCTGCTTGCGATTTGGGCCGTGCCCAATGGCCTGTCTTCCCGTAGCGCCGATAGGCGTTGGGGTCTACCTACTTCTTCACCGAAGAAGCCTTGCCGCCGCATTTGCCATCACCACCGCGGCTGGAGCAGGCTTCCCCAGAGTTTCTCCGAGCAGCCCACTGCTCCTCTGTCAGCAGCAATTTGTCGCTGTCCTTCGTTGTTGTCGCCTGCTCCAGGCGCTCGTCCATCGCCCACAGATGACCTGTCACATCCTCAATGGTGAGGGTGGACAAGTCCAGCATTGTCTCTATGGAGAGAACGATCTAGATATACTTTGCTGGCACGGAGTGGAGGTACTTGGAGACTGCCTCCTCTTCATTGATGGTGATGCCATGGCTCTTTAGCTTGCTGATGAGCATCTGCAGGCAGAGGGAGAAGTCCTCCACCGTTTCACCATTCTTGAACTTGAGGTTAGCATATTCTTACTTCAGAAGCTGGGCCATCTCCTTCTTTGCACGGTCAAAACCGACGCACATCATCGCAATAGCCTCCCACGCCTCCTTAGCCGAGATCTTCACCCCTAATGGCTCCCTGTACTCCGCTGGTACAGCAGCGAGGATAGCCTCCAACGCTGACATGTCATCTTCCTCATTTTTGGTGCCCTTGTCAACAGCATTCCAGAGCTGTCGGGCTCTGAGCTTGACCTTCATGGTCATCGACCACTCTCCATAGTTGGTGCAAGTCAGCATTGGTCAACTAGTGCCGCTGACCTCCCACACCATGTGAACAACGATCTCAGGTCATGGTTGGGCAGCCACAGTAGTGCCACTGCTGTCGCCCATTTCTGAACCGTTCGTCATCACCAGCGGTTAGTCCGGTGATGGCGCTTGTACGGATCTGATACCACTTGTTAGCCCCATAGGATCACCGGCTCAGGTGAGTCGACCACTCACCAGTCTTGCCGACCATGGCCGAGCATGACAGAGGTTGTCCGACCACACACACTAGGGCAGTGGCAAACTATATATACAACTCTAACCATCTAGTCCTAGTACAGCTGCCCCGCTGCAACAGTGACTAGATAACACAACAGGACTGACTTCTGCGCATGTCCCTGCATGTGGCTACAGTCCGGCAGGTGAGCCCTTCGGCACCTGCCTCTACAGCGGCTACAGTACCACAACAGGGAGCCTTTTTGGTGTCGTCTTCCCTTGCTGTGTGTTCACACAAGGAAGCAGTAGATTATCTAATAATGTGTCCATATGAACAATGTATTTTTCCTCAGCAAATTGGTCAATGGCTTCGAAATGATCCCAAAATGGCGTACAAACCGACGATAGTAGCCGGCCAGGCCCAAGAATGAACGGAGCTCCTTTACAGATGATGGCGAGGGCCAATTGGCGATGGCTTCAATCTTAGATGGATCAGTCACAACACCTGCTGCGCTAATTACATGGCCCAGGTAGCATATCTTGGTCTATGCAAAGGAGCATTTCGATAGCTTCAAAGTCCACTGGTCTCATGCAAGAAGTTCAAAAACCATCCTGAGGTGCTACAAGTGCTCCTCTAGGGAAGCACTGTAGATCAGAATGTCGTCGAAAAATACGAGGACAAACTTCCTGAGATAGGGAGCCAATGTGGTGTTCATTGCATCTTAAAAAGTACCAGGAGCCCCCGTCAAGCCGAAAGACGTCACCCTAAACTCAAACTGACCGAAGTGGGTTTGAAATGTTGTTTTGAACTCTTCTCCAGCCTTCACGCGGATTTGGTGAAAACCAGTTTGCAAATCCAAACTTGTGAAATAAGCAGCACTTGAAAGCTCATCCAATAACTCAATAATGGGCACTGGGTACTTGTCCTTCACTGTAATAGCGTTTAACTAACGGTAATCCACACAAAACCGCCAGGTCTGGTCCTTTTTCACCAGTAAGACAGGCAAAGCAAATGCACTGGAGCTTTTCTGGATAAGACCTTGTTATAGCATGTCATGAACTTGTCGCTCAATCTCAGTTTTCAGCAACGGAGCATAGAGGTAGGGTCGGACAAACACGGGCTGAGCACCCAGAAATCAAGGGTATGGAATAGTCACATGGACGTTGTGGAGGCAAGCCAGTAGGTGGTTGGAACAGGTGATCATATTCTGCCAGAAGAGCCCGTAGTTCAGGGATGGTAGGAGCGACTAAAATAGTGGTGTTATCCTCTGCAGCACACACAACTGAGGCCCCGTTTAGATCCAAAATTTTTTGGATTTTGGCTCACTATAGCATTTCGTTTGTATTTGGTAATTAGTGTCTAATTATGGACTAATTAGGTTCAAAAGTTTCATCTCGTGATTTCTCACCCAACTGTGCAATTAGTTTTTTTTCGTCTACATTTAGTACTCCATGCATGTGCCGCAAGATTCGATGTGATGGATACTGCGCAAAAAAATTTGGAATCTAAACAGGCCCTGAATCAGTGAGCCAACAGGCAGTTCAGGTGCATCACCCACCAAAACAGCAGTGGAGCTTTGGTACGGAATAGATAGCCACTTCTGTGCTCGGTGCACCTGCATAGGGCTGAAACTAGCCAACCAATTTAGACCCAGAATCATATCAAAGGATGATAACGGCAGCAGCTTAAGATCATTTGTGAATGTGCAGCCCTAGATAGACCAAACTGTAGCTGGTATATGGGACGTGCACTGTAACATAGCACCATTGGCAACTCGCACAGACACTGTTGGGCGAAGCTCTTGAATTCCAGACAGAGACTGAGCCAAACTGGAGCTAAGAAATGTGTGAGACCTGCCTGAATCCACCATAATTGACAGTGAAATCCCCTGAATAGAACCAGTGAGGCAAAGAGTCTTAGGAGCTGATGCACCTGCAATTGCTGCTACTGACAGATGCATCATTACTTGCGACGCCGTTGGGGAGGGTGGGCTTGAGGTTTCTGCACCATCCATGTCAGGAAACATATCAAGCAATTCTTGCACCAGATGTAACTGAACCACCTCAGAGCATTTGTGTTCCTGGCTACACTTAGCACCACATCGGATGCACAAACCACAGGCACAACGAGAGGCACGAAGTGACCTGAATTTGTCTTCAGCTGTACCCGCGGTCACCTCTGTTACACGAGGAGCATCAACAATTGCAAGCTTCGGTGGAGGTGGTGGAAGAGGAAGCGGTGTAGGCCAGGCCGGCTTCTGTCCTGGCAGAACATCCACACACCAATACGGATGCTTGATCGCTCCCATGGGAGGATACTACTACTTCATCTCTTGCACAACTTGGAAAATATCTCAGCACACACCTAGGGGGGCTTTCATGATTTTCTCATGTGCCAATTGACCGACGCCATGCCCGAACCCCCACCCAGCCCCCGTTGCCCCAACGAGGGCGACTCACCCCCAATCCCCCAGATCTCCTCTCAGCATGCAAACCAGCCCAAACCAACGCTAGATCTGTGCGCGGCCAGCTTCGATCTACCTCCCAGTGGATTCAATGTCGCCTCTACACCACAGATGGCGGAGATCTCGCTCGATGTAGAGGAGAATAGTAGCTTTTCAGAAGAGTCTGTCATGGCGGATTCAAGCCTCCCCAACCGCATCTTTAAAGATGCGGGTGAAGCTCAGATCCTGGAGGAGCTAGCGCACGACATCAGATACCTCCTTCAAGATCCAATGGCCAGGGCTGCTCAGGCGCTCGCCCAGTCCGCGGTCCAAGCAACGACAATGGCCCAAGATTCAAAGTCCAGAGGTAGCAAAGATGAAGCTCGTTAGGACACTTCAGGTAGCAATCAACCAGCATAGAAGACTATGAAGCTCTGCGACACGACTGAAATCGGACCAAAGCATTCAATCTCCAAGCTGTGCAACCAGAACAACTCCAATGTTGAAGACCGGAATAGTACACCTAGTCTGATTTGCTAGGAAGGGGAGATAGGAGCTATTCTGAAGAACAAGAGCAAAGGCACTGAGGGTAGCAATCAATGTCCATAGGCGGAGCGGGAGCGCTGCAATACCTCCGCAAAAGGAACTCCTTCAATCCTCAGAGCTAGCAAGCCAAAGAAATACACCAGGGCAGAGAAAGAAAAATGGGTGGTGGAATCCACAAATGCATCCCCTCCGCCCAGTCCATGGAAGGCTGAGACCCAGAGAAGAGCACGCCCGGAAACCTGGATAGAAGTTAAGGGGCCATACTGGTGGAGGAAGGAACATCAATATTCAAGTTCATCAGAAGGAGCAAGCCAGTGACCAGTGACACTTTGGGGAATCGAAAAATTCAAACTGCATGCCCAAGGTAAATGTTTCAATTGCTTAGCTTCAGACCATGTTGTGCGTGACTGTCGTTCACCAACCTGTTGTTGGCATTGCAGAGGAAGAGGGCACCATGCCAGCGGGTTCCCACGCAAGCCATCGGAGCACCGTGTAAAACAACCAGCACCTACAAGCAAGCTTTCATTCCTGCAGCTCTCCTCTCCAACACCACCTCCTAGCAACCACACCTCAACCAGAGACGCATGCCGCTCCTACTTGGAGGCGGCACGCGGTGACCCAGCACCAGCGGCGATGGTGGCATACCCCGGCGATCCTAGGGCGCGTCCTAATGGCGAGCAGGTGTTCGTCACCGCCACGAGGGGCATCAAGAGGCGCAGGGATGCGCTGGTCGGCAAGGCGGCAGTGTGTTGGCTCCAAGGGAATAGCCACGACATGGAGCCATACCACGTCGGTGATGCCCTCAGGTCCAAGCTTGGCCTGGGCTTTGAGGACTTCCAGGTAGTCAAGCACTACCCAGAGCAATATTTGGTCATCTTCTCTGAGGAGCATTTCAGGCAGAGGGCGACTCGGCAGCACAACATCGAGGATGGTGGAAGGGTCTTCAACTTCGCTACATGGAATGAAGCCAGGGAAGCAGAGGATGCATAACTGGAGTTCCACATCAACATCCACATCGAGGGCATCCCACCTCATGCCTGGGGGAGGATGTGGCTGTCCTGATCCTGGGGCGATCATGCGCCATCCACTACATTGACGAGCACACTCGGCGCCAAGAGAGGACAAGGACGTATGATGTGTGGGCCTAGTGTGCAAACCTGAATAAGATCCCAAAGACGATGTGGCCGACCATCACCGACCCGGATGCTGAGCAGCCACACATGGACACCCCTCGCGTCTACGTGCAGGTCCACCACGAGCCGCCAACCAGGCTCAAGCATGCCCTGTCCTTCAAGGTCTTTCCCCACCTGGTGGTGGTCGAGGATCTGTCCTTCATCATTGGGGATGGTGGACAGGGAGCCCCACCAAACCATAAGAGGCGTAGGGAGTTTCTGTGGAGGTATGGTGAGCTAGACTCCCTGGGAGAGGCCCGGGGATGCCATGATGGAGACCGTGGGTGCCAAGAGCATCGCAACCACAGAAGGGATGAGGACCACGATGGCTGTGGCGGCAACAACGCCGACATAGAAGCGTCTCAGCCTAGGGCCGTGTCACTCGCTGCCATAATGGAGCTATAGACTGCTATAGCACCAACTTCCGTGGGCCTGCGCCGCGGGAGGAGGCTCCTATCGGTCAAGGCTTTGGGAGGAGCCCAGGAGGTTTATGTACAAGAAGAAGGTGGCACCTGCACCGACTACAACAAAAGCAAGTAAGAACATGAAGCAAGTCTCCTTCGCTCAACCGCTTGTTTTGTTTTTGGGAGAATCCATTAAAGTTGCAAGTGAGCCTCCTTTCCAAATTCTTGAGGTTCCGTGCCATGATAACTCAATAGATAATTTTGATCCTATGCTTCATGAGTTCCTCATTCATGTTGATCAAGGTGACCATGGCAAGAAGGCAACCAAGATTGCTGACCTAGAGTTGCTAAAGGAGTGCAAGTTAGGGGACATTCTGGTCCAAGACAAGGGGGTTGTGCCCAGTACTGACCCGCTCCAAGATCCGCTGGTGAGTTCTTTCTGCTCTGAAACAGTTGTAGAAATGGAGGATATCAATGTTGTCACTAGTCCACCTTCAGTAGTCCTATGAATACAACTAAGTTTTTAAACACGTCACAAGTAGATGGCTTCACAACTCCCTCACCGTCACTCATAGAAAAGGTGAACCACCCAACTATTTTAGTAGTGGGGCAGGAAGTATTGGAGGATTTAAACAGCTTGATCAACATTAATACTGGCCCAAGTGAAGCGGCACTACAACTTGTCACGCCACTTTTAGACAGTTTGACAACGTCTCGACCTGAACATGCTGAAAATGCAAACCATGACATACAGAACCAAACTCCTATAGTTGAGGAACATGTTCAATCAGGAAATGAAAATGGCTTGCAGAACAACTGCCCTATAGACCTCTTTCTTACATCCATCTCTACAGAGGTAGACCAGCCTCTACTACCAGACCCTGCTACACTAAACAACCCACAACCCCAACCAAAATTTAAAAGCCACAGAGTTGCATCCTCAGTCACCAAGCGGAAGAGTGTGCGTCTTACAGCCAAAGCGTAGTCCAGAATTGGAAAAGATACTATACAAATAGCTCAGGACTTGCTGGTCAAGAAATTGGGAGAACTTTCTCTAGACAATCAGGCTGCAAATATTCCTAACATTGAGTCGTTCTCGCAGCACCTCGATCAACCACTAACCAAGAACAACATGGAGGCCCTTCAGGTTCTGGTGGAGCACGGTGCCAAGAAGATGAAGAAGGGGAGCAACCCCAGGAATCAAGGACCAGCAACACGCATGGAGGTGGCCTAAGGCACATTGCCTCGAGAAACGGTAGGGGCGGTTTCTCCAAATGACAGCTCTTACTGGCATCTCATCCTGGGCATCGGTGGCCTAGGACTCTCATGTCGCTTTAGTTTGGGCCCTGCGTGGCTGTCAAGGGGTTTGTATGCCCATGTTATGCAGATCGTTGGAACAGACTAGCACTGTAGATGTGTCGATCATCTCAAGGATCTTTCAGTTTATTGACCGATGGGGGAGACTATTGCCTGCTGGCACTGTTGCCTTTGGCAAATCCCGTTCGGTTCTATTTCGAATAGACCTCAGGCAGCATATAAGGACAGCATGGCTTATCATAAGGGACTTTAACCTCATTTATAGAGCTGAAGATAAAAACAACGATAGGGTCAACATCCGAATGCTCAACAGATTTAAAAATACAATAGACAATTTGTAGCTAGCACCTCTGGAGTTGAAAGGGAGGCGATTCACATGGTGCAACGACCAACAAAACCCAACGATGACGAAAATTGATCATTTCCTAGCATCAATCGAATGGTTGGAAATCTTCCCAAGAACTGACCTCCAGGCTTTAGCATCTTTGGGCTCTGATCATTGCCCATTATTTCTTTAGGGAGATATGGATTTTGACTTCTACTGAGGTTTCTGTTTTGAGGCGCGCTAGATACACATGCCGGAATTTACACAAACGGTCCAAGTGGCATGGGAGCAACCAGTAAGCTCTCAGGACCCAATGCTGCGTATGCATGTCAAACTTTTGCGCACAGCAAGAGCCCTTAAAATATGGAGGCGAACACAACTCAGTGATTGAAAACTAAGAGACGCCATTCTTCACTTGATTCTATTAGAACTAGAGAAAGCACAAGAAGACGCACGCTGGCGACAAAAGAGTTAGAATTTAAAAGATATCTGAAGATGAAATCTTTAGGCTTCGCTGCCATTCAAAGGGCAAGAGCCAGACAACATTCCCAGCTATCTTGGATTCGAAAAGGCGACGGCTCCAATTCATGATACGGCAAACTAGTAGTAGACCTCTTCTCCAGTTGGGCCAGGGTTCTTGTTTTCGGAGTCTCGGTCTTTTTACCTGTTTTCTTTCGTGCAGTTGTTTTTTCTGCCGCTTTGCTGGTTCCTGTTTTGATTAGCAGGGGACGCTGGATGTAAATAGGGAGTTGTATTTGCTCTTTTTTCTCTTTATATTGTCTAATAAAATCCATGGCAAAGCTTTTGACGCCCTTTCGAAAAAATCGCTCCCATGGCTTCTTCCTACAATTGGGCAAGAATGCAAGGAGTATCCAATGTAGAGGGATGCTGAACGAGAACAACAACTTTAATCTCATCACGCAAGCCATCAATGAAACGCTAAGTGTAGTACAGCGTTGTTCGTCGCGCCGCTGGGACACTGCACCGACAACATGGCTTCCTCCTCTTCCTCCAAGCCTGACGGATTCAACCCAATGACATTTATCTCGCACATACCGCCTCTTGAAGGGGGCAACTATAGGGTATGGCGAGATAAGTATGAACTAGCACTAGCGCTGTCTAAAAATGACCTAGCGCTTACCTCCCCGTGTCCTACTGAGCCAGTGGACCCGATGAGGGAAGAAAATGAGACTGATGCTGATTTCACTGCTCGGCAGCGAGATCATACGGAAGTGTGGATGAAATATGATATCGAATGCAAGAAATGGGACATTTCAAACTGCAAGTGCTTGATGGTGGCTAAGTCTACTATTTCAGATGCGATAAGGGGGTCTATCCTAGATTATGACACCGCCACAGAATACCTCAAGAAAGTGGAGAGTCAGTTTACTGGCTCTTTAAAGGCTTATGGCAGTACTCTGATCAAGAAATTATTCAATGAGAAATACACTAGTGGCGGTATCAGAGAGCACATACTGAAGATGAGCAACATGGCTTCGAAGCTAAAGTCAATGGATTTAAGGCTCAAGGATGAGTTCCTTATTCATTTGGTTTTTGCTTCCTTACCTAAGGAATATGAAACTTTTGTTGTAAATTACAACATGCAGCCCGATAAGTGGGATATAGAGAAGTTCATCGCAATATGTGTTCAAGAAGAGGAGAGGCTGAAAAGCTCACAGGCTGACTCTGCTAACCTTGCGAAGGACAACAAAAAGAAGAATTTCAATAAGAATACCAAACCTCAAGGGAAAGCCTCTCAGAATGACCACCATCAGAAGAACATCAATGCTCAAGTTGAGAAGGATCAGTGTAAATGGTGCAAGAAGCATGGATATTACCAAAGGGATTGTCCAGACTTCCTGAAGATCCTTCTAAAGAGAGAGATTCCGTACGAGGAGGACCCTGCAAAGAGGAGAAAGAAGAATTAAAGTTGTAAATGGAGTTGAAGCTGAAGTTGAGGCCATTGAAGATCTCTCTAGAATTAGATGATGGTTTTAGACTTTAGCTTTCAGACATTCTTTATGTACCCTCTTTGCATAGAAACTTGATAAGTGTCTCATGACTAGACGATAATAGTTATGATTGCCATTTTAGTAATGGCAAATGTCGGATTGTGTATAATAATAAGTGTGTTGGTCTTGCCTTCCGACAAGACAAGCTTTATTTATTATCATTTTTTTAGAATGTGAATGTTGTGAGCACTGAGAATGAGAATACTTCCACGTCTATGAGTGCAACAAATAAGCGAAAGAGAGTGCATGATGTATCTTTGAAATTATGGCACTGTCGTTTAGGCCATATTTCGAGAGGGAGAATTGAGCGATTGATTAAGAAATCAATTCTTCCGTCTTTAGATATTTCAGATTTAGAGCAATGCATTGATTGCATAAAAGGAAAGTACGTTAAGAAAATAAAGAAAGATGCCAAACGAAGCGTAGAAATTTTAGAAATAGTTCACACAGACATCTGTGGTCCTTTTCCTATGAAAAGTGTGGATGGTTATGATTCATTTATAACATTCATAGATGATTATTCTCGTTTTGGTTATATTTATCCAATTAAGAAAAGATCGAAAGTGTTGGCTAAATTTAAGATATTTAAGGCTAAAGTAGAAAATCAGCACAACTTAAAGATTAAGGTAGTAAGATCCGACCATGGGGGAGAGTACTACGGTCGACATACCTCATATGGCCAAGTTCCTAGACCTTTTGCAAGGTTCTTACAGGAAAATAGCATAGTTGCCCAGTATTCTACACCGGGCGAGCCTCAGCAGAATGAAGTAGCTGAAAGACGCAACCGTACCTTAATGGATATAATGAGAAGCATGATAAGTTATTCTACCCTATCGATAAGTTTATGGATGGATGCGTTAAAAACCGCCATTCATATTCTTAGTCTAGTGCCAAGCAAGTCGGTGCCCAAAACACCGTATGAGCTGTGCACAGGAAAGGAACCCTCACTTAACTATTTACGTGTGTGGGGTTGTCCAGCTGAAGTTAAAGTCTTTAACCTAAACATAGAGAAGCTAGACTCCAAGACAGTCAGTTGTCATTTCATTGGCTATCCAGAAAAGTCAAAAGGTTATCGCTTCTATTATCCTGATAGACAAACGAAGTTTGTAGAAACAAGACATGTTGTGTTCTTGGAGGATAATATGATAAAGAGGAGCATGGTAGCGCGAGAAATTAATTTTGAAGAGAAGCGGGTATACGTGCCCACTCCAATAGTTTAGGAACCATTCTTCACGCTATCTGTTGTTGATGTACCAACAATGCAAGACACTGTAGTAACAACACCTGTTGTTAGCTCTCCTGTGGCAACAATGAATGAACATGAGAAACCTGTCATTCAGGATCTCATAGAACCCGTTGTCACACATGAGAAGGAGCAACAACATCCTCATATAGAACAAGCGTCATCTAACGAGGCCCCTAGAAGGTCTCAAACAGTCAGGAGATCAGCCATTTCTGAAGACTACGAAGTTTATGAATGTGAGAAATTTCAAATGGAGGGTGATCCCATCTCATTTGAAGAAGCCATGAGAAGCGCCAAAGTGGCTTGAAGCCATGAAAGATAAAATGAAATCAATGAAAACTAACGTTGTTTGGGACTTAGAAATAATTCCTAAAGGAGCCAAGACAGTAGGCTGTAAATGGGTCTACAAAACCAAACATGACTTCAAAGGGAATATAGAAAGATTCAAAGCGTGACTTGTGACGAAAGGCTTCACGCAAAGAGAAGGTATAGATTATAATGAGACATTTTCTCCAGTCTCATGTAAGGATTCTTTTATAATCATAATGGTGCTTGTAGCACATTATGATTTAGAATTACATCATATGGATGTAAAGATGACGTTCCTAAACGGGGATCTGGAGGAAAATATTTACATGGTACAACCGAAAGGTTTTGTTGTGGAAGGAAAAGAACGTATGGAATGCCGCCTGAAGAAATCCATTTACGGATTAAAACAAGCTTCAAGACAGTGGTATTTAAATTTTCATAGTACAATAAGAAAGTTTGGGTTTAAAGAAAATGTAGAGGACAATTGCGTTTATGCAAAATTCAAGAATGAAAAATACATTTTCCTAGTCTTGTATGTGGATGACATTTTGCTCGCTAGCAGTGACGTTAGTCTACTACTAGAAACAAATAAGTTCTTGTCCTCAAAGTTTGATATGAAGGATCTCAGTGAAGCTTCGTTCATCCTAGGAATAGAGATTCACTAAGATAGAGAAAATGGGGTTTTAGGACTATCACAAAAGACATACTTAGAAAAAGTTCTAAAGAAATACAGTATGCAAAATTATAAGTCTTCACCTGCTCCCATAGTCAAGGGCGATAGATATGGGGAATTTCAATGTCTCAGGAACCATTATAAGATCGATCAAATGAAAGTGGTTCCATATAGTTCAGCTGTCGGAAGTTTACAGTATGCTCAAGTGTGTACTCGCCCTGACTTAACATTTGTTACCGGGTTACTTGGCAGATATCAGAGTAATCCAGGAATAGAACACTAAAAATTAGTAAAGAAAGTTTTGCATTACCTACAAGGTACGAAGGGTCTCATGCTAACGTACAGAAGATTTGATTCCCTGCACATAGAGGGGTATACAGATTCTTATTATGCGGGAGATGACAGAAAGTCAACGTCAGGATAAATATTCACTCTCGCGGGAGGAGCTATATCATGGAAAAGCTCAAAGCAAACCGTCACTACATCGTCCACAATGTATGCCGAGTTTGTAGCATGTTATGAGGCCATAGGGCGGGTGAATTAGCTGAAGAAATTCATGTCCGGATTGAAAGTGGTAGACGACATACATAAGCCACTCAAGTTATACTGCGATAATAATCCAGCAGTATGTCTTGCTCACAATAATAAGTCAAGTGGTGCTGCCAAACACATTAACATAAAGCATTATGTTGTGAAAGATAAAGTCCGAAATCATATAATTAGTCTTGAGCATATAAGAACAGAAAAGAAGCTAGTGGATCCGCTCACAAAAGGCTTACTACCCAATGTGTTCAGAGAACACTTAGCCGACATGGGTTTAAGGGAAAGCCTATGATTCCTGAACAATAAGGGCCTAGTTGAGAATCTGTTTTAAAACAGAGAGGTGCATTGTAGCTGTTAAATATAATGGCAACTGACCGTAACGATGAGGCACGCTCTATGCACTGGTCTATGATAGAATGGAAAAAAGATAAAGTGAGTTAAGTTTAAGTTTAAGTCATAAGGTGAGATCAAGAGGGAGAATGTTAGATTGATCTCCACCGGTTGGCCCAACGGCCAATTAGGCCTTTGATCTGCGCCCTGATCGGGGGCGCCCAACGGCTCCATGGTTGGTGGGCCTCCGTCGCACAGCGCCATAAAAAGGGAGGTAGGGGCCAGGGCACAAGGCACGAGGTTCACCTGCGCCGCCAAAAACCCCACCTACACTACTAACCCTAGCCGATCTAGAGAGGGGGCGCTGCCAGCGACGGGAAGTACCGCCACCGGCTTCACCGCTGCCTCTGTGGCAACGCCTCCACCGCGTCGTTCGACACTGCCGCCGGGACACTGCACCAACGGCATGGCTTCCTCCTCTTCCTCCTAGCCCGACGGTTTGTATCTCCGAACCTCTCTCCCTCTATCTCTAAATTTCGTACTAGTTTATGTTCTAGGGCTTGCTATTTATCTCAAATATCAATATGTATGCTAGATCTATGGCTAGTGGATCCTGTAATTTCTACCAGGAGCAAGCAGGCTATCGCAGCGTCTTTCTCCCGGGGTCCAATGCCCATGCCACGACGACTCTAGGACTGGGGAGCACCGAGCACGAGCTCGTGGGAGCGGAGCCCCCTAGCTGCCGCCGCCACGATTGGCTACACATTTGCTCAACGCGCCTCGCTCAACCACAAAACACAGGGAAAGTTTGAACATGCCCTGGCAGACACTGTACCTCGCTAGCCAGGCAACGATCTCAGCACCATGCAATCGAAATCAGACGAGATACATGTCTGGCCAAACAACCCTGTTTGGGACGGGGACACCAACAAAGCTGAGCAAATTCTGCAACTGGCGAGCTGACAGAAGGTGATGAGCACTGCTGATTGCATTAGAGACTATTTGATAGAGTCCTGATTCTCGGTGGGAAGTGAGACGACAACGACGACGACAACATAGTCTTTCAGTCCCAAGCAAGTCGAGATAGGCTAGAGTTGAACCCACCAAAAGCCCCAAGTCACGGTTCAAGCACTTCAATAGCTGCTTTTCTAAGTACTCCTATTCAAACATAAATCTTTAGGTATATCTTAAGCTTTCAAATCTCTTTTTATTGTCTCTCCCATGTCAATTTCAGTCTTCTCTATATCTTCTCATATTATTAGCTTGGCTTAAGACTCCATGCACCGATGCCTCTCTAGATGTCTCCTTTGGACTCGGTGGGAAGTGAGAAGTGATTATTTATTTTATTTATTTATTTTGCGAGCAAGAGAAGTGATTATTTATGAATCTATAGGATAAATTCTAAGTAAAAAGTAATTCTGAGCGTCAGCACCTAGCCTCCCAGTTCATTGTCAGAAAATCACTTCACAAAATGATTACAGAATCACTTCATTTAAGAAAATCACTTCTCTGTGAAAAGAACGGTTTGACAGAGCTTCGATTCAGCTCAAAAGCTCTGCGAAGCAGGCCCTAAATCATGAAGCCCCGCCATCGTGATGGGCCATCTACAATGTCGGATGGCAATTCGCAGTATCACAGCAGAATCGCAAAAGCTCACGCACACTTATACACAGTTCCCATGGAGAATTCCAGAGCAATTACTACATCAACTGGTGAGCAGACAGAAGATGATGAGCGCAACAAGGTGCATGAAGCAAACTCTTTTCACACGTCTAACCTCACGTTCATTTTACAGCATACAAGCAGTTTATGCTCCTTGCTGTTGTTCCAAGTTTAATGTCCAAGAACAAACAAGTAACCAACACACAACATATGCTAATATTCCTCAAAAACAAAACATTAACTAGTGTACAACATCATGTTAACGAGAGGTACTTGTATATGCACCCAGAGCACTGCCCTGCGGCTCACTTCAACTGATCTTATTAATGGCAGTACAAAAGCATACTAGCAGTAGCATGAGTAGGCAAGGTGGTTCTTGTTGGAGATGTAGGTGGAGATGAAGTCTGAAGCATGGGTTAAGGTGCTGGACTGAGAAGGCACAATGATCTGGGTACGGCCAGAGGCGATCCTCTTACCTGTGACATGCCCATAGAACAGGCCAGCGACAGCAGGGATGAACATGTCGCTCTGTGAGCAGATCTCAAGGTCCAGAGCCCTTGCTAGGTCTGCATTGCTGGATTTCAGGAATTCACCTTTGTTCTCAGCTGGCATAATGTCATCCTGCAGAAACACAAAAGTGTACCACTTAATTTACCTAAAAAACATGACTGTGTACATGAAGTCCAAAAAAAGGCGATGCACAAACTGGGTGCATCCCCTGAGCTCTATGTTTGTTTTCCTATGCAATATAAGACTAGCTTTTTATATCAGTTAGCATAAGACAGAATACTATTGACAGCTTTTATACCATGGCAAGGCAACATGAGATTATCTTTCAATATTTAGCATTTAGGAAGAAATGCTTGGACAAAACAGAATATAATTGACACCCATTAGATGCGTAGTAAGTTCCTTGCCTTGGTATAAGTGTTTGGAAATTCTTCCTTCAGATCATTCAGGCCTTTGTGCCACCACGTCTCTGTCAAGTAGATGGTTGTATTAGCAGAGAAGCCAACATTCCGGAGGAAAGCCAGAACCTCTTCAGGGTTATAGCAGCCTTTTCTTCGAGCGCCTCTGGTTGTCTTGCAACTCTTCTTTTCCAGCAAGTCAGCCCGTAAATCAATTGCCAAGACCTTCCCATCTGATTTCTTGCTTAATTCTTGAAGCCTATCTAACATTTTTCTGACCACTTCAGAATATTCATGCTTCAGTTCAAGGCCACTGAACATAGCAAGGCAAGCAGTTGCATCCAAGTCCTTGTTATTGGTCTCCTTTGGCCTTAAACTTACTGAAGAGAAAATGACCGCTAGTCTTAAGTACTTGTTTCTTTGGAAGATGGGCTGGATGGTGTCCGTGATGAAGCTTTCAGTCACACGGTTTGGTACTCTGATAACTGCTGGCTTCTTAGCACTCACTTCATCAGGTATTTCATCTATTACTTCAACAACACCATCCAGGCTCCTCACGAATTTATCCACATTGTACATGTCTTGGAATTTTCTGTAAACAAAACTTATGTCATTAGCTGAGATGAACAAGAATTGTGACAGTTATGAAAACAATTTTGAATTCCTAGAAGTTAAAGGTTCATACTCTATGGACAAGAATTTGCATCATTTATGTATTCACATCAGGGTTCATCTTAAGGAAATTGAAAATTGTCTTCTTGTCAACGAAGCATACCGCTTATTTCCTAATTCATTTCCTCTGATGTCTGGGAGTACAAGTGTTGCACCTAGATACCTTGCAACAACCACAGCATCTGTGATCTGCAGATAAAATTGGGAAATGGTGTTCCAAGTATTCAGTCAAATAGAATATCCAGATGTGTAGCTTGTTTTTTGCTTACACAATCAATTATGCCAAAAAGTTTTGAGTTACAGGCTCACCTGTGAGATGTGATATTCAGGGCCCATAGTCAAGGAGAATGTAACAAAACCATTAGATGGCTGATTTTCTGCAGTAATCAGTAGTATCAGTAACCGCATTGTTCATGTAAAGGTTCAGATCTGAAGAACTTGTGAAGTTTAAAAATGTGGAATTACTTACTTGGACTTGGTTTAGTCCAGCAAGGTTTAACTTCCTCAATAGCATCCATCAGGTCCTCCACTCCAACCGTATCGACACTGTTCATTTCAGCATTGTTGTCAAGCTTCACTGTGTTCGACTCCGAACCTGTTGCCTCCAAGCCCAGCTCCTGCAAACATGGATTTTGGTTATGGCATGCCTGAATAAAAAAAGGGTGTACCCGTGCAGAGAGCTCCCGCTCTGGCGGGGTTTGGGGAAGAATGTCAGTGGCAAGCCTTACCCTCGCCTGTGCAATGCGAGGAGACCGCGACTCGAACCCGGGACCTTCCGGTCACAGGCGGTAAGACTCTACCGCTTACACCAGGCCCGCCCTTCTATGGCATGCCTGAATCAGTTGAAAAAATAAAACTTTGCAATAATCTAGATCCTTTCCAAGACTGCTTAATAATTCAGTGGTTTAACATACAAGATGCAGACGGTTTGTTCAGGATACCAGTTTGTTTGTTCTTCTGATGGAGCGACTGAGGGAGCTACCTCAAATTTTAAGATGTGCTTGATGATAGTGACTGTTTGCATTAAAGAAATTTAATAGTGACTGTCCCTTTTGCTTTATGATATCCCCTGGTTGATGTTTTCTTCTCAAGGATGCAGGCCACCACCAGGCCTTTTTCTGGGGAAGCTCATAATAATGTATAGTTTACAGATACCGAGCTTCTGATTGCTTTGACCACCTACCTAATATAGCCTTGGGGCAACGTGCTTATGGACTGGAATTGAATAATATAAACCCTAGCTAAGCCCCGAAAGGCCGAAACCAAAAGTCAAGGCCACACACCAGTGAAAGATCAGCCTTCAGCATTGGATCCCGAAATCGCTTGAGATCTGGCAAGAACTGGACTGAAATGGAAACACTAATCACACACTACACTCTGCGCAGACCAGGCAGGGCAAACACAGACCAACAGCGGAATCAATCCCCCCATCTGAACCCCGTCGCCCAAACAACACGGATTCGTCAAAACGAGTGACTGATCCTCAGAGCACACAGATTTGCTACACGCCACCAAAAATCAAGAACCAACGAGCGGCCACCACCATACCCAGGAAAGGAAAGCGAGAGAGGGGAAGGGAGGAAATAAACCTCGGTGACGGGGGAGAAATGGTCGTGCTTGATCATGTTGCCGAGCATGACGAACATGGAGAGGGTGAGGAAGCCCGCCACCACCTGCCGCGGGTCGACCGCCATTGATTCGGCCCTGCCCCAAACCGACTGATGACGCGAGAAGGAGACTGGAGAGAGTGGGGGGCGGAAACAGGGGGACGGGGGGACTGCACTGGGGGAGATGACAGATGAAGCGGAGTGACCACCGACAGATGAAACAGGGAGTGCGCGACTGTGACAGTGCGAGGCAAGCCACCACTGCCTCTTGTACTCGCGGCCGCGCGCTGGCTTTGGGTTCCTCGGTTGGTTGGTGGCGCAATGGCGCCGGGTATCCCGGCGTCCCGACCGGCGTGGCAGCGGCGGGGTGGCCGGGTGAGGGCCTTGTTTAGGTTTAAAGTCTAGGTGTCACTTCGGATGTAACACGGTAATATTTGATAATAATAATAAAATAAATTATATATGTTCTAAATACGAATTTATTAAGCCTAATTAATTTATCATTAGCACATGTGTTACTGTATCACCACATTATCAAATCATGGACTAATTAGGTTTAAAAAATTCGTCTCGCAAATTGATCGCAAACTGTACAATTAGTTATTTTTTAATCTATATTTAATACTCTATGCATGTGTCCAAATATCCAATGTAACAGAGACTAAAGTTTAGAATAGGTGTTTGAACGAGTATTAAATATAGATTAAAAAAATAACTAATTACACGATCTTGTTTGTTTCCCCTTCTAAACTTTAGTCCCTATCACATAAGATGTTTAGATACATGCATTGAGTCTTAAATATATACTTAAAAATAACAAATTGCACGTGTTACAACTAATTTGCGTCACGGCGGCCGGCGGCAGTCAGCCAGACACGTCACACGGCTGTGGCATATACTACTCCATCGGTACACAAAATATCTAATTACGAAATTTATGTAAGTTTAATTAGCTTAACTTTGATTAAATTTATAGTAAATACTATTAATATTTATATCTTTGAAAAGATTTACTACGAAAATATATTTTATAATTAATCTAATGGTATTTATTTTATATTATAAATTCTAGTGCTTTTATATACCTTTAATCCAACTTCAAATCGTTTAATTTATTAAAAAATAAAAAAAAATGTATTCTTTTGTCAACGGGAAAGTAGTATATGATACATGTGGCCATCGACGTGTTTATTGTGTTCACTTAACGAAGTTTACTGTTTTTTCACCTTTCAAACAGAATTTTACACGTTGTTTGCGCTCTTCAGAATACACAAGAGATCCGAGCATCATTGGGTTAAGATTTAGATATTAAACAACTGATTCCACAATTCAAAACGTAGTAAGTATCATTGATTGTCAAGTTGCACGACGGAGTACCTCTCCGTTCAAAAATAAGTGTATATCTTCCTTATCGAGGAGTCAAATTTTTTTAAGTTTTAATCAAATTTATATAAAAATATATTAATATTTATGATGTATAATAAGTGTCATTAGATTGACCATTTAGTATATTTTTATAATAAATTTATTTGAAGATACAAATTGTCGGGTTCATGAACCCGAGGTCTCTCGGGGACCGGCTTCCGAAACAAAGGCTCGCCCCAAACTGATAACGCACAACTCATGGGTCGGCCCAAGTATCGGAACGACAGGCTGGGGAGTGATCCAATGTCCGACCGGAAGGTCAGGCCGAGGAGGAACAGTGTCCGTTTTCCGACTCCGGCCCACCTCTTCGACCGGAATGCACGCTTCGGTCACTAGCCCGCCTCCGGACGGCCTTTTCGACCGGAAGGCCCAAAAGCACTGCCTCCGACAACACCGCTTCCGACTCCGACCCCGCACTCTCCGACCGGGGATACGCCCAGCTCCTGCTCACCGCTCTTCTCCGACTGGCACGATCAAAGCCGACTAGGATCGACCGACCGGGGACGCCCGCTCGTTAGGGACCAGGAGACGTGCGGAGAAAGCAGGGCATGGCGCACAAGTCAAACTACGATACCAAGGACCATACCCTGTACACCTACAGGAACAATACTCTGCAACCGCCCTGACACAAACAGTGTTGTAGGCGCCTACATTTCCTCTGCAGTATTGTGGGCGCCATTAAACTCCCATACGGTAAGGCTCCCCCCACATGCCTCTGGGCATCGACAGTGTTGTGGACGCCGGGATTTACCGTACCGAGTGCACATGGTGAAACTCCTCACATGCCTCTGGGCATCAACAGTATATGCATGTACCGACATCTGCCATACCCAAACAAGACGACGGACCTCCCATGTACATCTGACATCCAATAGTGTTGTGGACGCCTACTATCATCCTATACCTATCGGCGTGGGCAACAAGGCTTAGAAGTATTCATACCCTCTCCCCCTCACTTGTAAGGCCACCCCCTTCATCTATAAAAGGGGATGCGCTCTCTCCCAATAGGCCTAGTTGATCCAAGTTGAACAGAGTCCTTTTAGTTAATAAACATCGATCAAGTTCACTAGCTCACAACCATAGAACCGCCGGGTTCGGACCTCAAACACACGCTTGAACACTTAGCTCATAGCGTAGCTCCTGTCGCTCTCGGCCCTTCCGACCAGAGCCGACCGGACCTCTTGTACACCCTATCTTTCTCCTTCTCGTTTGTAACCCCACTGCAAACTTCGAGCACCTGGACTCAGGAATAAAGTCATCGACCGACTCAAACTGGACATAGGGCACGTTGCCTGAACCAGTATAAACCATGTGTCATTGAGTGCTAGGCCACCTCCAATCACAATGTACGGCAAAACTATAAATATTCACTAGTTGGTCACTTTCTGTAAAGACACTATACGTTCAACACTTTTTGGTCATCGGATGGCCCACTTTTCCGCCACCCTCGCCGTGGTGGGCTTGGGCAATACGATTTGCTTTGGCTCGCTATAGTTTCCCACACTCTCACATGTTGGGATGTGGGCTCCACCCATCTCCGAGCCTTCCCAGGCCTTCCTCTTTGGAAGCATGGACTTCGTCGCCGACCGACTCGGCGTACTACACCTCCGCGAGGAGGCTCACTTCCCAGCACCCGTCGGAGGGGCGCCCTCCATCGACTTCGGGACGCACGATTTCGACGACACGACATCTGCGCTTCTTTCCGAGCAAACTCTCTGCTCAAACCCCGCTGTGAGTAATCTACACGCTGTTATTTACTTACTATTCTCTATCTTCCGCCGATTACCCGGAGGAACCCCGTTGTCCCCGACGCAACCGCCATACGACCGGTTCCCCTACGGCCTCGCGTATTCCACGGACGCATATGCCCGGGGGTTCCGTAGGATGCCAGTGCCGCCCCCTCTCGCATCCGAATTTGTGGGAATGGCGAGCTATGCTCCCACATGTTTCCTCGACCTCATGGATGACGATGGCGAGAGTGACGGCTCCAGCATCAGTGACATGGCGCCTTGCCACTTTTCGAGACACCTCCCGGCGGAAGCAGAGTCCTCACAGACTCACACCTCACCGGACTCTCGTGTGGAGACCCTCGAGCTCATACAGGAGCACGGCGAGGCACTACGACAACAGTGGCTGCATTAGCCACCAACTGCGCCAGCGCGCTCGACGCACTACACTGCGCCCCGTGCGCATGGACCGGCCAACGGCGTCCGGGGTCACGCCCATCAGGTCCAGCGCAACACCATGGACAGGGGAACCGATCCCCCATAGTACGCTCGGGCCAGTCAGAACATCACCGCCGTGGCAATGCTTCTACACGGCCTGTCCAAGCCAAACGACCCTCACGAACAGGCGACCCACCAGAACCTCCGGGCACTAGTGGACACCGCCACCGTACAACAACCGGAGAGCTCCGTATCGCGACGCCAACTCGTGACCTCACTCCCCACCAAGGGAACGGGGACGCAGCAGGTGGGTCGCTCCACCCGATCACCACGACGATCGCCGAGCGCGGCACAGGAGGTCGTATTGACACCCCGTCTTGACTTGATGACCAATCTGTACCAACCGCCTGTCTACGCACGGCTCAGGCCAAACCGAGACACACGCATCAACGACTGGAGTCCTAGCCCTGATGGCCTAGGATTGCAGACCTTTGTCCAAAACCTCCAACAAGCGCCGCTCCCGCTGCGCTCAGACGGAGGCCGGGGCAAGGGCAAGGCCAAGCGCTAGGATCAGGACGAGGGCCCCTCCACGTAGAGGGGAAAAAGAACAGAAAGAATCACAGCCGGCCGACCAACTCCGCGTTGGTCGCCACGGCTGATCATGCGGGCACGCAGCCCCAGCAGGACCCTCTGGGCCACTTCCATGAGCTCATGGAGAGCCCGAGCACCAACCACAACTACCCCGTAAAACACCTCTACAAGGACTACCAGCTCCTCAAGCGCCTTCTACGGCAGGCTGGCAGGCCAAAGGAAGAAAAAGGCGAAGAAGCAGCGACCGGGAAAGGGGGCGTAGCGGGCAAGAATCCAGACGACTGAAGGTTGAAGTGGTCTGACCGGACGCCTACAAACCGAAGGACAACAACGACGACATTCTCTTTGAACACTTGGAACAGCTATGTCATTTTTCTTCCCCTAAAGTTTCAGTCTTACCATCATTTACTTAGCGTATGCTCCCATAAAAGCACCTTGACCCGAACACTTTTCGGCCCGGGGCGCTTGGGGGCTCCACTAGGGTACACTACTACCTCTCTATTTTGTTTACTATCATATGGTGAAATTCCTTCCTACCCAACCAAAAGGGTAGTTTGTCCCTTTAATTTGCCTTACGTAGCTTTGCTTTAAACCATTCCGACCGATCGCACCCCGCCTTTTCCTACGGTTATGAGCAGCCGAGCCTCACGGGCCATGCCCCGGGCTCCCAAGTTTGTAGCCTACGGGACAGATGGGCAGGTACGAGAAGGAGAGAATAAAAAACAAAATTATGCTAAGGAAAAAACTAAGGAACAAAAGGGGAACAAGCTTCCCCGAACGGAGTGACTCCATCATAGAAAACGAAACCAACCGTAGTCATTAAGCACACAGAAACGTTTACACGGGGGCTCCCCCATGAACTTAAACTTTTTATGTTCACTAAACTACTTATATTTTACAAGCTATTGGACCGGCTCGGCGGCATCTGTTGTCGGTGCGACCGACGAAGGCGCGGGCTGCTCACTTCCCGGCGGCACGACATTTGGCTCGGTCGAAGCCGGGGCAATGTCCACCTCCAAAACAGGCTATGTGCCATCCGTAGGCTAGGCAACGTCCTCCCCACGCATGCTTCTGGCCATGTCTTCACAACGGACGTCCATCACCCACTGGGCAGAGACTTGTTCTGCCACTGACCTTGCGTGCGGCAGCAAGCCCTCCTCGATTGATTGGATGTCCTCCGTGCTCAAGCCTTCAGCATACCCACTGCAGATGGTGGCAAAGTCCAGGTTCGGGTGGTGCGTCGCCACCGACGTCAACACCCCTGATGCTCCATAGAACAGGCCACTTGTTATAAGGTCCCAGACTGCATCCGGAACCTCCGTGAGCTGGACAGCGGGCGCGCTAGTACTTGGCACCGACCCGAAGATCTCTGAGATGACCAGCTGGGCAACATTGCGGATCTGATCAAGTTCCCCCTCGAGCGCATGTCGCTCTTCACGGGACTTGGCTAGCTCCTCTGCATTCTGGCTGAAAGTTGCCTTGACCGTCTCCAGGTTCTGCTCCAACAACCTCACCTTTCCGCCCAGCTCTGAAAGAAGGGCAAGCTCAGAAACAGGCTGAAGGAAGAAACCCACACAATGAAAAACAGAAAAGGTACATACCGACGTGGAAGTTCTCAAGGACGGAGAGTTCCCCCACCTATCGAGCCGCCTGCGCGCACAGCCGGGCGTTCACCTCCTCCGTCCCCATCACCCGGCCCAGCACCTCCTAGTCCGCCTCCGACTGGGCCTTTCGCTCTGACTCTAGGGCCTTCCGTGCCAACTCTAGGGCGCTCCGCTCCGACTCAAGGGCAACCAAGGAACCTTGGAGCACCGCCTCAGTGTCCGCCAAGGATGTCCGCAACCCTACCTCAGTCTCCGCCTGACGGGCCTTCACCGCCTCGAGCCCTTGCTCAGCGGCAGTTGCCGCTTCTGCTGCACGCTGTCCCTCCACCCGCGCCGCGGTCGCCTCAGCCACCCAGTCCTAGGACTCACGGTGAGCGGACTCTAGCTGACGCTCAAGCTCAGCCATTCGGGCGTGCTCCATTCGGAGAAAGCGGGACTTGCGGGACGACATCCCCTTCAGACTCTATGAAAAACAAGCATGCTAAGACAACAAACAAAAGATTTAGAGGTCAAGAACAAGTACGCGAAACTCACCTCCGCGGCAAGCTGCAGGTCGACCTCGACTAACTGTTGAGTGGACTTAACCCGCTCCTGGGCATCTCCGAGCTTGGCGGACATGTTGGCAAGTTCAGACACCGCGGCGTGCCCTTGCTCCCCAAGGATGTCCCAGAGCTGACACTCCTAGGAATCCCAAAGGACGAACCGCACCTTCGCTGGGTCCTCAGGGTAGGGCCACTCCAGGTCGCCCTCCGGTAGCCCGCCGGAGGGCCCAGCCTTCGACTGGACCACCGCCAGCTCCCGCGACGACATCGGTGGCTCCGCCATATCATCCGCCTCGTCGTTAGATGGGATGTCCACCACCTCGGTCACGTGGACCGCCGCCGGGCGTTCAGACTCTGTCCTGGCCACGTTTTCCCCCGGCGCCTTCGGCTCCGACCATGAGGGCGAGCCGTGTAGCCCTCCACCCGACGAGTCAGGGAGCTCGGTCTCCCTCTCCTCTTCCACCGCAACCGGTGGAGGAGGGGCCGCGAGGGTTACTTCCGACGCAACCCTCGCCGTCAGCACCGGGATTGCCACCAACACCGATGCCGCCGCTGCCACCGTACCAGTAGCCGGCCCAGGGGGCACCACCCCCAGAAGGGAAGGCTTCGCTGCCACCACCCTATTACCCCCGTTGCTCGCCGCGACACGCAGCAGGGTGGGCCTCCAAGTCTCCTACACGGGAGTTGGGGCGATGCTCAACCCCGACATCTCCCGGCCACTGACAAAAGGTGCGGGTAAGTCACACTCCAAAAAGGCTCAATAGCGAAAGATCAAAAAGAAACAAAGAAAAACGTACCAGGAGGTGAGCGGCATGACTCTGAAGGCGAGACCCAACGTCGACGGGCCTACAGGGCAAGGACCGCTCCTAGGCTGCAACCCGTGCCCCCTCATTTCAGCCGGGGGCGGAGTCGTCCCAACCAGCTCCTGCCCGGCCTATAGGTCGCGACGACCCTCGGCTTGGGACTCCTCGACCAGAGCAGCGGGCGGGGCATCCTCTGGCTGTGAGTCATGTCATGCACGGGTGCTAATCTGCTCCTCGGACCGTCTGGCTTGCTCGACCGCGTCCACGGTAGACAGGGCCTCCCCTGGCTGTGAGTCACATGTTGGCACCGGTCCCGACGACGCACAAGTCCTAGCCCGCTCCTCAGACCACCTGGCTTGCTCGGCCACGTCCGCCACAGGCGGCGACAGGACCGGTGACGCCGCCAAAGGGCACGGTGACCGCGTCTGCTTTGCCTCCCGTTCACCGACGGCGTCCACGCTCGCCGCATGCTTCCTTGGCGCGGGAACCACCGCGCGCCGTGTGTCCTCCTGCTCTTCACCAGCGAACGTCGCCGTAGGGGCGCGATGCTCCGCCGAGGTCACAACGACTTCCCGACTTTCCTCCTCCTCGGAGGAAATCATGTCGTCCACATCCGTGGGATCCTCCGACTCGTGCTCGGACTCAACGTCGCTCTTTCTCTCCCCGGCCTTCATGCGTCGGGCAACCTCCTTCTCCTTCTTGTACTTCCGATGAGCCACCTCGGCCTTCTTCTTCTTCCTGGCATCTGCCGCCTCCTTCTGAGCGGCCTGCTGGACCACACCCTTCGGACCCTTGGGAAGGTGCGGCCGGGACTTGTAAACTCCAAGCCCCTGCGGAATGTGTGGCTCCAAGTCAAAAAATAGGAAAAGCAGAGGAAGAAGTACGAACTAAAGAGAAGGGAGCATACCAGTCTGGACATAATCACGGAGTTGAAAGGCGTTGGCTTCCCTTCGACCCTCTCTTTGGGCTTCAGCTGCAGCACCCGGCCAAGGCGACTCCAGACCTCATCGTCCGGTAGATCCTTCGGCGACGCGCGGTCCGGGTCCGATGGGTCGCGGTACAACCACATCGGTCACGTCCTCTCCGGCAACGGCGCAACCCGACAGTAGTAGAGGGTGTGGAACACCCGCACCTCATCAAGACCGCACCGCACAAGCTTCCGAAGCTCCTCCTCGATGACCTCCACCTTCTTCCTCTCCTTACGGGCGCAACCCCACGACCAACTTTCCTGCTTCTCCGGCCTCTCGCCGGTGAACGCCAGGAACAACGCCTCCACTGGATTCCTGATGGAAAACCACTCCCCATGCCACCCCCAGTTGGAGTCATAGGGGAGTATGCGGGATAAGAGCCTCCCACGTTCGGTTTCCTCTGCAGGGCGAAACCCCCCACCGACGCGATCTCGGCCGGATTCCCCACCGTCAAGGCTCTCCTAGAGAACAGCCGCCAAGAAATATGTGTGCGGCTCCATCCTAAGGAAAGCCTCACAGACGGTGACGAAGCTGGTGATGTGCAGCACCCCCATTGGATTAAGGTGCTGCAGCTCTAGGCCCCACTCATTGAGGAGCCCACATAGGAACCAGTGCGCGGGGTACCCTAACCTACGCTCATGGAAGGTAAGAAAGGACACCACCTCGCCAGGCCGAGGTTGTGGGAACTCTTCCCTCCCAGGAACCCTCCAGTGCGCCACCTCCTTCGGCGGCAGGAACCCCTTCGCAACGAAGGCCTTCAACACTGACTCCCTCATGGTGGATGACCTCTAGTCCGACATTTTGCTCCGGGATCACAAAAGGATTGATGAGTTCTTCTCTTCTCCCTCGCTCTCTCCCCTTTCTTTCCTAGAAACCACCGTGGCTATCAGGAACGCTCACGGTAAGAAGGAAGAGGAAAGGAGGTGGCAGATGAGGGACAGGCAAAAGAACGGGGCGAAAACCCTCTCCCTTCTCCTACTTAAGGAAAATGGAACAGCAGTTAGGGAAGGGCACGCCGATCGTGGAAGGCGAAACGGCGGAGCGAAAAACTCTCTCTCTCTCTCTTTCCCATTTAATGCAGATGAGACACACCCTGACCGATAAGACGCGCCCTGACCGATAAGACATGCCCTGCCCGATATAGGCCATGCCAACTCCATCACGAACGACGAGCGGCAGACACAAACACCACCGCACGACCATCCACTACCGCACGCCGGGCACAAGAACCAAAGCACCACCGCACGTGGGCGGCTCTCCGCTTCCCTAGGACAGACCTAGAAAAAACAAAAAATGGGATCTCCGCCGGGAGAGACCATCGGGCCCCCTGAGTCGATCGAATCGCTCAGGATAAACACCGAAAGATAGGTAAGGAGCAAAGGGATGCCCCATATAGGCCATGCCAACTCCATCACGAACGATGAGCACGGGTCTCGGTCGGACATTTCTGACAGGAGCTCTCCAAACCCCATCACTCGAGTCATCAAGGTAGAAACTGCCAACCCCCTCTATTTCTTTATAATCATTTCATACATCCATACGCGCATTCATTCCATATGCCCGTGCCCCCCAGACGATTCAGGCCCTGAACCGCCCGGGGGCTCGAGAACTAAGCATCGCACGTGCAGCGAAATGCACCACAATGCTCCATGTTGCGTCACAAAACAGTAGTTGCCTCATTCGACATGAGCAACAACAGAGCCAGGGGAGAAAAACATAGATGAGCCCCATGCGGCCCTCGCCCAGTCTAGCAGACCGAGTCATCTTAACCTTCTCGTTCGATCCTAAACCTCTCGCCAAGCCCATAGAATCTCCATCGAGGGGAGGCCGTTAGGCCACCTGGGTCGATCTCCGGAACGACCCAGGCATCTACCAGGTTGTAGGTAAAGGAGCAGTGGAATGTCATAAGAGGGCTATGCCGACCCCGTCACGAACGACGGACCCAGATTCCACTCGATCATACCCGTTAGCGAACTCACCAAGCGCGTCACTCGAGCCCGAGCGATCGGGACAAGCAACAAAACTTAGCCCCTCCGGTCATGAGGAACCGAGGATGGGGTAACGCATATAACTCACACGGACCCCTACTAAGGCCCAATGGGGCTCGGGGGCTCAAGACACAAAAAGCCTAGGTCTACGACCCCGAACGTGCCCCTTTCGTCTACGCTCCAAACACCTGGGTCTACGACCCCAATCTCGCCCCATCCGGCTACGCTCCGACTGCGCTCCAAACACCTAGGTCTATGACCCCGATCTCGCCCCATCTGGCTACACTTCGACTACGCTCCAAACACCTAGGTTTGTGACCCTAATCTCGCCCCATTCGGCTATGCTCCGACTGCGCTCCAAAACACCTGGGTCTGCGACCCCGAACTCGCCCCATCAGGATCCGCTAGCATCGCCTGATCCCTAAACTAACAAACTAACTGCCTCGACTGCGCGGGCTGCACCGAGGCCAGGATCTACAAGCACCGCCTTGTGGTCTCGCCTGATCCCTAAACTAATGAACTAACTGCCTCGCCCGATCCCACAGCGCGCACCGACGCCAAGATCCGTGAGCTCCATCTCACCCAATCTCTAAAAAAAGACTAAACACCACGGCTGCGCAACGACGCCCTGGTTGACAACTCTGCCTCAACTAAAAACATGCACGCACGCCCGCTAACAAACACCTCCCAGACGGTTCTGCCTGAACCACCCGGGGGCTCAGGGGCTACACCCGCGGGTGCGCTCGCGTGCAGCCGCCGTCAAGGCAAAAATCCCCCAGACGATTCTGCCCGAATCGACCGGGGGCTCGGGGGCTCCTATCGGTTTCATAAATCCGGGGTCCCTCGGGGACCGGCTTCCCAAACAAAGGCTCGGCCCAAACTGATAACGCACAACTCATGGGCCAGCCCAAGTATCGGAGCGACAGGCCGGGGGAGTGATCCAATCTCCGACCGGAAGGTCAGGCCGAGGAGGAACAATGCCTGTTTTCTGACTCCGACCCACCTCTCCGACCGAAGCACTCGCTTCGGTCACTAGCCCGCCTCCGGACAGCCTCTTTGACCGGAAGGCCTAGCCAAAAGCACCGCCTCCGATAGCACCACTTCTGACTCCGACCCTGCACTCTCCGACTGGGGATACGCCCAGCCCCTGCTCACCGCTCTTCTCCGACTGGCACGATCAGAGCCGACTGGGATCAACCGACCAGGGATGCCCGCTCGGTAGGGACCAAGAGACGTGTGGAGAAAGCAGGGCAGGGCGCACAAGTCAAACCACGATACCAGGGACCACACCCTGTACACCTACAGGAACAATACTCTGCAACCGCCCTGACACAAACAGTGTTGTTGGCGCCTACATTTCCCCTATAGTATTGTGGGCGCCATTAAACTCCCATACGGTAAAGCTCCCCCCACATGCCTCTGGGCATCGACAGTGTTGTGGGCGCCGGGATTTACCGTACCGAGTGCACATGGTGAAACTCCTCACATGCCTCTAGGCATCAACAGTATATGCAGGTACCGACATCTGTCGTACCCAAACAAGACGACAGACCTCCCATGTGCATCTGACATCCAACTGTGTTGTGGGCGCCTATCATTATTCTTTACCCGTCGGCGTGGGCAACAAGGCTTAGAAGCATTCATACTCTCTCCCCTTCACTTGTAAGGCCATCCCTTTCATCTATAAAAGGGGATGCGTTCTCTCCCAATATACCCAGTTGATCCAAGTTGAACAGAGTCCTTTTAGTTAATAAACATCGATCAAGTTCACTAGCTCACAACCATAGAACCGCTGGGTTCGGACCTCAAACACATGCTTGAACACTTAGCTCATAGCGTACCTCCTGTCGCTCTCGGCCCTTCCGACCAGAGCCAACCGGACCTCTTGTACACCCCATCTTTCTCCTTCTCCTTTGTAACCCCACTGCAAACTTCGAGCACCTGGGCTCAGGAATAAAGTCATTAACTGACTCAAACTGGACGTAGGGCACGTTGCCTGAACCAGTAAAAACCCTGTGTCATTGAGTGCTAGGCCACCTCCGATCACAACGTACGGCAAAACTACAAATATTCACTAGTTGGTCACTTTCTGTATCGACACAAATATTAATATTATTTTCTATATTCCTCGATATATTTATTTGGGGACGAAGGGATCAGTTGTGACCCTGGTTACGATGATGACTTTCACAAGCAAGTCCGAAGAGATTTTGACTTTCACAAGCAAGTCCCAAGAGATTTTGTTTTCCATGTGACATTACGTTTAGCAAGAAGACAAGGAAAAAAATGCAATGACGGCAAGCTTGGCTGTATTTACGTGTCACTACATTTTGATAATAGCGTTGAAGTCATTTTTTTGAACGCAAATAGTGTCGAAGACATACCTTATGCCATCTGGTTGTCTTTTAGGACAGTCCCAGTACTAAAAACTAAATCTAGTTTCTATATCTCTTAAATCATGTAGACACTATACATAAAAAAACAAATTTTTAACGGGCAGTTTCTGCAAAATAAATTTATATCCAATCACATATCTTATTTCTTCATTATATATCTACCACATCTCTTTATATTTTATTTTCTGTGTAGACGCAGTTTCTTATCTAAGAAACAATTTCTTCATATCTTCTTTAATTACAATGTCACATCACAAAATAGTCATTTTGCTTAGTTAGCATCCTAATCAATGAAGAAATCAATGTGACTAATTTGCTGTTGTATATATTGATGTATTTTCTTTAAACTTGTTTAAAATTAAAGAAGTTTGACTTATAAGACAAAGATAAATAAGCAAAAAAACACAATTGAAGTTAGTAGCATTTAATCCTGATCCCTATGTTTCTTTTGGAATCTCAGCTTTTACTCCCTCTACCTCAAATAAATCAACTTGCGGTCTTAAGATTTCTACGCCATGTGTTTGACATGACCAGTATGGAGATCCATAAATTCAAAAATATTGTAATAAGTGGTATAGGTGAATTGAATGAAAACACGATTAAGGGACAAATAAATTCATGATACTTAGTACATGTTTAGTACCAGTTGTGATTAATGTATGTTGGGCTCATATTGTATAGTATGAGGTAAATGATATAAATGAGAGTTGAGTCCAAGTTTGTATGTTGAAATGCATAAATGACAAGCATGTGTCAAATGTTACAAATGAGACATGGTTTGATGGAAATCTAATGGTCTCTTTTATGAAGCTTAGTCATGGAATTTAAGTTGTATGATAATGAATTGGCAAGCATATATATATATATATATATCGAAGTTGAGACATAAAGGATTGCATACGGAGGTTCCGCTCATAAAGCCTACTAGTTCAAATTAGAGGCAAAATTACATGTAAGTATCATGGGTATTTTCCAACCATGGTAACTGAAAGCATCTAGGCCCCATGTTGGGTTTCGGTGATTAATGACAATACAAGATTACTATGACTAACGTGTGTTTTGCAGAGGCAATTAAGTTAGGTCATGGTAATGGAGATCGATTGGGCAATCATGGATGTCATGCCCCTACGATGGAAATCATTTCGGTTTTCAAAGGATAGACGGCAAGGTTAAGGATGACCAGTTCTAAGTGTCGATTGGAGTTGGAGAGACACTTAGAGTAGTTTAGGACTTTGTTTTTCCTTTGGCCGTACTATTAAGGGGGGTATGGACGGGTAACTTGACCTAGGTGAGTCTAGTGAGTTAGGTGTGGTGCACACTTGCTAAGTCTAGCACTAGGTAGCTCCAACAAAGCCCTTAGATCCTTTGGAGCAAACTTCATTCTTGTATGACCGAAGGTTGGAACTGAATGGATGATCAAATACTAACCGGACGCTGGCTCCGGTGCGACCGGACGCTAGCCGCAGGGTCCGGTCAGTTCATTTGACCAAGGAGATTGCGTCTGGTGCGACCGGATGCTGAGTGGTCGAGTGACCGGACGTTGGGGACCAGCGTCCGGTCGACTCCAGTAAGGTTCTAGAAGAGTGAATCTGCGACTGGGCACGTCCGGTCAATTCTGACCGGACCCTGAAGATCCAGCGTCCGGTCGAGTACAGTAAGCATCCAGTGAGGGAAAAATGGGACCGGACGCATCCGGTCAGTGGTGACCGAACCCTACCAGCGTCCGGTCAACACTTAAACACTGGTGTGCGGGTTGAACTGACCGGAGCGTCCGGTCAACATGACCGGAGCGTCCGGTCACCCCGTAGAGGCACATAACGATTCGTTTTTCAGGCTGTCTTATAAATAGAAGCTCCACTCGTGTGTGGAGCCACTTTTGCTCATTTCAACAGCTAAAACACACCTTAGAGAGTGCCAAGAAGAGCAAGGTCCTAGTGAGGTGATTGAGATTTAAGAATCCCAAAGAGAGCCCTCATTAGTGAGATCAAGAGTAGCAAAGTGTGCATCCACCCTTCTCTCTAGGCTTGTCGTGGTCAAGTGAGAGTTCGTGCTTGTTACTCTTGGTGATCGCCATCACCTAGACGGCTTGGTGGTGATCGGAGAGCTTGGTGATCATCCGGAGAGCTTGTGGATGACCCAACTCAAGTTGTGAGCGGTTGTGGGTGATTCACCACGACAGAGTGTCGAAGAATCAACCCGTATAGAGCACTTGATCCTTGCACGGATCAAGGGAGAGCTACACCCTTGTGCGGGTGCTCCAACGAGGACTAGTGGGGAGTGGCGACTCTCCGATACCTCGACAAAACATCGCCGTGTTTCCTCTCCTCTCTTTACTTTGAGCATTTTAATTCTTGTCATTTATATTCCTAGAATTGCCATGCTAGAGTAGGATTGGAACTAGGTTGCTAAACTTTTATGTGTTAGATCAATAGAAACACTTCTCTAGGCACAAGGGGTTAATTGGGCTAACCATAGGACTTGTTTATTACGAAGAAATTTAGAATTAGCCCAATTCACCCCCCCTCTTGGGCATCTCTTGCTGACGAGCCCTTAGCCGCTCCATCCTCAGGCGAGATGGGGTTGTCCCTTCTTCCCCGGATCTGCTGTCAGGATTGTTCGTAGGGGTGGCCTCTTCCCTGGAGGCGCTTTCGACGTGACCCTCAGGGGTCTGCGTCATGTAGCATTCTCGGGAAGGGTGGTGGCTCCCCCTGCTGGAATCCGAGCTGGAGAAGCGTCTGAGCTCCTCGTTGAGGAGCTCGTGAGAGGGTCTCCGTATCCCGCTCAATCGCCCCCACGAACTCGATGTCCGTGGGTGGTTGAACCACACGTAGCGCCAGAAGACGACCAGCGGTTGCCGCAACGCTATGGAGACCGAACGGAACGCTGTCGGGGCGCTCCATCTGACCCCTTCCGGACACATGGTGGCGTTGTGAGAGGCTTCTTTGGGTGACGGGACTCCCCGGGAGTTGCCCGGTGGACCCTCAAGCCTGAGACGGCTGAGGTTGATGGAAGGGGGAGATGGGGCGGCTGAGTGAGCCAGTGCCAGCTCTCCTTCTAGTGTGATGATGAAATCTAGGTCGCCGAAATGCACGTGTGCGCCCGGGGCCCAGGTGATTGCATGGGTGGTCATCCGAGACCTGGTTTGGAACGCGCAAAGCCCCTACCTGGCGCGCCAACTGTCGGTGTTTCGTACAAGCACCGGCAAGTGAATTTATAGTAATGCGCGTTAGGCTCGGATGGTGCGCTAAAGGACACAGGATTTATACTGGTTCGGGCGAAACGTCCCTACGTCCAGTTTGTTGCTGCTTGTGTTATTAGCACCGTAACGATCTATAGTAAGGGATACAAACTGCCGAGAGAGGGACTGGTCCCAAGTCTCTGATCGAAGGATTGAAAGGTGGTCAAGAGCTTCGTCACTGCTTGAATGTGTGTGAGTGCGTTCTATTGTTTTTGTCCTCCTTTTTCTTTCGTCCCATTTGATGGGAGAAGCGCATCCCCTTTTATAGATGAAGGGGCCGGCTTTACAAGGGTAAGGGCTCCAGGACGCGTACTCTACTTAGTCTTGTGGCTCACGCTCTACTGTCGTGTCCTCCACTCGATGAGTGCGAAGGAAGATAAGTGTTTACAATGTTGTCGATGTCTCTGTAGGATGTCGTTAGTTAGTCACGAGAATCGCCTGCTATGCAGGTATGGGCCGCATATAGTGGTTTTGACTTATGAGCCTCCCCAAGCCTTGCTCCGCACGCCTTCTGGTTCTCATGAGTCCTCGTTGGGAGAATGCGGGGTCGGGGTCCGGTGTAACGCCGTGGTCAAGGCCTTCTGACTGGGAGGACCTGAGGGGTCGGGAAGCGGGCGCCGCTCCCTCGGGTCCACCGTGTGGTGATGGAATACCCATCGTTCGTGGAGATAGCAAATCCTTTCCTGGAGCGTAGCGGTTGTCGTATATCTTCGTCGGGTTCCGTGTCCCAGAGCTGAAGGCGGCGCCTACAACTCTACAGGGTGAGGTGCACGCACCTGTAATACCTTTTGGGCTCTGTGGCGCCCGGAAGGGTCTAAAGCTTCAGTCCTATCGTTCCCTGGCAGTCCTTTTTCTGCCCAGGCGCGAAATATATGTCGTTGGAGCCATGGTTGACCCGAACGTCTTGTCTCGTCCCTGTACCCATCATTATGAGGATAGATATCGATCGATGAGGCTCGCTCAGGCCGTCGGGTGGGGTGACCCCGCCCCTCCGGGTCAGGCGAGGCAGAATTCATCCTCACCCCTCGGGTGAGACCGAGCCCGCCCTCAAGGCGTCCAGGCGAGGTAGAGTTTATCCTCGGCCCTCGGGTGAGACCAAGCCCGCCCTATAGGCGTCCAAGGCGAGACGGAGATTAGCCTTGAGCTTTTGGGGCGAGGCAGGTTATCCTACAAAGGTGTCGGGTAAGGTGGCCCCCCGCCCTCCCGGGAGTCAGGCGGCGAGACGGAATTCATCCTCACGGCCTCGGGCGAGACCGAGCCCGCCCTCAAGGCGTCGGGCGAGGCGGAACCGAACTCTGTTACTCGAACAAGGGATGACATGGAGCCCTTATGCATCCGAAGTTTTTCACGTTCGGTGGTCATCGGTTCCACCTTCGGGGTACCACAGTATTAGATCCCCGACAAGAGTTTCCCCGAGACTCCGGTGATTCGGTAGAACCGCTGGAGGGTGTTTTTGATTTCGTTGAAGCTAATTTGCGGAGGGTGCGCAAGCGCCTTCTGGATGGGTGTAGTTTTGAGCCCCCGGGTGACTCGAGTAGAGTCGCCTGGGTTGTATCGGCGCCTTCATGGGTAAGTCAAGGACTTAATTTTTCATCAACTGGGTGTTTTTCGAGTGGGTCGTGGCGTCCTGTTTACTGGGGACTGATTCGGGGCCGTCCTCACTGGTGCTTCTGCCCTTGGTGGCGGATTGTTCGTGGATTCCTTCTTAGTTGGGCCGGCCGGTGAGTTGCTGGGCCCTAGGTGGGCCAAAGAGAAAAGAAACGGGCCTTTGTGGCTTGTGCTTCCCCGGTGGGTGGAGAGTCCGGATTCGCTTGGGGAAGGCTAACCGTCCGCCGAGATTTTTTGGGATGAGAGGATAGGGACTGCACGCGCGTGTCCCACGACGTGACGCGGTGGCGTGCGTGGCAGACCCGGAGAGATCGAGGCGGACGGTTGCCCTTCTCGCGTCTGTCGCCTCCTATAAAACCGCGGGGTTCGCCCCCAGGGTCCCGTGTTTCACTCCCTTTCTTTGCGTTCTGAAACATCCGCCGCCAATCTTCCCAACCTCTTGCGCCCGCGACCACCCACCGTCGACCGGCTGCGTTTGTGTTTGACCGCCGTTAAGCTCAAGCCGCCCTTCCCCCCCTGTTTCAATGGAGTTGTGGGGCGATCAAGCATCACTTCCCAGCAGTCTGAGGGGCCTCGTCCGCCGTGGCCTTCTCCGCCCACTATCCGCCATCCAGGAGTGGTTACTCCCGGCGACGAGGGTGAGCCGGTGCCGCCTGAAGGGTATGTCGTCTCCTTTGCCATCTTCCATGAGCGGGATTCGGGGTACCATGCATAGATTTCTTCTTCGGGGCTATTAGATTACTATGAGGTAGAGCTGCAGCATCTCACTCCCAATGGGATTCAACATATATGGCGGCATTCGTTGCCTCAGGCGAGGGTTTCTGGGATCGATCCCCATTTTGATCTGTGGCGGTATTTCTTTAGAATTAGTCTGTCAAGAGGAAGATTGGGGGAAAGAAGTGGATGCGCCGATGGGGTGTACCAAAGATTCACCGCGCGCCATACCCGGTCGAAGGTTACCCGTACATGCGTCGGCTACATCCAACAAGGGATGGCATTCGCAGTGGTTTTATGTTAGGGATGATGTGAGTGCCACCCTCACCGAAGTACACCGGACGTCTTATTGTGGGTGCCCCGCGTCGTGGGGTGGGCGTCGTGACTAAAGATAAGAAGCACATCTCCGACCTTCTCTCCGCCCTCCATGCCCTGAAGGGTCGGGGTGTAAAGGGGTCGGGGATTATCGGTGCCTACCACGCGAGGAGGGTGGCGCCACTGATGGCGCGTGTGCTTCCCCTGCACCGGATGACGCCAGGGATATCGTTCGAGGGGACGGTGCTCGTTGACGAGGCGCTCCCTTATTCGGAAGTGGCGCAGCGTATCAAGGAGGCGACAGAGCGACGGCGAAGGATTCATGCCGCGGGTCCTCGACATCGTGTATCCGGTGCCCGGGCATCCTCCAATGCGGCCGAGCACAGGTTCTTCGAATTAAGTAAGCCCCTTCTCCCGCATTCTTTTCTTTCTCCCCGAATCTCCCTCTTTTAACACTTGCTTCAGTAATGTTGGGGCTAGCCGAGGGGCTAGTCTTCAAGGATAGCCCAGATCCACGCCAAGAAGGACAAGGTTGTGGCGGTGGCAAATCGACTCACGGCCGAAAGCGGGACAAGGAGGCAAAGGAGGAGATGAAGAAGGCGAAACGATCAAGCGGGAGGCACGGGATCGGGGAGAGGGCGTGAGCAAAGGAGGATGACGATGATGATGATGATGATGACGGCGGCGACGACGGGTAGCCATCGGCGTGGATTGGGGTGTCTGGAGGATGAGGAGACGACGACAAATGGCCACCCACCTGTCAGCGGGGGCCTTCGCCTTTCATGCGGAGGGAAGTGAATCGATGAGGTTAGTGGAGGCCAGCCGAGTCCGCCTCTTCGCCGACGCGTCGTGCGGCGCCGAGGACCGGTGGATGGGGAAGGGCGAACCTGTCGCCGCCATCCCCGAGGCGACGATGAAGGGGAGCAGCTCCGGTGCTGCACCCCGTGAGACGATGGAGGGGGACGGCTTGTGCGCGCCCGGACGAGATGATGGAGAGGAGCGACTCGGGGCGCGCCCGACGAGATGGACCCCCGCCTTTGGGCGGGGGTAGGCATGAAACGGTCCCGCCCGGATGAGCGAGCGAGGGGTCTGGGATCCATCCCCAAAACGCTTCACCGGCGAGGACGCCAACGTAAGCTGTTGATTCCTCTGTTTTCATCCTTTTCCCTTTTATTTTGACTTAATGGTTATTACCTTTGTGCGCAGTTCTTACGGACGGGTCACCCCACAGGCTGGCGCCCAAGAAGAGTCTCGCCCTTCAAGTGGGACAGACGGCGCGTTGCTGGAGCCACCCCTGTTTGAGCGGGAGTGTGGTGCCGATGTCGGGGCGCGTTAGCGAACCGCGGCGTCAAGGTGGCTCCCACACCCGCGAGGTTACTAAGCGAGCGGTCTCTTTCATGGTGGGCGTGGAACAGCCGGCGAGGGACCACATACCACCGGTGACGGTGGTCGTGGCTCGCTTAAGCCAGATCACCGACGCGGTCGTGGCGGCACCCGAGGGCGTGTGCGTCCAGCGTCGCCAGCGCCCATGTGGATCCACCTGGGCGCTCGAGTGGCCTGCAGACGGAGGAGGGTCCAGCCAGAGAGGTCCTTGAGTGCGGCGGTGGTGCCAAGACAGGTCGAGAGGGAGCCGCCACCGCCCCCTTTGTCGGGAGGAAACCGCTCCCTCAAGGGGGAGAGCCGTCGCTCCCAAAGGGATGGATGCTCAGACCCGACGTCGGCTCTTTTCTCTCTCGATGATCATTCCGAGAGCATGGAGCGGGAGGGTCTTGACATCAGGATCTCAACAATGCTGAACGCCCTGGACCAGGCCAGAGGAGCCCTCCGTGAGATCGTTATCCCTACCACTCAGGTATTTTCTGGACTTTCTTCTTTCTTCATGTGTTTTGTGTTCTCGTATTCTCGATATCAGCCTTCTTCCTCCTCGACTCTTGTTGCTCGTGAGCAGGATAAATCCCAATTCCTCCATGAGCATGTATAGCGGAGAGGGATCGCCTTCCGAGGAGGCCCATTGCTGCAGCAGACTTGGCCGCCCACTTGCTACTGTTCGAGAGCGGGAGGCCCAGCGCGTCGGATGCGGAGGAGGCGCCTGCAGAATGTTCGAGGACCTGTCGGCGAGGTCTAAGCCGGATGGAGAGGAGATTGCCGACTCAAAAAGAGCGAGACGAGCTGCTGCGCAGAGGAATGCCGTGGCCAATGAGAAGGCCAAATGAAGTCCTGAAGGAGCCGGAGATGGAGCGGGACCTCCGGCGGAAGGCCGAGAGTAGGGCCACAGCCCTCCAGCGGAAGGTGGACGAGGACGTCGAGGTGGTCCGCTCTCTCCGGGCGGAGCTTGACGACGCGGTGAAAGGAAGGTCGAGTGCTGAGAACGCCGCCACCAAGCTGGAGAAAGAGGTTGCCTATACGCGCAGAGCCCTTCAGGCTGAGAGTGATGAGCACGATCTTCTACAAGCTGCGGTCGGGGTTGTTCTTAACGCCCTGAATGTGACGGAGCCGGTGGAGACCAGCCCGCTCGCGGCTCGTGTCGGAGGTATCACGGCTCGGGTGGGCCAGCTTGAGGAGAGTGCCTTTCACGCCGGGATTACCCAGGCCTTCACCGTTGCCCACGCCCACTATGAGAAGGAAATAAACCTGAAAGTGATGAGCGAAGGCTTTCCGTCCACCTAACGAGGATGAAGAGCTGGAGGAAATGGAGCGGATGGTCGCTCCCCTTGCGAAGAACTGGCAGACAATCTGAAAGAGATGGTTCTCCCTCCGCGGAAGTAATTAGTCGAACAATTTTGAGAATAACTTATATGTAATATGTGAACAAGTGTCGGTACTTTTCGAGTCTGGACGCCTTTCGTGCTTTTGCGTCTTAATTTCGTTTTGTTTGATTTTTACGATTTCATTTTTTACGGTCTTACCAATATGTTCCCCTGAATTATGCCGCTGATCATAATGCGAGGAGGTTGTTCTGAAAGAAGGAGAGGAGGTAGCCGTGACTTAACAGCCCCGAGTAAGGTCCGACCCCTTTTCTTTGGGGTCGGGTGTTCTCGAGACCGGAATCGTGGTTACGGTGATAATGGATGCCATCGCAATAATCCCCGCCTGCCTTCCAACAAAATCCCAACTGGGCACTCTATGGGCTCGGCAAGGTGGGGGGCTTTGTCCCTGCATTGTTTGGCCCGAGCCCCGAGCCTTGTCGAGGGGTCCGATAGGGTCGGCCGTTTTTAAGTGTGACCCGTCCTCGGTTTTCGCAATCGGAGGGGCCGAGTGAACGACACTTGCCTCGACGGCTTGAGTACCGCGCTCAACGAGCTCGCTAACGGCACGTTAAATGCGGAATCCGGGTCCATCATTTGCTTGATGGGGTCGGCAGAGCCCTCTGGTGGCACTCCACAACTTCTTAACCCACCTCCCGGCGGATGCATGCCCGAGTCGCTCGATAAGCTCGGGGGCCCGATGGCCTCTCCTCGATGGAGATTCTGTGGGTTTGGCTCGAGGTTAGAATCGAACGAGAGAAGGTCGAGACGTCCCGGTTAAGCTTCTTCGAAAGCGGGGGGTCGGCAGCGGGGCAGCTGGGGCTCGTCTCGCTTATCTCTCCTCGCTCTGTTCGGGCGTGAGGCGGCCTCGAGCCCTTCATGGGGCCAACCTTCAACCTCGGCTGTGGTTGCCTATATCGGATAAAGGCGACGATCGTTTAGTGCAGCGACACGAATCATTGGGATGCAATTTTTGCATATGAAATGTTTTGAATGCGAGATTTAATTGAAAATAAAGGTGGTGACGTTACCTTGGTGGTATGAGTGGCGGAAATGCTCCTACCAGATGGGTTCGGGTCCTGACGTTTGTGACGAGGTTGGAAAAACACGCATAAGAATTGCCATTCTTTTTTTTTGTCTTGGTGAAGATCCGAGCTGTTCACTTAACTCAGGGCAACTTTGGTTGTTGTAGGCGGACCCCTTCGATCCCTTCTTTGAGAAAAGCGGACGTCGAAACCAGAGACGCGAGAGGTGTTTGAGCATGATTTTTCTGGTGAATAGAAACATTGTAGCTATCGGGGCGTAGGGTTTGCTAGTTCGTCCAGTTTTACTCAAAGCTTTGTGCCCAGATGTCGTCGCTTCCCTTAGTTTCAAGCGTCACGGAGGGTCGGGTGAAGAGGATGTCTGGATTGGTAGTCATCCTCGACAGCCCCCCGAGTGATGCTCGCGTCCACGCTTTTGGCGGGTCGGAATCTTGCGAACAAATTCTAACGCATAAAAAGTGAAAGATGAGAGGCTTATCTTTCTTTGGTCGTTCGTTAAATCGTGTCTTCGGGCGAGCAATTCGACCCAGAGAACTAAAGGGTCCCGTCATCGGGTCGTCCGTGGTCCCGCATGGGAAGGCAAAAATTTTGTCTCCCTATCTGGGTGCCTTAATCGCCAGCGTCCGGAAAGGGTCGATGGCGAGCCATACCCAGCGGTGTTCATTTTGACCAAAGAGGGATGCTTCAGAGACCGGGTTCGTCCCGTCATACAAAGCGTCCCCTCGGATATCAATCAAGCATTGATTGTGTATTTAAAAAGGGAAGGGAGAGGGTTTTCGTCCGACCTTTTCGCCTTTCCTTAGTTATCTTCGCGCCTCCTCTTTAAATAGGGAGGGGAGAGGAGTTCTCACCACCTCCCCTTCGCCTCCGAGCCGCTATCTCCTCCTTCTTCTTCCTTTCCGCCAAACGCGTCCGTCAAGGTGTGGTGGTTCTGAGTGAGGCGAGTAATGCCGAGAGAGATAGAGAACTTACAAACTTGCTCGTGATTCTCGTGCGTGATGTCGAGCCGGAGGTTATCCAACGTAGATGAGATGGTGCGCGCGCCCCTTGCCGAGGTCGCGCCGGCGAAGGAAAGGCGGCGCTGTGGGCGTCGTGACGTCGTTGATCGCGCCCGTCGTTTTATGCGCCCCCCCTTGGCGGGAAGCGTTTCCTGCCCATATGCCGTTATCAGGGTTATGGCTGGGGATGATGGCGTAGTCTTCAGATGTCATGGCGGTGGCGTCGCTGCCGGGGTCGCGGCTGATGATGATGGCGTAGTCCCCGGACGTTCCGGCGGAGGCGTCGTTGCCGGGGTCGCGGCTGACGACGATGGCGTGGTCCCCGGACGTTCCGGCGGAGGCGTCGTTGCCGGGGTCGCGGCTGACGACGATGGCGTGGTCCCCGGACGTTCCGGCGGAGTCGTCGTAGATGGTGGCGCCTTCGCGGATCCAGCGAAGATGTCGCCGACAGAGAGCGTGGCACGGCGACCGTAGTAGACGAGCTGGCCCGTGTACACGCCCCGGACGTCGCCGATGGAGAGCGTGGCACGGTGACCGCGATGAAGCGACTGGCCCGCCCGTACACGCCCGGACGTCGCCGATGGAGGGCGTGGTGCGGCGACCGCAGTAACACTTGTGGTAGAGCTGAGCCGAGACTGTAATGAAATAACGTTGTGGGGAAGCCCCAGGGTAAACAGTCCTCGGAGTATATTGTTCCTTTTTTGTAATGACATCGCTTTGTAAGTGGTGAATTTGTGCAAAAAATGAACAAAATTGCATCCTTGGCTTATGGCAAGTCATTTTAACGCTTTCCAACCCTTCTCATGGTCTAAGTCATAGGAAAACTAGGAACGTGGGCGAACTAATTCTGATTGAACTGGTGAGCAAAGAGGTTGCAGCCGCTGGGGCGTGGGTGCCTTGCAGTCCTACCAGTTGTATTCAGAATTGGTTCCCAAGATCTTAGCCCTCGAAACTCGTTTACGAGGCGAATGGAAAACTTAGAAAATGTTTGCAAGTATAACAGAGGGATTTTTTACAAGCGTAATAAGTAATACTTGTATTACACATGACATATGTTACGATCATATGCCAGCCCCCGAGTGAGGTCTGACCCCTCGCGATTTGCAGGGGTCGGTAGTCACTAAGGATCGGGGTTCTGTTAAGACAAAAATTGATAAGGAAAAGTGTAAGCTTATTTTAAGGATAGAAACAACGTAGCTGCTCAATGTTCCAGGCGTTGGTGAAGACCTCGCCTTTGATGGTTTTCAACCGGTAGGCGCCTGGGCGAAGTATTTCCGCGACGATGTAGGGCCCTTCCCGTATGGGGAGAGTTTGTGGCGATCCTTGTTGCTCTCTGCACAAAGGCGGAGGACGAGGTCTCCGACGTTGAAGGCTCGACCCGCACCCGTCGGGCTGTGGTACCGCCCATAACGCTTGCTGGTACTTGGCTGAACGGAGGAGGAGGGCGATGTCGCGGGCCTCATCCAGCTGGTCCATGGCGTCTTGGTGAGATGCCTCGGCTCCCTGTTCGTCATATGCTCTGATTCTTGGCGCTCCATAGTCGAGGTCCATCGGGAGAATGGCCTCGGAGCCGTAGATCATGAAAAAGGGTGTGTAGCCGGTGGCCCGGCTAGGAGTTGTCCTTAGGCTCCAGAGCACAGCCGGGAGCTCAGCGAGCCAACGCGCGAACTTGTTCAACCGGTTGAAAATTCGGGTTTAAGGCCTTGAAGGAGCATGCCGTTTTATGCGCTCGACCGTCCGTTCGTCCGGGTGCGCGACGGCTGCCCAATCGATTCGGATGTGTTGTTCATCACGAAAACGAACGAATTTCCTACCGTGAACTGCGTGCGTTATGCGTGATGATGGAGTTCGGTACTCCAAAGCGATGGATGATGTCGAGAAAGAACAAAACAGCTTGCTCGGATTTGATTGTGGATATTGGCGAGCTTCAATCCATTTTGTGAACTTGTCTATGGCGACAAGCGGTGGGTAAAGCCTCCGGCGCTTTTTTAAGTGGCCCAACCAGGTCAAGCCCCGGACCGCGCGAAGGGCCACGTGATGGGGATCATCTGGAGAGCTCGGGCCGGAGGTGCGTTTGCGAGCGTAGTATTGGCACCCTTCGCAGTGCGTATAATTTGCTCGGCATCGGCTCTCTCGCGGTGGGCCAATAGAAACCTCGCCGGAATGCCTTCCCAACCAAGGTTCTTGGTGCGGCATGGTGTCCGCATGCCCCTCCGTGGATGTCGCTCAAGAGGAGTTTTCCCTGCTCGCCAGAGGATACAAAGTTCTGAAATTCGATGTGACTTCGTTTGTAGAGTTCGCCTCTACAAGAACGAAGGATTTGGCGTGTCGCGCGAGCCGTCGGGCTTCGCCTTTGTTGGTTGGTAGTACGTCGTGGAGGAGATAGTCGATGTAAAGCGTTCTCCAGTCATTAGGAGGATCGGACTCCATTGCTGGGTCTTCTTCAATCTCCATGACCTCGGGGTCGGGAGGAACAGTTGGCGGATCGGCCTTGGGGGTCGGACTAGAAGGGCCATCGTCGGCTTGTTCCGACCTGCGTAGCGCATCGAGGGTTTGTGTTGGTCGTTTGGCGAAGACGCGCTGTTGAACCGGCTCTCGGTGGATGTTTGCTTTTATGAGTGTATCGGCCGCCGCTGAGGCGCTGGGGATATGATTGAGTTTGAGGTCGTCGAATTTGTCCTCCGGACGCCGGACCTCTTGACAATATGCCTCCATCTTGGTATCGTGGCAGCCCGACTCTTTCATGACCTGGTTGACGACCAGCTGAGAGTCGCCCCTGACGTCAAGGCGTCGGATGCCCAGCTCGATGGCGATTCGTAGGCCGTTGATGAGCGCTTCAGTATTCTGCAAAGATTGTTTGATGAGGGAAAATGAAGCCGAACCATGTACCTCATGTGGACCCCGAGGGGGGATACAAAGACTAGTCCTGCTCCGGCGCCCTTCTTCATCAGCGATCCGTCGAAGTACATTATCCAGTACTCTTGATCGACGGCTGCTGGTGGCATCTGGACCTCGGTCCACTCACGATGAAGTCGGCCAAGGCACGAGATTTGATCGCCGTTCGGGGACATAAGAAATGCCCTGATCCATCAGCTCGAGTGCCCACTTTGCGGTTCTTCCCGTAGCGTCATGGCTACGAACGACCTCGCCGAGGGGGAACGACGTCACTACTGTCATGGGGTGTGACTCGAAGTAGTGGTGTAGCTTCCTTTTGGTGATGAGGACGGTGTAGAGGAGTTTCTGGATCTGGGAGTAGCGGGTTTTGGAGTCGGATAACACCTCACTGATGAAATATACAGGGCGCTGCACCTTGAAGGCGTGCCCCTCTTCTTCTCGCTCCACTATTAAGGCGGAGCTAACCACTTGGGTGGTGGCCGATATATATAGTAAGAGAGATTCTCCATCGCATGGAGGGACTAGGACCGGCGGCTTAGTTAAAAATCGTTTAACCATGTCAAGTGCTTCCTGAGCCTCGGCTGTCCACTCGAAGCGGTCAGTTTTCTTTAGGAGTCGATAAAGGGGGAGTCCTCGTTCGCCGAGGCGTGAAATGAATCGACTGAGAGCGGCAAGGCACCCAGTGATCCGCTAAACCCCCTTTATGTTTTGGATCGGACCCATCCTCGTGATGGCTGATATCTTCTCTGGGTTGGCTTCGATGCCACGTTCGGAGACGATAAAGCCGAGCAGCATGCCCCTCGGGACCCCAAAAACACATTTTTCGGGATTGAGCTTGATGCCGTTCGCCCGGAGTTTCGCAAAAGTACGTTCAAGGTCGGCGACAAGGTGGTCAGCCCGCTTGGATTTGACTACGATGTCGTCGACATAGGCCTCAACGGTTCGCCCGATGAGGTCTCCGAAGCAACTAAGCATACAGCGCTGGTATGTTGCCCCAGCGTTCTTCAAACCAAACGGCATTGAAACGTAGCAAAATGATCCGAAGGGCGTGATAAAAGATGTCGCGAGCTGGTCAGACTCTTTCATCGCGATCTGATGGTAGCCTGAGTATGCGTCCAGGAAACAGAGGGTTTCGCACCCTGAGGTGGAATCGACTATTTGGTCTATTCGTGGCAAAGGAAATGGATCCTTTGGACACGCTTTGTTGAGGCCAGTATAATCAACACACATTCTCCATTTCCCGCTTTTTTTTCGAACAAGAACAGGATTCGCTAACCACTCTGGGTGGTACACTTCCTTAATGAATCCTGCGGCCAGTAGTTTGGCTATCTCCTCGCCGATGGCCCTGCGTTTCTCCTCGTCGAAGCGGCGCAGGCGTTGTTTCACCGGCTTGGAGCCAGGAAGGATTTGGAGAGTATGCTCGGCGACCTCCCTCGGGATGCCCGGCATATCCGAGGGTTTCCACGCAAAGATGTCCTTGTTGGCGCGGAGGAAGTCGACGAGCGCGCTTTCCTATGCGGAGGAGAGCGCGGTCCCGATTCGGACTTTTTTGCCCTCGGAGCTACTGGGATCCAAGAGGACGTCCTCGAACCCTCTGCCGATTCGAACGATCCGGACGACTTCTTTGCGCCGGTGTCCCCTCACCGACCTCCTCCCGAGGGTGACGAGCTCTTCGGATGCGATGACCATGGATGCGTGTCCGCAGCATTCGACCTCGCACTCGTAAGCGCGCTGGAAGGAGGTGCCGATGGTGATGATCCCACGGGGGCCCGGCATCTTCAGCTTCAGATATGTGTAATTGGGTACGGCCATGAACTTCGCGTAACATGGTCGCCCCAGAATGGCGTGGAAAGTCCCTGGGAACCCCACTACATCGAAGGTGAGGGTCTCGGTCCGGTAATTGGATCGATCCCCAAAAGTGACGGGCAGGTCAATCTGCCCTAGTGGCACGGCTTGCCTTCCTGGTACGACGCCATGGAAAGGTGCTCGGACGGGGCGGAGGCGCGTTCGGTCGACGCCCATCTCGTCGAGCGTCTTGGCGTACATGATGTTGAGGCCGCTGCCCCCATCCATCAGTACCTTGGTGAGCCGCTTTGGACCGACGATCGGGTCGACGACAAGCGGATACCTTCCCGGGTGTGGGATGGCATCCGGATGGTCGGTCCGGTCGAAGGTTATGGCGGATTCCGACCACCGGAGATAGGCTGGCATAGCCGGTCCAGCGGTATAGACCTCTCGACGCGCGACCTTCTGGCGGCGCTTGGAGTCGTAGGCCGTTGATCCTCCGAAGATCATGAGGGCACCGGTCGGAGTTGGGAAGGTGTCGTCCTTCTCCTCCGTGTCGTTAGTGGTGGGAACAGGCTCCTTCCCCTGCTCCTCCTTGTTAAGGCCCCCAGCCAAGTATTTGCGCATAAGGCCGCATTCCTTGTATAGGTGCTTGGCCGGGAAGGCGTGGTTTGGGCATGGCCCCTCGAGCATTTTCTCGAAGTGGTTCGGAGTGCCCTCCGCGGGCTTCCGGCCACCTTTGCGGTCGGCAGCGGCCGCGAGTAAGTTGTCGCGCTGTTGCTTCTTATTTTTCCCTTTGGCGGGACGGTTGGAGGCGCCTTCGCTGGCGTCCTCGTCCCGCCTTGTTTTTCCGTCGGTACGATCAAAGATGGCCCCGACTGCCTCTTCTCCAGAGGCGTGACTAGTGGCGATGTCCAGGAGTTCCTTGGTAGTTCGCGGGCCCCTGCGTCCTAGCTTGTGGACCAGGGATTCGCAGGTCGTTCCGGACAGAAAGGCTCCTATTACGTCGACATCGGCGGACGTTCGGAGCTCATTGCCTTTGTCGTGAAAAGCGCCGGATGTACCCGCGGAGGGTTTCATCGGCTTTCTGATGGCAGTTCTTGAGGTCCCATGGGTTTCCAGGGCGTTTGTATGTGCCCTGGAAATTACCCACGAAGATCTCAGTCAGATCCGCCCAACTCTGAATAGCATTGGACGGTAGGTGCTCCAGCCACGCTCGTCTTGAGTCGACCAGAATAGCGGAGATTGCGAATAATGAAATTATCATCACTAGCACCACCGGCCCGACATGCAAGCCAATAGTCTTGAGCCAAAGCCCGGGTTTGTTTCGCCGAATATTTAGGAATGTTCGTGGCGGTCGATACCTTAGAGGGAACGCAGCGTTGAGGATGTGCCGCCAAAGGCCCGAGGGCCCGGCAGATGGGGCTCGGGCTTGGTCCTCGTTCTCGTTGTCGTGGCGCCGCCCGCCACGTCGGGGATGATAGCCGCGGCGCTGCTTCTCCCTCGTCGCCGTGGGCACGCGTCTCCGGCGTCGATGATGCTACGTCGCCGCGCCACGGCCGGCGGCGTTGATGTCTGAGGACGACGGAGGGCTGCCCGCCGGCGGGCGGTGTTTGGTGTACGGATGTGTCCTTGGTGGGATGCACCGAAGGTGCGCTACTGGGCTGGTGTCGGGTTCGCGTCGTCGAGACAACGAACTTTCCGCTTTCTTCTGGGCGGCTGCAGCGCTTCGAGCAACGTCGCGAATCTCCCGATAAGCGCGTCGATCCTCGGACGTCGTGGCCTCCGGAGACCATGCAAAAAAGCGGTCGCTGCGGCGATGTTCTGGCTGGCTCGAGCAAAGTGAGGAAAGGCCCCATTGTCGGTGAGGATCCTTTGATGTACGGTGCGGGCTGTGGCTCGCGCGCGCCCCCCGTCTTTGCGGCGTTCAATCTCGCGATTGATGTCCGCATATTCCCGTCTGAGCCCTTGCCCGCCTCATCGATCTCTTTGCCGACGAGCCCTTAGCCGCTCCATCCTCGGGCGAGATGGGGCTGTCCCTTCTTCCCGGATCTGCTGTCGAGGATTGTTCGTGGGGTGGCCTCTTCCCCGAGGCGCTTTCGACGTGACCCTCGTGGGTCTGCGTCATGTATGCATTCTCGGGAAGGGTGGTGGCTCCCCTGAATCCGGAATCCGAGAGAGAGCGTCTGAGCTCCTCGTTGAGGAGCTCGTGAGAGGGTCTCCGTATCCCGCTCAATCGCCCCCACGAACTCGATGTCCGTGGGTGGTTGAACCACACATAGAGCCGAAAGACGGCCAGCGCTTGCCTCAGCGCTGCGGAGACCGAACGGAAACGCTGTCGGGCGCTCCATACGGACCCTTCCGGACACATGGTGGCGTTGTGAGAGAGCTTCTTTGGGTGACGGACTCCCGGGAGTTGCCGGTGGACCCTCAAGCCCGAGACGGCCGAGGTTGATGGAAGGGGAGATGGGGCGGCCGAGTGAGCCGATGCGCTCTCCTTCTAGTGTGATGATGAAATCCAGTCGCCAAACACGCGTGTGCGCCCGGCCCAGTGATTGCGTGGTGGTCATCCGAGACCTGGTTTGGAACGCGCAAAGCCCCTACATGGCGCGCCAACTGTCGGTGTTTCGTACAATCACCGGCAAGTGAATTTATAGTAATGCGCGTTAGGCTCGGATGGTGCGCTAAAGGACACAGGATTTATACTGGTTCGGGCGAAACGTCCCTACGTCCAGTTTGTTGCTGCTTGTGTTATTAGCACCGTAACGATCTATAGTAAGGGATACAAACTGCCGAGAGAGGGACTGGTCCCAAGTCTCGATCGAAGGATTGAAAGGTGGTCAAGAGCTTCGTCCGCTTGAATGTGTGTGAGTGCGTTCTATTGTTTTTGTCCTCCTTTTTCTTTCGTCCCATTTGATGGGAGAAGCGCATCCCCTTTTATAGATGAAGGGGCCGCTTTACAAGGGTAAGGGCTCCGGGACGCGCACTCTACTTAGTCTTGTGGCTCACGTCTACACAGTCGGGTCCTCCACTCGATGAGTGCGAAGGAAGATAAGTGTTTACAATGTTGTCGATGTCTCTGTGGATGTCGGGTTAGTCACGAGAATCTTGCCTGCCTGCAGGTATGGGCCGCAGATGCGATGGTTTTGACTTATGAGCCTCCCCACTTTTGCTCCGCACGCCTTCCGTTCTCATGAGTCCTCGTTGGGAGAATGCGGGTCGGGGTCCGGTGTAACGCCGTGGTCAAGGCCTTCCGACCGGGAGGACCGAGGGTCGGGAAGCGGGCGCCGCTCCTCGGGTCCACCGTGTGGTGACGGAATACCCATCGTTCGTGGAGATAGCAAATCCTTTCCTGGAGCGTAGCGGTTGTCGATATCTTCGTCGGGTTCCGTGTCCCAGTCAAGGCGGCGCCTACAACTCTGACAGGTGAGGTGCACGCACTGTAATACCTTTTGGGCTCTGCAGCGCCGGGAAGGGTCTAAAGCTTCAGTCCTGTCGTTCCCTGGCAGTCCTTTTTCCTGCCAGGGCGCAGGGTATGGTCGTTGGAGCCATGGTTGACCCAAACGTCTTGTCTCGTCCTGTACCCATCATTATGAGGGATAGATATCGATCAGGGCGAGGCTCGTTCTGGGCCGTCGGGTGAGGGTGACCCGCCCCTCCGGGTCCGGGCGAGACCAAATTCATCCTCACCCCTCGGGCGAGACCGAGCCCGCCCTCAAGGCGTCGGGCGGCGGAGTTTATCCTCGGCCTCGGGCGAGACCAAGCCCGCCCTATAGGCGTCCCAAGCGAGACGGAGATTAGCCTTGAGCTTTTGGGCGAGGCGGGGTTATCCTACAAAGGTGTCGGGTAAGTGGTGACCCCGCCCCTCGGGGTCAAGCGAGACAGAATTCATCCTCAAATTTCTAAGCGAGACCGAGCCCGCCCTCAAGGCGTCGGGCGAGGCGGAACCGAACTCCTGTTACTCGAACAAGGGATGACATGGAGCCCTTATGCATCCAGAAGTTTTTCACGTTCGGTGGTCATCGGTTCCACCTTCTGGGGTACCCTGGTATTAGATCCCCGACAACCATCTTTAGAGGCCTTTGCAAAGATGTGTTCAACCGTGTAAGGAACCACAAAGACGCCCATGCACTATGGCCGGACATTTATGCGCTCCATGAGGGAACAAAGAGTGAGCGTGAGGAACGCTATCATCTTGTCATGAAAAAGCTCAACTCTTTTGAAATGCTTCCTAAAGAATGTGCTAATGAAATGTATTCACGTTTGAATGTTCTTGTAGAGGAAGTTAATGGGCTTGGACTTACTCAAATGTCACCATCCGACGTTGTGAGAAAAATCTTGAGTGTCCTTCCCATTGACAAATATGGGCATATTGTGACCGTGCTACATCAAGGTGATCTTTCCACTGCTACACCAACACAAATCTTGGGGAAGATCAATGCTCATGAGATGTACATGCACATCACACCTCAAGATGGCTCATCGTCTACAAAGAAGAAAGAAAAAGACTTAGCATTCAAAGCTAGCCAAGAGAAGGGCAAAGTAAGGCTTGAGTATGAGAGTTCAAGTGATGATGAAGTTGATGATGAAAGCCTTCCTCTCATGGTGAAGAAAACCACCAAGGTGCTAAAGAAGCTAAACAAGAGTGGCATCAAGTTTGATGGCAAGAAGAAGTTCTTCACAAGCTCAAGAAGAAAGCCAATCTCCGAGATGGATTGCTATAATTGTGGTGAACTTGGTCATCTAGCTCACCAATGCACAAAGCCCAAGAAAGATAAGTTCAAGAACAAGAACAAGGGCAAGAAAGATGACTCAAGCAATGAAGATGAAGATGAGAAGAAAAAGAACAAGCCATACAAGAAGAGAGATGGCAAGAAGAGGGACTTCCACAAGAAGAAGAAGAGTGGAAAGGCTTACATCGTCGGTGATTGGCTCACGGACATTGATTCATCTAGTGGATCATCCGATGATGATAGTGACGACGAGAAGGTTACCGCCATTGTTATTGATTCCTCATCATCTTCACCGCCACCACCGCCATCATCCTCTACACACCTATGCCTTATGGCCAAAGGTGAACGAAAGGTATCTCATGATGATCATAGTAGTGGTGATGATCATGCTCATAAGGATGATAGTGATAGTGATAGCGACGATGATGAATATGAATCACTTACTTATGATGATCTTGCTAAGTTGCTAAAGAAATACACTAAGATCATTATAAAGACTAGAGCTAAAAATAAAAAGCTTGAGATTAAGAATGATTCTCTCTTAGCTAAATGTGACATAGCCAAAAAATCTAGTATTGAGCTTAGAGAAGCAAATGGAGCTATGTCATCCAAACTCAAGGAGCTCAAATCTTCTAAGAAAGAGCTTAAAGATAAACATGATAAACTTGAGTGGGTGCACAAAGAGCTCATCACTAGCCACAACAAGCTAAAGGAAGAATATACCACTCTTAAGATTAATCATGATAATCTTGTTATTGCTCAAGAATTTCTATCCAATGAGCCACATGATGCTACTAACCATGTTGTTAAGATTGATATAGCTACATCATGTGATGACTTGATCATTGAGAGCATTGAGCAAGGTTCTAGTAGCAAGGGCAAGCAAGTGGTTGAGGCCGATGATTATGATGAGTTTATCAAGCTAAAGAATGACAATGCAAAGCTTAAGAAAGATCTTGAAGAAATCAAAAGTCACAACACCATTGTGCTAGAAACCCTTGATCATGATGGTGACTTGATCCTTGAGAATGAGAAGCTCAAAGAAAAAAACAAGAAGCTCAAGGAAGAGAAGAACAATGATGCTCTTAAGGAAGAGAACAAGAAGCTTAAGTTGGAGAAAGAGCATCTCAAGGTTGGATTGAGCAAGTTCACAAGAGGCAAATATCTTCAAAGTGAGCTACTTATGAACACCATCATGAAGATGGATAGAAGTGGCATTGGATATGTGGCACATGTAGAGAAGAAGAAGGCTCAAGTTCAACAACAACAATCAAAGCCAAAGCCAAAGAGATGTTTTGAGTGTGGACAAGAAGGCCACTTTGCTCATGAGTGCCACACTCCACCACCACAACCCTTGCCCAAGCATGCTAGACCCTTTGCCTTCAATGCTCACTACATGCTTAGAAAGGATACTAGTGGAAAGATGAAAGTGATGTTCTTAGGACCTCCAAACAAGAATAGGCCTAAGAAAATTTGGGTTGCAAAGTCACTTGTTGAGAAGGTGAAGGGCCCTCAACAAGTTTGGGTTCCTAAAGCTTTATCTCTTGTGTGTAGGTGAACTACAAGACCGGTGAAAGTCATTGGGTGATTGATAGTGGTTGCACACAACATATGATCGGTGGCCCTCGTATGTTCACCTCACTAGATGAAGAAGTAGATGGATAAGAAAGAATCACATTTGGAGATAACTCAAAGGGCAAAGTTAAAGGATTGGGCAAAGTGGCTATATCAAATGATCATTCAATTTCCAATGTGCTATATGTTGCTTCATTGAGTTTCAACTTGCTATCCGTTGGGCAATTGTATGATCTTGGCTTCCAATGCTTGTTTACCGAGAAGGAAGTTGTTGTATCCAAGAAGGATGATGATCAAGTGATATTCAAAGAATTTAGATACAACAACTTATATCTAGTGGACTTCACCTCCGAAGATACAAACTTGAAGACATGCCTATTCACCAAAACAATACTTGGGTGGCTATGGCATAGAAGACTTGCTCATGTTGGTATGAGTTCACTCAAGAAGCTAATGAAGAATGATTTGGTGAGAGGGTTGAAGGATGTGAAGTTTGAGAAGGACAAGCTTTGTAGTGCATGTCAAGCCGGCAAGCAAGTTGTAAATACTCATCCAACAAAAGCTTTCATGTCAACCACAAGAGTGCTAGAACTCCTACACATGGATTTATTTGGACCAACAACATACAAGAGTTTGGGAGAAAATCTTTATTGTCTTGTGATAGTTGATGATTATTCAAGGTATACATGGGTGTTCTTCCTTTATGACAAATCCGAAGTTGCATCTTGTTTCAAAAAGTTTGCCAAGAGAGCACAAAATGAATTTGAAGTGAAGCTCAAGAAGATAAGAAGTGACAATGGGAAAGAGTTTGACAACACAAACATAGAGGCATATTGTGATGAAGTTGGAATCAAACATGAGGTCTCCGCAACCTATACTCCTCAACAAAATGGTGTAGTTGAGAGGAAGAACCGGACATTGATCACTCTAGCAAGAACCATGCTTGATGAGTACAACACCCCCGAAGATCTATAGGCGGAAGCAATCAACACCGCATGCTATGCATCCAACCGCCTATTTCTTCAAAAGTTCCTTGGCAAGATACCTTATGAGTTGCTCAATGGGAAGAAGCTGGACGTCTCCTTCTTTAGGGTGTTTGGTTGCAAATGCTACATCTATAAGAAGCGGCAACACCTAGGGAAGTTCCAAAGATGTTGTGATATTGGTTTTCTTGTTGGTTACTTGTCAAAGTCCAAAGCATATAGAGTATTTAATCATGCCAGCGGCTTGGTTGAAGAAACATATGATGTGGAATTTGATGAATCTAACGGCTCCCAAAGAGCACATGAGAATCTTGATGATGTAGGTGACGAACCATTGAGGGAGGTTGTGAAGAACATTCCGGTTGGAGACATCAAGCCTAAAGATGATGAAGATGATGTACAAGTGATTGATCCATCTTCTTCATCAAGTGTGCCACAAGATGGTGAAAAATATGGGAGAGTAGAAAATAAAGATACTCATGTATCCCATGAGCAAATGGTGGTACAAGCACTAGATGTTGATGCTCCACAACCTCCTCCTCAAGTGGTCAATAGAAGAAACACACCTCTACTACAATATCATCCACAAGATCTCATCATAGGGAGTCCATCAAAGGGAGTGATGACATGCTCACAAAAACTTGCCTCATTTATTGCCCATCACTCTTTTGTCTCTTGCTTTGAGCCTACCAAGGTAGAAGAAGCTCTTCAAGATCTGGATTGGATCAATGCCCTGCATGAAGAGTTGAACAACTTCACCCGCAATAAAGTTTGGACTCTTGAAGAGCGACCAAAAGGTGCAAGAGTCATTGGAACAAAGTGGGTGTTCCGAAACAAGCAAGATGATCAAGGTGTTGTTGTAAGGAACAAGGCAAGACTAGTTACAAAGGGGTTCTCTCAAGTTGAAGGTTTGGATTTTGGAGAGACCTTTGCACCGGCTGCAAGGCTAGAAGCCATTCGTATCCTCCTGGCATATGCATCACATCATGAAATGAAACTTTATCAAATGGATGTGAAAAGTACATTCTTAAATGGCTTTATTAATGAACTAGTCTATGTTGATCAATCTCCCGGGTTTGAAGACCCTAGATATCCTAATCATGTTTATAGGTTGTCTAAGGCGTTATATGGGCTTAAGCAAGCCCCAAGACCTTGGTATGAGCGCCTTCGGGACTTCCTCATTGAGATGGGCTTCGCCATTGGGAAGGTCGACACCACACTATTCACCAAGAAGCTTGATGGGCATATCTTCATTTGTCAAGTATATGTTGATGATATCATCTTTGGATCATCAAATGAAGACTCTTGCAAAGAATTTGGTAAATTGATGTCGAAGGAGCTCGAGATATCCATGATTGGTGAGCTTACATTCTTTCTTGGTTTTCAAATCAAGCAAATGAAAGAAGGGATCTTCATCTCTCAAGAGAAATATACAAAAGATCTTCTCAAGAGATTCAAGATGGATGAATGTAAGCCAATCAAGACATCAATGCCAACCAATGGACATCTCGACCTAGATGAGGGAGGTAACACGGTTGATCAAACTCTCTACCGTTTATGATTGGTAGCTTGTTATATTTGACCGTATCTAGGCCCAACATCATGTTTAGTGTGTGTATGTGTGCTAGATTTCAAGCTAATCCTAAGGAAACACATTTAATTGTTGTAAAAAGAATTCTTAGGTATCTTAAGCACACATCAAGCGTTGGCCTTTGGTATCCCAAAGGAGCTATATTTGAATTAATTGGCTATTCCGATTCGGATTACGCCGGATGCAAAGTTGATAGAAAAAGCACATCCGGAGGGTGCCATTTGCTTGATAGATCACTTGTGTCTTGGTCCTCCAAGAAACAAAATAGTGTGGCTTTGTCCACCGCCGAAGCGGAATACATTGCCACGGGTGCTTGTTGTGCACAAATACTTTATATGAAACAAACTTTGCTAGACTATGGTGTAGTTCTAGAAAAAGTACCTCTTTTGTGCGACAATGAAAGTGCGGTAAAACTTGCAAATAATCCGGTTCAACACTCTCGCACCAAGCACATAGATATCCGACATCACTTTCTAAGAGATCATGTTGCTAAAAATGATATATCACTAGAAGGTGTAAGGACCGAAGATCAATTAGCGGATATCTTCACTAAACCGCTAGATGAGGCTACATTTTATAGATTGCAGAATGAGCTCAATGTACTTGATTTTAGTAACTTCACTAAAAGATGAGCTTGTGTTGTTCCTTGCATTCATTGTAATATACAACATGTTTAATTTTTGGTAATGCATATAGGGCTTGCCTAACATAGTTAAGATAACCGCCGAAAAGCGTGTGAAGAAGCTTAACCTTGGATCAAACTTGACAAGCAACTAGATTTACTTACAAGTATTGCATATGCATGAATGATGTTTTGTCGTTTTGTTCCATTTGCCCTTTTAGTGCCTATTTTCATAAAAAGAATTATAGCCTAAGGCAAAATATTTTGAAAAAACTTGAGGGTTTGAGAGAGGTCACTCACATCAGTCCCAATTGGTGTTTATTTGGATCTTATTCATGTTGGGACTTGATTGGGAATAGGCAGCGCGAAGGATCTTTGAAGATTTGCTGGAAAAGAGTGACTGGACGCTGCACCGGACTCTGATGTCCAGCGTCCGGTTAGTTCACAGGAGGTGAACTTGCTGCGAAGGAGTGACCGGACTTTGCCTTTCTGCGTCCGGTCAGAAGTCGTCTCAGCGTCCGGTCGTTCATGAAGGCATCAAGGCTAGGTGATCGGACTCTGGATGCGTTCGGTCGGTGTCCACCGGACGCGTCCGGTCGTGATTCCAGAGGATTTGGACCTCTCTAGAATCGACCGGACGCTGGGTGGTAGCGTCCGGTCGCTACCACCGGAGCGTCTGGTCAGTAGATATCGTGCGGCATCAGGTTTCTTCCCTGTTTCCTTCTCTGTCACGTCGGGGGACCCTTATATTAACCTAATCCGATCGCGCATTTACCCTAATCGCCGTCATCGCCGTCCCGAGCCACCGCAGCTTCAGCCCGCGCTCACCCCAGCTCCACGCCACCGCCTCTCCCGCGCATCTCTCTGCTGCACCGCCGCTGCCACACCCTGCCCGAGCACCAGTATCGCCAAGACTCCATTCCAGCGCCGTCGAGGCCCCATCCAAGCCCGCACCAGTGCTACTCCTTGCGCCACCGCCCCTTGCCTCGCCGTCGTGCCTCCTCAACGGCAGTGCAGTCCATGTCCAGTGTCGGTAAGGACCTATTTGGTGCCCAAGCATCCTCATTGCAAATCACCCATGACCTAGCCATTCATCGCAGCACTGATTTTAGGGCCGCCGATTCACCGCTCATCGCGAACCCTAACCCTAGGTCTTCCGGTGGTTTCCCACGTGTCACTTTTCTTTCCATCAGATCATCGGTTCGTTAGGTAGCAAGCCTGTCATTTCTATTTCGTATCTAAATTGCTTGCTTCCTAGGGTTTCGCATCTATTAGATACAATGTATTTATTTGTATATCTATCTATTCCATCGTGCAGCGAGTCGGTGTCGTTGAGGTGTCAGTGGTTGTTGTCAGTTAACTCGGGGCCAAGCTCGCGAGTACGAATTGAGGCCAAGCCTCGAAAGTGTCAGTGGACAGTTGATCTTGTCAGCGGCAGTTTTTCTTGTCAGATCAGATGGCTCGCACCAAGAATGTTGGAGGTGGTCCTGGAGATGATGATCGGAGGCCCCCGCCTCGCCTGCCTACAGATCTAAAAGGTAAGGCGACAAAGAAAATTGCATCCAAGAAGAGGAAGTACCCAGATGCAGAGACAGCTCGAGCAGCAGCAGTTGCAGAGGCCGCAGAGCGTGCCGAGAGAGGAGGTGCTCACAGCGGGGTTGTGATTGCAGATCCACCGCCTTCATCGAGGGCTGGGATAGAGCGAGTTGAGCGCCTTCTTGGTAGTCCACCTGGGACTATCACTGTTGCAGGACAGCATTATACTATTGATGAGGGTCAGCCTCAGGGGGCTTCACAGCAGTAGCCCCAGACAGTAGAGTAGACTCAGGAGGGTGAGCAGGCCAAGGAGGCCGAGGAGACAGAGCAGGCACCATAGCCCCAGCTACGCCGCTCTGGTCGTACCCGTGTTCCAGTCTCACCGAGGCCACCGACACAGCGGAGGGGATCACGTCCACCGCCTAGACCACAGGGTCCACCTCCAGTGACCCATCTTGACTTGAGGGCCGCCACGGCCAAGCAGGTTCGGCAGCTAAGGTTTGTAGAGTTTGAGGTGTGGTTTCCTCCGAGGAGGGATGATATAGCATATGAGGGATTCTACACACCGCTCCAGGAAGATTTCTACAATGTATATCTGAACAGTGGGGCAGTCTTCAGGTCTCAGAGAGTCTGCAGCATTGAGGCTATAGTAGCAGCAGCTAGAGAGCATATTCGCCCCTACCTTGCATATCTATCAGGGCTGACAGATTTGATTGGATGGACAGGACTATATGTTCCTTCGTGGGTTCATCAGTTCTATGCTTCCCTCTTTGTTGACCCGCATCATAACTTTATACACTTTGCATTCAGAGGCAGAGACTACAGGATGATGAGTCAGAGGGCTAGGGAGATACTGAGGCTACAGGAGTAGCCTGTCAAGTTACATGAGGTATGTTATGGACAGACAGAGCCTCCCAGGCGTCCTCATGGTGGTTTGGTGCCCCCTACAGATCTTGTGCGACACTGCTTTAAGGAGCCTTTTGGAGAGGGCTCTCGTAGGAACCCTAGTGATCTTACTCCGACTGCTCGAGTTCTAGAGGCTATTATGAGGAGGACACTGCTTCCTAGGTTGGGATACAGGGAGGGCCTGACACGTATCCAGCTATGGCTTCTCAACGCCCTGATGCAGCAGACAGTGTTTGATGTTTGGGATCTTATTCTGTCTGAGATGGAGGACAAGATAGCTGAGGGCTTCAAGGGTCGCAGGCAGCTTCCTTATGCACATTGGATCACATTCCTTATTCTCAAGGCTGTGCAAGTTAGGACACCAGAGATGGTTGCAGAGTACAGAGGTGCCACCACAGAGTTTCCAGCTTATAACATGGCACAGAGGATCAGGCATAGCACACTACAGGCACCCACTCAGCCTCGCTGTTGTCTAGATGTACCAGAGTCCGCAGCTCAGCAGGACGAGATTATTAGAGGCATAGCCGCTACTGAGGAGGAGCAGCTTGAGGCACAGCAGGAGGTGAGCGAGCCTAGTGATAGCTCAGATGATGACTACCAGCCTATTCCTCGGATGCCTCCACATAGACATGATGTAGAGGCCGGCAGTTCCAGCTCCGCTCCACCTGCACCGCAGATGGACCCTGCTTTGATTGCTATCCTTGAGCGGATGCAGCAGGATCAGGCTAGACAGGCTCAGGAGACCGCTGCCAACTTTGCACAGTTTTAGGCTCGTCAGGACGAGTTCCAGCGACAGCAGCAGGTCCTCCAGCAGCAGATGCATCAGCAGCAGTTACTCATACATCAACAACTTATGGGATTTATGCAGCATGTAGTAACAACACTTGGGGCTCCACAGTCACAGCCTTCACCCCAGCATGCTCAGCCTGCCACCACTACGACGACTCCAGCTGTAGAGCCCAGTGGGCTTCAGAGTCAGGGACAGCCTCCAGCTCAGTTTGGTTCTCCCCCAGTATAGGTGTCTCAGTGGTTATCCACGCCAGTGGTAGCCCCGCAGTTCACACCATTTCAGACGGGCTTCACACCGGATCAGTCATCCTCGCTATTTATGCCTGACATGTCAGTCTCCAGGAGTCTTGGAGCATCTTTTAGTGAGTTGACAGGGATGCCTACACCACCACATATGCATGCCTCAGGTCCTTCTACAGCAGCTCCCATCACCGTGACTACTCTGATGTTTCCTTCTTCTGTCGCATCTTCAGATCCTACGACAGACATACTAGCAGCATCACAGGCAGCACCTGCCCCAACTCAGACCCAGACCGCTTCAGCGATGCTCCTAGCCACAGAGGGTCAGTCAGCACAGAGCTTAGGGTCAGATGATAATGCCGCCCAGTTCCAGCTTGCTCCTCGTACTTCAGCGCTCGACTCGTCCGCTACAGCCCAGCCGACCAGCCCTTAGGTTTTGGTGTTTGATGCCAAATGGGGAGAGGGTTCGAGTATGTAGACTCAGGGGGAGCGACTTATTTAGGGGGAGCTTAGTTATCTATTAGCTTATTATCTATTACATTTGGAGTTTCTATTTGTGTGATACACTATTACTATTATGCATTCATGTGTTTACCTTCATGCATTAAACTATATCTATGTGATAGTGATATCTACGTGATTGTGATATATGACATGTGTGCTCTCTACTTCATAACTATTTATATATCATATCACTTGTGTTATGCTCATTTGCCTTGCTTCCGCGTTTATACTCCGATGCAAATGAGCTTTATTACTTGTACTCATGCTTATTTAATATCTTTTGAGTATATTATGTTGGCTTGGGTCATACAAGCTTGCCTAACTCTTTTGTTCTTATTGACAAAAGCTTATATGATCCAAGCATGATAAAAACCTCAACTCTTTCACATACTCGAGGTGGTATTGTCATCAATCACCAAAAAGGGGGAGATTGAAAGCATCTAGGCCCCTTGTTGAGTTTCGGTGATTAATGACAATACAAGATTACTATGACTAACGTGTATTTTGCAGAGGCAATTAAGTTAGGTCATGGTAATGGAGATCGATTGGGCAATCATGGATGTCATGCCCCTATGATAGAAATCATTTCGGTTTTCAAAGGATGGACGACAAGGTTAAGGATGACTAGTTCTAAGTGTCGATTAGAGTTGGAGAGACACTTAGAGTAGTTTAGGATTTTGTTTTTCCTTTGGCCGTACTATTAAGGGGGGTATGGACGGGTAGCTTGACCTAGGTGAGTCTAGTGAGTTAGGTGTGGTGCACACTTGCTAAGTCTAGCACTAGGTAGCTCCAACAAAGCCCTTAGATCCTTTGGAGCAAACTTCATTCACGTATGATCGAATGTTGGAACTGAATGGAGGGTCAAATACTAACCGGACGCTGGCTCCGGTGCGACCGGACGCTGGCCGCAGGGTCCGGTCAGTTCATTTGACCAAGGAGATTGCGTCTGGTGTGACCGGACGCTGAGTGGTCGAGTGATCGGACGCTAGGGACCAGCGTCCGGTCGACTCCAGTAAGGTTCTAGAAGAGTGAATCTGCGACCGGACACGTCCGGTCAATTCTGACCGGACCCTGAGGATGCAGCGTCCGGTCGAGTACAGTAAGCATCCAGTGAGGGAAAAATGGGACTGGACGTGTTCGGTCAGTGGTGACCGGACCCTGCCAGTGTCCGGTCAACACTTAAACACTGGTGTGCGGGTTGAACTGACCGGAGCGTCCGGTCAACATGACCGGAGCGTCCGGTCACCCCAGAGGCACATAACGATTCGTTTTTCAGCCTGTCTTATAAATAGAAGCTCCACTCGTGTGTGGAGCCACTTTTGCCCATTTCAACAGCTGAAACACACCTTAGAGAGTGCCAAGAAGAGAAAAGTCCTAGTGAGGTGATTGAGATTTAAGAATCCCAAAGAGTGCCCTTATTAGTGAGATCAAGAGTAGCAAAGTGTGCATCCACCCTTCTCTCTAGGCTTGTCGTGGTCAAGTGAGAGTTCGTGCTTGTTACTCTTGGTGATCGCCATCACCTAGACGGCTTTGGTGGTGATCGGAGAGCTTGGTGATCATCCGGAGAGCTTGTGGATGACCCAACTCAAGTTGTGAGCGGTTGTGGGTGATTCACCGCGACAGAGTGTCGAAGAATCAACCCGTAGAGAGCACTTGATCCTTGCGCGGATCAAGGGAGAGCTACACCCTTGCGCGGGTGCTCCAACGAGGACTAGTGGGGAGTGGCGACTCTCCGATACCTCGGTAAAACATCGCCGCGTTTCCTCTCATCTCTTTACTTTGAGCATTTCAATTCTTGTCAGTTACATTCCTAGAATTACCATGCTAGAGTAGAATTGGAATTAGGTTGCTAAACTTTTATGCGTTAGATCAATAGAAACACTTCTCTAGGCACAAGGGGTTAATTGGGCTAACCATATGATTTGTTTATTGCGAAGAAATTTAGAATTAGTCCAATTCACCCCCTCTTGAACATCTTGATCCTTTCAGTAACAAAGCTCATAACATGCAGGGTACATCTAGATTGATTTATCTTGCTTCTTGAAGCAAAATCTCTTAGCTTCCACAAGCTTGGTAACTGGAGATTAATCTAGACTCTTCGACAAGTCATGAATGACTCGCACTTCTGTATTTTATTAAACTAAACTTTACAGTGATTCATTTATTCGAACCCAGCTATTATAAATGCATTCAATTATAAAGTGCATGGAACAAGCATTAAAATCACCTGATCTGTTTCGTGCTTCTCAAAGAGAAAGCTGTCAATTTCTTCAGGCTACATGATATAAAATGAAGTTCCGACAAAATGTTGGTCATATATTGCGTATGACTTGTGTTTGTTGAACTAAATTGAACTGTCCTTCGGGCTCACAGACAAATTGAGGCATGAACTCCCAACTCCCAGGATATGGAGTTTGCAGGCTAAGTGCCTGTTTGGTAGAGATACCTGAAACGGATCTGTTTCTCATGAGAGTCGGTGCCAAACGATATTTCCAGCCTACAAATCCGAACCAGAACGATTTCATTTTTTCTACATTAGCATTTGAAACGGCCAGGACCTGGTTTCGCACGACTCCCATTCTCAGCTCGTGTACTTCTTCCAAGAATTAAGTGCACCAAGTTAAAATGTGTTGTATTTAAGTTGTTCTTCAGCCACAAAAGGTTCTGAATTTTTTTAAGGCCCTGTTTGATGGCTAGTATTGTTTTAGACCTATAATTACTTAAGGCCCTGTTTAGATGGTTAGTATTGTTTTAGATCTATAATTACTTTATAACTATAGAGCATATTCGTTTGAATATATCAACCGCTTTGGTAGGTATAATATTTTTCTCGAAACAGCTACTGCCGGCGTACCAGCCGCCTTTAATAAGAGCCTAGCAGCCCGTAAACTTTTGTGCACAAGAATGCGGCCGTTTTTTTCTTCCTTGGAGGAATTAGTCGTTTGGGTAAGGAGAGAAACTGCGCTCGAGCGAATCACTACCGAGGGCGACGCCCTGGCAGAGGGCGTTCCCTCCGCGCCGCCGCCGTCTCCGGCCACCGCCCCCGCATCCGCGCCCGCCTCCTCCTCCCCTCACCTCCCTTCATCCTCCATGCCCACCTCTCCCCTGCCGCGTGCGGGTCTGCGGGAGCCGGCGCAGGCGAACCCGCTGCGCGGCGGCCGCCGCGGCCACCTGCGATGGCATCGCGGCGCCCCCAGGCGGGCTGCCTTCCCGTCCGCACCGCCGTGGCCACCTCCGCCGCGCGCGGACGCCGGATGTGGCAACCACGCCGCGCGGCCGCCGCTGCCACCGCCCGCGATGCCATCGCTAGCTCGCTGATTTGAGCGCTGCCGCAATGGATTCGCTCGCCTGCCGTTCGAGGGATTCACCTCTCTGCTCTCGCCATCCCTAGCTCGCGGCCGCCGCTGCCACCACCAGCGAACGAACGGGCGAGTCGAGCAAGAAGAGGACTCGCGAGGTCGCGCCCGATAGATGTCGTATTCTTTTTGGGGCCACAGGAGACGATTTTTATTTTCCGGTGGTTTTGGTCCAAACCACCTGTAAAATTAGTGTGTTAACTGGTCATCCAAACAACAAATTTCGATTTGGGTTGAAAAAATTTACAGGCCTGTAATTTACGGTGGTTAAGGCCAAAAAACCTGGGCTTCCAAACACGGCATAAATCATGTTTTCATTTATATGAATAAAAATCAATACTTTGTGAATCAGAATTCAGCTTACCAGTCAAACAATCTTATAAAATAATTCTGATTCATCGTAGAAACGTTTCATGAGAGAATATGAATCCAAAACATCAAGAAATGTTATGCACCGTAAAAAGAATACCTTAAATAAACATCACTAGCAATAGTAAAATACAAATATTAAAATATTAAGCAACAGGCATCTGAGGCACTGAGGCTACAATAACCAAAAATTGCGTACCTCTGAATGTGCCTGAATATATGCAGAAAGAGGTTCACCGGTATGGGAAATTATTACATCAACAAGCAACCCTGTGCAATCAATAAGTGTCCTCCGGATCCTTTCCTTCAGAAGCTTCTGTGCTATTCTATTTGAACCTTTCCCCCATCTCAAGGCAAATGCAAGCCTCAGTATACGCTTATTGATAATGTCAAACCCATCTTTCTTACTACTGCCATTTATCTTGGAGGAACAGCCCCCACGGATCTGCTCCTGAGCAGCCAGTAGTAGAACCGCAGACTGGATAAGCTTTCCATGCTCAAGGTAGTTCCAGAGCTCATCAAGTAGATTATTTGTTTTATCAGCAAGCAGTCTAGTTGTATACAAGAATATCTTCTGTAAAACAACAAGGAACAAAAATCTAAGTGTCATTTAGCATTTGTATGCAAGCAAGTAGTGTTGAATAACTTTAAATATATCACTTCATTTCCTCCTATCAGAGTAAATATGGTTTAGGGACATTCTCTGAGGCAAGGAAAATAAAGTTATTTACTGTTAACAGTTTTGTATATTTTATTGAAGACTCCTTGCCTTTTACTATAAGAACACGCACTAACACATGAAGTAGGGCCTTGTTTAGATGCCATCCAAATTCCAAGTTTTTTCACTCTCTCTCCATCACATCAATTTTTAGCCGCTTGCATGGAGTATTAAATGTAGGTAAAAAAAAACTAATTACACAGTTTAGTTGGAAATCACGAGATGAATCTTTTGAGTCTAGTTGGTCCACGATTGAACAATATTTGCCAAATAAGACGAAAGTGGCACTATTCATCAGGTTCACTTTTTTTGCAATTAAACAAGCCGTAAGACAGAAGATTCAGAAGGGGAAACTTTAACTTCTCTGACAAGTGGAGATAGAGGATGCTCAGTCCTTAGTATAACTAATCCAATATAACAGCTGTGTGGGATACTGGGATCTATGGCATGACCACACTTACTTTTTATGTCATGCGGAACAAGAACTTCGTACAGGGAAGGGAAGTGAAACACAGCAGATGGATATAAGCTTGTAGATATAATCCAGACGACTCTCGCTGGGAGAAAGATTGTCCTCCAGATACTTATGCACGCAATTATTCTCAATTGCAACATGGAGCAGAAGTAGGTTCTCAATGACATCATTCCCAACTGTGCGTACATTGGCTGATGCGCCATGGCGCAAAAGCAGCTTCATGGAGTGGGAAGTATCCACATGGGTTTATCCAGTTGGGATTGGCGTGCATTCCATTGAGCTTAGGTGCCTTGCCCTCCAATACAGCTTTTGCACATCGCAGAGCATTATAACTGACCATGAGGGTTAAGATTTGTGCGGTGATGCTTAAATTCCATGACATGCCCCTGCCTGAAAAGTCCTCGAACAATCGGAGGAAGCACCGGACACTATCCTTTTTAAGGATGGGGTCCAATTTGTCATAGTTGTCAAGGAGGGTATCCCTCACCCACTAGATGGATGCATAACAGTTGAAAAAGGTGAAAGGCATCAGTTATCCAATATTATATAACAAAGCACATCAAGGTAAAATCTATCAACGTGCATATATGACAATAACAGTAATGATAAAACCATGTAACCCAACATGCAACAAGGGAAGAGAAAGAATATAAAGGGGTCTAAAGTCTATCATGGTTCAGGCATGTGATCAACGTGTTCCTAGTCAAGGTTCATATATGAGTATATGACAACAATATACAGTAGACTTAAGTACCCTATAATATTACATGATTAAATGAAATGACTAATATAATGGAACGAATCATCAACCAAATTCTGTTAATGAAGGCAACAGAAACCTGGGGAGTAGGGTCTGGGATGATTATGTCATTTGCCAAGGACTTGGCGATAGAAACAGACCTTTCGATCATGCGCTGAAAGAGAATGCCAAGAGTCAGCGCTAAGAAAATAGAAAGGGGAGTGGAATATCACACAGATGGACAGTTATCATACCTCTTTGAGCCTTTTCCTATCGCATACCTCATTAACTTCAAAATAAGGGACAGGCGGCCGCGGATACTCATTTCTTATTGGAATTGATCCATCTTTACCATTACCACTATCTTTGTTGCAGGAAGCTGCCGCCTCTTAACAGATAATGTAACCAGGTGCCTTAAGTTTCAATTCCATCATTTCGTTTTTCTGAAACCTAATCTCAAATTAAGATTCAACCACTATTACTGCAAAGGCATGCCACAGTCAAACATTGATCCAGGAGACCATGAGATAAATTGAGTCTTTATATGCCTACAATCAGGGGGCAGACCCAACCGTAAAGTACATGTGTGCACACATGGACACCGATATTTTTTTGCAAGAAAATCGAAGTTAGTAGGCATATTACATGTATACACTTGTACTTAGAACAGACCCAAATACAGATACACAAATAGCTCGAGTTAGGGTTCGGGGTGCGCGGTTTCGCACACAGGAAGGGAAGAGAAGGGGTGCGCACACCTGGTGCGTGCTCGTCACCGGCAAAGGGACCGACGGGGCTAGCTAGACCTGGCCACCTGCTGTGCTTCTGCCTCCGTGGCGTGGCAGTGTTCTAGTAGTAGTAACAAAAAGGATTAAAAAGTCATGCTAGAGCCGCCACGGTGCCCAGGTGCCACATCTGATCCTCCCCCAGATTGTGAACAGGCTCCGCTTCCCCAGCCTGATCATGGATAGTATGGCGCATGGGCCTCCGCCTCCATCTGATCCTCCCAAGATTGTGAACAGCCTGCATCTCATTCACCTCCTTGCACGAGCACTTCCAATTTTTAAGGCTTCAGTAACAACTAACAAGGCCAATAAGAACACGCCGATGAAGAGGTAGGCAATACAGTACGGCGAGTCGACGATTGAGGATTAGACAGAACACAGAAGGAAAAAAACCAACCCGTGTATGAAAAAAATACGGTTTGATGTGGGTTGGTTTCTAAAGAGAAATTTCTAAAATTGACATTCAATCTCAAGATTTGAGATCGGGAAGCTGGGGATTTGTTATCAGGGACAACGATGGTGATGTAGTGATGACTGGTAGAGGACGGATCAATCATCTACTAAGTCCCTTCCAAGCTGAGGTGATCGCGTGTTTACAAGGAATTCAGACTGCACTGAACCTTGCCATTGGTAAGCTGATATTGGAAACTGACGTTCTGCTGATCAAACAAGCTCTGGCTTCAACTGAAGTTTGTGATCGACCAGAGGAAGGTCTGGTGAATGAACTCAAATTCTTAGTCTCTACAAATTTTATTCACTTCGAGTGTGTGTTCCAGGGTAGAGATTGTAATAGGGTGGCCCATGAGTTGGCTTCTTTGGGGTATGATTGTGTAGAAGGAAATGAGCTAATTTCTAGCCTATTCCTGATCACATTGCTGTAATCGTAGCTGCGGATTTGTCAGCTGATAAGTAATGAAAATCCCGGTTCAAAAAAAAATGACTCAGGTTTACCCCACGTGTCATTGTGATATGAGCGTCAAATCTCAAAAGACTCGCGAATTGTAACGTCAATTATCAAAATCTCTCGGTTTCTAAACCGTAAATCAACAGGATGATGACCTAGTTATTAATCATTGTAATGATGCATGGCAGGATCAAATACATTCTTATAAAGCCAAAAGCATGAGAACTATTCGAATTTGGCATGGCTTATCTGACTTATAAAGCTATGGTTGAAAATAGAGCATATTTCTAGCATTTGGTGTGAGATAAAATAATGTTCATTAAGATATGAAGCAAACTGATGAGCTAGATAAGTGATGAAACAATATAAGCCCATCCGCGATTACGAAGTTCAAACGTCCCTTGTCATGCCGTGATTATAGATATGTTGTATAATGACTCTTCGCAACATGATAATGGGATCCCGCAAGGTCTCGAAGAACAACAAAGCTTCTCCGTGTGATTGAATAGGTTGTTGTGATTGGATAGTTTTTATCACCATGCATGGAGACGAGATCGAGTGGACACAAGTTGAAACTCCGTGGTTAGTGGGTATTATAGCTAGAGTGAAATACACACGGCGCCCCTTTAACTTATCGGCTGCGCGCTGCGCGGCAGCAGCGCTGTGTAACCACGAACTTGTAAACATGGAAAATAGGTCCCCTAAACTTGTCAAGTTGTTCACCGCAGCCCATTTCCCATCCGCGGGCCTAGCCTCCAAATCGACGTGACAAAGCCAAATACTTGGTTGATGATAAGTGGCTTATAAGCGTGAGCAAGCGAACATGCGTTATACATTATTGTATACCGAACGCAACATGATAATGGGACAATATGCATCTAGGCCCCTCCGATCTACCCATCTCCAAAATCCTATCTTCTTCAAGTTCATCGTGCTTTTAACTTATCGATGCGGCGGCGGCGGTCCCACGAACTTGTAAACATGGAGGGTCAAAAACTCAAGGCGACTTTGCAAGATTTCTCCGGCGCGGAGAGCAATGACAAGATTCTAGGCCGTTTCAATCCGAACGCAGGTGACAATATCATCTAGGCCCTCCGCATCGCCCCATCTCCTCCTCTCTTCTTCAAGTTCATCGTCTTTGAGATCGGATCGGCACCATGGCTAGCGGCGACAAGATTCGTCTGGAAGAGCAATGACAACCGAGGCCCCTCCATACCGTCCTCTCTCTCCGGGCCGTTCCTCCTCTTGCTCCCATCGTCGAGATCCATCGGCACCATGGCTAGCGAATCAAGGGCGGGCATCCAACCGATATGGTGCATCCGGTCACGAGGGAGTGCGGGCGCAAGGGTGGTGCTTTGGGCAAGCAAGCATGGAGCTTTGGGCAGGCGTTCTACTGCTACCCGTTCTACAAGGTTAGTGGTTCAATTAAGATGAAGTTCTTGTTCTTGCTAGATTCAAAGCTGATATTAAGGATTTTTGTAGCGAGATGGAACCGGTTGCCCTTTCTAGAAGTGGGAGAAGGAGTACTTGGAGGTGGTGTTCGGCAAGAACACTGTTGGTGCTCAAGCAAGTCCCAGCAATGCAGGCACAGCCATGGTGGAATCCCCTGATTTGAAGATGAACACTGATGGAGGAGTACGCAACAATGGTTGGGTGAAGAGGGAAGTTGTATCTGCTGAAATGGTGAAAGAAGTAGTCATGGTGCTTAAGGCTATATTTGTAGTCTGTGTTGCTCTACTGTTTGTGCTCATTCTTTTTCTGTTAGTCCTATTGGTGAAGTAGGTAAATGTGTAATCAGTACTGTTACTTTTGTGTAGCTCAGTAATGTTGGTTTCAGCAATCCTGTTATTCAGTAATGTTGGATTCAACAATCATGTTGGTTTTGAGCAACATTATGTTATCAATGCATATGTTCAGTAATGTTATCAAGCCATGTATGAAACCATCAATGAATAACAACAAGATGATGTTCACAGATCTTGCAATGTCAATTCCTCAAGATGGAACCATAACAGGATGATGTATTGTCATAGATTTTGTGTCCATCAACCATAACACACATGTCATTGTCCTGGATGTAAGGCACTAAGTAAGTACTATCTTCCTGTGCTTATATGGAAGAACCAAAAGATGTATCTATCTTCCCTGTCTGGCTGGAAGAACCAAAAGAAAGCAAAATAAGCCTAAAGCATCAAGTAAGATGTTTTTGCTGCTGCTTTACAGGTTCACAGAAACTAGCATAGTGAGCCTACTGACCTATACAAAAGCATCACAGACCACATTCACAGGTCTTCAAGCCTTCTTGTCTTGGTAGTTGCATTCTTCTTGGTCTTGCCTTGCTGATTACATGGGCCACTCGGCGCATTGCGCTTCAATCTTCCTCTTCCAGCCTTGCTTGTAGTGGTAGGGGGCACTGGCCTCATAGTAGGCTGGTTCCTGCTGATGAATGTGGAATCTAGCAATGGTTCCTTGTGAAGTTGTCTTTTGCTTGTTTGTGAGGACTGTATGGAATCAAGTTAGGTGTTTACAAGTTCAATTTGATAGAGTGGACGAAGTTTATGTGCACTTACATTTGCATGCAATTGAGAAAGGACAGTTCCTGTCATATTTGATAGCACTGGCTGGCTCCCCTCTCCAAACTGCATGGAAGCCTACAATGCCATGCTTCAGAGTGTATGAACTATTAATCCAATTGACATGCTAAATGAGTTTCACTTACTTGACTAGTAACTGGTTCTTCAAAACCTTCAGCTGATCCTCCTTCTTGGCCATGATCCACATTTGGTTTGTTTTGAGGTTGTAGTTCAGGCCTGATCCTAGCCTTCCTCAGCTTGCAACCACCTCTGTTATGCCCTTCTGTTCCACAATAAGAGCAAGTAATGACAGTACCATGCTTGGACATTTTAGGACCAAACTTGCCCATGACTTTATGAGGTTGCTTCCTTCTGTTCTTGGGGTGGCCTGCCAACTTTTTCTCATAGACTAGTGAAAGTACATTTGGTCCTTGAACTTTTGCCACATGCTCCTATCTTTGCAAGGATAAATCTTGGGACCATATGCTTTCAGGTAGGCTGCAGTAGAGTAGCACTCATGAACCATGGACTCATGAGGAATTCTCTCTATCCTCAAACAAGATATAGCATGAGAGCATGGGATACCAGTCAGCTCCCACCTCCTGCAATCACACTGTCTAATGCCTAGGTCCACTGTGTATTGTCTGTCCACCACATTGACCTAAAAATGCCATTACCAGCAAGCTATGCATAATAGGTGTTTGCCCACTGAGAATTCTTATGAAGTTTCTTCCTTATGTTGGGGCAAATAGTACCATCCCACACAGTCCCTACATCCTTGCCCTTTGTATGATACCTTGTCATCAGTTGTGTCTCGACTTGCTCTAACATGCTCAAGATAGGCATTTCTCTAGCATCTAGTATGTATTTATTAAACACCTCACAACTATTGTTTAGTAGAATATCACACTTGGAGAAAGTGCTAAAGAAAGCCCTAACCCAAGTATTTGGTGGCATCTTTTCTAGCCATTCAAAAGCTTTCTGGTTAAGGACCTTAATCTTCTCTAAGTTCTCATTCCACCTAACTACTGTGGTTGACCTAGCACAAGTTCAGAGTTAGTTCTTTAAGTTCTCACCTTTGAATTGCATCTGGAAATTGGAATATAGGTGTTTGACACAGAACCTGTGTTCAGATTCTAGGTAAACCTGTGCAATAGCTGGTACTAGACCCTGCAAATGGACAAGAACATATTAGCATGAATACTACAGCTGCAAGTTAAGAAGATGTGCAAAAGCTGGTACCTTCTGTTTGTTAGTCATGACAGTCTATGGGTATGTGTTTTCAATGCCTAGGTCTTGTTTTAATGTTTCCAAGAACCACTTCCAAGTAGCCAGAGACTCAACTTCTACAACTCCAAATGCAATTGGATAAATGCAGTCATTTGGATCAATTCCAATTGCAGTGAGCATTATCCCTCCATGCTTAGTCTTAAGGTGGCAACCATCTAGGCAGATTATAGGTCTACAACCAGCTAGGAAGCCCCTCTTGCAGGCATCCAAAGAAACATACAAGGATGAGAATAAATTTTCAGCAAGATTAAGATAGAAAGTGCTCCCTAGATTGCTTCTTCTCAATTCATGTGCATAATCCCACAACTTATTGTACTGCTCTTCTTTATCACCAAGTATCACCTTCATAGCAAGTCTCCTGGCCCTAGCAAGTGTAGTTCTTGGGGGTGTCAGTTTCCATTCCTTCTGGACTATCCTTACAAAGTTAGTGTCATCTTCTGGTCAGCCCGAAATGACTCTAAGTATGTATGAGCAAGCCACTTTGAGGTACATCTCTTCAATGTCCACTTCCTTTGACGAGTGTGCTGCCCATGATAAGTCTTGATCATCAGCCCCTGAGTCCTGCTATCACTTGAAACATATAAATTCCAAAGACATCCATCTCTACAATGAGCCTTCAACCTTTTCTTCTCATTCCTGAGCATCTTGATCTCTACCCTCTGCTTCATGCTATATTGTGTGATAGCCTTCCTGAGCATTTCAACTGATTCAAATATCATGCCAACTTTGAAGATGGGATTATCTATGTCTTCACTTCTGAATGACTTAAACCTTAGACATTGTCCTTCTTTATCAGATTCTGGCAATTCTAGCTCAGATTCATCTGTTGACTCCTCTCCATAACCAGCCAAAGATGAAACCTTTTTCCCCTTCAGTTTGCTACCAACAACCTTCTTGGCCTTACCTTTCTGCTGCCCTTTGCTGCCAATCTCCTCTATGACATCCTCATCAACATAGTCCACAAAAATATCATCATCATCTCCCTCTAAATCATAATCACTATTACTGAAATCAAAGTCATCTTCACTGTCACCATCATCACCATGCACATCATGCTACACTGAATCTTGCTGCACTAAATCCTGCTCCATTTCAAATGGTGACAATTCTTCTCCTTCTTCCTTCCCAACAAATCCTCCCTTGGCTGGGCTGATTACTTCGGGTAGTGAAGCAATTGGGTTTGCCACTATGTCATCCCAGTTTATGCCAGGCATGCTGTTATCATGATCAAAATAGACAATAAGGTTCTTCACCCTGTCAGCAATGTCAGTCATCACCAATGTCTCTGAATCTGACTCAATCACCCTAAGTCCATGAGCAAGATCCATTCCAGGAAGCAACCAGTATATCTTTAGAGCATCTATTTTAGGACATTTCAACTCATCAACAAAATCCAAGAACCACAATGGAGACCAGGTATCTACCTCGTAATGGTCAAACCAGTTCACTTTTCCATCAATGTAAGCCTTATTCGAATCCTGACCAACAAAGAAACCACAGTGGTGCACCTCAACAGAGAACTTGTTCTCAGCATCGCCTACATTGAACCAAATGATGCTCATTACTACTTGATTTATTTAGGCGACACCAGGAACCCTAAACCCTAGCCACCAAAACAAACGAAATTGCCCTATACCAGGAACAAGTACATGCACACCACCACATCCTAAAGGCACTAATAAAGGTTTTGAGCTTCAATTGACTAACCGTAGTCTGACGGTGGTTCCCCTTTTGGTTGCAGGCACGACGCCATGCCGCAGATTCACCGTGATAGCGGCAGAAACCTGCGCTCCCCAGGTACGTTTCGTCGTTGCTTTTCCACAAAATCTTGCAAAGTCGCCGACTTTTGCCTCCGTCACAAGCCACCGCGCCCCCGCCGCCGCCTCGCCCCCAGCACGATGAACTTGAAGAAGACAGGATTTTGGAGATGTGCAGATGCAGAGGGGCCTAGATGCATATTGTCACCTGCGTTCGGTATTGAAACGTGTGGCTCACGTGCTTCGTCCGCCACGCTGGCGCTGCCACATCTCCTGGAGGCCGCGCCGGATATGAAATGGGCTTGTGGTGAACAACTTGACAAGTTTAGGGGTCCATTTTCCGCGTTTGCAAGTTCGTGGACCGAACTGGCATAGGCCAACAAGTTAAAGGGACGCCAGTGCATTTCACTCTTATAGCTATATATAGGGTGAGAGACAGTGTCCAAAATCAGAAATCAACTCACAATGACTCACTGCGGAATTGTGCAGCAAGGAGCGAGAGGCCAAGAGATACGGCCAGATGGGCACCAGGCACCTTCGGGCAGCGGCCGTGCGATTCTGGACGGCGGCTACCGTGGATCAGATGGCTTGCAGGAACAGGCGGATCTACTCGGCGCGGTGCGGTGGCCACTGTCTAGCGCCAGCTAGACGAGGCGGACAGGCCTGAGGGGCACCAGGGCGCCGCTGCGCCCGCTCCACAATGGAGGTAGAGCGGAGGGGCACGGTCAGGGTGGCTTCGGCGCTTGCGGCGAAGAACGGAGGCGGTGGAGGCGCGTCAGGCGAGGACGTGGAGCTAAAGTCCTTCGTGGGTGGTTCCTGGCTATTACTGGGCTGCACTGAGTCGCAGTAGAAGAAAAAGTTTTTTGGTCTCGGCCCGGGCTGCGGCCTGCAACCCGCCCAGCAACACGTCTGTCATTGTCATTGTGTGTTGACTAAAAGGATGCTGCAGCCCCGACATGTTCCTAGTCCGCTAAAACAGCCCACTCAGCGGAGCCCAAGTGCGCTTATTCTGTTTCTTGCTTCTCGAATTCCAAAACTAAACAGCTTACCCCTGAATCATTCAAATTGCTTCCTTCCTGAAATTGCATTTGTCCTCGTTATGGATTTTGGTATATTGATTGATGACATTCAAATTGTATTACTCCCGTGTGTATGTCGTTGTTATGATTGCTTGGAATTACTTGTATTTGCTTCTCTCTTTCTCTCTCAAGCTTATTCTTATCATTTGGTCTTTTGGTGGTGTCCCAAGTGCAAGGAAGTGTTTTGACATCTTCATCTACCTCTTAGGAACTGTGGTAAATAACAGATCTGATTTTAAAGTTCACTTTACACTGATTTTGTAGCTTTTCCTAGGCGTCAGAACTTTCGACATCGGAAATTCCGGTCCGAACTTCGGAACTTCCGACAGTTACTAATCCGTTGTTTCAAGTTTACGTTTAACAATTTTTAGATACGCCTATTCACCCACTCTCCCCACTAGTCATTGTAGATCCTTTCACTTACTCTAGTTTAGCGTGGTTCCACTAAATACTAGGTAAGATTTTAAAACCAAAAAAATATTGTTAAGTTTTTAAAAAAAATCATAAAAAATTCTAGAGATAGATTGGGATATAACAAATCCCAATGAAATATTTAAATCTCATGGAAACATCTTTAAAATGTTAAAAAATAGGTTTAACTCTAGAAAATGAGAATATATCAAAATATTATAATCGATATATAAACATGTTTTATACACATCAAAAGTATGAGATGCAACCGACATTAATGCAACATACATTAATACTTAATGCATTCATGTTATGCACTTGTGCTGGTTGTGTATTATGTTTTTTTGTTGCGAAAGGTTTTCAAAACATGTTTACATATCTAGTGTCATGTTTTGAGAATTTACTAGAATTTTCTAGATGTTGTTTCATTTTCATAGAGCTGAATCCATTTCTAAGCATTTTTTAGATGTTTTTATGAGCTCTAAATATTTTATTTGGATTTATTATGTCCCAATCTATCTCTTATTTTTTAGAATTTTTAAAACCATCGAGACATTTTATGTGGTTTCAAAACCTTATCAAGTATGTACCATCTTTAACTAAAAGGACAAAATGACCTTCAAACCCACTCCAAACCAAGGCAATAGGGTAATTTGAATGGTTTTGATAGTTTAGGGGATCGGATAAGATGTCTGGTTTAAAACTTCATGAAGGAAAATCAAACTCCAGCAACAATTCATGTTGGTAGAATGGACCTTTTCCTCCATGTTTCGAGCAGACGTTCAAGCCCACACTTATCATCCTATCTCTATCCATGGAAAAAGTCCATTTTAGCTCCCTAACTATTGTTGTAGTCCGATTTTGCTCATTAAACTCCAAAATAAGATATCTTACCTCTGAACTCTTAGAGACGCCCAAATACCTCTCTGTTTTGTTTTGAAGTGGTTTTGAATATGGTTTCTTCTATCCTTTTTACTTTAAAATTTGGTAAACTCTTGATAAGGTTTTTAAACTACAGAAAATGTCTTTATGCTCCTAAAATTTTCAAAAAAAAAAATCCTAGAGATAAATTATGATACGACGAGCCCAATAAAATATTTAGAGCTCATGAAAATATCTCTAGAAGCTTATAAAATGTGGATTTAGCTATAGAAAAATGGAAAAAGGATCTAGAAAAATCTTGAAGATTTCCAAGAACATTCTTGTTGATGTATAAGCACATTTTAAAAACTTTCCACCACACAAAAACATAAGGTGCAACCAACACGAAGCATGGCATGATGAATGCATTCAACATTAATGTATGTTGCACTAGTTGCATCTCATATTTTTTACATGCAAATTTTTAACACACATTTAGACATTGATGATAATATTTTCAGAATTTACCTAGATTTTTTGGGTGTTTTTCTCATTTTCCTAGATCTAAATCTATTTTCTGTTTGAGCTTCTAGAGATGAGCTCTAAATATCTTATTTGGATTTTTCATATCCCAAACTATCTCTACGATTTTTCTTGGAATTTTATAAGCTTAGAGACATTTTCCATTGTTCAAAAGTCTTGTCAAATATTTTCAAAAAAAAAAAGATTAACTCAAAAAAGATAGAACTGCTTTGAAAACATAGGAGGTAATCTGAATGGTTTCTATAGTTCAGGTCTACAGGGGGGTAAGATATTGCTTTTGGAGTTTTACGAGGAAAATCAGACTACGTCGATACCTATAGTTCAGAGGGGAGGGGTAAAATAATTTTTCCCTCTCTAGGCTTTGGTATACTCACTCCCTACTTCCCTAGTTGATGCCTTACAAGCTGATGAAGCGGGCTGGGCCTGTGCGTGCGTAGCAGGTGTCAGCAGCTGCATGCGACTGAATGTGGAATGAACCAGATGACAATTGAAACATACTCGCTGATGCTAAAGTAAGCATGCACTAGAAGGAGATATAAATAGATCAACGATGGTGGGAGGCCAGCGTCATATCGGAAATGAAGTCGTTGATTGGCTCAATTAATTATTGCTAATGCCCTAGCTAGCTAGATGCATGGTGTCGTAGGCCGTGCTGTTGCGGCAATGGGATTTAAACGTTCTCAACAATCTAACTTTGTTTTTGGCGATATCACCGTGCCAGTTGGTTAATAGAATCCATATATTCAATTCAGCTCAAGAACAAAGAAAAAAAAATCTTGACCCCAACGATGAATTAACAAGGCTATCTCCGCCCCTGTGGTAGGCAGCTCCATGTAGGGGTGTAGGACGTGGAGTATGAACCAAACGAAATGCTAGTGACGGGCATTCGATCGATTAGACGCATTGCCAGCAATACCCACTTGGAATGATAAGCATATCGACCAATAGTTCAAAGTTTATACGGCCAAACGAGTTGCTAGCAGCCGACGACGACGCTTATATTAGCTTGGACAGTGTGATCGAGGGCATGACCTGTGCTTTCGTCGTCAGTTTTGACGCTTTAATTCCAAATTTTCAAGGGAAAATATGGTCATCGGGTAGTACTCTGATGTGGTTTGCCTTTCATTTTCAGCGTCAGTTTCCCATATGAATGATGTACTAGCTAGTAGTCCCAACCAAAGTCACCTCCATCTAGAAGACCCTGATGAATCACATGCCCAAATATCAGCCATATATTTCTTCGCCGTGTATTTGCCTTATCCATAGAAAAGTAACTCGTCAAACAGGAAACCAATATTCTATAAGATAACTTATGCGGCATAATTAAAAATCTAATAAAGCAATTCTATTTTAAGTTAACAAGCTTTGGTGCAAGATTATGTATCCTGGAGTCCACTTTCAAGCCAACCAAACAAACAAGTCAACAACTAAAGGAGGAGGAAAGAGCAACCAACGTGACAGCGTGTTTCGTCCCAAGAGCACCCTGAACACCTCATGTGCATGTCTACACCTCATGTGTTACCCGTAACATAATAGTAACATCATCTTATTCACATCAACTGCTCTACTTCTTCCTCTGACAAATTTCCAAGTGCAGACATGCTGCTATGACGACTATGACCGGTTTAGTACGTAGAAACATGAACAAAATATTTTTGTCCACAATGGATTGTCGACTCGATCTCCTCTGGCCATCCTAAGTGGCTGAGCCATAAAAGGAGAAAAGGGCAGAAGCCCTACTACCTATTTTACGGACATTGAACATGATAAATCATCGATGGGTGGCGCCGTGGCTACATCAGACAATGGCACAATAGGTTTTACCCCCTCTAAAATTTGGGAATTTCTTGTGTGCCATTAAAAAAGATCGTAATGCCCTGTGAGTCCCTAGAAAAGTTCAGCGGTCTTCAGCGCCACTGCTCCAAATTTTTGTGCCCTCCATGCCACTGCTATCAGTTTGGGCTCTAACGCCGCCAAACTGCAGGTGTGAAAAGTCGAAGATACCCTTAAGTTTAAATATGTCATTAATTTTTTTGAGCATCTTAACGACTTCAAATGAAAAAACTCAAAACTAGAAAATTGTAGATCTCATTGAGATCTATAATTTTCATATAAAAATTATCTTCATTTAATTCCGTAAAAAAAATATGATTTGATGTGATTAATATATCTTAGAAAAATCATATCTTTTTTGTAGAATTAAATGAAAATAATTTGTATATGAAAATTATAGATTTCGACGAGATCTACAACTTTCTAGTTTTGAGTTTTTTCATTTGAAGCCGTTAAGATGCTCAAAAAAAATTAATGGCATACTTACACTTAAGGGTATTTTTGACTTTTCACACCTGTACTTTGACGGCGTTAGAACCCAAACTGACGGCAGTGGCATGGAGGGCACAAAAAAGTTGAAGCAGTGACGCTGAAGACCGCTGAACTTTTCCAGGGGCTCACGGGCATTGCGATCTTTTTTAATGGCACACAAGAAATTCCTCCCTAAAATTTAAGTGCGCTTTGCCACTGATTCGAAGGAACCCTGTCAACAAAAAACGTATGGCGGTTGCCCAAGGCTCAATAGAATTAGGACCGCCTCTTATATATAGTTATATATAATAGACACATGAGAAACAAACAACACTAGAGGTTGGGAAAGTTTAGCGGAGGAAAAATGCTAAAGAAAATAGATGATTGATATATTCATCAATCAAATGAATAATGGCCTCCAATGGTTTTGGCCCCCACCTTATTTATAGGGTAAGAGATCCTGCCCCACTTTGAACCGAAATCCATGAAAAATAAGCCTTGAAGACAACATTCCTATTCTTTCTATTTTTCTTAAAGAAAAGACTCACACTGGACATTCTAATTGTATCAAAATTTGTCATTATCCAGTTCTTGACTCTGTTGAGGCTAACACACCCGAGTGGTGTTCCAACTAGAACCTCGAAATTACTATATATATCCGTTTTAGTTATCAACATAACTTTTTATATTCACCCTGTTCGGCTGGTTGGGGCTGGGCTAGAAATGGCTGGAGTGGGCTGATCCCTGTTCGGCTAGTTGGATCATGGCTGATTTGAATTCAACAGGCTCATTCAAAATCTGGCGCCAACAGTCCAGGTATCACTACACATTTGGTGCCAATGAACAGTAAACTGAACCCACTATTTACAAGGCATACATTTCGTACAAATACAAAGTTGTCCATTAACAACTACCATGTCTGGTACTGTTCATCAGCAAGACAGACACCGTACTCTAGTACATTTGTGCAACACAATACTCTAGTACACATAGATTAATGGAGCATTATACAACACATGTAGCTGTTCCAATGACCTCAGTGCAGCTACACAAAATTTATACCCTCCTCAGGCACATAATCACTGGCAACAGCATGGTACAAACACAATAGTCACTTACGCATGCACTGCTCCGCTCGTAGCCATCTACTCGTCATGACAACCATCAGTCCCCTTCCACCCCAACGTCCACCTCCAGCCATCACCTGCAAAGAGACAATTGTCAAATTCCTGTTCGTTTGCACGCATAATCATCAACTTGCCACTGGCACCATTGGCTTACCTGTACCCCAAATGTGTCAGTCCATGGGTAATCCACATCCTCACATTGTCCATGGAATCATTTGCACTTGCAGCAAGCCACTGCATCGACAGTGGGCTTAGTGGATGGAGTGGCTTAGTTACTTCATCTTTTTTCAAGTAGTTATGAAGGGCAAAACCTGCCTTAATAATGTTATCCTGCTTCTCCCTAGGATAGTGTGGCACTCCTTTCAACATGTGCCACCTAGATTTGACCACCCCAAATAATCTTTTCACCACATTACGCAAACTAGTATGGTGGAAATTGAACACCTCGTTAGGACCTTGAGCCGGCCTATCATCAAACTCTTTCAAATGGTACTTGTGCCTTTTGTGTGGCCCCAAATAACCATGTTTACCTGCATACCCCGAGTCCACCAGATAGTACCTACCTGCACATGACAACCCCTTCAACTTATCAGCACATCAAACATCTGCATTACCATGATAACATCGAGTTCAATTTTATAACAGCAAATGCAACTAACCTGGCGGTGGGTGCAGGAACCTAGGTTTCGTCCAAGCTTCCCTAAGGACCCTCATATCATGCACTGGCCCCCGCCATGCCAACACCAAGAAATGTAACCCACCCATGAAAGTCACAAACCGCGACCACATTTTGGCTAGGCCAACCCTGCCTATTTATGTAATCATCATGGAACACCCTATCAACACTGATCCTGATGTGTGTCCCATCGATAGCGCCTATTGCGCCATCAAAGAAAGGTGTGTACTTGTGCGGCCTATCATGCACTTTTGACATGTCTACGTGCCTTGGTGTACAAATCACGTTTGCAAAGTTAGCGACACATTCCAACACTTGACCAAACCTCTCGCTCACCGTCCCAAGACCACTTTTGAACCGTTCTCCTATGCCCCGCTGTCCGACTTGTTTTGCTAGTGCCCAAAGAAACATCCCTAAAGCCTCCTATGTATCAAAATCCCCATAGTCTCGTAGGCCATGGTTACTAATTAGCATTTCGTGCAGTTCAAAAAAAGCAGTAGGTTCCATACGAAAATTTAGACCGCTCCTTTTTAGGTGAGAAAGAGCCTTGCATACCCACTGACTGTCGTTCAACTCTTGCCAACCGAAGCAAGGAGGTGGTACCGGGACATCAGCTGCTACAACGGATGCATATCCGCCAACAGCCGCAGCATATCTCACATCCTCCTAGTAACTAGCGCTGGAATCACTTGAATGTTTACTAGCGCTGTCACTGTGCGACATGCCTCTTCAATCTCTTTGCAATCGGTCCCCTGATACAAAACAGCATCATATTAATTGCACAGTCCTGCAAACAAATAGTTATCATCCTGAAGTTTCCAGTTTACGAATAGAAGTACTAACCTTACAGCACCGCTGACCAGTTCTCACGATGATGCCCAGCCGCTGCAACAACCTGCAAACTAGCAAATGGAACAAGTTAGTTACAGCAGTTGTACATTATAAAGCCGCACTAATGCATAGATAGGTTAGATTGAAACCACATCAAACATTCAGCATAGGTACTCAAACCATGTCCGACATACACGAGGTCAAATGAAAACAAAAATATGCCCAACAGAAGGTTCGTTACATAGTGACAACTAAAACAAATGTTGTATGAAAGCAAACTAGGTAGGCTTCACTCAAACACGCGACTGCTTAGCGGGGACGCTATTTGCTGCCGGCATTTCTGCCATTCTTCTAGGTCCAGGTGATGTAAGTGAGATGATCTTCTCTGTCATCAATGTTCTTGTACTGTTCGCGGCACCCCCTCTTCTGGAAAAGGTCACATGCCATAAGGAACAGCTCTGACTTTTGGGAGACACCATCGTCACGTAGCATTTGCATGACCTCAGCCATCTCCTCTGCCTCAGTGGGCTTTGCACTCCTAGCCCTGATGTTGTCAGATATGTCGGACAAGTACTCTCCAACTTCCTTCGACCTCTTTGCTTTCTTTTGGCTGTTGACTTCATTGTCTGTCATGGCCCTTTTGGAGGAGGCTCCGGCACTGGGATGACAAACGGTACGAAGGGTGTCCTAGGGGGAGTGCGTGTTACATCTTGAACACCACCCGCAACATTGAATGTCCCCCTCTCTCGGTGCTGATCCCCGAAAAGGGCCCTCCAAAGTTTCCTGCATCTACACTCGGTTCCTGCATAATGGTAACCATATGTTGGGATTAGTGGAAAAGGACAAATAAGACCACATGTTGGGATTAGTGCATAATGACAAAGGAAAGGGAAGAGGCATTACCGCTTCGTGGCTGCCTACTTTGGTGTGGTTGGGTGCCAAGTCCTCGGCCACAACCGCGCCTGTGGTAGGTGTCGATGCGGGACCCACAGGATACCCCGCAAGAGAGAGAAGATCTAGTTCAACTAGGGTTCTTCCCATGTAATCTTAGTAATAGAACTATTAAGTAATCCTACTAGGAAATCTCATTGTAAACCGATTAGGACTCCGGCCTCCTGAATATATAAAGGAGACCAGGGCTCCTAAAGAAGGGGACAATTGGTACGACATAACACTTCATAATCAATCCAACGCAAAAGGCAAACGCCGACTGGACGTAGGGTCGTTACTCGATCTACGATCGAGGGCCTGAACCAGGATAAATCGACTGTCTCTTGCGTTCACCATCGAGTTCAGCATACGCCGAAACCCGAACGATACTGCCACGGTACCCCCGTGGTAGGCTATCGGTGGTAAAACATCGACAGTAGGGTCCCGCCTGAGGCCTGTTTTGTTCTGTAGGATTTGCCAATTGAGGAATTTCTTTTTCATGTCTGTGAATTTGTTGCGGATCTGCTTCTCGTCGTACGGCAGCCCCGCATTCCTACAACCCAGGTACACATCCCTCCACCCTTCCTTACTTGGACCCTATTTACACCAGTTGTATTGGTTCTCCTCATTTTGACATATGTCGAGCAACAGTTTGGCATGCGTTGTTTTCCAGTTCGCACGTGGAGCATGCATCTGTTGAATGGCAGCAATGTACGCATCGGTTGTGTATAGTAGGTCCATGAATTGAGTAGCAAGCAGAAATGTACGTGCTCACACAAAAACTAAGTCCAACGAGAAAGGGTCGGAGTTGAACTCACCTTGAATGGACGATTGGATGACCGCGGATGTAGGTTGTACCGCGATCGTGCAGTAGGCGAGCAGGACGACGAGGATGACAGTGCTAGCGTAGGGAGCGGTGCGCAGATGGTACTGCATAAAGGTTCCTACAACAAAGGAATATGACAAAGTAAGTTATGAAATGTATGAACATGTGCATTACAGAGGCAACACAAGTGCACGGCTTCATAGCTCTGAATAAAAACAATATCCTTACACACAGACTTCCGTTCAAGGATTATCCTCAAATGATGAGACCTAATATTCAGAAAACATGATTATATGTATTCTAACTTGTCTGATCAAAGGCACCATATTAATTATCTAACTGAAAATGCTTTGCAAACCATAGATAGGCCATGCATGACACTAATCTGCTGCTACCGTACAACCTCATCAGAATGTATATATTACTATCTAGATTAGTTAATAGTAATGGCGCTTATTACTATAGTTAATGTAAGTCATAAGGTCACCCTGAGGATTTCCTACTGGACTGCATGCATACGCAGCCGAGTTCAATAGTTCTCAAAACACAATTTGAATTAGTGTTCTACAATCCAATGAAAAGATAAATAAATGTATCAAAACTATAACTTTGTAAAATCCCTAGACCTAAATGCGAATCTCCGTCGTAACCCCATACTCCATCCTCGGGTAGACCATTTCACAAAGGAAATGCACACAGATTCTGGAAGTCTTACCGGTTGTGGCGGTGGAGACGACGATGACCTTGGCGGCCACGACCCTGGCGGCGACCGACAAACGGACGGAGCTGGTTGGAGGAGCACGACGTCGAGGACGGATTCGGAGACGGGCGGATCTGAAGGGTGGGCGCGGTTGGGGATCTGGATCGAGGCCGATGCACGGAGTTGGAGGCGGATCATGCGAGGTGCAATGGGGCGAGGTGGAAGGCGGACGATGCAGGAGGTTCGATGGGAGGGGCCGACCTTGGCTGCGGCGGATCACGAGAGGTCCGATCGAGGCTCTGAGCTTAGGCTGCTGGCGGCATGAGGTCCGATAGGAGGGGCCGAGCTTGGCTACGGCGGATGGGGGAGCTCCGATGGGATGGCGCGAGGTTGAGGGCGGCCGCTGCGCGAGATCGGAGGGGAGGGGAGCAATGCCGGCGTTTGCAGGAGGCACCTGGTAAGGACGAACCCTAGGGTGGCGCGAGCGAATGGGAAGGGAGAGAGAGACTAGCGGCGGCCTGGCTAGTATATATACCAGCTGGTCTGGGCTGAAATGATCAGCCCACTCCAGCAACTTTCAGTCCAGCCCCAACCAGCCGAAAAGGGTGATTAAAGGAGAGAAAAAAAAAAGAAACTACTTCCAGCTAGTCCCACCGCAGGCTTGAGCTGACCTAACTTTTCAATCCACGGGTTGGAAAGACTGGCCCCCAACTACCGGGCATTAAAATGTCCAAGCAAAGCATAAGAGGATAAGCTAGCTAGCTAATCCATCGTACGAACTTGGAATTTTTTTCAGTGCCAATTGTGCAACAGGATAAGATCACATTGCACATGTACAGTCATTCACCGGCCCCGCACTCTCTCTCCTTCCCCAACACCAAACCTAGTATTATAAAGTACTATAATTATCACATTTGCTCACATGGAGATGCAAGTGTAAGGATTACCCGATAGGCTGGGGCTGGCTGGATGAGCTGGCACCTCACATAAATATTATTTATATAAATGAATCAGCAACGATACAATCCAGCCAACCAACAGACTTTAAGTTTTAGGACATCATTTAAAGAGCAAAAAATAAAGATTAATAACCAGGATAGGATCCCTCAATCACCACCCCTTGTCTGTTCTCACTCTGACTCAAAACTACTCGCCAGGGAAATAAAAAACCATTTCTCGGCTGAGCAATCACTTGCGGACCCAGAACTACTTTCTAACAGTTTTTTTTTCTCATAATATTTCAGTATAAGTGTAACATATAGGTCATATTTAGTTCCCTAAATTTCTAAATTTGGCACTATACAAAAAGAAGATTTCCCGTCATATCAAACTTACGGTATATACATGGAGTACTAAATATTGACGAAATCAAAAACTAATTGCACAGTTTATACCTTGTGAGACAAACGTTTTGAACCTAATTAGTTAACGATTGGACAATTATTACCAAATACAAACAAAATGCTACGGTGTCCTGGGTTTCCGACGGCGCCGAATCCGGCCGGAACTAAACACGGCCATAAATCAAATTTCAGTTTCAGTATAAGCGAACAGGCAGCATGTTTTTGTGTACGAAAACAATGATGTGGCAGAGCCGTCAAGAAAGATGTCGATTCTTGCACCGATTAAAGAGATCACCCACCAAAACGAAGCAACGCTATTTTTGGCAGTGGTTTTGTTTATGTGGCAACTCGTTGCTGTTCTCCCCATGTTTGGCGAAACCGGGGGGCGCTTGCCTCGAGATTATAGGAGCTTTCCGCTGTGGATCCACGCACGACGCACCACGCAGAATGAAGGAAACAGGGATGGAGATGGATGGATGCATCTGCTGCTTTTCCAAAAACAAAGATCACTATGCTACTATACTAGTAGCTGCAAAGTGACTTTCGTCGTTGTGATCAGATCAGACTTTGATCCTCACTCATTGGCCGCTTCATCTCACCAAAGCATAGCAGTATAGCACTGGCCACGGTCAATTGGCAATCAGCCTGTGGCATAGTGCAGTCATGGGATACCTCATCGACCAAATCACACCACAGCAGCAAACTAATCAAATGAATCAAAGGCAGCTAACCACCATGATCATCATTTGTTAATGATACCCCCAGGTTGTTAGGTTGGTCGATGCACTTCTTCTGAGGTCAAAGAAAGCCAGGAGGAGACGAACACAACAAACTTGGATCTTATACACCGGAACCATATAGTACGTGGCTACTACATCTCTACTGGCCAAGAGAGGCCAAGGCTGGAAGCAAATCTGCGGCTGCTAATCACTACCATCAGTGCTGCTGCTATTGTGGAGATCAGACAGTGAGAAGGACCTCGGAGATCTGAAGCTCCCAAGGCCATTCCTCCTCTGCATGCCAACGCCGCCGAGCCTAGTGGGCGGCAGTGGCAATGCCGGCGCGTCCCTGATGTTCTTGCCGCGGTGCGGCAGCTGGCGGTATTCCACGTCGTCGTCGGAGTCGTCCTCCTCGCCCTCGTCCCCCTCGGCGACGGCGTGGTCGGGGCCCAGGAGCGGAGGGAGGTAGGTGGCCGTGGCCAGCGAGCTGCAGGAGGCTCGCCTGGACCAGTTGGCCAGGATGCGGCGCCGCTTGTTGAAGGGGTTCTCCGGCTTGGCCAGCAGCTCCTTGGCCGCCGCCACCGTCGACGTGGCCTCGGCGAGGCTGGTGAACGACTTGGACTTGCCGGAGTAGAAGCTCGAGAGGCCCTTCCTGATCAAATCAACCAAATTAAAAGTCTCGAGTTAATACCATGCGCAATTTGAGGCGATTTTGCGTGAAAGCTAGCATCTTTTTTCTCCGCTCGCTGTTGTAAATAAAGAGGGGGAAATCCATGGACTGCATAGCAATGTTGCCAGGCCCCCAGAAAAATATCTCCTTTTCAATTAAAAAGATCTCATTTTGCAAAAAGCAAGCGAAATAGCATGAGCGATCCAAGACGGGTAAACAAAACGAAAGCTTTATGAACTCACTTGATGGGCAAGGAGTCCTCCAGCGCATCCAAGCAACCGAGCGTATCGCCCTCCTTGAGCTTGCTCTCGACCTCCTCCTCTCCGTCGTTCCCGCCGACCTCCGACGAGTTCTCACCGATCGACGAGCCCGACGGCGACGGCGCCCCGATCGACGAGGTATCGGTCAGCACCCCTTCCTCCACCTCCTCCTCTATGAAGAAGCCGTCGCTTCTCCTCTTCCCGACCGCCTCCTTCTCATGCCCGCCGCCGCTCCCCTTCACGGATCCGGGGAACCCGTAGGTTGGCCGCACCTCCGCCACCGCCGTCGACATGTCGCCTGAGCCGCGAGATTCGACGGTCCGCTCGTTGCCAGTGTGTCTGGAGTAAAATTGAGCAAATCTCGGGTGGATTGGATATGTGTGTCCGTCCAAGAACAGGGACAGGAACTCAACAACTTGTGTGAGAGAATGTGAGAGGGAGGGGAAACACAGAGAAGATGCGAAACGCAGGAGGCAGGATAGGATAAGAGCAAGGACCAGGACGCAACCTGGGTGCGCGGGGTCTTTGTAGGCTGAAAGAGGCCGCAAAGTCCCAGGATCCTCTGCAGCCAAAGCACAAAATACGCGCGGTGTGTGTGCTGTTGCGCAATTGATTGTAATCTCCCAATTGCCAAATGCACGCCAACAGTGTTAGTGATGCGGCAACTGGCACCGTATCCCAAATCTATCACTGCCATGTCTCAAGGTAATTCTACCACCGTATCACATCGTATCTCAACACATCAATAGCATATAAAAAATGAGAGGAAGTGATAATTGATAGCAAGTATCTCAATGCTATCCTGATAGATTTTTTTATTATGTTGTACTTATATGATGCACCAAGTAGGATCCAACTTATATGATTATCATGTTAGTTGCCGCATCTCATCTCAATATACATCTCAAGGTGGAAATCTAAGGTCACAATCTCACATTGTGACTAGGAGCCGGTCACTTGTATTGTATGGAACATGAGTGTGTCATCACGGAGTCATGCTAAAAGTACTCGCTCCAAATACAGTACAGATGAAACTATGGGCATGTCTGGTGCACACTGCATATCCTTATGCCGCAGCTTCAGCCACACCGCATTTGTGGCACATGAAATGAGTGCCAGACTTTTGGCAATCAAATGCACTAGACGACAAGAAGAGCAAGTACGACAAGCTATATATGTCTAGAAGTGAAGCAAACGATGACGTGAAGCCCAGTGCAATGTGTCTAATGTCTAGCACAACGGTTGGAAACCAATCAAGCAGGATCTACATCTCAACATATCTCTAGTGAATTATTTCGCGCCAGATTATAGACGCCGCATAGAACAAGAAATAATATGTGGTGTTTGATTTTAGTATGGGTATATATATCCAGTGATGAGGTATTGACTTTTGTTAGTAAAATCGGGTATTGATTTTAGTGGTGGATGGACCATGAGTTTGAACCACTGATATTCTATTAGCCAATCAAATAGACCAAAGAAGCATTACAATCAGTCTTTACGAACATTGAGGCCGATATTAAGCTGAGAACCGATATTTCGGTCTATTTGGGTTCCATCTAGATCTTTTTGGTCTCGGGTGTTTTCCCATCCCTATCTGCTAGCCATACACTATGAACGAAGTTATCAAAATTGTAGATTCTAAGTCAAATTGTAGGCTTTTAGGGCCTGTTTGGTGGCGCTCGCAACCGCGTCAGATTATCTGACACAGTACTATGTAGCGATACCGTTCACATAACACAGGGAGCACTGTAGCAAGACATGAGAAGCTAAAAATTGCAGCTCTCAACCGCTCCGCCCGTTTCTGGTTCATTTCGCGCCTCGGAATGCGAAACAGTTTATGCTACAGTGTCAAAATAGTATTACTACAGTATATATCAACTATGTGTCAGCCCAGTTAAAGCGGGATGAGCGGTGCCGAACATACCTTTAGTTAAGATCGTATGCATGAAAATCATAGAAATATAGACTTTAGTGATAGACACGTAGAATCAGATCCCCTAGTTAACATCATAACGACATAAAATCGTATGGAAAAATAGCAGATTGTAAAACTATTTGATTGAGAAAAATGGGTAGTGCCATAAGCTTAATGGTATTTTCAAAACCGAAGTTTTTTCGAAGAGTTCAGACCCGAATTTTACACTCGGATCCAAGACATCGGAGCCGTGTTTTGGGCGACGCAGAGGATCCGAGCCCCCTTGGCCCATACGGATGAGCCTCCCTCGCGTGGCCAGTGGACCGCGTCCACCCGCGGTTTCCGCCCCCGTGTTCCTGTGGGCTCGGGAAGGGCGGCCAGACCGACGAAGGATTAGGAAGCAGCAGGGCCATCCCTATCCGTTACTGTTAGAGCCGGCCGGCGACTGACCCCCGGGCCCCGCCCCCTGCCCCGGGCGGGTTTGGAGTTTGGATAGACGAGGGCAGGCGAGCTGACGAGGTGGTGAGGTGTTTTGACACGTTCCTCTCCCCTGCGCGCGCCGCGCGTTGTGGTGGTGGTGGACCTGTCAGATCACCTGTGGCCTGTGGACGGAGGCTGACGGGCACCGGGCGGGCAGAGGCCAGCGGGACAGCCAGCTGGTGCCCGGGAGAGCGACGTGGACGAGGTTGCCGGGACCGGGACCGGGACCGGGACCGGGAGCAGCGTTGTGCCCGGTTCGCTGGGCTCTTAAGCCATGCCCAGGTAGCGTTTACTGATCGCTGTGACACAAAAATATTATTGATTGATTAAAAAAAGTATAGTTTATAAATCCAGTGAATAGGATGAAACCCACACCTCTCGGTCTCTTCTCGCGTGACGCACGCTTTTGTTCCGTTCGTTTGACTTATAAATCGTACTTTTTTAGTTAACGAATAGATTTTTTCTTTCACCACGGATCAATCAACGATACTTTCAACCGTGATTTATCGCCACTTGGGTTTGGGTGGTTGTCCGCCGCGGCGTCCGGAGTCCAAACGAGCCGGCTGGCGGCCAGCGATGTGGAGTAGTGGTGGATTAGCAGAAGCTTTCACGCGAATATGCGGGCATGGGATGGGGGCTGATGTGGACAAAGACATTGGCTGCTTCGCTGCCGCCGCCGCCGCCGCCTGAGACCGGGAGACTTGTTGCCGTTTCGTCGTGAGCGTGGCGAGACAAATCCTGTGACCGCTGCATCGTCGGTTAGCTTTTCCTGCAAGCTTCTCCTGGCTGCTGCAACGATGTCAATGTAACATTCCTGCAGAGTCTTGTAGTAACGTGCTGATGGCCGCTCAAGCTAGGGCGTTGTCGATCAGTCCATGAACGATTAAGCCCTTGTTTAGCTGTAGGAATTTGGATTTTGGGGCGAAAGTAGTACTTTATTTACGAGTTGTTTTAATCTAAACGTGGCCTTGGTAAATAGTATTCAAACAGGGACGATCAATTTAAGCTCAAAATTTGTTTTGGGGATATTGTAGCGTTTGTTTTATTTTAAATACCAAACATGGACTAATTAGTTTATCTTTTTTCCACCAAACGTTTATCTTTTCGTCTACATTTAATGCTCCATGCACGGGCCGCAAACATTCGATGTGACAGGTACTATAGCAACTTTTTGAAAGTTGGGGTGGAACTAAACAGCCTCTAAATTCGCAGTAGTACTGTGTGGATTTCGGAGCCCATCGATGAGCCAACCAGCAGATGGGCGGAGAATGGCGGAGATAATCCTTGGGTTTTTTTTTTTGCGCGATGAGCCAACCAGCAGAAGGTTAGGGATAATCCTTGTAGCACACGCCGATACGACTTACGGACCTGTTCGGCTGATATTAAAGTCGACTGAAGCTGATTTTAAATATTGTAGATTCTAGCTGATGCTTGCTCTCGCTCACTGTCGGCAGCACCAATACTACTGTCGGTTCCCACAAAATAGGAGTACACGGTCTTGTCTCAACTCCGAAGCATATCCCTGGCGACATGCATCGGTGCATGTTAGGCTAGGTTTACGTCGATCCGAAATATTACATACTCGCAGCCTACCTGCGTCACGAAGCATTTCTGGGAATACACAGGCATGTTACGCGTATGGTCTCGTTGGCTTAAACTTACGAAAACAAATCAGTCAACAATACTTTTCAGCTATACTTGTGATTTAATTCATAGACGCATGACACATCCTATATAATATACGTAGCTACTAGAACAAACGTTTATTTATGGTATAGCTAGGCTCTTATTTAGTTCTTCAAAAGTGCACTATATAAAAAGAAGATTTTCCGTTACATCAAACTTGTGGTACATGCATGGAGTACTAAATGTAGACGAAATCAAAAACAAATTACACAGTTTGCTTTAACTTTGCGAGACGAATCTTTTGAGCATAATTAGTCAATGTTTGGACAATAATTCATAAATACAAATAAATGCTATACTGAAGAATTGTGCACTATGCAGGTGTAAACTTTGCCAATCTAAACACGCCCTAAATGAGTGCTTCCCTAGCGTTGATCGCTCCACTGAAATGGAGCCTACAGCTACAGGTAGGAGCGCGTAGGACTAGGACAAGGAACCACACGAACGCACTTGTGCTGTTGACCATCGTCCGCCCCGTCCAGGGCCCATCTTTTCTTTCCGTCATCATAGCTAGCTACACGAATGAACTTCCGATTCCATCGAACGCTCATCAGAAAGATTTATCTCTCCAGCTTTGAGTTAAGGAACCTGCCTTCTGCTATAACCGCAGTCACTGTTCATTTCTTCCCCCTCCCCTAATTTGACGATATGGTTTTGACCTCGTGCTGCCCACGAGTGGTCCACGGCGTCATGGACATGCCCCGTCGCTCTGCTTCGTTGAAGGAGCGAGCGAGCCCTGCGGGCAGAGTTGCCGTGCTGCCGACGAGTGCAGTGCAGTGCAGTGCAGTGCGCAGCACGTTGGTCTGGTCAGGGTCAGGGACGTTCCGTTCCGTTCCGTTCCTAACCTGATGATCCAATCCAATCCAATCCAAATCCAAACACAAGCAGTTGTTGGTGACTTCACGCGTTGGCGTGCAGGGTCGTCGGCTCGTCGCCTTTTAATTCGACTAGTAGCGTGTCCGTGTATGGCTACGGACAACTAAATTTTTTTATTAAAAACATACGAATCGTATGATAAGATAATAATATTGTTAAATTAAATATCGACGTTAAAGTGATATTTAATTTAAAAAGCAAAGTTCGTGAAATTAACATAGTCACGGAGAGTGTGGTGTCGCAGGCTCACAAACTCTACTGTATAGATTTTTTCGTGATATAGCTAAGATAATATTTTATATCGGCAGAAAGAATTCTACGATATCCATTTCTTTTATTTGCCAATAAATTCATAAATAAGTTCCGCTGCATCTCCATATAATCTTGTACACACAGGTTCGAATATATATGTAAATATGAGTGTCTGTCACATGGATAATACTGCGTGTCTTAAAAAATTTCTCATAAAATTTTAAAACAAAGGCCCTGTTCATTTGGAGAAATTCGAGGAATTTAGATGGTTTGGAGAAATGCTGGAGAAATTTGTGAGAGAAAAATACTGTTTCAGATGAAAAAAGAAGCGGATCAAGCCGGGTTTAAGGGCACGCGAACGGGGCCAAAGTATATTATACTCATCGTATAAATAAGTGTGGCTTTAGGACTATTCCACACAGACATATATTGTAGAATAAGGTATTCACTTGAGTGTTTGTTCCAAGATGTTGAATTAGGTGTTGTAATTCTTAATTTCGACATATTTTTTAGGTCAAGACAACCAATGGTGACACTTTTCTTAGTGGTGCATAATTTTACAGTGCACATCTTGACTATCTGAGTAAGGATAAATTAGCACTGCAAAGGCTCAGAAAAGCTGCTGAGAAGGCAAAAGTTGGGTTTTCCTCCACTATTCATACTAAAACCTATATCCTCGATTATCATTGCGATGCTTTTGATGCAAAGCAATTCAACATTACCATGATCAGATATAAGTTTGAGTCTCTTATGAGCAATCTCATAGAGGGACTCTCATCATTTATGTGATCTACTTCAAGGATATTGACAGGACGATAGACCCATGTTGGAATGTTGCACCAAAAGGTGTTCACGTTTTGTCCACGATTTATTTTCCATGAATACATGCGGGTACTATGATAACACTAACTACACCAAATCAAAGATTAGAGAGAATTTATATTGCCTCTAGAAGGATTTATTTATTAAGTTCTTTGAACTCTATAGTTAGTTTTGAAATATATGTTTGCATGTCTTACCTCGTATCCTAATTTAAAATTTTGTAGTTTAATTAGAATATGGGAAAATGATTGAAAATGAACAGACCCAAGGGCAAATTCAGCAAGAAACAACAAGCGAGGACGATAGAACACGTGAACGTGAAACCAAATGAAAGGAGAAAAAAGTTGTCCCTTTTACAAATGCAAAGAGGGAAAGTAATTAAATGTTGACAGATTTGGCAAGGTTCTCTTTCCTTCTGTCTTAATTCTCTTTCCTTTTACTCGTTGCCATGTATGTTGGTGCATGCAAACATGCAATGTGTATATAGATAGCACAATAATTTTTTACTTTCTATTTTACCGTGATTCCTCTATCACATGACAGGCAAAATTCAATCAAGGAGAATCGTACCAAAGGACGCAGCATGCGGGAGATATCGTGGGATCGCAGACGTGCACAGACGGACGAACCAAAATAAATGTCGCACAAAAAAATATCCACACTTTATTCTTTTTAGTTGTAGGAGATAATTAGAATATGGGGAAAGGATTCAAAATGAACAGATCCAAGGGCAATTTCAGCAAAAAACAGCAAGCGAGGGTGATGGAACACGTGAGCGTGAAACCAAATGAAAGGAGGAAAAAACTGTCCCTTTTGCAAATACAAAGAGGGGAAGTAATTAAATGTAGGCAGATTTGACAAGGTTCTCAGAAATGCAAAGGCGTTCCTTTTGTCTTAATTATCTTTCCTTCTGTGTTAATTCTCTTTCCTTTTACTCGTTGCCATGTATGCTGGTGCATGCAAACATGCAATTTGTCAGCCTATTCCCTTGTTGGTTTCAGCCAACCCAAACCAGCCAGCCAACAGTATTTTCCTCTCACAAAAAACCAGCACCAGCCAGCCCAAACCAGCACCAACACCAACCAGCGAACAGGCCATGTATATAGATAGCACAATAATTTTCTACTTCCTATTTTGCCGTGATTCCTCTATCACATGACGGGCAATATTCAATCAAAAAATCGCATCAAAGGACGCAGCATGCGGAAGATGTCGTGGAATCACAGATGTAAACAGACGGTTAAACCAAAACAAATGTCGTATCAAAAAAAAAATATCCACACTTTTTTTTAAAACAAAATATCCACACTTTTTGTTTTTAAGTTGTAGGAGACTTCCACCGCCGCGATTGGTCTGGGCAAGTCGCCTCCAGCCTGCCTGACGGCAACACTCCCCAAACCGGCTCTGCATTGGTCGTCTTCGTACCAGTTTCAGGCTTTCTTCACAAGATTTTGCCTACGGAGTACGGTGTACTACCTTTTCCTCTTTATACACGTTGTGACGTGTAAGTCTCATCACTGTCATGAGCCCTCTTTTTTGGAAAGAGGAAACCGACCTTGTTTAGTTGGTGAATTTTTTTGAAAAATAGTATCATAGCATTTTTATTGATATTTGATAATTAGTGTCTAATCATAATCTAATTAGGTTTAAAAGATTCGTCTCGTGAATTTCGTCTAAACTGTGTAATTAATTTTATTTTTTATTTATATTTAATGCTTTATGCATGCGTTCAAAGATTCGATGTGACAGAAAATCTTGAAAAATTTTGCAAAATTTTGAGAACTAAACATGCACTTAGCATTCAGCGGCCCTCTCTGTTCGTGGATGCACAGATGCCAGGTTACCAGCTACAGAGACAGCCCTTCTTCATTGTGGTGCAAAATCAAAACAGGGCTGTAATGGCTCCTCGTCTCACCAGCACTGTTTGGAGATTTGGGCCGGGCTTGAGAAGCCTCCATCGGGCCCACTCAGGTAGCCTCGGTGGCCTTTCTTTCAAGTGGCTGGGCGACTGGGCCTGGGGAGCGAAAGCCCAGAGGAGTAGTCCAATCCTTCCTGCAAACAAGGAGGAGGGTTTTGTTCTCGCGAGCCCGCAAAGACCTCTCGCTTTTCCTTGGCTGAAAAGCCTGAAACTGAAACGAAAGCGAGAGGCTGCAGCTGCACAAGCCCCTGTTATGTCAGATGATTAATTGGAACAGCAACTCACAAGCTTCCAAACTCTAATTCTTCCGGGAGAAACTTCAAACTTTTACACACATGTACTACAGCCTTACTGCACTTGGAAGACCAACCGAAAAGCTTCCAAACTCTAATTCTTCCGGGAGAACGCATCTAGTGTCTACTACAGCCTTACTGCACCGAAGACCAAACGAAAGTTTAACTGCAATCCAAGCAGCTCTGACCGACCGGTTTCTGTCTAGCTCTGATCAGAGAAATTGCATTGCATGCCCGCAGGTGCAGCTACGTACGTGACCTGCTGCATCTCACTGCATCATCACATCTTCAATTCCCAATGCATGCATGATCGCGCGGGGATCGACCGGAGGCCATTGATCATCGAGCTAGCTAGAGATAGATCGGTCAAGGCTCCACAGTGTCCACACCCTCAACTCTACTCCTAGCTGCTTTCTCGCAGCAGCACATGGCAGCCAGGCAGGCAGGCAGCGGCCTGACAAAGCCTCGCTTTCCCGCACTGCAAATCCTGCTAATCGCCCGACCGATCTCGTCCCCCGCTGCGCCCAAACTGTGCAGTGCCTCGTCTGCGTGCATGCATGCAGTACAGTGCAAGCTAGCTAGGCCGGGGAAAAGGAGAAACAGGTCGCTGCAAAACTCGCCTTTTCCTCAGGTGGTCCTGTCGATTGTCTCTGTGCGCAGTCTGCAGCACTCTGCAGCTAGCGGGGGCCCCTCCGACCATCGCCGTCGTCGTCCCCGTCGATCTCTATCATGCAGTGGACACACACACACCGCCTGATGACCACCTGTGACGCCCTGGCCACACACCCGATTGTCTTCTTCCCTCCGGTGGTCCGGCCGGGCCGGCCGGCGAGATCGATCGGTGGACGGCGGCCGGCCGGCCCGCCGGCTGCATGCGTACTTCAATAATTGTGCGGCCGTGGTACGCGCACACGTCGGATGAACTGAAGGTGTTGCATTATCGATGGGACGAGAATCATGCGCCGTGCGATGATGGGCTAGCTGCCCGAGCAGCAGTGCAGTGCAGGCACTGTTCATGCATTCATGTGTGCATCACAGGCCACTGAGACCTTTTTTAGGTTTCTCCTATCGACGACAGCAACAGTGAACGGAAAGAAAGATGCCCTGCAAATTTGCAGTGCAGGACACGCCGGTTCTGCTACATATCATGCCCTTTTGCATTCGTGGCTCGTCAGGAATTAAAAAACGATCAGTTCATGCGAGAGTTAAGTTTTTTTCTTTTTTTTTAGGGAACGAGAGTCGAGCTGTTAACTTGGAATTTATTACTGGGCAAAGGCGAAGGGACACAGCGATCTTGAAAATCAACTACACTCTTCGGAGCATATACTCCCTCTGTCCACAAAAGAATGTAATTATAGGATTACTGTCGGTTAAACTAGCTTAATTTTTTTAACCAAGTTTATAGTAAATAGTATTAGCATTTATGTCTTAAAAAAAGTTTATTGTTGTTTGGGCAAAGGCAAAACACAAAGACCTTGAAAATCAACTACACTCCTCATACACTATCGGAGACGGCTTCTTTACCGAGTGTCCCACACTTTGCCGAGTGTTTTTTATCGGGCACTCGGCAAAGAGGCTGTTTACCGAGTGCCAGAGATAAAGCACTCGGCAAACAACTGACACTAGGCAAAGAGGTGGTTTGCCGAGTGCCGAGTACTCGGCAAACAATAACACTCGGTAAAACTGGCTTTGCCAAGTGTTATTCTCCTACACTCGGCAAAGGGCCGCCGCCATTAACGACCGGCAGCCGCCGTTAACCCTTTGCCGAGTGTCTTCTTCTGACACTCGACAAAGTGGTTATTTGCCGAGTGTAATTTTTTTGCCATCGGCAAAGCGGTTATTTGTCGAGTGTCATTTTTTGACACTTGGTAAACCATTTTTTTTTTCACTTTTGACCTCCAAACTTTTTCTGCAGTCCTCATACAATACCTGGTGCTCCATGTTCCAATGTGACACATTTCTCGGACTTTTTCTATATTTCTTTAATTTATTTCATTTCATTGAATTTTCTTGGATAATTCAAATTATAACTGCTAGTCATTTGAATAATAAAAAAATGAATGGAAAAATGATATTCATGTTTTTTAGTATAATGTGAAGCCGTATCGAGGACGAGACCACCAATTTGAACATCTTGTTCACGAAACATGACCACGAACTTCACTGGCATTGTTTTAAATTCTATAAAAAGCAAACAAAGTCCAAAATCATGAAACTTGTCAAGATGTCATGATATCATATGTGAAGATAAAAATTTGAGAAGGTTTCATGCATGAGTTGTCACATAAATGCTTGCAAAAAGAATCTCCAAGAAGTCAGACGAGGAGAAAATCTTGACGTGACAAACTTATGAAAAAGCTCCTCAATTTTTTATCATAGCCTCCACATATGATATCTTGACATCTTGACAAATTTCATGATTTTCGACTTTCGCTTTCGCTTGCTTTTTATAGAATTTAAAAACAACTCGACCGCAAGTTCGTGGTCATGTTTTATGAACAAGATGTTCGAAATTGGTGGTCTGTTCCTGGATACGGCCTCACATTATACTAAATAACACGAACATCATTTTTTCATTTATTTTTTTCATTATTCGAATGACTAGCGGTTATAATTTGAATTATCCAAGAAAATTCAATTAAATAAAATAAATTAAAGAGATATAGAAAAGTCCACGAAATGTGCCACATTGGAACATGGAGTACCAGGTATTGTATGAGAACTGTAGAAAAAGTTTGGAGGTCAAAAGTGAAAAAAATATGGTTTACCGAGTGTCAAAAAATGACACTCGGCAAAGAGGCTCTTTGCCGAGTGTCAGGACGTCTGGCATACGACAAAGATTTTTAAATTTTTTTTAAAAACCCCCTCTTTGCCGAGTGCCAGCCCGATTGGCACTCGACGATGAATTTTAAAAAATTAAAAAATACTTTGCCGAGTGCCAGACCGGGGACATTCGGCAAATAATTTTTTTTAAAACCCTCTTTGCCGAGTGCCAGGTCCAGGTGGCACTCGGCAAAGAATTAAAAAAATTAAAAAAAAAACTTTACCGAGTGCCAGATCGGGGGCCCTCGGCAAAGGGGGGATTACTAGTAGCCGCGCCCAGACTCCCCAAATCTCCCCAAAAGCCCGACGCCACGACGCGGCTCTCGCTCTCCCCCTCGCTCTTCTTCCGCCCAGCGTGCGATCTCCCTCGCCTCTCTCTCGCTCCTCCGGAAGCACCAACGTCGGCTCCCTCCGCATCCTCCTCCCCTACGCAGCCCCTGCTCATCCCCGCGGCTCCGCTGTGGACCTGCGGTAGGGCCGCGCGCTCTGGAATGGGGCGGCCAAGAGCCATGCCTACCATGCCGCCGCCGCCGCCCCCAGGCCGGATGAGCTGGCTGCTTTCTGAGCGCCGCCGCGCTGGTCGACCACAGCAGCAGCTCAACACCACGCTCATCCTGGGCCGGGATGGGCCTGGATGCGGGCTCGATCCGCGTCGTCTCCGTAAGATCTGCGTCGTCCAGTAGTTCTAGCTGCTCGTCCATCCTGTGTGGTCTGCAGATCGGGCATGCGCGCTGCAGATAGAAGATCTAGAGTTAGAGTTGCCCCGCGGTGAATTGCTACTGCCGTGACTGCCGAGATATTGTAATATCGACAGTAGTTCATCCTTTGTTTCTGTGTGAAATATTGATTTGGGCCTTGCTTGCTAATGCTAAGTGAGTTAAATAGTAGACTCTCTTGTTAAATAATGTAATTTTCCGTGGTATAGAATTCCTGTTTATTTACTTGAATGTGTTGTTACTGTCCTGGAGTTTCAGATTCTTTTCTAGGATAATTGATCTACCTAAGGAGCACCATTAGAGCATGGGTTCCTGTACAAGAGCTATAGATGCTCTATAGTTTTGAAACACCTACCAATATTTGTTGTCCTTAAGTTTAATATTAGAGTTAATTATATCAATCACACTAGAAATACCATAAACAAAGTAAGGTGCACCTCTCAGTTCCCTTATTTAAGCTTTCGTAGTGCATCCACATGGTGCAGACTGATGTGCTTATGTGAACTAATAATCTCTTATAAGCACACCCATTGTACATACTCTTATGTTGGCCATTGTTGTATGTGTATGTGTGAACCTATCAACCCTGATGCTATCTTGATGCATGGGTGAGTGAGCTGAAACTCGATGCATTTGTGAACTGATAAAACAAATACAGAATCAAGTGAAAACATGTTTGTCTTCCAAGTTACTTCAATTCAGAAAAACCTGAGTAGTTATTTAAAAACTTCATGCTTGTATGTAACTAATTTGCAATGCAACGAGGGACATGACTCATGGACAGTACCTGTACTTAGGCAAGAATGTGACCTCCATAGTTCACACGGGCATATGTGCCTAGATCATCTGTGCTATTGTTGCACATCTATTGGTTGATTGAACTTGCCTGTTAATTGAAATTAGTAAAACTATTTGAGAAAAAACTAGAAGATTGTGTGAGCATTGTAGCTTATTTTTGAATAATCACATTTTAGTTCCTTTTACAATATTAGAGCTATTGTGATTACTCTTCCTGCAATTTCATAACATGTTGTTTGATGTGTGCAGGTAACAGCTGACTGCTAGCTGCTAATATAACACTCTCAATGTACAACAAGGTAAATAGTTTTAAAAATCCCTAGCTTATGTACTTGTGCTGTTACTTTTTATTGTATTGACATTGTAGTTTGATTTACTTAGTATTGTCTAATCATTACCAATTTAGAGAAGAGGTGAGCTTACTGCTAGCTGCTAATACATCAAAAGTTGATTATTGGGTTCATATTTTTCTTTTTGCAAATATAGAGTAGAGGTGAGCTTACTGTGTGGTAAGTATTGAAGACATTGACCTGGGATCACATGACGTGCTATAATTATCTTGATCCTCTCAGAGTTTATAGGCTGAAGCTATAATCAGAAAGCTAGCTAGCTACTTGCTTATCTATTGAATTTTTTTGAAAAGTAGGTTCAAAAGTAACTGAAGTTGTAATCAGTCTCCTAAATCAATACAGTTAGCCACTGAGCAGTATATAGTCACTATGCAAAGTTATTGTTTTTTACTATGTAATATTTCTATTACATCTCTGAACTTGGATGATGCTGGCTTGCTGCCGATGTTTTAGTTTGTATGTTCATGCTTACGGTCAAACTTAGTGGAGTATGAAAGTTTTATTCATGTATGGTATATATTTATCTTGTCTCACACATGCAATATCTTCTTCTTTGTGCAGAATCAATCGGCGGCATCGAACGAACCTCATGCTTCAGCGAATCCTTCACCAAATCAGTCCCATTGGCTATCTTGGTGATGATACTTGTGGTTGTTAATGGTACTTCTATTTGCAATTGTGGTTGTAGATGATGGAGCACTTGGATTACTTGTGAACTTATTTATGATATATTATGAGACATGTGACGTTTGTGATATATATATGGTGTTGGATATCTGTGCTGTTGATGATATATATGTGATGTTGGTGATGTTTGTTATATATATCTTCTGTTTGTTTGGATGTAATGTAAAAAACAAATAAAAAAGACTGTTTTCAGTCACTTTGCCGAGTGCAATGGCCATGACACTCGACAAAGTGACAACCTGAGAACATGCCTGGGAACATGCTTTGCCGAGTGCATAGGCCATTGCACTCGGCAAACATCACAGATTTGTCGAGTGTCTTGCCGGTGGCACTCGGCACAGTGGCCATGTTTGCCGAGTGTTTGAGTCAACGGCGCTCGGCAAAGAGGCGACCTTTGCCGAGTGCTTGACCTTGACACTCGGCAAAGCCGCCGTCACGGTGGCGCTCGCCGTCACGGCGACTTTTCTTTGCCGAATGTCAGATTAGCACTCGGCAAAGGCTTTGCCGAGTGCCCGATAAAGTGCACTCGGCAAAGAGGTCTTTGCCGATCAACTGTTTACCGAACGTCCTTTGCCGAGTGCAAAGGCTTTGTCGAATGTATATCGGCCTTTGCCGAGTGTCTGAGGCACTCAGCAAAGAAAGCGCCTCCGGTAGTGATAGAGGAGTATATGATTTGTATATAGAACAAGTTGCATGGCTAATCATGTCCTGTTTTGCCCAATGCCAACGAACATATATCAGCTGTCTGCAGCAGCCGTGTACTTTTTTTACTCTGAATTCATATGCCGTCGTCGCACGCAGCAGTATGCCACGTACGAAGGAGCATCGGAACTTCAAAATAAAGCTTTTTCAAGACATCCAGACTGCATAGCTTCACTCAAAACAAAAACCAGTCAGAGATCATGCATGTATGTATGCCTACACGCTGTGGACCTGTGCTAGATTAGCTGCCATGCCATATACTACATACACAAGGATCGATACACGTGGCGTGCATCGATCGATGGCGCGGGCCGCTCATGATTGCAGGGAGCATATATACGAACGTATTCTAATGGCTCAGAGGATCTCGACCAAACTTAATAATTTATTAAGTTATTGTTTACATATATATCCACGTACATTGACATGCTAGAAATGCATCGGATCCTGCTTGCACCGAAAGCTAGTAGCAGGCGATGGGCGCCCGATCACATGCACGACGATCACGTACGCACATGGCCCACATGATTTATGCATGAGATGTCTCTCGAGATAGACGAAGATGATGCGTGCGTGCATGCATACGTGCTTCCAAGACCCACCACATCCTTCTTCCAATCTCACCTCACCTCATATATATTAATCATATGCCTTTTCGTCTGAGATATAAACTATAGGAGCAGCGCAACTTGATGGATCCGCCTGTGTATGTGTATCTTTTCATTTGTACATACAATACAGATCCCTATATATGGTGGCGTAAATTATATTACTACCCTACAACTTGTAATCACCGTCTAATGGCATGTTTGGGACTACTTCCCTCCTACCTTCGCTATAGTTAAACAGGAACAGCTCTACAAACTCTGCTTAGAAAAAAGTGAAGTACTTGAGGGCCAACTCTAGTTGTTTTGTGGAGCACCTAAAGAGGTACTCTGGAAACTCTATATTTTTGTGGAGCAGCTCCATAATTGTGTTAGTAGAACATATATAATTTTAATGGAGTAGAACAATCCCAAACAGATCTTTAACTCCCCATCTCATTCGCGCCGTGTCCTCTGCACTGGATAATCCTCTCTCTGGCGTGAATGTGTGTCGGCGTGTGAGAGATAGAGATGGACTGACGGTTCACTGAATAAATGGTGAGGAAAGACCGGAAAGATGAACAAATCCACATTCATGATAACTATGTTTATTTAGAAAACAAATTGCAAATTGAATACCCGTCTATTAAATTTTGAAATGGAGAGAGTACATTGTATACTGTTTATGTAACCATGTATGCAGCCATATACAGATATATACAATGGTTTGTTGGGCTGGTATTAAAGCCGGCTGTTAAGCCTGCTAAAACTGTTTTGTTATGAGAGAAAAATACTATAGATTCTAGCTGATAAGCCGGCTGATTAGTTCCAGCGAACAGGTTGTTAAAGTGCTTTATATGTGGGCAGTTATCTATCAATGCCACTTGCATTTATTGCATGCCTAATTTAATTTATAAGGGCAGTTCTAATAAAAGAAACTAGTAGTTTCTATAACATAGGATACCGTGTACTAAAAAAAGTACTAGTTTCTATAATATAGGATACCGCACTAAAAAAGTACTGCTTTCTAACCTATGGTTTCTATGAGTAATAATTATTTTTTCTTTCTCTCTCCCAACTCTATCTTCTTTCTCCAATGGAAGTGCGGCACGAGCCCCCTAGAAACTGGTGGTTTCTCCCTAATGGCGATTTCATGGTTTCTTGGTGCATTGGGTCAAGAGAAGACCTGGTTTTTTCATGAGGAAACTATTTCTATGATTTTTGCTCTCTTTCTTCATTAACTACGTTGCCATGTCAGCATTTTGCCTACGTGGCAAGTCATTTAATGAGGATAGAAATCATCATCAATACACCATTGGGACTGCCCTAATATGTACAGTACCTAGAAAAAACGCAAATACATCATCAATATGTACCGTTATGCATACTTTTCATCTACAGTGGAACGTGCAGTCTTCGTTTTCAGCTCTTTCTGGCCACCCACTTTGTAATAGAAGAATCCAAAACAAAGAAGTAGAAATTGACAATGTGACATGCATGCTTTTCGCTCGGCTACTACAGTAAAATTATTCGCGAGCGGAGTTAAAAAAAGACTTGTGCTGGATGACAAGAGAAAAATACTGTAGATTGTAGCTGATAAGCCGGCTGATAAGTTCAAACGAATAGGCCCTATTTGCCTTGGGCGGTGTGCACCGGCAATTGTCATGGCTGCAATGCAAAGAATGTGCAAGGTAGTTATGTTTAGTTCATCCCCTTAAAGTTTAATTTTTATCACATTGGATGTTTAGACACATGTATGGAGTATTAAATATAGACTAAAAAATAACTGATTGCACAGATTGCGACTAATTTGCGAGACGAATTTTTTAAGTCTAATTAGTTCATGATTTGACAACGTAGTGCTACAGTAAACACGTGCTAATGACAGATTACTCAGGCTTAATAAATTCGTCTCACGGATTAATCAGGACTTCTATAATTTGTTTTATTATTACTCAGCCTGTTCGCTTGCTCGTAAACGATCGTAAATTTCCAGCCGGAAACAGTGTTTTTCTCTCACACCAAATCAGCCAGCAGTAAATAATTCACGATACGATACGGCCTTCCGAACAGGCTGACTATCTGAACACTCCCATGTGACACCCCAATATAACAACCGATGTGACATCCCTAAACTTTACTCCCTTCATTTAAACACCACCTTAATTACGGATGGGAATAAAGTGGTAGAAAAACAAGGGGGGATTAGGAGGACTAAACCCTTCCAACCCAATAGGATCCATGTGGGCTGGCAGCACTAGCTTTTTCTTGGTGCCAACCACCTTTTGTGATCTGGTGGGGCGGGAGGCGAGATCTGGTCTTCTCTCGCCAGTGACTCGGAACGAACCCCCTTCTTCCCCTGCAAGCCAGTGGCAGGTCACGTAATTCTTCCATAATTGAGGGCTATTCTTCCCTTCACCGTCACACCCATGACAACTCATAGAAAACTCAAACTAGAAAGGGGCCAAATTGCACATTCTCAATGTTAGCTTACGGCATCGGGCACATTTTCTTTCGCTACGGGGCCTGTTTAGCTGTTAATCTGAGAAGTTTGTTTGGCCAAACAATAATTTCAGACGTCGGCCCTGTCTAGCTGTTGACCTGAGAAATTTGTTTGGCTAAACAACAATTTTGGATTTTAGAAGCCTGGTCCGATGTATAGTTGCTTGACCCAAACAGATTTGCTAATCCACCGACCAAACATCCCCTATATAATTGATGTGCTCAGCCATCCATTATTGCAATTCGGGTTCAGGCTAACAAAAAAACACACCAAATAGTGCAGACAAAAAAAAATAGTATAGGGTGTTTGGTTTGTGGAATGAGACAGTCCATCACCATTTTATTCATCGGTTCTTTGTTTGTTTTGCGGATTAGAATAAGTTGATCCATCATCACCCTCATTCATCAAAAAGATAATAATTAGTACGAGAAATGAAGTTATTCCACTGATTTGATGAATGGACCCATGATACAACGCCTCATCTAGAATAGGTCCATTTCCCAAGCAAACACTCAATTCTCGACAGTTTGAGAACTAAAGCAAACTGTTGGTGCTCATGGATGTGTTTTTACTTTTTACCTCATGTTTTTTCTTTGTAAAGTTTTTCTCTCAATAAGTGTGGCAGACCTCCTATAGTAGGGCTTGTTTGGTTGGCGCTGCTGCATGCCACACCGTAGCTGTGCCCATGCCAAACGTGTGACAACCAAATCGTCCGCCTCAACTGCGGCAGCTTTTGGTGCACAAATTGAACTAGGCTACGACATGCCGCAAGTCTGGGAAGGAAGCAAACGCATTATGGAACTTTGCAGTCTAGTCTGGGAAGTTGCGACGTGTTGCGACAAGTTGGGGTAACCAACCAAACACGCTTGTAGTCTTGTGGTATGTTTCCCCAGAAAAGAACTTTGCATGGTGACTTAAAAAATAGATGCAACATATAGTTTCTGCCCCTAAAAAACAAGACACATCACTATATCGCAAGTTTTTTTTTTCTTCAAATTTGACTTTTATTTCAAATTTAATACCCTTAATCAAATACCAATGTAAAAATTATTCTGATGTGTAGTTTCAGTTCCCATAAGATGTTGTCTGAATGAAGTAGTAACCACATTGTGGAAGGCATCATTCATTATCGTACGCAATGTTAATTTGTCAGGTTAATTCCTGGTATATATACTGTTGAATCCCACGATGCACTGGAGAGCTAACCCCTGTTTGGTTCATCAGCATCAATAAATATATGCATAATATGGTACAGCATATATATCGGACACAATTAATCTGCACAAGCGATTGGATCCCATCCTTCTTAAAAGACGTACAGGAAACTTGAACATGTCTGAAGAGAAACAATAATCCTGGCCAATTTGCCCCCTGGCAATGCAAGCCGATCATGGCTGAAAAGGTAGCTCAGCCTGCCGCCCCAATTTTTTTAATCACGAGGAAATCCTGCAGAAACCTGGGCACGCAGTGCAGAAGCAGAAGCAGCAGGCAGCGTTGGTCCACAGGGACCGTGTGCCTGCGCACGGCCGCGCGCGCCATGGAGATGGAATGGCCAGGACAGCGCGCTGTCACTGTGGTGAGACCAGCGACCAGGCCAGAGCCCCCAGGCAGACCGGGGAAAGTGGGCGGTGGGTGCCGGTGCCGCGACGACGACTGTGCGTGGGGGCGGCGCAGCGGCCAGCGGATGATGAAAGCTTCAGATTTTCAGAAGTAGAAGAGCAGCAAAAGGCCACCCCCTGTTGTTTGTTTCCTCCTTGTTCTCTAGCTCACCAGCCCCAGCAGCCCCTTCCAATTGCTGACCATTCATGCTGTGCTGTAACAAAACTGCTCAACGCTGTGCTGTGCTGTGCTGTGCCCCTTGCGAGTTGAGATCTGAGCACAAGCTTGCCCGCCTTCCATCCATCATGCAGATGCATGGCCCTCAGCTTTTTGTACCGTACCTGCTCAAAGTGATGATTACATGCTGTGACGCAACTTAGCTCCTCCACTCTCATCTCCCTGCATCATCATGTTGCCCTGCTCCTCCTCCTCCTCCTCCTCTTCTGTGCTCCTATCTAAATTTCCAAAATGATTTGCCATTACTATTAGGCTCACACAATTGCGTGTGCAAAATGTAGGGCGCGTTTGGTTGGCCACCCAAACTTGCCGCACCGCGCCGCAGCTTCTGCGCCCAAGTTCCAACATGCGATTGGTTCCTTTCCAAACTTGAGGCATGCCGCACAGCCTAGCCATCGCATTCTAGTTCAATTTGTGCGCCAAAAGGTGTTGCACTTGGGGCGGACGATTTGGTCGTTGCAGTTTTGGCGCGGCCACAACTATGGTGTGGCATGCAGTGGGCGCCAACCAAACGCGCCCGTTCCAGTAGGGGCCTCGACCCCTCATGTTCGCTCAAAAAAAAAAGCGCTCGTAGAGTTGAGATTTTAGGCTTTAATTTTTTTGGAACATGCATGAGAGTTCGCCTCGAGTACTCTTGGTCTTGGTAGCCTAGTAGGTGTTGTAAGGGAATATTTTTCAACATTCATTTCTAAGATACCTGCATAGTGCGTTAGCATAATCTCTATATAAAAATACAACTCCTGCAAACCATCCATCTCTTCGTGCCTGAATTGAGTTACATGTGGTTGGATCGACGTGCATAACAAAAGGAAATGGAGTACGGAGTGTCTCAAGAAGCTCCTACCATCTGGTAAAATCTCTAGACACAACTTGTTGGGACCATGATTACCCAAACTTCTGTGCACGGAAAGATAGGTGTATACAGTATCAAATATTTTAAAAAAAGAAAGAAAGATAGTAGGTGTATACGTAGGAGTATATCCTATCAACAAGTTGGGGGTGTAGATGTAAAATACACACGACTCACTCACCTCAACCTGCCGTTTTTTTTTTGGCAAGGTTTATTACCCACGTAAACAGCATTACTGTCCGTCAGCAATAAATAATTCATGTTAAAACCCAGCACTTACCATTATAGCCCTCGTAATCCTCTTCTCGTTGCGCCCCTCCTCTCTGTCCCTCCCTCCCTCTCCTCCATTGAAGAAGGCAGAAAAGCACCGCTATTTAACAACCTTCGCGTTACCGCCCCAACCTTATTCTCTCTCTCTCTCTCTACCCACCTCGTGCAATTGCACCCCCTCCAGGCCTCCACCAACAACGAGGAGAATCCCATCCCAATTTACAGCGCCGTCGAGAAAGTCCGTCGGTAATTCGAGCGGGGAGCGGCAATGGCGTCGCCCGGCGACGAGGGTCTCCCGGCGCTGCCGCCCATCAAGACGACACCTCTGCCGCCCCCACCTCCTCCGCCGTCGTCTGCCATGGCCTCGGCCTCTACGTCTCCGTCGCCGGCGTCGTCGTCGTCGGTGGACAGCGCGAAGGCCGCGGAGGAGGAGGAAGAGGATCACGAGCCGTCGACGCCGACGTCGGAGGGAAGCAAGCTGCGGTCGCCCGCCGAGTGCCCGCCGGCTCCGCGCAAGCCGCCGGCGCCGCGGCTGCCCGTCAAGCGGAAGCCGCCGCTGCCGTCGCCCGGGCCCGCGCGGGTGTTCGTCGCCGTCCCGCGCGACCTCTCCACCGTCTTCCGGGCGCTGCCGCCCAAGAAGCGGATCCGGGTGTCGTGATGCTGCGATCTGCTGGCCGTGATTTGCCACCGGCTTCGTTCCCAGGCTTGGTCCATTTCTTCTTGGAGAATTCTTCCGAGTTCTTGGCTTCGTCTTCTTCCTCACCCTCTTACTCTTTTCTTTTCTCCTTTGGGTTACTGCAACCCACGGGCCACGGCCATAGAATAAATTAAATTATAATTTTCGGTATAAATAACGTCTTTTCTTGCGTGTTCACTTGAATTTTCTTTTCTTTTCTTTTTTGTTGTGCTAGTGTGAGCGAGAATTTGTAGCTCTAGAGATGAATTGCTGTTACTGAATGGAAGCAGTTCAAAGAAACAAAAAAAACTGTAGCAAAATTCGCACTGATCTTGTAAATTATGATACCTGCCAGAACTATTTATCATAACCTGAGTTTCGCTTGCTGCAGAATCTGTAAAATTGTTTGGGAATTCAGCAATTTATTGTAGATCATATATAATTCAGTGGATATATGAAGCAGCGCACATGAAGCCATCAGCACGGTGACAAAACTGCTAATTTGGGTTGGGTAGATCCACCATTTCTTGCAACAAGACATCTGAGTCCGAGAATTGTTAATTGTGAGAATAATCCTGTGACCAGTTTGAATTTTTTCGAACTTACTTTACTGAATGCTCTCGACAGTGGACGGATTAGATACCCTGCCCATCAAATCAATTCGTCAAAAGAAAATGGCTCTGATGGTGAGTGTACTTTTGGTTGTGTTTGTCCGAACGCAAGAGCGAGAACAGACAGAGCGAATCTTCCATTGATCATCAAGACACGACATGATTTTTTCTTCTTCCCATTTCTCTCTAATCAGTTTGCATCATTCTTTGCAGGGTAAAAACCTCTCTGGAGATGCTCTAATTTCCCAATCCGTCTGTCAGCTCTTGTCTATAAGCGCCAAAACTATCTGTTCATTTTCGTCTCGCGGTGACGGATTCTATAATTTGTTTTTTATCAGTATCCAAATAGACACATCCTATGTAACACTCGATGTGACATTCCAAAACTTTACACCCCGAATTTAAATAAGGCCTCTGTTAAGCTCCTCTCCTACCCTGTACTACAGTAGTATGAACAATCCTATCACACATTCACAGCTGAGATATGACTGGAAAATCTGAGCAGAATCCAAGCTTACAAGTTTCAAGAACATACAGCTGATGGATCGTGACAGAGGAAAAGGCCAGGCAACCTCTCAGGGACTTTTGTCTTGTGCTACATTGGTCACAGTCCACATCTACTAGCTCACAAGTAGTACAGTTCACAGTCCAGCCATATACACATTGCCTGGCAGAAGAACACACACAGTTCAGGTAGCAACACTCCAAGTGTCCTATATATCCTGATGAAAACTGTGAATTCCCATATGGATTTTAGTCGGTAAAATCCAAGCCAAGCCACAGAGAGATGCTTCTAACCACATTGGTGATCCCAACCATTTGCATATGGTTACCTGCAGTGCACACTACTACTGTTTCTCAGGAACAAAGCTCTTGCTGTTACTACAGGAAAGTTCAGTTCACCCAGCATGGCTTTGTGTCTCTAGAAGAAGATGATGAGAAAAGGCTGCGATGATGCCCTGAGCCCCTGACCCTGAGGAAGGGGAGGGAGAGAGAGGAAGCTGAGAGCAGAAAAGGCTCCCTCACATCACATGGGTTGTTACTTGCAGTTACGGTCAGTGCTCTTGCCACAGGAACAGAACAGGTCGCCCGGCCACTTTATCCCAGGATGACGCGAGGGATCAGGGCTTGGAAAACCGTTCTATTCTGTTAACTCCTGCATTCCTGCATCTTCAGTTTTTGTTTTTCACCTGCGGTAGAACCTGCTGCTGTGGTCAGCACAAGGAATGTCTCCAAACCTACTACTACCCTCTTTTTCTTCCGAGGCCTTATTTAGATTGTAAGTTTTTTCATTCTCTCTCCGTTATATCAAATCTTTGACACATGCATGGAGTATTAAATATAGATAAAAAAATAACTAATTACATAGTTTGATTGTAAATTATGAGACGAATCTTTTGAGCCTAGTGAATGCCATGATTGGACAATAATTATCAAATATAAACGAAAATGCTATAATGCCAAATAATGATTCCTAACCCTAATCTAAACCAGGCCGAGTGTAAAATTTTTGTCCCAAAATTTTTGTCCCGGCTAGCTGATACTAACCCCGAGAAAGATACCATTTTTTCTGATTGGATTGATGTTTATTTTGGACACTTGACTCTGTCACTAAATGTGGGCCCAGACAATAGCAAATGGCTAAAATGACGAGTAGTAGGAGCAGTAGTATTAATTCATTGTCCACAAAAGAATGCAATTATGGGAACGTGCCAGTTAAAATTAGCTCATATTTGACTAAATTTATAGTAAATAGTATTAACATTGATGTTTTCAAATAAATATATTATAAAAACATATTATATAACTAATCTAATGATACTTATTTTGTTTCATAGGTATTAATACTTTTTTATATATAATTTTAATTAAAATCTAAATTGTTTGACTCCTTGAAATATAAGAATTACATTCTTTTCTGGACGGATGAAGTACTGGCTAGTGTGAGTCTAGCTAGTGGTAAAAGAAAAACATTTTTTTTCTTCAGTCCCTTCCACCCTTCTCGAATGAAAACTGTGGATGATAGCAACACGATGAGTACAGAAATTCAGGGTGCATACTTGGATTTTCCAATGAATTAAACAGAGGTCAATCCTAAATGTGAGGCTGTAAAGCGGACGAGAACGTACCCTACGCATGCAAGTGAATAGCCTAGGATTCTTTCGACCGCGGACCGCGGTAAATGATTTTTTTCCTGCATGGCTGGCTTCTCAACGGACAACTGGTATAGATGCTAAAAAAAAAAAAACGGACAACAGGTATGCATGAAGTAAATTCACTTGCCAACCAACCGTTGGCTCTCCACATTTTTCTCTTCAGGTAACAGTAGAATCCAAGGCTATATATACTAGGCTCTCCACAACGGGTATGCATGCGTACTGGCAGCGTGGTAAATATGTGAAGGACTCCGTCTTCCTTTTTTCCACGCCCCATTGATTTACCCAAGTAATGCTTGCTCCCGTTTTTCAAGTATGCATGATGTCAGTGTGTAGCAGGCTAGCAGCTGCAGCAGGGCCATGAAATGAAGATGTTGCATAGTGCTGGGTGGAAGAATTCATTGACCCCGATCTATACGATCATGGATTATAATTTGGAATAATATTTTTTTCTCACATTAAATTAGCCAGTAGTAAATAATTCATGATAGTTTATGGCCTGCCGAACAGGCTGAATTGTTGGCAATAAGCTCAAGGACCTTAGTAAGTGTTTGAAACTAAGGTGGTGTTTGGTTGTCCTTCCTAAATTTTAGTCGCTGTTCCATCGAATGTTTGAACATATGTATGGAGTATTAAATATAGACTAATTACGAAACTATTTGCATAGTTTGCGACTAATTTGCTAGACGAATCTTTTAAGCCTAATTAGTCCATGATTTGATAATGTGGTGCTACAGTAAACATGTGTTAATGACGGATTAATTAGGCTTAAAAAATTCATCTCGTGGAGTATTGACGGATTATATAATTTGTTTTTTATTAGTATCCGAACATCCCATGCAGCATCCTCCCAATACATCTCGTAAATTCTAGTCACTGTGATTCAAACACCACCTAACTTTTTGGGCCTCGTTTAGATTAGGGTTAGAAATCAGTATTTGGTACTGAACACTTTCGTTTGTATTTAACAATTATTGTTCAATCATGGCCTAACTAGGCTCAAAAGATTCGTCTCGTAATTTATAATCAAACTGTATAATTAATTATTTTTTTATCTACATTTAATACTCCATACATGTGTTTAAAGATTTAATATAATGGAAAGAGAGTGAAAAAACTTGCGACGAATGTAAAAAGTGACTGACAACAAATGTAGCATCAATTCTGTTCAAATCATTCTAATTTTGGTCCCCCCAGAAATGTGCGCTCTGTCAGTCCTGCCACCTGCAACATGTACAGCTAATGCACTCCGGTGTTGGTAGGGAACTTCACTAGAGTCAATGATCAAGCGTATTGTTCCTTCCTATACTAGTCCCATATTATATTTTTGTATCTTATCTTAGGTCTTTTTAGTTCCACCTCAAAATTTCAAAAAGTGCTACAGTACCTGTCATATCGAATATTTGTGGCTTATATATGGAGTATTAAATGTAGACAAAAAAAAACTAATTGCATAGTTTGGTGGAAAATTACGAGATGAACGTTTTGAGCCTAATTAGTCCATGTTTGAACACTAATTACCAAATAAAAACGAACGTGCTATAGTAGCCCCAAATTTTAAATTCCTAGAACTAAACACGCGCTTCCTATCTAGATCTAGTAGTAATGGTTGATGTGTTTCATTACTATTATATACACTAGGGAATATGCATGTGAGTTTCAACGAAATTTACATCTCGTGTCATTTATTCTAATACGTTATGGAATTAGACTACAATCCGGCCATGCCTCACTCCAATATTACTCATTGGGCGCCAGCAATGTTCCCTATCTCGTGTCTGTTCTTGATAGTTGTCTGCTCTATTGTACAATTTTTCTATTGTTTATCAGTATCTTTCTCCAGATTAATTGTTTGATACTTGACTATCTTCTTTTTTACTTGTACTCATATGTGTTGATTTTTACTTGCATAACAGCACAAATATATGAATATTTGTTGGTGTTGTACATTATCATATAATCCGGCTGAAGCTGTTTTGTTGTGAGAGAAAAACCGGTTGAAGCTGTATAGTATCATATAGGGCCTGTTCGACTGGTATTAAAGCCGGCTGATAAGCCGACTGAAGCTGTTTTGTTGTGAGAGAAAAATATTGTAGATTATAGCTGATAAGCCGGCTGATAAGTTCAAACGAACAGGCCGAAGCTCGCTCCATTATTAGATAACTCCCTCAAAAATTGTTTTTCGAAATTACAAAAGCTCTATCCAAAAAAAAAATGGCATGACAAATCGAAAGATCTTTTTATTTTTTTCCGAAAGATCGGCATGACAAATCAAAACTGCTGTAACAGTGCGTGGCAATGATTACTGGAATAGAAACCATCTCACCTTCTTTTGTCGGAATCCGGATCACTCTCAGTCTCTCACTGAGAGTTGCAGTTGCTGGCTGCCGTTTTGGGGTCGACATGATGCATTTGCTTCGATTCGCGTCAATAATCTCATCTCATTAAAAAAAAAAAGGAGAGCTGATCGAACACCAGTTAATTTGGATGCTCGTGTGTACGGTTTGCCTGCCCTTCTCTTCCGGTTAGCTTTGAGCAGCAGTAAAGCATGAAGGCAGGCAGGCAGCGGCAGGTACAGTAGCTCCACATGACTGTCCACCCAAAAAAAGATTTGGGCTGCTAATTCGCGGATCCAAATGGCCGCTTTAACCCAGCCACACCAACCAGTCCTCTGCGCTGCAACGGTACGGTTTGGCCGCTAGGAAATACTGTAACCCCCAGCTGCTCTATTTTTCTCTCTCTCAAAAGCTTTGCGTATCGTTGAACTAAGTAGAAGAGTTTAGATAAACATATAACATACTTATATCGAGCGTCGAAGGAGGTCAATCTAACATAGCCGTAGCTGGACCATCATAATAAGAGACATCTAGATTCGATATTACATTAAAGGAAACAACCAATACCGACACAACGGTGCGACCTAAAAGGTGGACTTGTGTCCTCACGGCTGCCTGGACCGAACAGCCAAGAAGACCTCATCCAGTGCTTTGGCTTCAGACGCAGTCAGGTCACCGCCGAAGAGTTTGTCATAGGCCGCTAGCTCCAACGCGGATGGCGTTGATGGACCTTTGGTGAAGCACATACGCTGCATGATCAACTCCCCTCGCTTGGAAGCAGGTACTCGAGAGGGGCTAAGCCACCAATCGCCTGCTTCGCCACGGCATCAATGTCTTAGTAGGAGGCTGCTTTGGAGGCTCACGAATTAGTGGAGAGTCCCTCTTACGCGTCACTTCGTTAATGAAGCTATCGAGGCGGCGTTTGGCGGAGTCATCGTTGTCCTCGGTCGGATGGGTATCCACCGGCGGTGAACTGGGAGGGCCAGCGTCCACCGTGAGGTTCGATGAGTCCATGGCCCAGTGAATGGGGCACGGAGGTGGTGTCCGCAATGCACAGGAGCCCACAACCGATGGGTCCTCATCCAACAGCTGGGGGGTCGTCACTGCCGGGGCCTCATCTTGTAGTTAAGGGGCCACCGGAGGTGACAACTGGCGCTCAAGACAAGGCCACACGAAGATCCGACTGCTGGCGAGCGAGGCTACGCAAATTCCTCCAGCATCGGGTCCTCCGTGATGTCGTGACCATGCGTGGTATCCGGGTATAGCATCAACGTCAACGGGTTAGGCTGGACACTACCCGTCGCGTTGATCGGCCGCTTCGCCGCGTGCCAGCGAGCTTCAAAGAAGAACCAAGGTGAATGTCGATCTTTGTCAGCAGCCCCTCGCCGACCGCCCGTGACGCCTCTATCTTCGGCGCCACCTCCACCTTCGGCGCCGGTGACCATCGGTGGTAGGAACGACGTTGGCCGTGTAAGGGACCATGACGCCAAAGAGGGGGGGTGAGTTAGGCAACTTAAAACCCTAACTCTAAACTATGGCATCTTTTTCTATCCTTAGCAAAAACCTATACAAAAGATAAATTATCTAAATATGCAACTACGGTTTTACTAGTGAGTTGCTATCTCTACCGTAAAAAGAAGTTATGCAACCTAGGTTCCAAACCTATCAACTAGCCTATCACTAAGCTAGGAAAGTAAAACATAAACCAAGATTATAATGTAAATGCATAAGCTAAAGAGTAAGGTGGAGATATACAAATTCCCGTCGATGACTCCGGTATTTTTACCGAGGTATCAAGAAGCGCGCAAGCTTCCCCTAGTCCTCGTTGGAGCCCCTCGTAAGGAATCCCTCGCAAGGGCCAAGCTCCCGGTAGGGTAACTCCGTGGATAGCCCTGGGCCTTCCCCACGCGCAAGTAGGTCTCCGATGTGCCTTCCGGCAAGCCTCTCCCGGACCACTCCCCGCCGTCTTCACTATCAAACTTCCGGTCCGAACCCCCGCGGGCCTTGTTCCCTTCGGTACATGGTGACGGCCACACCACAAACGCGGTTGGTGTGATCTCGCAAGACTACAAACCCCTCCGATGTACAATAATGGTGCGCACAAGCACCGAGGGGAAAGAGGTGTGCAAACCTCACTAAACACTAGGCCTAAACCTAGAGCAAGCGCATAAGCGGTGGTCTAACTAACCTAAACACTTTGCAAAGCACCTAAGCTAATCACTGAATGTATCACTAAGCACTATAAAAATGGAGATCACTAAAGTGGTGTATCAACACCCTTGATATATTTTCTCAGCTCTCCACACTTGTCTTGGCAGGTTGGAGGCATATTTATAGCCCCAAATGAGATAACTAGCCATTGGAATCAAAACCAATGTTTCTACTAGTGACCGGACGCTGATCACATCTCGATCGGACGCGTTTAGTCCTGCCGACCATTGGAGCACGTGCGTTGATCGGACTCTGGGCCGAGTCTGGTCTCACTCGATCAGACGCGTCCGGTCGTGTTGGCGCCGCTCTAGAACCTTTCCGGACATGATCGAACGCTACTTCTTGGTGTGTCCGGTCGTCTTGCCATTGCATCTGGTTACGTTGAGAATGTTGTCGTTGATGATGAACAGTGAAGTCCATGCGTCCGGTCACTACCTCGCTTAATGTCCGGTCGCTGCTGCTGACGTCTGCTGTTGCCGAACAACTGATCGAACGCGTCCGATCCTCATAGGGCCGCGTCCAGTCACCTCTGCCGAGCTCGTTTCTTCGCGATCTTGCGTCCGGCTTGGTTCCATCTTCGTGTTTGAACTTTGCTTGATATCTTGGGTCTTCTCTTGTGCTTCTAGGGTCTTGCTTATGGTTTTGATCATGGTATCATCATGTCGCCTTCGTTCAAGTCACGTCTTGCACCCTATTGAACTATAAAACAATTACTTGCAAATTCATTAGTCCAATTTGGTTGTGTTGGTCATCAAACACCAAAATCCAAAGTAAATGGACCTGGGTCCATTTTCCTTATAATCTCCCCCCTTTTTAGTGATTGATGACAACACGACCAAAACAAGCAAATAATAAAAATTTTAGAATTTAAAAACTATTTACTTGCTAGGATGCAATGCAAAGGGTAAGGTTATATAATGCTAAAAGATACCATATGTAAACATCTTTGGAAACTTATCTTGCCTTTGCAAATGTCCCCCTATGGCATTATGGATTTAAGCCTCCCCTAACTCCATAATCCACTATCCTCTCTTTCTCAGACCATTACCACATGTAAATTATTATGATCGGGCTTGCTTTTGGTCCTACAAATTCTCCCCATTTGGAATCAAACACCAAAAGGAAGACATTAGTAGCACAAGGGAGGGTCAAACTTTGTGATCCTTTGTATGTGGAGTGGAATAGGTCACAAAATTTGACTCTCACATTACATAGACTAAGCTCCCCCTAAATATATGCATACATATGATGGAGAATGTAGTTTATGCATAATTGACAAATTAATGCTCAAGGGAGTTTAATCTATATAATACATAGAGAAAACATATAAAATCCAAAGTGAAATAAACATGATGATACCGGTTTAGAAATACCACATGTGGAAACCAATTTGATTTATACCACTTGCAATAGGTGGTGGATATTTGAAGTATGATGCTTAACTCCGGGGACTCCATTTTTCTTGCTGTGAGACTAGTACACACATGATAAGTTTGAAAATATGTTAGTCTCAAAGCATCCAACTTGTAGAGTAACCTCCCCCTAAATTTGTGCACACAAGTATGGAATACTTGTAGAGACATGCACATTGATTTTAGAATAAAAAATACCACTTGAAAGATGACATCACATGAATATGATAATCATTTTTGAAAGTGATATTCGGGAGAAATTATCTATAATTTTGGACTTTGGCACATATTAGATGAACAATTGTAAAACAAGCTATGTGCCGTGCTCCAAAATAATTTAAACCATGTAGGTTTGCTCCAAGGGTTAAGAGTGAAACCAAGCTACCCTACCATAAGATATACCTAGTGTATGCAAGATAAAAGATTAAACATGTAAATACAAACCTAGGCATGAAAAGGAACTAGATGCTAATTGAAATTGCAAGAAAAATTAAATCTAGTTACATAATATGGGAAGGGGAATTTGGGTCCATAATATTCACTAACCCACTTGGCAATTACCTTGTCCATAATGATGCACCCCATGAAATGCACCCATACTTTGCCAAGTCTCTAAATTTCCCAAAGTCCATCGGACTTCTCACTTCCCTTTCGCGATCCAAACCTTCTTGGTGCTCTTCATATTGAAAATGATCTCCTTTAGTACCCAAATACGTTTTGCCCCATTATTGACTTGCTTGTTCACCTTGATGGCCACCACCTTATCATTTTTCTTCTTCTTTAAGAGATAAGGTGTGGAGGCCTTTTTGTCCACCTTGTTGGTGTAGGTGTAGGGTCGAGATGGTGACTAGAGGGAGGTGAATAGTCGTTTCTAAATTTAATCACGCTAGCTGACCGAAATAATTGCGAAATTAAAACAATCGGTCTAACAAGACTACACCCCTCCATCGAAGTTCACAAGCACCTTATAAAGATCCTAATTATGCAACAAAGGTGCCGGACTAGCTAGAGCTCACCTTTCCAATTCTAGGAGCAAGGTCACACTAACCTATGCCACTAGTATTTTACACATCGGGGAGCTCCTACACAATTCTAGTAAGCCAAAAGCACAAAGCTTCTAAGCTCACTAGCAATGCTCAATAACAAGGCAACCAATGCAAAATTAGAGAGCGCAAATATCTAGCTATACAAACTAAGCAATGTGACTAACAAGGTTACACAAACCAAATTAACCATGCAAGAGAGCTATTTCTATGCTATACAAGCAAGAAGGTAACTAGTGAGCTACACAAGCTAATTAATTGCAAGAGCAACTACACAAGCACAATGTATATGAAAGTAACTACAAGCTTGTGTAAGGAAATTGTAAATCAACGGAAAGAACAATGTTGACACGGTGATTTTCTCCCGAGATTCACGTGCTTGCCAACACACTACGTCCCCATTGTGTTGACCGCTCACTTGGTGGTTCGGCGGCTAATTGGCATCACCTGCCAAGCCCGCACGTCGAGCATCGTAAGAACGTACCCCAAAAGTGAGGGTAGCTCAATGACACGTTCAACTAGAGTTGCTCTTTATGGCTCCCACGGGGCGAGCACAATGCCCCTCACAAAGCTCTTCTCCGGAGCACCACATAAGCTTCTTGTGGGCTTTGACGGAGACCACCACCAAGCCATCTAGGAGGTGGCAACCTCCAAGAGTAACAAGCACCACCGGCTTGCACTCAATCACCTAGTGCCACTCGATGCAACCTCATGATGCAATCGTACTAGAATCGCTCACTCACTCGATCGGATGAACGCTATCAAGCTCAAGTGAGTTAGAGGGCTCCCAAGCACTACCACATAAGCCACCAAGGCTCAGTGTGCTCAACAACCAGCCCAAGGCTGAGACCCCCTTCTATTTATAGCCCCCACAAAAATAGAGCCGTTGTACCCCTTCACTAGGCACAGCTCGGGGTGACCGGACGCTCTGGTCAGATCGACCGGACGCACCTAGCCAGCGTCCGGTCAACGGATGCACGCCACGCGTCGCCTCCGTTCAACCTTAGTCACTGGATCTCAACAGTTGGCTATCTCGCGTCAACAGTCAAGTCGCGACCAGACGCAGCACAATGAGATGACTGGACGCTGCTACGCCTGAGTCCGGTCATTTTCAGAGAGCTCCCCAAGCCTCTGTTTTGCGACCGGACGCGTCCAGTCGGTCACGATCGGACGCAGCATCAGCGTTCGGTCCTTCTCCTCTTCTCTGTGTTGCCACATTAGCGTACGTCAATACTGACTGGACGCAGGACCTGAGCGTCCAGTCACTCTTAGCGCCAGCTTCCGGTCACAAGACCGAGACCATGCGCTCACAGCTGCTACTGACAGGACACAGGGTCATAGTCTGGTCACTGTGTGACCAGCGTCCGGTACACTGTATGAAACCCTATCTTTTCTATATAGGACGTCGGTGGCACCGTCGGACACTTGTCGGGCACCATCAGACACTCCGCCGGTGAAGTTTCGAACCCTTGTAAATGTGCCAACACCACCAAGTGTACATCATCATGTGTCTATGTGTTAGCATTTTCACAAATCATTTTTTAAAGGATTAGCCACTCAACTTACCACGCCACTTGATCTAGCGACGATGCAAAGTTAGATCACTCAAGTGGTACTAGATGATCGATATGCAAACAAGTTTGCCCCTCTTGATAGTACGACCATCTATCCTAAATCTGGTCATCAACTTCTCTACACACCTATGACCGGTGAAATGAAATGCCCTAGGTTATACCTTTGCCTTGCGCATTCCATTCCATCTCCTTCAATGTCGATGCAACACATTCACCAACACGATCCACAATGATATGATCCACTTCATATCATCACGTGATCATATTGGTTCATCGATCTTGACTTCACTTGCTTTTCACCGTTGCCTTCGTCCATCGGCGCCAAGTCTTGCTCAAGCTTCACCGCCACGTGGTCCATCGCTCCAAAGCCTCCAACTTGCCCTTCACGCTTGCAACCGATCCATCAAGCCAAGTCTTTTCTTGATCTTCTCCATCTTGATCACATGACTCAATGACATGTCTCATGTGCAATGAGCTCCTTTATCATCACATGTGTGAGCTTTGCAACATCTCTGAGCCATTTCCACCTTCATGGCATATGTTGCTCACACGCATGTACCTGTGGACTAGTCACATGTGTATCTCACATAAACACATTTAATCCACCTAGGTTGTCACTCAATTACCAAAACCACACAAGGACCTTTCAGTAGGTGTTGGAGAGCTTGCTTGTTTCCTTTTTGTTTTTCTCTTTCTTCTTAGCTCCTCCCCCATTCTTCACCGTGCACTCATAGGACTTGTGACCTTTCTTGTAGCATACGTAGCAAACCATGGTTTGTCCTTCATCAAGCTTCTTCACTCCCTTGACGGTGTTATCTTGATGAAGTTGGGCTTCCTCCGTTTTGCCTTGCACTTGAGTCAAGGCCTTGGTGAGGTGAGCCACTTCTTGCTTGAGTTGCTCATTTTCCATTGCAACCTCTTATGTGCATGTATCTACAATAACTTTCTCAACACAAACTTGATTGCACAAGGGTGAGTCTAAACATAAATCATTGCAAGAAGTAGAGGCATCCTTTTTAGGCTTGTTAAAGATAAAACTTTTCTTTTTATGTGCCTTGGTGAGAGTTGTACCGACGACTTCAAGATTAGCAACTTTATTAGTTAGCTTATCACAATGTTTGCACATAGTTTCCATTTTAGCAAGCAAAGTTTTATAAGCATCTTGTGAGCTATCTAACTTTTCTTTTAATTTTTCATTTTTCTTTACAAGTTGCTCATCATTGATTGTGTATGCATTTGTTGTTGCACTAGCCTCAAGTTACTCAATTTTTGTAGATAGTTCAATATTGAGATTAGCAAATGTCTCATATTGTTTAAGCAAGGTTTTATATGCTTCTTGTGAACTATCTAGCTTTTCTTGCAACATTTTTAGCTTTCTTTTGTTGGCTAGTGCAAGCCTTAGCATATTTAAGATTTTCTTGCACAAATTCATTAAGAGAAGACATTTCATTATCACTATCACTCTCACTAGAGGATGAGCTTTCATTACCTTGTGCCATAAGGCACACACGAGAAGAGCTTGATGATGAGTGTTTGTGGCCTCGCCTCTTGTAATGGTCTTCTTCTTCACTTGAAGAATTATCCCATGACCTTATTAATGTGAGGGCTTTGTTCTTGCATGTCTTCTTCTTTATCTTGGGTGTGGGCTTGTTTGGACAAACTTCCACAAAGTGCCCCAACTTGCCGCATCCATAGCATCCTTTCTTTCTTTGCTCATTTTTTGAATGATGAAGATAAAATCTTGAATTTGGATGGGCACACCCTTGACATTGAGTCTTTGGATCATCTTCTCCACATTGTTGATAAGTTTGATTAATTCTTCATTAAGGTCGGAGGTGGAGAAGGAAGATTGATCATCATCATCATCATCATCATCATCTTCTTCTTCTTCTTCTTCTTCTTCTTCTTCTTCTTAATCTTCACTTGAGGAGCTTGAGCTTGAGCTTGTCTCAACTTGCTTGCCCTTTATCTTCTTTTTCTCACACCATGCGAGAGCTTTGCCTTTGCTTGATGATGAGGCTTCTTCTTGACCCATCTTCCATGATATTTCAAATACCACTATCTTGCCAATGACTATGGCCGAGATCATGGTGCTCAAGTCCTCCATGTTGTGAAGGATGGTGATGATGCTTGCATATTTCTTTTGTAGTACCACGGAGATGATCTTCCTCACAATATCCGCATTATCTAGCTTCGTTAATTCTATTGAATGGAGCTCATTGATAAATAGATTCAAACGAGAATACATATCACGAACAAGCTCATCATCATTTATTTTAAAGGAATCATAATTTTGTTTAGCTAGACAATGTTTTTGCTCATGGACATTAGTTGTGCCGTCATGGAGCTCTTAGAGTTTTAACCAAATTTCATGTGCCGTATTTTAAAGTGAACACTTGGTTAAACACATCCATGCTAAAAGATTCAAACAAGCAATTTTTAGCTCTAGCATTGAAATAAATTTCTTTTTCTTCACTCTTTGTTGGTTTATTGGGATTCTTAATGGGTTTCATCCCATCATGCCTTCTTCTTTGTCTTGGGTGTTGGCTTGTTTGGACAAACTTCCACAAAGTGCCCCAACTCGCTGCATCCATAGCATCCTTTGTTTCTTTGCCCATTTCTTTGATTGGTGAAGATAAAATCTTGAATTTAGATGGGCACACCCTTGACATCGAGTCTTTGGATCATCTTCTCCACCTTGTTGATAAGTTTGATTGATTCTTTATCAAGGTCGGGGGTGGAGGAGGAAGATTGATCATCATCATCATCATCCTCATCTTCTTCTTCATCTTCACTTGAGGAGCTTGAGCTTGAGCTTGTCTCAACTTGCTTGCCCTTCATCTTTTTTTCTCACAACATGCAAGAGCTTTGTCTTTGCTTGATGACGAGGCTTCTTCTTGACCCATCTTCCATGACATTTCAAATACCACTATCTTGCCAATGACTATGGCCGAGATCATGGTGCTCAAGTCCTCCATGTTGTGAAGGATGGTGATGATGCTTGCATATTTCTTTTGTGGTACCACGGAGATGATCTTCCTCACAATGTCCGCATTATTTAGCTTCGTTAATCCTATTGAATGGAGCTCATTGATAAATAGATTCAAATGAGAATATATATCATGAACAAGCTCATCATCATTCATTTTAAAAGAATCATAATTTTGTTTAGCCAATGTTTTTGCTTACGGACATTAGTTGTGCCGTCATAGAGCTCTTGGAGTTTTAACCAAATTTCATGTGCCGTATTTTAAAGTGAACACTTGGTTAAACACATCCATACTAAAAGATTCAAAAAAGCAATTTTTAGCTCTAGCATTGAAATGAATTTCTTTTTCTTCACTCTTTGTGGGTTTATCAGGATTCTTAATGGGTTTCATCCCGTCATGAGTGACTCTCCAAACACCCAAATCTACCACCTCAAGGTGACAAACCATTCTAGCTTTATAGTATAGAAAGTTAGTGTCGTCAAAGTGCAGATGCCTAGAGGTATCCATCCCAATCACTCTAAATAGCGTCAGCTCAACGACGGTGAAGCCAAAGGTCCAAATTGAGCCAACCGGCTCTGATACCAAAGGTCCAAATTGAGCCAACCGGCTCTGATACCACTTGTAAGGGACCATGACGCCTAAGAGGGGGGTGAATTAGGCAACTTAAAACTCTAACTCTAAACTATGACCTTTTTTTCTATCCTTAGCAAAAACCTATGCAAAAGATAAATTATCTAAATATGCAACTACGGTTTTACTAGTGAGTTGCTATCTCTACTGCAAAAAGAAGTTATGCAACTTAGGTTTCAAACCTATCAACTAGCCTATCACAAAGCTAGGAAAGTAAAACACAAATCAAGATTGCAATGTAAATGCGGAAGCTAAAGAGTAAGGTAGAGATATACAAACTCCCGTCGACGACTCTGGTATTTTTACCGAGGTATCGAGAAGCGTGTAAGCTTTCCTCTAGTCCTTGTTGGAGCCCCTCATAAGGAATCCCTCGCAAGGGCCAAGCTCTAGGTCGAGTAACTCCGTGGATAGCTCCGGACCTTCCCCACACGTAAGTGGGTCTCCGATGCGCCTTCCGGCAAGCCTCTCCTAGACTGCTCCCCGCCGTCTTCACTATCAAGCACCGAGTGGAAAGAGGTGTGCAAACCTCACTAAACACTAGGCCTAAACCTAGAGCAAGCGCATAAGCGGTGGTCTAACTAACCTAAGCACTTCGCAAGGCACCTAAGCTAATCACCAAATGTATCACTAAGCACTATGCAAGTGGAGATCACTAAAGTGGTGTATCAACACCCTTGGTATGTTTTCTCAGCTCTCCACACTTGTCTTGGCCAGTTGGAGGCATATTTATAGCCCCAAATGAGAGAACCAGCCGTTGGAATCAAAACCAACATTTCTGCTAGTGACCGGACGCTGATCATGAACTGATCGGACGTGTCCGATCCTACCGACCATTGGAGCGCGTGCGTTGATCGGACTCTGGGCCGAGTCTGGTCTCACTCGATCGGACGTGTCTGGTCGCGCTAGAAACTTTCTGGACATGATCGGACGCTACTTCTTGGTGCGTCCGGTCGTCCTACCGTTGCGTCCGGTTACGCTGAGAACGTTGCCGTTGACGATAAACAGTAAAGTCCGTGCGTCCGGTCACTGCCACGCTCAGCGTTCAGTCGCTGCTGCTGACACCTGTTGTTGCCGAGCAACTGATCAAATGCGTCTGGTCCTCATAGGGCCATGTTCGGTCACCTCTGTCGAGCTCGTTTCTTCGCGATCTTACGTCTGGCTTGGTTTCCATCTTCGTGCTTGGACTTTGCTTGATATCTTGGGTCTTCTCTTGTGCTTCTGGGGTCTTGCTTATGGTGTTGATCGTGGGATCATCATGTCGCCTTCGTCCAGGTCACATCTTGCACCCTATTGAACTACAAAACAATTACTTGTAAATTCATTAGTCCAATTTGGTTGTGTTGGTCATCAAACACCAAAATCTAAAGTAAATGGGTCTAGGGTCCATTTTCCTTATAGGCCGACTTGATCCTACCTGAGTCTTGCGAGCCACCATGGTCCGCCGGCCCAGCAGAGCAGGCGGGGTGCTACGGCTGGTGACCCATGGCTCTTGCATCGCCCGAGCTCTGAGAGCCCAAGCGCCTTGGCTACTTGTCGTCGCGCGCAATGTGTCAAAATCCTCTACACCGCAAACATCATTGGGTAAGCTTGCAGGTTGCCGCCCGATGCGCGGAGGAGAGGCAATTGAGGCATTTGCCGAGAAGATCTGCCGGGATGCGCCTCGATGGTCGACGACTCGCCGGCTGGCCTCCGCGTGCTGGCCCTCGTGGCTCAGCTGAGGTGGCCGCTGGTCGCGTCTCCTATCGGTGGATGATCTCTCACCACCCAATGGCGTTGGGGGCGGAGACCCGTCGGTGGCGCCCGAGGCGCTGGCGTGCTGGGATGCGGCCCTCCACTGGCCGAGTCGGCATGCTGTACAATAGCTGTGGGCACGGCCAACTGCGTTTCCCCCGCCTTCGCCTAGCATCCTGGCGACCCACCGTCGCACCGCCATGGCCCAACGTTAGAGGTTGAGTGCGCGGTAGGGACATCACAGGTAGCGTCGACGTCCTCGGCGGCTGCGGCTCCTGACAAACCACGTCCAGGTAGGGGGTCATGGAGGTGGTCTGCACCTCTTCCGCATCGAAGTCATCGAGGAGGTCATCATCCGCCCAACGACGGGTCTTGGAGCATCCCGCCGGGCTACTCCCAGGATGGAAGGGGCAACTTGGGGGATAGGGTGGACGATGGGCTTAGGGCGGGGGCGGACGGGTGAACAAGGAAGGCGTCGAGGTTGGAGGCAGCGGAGGACGACAACGTTGCCGCGGAGCCACGCCCGGAGGCCGCCTCCAGGAAGAGCGCCGCTGCCCAAGCTCCCGTGGCACGGGGCCCTACGCCCACTGGCTGGGCGAGCGCAGCAGCAGGCTCGGTCGCTGCCTAGCTGTGCGGGGCTGCCTCTGCCGTAGCCTGGCCGTGAGCTAGTGATGTGGGTGGCGGTGGTTGTGCATCTGGCGCGCCAACGCCGGCGACCGTGGTGCTCGGCTCAAGCGACGGCGGCGGCAACGAGCTCGGACCGAGGCCGCCCATGGCAGCCAGCTTCTCGGGACCGACTTTCGCGGCACCTTCTCCTCCGGCGACGTCATGGGTTGTGGCGGCGGTAGTGGCTGCTGCAGCGTGGCGTCCTCTCCATCGCTGCCGGCCATGGATCCGGCCGCCCGAGGCCCATCTGCACGGGAATCGGCCGCCTCCTCGGTCTGCGGTGGCGGTAGCACCCCATCACCGGCTTCCGCGAGCTGGGAGGCCGCGGTGGTGGCGGCGGCGATGCTAGGCCCCACTGTGGAGGAGGGGGGAGCGGGCGGGGGAGGGGGGAGGAGGAGAGGAGGGTGGAGATGGCCTTCGTGGCCGTGTGGCCACTGTGGCTGGGACGGCCCAGCCCGGCCCTTCAGCTGTGTCGATGATGGGGAGCATGGCGTGGAAATGGTGGCTCCCGACGGTGGGGGAGGAGGGGTGGGGGATGACAGGGGGAGGGGGAGGCAGGCACCGGCGGTGGCGCCGGAAAGGCTGCCGGCGCCGGGTGCGGCGGTGAGGGTGGCGCCGCTGCCAGCTAGGGTTGGGGGCGTCGCCGTCCGCCGGGTGTTTTAGCCTAACCGCTACTGCAGATGATGAACATGCTCGCAGCCAACACAAGGAAAGATTGAATCTTCCAGCAGTGCGCTAGCTATCGCCCTGTTCGCTTAGGCTTGTTTGGCTTATAAGCCATACTTTTTTAGCTAACGAACAATATTTTTCTCTCACACCAAATCAACAAACTAGTACTTTCAACCATGGCTTATCAGCCAAGCAAGACCAAACGAACCGGGCATATGTTGTGTTGCCGTTCGATCGCCCCAGCTGCTCTATTGCCGGTCCAAAAAACACAAGCTTTGTTAATGTTCACTAACCACCTTCATGGCTCTTGCTAGTTGCTAGGACACGAACCAGTAGGCAGTAGCTAGCCAAGGTACACCGTGGAAAACTGGAAATTTTGCCCAGGGTACCCTGTACCTTGGCCAGCAGCTTCAAAGTACGGTGAACTTTATAAATTTAGTTTTTTTTACACCAACATTTATATCTTGTCCATTCTGTTATCTAACATAAAACAAGCGCATCAAAAAAAAAAGATTTGGTAGCACAGTAGCTAGTATCAGAGGATTTGAGGTAAAAAGTTCAATCTCATTCTGACGACACTGTACATGCTTCTTCCAAGCTGAGAAGAAGTTTTGTATGTGAGTGATGTGTACTGACGCATAATTTTATTGTCTCATCAACTGCAGAGTGCCAAAAGGGCTCCTCCAAATGGCGCGCAGCACTAGCGGAGTGGGTGTGTGTGCTTACCTACGGGTCCGGACGAGTGCAGCGGACACCAGCAAGATCCAGCAGGCAGCAACCGTTGCTCTCGATCTGGGCCCCGCTCGTCAGGCTTCCATTCCTTTCTTCAGAGAACCTGATGCTGTATTGTGTGTTCAGTCTCAGTCTGTCAGTGCGATCCGCTACGACAGATTGAAATAAACGACTGATTTTTCCCGTCATTGTGATCTTGTGATGATATTTAGAGAAGAAGGGAGTTCTTTAATAACATCACTACTATTGTCACGACATGAGTGTTTTTGGTTATGAATACTTGAATAGTAACGGCCCGTTCGATCTCATCGGGAAACGTAAAGCTACAACAGAGATGATGATGATGATCAGGTAGTACATCATCGCCAGGGACCGGTGGTCGACTGGATTGGATCCGTTTTCAGAGGTAACGAGAACGCATGATGATGACGATAATTAAGTAGCGCGAGCCTTGTCATGCAAGCACCGTGATTGATGCTGCTGCATGCAGTGCTGCTCCAGCTCTTTAGGCTAGCTAATAGCTTTTGACCGCTAACGAATCGAAGCCTCGCTTTTGTCCACAAAGGAATGGCTTAGGATGCCGACGTGACGTACGGTAGTCGGTAGCCATGCATCGGCAGCCCAGCTGGATGGATGGATAGATCAGGGAATGCATTCCCGAAGACGATTGTTCTGCATGCATGCTTGCTTGCTTTCCGCATGCATAGCCAGCATAGGGCATCCCCAATCCTACGCCGCTGGGTCCCCATCGTTGTCCACTGTCGACCGAGCGATCGCCGGCCGCCCGGGATGACCCAACACGTACGTACGCTTGCTTTGGGATTACAATTTTATACGCCTAATTAAATTAGTTTATTAGTCGTCGCGCGAGCAAAAGGCTACGTGCGCCAGCTCGCTCGTGTACGGCCGGGATGATCTCGCCCGGCGCCGGCAGTGCTGATGGCCGGCAGGGCCGACAGCCGCGCGCGTGAGGGGGACGAAGAGCCAGAGGATCGATCGATGGAGTGACCGTGCAACGCCCGCGCGCGTCTAGTCGTCGATCGGCGACTGCGAGAGAAAAAAGGGGCCCGGCCGGCCGGCCGCCGCCTTGAATATACACACACCTACAGCTAGCCTACAGGGGCTACAGCATGCAGCGCGATCGTCGCGCCCGGTTGCGGTCCTCGTGTGTGAGTGCACGGTGAACCCGGCCGCGTATCTGATCTGTGGCGCACGTACGTGTAGTGACATGCTTTAATCTGTCTGTCTGTCTGTCTCGCGGACCGACAACATGACACGGCCCGTGGGCGCGCGACCCACCCACCAAATCAAGCTAGAAAACGGCCGCCGGGGATCGTCGATCGGGAGTGAATTGAAGACGATCGTCGATCGACATCTGCTTGCGCAAGGACGAGCACGAGTTCCGATTCCAGCGATGGAGATCGAGACAGCTACTAGCTGCTACGTACGGCGAGCCAATTGCATTGGCCGTGTCATCTGCCGCGCGCAGCAGACGCTAGGTGCCCGGCCGGCCGGCACACCACCGGGCGCCCCACACCAACAGGCGTACAGCAGGCCGCCGGCCAGGCGTGTAATGAGCAATGAAACGTTCCGTGGAACGATATGGAACGTAACGGATCGTGTAGCGCGTGCTGTCATCAACCGAGATAGACCAGTGTCGTCCTTGGACATGGAACGTATGTACCGGATGAGCACCATATAAGCCTCGTGATCCCTGCGCGGTACACTGTTAGGACTTAGGACCTGCGCTACCTCTACGGAAAACGGTGTATGTGCGTGAAGAAGGCATGCGTCTGTGTTTCGGGCCGTGACGAGTACGCATTCCATCTGATCTCGATAATAAGGCTTTAGAAAAGAGATCGTATTCCGCATCATTACGACGGACAAATCGCGTATGTGCTACCTCACGCCGGTGCGATGATTGTCACGCGCGGCAGCCAGCCAGCCACTCATCAGCCGGCTCAATCATTTCTTCCAGGTCTTAGATCCAGATTTCTACTAGTAGAAAGACTAGATAAACTACACAGGTCGACCAGAGACCCACTATATTATAATACAATAAATGTATAATTGAGCAACTGACGGAATTCTATTTTTCAGCTCTGGGCACCAGCACTGTTCTAAAAGTGCAGCTAGTCACGCAGGGCATTGCAGAGCTTCTTCAGACTAGCCGAGCAGTGAGCACAGTACTAGTGGTAGTGGCCACCGGGACAGGAGAGGCATAATAGTAGCATCTGCCCATCAATTCAGATTTCAGAGTGTTAGCAGGCAGCCCACATATGCAGTGACTGCTGTGCTTTTTTCCCCCTGATGTGGCAAATAGTGGGCTTCCAGGTCTGCTAGATCTACCATCAGTCCACTCTGATAACATTGGCATCAGAAAGGGCAAATGAGACATCGCAGATGTATCGCGCATGCTACAGACTGCAAAACAAGAGAATTGTTTCATTTCAGCGCTACAATTTGATCCCAAGTGACCTGCTACAGCCTAACCATCACCAGTCCACGCCGAGGCAAGCATCAGAACCTGACATATGTTTCATTTCAGGTTCAGTTCACCATACAACATAGGCATAAGCCTAATCAGTCAGGTTTCGCAATCTTGGGTGACATACAGGTAGGGGTCCTGATCTGGCTGTGGGCAGTACAAATCATCTGCTGCTGGCCACGACAGTGCCGCCATTGGGGCTTCCTCGCCGTTGTCGATGGCGACGAACTCTTCGTCGTTGTCCGAAGTTGGTTCGGCAAATGGCGCGTCTACGCTCTCCCAGTTCAGGTCGTCTCTGCAGAGAAGGCTAGGTTCTTCACTGACCCACTCATCCAAAACATCGATGTTGTCCAGGCTGATAGGATCTATGGCATCCTTAAGCTTACGCTGGTTTCTGCATGACAGTGCTGAACTGTAAGTAGCAAGTCAGGATGGTATATACATATATGACGTGGTTCAAGTCTTTGTACCTTTCTCGGAGCTTCAGATTATACCTAACAAAGACAACATCACTTAACCTTGAACGCTCAAGCCTGCTTATTAGCTTCCTGGAATGGAGATCTTTGAATGTATCCCAGTTCCTTTCGCACCCTGTTGCACTGCAACATTGGCTGAGGACTCGGATTGCAAGCCTTTGAAGTTCTATAGTTCCATTACCAAAGTTGTCCCACCATGCAACTGATGATAATAAACAATTATGTGACAACGTGAGATTAATGAATCCAGGCAAATACAATTCCATGGAAAATGGATTTTTTCCTGTTTTATTTAGGAAAGAGTAAATTTAACAAGCACACCAATATTTGGCCTAATAATAGTCACAAACCAATGGAATACTTTTTGTTGCTATTTCACAAACCCAACAATACCTGGGGCCATTTGCGGATCTAGGGAGTGACGGTGGTCCACGGTCCACCCAAAAAATCCTCGGCCCAACGCCCAGGTATGGGAAAAAAGAACTCATGTGAGGTGGGAAATCTGGTATTGTAATCTTCTTCCAACTATTGTAGCCATGTAAGCTTCTTTTAAGTCAAATTTCATACTTAACTGTTGATTTTAAGATGTTTGTAAGAAACCTTTTTAATCTATCTTAATGTGCTTTTAGTAAATACTGTACTCATATTGTATATTGGCACGTTACAATTTGCAGTACTTAAACAATCTATACCAAGTCATACCCAAAATCCTACATATGTCACTGTCTGGCTTTCTTCCCATAAAACTGTAAATTTTGCCACTCATTTTTCCTATCCACCAGGATCAGTGGGTGGAAAAAGAAAACAGAACATATTTCCGCTTGCCACCTCGACTGGGTCCAGGATAATTCTTCATTGTTATCTTCATCATCATATACTAGATTATTTTTACTCACAAAATTTAAAAATCAATTATGTTAATGCAGCATATACCCTGCTTGGCAGCCAAAATGGGTTGGTTGCCTTTTGGTGTGTCCCTGGGACAAGACTCATAACATGGAAGTCATTCTTACCTGGATTAAGTTTCTCTTTGACGAATTGCAATTGGAAGGCCAAAGTCACCAGTTGATTTCTTATACTCCTCAAGCTGAAGAAATATCTTATCTTGGGCATCATCATCAGGGACCAAACTAGTGATTGTATTAATAAGGCCCCTAGATGCATAGCTTTGCATCTTAAAAGAGGGGCTAAAGTAAATACAAGGATTGAAAAAGCATCCTGCTGCATGCAACGGGCTATGGAGCTGCTTCTCCATCCTCGCATCAATTACTCGCACATATGGTCCATACAGACAGGCCTTGTGCATCATCCTTGTCCTTATTGACTCCTTTGCCTTTTCCATTGCATCATAAAGATAGCCCATGGAAGGTTTTTCATTACTATCCACCAAGCGCAGAACGCGCAACAGGGGCTCAGTGACCTTAACAACATGTTTGCTCTTGGCCCAGAAGTCAACATCTTTCATAATAATAGCTGTGACATCTTTTCCAACACCACCTTTAGCATATGTTGATTTCACCCATTTGTTGCTGGTAACCATTTGGCGGAGCTCTTTCTCAAATTTAACAATGCTTTGGAGACTAAGAAAATGAGTAGCAAATCTCGAGATGCCAGGACGACACAGATCTCTACCATTTGTGAACTCTTTCCTCATTAAAGACAAAACCCAAGCATGATTATATACAAACTTTGTTATCTTTCTGGCTTTACCTAAAGTTTCATTGATCATAGGAAAATATCTAGGATCAGCGAAATTCTCCAACATCAAGTCAATGCAGCGCGCTGCACATGGAGACCAAACAAAAGTGCCATATCTTTCCTCCAGAACCTTAACAGCAGCCTTATATCTTGCGTCTATGTCAGTGATAAATTGAACAATGTTTTGTGGCCCAACTTCTCCAATAACTTGATCAAATATCTCAAGTAAATCAGATTTCTCTGTCGAAGTATCTACTGACTTCAAAAACATAGTACCTCGTGGGCAGTATACAAGAAAATTGATTATAGAACCCTCTCCATAGTCCTTTTGTCTGTCAGCAATAATTGAGCAACCATGTAAACTCCATTCTTTCTTTAGATCATCCAGATATTCACGAATGTCTTCAGCAATTTGTTTCAATAATGGATTACGTAGGTCATGATAAGATGGTCCCTTGAAGCCCAGTCCAGCAGATATTATCGCTTCTAGCATAGGCTGATAGAAAGGAGAATTTGCTGCACTAAAGGGTACATCTGCATCATACCACCATCTAGCCATAGCAATTATAGCTTCATGTAACAGATCATTTGGAGCTTCTGTACCATCTACACCATGTTGAACCATGTCTTCTGCAGTCATAAATGCACCACTGCTTGGCTCTGAACCTGTGGTAGCTTGGGGAGGAAAGTATCCCGTTCTTCGCTTCCTTGATGGTCTGAATAGGCTTTCAGAGCCTCCCTCGGTTGAGAAAATAGCATCTGAAGAATCTTTGGCGCGTGAACTGCGGGCATCTCTAGTTTCATACCTTCTTTCTTCATTTCTCCACTTCTCATCAATTTGTTGTATTATCTGACGTTTCACATCATCAGGCACCTTCTTGCAAGATTCAACTTGGCCTGGAACTCCAGCAAGATGATATTTAAAGCGAGTAATCCCGCCGCCTCCAATCTTTTTGCCACAATGAAGACATATGATGGCATTTCTTGAACTGGCATCCACTTTTGCGTGAACCCAAGCAGGATCCAGTGGCCTCGAAGAAGCTGAAGGTGATGCCATCAAGGTGACTACAGTTGATGCAGTACCAGCTACCTGAGTTCTAATAAAGACAGAATAAAAAAAATATTTTAGAACTTTTACCAAACATCAATTGTGTATCCATGATTAATCAAATATTACAAGAGCACTACAGTTTTCATAGAATAATAACTCCAGCAGAGTACATATCCAGGAAATAAGCTGCACACTCTTTCATTTTTATACACAATCCTATGCATTTGTTCAAATTTCAAAAAAAAAATCAATGAAGCAAGTAAAAATATTTATATATGTTCATTGCACAGCCTAGACCCCTTGAATACAGCAGGCAAAATCAAAATCTAGAACAAAAGTGTGCAGTCTTCGCTTGTGGACCTGTGGGGTTAACTATGGCAGCTTCCGTTACAAGGTTAGGCTAGGAAAAGAAAAACAACCACCCGATGATTCAAGGCGTTTCGCTGTAATTAGAACCAGTTACAGCTTAGAAGCAATACAGCCAAGATTATAGTCCATGACTACTCCGAACTTGCGAACAATCCAGGCGGTATCCGGCGATACCTGACCGCGCGTGATGAAAACCGGCCGGTTTCGAAAAAATCCGATCAAAACTTGAGCACCCCTTCTGCTATGAAATACACATGCTACTGGAAAAGTACTGAATTGAGGTATAGAATAAACTACACAGCCTCACCTCTCTTCAGTCATCAAGCGGTCGAAGGCTTCGTCCTTGGGGGCGAGCTCCCCCAGGCGGCAGATCTGGTCCGCTAGGTCGGAGACAAGGAAACCGGCGGGAAGCTGGGAGGATTCGGGCGAGAAACCGGAAGTCATCCACTGCGGTGCGGTTGGGTTTTGGGAGGACTTGGGAATGGCTGAATAGCCGGGGTGAGGGTGGGGCTGGAGCTGGACGGCGGCAACCGGAGAAGATCGGCGAGGTTTTCGTGGAATCGGGCGGCTGCCGCGGCGGTTTCCATCGGGGGTGGCCCGGTGGGCTTAGTCAAATTATTATAGATTTAGATTATTGCATTGCGACGGAAGAAAATCAAAATATGTATCTTCACTTAGTTACTGAATATATATATATATATATATATATTGCATTTAATCCATCAGCAATAAAGCAATAATTAAATTAGAACATTGACCTTGTATAAAAGTGCAATTTAGAATAATGCCAGCCAAATTAGCAAATTCCTTCTGTCGGGCAAAATAACTAGATATATATGAACATATTTAATTATCCATGAAAGAGGGAAAGTTTAGTGAAAAAGGAATCCCTGCAGCCAGCCCGCCTCGCTCGCTAGGGTGCCACCCTTGGCGGCTGCGTCCGCTCTCGCTCGCTGCCGCCGGCGACCCACCCCCTTTTCCTTCTCCCTCACTCGCCTCCCCACCCCCAACAGGTCCTCGATGGCCGTCTCGCCGCCCGGCCGCCACCGCCTCCCGCGACACCGCGTCTGTTGGCAGCGCAACCCCCGCTACCACCTCCCGGTTAGATTGGACAATAGATCGTCCAATATTTCTTTGCATGATTTTAATTAATTAGACCATTCGCTAATTCAGGTTATAATAAGAATAATTTTTATTCTTAATCAAATTACATCAATAATTTAGTAGTAGGAATATTTGATTATTAAGGATTACGGAATGATGAAGGATCCAAAGACCCATAATATTGTGTATTATTTATTTTTATGTTTATAAGAAAAATCATGAGAGAATCCAGAAAACAAAAATGACATGCAAAATAGTAAGGGAAAGGGCATGAGAAAAACGGACTTGATAGTCCCGAAAAGGAAAAAGAGAAAAAGGAGAAGAAAAAACAAAAAGAGGAAATTAGGAATAAAAGTGGAAGGAATACGAAAATGAAAAATGGATCGGATACAATTAACTGATCAGAGATAGTCCAGAAAAAAAGAAAAAGGCCGAACAGATGACGGAATAGGAAAAGAGAAAAAACCGAATTTACTATATATACTAATCGTATTGGGTATGGACTTTTTTGTGCAGGAGTATGAACTCTTTGGTTAAGCATAGACCATACAGGACCCAATACGTTTTGGAATTGGACTCCGTATTGCGTTAGGCAAGAGCTATTCTAACTCGTATGAACACGAGTTATATATATAAGTCCGGATGAAAGAAACTTTCTATTGTTCGGTAGTTAGAGAGAGACAGATAAAAAAATGGATGGACGAAAAAAATACCTGAAAATTTTCTCTTTATTATTAGGGAGGGATATATAGAATTATTATAATTAGGATTATGGATTATAATCAGAGCGTTTGCATCTTTGGATTATTTATTGTGATAGATCAAATATGTCTTAGTTGAATAGGAACACTAAGTTCATTTTTAGGGCATGTATATCTACGGGATTTAATAGGCCTCTAATGATGGTAGGCAATCTAACTCAGCTCTTAATCATTTTTAGCTCAAATACATAGGGCATGTTTGGCATAGCTCAACTCCACTAGTTTTGAAAAACAACTTTACAAGCAGTTTTTTTATGAAGCTGAGCTGTTTTGGAAAAAAAAATTTGGCAAAATATCTTTTTTTAGCTTTATCCTAACTCATGTCTTTGTGAGAGGAGAAGAAAAACAGCTTCACCCATAAAGTTGTTTGGAAATAAGTGTTTAGCAAAAAAAAAAAAAAAAACTCATAACCGCTCATAAAGCTGTCGTGGGCTGTGCCAAACAGGCCCATACTCCATACAAATTCAGCCTAGAATTTTTAGGCCCAGTTCTTATATTTTGTAGACCAAAATTCAGGGACCATCATGGAAACAAATATACCTGTAAAATATAAAAGGCATATACAACAAATAAAAGTAAAACATCAATTTTCATATCAATTGATGGGGTGGGAGCGTTTGGCCTGTGACCACACCTCGCCGTAACTCAACTGAGGCCACGCCAAAAATCTGGCGAGGAAAACTGGCGCCGGAGATTTGGCGAGGGAAGGCGTCAAAATGATCTAGCTTCACCGAGGCAAAGTGCGGCTCGCCGTAAGTCTGTTCAAGAGGCAAACATCGGCTAACGTTTGGCGTGGCGTCCTGTGGCGTGCTCTGGATATGAACCAAACAAAATTGCTTTTACTTCATTTAGGGCAATATTTTGCATCGGACATACTGCAATATGTTGAACCATGTCCCTGACAAAGCCCTGTTCAAAACTTTGGTCGAGTTTATTATAGTTGCTATCACAGTCCATAAAAAGATTACAGAGGACAATTTGGCAAAAATCCAGGGATAACGTGGAGCCCTGATCACCTAAAACTCCATCAGATGGAGTAACCAGATGAAGAAAAAAAGGAACTCATGCTATTGATTCTTTCAGAGCAAATGTTAAAATGTTACACGGATTGGTGAAAGGAAAATGCTCTGGTACACCACCCTTCATCTTGTAGAGTTCAGGTTGGCATTCATGTTGGTGGCTGCCAAGTCCCTGGCTTGAAAGTGGCACCAGTTCCTGTTGGTTCAGATGACCTGAAGACAAATAAACATAATAGTTTGAAATTAGAAATAATGTAAAATCAGATGAAGACTCGTGCAAAAGAAAGAAAAAACAAAGATAAAGACAATAGCATATTGTTGTTTTTCATGTAGCTCCTATATCAGCCGGAGCCATGAATAAATTGATGCACTTTCAATACTTCTGCAATACCCAAATTGAAGTTTGACCGAGGTGTCCAGAGCATATTGTCAGATCCAGTAAAAATTACCATGATATTATAATATCCAACTTCAATCTAAAAGTTGAACTTCATTTCTATATTCAAGTTCGGTAAATTAACTTTATTGTACATGTTCCTTGTGTACACGGGCATGCGCCCACACAATGCTTTAAGCATAACGCCCTGTTTGTTTGGGCTGGTTTGGCTTATAAGCCATGGCTGAAAGTACTGTTAGCTGTTTTGGTGTGAGAGAAAAATACTGTTCGTTGGCTGATAAGCCATGGCTTATAAGCCAAATATGACCAAGCGAACATGCTGTAAATTAACAGCATAAATGTTTTACTCCCCGTTGTTCCAAATTATAAGATGTTTTGGCTTTTCCAGATACATTACTTTTACTATGTATACAAACATAGTGTATATCTAAGTGAATAGCAAAAGTTATGTACCTAAAAAAAGCCAAAATGTCTTATAATTTGGAATGGAGGGAGTACCACAGAAAATTGCAAAACCATGCTGAATGTTTAAAGGCAGATATAAAGCAAAAGGCAGGCACAAGAGCATACAGCTGGCCATTGCTGGTACTATTTACTTAAATAAAATGGCTACAGAGTAAATAACATTTCATCACAATAACATAAAACATTCGCAGAAAGAACTTTGAGCTGGAATGCACCTCTCATTGTCTGTCGTAGCATCTTCTGTATGAGTTGCGTACTTAGGCCTAGATACCTCCTCAAGTCCTAAAGTGTTAACTAAAATGTCATGCATTTCAAAAGTAGTCGCACTTATATTCCCAGAGAGAAACATAGTTAAATAAGGTAATGTTACCTTTCTGCTGATCTGGAGGAGTACCAGAGAACTGCTGCTTCACGAAACTTTGGAGATTTGGAGATTCGGCTTTCCCTGCATTTGGAGGAACATCAGCAGTCAAACAATCAGGGGGAGAGAAAAGAAAGCATTACGAGATTTCTTTCCCCTTCACCAACACAACAGGGAGAAACTACAATGGAAGATTAACTGATAATATGAGGAATTGTATAACTGTCAAGTATCATGGCAGGGTATCAAATGATGTCAAAATATCATATCCTATTGTGGTAAATATATTAGATATATAAGAAACAAAAAGAAAAGAGTGGGTAAGAGATGAAAGTGGAATTGTGACACAGGAAGCATACTAAACAATCCACAGAAAGCTGTAAGTGCATATAAGCAAGGATTGAAGTACAAGGTACCAGAAAAAACATACCAATTTTCTTGACTGGTCGGGTACCGGTTTTTCTTTCCTCTTCTTCTTTCTTTTTGAGAACTTGATTGAACACAGATTAAACATATTAGTGGAGAAAACACAGATTATTGGCCATCAAACTAAAAAAAGATGACAGCTTTATGAATAACCAAGGCTAATGCAAAATTACATGCATGAGGATCTTGATTCTTTTTTTTTTGACCGAAGTCAGCAGGGGAAACCCCAACCTATTTTTTTAATAATTTTTTATTCCAGACCTGTTTAAATTCACTCCCACGGGGAGTCGAACCTAGGCCTGTTGGATACTACTCAGGTGCTCTAACCACTAGGCTAGAGGCCCTTTCACCATGAGGATCTTGACTCTTGAAAGAAACGAAACTTAAAAGAAGCTGTGACACCATAATAGCAAACATATGCTGGTACGAATAAGATCTTTTACTGCACCGCAAAGTCTGCAACTAGAATGAAAGCTTCATAGCTGCAAACCTATCCAGTACATTACATCGTAACAACTGTTCTCTAAAAAAATTAAGGCCATAAACAATAGGCCAGCATTTCCAACATGTTTTCCATGGATGAATTTAAATAGATATATAGCAGGCATCATCGAAATTTGGCTCATGACTAGGGATGCAAGTTTTGCTTTCTTTGGGACATCAGATCAACCCAATACTCAATTGAACTAGTCCGGATATCAAAGGAAGGGAGGTGGGATAAAAATTAACTAGCAGACTGGCCCACAACACTTGGTGTTAGCGCTTGAATCCCTAATCATGAGGTTAACAAACCAAATTTTAAGTGCACGACAACAACAGCATATCCTGCTACTTTTCCAACCACCAATCACACCCCACAAGGCTGCAACTGAATATCAACGTTAACCTTCTAATTCGTGGATGGAATGCTTGCAAAGTTGTAATAGAGATCAAAGTTTGCAAGTGATCATGTTTCATCCAACCTTGTTGAGGATTCCTGGCACAAAATATGATACAATTTCTATTTACAAAATAAGAATCTAGCATCAAATACAAGAAACACATATATCTGACCAGCATTTTATTTCATTTCTCTTAGTCTTATCCAGTGAATGGTATGGAAATTAGCATAGAGTGCATATGATGATACATATGGGCTACCATAAAGTAGTTGAGGCAATTAACATGGATTATTCAACTGCCAATGCCTATGAAAACATGTTTGGACTCCTGCTCAGTGCAGCAGCATGCACAATGCACAGTGAGGCTTATTAGTAAAATCATACATGAGTACACAAGTAGGAAATGGCATATACATACGTTCAATGTTTTGCTTGACACATTCACGCCTTGCCTCCAGCTCAGCCAATTCCTGAAAGGCGCAACAATACATCAGCGTCAGATGCAAAGATCATGTTGCTCTCCTTGCTAAGTTTGAACTGATGATGTAATAATAAAAGCAAAACTTTGAAGGACAATGCACTGTCTCACATTCTTGCTCTTACCTCTGGTGTAGGAGCTTTCTTCCTTTGGCCGTTCAGCCAGCAAATCCACTCGACTACAAGCACGACATAACTATGAGATGCTGTATATGCAATCAACAAATCCAAGTATATAATCTAGAATCAAGGCCACAATCCATACATGCCTGCAAACACGGTGTCGTAGCAGTTAAATTGGGATACTTCACTTCTTCAGTCACACCAAAAAAATCCTCATCGGAAAAAATGAGCAGCAAGGGAGGAAGGTCACCTGGAACGGTGGTCGAGTCCTGGTCGGCGCCCTTGAACTCCACCCACCGCCTCTCCTTCACTGTTCACATGTTCCGCAATCAAGAACAACATGAAGAAGAAGCAAAAGCAACAGCATCGAGATTTGCTTAGCCGGCATTCACGTGCCTTCCTCCTCCCCAGAGGAGACCAGGAGCGGGGAAACTAGAGGCAAGCTCGTGCAAGAAGGGGGAAACAGGGGATAGGATGAGCGGGGTGGACGGGGACACGTACTGGCGCCGTCGACCTCCTCGACGCGGGTGAAGTATCGGTTGCCGGCCTTGTCGACGCCCAACTGCGTCCGCGATTGGAACATGCCGAGCAGCCGCGACAGCAGCCGCTTCGACATCGCTGCTTCCGAATCTTCCCCGCTCCCGCTTCGCTAGAACAGGTCGCGGCGTCCCCTCTTCGTCGCCTGCGGCTCGCCGGAACCGGTCGCCACCTCCGTCTCCGATGGCCGTCGGCCTGCCGCCAGCGAATCAGTCTGGGTGTCTGGTCCACAGACGGCCCACTACACCATATAGCTCAACTGGTTATTAGGTTGGGCAATGTTTGGGCCGTTTCCAGGATAGGACTTGCAGCCCAAGACCTTATCGCGCAGGACGGGGGAGCTGGGCGGCGGCGTCAGACGATAGCCCGAAGCCCCCACAAGGCCACAAATCGTCGGCGGCGCCGACGCGATCGGCGCACCTGCGCTGCGCTCCTCTCCCTCGTGTCGTGTGCTCAAAGGCCATGCGGCGGCACCAGCGGCTTCGCCATCCCCGAATCCAAGCGCGCGGTATGCTTCCCTAGCTTCTCGGTTTTTTATCTTTGGTCTACCTCCGTGCGGCCGTGCGGGTGCCGTGGCGTTTACAGCCTGTGTTCAGATTATTACTCCATGATAGCCATGCATGGGGGAGGAGATAGCCATACATGTTTGGTTTGGTTGACAACAAAATTTTCTGCTGTTTCTTACGCAAAAGTTCGATAGAATAAACAAATCCATGTATTTAGTTAAAAGAAAAGTAAACCAGTGTGCTGGCCGCCGAAAATTGGTGTGTTTGATTCTCTTGTTGTTCTTTGGTTTTTGGCTAAACTCTTTGGTAACCATGATTTTTTCTCGTATTGCACCTCAGATGGATCGATTGTTTCCATGGCTGCGGGAAAGGACTTGCCTTGTGATCAAGATTGTAACTCTCCAGAAGGCAAAATAAGTAGATATTCAGGGCCCACCCTTCCTGAGGTACGGCATAACGGTTGCATGTAATATCATCATAATTACTGTTACTGCAAAACTTTGGATTGTGGGAGACTAAACTTTCGGATGACATTTGATATATGTGTCCCCAAGCATCCACACAGAGCTTACAATGGCATATAGATATCATAACCTTTGTATGGAGAAAGGGTGATACCTATAGTTATTTCTTTACATAATGTATCTGAAATAAAAACATCTCTGCATCAAATAAATTTTATCTTTTCCATGTTAGGCAATTTTGTGAGGTTTCAGGTTTCCTTTAGGTTATGCCACCCTTTAAACCTGTGTTCTCATGGTGCCAGAAGGAGATTTTGAAAAGAAACCTCCAAAAAGTTGTCTGGAATGCAGAAAAAAAAAGGTGTCATACTTTCATACATGACGAAACAAATTATTGCATACCTCCTGCTGGAACTGCATACCTATGAGCTTTCCACATTTGTATGTTCCAGCAGAATGCATGGCCTTGATCATCTAGAGTCAGGGCAGTTAGGCATGTCTATTAGTTTTTTTTTTTTTGAAAATCGCTGGCAGGACTTCTGCCAGGCAAATATATTAATAGAGAGCATATCTATTAGTTTAGATTTGTTTGTCTTTTACTTAAATATCAAAAAGACATTTCTACTTTGAGATATAGAAACTTTTCAGGAATTGGAGTATTGAAAAGCAAGCCCCAATATTACAAATACTGGAAGTTGTTATACACTTCATGTGCAATTTGTCCTTAGCTTTCTTCTGTATATATAGCACTTTCATTGTACCAACACTTGGAAAGCAAGAGTGACACATTCATATATGAAGTATGTTTCCTTGATACTTTTCATATCACTAAACATCTCTTTATGTGGTTCATAGCCTGAATGTCATCATCAACCAACAATATTACTCTGAAGTCTGAATATGCCATCTCATCGTTCGACCTTGATGGACACACACCTTTGTAAGCGTAACTAGTTACGGTAGAATTGCCATCAGCGTTATGTTACCCTCCACAGAGCACCTGTGATAGAATGTTAGCCCATACATTCCTGTTGGTTTGGCCTTCCTATTGAAGTAATCATGAGCTTGTTTAGTTTCATCATTGAACATTTCTCCTATGGTTGTGCCTGCAGGATATCTTGCTTCATATACATTCTCTGTTGCCACTTCGAGATGCTGCCCGTGCTGCTTCCGTGTCTCGTGCATTTCGAAATTCCTGGAAGTGTCATCCCAACCTCTACTTCAGTAAGGAAACTATGGGCTTGAAAACTACACTACATGTGTTAAGTGTATGAACTATGAAGGCCCTTATACTACAGGCCCATATGGCCCATGTGCCTCTCTCTATATAGATCGTCTCCACATGTGGAGTGGTTGTCTTCTCAGATCCCAAGGTTAGTAACATGGAATCAAAGCCATGGATTAGGGTTAGGATTAGGCTGATCTAATTCACCCACGATCCATTTTTTTCTTCTCCTTGGGATTTTCTTCACGCGGATCCTCTGCTCGCGGCCCCTGCTTGCGGCCCGTCGCTGTGCAGGTCCTTTGTTCCACGCGCATCGTTTGCGCCACCTGCGTGCGATCTGCGCGGCCCGTCGCTGCAGCCACTCGCGCAGTCTTCATCCGCGCCGTCCGCCTCCATCGCACGGTCTTCATCGGCGCCTGAAAGGTCCTAATGGCTAGATGGGGTGAATAGCCTATGAAAAATTCTACAACACTAAGCAAAGTGATTAGACAAAAATGAGGCGAAGCAATACTTACGCTAGCCTACTAAAAATACAAGCCACCTACCATAATTCTAATTACTATAGTCTCTAAGCACACAATGTTAGGTCACTACCACTAAGTTAGTGAGCTCTCAAAGACTAACTAAAGAGCCCCACTAACCACTAGACCCGACACAAGCTAACTCTCAAAAGTAATTACACTAAAGAGCTTAGCAACACTAGGAAAGTAAATGCAAGGGTGAGTTAGTGAGGTTATACGGACGTGGCAAGCGATGATCAATCAATCACAAGAGAACCAATGAAATCCTCGGGACAAGATGAGACAGTGATTTATCCCTGAGATTCACATGCTTGTCGGCAAGCTACGTCCTTGTTGTAGCGATTCAACCACTTGGAGGTTCACGCGCTAATAGGCATCACACGCCTAACCCGCACAACCAACACAAGATGGGGATCCACAAGCTACGAGCAATCCACTAGAATATATTTTGGCTCTTCGCCGGGAAAAAGTCAAGAACCCATCACAATCACCACGATCGGAGCTGAAAACAATCACCTTCCTCCACTCAACGATCCTCGCTGCACCAAGTCGTTTAGGTGGTGGCAACCACCAAGAGAAACAAACGAAATCCGCAGCGAAACACAATCACCAAGTGTCTCTAGATGCAATCACTCAAGCAATGCACTTAGATTTACTCCCAATCTCATAAAGATGACGAATCAATGATGGAGATGAGTGGGAGGGCTTTGGCTAAGCTCACAAGGTTGCTATGTCAATGCAAATGGTCAAGAGGGTGAGCTAGAGCCGGCCATGGGGCTTAAATAGAAGCCCCAACGAAATAGAGCCGTTGGGCTCCTCACTGCAACCCAACTCGGGATGACCGGACGCGCAGGTCCGCTAAACCGGACGCACAGCCTAGCATCCGGTCAGTGGATGACTGCCACGTGTCTCCCGCTTCAAACTTGCGCCGCCCGATCTCAACGGTCGTTTCGCCCACGTTTGCACTTAAGTCACGACCGGACACACCCGAAGGGCGACCGGACGCACTGCCACTACTCAGATCAGGCAAGCGCCCGATCACCCAACGTCGCGACCGGACGCACCGCTGGATCCACCTGATGCCACGCCAGTGCGCTTCAAATCATTTCTAGTAAGGTTCCCGAGCGACTAAAACGTGACCGGACGCGTTAGGTCAAGCATAACCGGACGCGCCCCTGCGTCCGCTCGCTTCTTCCTCGCCTCCATGCTTACGTCAGCATACGTCATACACGACCGGACCTAGAAGCTATGCGTCCGATCACCTCCTTGCTCCAACGTCTGGTCAACAGACCGAGACCGAGCCACTTCACCACCACTGACCGGACGCACCGGTGCAGAGTTCGGTCAAGGGAAAATAGCCCCTTGACTTCACCAACTTCTCCACCATTACTCAAATGTGCCAATCACAAGTGTAACACCTTGTGCATGTATGTTAGCATATTTTCACAAATATTTTCAAGAGTGTTAGCTCTCCACTAGATCTAAATGCATATGCAAATGAGTTAGAACATCTAGTGGCACTTTGATAACCACATTTCAATACGAGTTTCACTCCTCTTAATAGTATGGCTATCTATCCTAAATGTGATCACACCCGTTAGGTGTCTTGATCACCAAAACAAAATGACCCTATCAAATTCACCTTTGCCTTGAGACCATTTTATTTTTCTCTTTCTTCTTTTCCAAGCCCGAGCACTTGATCATCTCCATGGACTCCACCATTGCCATGATCTTCTCTATTTGCTCCATCACTTGGAATGTGCTACCTATCTCATAATCACTAGAGTAATAGGTTAGCACTTAGGGTTTCATCAATTCACCAAAACCAAACTAGAGCTTTCAATCTCCCCCTTTTTTGTAATTGATGACAACCCTTTCACAAAGATATAAATTAAAATTCAATTGAATCCATGTTACTTGCACAAACATATTTACCATGTGTAAAAGGATTTGGACAAGTTTCATAAACCCTCCATTGGTAGCATTTGCTCTCCCTACATATGTGCTAAGAGTTTGGATTGAAGCTTGCACATATGCATAGATTAAAAATGTGGGAGAGTAATGTCTACCAAATGATGCTAAGGTATAAGAGATAGACCTTTGAAATATGATACTAATCGGAGTACACCAAATATACCATCTTTAGCACCATTGCTAGTTAGATACCACTTGGAATTACTTGCAAAACACAAACACTAGATACCTCGTGAGATCAACATTAGAAGCAAGGCTCTAGTACCACTTGTGAAGACAAAGCAAGTAAGCAAGGCATATCTAACTATTACCTATGCATACTAGTTTTTCATTTCATCATTCAAACCTACAACTCGCATACACCACACAAGCATGAAATTTTTAAATGAAAACTTATGCCATACAAGCAAACATATGAAATGCACATTCAAATGCATCAATCAAGTTTATGAGCTTGCTCTCTCTATTTGTGTGCTCAAATTTTAATTGATCCCCTTACTTTCATATTTCTCCCCTTTTGTCATCTTTTCACTATCTTTGTGCATTACTTCTCCCTCTTTGTCATCAATGACCATAAAGGTTCAATTTTAGATAGGTTAAAATTATCAATGTCAATCAATGGGGTGAGGATCGTTTTCCCAAATTTGGTCCAATCTAGACCACTTGTCAAAGATATTTAACTCGGTTTGATCCAAGGACAAACTTCTTCACACCTCATTTCAAGGATTATCTTGACCATGTTGAGTTAAACACTTATAGCTCATTTTCTAGATCAAACACTAGGTTCACAAGCCCACAAACATGTCATATGCTATCACTAAATCAAGTCAAGCATAGAAGCAATAGTGGTACCATACAAGCATCAAATTCATTTGTTTTTCATGGATAGATGCACTAAATATGAGGAATGACTAGATGCACTAAATATGTCCTTAGCAAAGGATGTATGCATGCTAATCAACTTTTACCTTGGATTGCTCAAAGGAGAGGCATGTCATATTAGTGGGGATGCAACAACACATATTTGATAAATCCAATATGTTCAACTTATTCCTTAGCTTGTAAAACCTTTTTTCATCCAATGGCTTGGTGAATATGTCGGCAAGTTGATCTTCGGTGCCTACACTCTCAATTGAAATGTCTCTTTTTTTTATGATCTCTTATGAAATGTTGGCGGACATCAATGTGTTTTGTTTTTGCATGTTGAACCGGATTGTTGGTTAGTTTGATTGCACTCTCATTGTCACATAGCAATGACACTTTTTTGAACTTAATTCCAAAGTCATTCAATGTGGCCTTTATCCAAAGTATTTGTGCACAACAACTACCGGCGAATATGTATTCAGCTTCGGTGGTTGATAATGCAACACTATTTTGCTTCTTTGATGACCATAAAACAAGTGATGTTCCCAATAGTTGATAAGTGCCCGAAGTGCTCTTCCTTTCAACCTTGCATCCCGCATAATCCGAGTCAGAATATCCAACTAGCTCAAACTTTGCTCCTTTGAGATACTACAAACCAATATTTTGTGTATGTTTTAAGTATCTTAATATTTTCTTTGTAGCCTTCAAATGACTTTATCTTGGTGAGGCTTGTAATCTTACACACATGCACACACTAAATATGACATTCGGCCTTGATGTGGTCACATAGAGTAGGTTTCCAATCATGGAGCGATACAACTTTTGATTCATCATATTGCCACTTGTATCACTATCTAAATTGTCATTTGTTCCCATTGGTGTACTGATGGCCTTTGCCTCATTCATGCCAAACTTGTTGAACATGTCTTTAATGTATTTGCCTTGACTCATAAATGTACCATTCTTCAATTGTTTGATTTAAAGATCATGGAAGTAACTCAACTCTCCAATCATGGACATATCAAATTCATTAGCCATCATCTTTCCAAACTCTTCACAAAAATCTTGATTGGTTGATCCAAAGATAATATCATCAACATAGATTTGCAACACAAACAAGTCCTTGTCAATCTTCTCGGTGAAAAGAGTGGTCAACCTTGTCCATTTTTAATCCTTTAGAGAGTAGGAAGTCCCTCAATCTCTCTCATACCATGCTCTAGGTGCTTGTTTCAAGCCATACAATGCTATCTTCAACTTGTACACATGGCTGGGCTTGTTGTCATCTTTAAAATCGGGAGGTTGCTCAACATAAACTTTTTCATTGATGTAGCCATTTAGAAATGCACTCTTGGCATCCATTTGATAGAGCTTGATGTTGTGGGCACAAACATAGGCTAGCAAAATTCTAATCGCTTCCAATCAAGCAATCGGGACATATGTTTCTTCAAAGTTGAGATCTTCAACTTGTGTATAGCCTTGTGCTACCAATCTTGCTTTGTTCTTTACTACTATCCCATCTTGATCTTGCTTGTTTCTATAGACCCATTTGGTTCCAATCACATTGTGGTTTTTCGGTTTCTCAACTAACTCCCATACTTGATTTCTTGTGAAGTTATTCAATTCTTCATGCATAGCATTTACCCAATCCACATCCATCAATGCTTCTTATATCTTCTTTGGTTCAATGGATGACATAAATAAGAAGTGTTCACAAAATGATGCTAATCTTGATCTTGTTTATACACCTCTAAAAATATCTCAATAATAATGTCCAATGGATGATCTGTAATATTGGTTGGTTAGAGTATTGGAACATTGTTGCTTGCACTTGCTTGATCATTAGATTGAAATAATGTACTAGCCACTTGATTTTCTTTATTGTCATGAGAGCCACTTGTGCTTGCTCCATTTGTATCATTTTGCACATTTAAGTTAGAGAGCGTTTGCACTTAATCATCTTCTTCATCAATCACTTGCCTAGGCTTTAATTCACTAACATCCATGTTCTTTATGTCATTTGAAAGTTGAATGCCTCTAGCATCTTCAAGATTCTCATTCTCATCTTGGGAACCATTGGTTTCATCAAATTCAACATCATGAACTTACTCAAGAGTACCACTTGCCAAATTCCAAACTCTATATGCTTTGCTAGTGGTTGAGTATCCAAGCAAGAATCCTTCATCACACTTCTTATCAAACTTGCTCAATCTATTGCCTTTCTTCAAGATATAGCATTTGCAACCAAAGCCCCGAAAATATGTAATGTTTGGCTTTCTATCATTCAAGAGCTCATAAATGTGTCTTCTCTTTCAATGGGTGATAATATAAACGGTTGCTACAATAGCAAGCCGTGTTGATAGCTTCGGCCCAAAAGGATTGACTCACATTGTACTCACTAAGCATAGACCTTGCCATGTCAATGAGTGTTCTATTTTTTCTCTCAACAAGACCATTTGATTATGGAGTGTACTAGGCCGAGAATTGATATCTAATTCTAGAGTCATTACACAACTCATTAATTCTTGTGTTCTTGAACTCACTATCATTGTTAATTCTAACTCTCTTGATGATTGTCTCAAATTCATTGTGAATGCCCTTAACAAATGATTTGAATGTTGTAAATACATCACTTTTATCCACTAGAAAGAATGCCCAAGTGTATCTTGTATAGTCATCCACTATCACAAAGCCATATTTGTTTCTATCAATGCTAGTGTATTGTGTTGGCCCAAATAAATTCATGTGCAATAATTCAAATGCCTTGCTAGTGCTCATTATACTTTTCTTAGGATGGGTGTTTTCAACTTGTTTGCCGGCTTAACAAGAGCTACAAAGTTTGTCCTTAAATACCACATCTTTCAAGCCTCCAACTAGATCATGCTTAACCAATCTATTCAATTGTTTTATTCCAATATTCTTGGACGAAGACTTCTTCCTTCTAGCACGATAGCCTTTTTTCATTATAAACTTGTCAAATCTCTTCACAAAGAGAGTCATCTTCTCATCATGATCATCATCCCAAGAAAATGAGCCTTCATCTTCACTTGATGTCTTGCTTGGCCTTGCTCTTGGATGAAGTGGCCTTGAATGCCACACTCTTCTTCTTGTCATCCTTCTTGTCATCTTTTTTCTCATTCTTCTCTTCCTTTTCATCATCATCTCTATAGGTGTCATCTGTCATCATATCTCCCAACACTTGGTTTGGTGTCATAGCGTCCAAACCACTCCTCACTATAATAGTGACTAATGTGCCAAATCTTGATGGTAAGCATCTTAAGAACTTGTGGGAGAAGTCATTGTCCTTCACCTCTTCTCCAAGTGCTTTGAGATCATTGACAATCACTTGAAGCCTATGTAACATCTTCGACACACTCTCCTCTTCCTTCATCTTGAAGCTTGCAAACTTCTCTTTGAGAATGTGTGTCTTTGCACCCTTCACGGCTTGAGTGCCCTCAAAGGATTCCTCCAACTTCTTTCATGCCTTATGAGCCATCTCAATGTTTTTGATTTGCTCAAATGTTCTCTCATCCAAAGTATCATGAATGGCATTAAGAGCAATGTCATTGTTTTGAAGCAATACTTCTTCGGCGGCGGTGGGAGCTTCGGTATTGGCAACCTCAATGTTGGTCTCCACCACCTTCCAAATCTTTCTATTGATTGACTTGATGTAGGTGGTCATCTTTGCCTTCCAATAAGGATAATTTCAGCCATCAAATTGGGGTGGCTTCTTGGTATCGTTGACTTGAGCCATTTTGACACCGAAGGTTGTTAAGCCTGAAATCACGGTGATCACGGCTCTGCTACCACTTGAAAGGTCCTAATGGCTAGAGGTGGGTGAATAGTCTATAAAAATTTCTACAACACTAAGCAAAGTGGTTGGACAAAAATGAGGCGAAGCAATACTTGCGCTAGCCTACTAAAAATGCAAGCCACCTACCACAATTCTAGTTACTAGTCTCTAAGCACACAATGTTAGGTCACTATCACTATGTTAGTGAGCTCTCAAAGACTAACTAAAGAGCCTCACTAACCACTAGACCCGACACAAGCTAGCTCTCAAAACTAATTACACTAAAGAGCTTAGCAACACTAGGAAAGTAAATGCAAGTGTGAGGTAGTGAGGTTATACCGACGTGGCAAGCGATGATCAATCAATCAATCACAAGAGAACCAATGAAATCATCGGGACGCATCATGTCAAGCATGACTAGACATGCCCTTGTGTCCGCTCGCTTCTTCCTCATCTCCATGCTTACGTCAGCATACATCATACACGACCGAACCTAGAAGCTGTGCGTCCGATCACCTCCTTGCTCCAGCATCTGGTCAACAAACCGAGTGTAACACCTAGCTCAAATGTGGCAACCTCCAAGTGTAACACCTTCTGCACGTGTGTTAGCATATTTTCACAAACATTTTCAAGGGTGTTAGCTCTCCACTAGATCTAAATGCATATGCAAATGAGTTAGAACATCTAGTGGCACTTTGATAACCGCATTTCAATACGAGTTTCAACCCTCTTAATAGTATGGCTATCTATCCTAAATGTGATCACACCCGCTAGGTGTCTTGATCACCAAAATAAAATGACTCTATCAAATTCACCTTTGCCTTAAGCCCATTTTGTTTTTCTCTTTCTTTTTTTCCATGCCCGAGCACTTTCATCTCCATGGACTCCACCATCACCATGATCTTCTCTATTTGCTCCATCACTTGGAATATGCTACATATCTCATAATCACTAGAGTAATAGATTATCACTTAGGGTTTCATCAATTCACCAAAACCATATTAGACCTTTCAGCACCGCTAGCCGCCTCTGTCGTGCGGTCTTCATCTATGTGGTCGGCTTCATTCGCTCGTGGCTCGCCTGTCCTCTGCGGACTTCTCATGCGCACTTCCCGTGCGGGGCCGCGCACCCGGAATTCACCATCTGTTGGGTCCGTCGGGGGAGTCTACGCCATCTGTGCGACCCATCCATTGGGGTCGAGGTCACCTCTGCTCGTGGTCTTCACGCGTGGGGCGCGGAACTTCTTCACGGACGCGGGACATCTTCATGTGCGGCTTCTTCACGGCCTGCATGGACTCCCTCACCTGTTCGCGCTCCGTGTGCTCATCTGTCGGTGTCTTCTGCTGCTACCGATCTTCCTCCTCTGTCAACCATAGAGGATTCCTACTGGTGGCCTGCGACCGGTGATATTCCTTGCAACTTCTTCTGTGATGGTGGTAATTCTTCATTTTAGCCTCCAGCAATGTCTCAAATTACTCCTGCAATTGCCATCAATATTACTCTTGATGGTCCGAATTATCTGGAATGGGCCTTTTCTGTTGAAACTGCTTTGAGAGGTGTTGGTCTTTATTTTTGACTTAACTAATGATCCACCGACTCTCTAGCCTGATAGTAGTAATGCCGCTGCATTCAAAAGCTGGGAAATCAATGATGGAAAAGTAATGGCTGCTATGGTTAACAATGTTAAACACACCATGATTATGAGTCTGTGTAAGTTTAAACAAGCCAAACCCATGTGGTCTTATTTGAAGGCACGCTATGTTCAGGAAAGTGGTGCCCTTCAGCATACTCTCATGCAGTAACTTCATGTTATTGAACAAAGAGACATGTCCATTGATGAGTACTATTCTGCCTTTGATGGGTTCTTTGATCTCCATGGTACCTCAGTGTACAACTGGTTAGAATTGTACAACACTTTCATTTATTGAGCAGTTTCTTACTTACAGATTTGTCATGGGAGTCAGGGCAGAGTTTGATTCTATTCATACAAGGTTGCTTCATACTTCCTCTACTCTGACCATGGCACAGGCATTGTCTGACTTGTTGAAGAGATATGTCTTCAGTCCTTGTCCTCTTATGTGTCTCACCCTCACAGTGTGTGTGGCAGAACCGCCTAATCTAATGCCTCCTAGGAGTACTTGTCTTCCATTAGACATTAAGTACTCAAAGGAGGACACCAAATTACGCGGTTCCGTCGAGCACACCCCAAGAGAGAACTCGAAAATCCACATTTTTCCATCAGGATCACGAATGAGAGAATAAAGCTTACAACATTTAACCATTTCTTACATCACTTTTTATGCAACATCAGAGTATAAATATTTACTGTTGATAATAGCAGAATATGATCATGTTATCAGAGTTATGAACAATTTAATTTAACAACGGAATATAAACATGTGAACAGAGTTACAACAGAAATAAACGTCTATTCATGACATGACGAACATTGATATATAAATAATGACAACATATTATAAACTTCTATTTATAAAATATTTAGTGAGAGTTATAAATAAAGACTATGATCGCAGCGTAAAGGAATCCTCTCTGAGCCCACCAGGAGAAATCCACACACAAGAGTCAACTTTAGCATCCGCCTGTCACCTGCAACAAAGAGAAATAAAACCCTGAGTACTCAGTTGTACTCAGCAAAACTTACCCGTTAGGAGAAAAGAAAAGACTTCAAGGATATGCAAGGCTATCTAGCTTGTGGGTTTATTGTATCTGCAGGAAGCATTACTAAGCGTGCGTCCTTATATTCAATTTTATTAGCAGTCAGCATTAGTTCATTAACTAACCATTCTATGTAAGCACCTGTGCTACTTTTAAGCAGGTGGTAAGCAATCAGAATCCCTTTTACCATCTTTCATCTTCTAGTTCTTACTATGGTGGTAGAGTGTAGACAAGTTATACCGGATTGCCCGGCGATTCACGAATCAATGTGCCCAGTTGGGTAACCCAAAACACATGCCCCGCTTGTACCTCAGGTACAAGCAGGACCAACCTACTATCCTCCTATCATGGGGTCTAGGTCTTAGTCCAAACTTGGACTCCAAGCCCCCGTCCCTGAGTCCCGGACTCAGTGCGGTGCTAGGACCTCCACCTAAAAACTACCCTGAAAGTCGGTCCGGAAAAAGCTGGAACCCATGATAAGAGAGTAACAAGTCTTCTCTACGCCCATACACAAGTATGTGCTCGGGATAATAAGTCTATGACCTGCCTAGAACCCAATGCAATGGTCGGTCCTTAACCGACACAGATAGAAAAAATAGTGTAAACAAGCTATGCCCCGTTGATCGTGGGACACAACCTCTTACACCCACCAATACCCAAACTATATCCCTGCCCGGTCTACATTTATCATTCACATATATATTTCAAGTGATAATAATATAGTAACAATAATAATATATTTCCTATCTCTCGCGAGTGACAGGCAGTCACTCGACTTATACCGGAGTCCTGTAGCATAGCAATCTACATGATCCTGTCATACTAGTAAAACTTATGGGATATATATATATATATATATATATATATATATATATATATATATATATATATATAAGTGAGTTTCATTCAGCTCCTTAAAACTTAATGCACAAATATAATTTAAAGTGTAGAAAAGTATGGGTTATGCACCGGGACTTGCCTGGGTAAGATATATACTAAAAAGTTAGTATCTGCATCTTCAGATCATCCACCATCATCTAAATATAAAACCCATTGCATCATCTCCTGGAGAGAATACCATTACACCATCTTCAGATTTCCCATCATCCTTTAATTGATCCGTTGATCCATTATCGAACCTATATGATATGCATTGATGTGAATGATGCAACACATTATTAACAAGGCAACAACTGAGTACATACTATGAACTAACAAGCTAACTCTAATGACAAACTTACTAATCTACGCATCAACATCGTCGAGAAATATGTTATTTTCCAAGTGTTTTAGTTATACAAACTCAAGTTGTTTCGTTATTCCGTTCTATCGACTTAATCTTTATTTGGAATAGGGCATCACTATCTATCTAGCAACTAATAATTCTAGAGCTATAAAAATTACAGTGAGCAGCTAATAATGTTAGTAATTTACTGTAAAATTTTTAGAGCTAACACTATCACCGATTTATCACAGAAATTCCTACAAGTTTATGTCTTAACAATATCAAGCATTTTAAAATAATTAGAGCAACCCTAAAAACAGCACAAACTAGACGAACAAAATACACTAACAGATAGATCATGATTTTAGGAACTCAATGAAATTTGTTTCACAATTTTTCTGACTCCTAAATGATTTTATATTTAAATAACAAAATCAGCTCATAATTTATTTTAGAAAATCTTTATTAATTCATTGGAAAAAAGAAAAGAGCACGGCGGGCCACTCGGCCCATGACGAGCGTGGCCTCAGCGCGGCCCACGACCGGCGAGCTGGCCGAGCAACATGGCCCAGGCGGGGACGGGGCGCGTGCGCGGCGCAAGCGGCCTAGGTGCCCGAATTTTTTACAATTTGGCCCTTTTTTCAAAAGTTTCTCACAAATAGACCCCTGGCGGAAAGAATTCAGGAAATATACCCTTAGCTCGACGCCAGTCACTCTGGCGTCGAGCTCCTGGGCACGGGTCGTGACCTGCCAGGGGGCTCAGCACGCTAGAGTGACTGGCGGTGAGCTCGACGCCAGTCACTCTAGCGCCGAGGTCCCTGCATTTAGCCCCGGCCCATCCTTTTTGCCCGAGCGTTCTTTCTCTTCATTCTCCTCCCTCTCGGGGTTTTTCTCTCCCCACTTCACCCTACCTCACGAATCGACATATTGAACCTTGGAAACCTTGATTTGATCCGTAGATCTTCGAGAGCAAGGTATCCTCGCTCTCCTCCTAGTTTTTTTCGCATCGATTCGGTATATATTAGTCAGATTTTTAAATGTAATAATCGTCATCACTTAGGGTTTCATTCTATCCCTCAATATATTTATTATACAACTGTAGTACGATGTCAAGGCGTGGAAAAGCTAGCAAATATAGGCGCATGTAATTATTTTATGGGTTCATTGTTGTGCATCAAATGGGAAACCCTAGGTTTAGGGTTTAATGTTAACTGCTTTCGGTTCTTAGAACAAAATTGGTTGTATTGTAGTTATGGTTCTCATTGATATTTATTTCTGAAGTTTTGATTTATGTTTGTTTAATTACATCCATTTTGTTAGATGGAAGAAATGTTTCGGGAGGAGTTTTGGCGAAAACGGGGTCGTCCTCGAGAATTATACCTCGACGCGTCTAGCAAAGATGCTCCCGTCCCTCCTGACCTCCCTGTCCCTAACTATGATTGTGGTCGTCCGGCCGACGTGTTTCAATCGAGACATCCGGACACAGCGGCTCGTTGCTTCTACACATGTAGTTGTTTTAATGTAAATAATTGTTTTCACTATCCTTTTTCTTTATTTATGTAAGTATGCTACTAATATTTTATTCGAATCTCGTTGTGTAGGACCATGAGAGGTGTTTTTTCTTTCAGTGGATCGACGGTGCAGACACGTTTGATCCTAGGTACCTCCTTTTCGACGATTGGTTTAGAGGGAGGAATCCACGTGAGCGCTTCAAGCAGTGGGTTCCACCCCCCTAACCCTCCACCAATGACGGCTAAGGAGAAGCACCTAGCCGCAGTTAGACGACTCGAGGAACCTCCTCTGTGCCATTGCAGAGATTGAGGTGTGATAAACCCTGAAAATACGTTGGAATTTGTGTGTCCAAACAAGCATGAAGTAAGTGCAAAGTGTATGTGTTGAAATCTTGAGCTATATGTGTTCATGTACTAATGTCTCCTTATTTAGGAGTTCTCAATGGCGAAGTGTCGTTTCAAGGAGTGGTTGTATGGTCCTAAGAACCAATGGCCATAAGAATCGCGGAAGGTTAAGGAAAAGAAGAAAGAAAGGGTAATCTACAGAGCATCTACTGTCGTGCGAATATGGTGTTAAATCTAACTATGGCCTAGTACCTTCGGAGCTTGGAATAGGCCATTATTGTGGCCATATGGTTGAGTACGAAAAGGTTCGTTATTTTTGTGGTAAACATGAAATCGTATTTTGTTTCTTTTGGTTAGACATATATGATATAATATTTTTTTAACAAAGCACTAGGAAATGTAGGTAGGAACGTTACGATGGTCAAGCTAAGTTCTTGGATGAACTAAAGAAGAGGAAACTAATTGCATAGAAGAGGGGATATGGACCTGACTACGTCAACCTATTCGTTAAACATCACAAAAAAAGATGCGTCAGTTTTCTAGATAGAGCGGTATTTGTAATCCGATCGATGTTGGGCTTAACAAATGGGGATTGGAGAGGTGGATGACGTTAGAGGAGGAGAGGGCAAGCAAGGAGGCAAGGGAGGAGACAAGAGTATAGATGCAGGTCTTGAACGAGCATGTTGCTGCATTATGTGGCTGTGAGTGCTTGAAAGCCTTTTTTTCATTGCCTGATTTTAAATGTAATATAATTGTGTTGCTAACTGATTGTATTTTATACATGAAGGGATTGGTTGCAGCGAGGATCATGCCGCAGAGGTGGCTCGTGTAAGGTATGAGGAGAAAAAGTTAGATGAGCATAGATCGCGAGCTGGTCGCACCGTTCAATCACCGATTGTGTTGTCTGATGAGGGGGACGAGGATGAGGACGACACTAGGAGACTGAGTGAGCTCATGGCTCTAGCAGAGGCGGGCATGTAGGCGCAAGAGGATGACGACGACACTGGCAGACTGAGCGAGCTCATCGCTCTAGCAGAGGCGGGCATGCAGGCACAAGAGGATGACGACGACACTGGTAGACTGAGCGAGCTCATCGCGCTAGCAGAGGCGGGCTTACAGGCGGAGGAGGATGACAACGCGTTCTTCACTCAGGCCGCAGCGGTCGCAGATGAAGCGAAGTCCGCTTACTACAGGCGACAGGCATGTCAGAGCAACGCAGGTGAGCCTAGCCATAGCAACAGGGTTGTGGTAGAGGACTGGTACTCGGATGATGAGTTGCTTACTTAGTATGTTTCGGACTAAGGATTTGGAAGCGCATTTGCCCCTATGTCTACTGTCGGCACGTACTTCTAGTAGTAATATGTTGTGTAATTTGGCATAGTATTGAACTTTTAATTATGTGGTTGTTTTCATTAATTATGGTCTTAATATTCCGCTTAATGATACAGACGTATTGAAATGTGAACACGTGCTGCAAAGAAAACCTAACGACGTACGGCATTATATAAATCAACACACGAAACACATGAACTGGCATGTGACTACAGAGTTTCCTTCGACTAAACCTAACATGCCTTAGGTAATTAAACCAAACAACAAACACATAGATGTGCTATGTGAAAAAGATAAAGTCATCCTAGTAGTGTGGCCACATAGCAAATTGTGTTGCACCTTCTCCATAGTAGCCTCCCGTTGTTGGTGGTGATGGCGGGGGTGACGGGGGAGGACCCTTGTTCTTATGGTTAGGGTAGGTGTAATATGGATCATTGTAGAGTGCCTCCTATGAATCGGGACCATTGTTGTTGTCGTCATGTCCATCATTCTTGTAACCGCTGCTAACTTCCCTTTCTAGATCAAAGATACGGTCCTGTAGGTAGTAGATGTACTCCGCATGTGGATAAATAGGTCGAGGATCGACCCACCTACTGTACCCACAGTTTTCTTCGGCCCAGGAAGACTACAATAAGTATGTCGTGTAAGTTATATACAAGAGAAACATATTGAAGAAACAAATAGTAATAGCAATTACCCATGCTCGTGGGCATTTGAAGAATGGACGTCCTCCATCTATTCTCTCGGTGAACATCTGCACTAGGCAGTCCTCACCATGCATGCATTTTGGCCACTCTTCTTTCCTTTCATCGTATCCTCTAAGTGGTGCCTCTTTGGTGAAATCACTTTTGCTCTCAACTGGGAACTTCTCATAAAGAGCTTCCTCAAAAAAATTGGGACCAAGAGGACCCTCCCACCCCTAGGTAGTTCCCTTCCTCTTTCCTCTCCCTCTGGACGACCCTCCAGACATTGCTACTGCAACGAAAGAAAATGCTGAGGAGTGTTCTTCTTCCTTGTTGGGTGTGTGAATGAGAAGGAGTGAGTGGTTATTTATAGGTTGAGAGGAGGAAACAACAGGCCTCTCAATGTGCTATGTCAGCGATCCGTGTGCCTCTTCACCTCAGCCCTTGGATGAAACAATCATAAGATGGATGGTGGAGATAGAGTGGAGTTGTGCTTACTTGCATGCCAGTACTATGTTAGTGATGTGATAAATCGCTGTTGTCCCTATATCTGAAATGTCTATTTTTATTATCTAAAAAGCATAGAATCCTTCACTGTTGCTTGGTAACCCTAGATTCATCTACAAAGCGTATGTACGATACGTTTGGATTATACACTTCCTAATAAATTTATAGTTAATCTGTGTGCTACATTTGTGTCTTTTTAGCAGTGTAGTATGATAATTGGTTCACGGAAAAAATTCGCAAGAGTTTCCCTTGTTTTATGATCATCCATAGTTACAAACAAAGGCATCACTATATATTCCAAACATTTAATCATCCAAGGAGCAAAATGCAATCACAACAAACATCACAACCAACATAATATGTGCTGCGCACTCCAAATAGTCCACAATGTCCATACAGTCTCAAATAGTTATAGAAAAGTAAATACAAAATTCATAATAGTGCATACCAACAACTACCACATCCCTCACTGCCTCCTACTCTTGCCCTTACCCTTGTGACCGAGAGTGCTCGTACCTGGAGTGTAAGGGTCACGTGGACGGCGTCGCCTAGTGCCTAGAGGCGGTGTAGGATGAGTCGAGGGAGCGTCATGGAGCTGAGAGGGGCCAAGCTCTTTGTGGCTCTTGTCCACGTCGTCCTCGTCGTCGTCCTCCTCGTCCTCGTCCCCGTCCCCCGTAGCTACTTGGCTAGAGGAACCCAAGCCTTCTCTGGCTACGGAAGGAACGTGCATGTATTGCGTCGTGTCTGTCCTGCAACCACAACGCCCAGCTGCACGGCGTAGACGACGTGATAGCCTCTGTTGTACAAAACTATGTTAACTAAAAGAATCTACTGTATTAATGATATGTTTGCAAGAATACGACAAGGGCGCGGCGCGGCCGGTGGAGCGGCGGGGGGCGCGGCGCGGCGAGGGGCACGACGCGGGGCGGCGGCGCGGCCTCGGGCGCGGCGCGGGAGCAGGCGCGGAAGCGGCGATGGGGCGGCGCGGGCTCGGCGCGGTGCGGGCGCGGCCGCGGTGGAGCGGCGGGGGCGCGGCCGCGGGCTCGAAGATGGCGTGGCGCGGGCTCGAGCGCGGGCAAGGCGGTGGCGCGGGCAAGGGCGGCGGCGTCGGCGGCAGTGCTCGGCTGGCTAGGGCGAGAGAGGGAGAAGAAGAGAGGAAAGGCGGGCCCATTAGATATTTTCGGGCTCGGCGCCAGAGTGACTGGCGCCGAGCTAAGGGTCCATTTCCTGAATTCTTTCTGCCAGGGGTCTATTCGTGAGAAACTTTCAAAAAAGGGCCAAATTGTAAAAAATTCGGCCTAGGCACGACAGCGATAGGCCGACCCAGCGCGCGAGCGCGAGCGGCCCAGCAAGCCAGCCCACGCGGCCAGGGTAGGGCGGCGGTGATACTTTTGCTAAGAGACCCCTAAGCTTTCCTCAAATCAACCCGCTGTACTTTACACACTATTCAACACTATTAACGTGAGTCACAGTTTTCACACCTAGCCCCCAGAAAAAATTCTATTTACGCTTGACTCCACCTACTACCTTGAAACAGAGCAGCGCAGGGCAGAGGAACCGGCCGGTGGCCGATTCGGCACGGGGTGGTGGACAACGACGACGGAGGCGGTGCATAAGTGCAGCGAGGGGAAGCCACGGCGCACTGGTGGGTGGTTGTGGCCTCCCTGGATGCATCCCGAGGCGGTCCAGCCGCGAGCGCCGACGGCCGGCAGGGCGCAACGGCGGCAGCGGCCACGGCGACAGTGCTCTAGGGCTCGGGTGACTGCGCATCGATCGAGGAACAGAGATGGAGTCACGCACGGCGCCGTTGGGCAATGTTGTGGAGCCATAGGTCCAGCGTGGGGCCATGCGGGCTCACGCGCACTCACGGACTCTCACGAGGGGGTAGGGCGACGGCGGGCGCGGCCTTGGCAGGCGCTGCGGGGCAGCGGGCATGGCGTGCTCCGACTCGCCCGAGGCCAGCAGAGGGAGGCGAGCTGGGGAGGGCGAGCAGGAGTTGGGGTCGTGGTCCAACGTGGCCGTGGGGCTCACGCGCGCATGCGGGGAGCCAGGCAACGACGCAGCAGGCACGATGGGAGGCAGCGTGGTGCTGCGGCCGTCATGGCCGCAGGCGCAGGAGGTCGTGGCCCGGGCGGGCGCTCTGTGGTGGCGAGCCATGGCCCGGCACGAATGATTCTACCTGACGTTGCTGGGCTGAGGAGGGCGCTGCTTCAGGACGCAGTCCCCAGATTCGGCACGGTGAGACGGGGAAAGAAGGCAAGGCAAGGCCAAGGCCGAAATTGGTGGCATGGCTCCCATGTCCGTGGGAGAGGAAGAGGGCGGTGATGGCAGCAGCAGCTTGGCCTTGGTGTGCACAAGAAGGAGCGTGGGGAGAGGGAGCAGCGGCGCGTGGGCACGATAAAGCAACCGCATGGCAAGGACGGTGTTGCATGTGCTCCCCTGGAAACAACGTGCACTAAACTGGTCAAGCGATGGGGAGGGACGAAGCAATGAGAACAGTGGCAGCAAAGCAACAAAAACAGGGGCAGCAGCTCGATGAGTAGGTGGGATGAACGGTCGAGAGCGAGCGGGGCGAGGTAGTTGAGGTGAGCGGTTGAGATCACTCGCTATAGGTGCCGGATCACGAACAGAGTGTCAACGACACGGTTCAATGTGCTCTAGCGAATTTCGATCAATTTTTGCGTGAGCATCGTAACTCTAACGTAACCACGACATGCACCACGTTCTAGTATACACCTAATTGCAACCGATCGTGCGAAAACATAGATGTAGTGCTTAACCATTTCATTGGAAATCAAATGCCAAAATGTCATTGCCTACTATCGTTTCATACTTAAAAGAACTCAAGGTTCCAATTAGAACTAACACTCCAAGCACTTTTGGTTGAATTTTTAAACGGTCCAAACTTTACCGAACTTTACCAACAACCATTTCACGGCATAGCACACACTTTATACCAAACAATAGGACCAAAACATCAGGGCATTATTTAACTACTTTGTATTTTATAAATCGCTAAAAAGTATACTTTCAATACAACTTCAAATTTTTGCCGATTCAACGAAAAGGGCTAAATTTTCGGATTCTATTTCTTAGCTATCAAATATACTATTGAACAACCTCTATTCACCAAATCAACGGTTGCATTTTCATCTACTAAACTTGCACTTCAAATTTCATTTAAGTACCAATTACAAGTTCTATTTTATTTTTGTTTACAAAAAATTATTTTTCGTGCCAAACGATTAAATCTACCCGTCTATTTCCTTGTTGGAATTTTCATTAGCACCTTAATGCAAGTTTTAACTCTAACACCCGAGAAACCTGCCTTGATAAATTCTCTTAGGCCTTAATCTAGGTGCTAAGCGAGCTCGTAACACCAGAGGTGTTACAGTGTGTTGGTTGCTTCTCAGAGGACCAGTGCATTCAAAGAATCCTGTAAGCATTGTGGCAGGACTAATCATAGTTCAGATACCTGTTTTGCTAAGCATCCAGAGAAGTTGGCTGAATTTCGCACCCGCCGTGCTGCTCGTGGTCGTGGTACTTCTTCCACTCTCCGAGGTTCAAGACCTGTTGGGTCAGTTTCTATTGCTACTTCCTCGACTATGAGTGTTCCTTCATCTTGGGTGCTTGATTTTGGAGCCTCCTTCCATGTGACATCTGACCAGTCCTTGTTGGTTGCCTGCAAGCCGGTCACTTATGGCGCTTCTATTTAGACAGCCGATGGTACATCTTGTTCTATCACTCATCAGGGTTCACTTTGCAATAATCATTTTTCTGTACCAAATGTTTCTTTTGTACCTCAGTTGTCTATGAATCTTCTATCGGTTGGTCAAGTTACCGACCAAAATTGTTTTGTTATTTTTGATGACTCATCTTATTTTATTAAGGACCGTCGCAGCTGGAAAGTGATTGGGACTGGCCATCGCCGTAAGGGTGCTTCTAGCCTCTATGTTTTAGACACCCTACATCTTCCTTCGTCTATTGCATCGACAGCTCATGTCTCATTGTTGCATCGTCTTCAGCCACCTCCTTCGCCAAGTGGCATCATCGTCTTGGTCATCTTTGTGGGTCTCGTTTGTCCTCCATGATAAATAAAGGTTGTTTAGGTCATACATCTATTGGGTCTAGCTTTCATTGTAAGGGTTATAAACTTGGCAAACAAATACAACTTCCTTATTCTTCTAGTGTTTCCTATTCTGCTAGACCTTTTTTGATCTTATTTATTCAGATGTATGGGGTCCTGCACCTTTTGCTACAAAGGGTGGCCACAAATATTGTCATTTTTATTGTTGATTATTCTCGCTATACATGGATTTATTTCATGAAACATCATTCGCAGTTGTGTTCCATTTATCAGTCTTTTGTTCAAATGGTTCACACACAGTTTCCTACTCCCATTAAAATTCTTCATTCGGACTCCAGGGGTGAATATTTGTCTGCTGCTTTTCGCCAATTTTTGTCCTTTGAGGGTACTCTTGCACAGCTCTCTTGCCCTAGTGCTCATGCTCAGAATGGTGTTGCCGAACGAAAACATCGCCATCTCATACAGACAGCTCGCACCATTTTGATCTCATCTTTTATCCCTTCTCTTTTTTGGGGTGAAGTTGTTTCCACTGCTGTCTACCTCATCAATAGGCAGCCCTCATCCAAACTGTCAGACCAATGCCCTGGTGAAGTACTTTATGGTACTCCTCCTAGCTATGATCATCTTCACGTTTTTGGATGCACATGCTATGTTTTGCTTGCCCCTCGTGAGCGCACTAAATTGACTGCACATTCTATTGAGTGTGTTTTTCTAGGGTGTAGTCCTGAGCATAAAGGTTATTGATGCTATGACTCTTCTTTCCCGTTGCATACGCATCTCTCGTGATGTTAGTTTTGTTGAGGACCATCCTTTTTTATAACCCTTCTACCAAGCCCTCCTATTCTCCCATGGAGTCCACCTCCTTTTTGTGTCTTCCTCCAATTTCATCCAGTGATGACACCACACCATCTGCTCCTATTTCCATCACGCCACCTTTACCTCCTGAAACTCCTCCACCTCACTCTTTTTCCAAACCACCTGTCACACGTGTCTTCACCGTCGTCCTAAAAACCCCAACCAACTTCCCTCTAATTCTACCACCTTGGCCAGTCCTGACGAGCCCGTTGTTGATGATTCTAATAATACTGTTGATGAGTCATCTATTGTTTCTGATGAGTTACAGGTTGGTCCACGATATAATCTTTGAGATCGTAGCACTGTTCGTCCTGTAGATAAGTATGGTTTTCCTCATGTGAATGCTATTGTTGATGAGCCATCCACTTATCAGGAAGCTTCTCGTATTCCAAAATGGCAGCTAGCTATGTCTGAGGAACTTGCTGCCCTTGATCGTCAAGGCACTTGGGATCTTGTTCCATTGCCATCACACACGGTACCTATTACATCTAAGTGGGTATTCAAAGTTAAGACCAAGTCTGATGGCTCTATAGAGAGATATAAGGCCCGTCTTGTTGCCAGAGGTTCTTAGCAGACTCAAGGGCTAGATTATGAGGAGACATTTGCACCTGTTGCTCATATGACGACGGTTTGCACATTACTTGCAGTGGCTTCTTTCTTCTTGGCATATCTCTAAAATGGATGTCAAGAATGCTTTTCGTCATGGTGATTTGACTGAAGAAGTTTATATGCAACCACCTCAAGGTGTTGTTGCTCCTCCAGGATATGTTTGTCGTCTTTGACTTGCTTTATATGGCCTTAAACAGGCTCCTCGTGCTTGGCATGAGCGTTTTGTATCTGTGATACGAGCTGCTGGTTTTTCACCTAGTGATCATGATCCGGTTTTATTTGTTCATTTGTCACCGCGTGGTCGTACTTTGCTTCTTCTATATGTTGATGATATGCTGATTACTGGTGATGATGAGGATCACATTTCTCATGTGAAGCAACAACTTAGTGCTGAATTTCAGATGTCTGATTTGGGTCTTCTCAGTTATTTCTTAGGCATTGAGGTCAAGCAATCTACCAACGGTTACCATCTTTCTCAGTCTAAGTTCATATAAGATCTTATTGCTCGTTCAGGCATCACTGATAATCGAACTACAGCTACACCTATGGATCTTTACTTGCAGCTTCGTCTCACTGATGGGGTACCTCTTGAGGATCCCTCTCAATATCGACATATTGTGGGCAGCCTTGTTTATGTCACTGTCACTAGGCCTGATATTGCTCATGCCGTCCATATTTTGAGTCGGTTTGTTTGTGCTCCAACATCTGTTCATTTTGGACATTTACTTCGCGTGTTGCGATACTTACGGGGGACATCATCTCAAAGTTTATTCTATGTGCATGATAGTCTGCTTCAGCTTCATGCTTACTCGGACTTCACTTGGGCGAGTGACCCAACAAATCGATGTTCCATCACTGGATATTGCATTCTTCTTGGCTCTTCTCCTATTGCATGGAAGTCCAAGAAACAAGCAGTTGTATCTCGTTCTAGTACGGAGGCCGAACTTCGAGCTCTTGCTACTACTACTGCAGAGATTGTATGGCAGCGATGGTTGTTGGTTGATTTTGGTATTGCTTGTGATGTTGTCACACCTCTTCTCTGTGATAATATAGGAGCCATACAAATTGCCAATGATCTCGTGAAGCATGAATTTACAAAGCATATTGGTGTGGATGCCTTCTTTATTCGGTCTCATTGTCATCAGAAAACTATTTCTCTCCAGTATGTGCCTTCAGAGTTGCAATTGGCTGATTTTTTCACTAAAACATAAACTAGAGAGCAGCATCAGCTTCACTTGATCAAACTCAATGCTTCAAATCCTCCGCTTCCACCTTGAGTTTGAAGGGGGTGTTAAGTGTATGAACTATGAAGGCCCTTATACTACAGGCTCATATGGCCCATGTGGCTCTCTCTATATAGATCATCTCCACCTGTGGAGTGGTTATCTTCTCACATCCCCAAGGTTAGTAACAACATGGACATGAGCAAATGGAATTCTCACATCCCCAAGGTTAGTAACAACATGGACATGAGCAAATGGAATCGGATTTCATCAGCACTGTTTACCACATTCTGAAAAGGCACTGGCTCGAAGACATTTGGGCTTGAAATGTCTGGTTATATGTTTAGTCATTACAACTTATGTCATCTTGATAGCTGGCTTCACCTTGCTCTTTCATCTGGGCTTGAAGAACTCATCATTGAGTTGTGGTCAGGCATAATGTGCATGTCACAGTACTACTTCCCATGCTCCCTTTTATCTGGCAAGAGTAGAGCACTAATACAGAAACGGGCTTTACTCCCGGTGGGGAACCACCTCTAGTCCCGGTTCCCCACCCGGGAGTAAGCATCCGGGACTAAAGGGGGGTCCTTTAGTCCCGGGTCAGGAACCGGGACTAAAGGTCCCTTTAGTCCCGGTGGGTAACACCAACCGGGACTAAAGGTCCTCCCAGCTTTAAAAAAAATAATACCTCCCACCGCTGCGTCCCGTGAGATTCGAACCCAAGACCTCATGCATTGCCTCGCGCGTAGCTTACCACCCCACCTACACAACACATCTGACAATGGATGGGATGCTTCCCTTTTGAACTAACCCATCGGGGGACCTTTAGTCCCGGTTGGTGGCACCAACCGGGACTAAAGGGTCCTTTAGTCCGGGTTGGTGTTACCAACCGGGACTAAAGGGTCTACATTTAGTCCCGGTTGGTAACACCAACCGGGACTAAAGGTTGATGACTTTTAGTCTCGGTTGGTGGCTCCAACCGGGAGTAAAGGTCCACCTTTAGTCCCGGTTGGTGTCTCCAACCGGGACTAAAGGTCCCCTGCCACTGTGCCGAGCGCAGTAGCCGTTGGGCATGGACCTTTAGTCCCGGTTGGAGACACCAACCGGGACTAAAGGTCTCTCTAGTCCCGGGCGCAAAAAATGCCGGGACTAAAGTCCATTTTAGTCTCGGATGAAAGGTCTGTTTTCTACTAGTGAGACTCGATTCAGAATCTTCGCCTTAGCTCCTGTGCCTTTTGTCCTACAGTTAGACTTTGCTTGAGAAGCCTGAAGAAGTTATATCTTTGTTCTGCGAGTACCACGGATGATGAGTTACAGTGTATTTTATCAGATTCCTTTGCTTTGGAGAGGTTGGAACTCCTGAGTTGCAGTAAGATAATTAACCTTAAGATACCTTACCTTCTGCGGCGCCTCAGCTACCTGGAGGTGAAAGCATGCATGAGTCTAGAAGTGATACAGATCGAAGCTCCAAATCTCTATCCACTTTACGCTTTTCACGCGGCAAGCCTGTACAACTCTCACTTGGAGAAGCATGTCAAGTGAAAGGCCTATACATGTCCCACTATGGCGCCGTCTATTTTGCTCGTGTGGACCTTCCACTGATCGCACCATGTCTCGAGATTCTTACCATTGAGTCGTTGAAGGAGGTATACTCTAAAATTTATGGTAAATTGGTAATTATAGACTAGTGAATGCATATAGTGGTAGGAAAGAATTCTTCACTTGGAGTATAACTTGAGAATCTTTATGCAGATGGTCAATAATATAGCGATCCTACCCAGCAAATTCTACCAGCTCAAGTACTTGGATATTTGTGTTCCTGGACAGTACTTTGTTCCAGACTATGATTATTTTTCTCTGGCTTCTTTTCTTGATGCTTCTCCTTCCTTGGAGACTTTCATCTTGGATTTTAATGTAAGTATAATTTTTCATATTGCAATTAGCAAGGTGAGTAGTGACTAATGGATCAACTTGAATATCATGCATTCTGTCTTTAGTTACGTAGGGTATTCGAGGATCCTGAGTCAGTTCTTGGGGAACTCTCGCAATCACATATGCGCCAGACGGCAGAGCGCCACTACGGCAACCTCAAGAGGGTGAAGATCGCCCGTTTCCACCCCACGAAAAGCCTGGTTGAACTAACATGTCATATTCTTGAGAGTACGGCATCGCGTCAATGCCTTACATTGGACACGAAATGCTGTTGTTCTGGGGTTTCTCACAGCAAATCTGGCAAATGCTTCATCTTCGCTGTCAGAGCACACATCGAGGGAAATTTTCCCTCTACGACTAGGCTAGACTTTCCGAAGCCTTGTATTTTAGATGTCAAGTTATCATTGCCATCCAATGTTTAATGAGGTGTCTGCTTATTAAATTACTATGGCCACTTAAGTTTAGAAGAAGTCTTATTATCTGCTGATCTGCACCTCATCGGTGGTTGCGCCTTTGTTTGGTTTGGCTTCGGCTGTTCGGCAGTGTACGCACTACCTGCATGCCTGTAGTCGGTGTCTTTTTTTGTCTGCTTTTTTTTTTCGGCATTGGATATCACATGAAAATGTATCAAGTACTCCAACGCCCGCTCCACTTTATCTCTCTCTCTCTCTCTCTCTCTCGTCCTTCGAAGAACCTCTTGTATCTTCTTTGATCAGATTGCTCATTTCTTCTATGTTGGAGAGTAAAAAGGAATTAGTGGTGTAAGGCCATGTATAATGCAGAGATGCTTATACTATCTCCAACAGCACCAACCCAAATACGAGACATATTCCATGGTTTGGGTCACCTATAGGGAAAGGGCTACGCACCCAAAACGTCCCTTCTCCAACAGCCAACACAAAAAGAGAGGAGTCCCGAGCAATCAAGCCTCAAACCCCGCCTCCCTCCCCGCCGAGCGCCGAGCCGCCATGGACCCGTCGCGCCGCGGGCACGCCTCGCCGAGCCTGGGCGCCTCGAAGCTCACTTCTCCCTCCTCCCTCTCCTCTCCTTCCAGCCCCCAGAACTAGAAATCGAAGCCTCCGACACCGCAGAGCTCTGAGGCAATCGTCGGGGGAGGATTGGGGAAGGGCGAGCACCGAGCAGCAAGAAGCATGGCCATCGGCGCCGCGTTCTGAGCGAGGTGGGTTGTGTCACCGCCGGTGAGCCTCGTGCGCGTGGGTCAAGCCACGCCGACGCCGGGCCGCATCCGCGCGAGGCGGGGCCCACAGTGGAGGAGCAGCCGCAGCTGCCGGCTCGAAGGAGGAGTCCTCCCCGCCGTGGTCCGCCTGACCGCACCACACCGCGGAACCACCTCGCCGTGGGCGCGCCTCGCCGAGCCGGCCGCGCCCCGCCGCAGACCCGCCTCGCAGCGCCAGGTGTCGGTGTTTTGAGTCGCCACCAACAAGTAAATTTCTAATATTGCGCGTCTAGCTCGGATGGTGTGCTAAGAGGATACGAGGTTTATACTGGTTCGGGCAGAACGTCCCTACGTCCAGTTCGTTGTTGTTGCTCGTGTTACTAGCACTGAAAGTTCGTAGTAGGGGTTATAAACGGTCGAGAGAGGGACATGTCACAAGTCTCTGATGGAAGGAACGAATGGGTGCCGACAGCTCGATCGCTGCTTGGCTGCATGTTCGGGGTTTGGTGGTCGATCAGATTCGAGTCCGATGGTTCGATGCGATGTGTTGCGATCGCTGATCCGATGCCCTTTGTGGGACGTCCTGCTTTCCCTTTTATAGGTCAAGGGAATGCACGGATTACAGTGGAGGAAGACAAGACAACGAGAGGAAGAAATCATTCAGGATTGCCAGGTCCTTCTTCTCCTATATGCGGGTCCCACCGACCCTGTAGACGTCAACAGGGACAGCTTCCCGTCGTGGCCCTGTCCGTCATTAGCGCCATGTGCAGACGTCGTCTGCCGGTCATGGCGCTCCACTCCGTCCTGGCGGACGTCGCGGCAAACTGACACGCCCATCAGTGTTCATACGGGGGTTAGGCAGAACAGTACCGGTACGCCCGATGCTGTTCTTGACGTGAACCCCCAGGTATGTCCCGTCGTGGGTCACGGGCTACATCGAGGCATGCTAGTCACATCCCTGGCGTCAGAGCTTTGACACTGGCCCATACGCTTGGACCTGGAGTGGTTGGCGGTGGTATGGGTCTCCGTTGGGCGAGACGGAGCCCTCGGCGTCGCGGTCAGGCGAGGCGGAGTTCCTCCCCAGAGGCCGGGCGAGGCGGAGCGTGAACATGAGGCTTGGGCGAGGCGGAGCCCAAATCCAAGGGTCGGGCGAGGCGGAGTTCGCCCTCAGGGGTCGGACGAGGCGAAGCCTGCGGCCTCGGTGTCGGGCGAGGTGGAGCCAACCCTCAGTAGTCGGGCGAGGCAGAGTTTGCGCACCTGGGGGTTGGTTGGAGCTATAGTCGTGCTCTCGATTGTTCGGATGAATCAACCTTGATGGTTATTAGCTCCTTCTCTTCGGGTACTATCGACGAAATATGGTCGGCAGTCTACCTAGGGGTATGCCCAAGGTAGTAGATTAGATTATCGGCAGACAGGTGCGCAAGCTACGAACGAGATGGTGACGCAAGACAGACATGAGGTTTTATCCAGGTTTGGCCGCCGTGAGGGCATAATACCTACGTCCTATGTCTGATTGTATTGTTGTATGTCAATGAGATTGTGATGTTTTGAGAGAGGTCCCCTGCCCGCCTTATATAGTCTGGGGGGCAGGGTTACAGATCTGAAAACTAATCCCAACCGGTTACAATTACCATAGGTGGCCGGATAAGGATTCATATTCTAACCGACTAGGATCTTGCTTGATCTCCAAGTCTGCCTTGATTCCTTGCATGGGACTCCGAGCAGATCGTTTGGGCCGCGCGTCGTCTTCTGGTGGGACGGACCCCCTGGTCCGGGCCGACCCAAACCTAGCCGTAAGGGTATAGGGGTTAATACCCCCACAGCTAGTCCCCGAGCGCCTTGTATCCTTCGAGTAACGCCGTCTTGAGCTTGCCAGAAGGATGTAAGGGGGTCAAGATAAAATTTGAAAAATATTTCCCCCGAAGTGTGCCCACTTTGACTCTGAGTTGAAAAGAGACACGGTCGTCCTTGTAGAATCGGAGGCGTTTGAACCATCAGAACGAGCACATTCACCGCAAGGTGAAGTGTGCCCACTTAGTCCCCGAGCCTGGTAGTAGGTGACGTAGGCACGTGGTGCCAGGGTGTAAAAGAGTCTTGTTAATTAGATACAGCATGCACCATCAGGTGCATCGTACCGATGTAGTCCCCGAACTTGCTGGAATGAGAGGTATGAGCCTTGTAGCAAGGTCTAAAGGAGAAAAAATATCCCAACTATATGTGAGTCGCCAGTCGCATGTAGTCGAGACGCGAAGTCCCCGAGCTGTGGTCAGAGAGTGGTCGAGGCAGTCCCTGAGCACAGGTCGAGGAGCGAGCGACGAAGTCCCCGAACTGTGGTCAGAGAGTGGTCGAGGCAGTCCCCGAGCACAGGTCGAGGAGCGAGCGATGAAGTCCCTGAGCTGTGGTCAGAGAGTGATCGAGGCAGTCCCCGAGCGTAGGCCGAGGAGCGAGCGACGAAGTCCCCGGGCTATGGTCAGAGAGTGATCGAGGTAGTCTCCGAGCGTAGGCCGAGGAGCGAGCGACGAAGTCCCTGAGCTGTGGTCAGAGAGTGATCGAGGCAGTCTCCGAGCATAGATCGAGGAGCGAGCGATGAAGTCCCCGAGCTGTGGTCAGAGAGTTATCGAGGCAGTCCCCGAGCACAGATCGAGGAGCTAGCGACGAAGTCCCCGAGCTGTGGTCAGAGAGTGATCGAGGCAGTCCCCGAGCACAGGTCGAGGAGCGAGCGACGAAGTCCCCATGCATAGCTCGAAATTCCTGTAATATAAATATGTAGAATGGTAGTACATGATGTACAAAATAATAAATAATAGAGAAAAAAATCAGCGGTGAAGAAATAGCGTATGACGCTCTGCAGTCATTTGCAAATGAGCATGATGTGATAAAGCAGTTGGTGCTTTGTAAACATCAGTGTTAAAGTGAAGTTTGTGTTTATACTTAATATAAACTGCCTGACCAGTTAGTGTGTAGCTGAGTCTCCAGCCCTAGCTAGCTCGTTAACCATAACGCTGGGCGCGGAGCCCGTGCACGTGTAGGAAGAACAAAGGGTCACTAAAGAGCCGCTGCCGACCACCCATAACGCAGAGGGCAGACGCTCGTGCACGTGTAGGGAGGAGCCAGAGATAGGGCCATTTCTGGAGACATCGAGCGTCAACATGACTGGTCGAGGATTTGCATTAAGTATAGTTGTATGTTATATTTAAGATGGTATACATGGACAAACGTTATTTGAAGAATAATCATGACGAGAATGTTGTGGAGAAACGCCGTAATGAAAATTATATTAAATATAAATATTAGAAGTGTACTTATCTTTGGATAGAAATCTGGTCGATGGCGATAAAGTTGTCCGGTCCTCGTGCTTTTCAGCCTGTTGTGACGGTGGTCGCGGTTGTCATAGCGCCGTTCTTTGTGGCGATCATCATTGCGACGTGGTCTAGTGGTCGAGGTGGTCGGAGCTCGGCGGAGCCGCTCGGGACGTGGTCGACGTGGTCCGTGGTCGATGTGGTCGGAGCTCGGCGAGCCGCTCGAGACATGGTCGACGTGGTCCGTGGTCGACGTGGTCGGAGCTCGGCGGAGCCGCTCGGGACGTGGTCGATGTGGTCCGTGGTCGACGTGGCTGCTTGATCAGTTTGGTGGTCGGAGGGCATGTACCTAGCTCCATCGCATGGGGAGGCAAAAGCCCTCGGACATGTCTAGCCGAGGTTGGGCGCAGTCGGAGATCTTCCTTGCTTGCGTGAAGGTTACAGAGTAGCCTGATGGCGATTTAGTAGATTGTATGTGGTCTTCATATTTGGAGTCGGAGAAGCACACGGAGTCCTTCCAGGTTGTCGCTGTACATTGTGTATGAATACATACATAACACGAACACCCATAGTTGGCCCACTTGCTTGTACTCCGTCTTCTTGCATGGCTGCTTGACGTGATCTTCATCGTGCATGTAATGGCAAGCCATCATGCAAATCTGGTGTCATAGCTCCATGTGGATGCTGTGTGGAGACCAAAAAAACCAGACGCTTGAGTCGAAACGGGACCATCTACGCCACCGGGCCGGATCAAGATCGATCCGATCGACTCTTGTGATATGTCATAGATGTTAGGGTTGTTGCTTGTCTTAGTGCACCATTACTTCTTGATACTCCTCAATCCAAATCATGTTGACAAAGTTGCGTGGCTTTGGCCGCGGTCGATGTATATTGTACGCGTAGTTGGAAGTAGTATTTCGCAGGCCGTAGGGCTGGGCCTAGTAATTCTCCATCAAGGCTTCGCACTCGGAGAGCCGGAGACCCGTTGCGGGGGCTGGTCGGCGACGAACGGAGCGCCCTTCAGGAGTAGACGTGACCACGAGATCTGTACCGAGTCGTGCAGGACAACTGGCCCGAGTTGGTCGGGTAGATCTGTTGTGGGTAGTGGTTACCTGCTCGGAAGGTTGATTTTGAATCGAATCTACCAGAGCTAGGGTTTCAGCAAGCTTGGTGCCGACATGATCGATGGAGTCGAGCAGGTCCGTGTTGTCGATCTGCCTCCCTTTGTAGCGAGGAAGCGAATGACGGGTTGTCGGCGTGGCTGAAGATGATGCTGGTGTGGCCGGAGCTAGATCCAACGTGGTCGGAGCCGTAGCCGATGCTGGTGAAGCAGTGGTCGACACAGATTGGATCTGCGCCTCCTCTGTGGTCATGGCGATGAAGTTGTCTATAACAGAACAGACCAATTTATAAGAGTACAAGTACGAAAGCAATCACTGGAGTGATCAAACCGTCATACTTGAACCCATATAAACCCGGTAGTCAACTGAAACCACGAAGGATTTCAAACCAACTTGCATACAATCAAGATCACAGTAATTCAACATAACAAGCCACATGTTACATCCATTTCACAAGTAGTTTGTAAGTACCTCATACATCAGAGTACACATAGTTATTACAAAATGAGTTCACAAATAGTGGAAGCAAAGTAGTTTGAGAACATCACACACACTTAGTTCAAATACAAGCCAACACCATAGTCATATCCAGCAAAAGCAGTAAGATAAGATAACATAGATGATCATGCCCATGATCTAGTCTTCATCCCCAGCAGGGTGGAGACAATACTTGCGATAACCGTTATAGCACGCCGTCATAAAACAACAAGAGGGAATAAACCCTGAGTACAAGAATGTACTCAGCTAGTCTTACCCGTCATAAACCAAAATAAATGACACCAAGGAGTATGCAAGGCTTTATCAGTGGATCTTGCTGGACAACCTTTTTGCATAAAAGCTTGAGTAACCATTAGCATTATTCACCTGTACTAGCAGTGACTTTTAGCCATTTCCTACCATCTATATTAGCACCTATACTAATCAATCATTTGATTTAGTTGCAAACAATAATAACCATATCAGGTATTTCATGGCTCATCATTATCATCCTTTAACCATATCTTTACATTTAGTGAATCTACGTTGCCGCTGCTCAGTCAAGTTCTCACTATCCGGGAGAGACGGCTATTCAAATCGATTCCTATCCAACTGGAGGGGTATTCCTAACACAACCCAGGCATACCGCGTGAAGGCAGCCTTAGGTCACCTTTGGTACATCTCAGGAATCGCGGCTCCGAGCAGCGCTACACCCTCAGGGAGTCCACTCTGCTAGGTGGTCAATCTCACCTCGGACTTACGCCAATAGCTCCCCGCACATCCTTACTACCACCAGGGTGCGCACTTTCACTTCTCGGTCTTCCGACCTGAATTGAGCTACTCGGCTTCGCGATCGGAACGAGTTATCCGGCCAACTAAGTGATAGGCATGCGTTCAACATGACATGAGGACGTGCAGCGAATCGGTCCTTAAACGACACAGATGGGGATAGATTCACACCCAAGACCTCCATGCCTTATTGCTGCACTACCGTCATCCCATCCGGTCTCTTTTCAATATTAACACATGGTTCTTTTTCATGATAGCAAATAAAGCCAACCGTGACCAGAGCTCATCCTACATCTCGCAGGTGATAGGAAATCACCCGACTTCTATCGGTCTAAGCATAGCTAAGCATCATTCGATCCTACACTTAATTAGGATTCATAGGATTTTATCTGGACAAGGTAAGGATATAACGCAACAATTGGTTCCAATCAATTCCTATACTTAATGCATCATCAACAATAAAAGATACTCAAGATATTTGTAAAAACATGGGAGACTTAGAATGCTCCGGGGCTTGCCTTTCAGAAAAGAGGAAGGTTGGTGATCAGGGCACTCAAGAACTTCTTCGCTGGCTCCTTCTTCGGGTGTCTGCACCTCCGGCTCCTGAGCTTGCTGCTGCTCCTCCGGATGTATTGGCTCGAATTCCAGAAGCGTGACTCCCTCCGGAACACCTATTGCATGCATATGCATAGTATAAGAATCATGCATGCACAAGAGATGGAAGGTGATGATGAAATATACAGCCATGTATGAATGAACGCATGAAAGACACAATGATACAAGATTAACATCGACTTTTACCGAGTAGGTGCATATCTCTTTTAGAAAATAAAAACGGCACACTCACCAAGTTCTAATAACCTAAGATAAAGTTGTTCATCTTCAGTAAGAGGTCTAGCACCTGCAACTAACAATTTATCTTAATTAGCCTAGCATCTAAATCATCACATCAACTCATATAAAGCAAACAAGTCATTCACTGCACTCAACAGTTTTGCAGGCTGCAACAGCAGCAACAAGTTTGACCCATAACTTGAGTTCTACAGATCCAAATACCCTGATTTAGGACTTTATGGAAAGCTTATAAAATTATCTACAACTTTTGTTTAATCACCAAAGTCTAATTCAAACTTGAACTAGGTCAAACAGACTGATCTTGCAAAACTGTCCGTGGATTCCAGAGAGCAGACAGTTGGGAGTGCTGTCTTCCAACTGACATAACTCTCAAACTACTAGGCCAAATGCCTTGAAATTTTGACACAAGCTAGATAAACAAGTTCCCTACAACTTTGTTATCGACCAAATTCACAGAAAACATAATCTTCACTAGTTAATCTGCTTAACTCTAAAATCCTTCCAGAAAGTCAATATAAGTGAATTATAGCGAAAATAATATTTCATTACATACAAGAATAGCACTATGAGTACTACCAATGCAACCAACAGTTAACATACATCAAATGAACACTAAAAAACAGAGTGGCCATTCCTAAATAAATTATTTTCATACCTTTATTAATTTATCTAGATACTTAGGTTAAATAATAAACACCTATCCAAAGTGTATAGAAAATTCTACAAAAATTACAATAGCTTATATATGTCCCCAATAGACTACTGTATAAATTTCACATCATTTCAACAAACATAACATCCTACACAAAAATGACAAGACCGTATGGCTTAAAATATTATAAATAGAAAACCCTAGTGAAAAGTGTCAACCAACAGATTTTATATTTTTCTTAGGTTCATCATAACACCATAACACTGTACAAAAAGTTTCATGCTCACTGGATACATATTTTTACCATGAAAAATAGCACAAGAATCTCCTAATTATAAAAGGAAAATTAATAACTCAAAAACTATCCATGCAATGACTCTAAAATTTTTACCAGAGCTTATAATCATCAAGAATAGCTCACCATACAAATTTCATAATTTTTGGAGCACTGCAACTCTAGATATGAGTTAAATAAGTTTGTATTCATTTAAAAACACATTTTAAGTTGCAATTTAATTCTTCCAGAAACTTTACTACAAGTGCTAATGTTATATTTTTCCTAAATACTACACTTCACCAAGATCCTATCAAAATTGGAACCACCCAATTTGGATCTACCAAACTCGAGATATAAATTTTACAAAACATCATCAAAATTAGCACAAATGAGCTAGCTTTCTGGATCTAAGTCACCGACACGCGGGACCCGCGGGGTCAACGGTCCCACCGGCCAGAGGTAGCAGAACAGAGGAGCGACGGTTGACCCACGCTTGCTTGCCGGCGGCGAGGATTCCGACGAGGCCAAGGGCACCGGCGTGCTCGCCTCGACGAGACGCACCTAAAGGTTCCCAGGGATCAACCCCTACCGAAGCCTAACTAGGGCGGCGACGGCAATGGCGGACGGTGGCGAGGACCAGGCGGCGCTCCGGCGATGGCGAGCCCCCATTGTCCCACCCAAGTTCGGTACGAGCTACATGGGTTCACGGCTAAGCCATTCGAGAAGAGAAAGGGGAGTAGAGGAGCCTCCAGTGCTCCGGCCACGGTGAGCTCGCGCTCCGGCGAGGTGACAGGCATGGCGGCGATGACGGAAATCGCCAAAGGACCCTCACCTTGGCTCTACTGGGGCTATGAAGCGGTCAAGCGAGTAGAGCAGTGCAAGGCACAACTATGCATGCGAGCAAGGCGACAGCGTGTGCTCGGCGGCAATGGCGGAGCGGCGCGGTGCTTTGCTTCTGGCGAACTGGCGAGGGGTGGGGGCGTGGATGAAGCAAATAAGCAAGCTATCGGGCGCGTGGCATCGTCGTGGCCGCGATGGCTTGACCTGTGGGGGCAGCGCCGGCGTACGGCCTCCACTTGGCGCGCGCGACCTGAGCTCGGTCGGCCATGACTGATCGGCTGAAGTACTGTAGACGCGATTCAGTGAAAACCGATGGAGCCTGACGGTGAGTTTTCAACGATCAATAACTCTTAAACTGTGCCGATCTAGCTCTAGGTTAAGTTGACAAAGTTGGAGATTGAAGTGAGAACTACAACTTTTCCAATTGGCACTTGAGCTGATTCGGTTAGGTTAGGGAGATACAAGGCTCCAAACAATGGTACAAGAAACTGAAAATCAACATCCAGACTTAGAAATTTCTAAGTGTTGAATCCAACCCCAATTCTGACTTGTGGGACCTTTTTGAGCATGTTGTGCATATTTTCATGAGTTGGTCATAAAACAACTTTTGTTCCTTATAAAATTTGCTACAACTTTGCTTTAGGTTGCTCAGACATGCAAACACTCTAAGTTGTACTTTTTAAATAGTCAAAGATAAGAGCTCTAGGGTCAACATAAGTCAAGCTATTACTTGGAAGTGTAATTAGGCAAGATGGTCAACATGAACATTGTTGCTAATGACATTCTAAGTATAGCTAAGTTGTTTAAGAGGACATTTGACACACATTTGCATAGACCACACATGAGCACACACAATTGCTAGCATAAAACCAAGCAGTTCAAATAGAAACACACATGAAATGATAACATTCATAATGGTATGATGCTTATGAATGAGATGATGATGCTTATGCTCATGTGATGCAAGTGTTTTAGTGCAACAATAACACTGGGGTGTTACATTGTCGAAGCCAGTGGTCCAGGTGATCTGGCCGATGGTGAACGTGAGGCCGTTCGGCGTAGCCATGGAACCGGGGATGATGACCATCTTGTTCGTCTAGGGAGCAGTACACACACCCCCTACCTGGCGCGCCACTGTCGATGAAATATGGTCGGTAGTCTACCTAGGGGTATGTCCAAGGTAGTAGATTATCGGCAGACATGTGTGCAAGCTACAAACGAGATGGTGACGCAAGACAGACACGAGGTTTTATCCAGGTTCGGCCGTCGTGAGGGCGTAATACCTACGTCCTGCGGCTGATTGTATTGCTGTTGTCAATGAGATTGTGATGTTTTGAGAGGGGTCCCCTGCCCGCCTTATATAGTCTGGGGGGCAGGGTTACAAATCTAGAAACTAATCCCAACTGGTTACAATTGCCATAGGTGGCCGGATAAGGATTCATATTCTAACCGACCAGGATCTTGCTTGATCTCCAAGTCTGCCTTGATTCCTTGCGCGGGACTCCGAGCAGATCGTTTGGGCCACGCGTCGTCTTCTGGTGGGACGGACCCCCTGGTCCGGGCCGACCCAAACCTAGACGTAAGGGTATCGGGGTTAATACCCCCACAGGTACCCTACTATTGGTCCCCGATAGCCGGCGGCACATGGCCTCCTCCATCGCGGTGTCCCCCCACGTCCTCGTTGCCGCCTCCTTTCCCAAGCCCAGCCCCGCCCCTTCCTCCCTTTTCATCATCCTCCTTGCACTGGCCCTGCCCCGACGCCTGCTCCTCCTCCGCTCCGCACGCCTCCTCCTACTCGCCGCCTCTGATTCCACCTTCGAGACCTCCGTCAGGGTTGACTACGTGAAACTCGCCAAGTCGGAGCATGAGGAGGAGGCCTTCGTGCCGGAGGAGGACGATGCTGTAGAGGCCTCTTCTGCTGTCGAGGGCGCTGCCGCCGCTGCCACGGGCTGCCCCACCCCAGCGCCTCCTACGCGCCAGAGATTTGGGTTGAGGAGAGAGAAGATGGAGGGAGGACGCATATTTGGGTTCCCTCTCTCTTTCTACGCAAAATAGGTGCCTGGTATGGCTACTCTGCTAGACACCGTTTTTTTCGTGTGCGCGATGCATTTTGGGTTTAGGTCGTCATATGGATAGGCTGTTGGAGACAGTCTTATATCGGTGCTTAAAGAGAGAGGAAGTATAAAATATTATCTAGCAGCCGTAGCCTACAACAGGCGCTTCATAACTAGAAAACAATGGTACGCCTTGTTTAGATTTCAAGTTTTTTCACTCTCTCTCCATCACATTAAATCTTTGGACACATGTATAGAGTATTAAATGTAGATAAAAAAATAACTAATTACACAGTTTGATTGTAAATTACGAGACGAATCTTTTGAATCTAGTTAGATCATGATTAGACAATAATTATCAAATACAAATGAAAGTGCTACAGTGTCGGATATTAATTCCTAACCGCAAACTAAACAAGGCCGTAGTTACCTTTTCAGGGCAGTATTTGCCTTAGCCCAGGAGCGGCGGACTGCCTGAAGCGTCGAACGCTTGGTTAGGCAGCGACTCCGCCTACAAGCGCCTGTATCGTGTACACGGTGGCATGCTTCTACGGATGCCCTGCAGGCTGCAGCATGCGTGTATCATGTAAACTTTATTAATTATTATAGCCAAACAACTTTCATAAAAGGACCCTAAAACATCTTCACATAATGGATCCATGATGTTTTTTTTCACAAGGATCCGTGTACATCTTTTCGCAATAAATTCGTGGAAATATTTCTAAAATGCTTTTTCTTACAAAACAAATCTGAAATCCACATAAAGCTAACGTGACGTGTAAAAAAATTGAAAGGGTTCGTTATCCACCTCTAATCTATAATTTATATGTTATGAACCAATAAAGATTTTTTAAAATGAATGGTTAAAAATAGTAATATTTAATATAGGACAAAACAATTGTGATATATAAAAAAGAATAGAAGAACATAATGAGTACTAAGATTGCCGTTGGTATTGAATCGGCGAATGCACATCACAAGTCCCGTGAGAAAGCGTCTTGATGTCTTTACGATATATACACTCACAACGCACGTGTACTCATCCTTTATGAACGCAAATTCTACCTCTACGAGCATCTAGAAAATTGAACCAACGAATTCATAAAATTGACGAGGTTACTATAGGCGTCTCACCAAGGCCGTGCCCCAGGCACGTGCAAGCTATACTTGGCCATGCAGCACGAGGCACGACGGCACGACACGAAGCACGGAAAAAAAGCCCGACACGAACCCGGCACGACCCGATGAAACTCGGGCCCAGGCTGGCCCAGCCCGCTGCTCAGGCCGTGCTTGGGCTGACCCCCAAGCCCGTGGGCCAGCACGGCCCCGCATGAGAAATGGAGGGAGGCCCGACAGCGGCCCGGCCAGTCGGCCTGCTAAGAGCACCAGGCCACCAGCCGGCCCGCGCAGCGCAGCCCCCTCCCCAGTCCCCACGCGGACGCGGCCACGCCCGAAGGCCGAACCCTATCCTCGCGACCTCGCCCCAATCGCCTCCCCACGCGGCCGCCTCCTCCTCGGCTCCTCGCCTCCCCACCTCCTCTCTCCCTCCCTCGGTGAGTCGGTGGCCCTCCCTCTCCCTCCAACCACGCCGGCGACCCTCCTCGCTCCCACCATGGCGGTGCCCCTCCTCCCTCTCCCTCCAACCACGGCGGCGGTGCAGCCAGGAGCAGGCGGCGCATCCACCGAGCTCGCAGCCCCGACGAGATCCGGATCCGGTGGCTTCGCGAGATCCGGCGCGAGGAGGCAGAGGACGACGAGATCCACACGCGAGGAGGCGTGTGGCGGTCCCTAGCGGCGGATCCAGGGTGGTGGCGTCCTAGGCGGCGGATCGAGGGCGGGCGCGCTCCCCGGTGGCGGATCTAGGGTTCAAGGCTTCAAGCATGCGCAGCCGTCTTCCTCCCGCGCGTGGTGTCCCCGTGCGGCCCCACCTCCAGGGCGAGCGCGCCGACGGCGGCGGCCGCCTGCCGCGACGCCCTGCCTCCTGCTCTCCCCATCCCTTCTCTGTGGGCCTCGGGCCAGCCTGGCACGCTTGACAGGCCATGCCTTCTCGTGCCGGCCCGGCCCGAAAAACAGCCCAGCAGGCCGTGCCTGGGCCCTTGGTCAGGCACGACGCCTGGCTGGGCACGGCCCGGGAGGCCCGCGTGCCGTGCAGGCCCGACATCCTCCGGGCCGTGCCTGGCACGGGCCCGTGCCGGGCCGGGCCGGCCCAATGGCCAAGTATAGTGCAAGCCGTGCGATTCACGGGGCCTCCCATTCTTAGGGCCCCCAAAAATTACTAATTGTACCAGCAAATTGTCTAATAGACCAATTGTCTTATATTTGATGGAAATATTTCTGGTATTAATAAACAATTACTACGTAGTTGCTATATGTTGGTGCAGAACCGCTAGCTATGCATAGTGCTCGCCGCTGCCTAGCTAGGACTGTTGTACCAGCCAACAAAGTAATTTATTTTTCATTAATTTTGGTTTTGTTAAATAATTCATATGAACTAGAATTGTTGTATTAGCGTTCTCCAATGATATAAGAAAGACTTAATAATTTATCGCAATGAATCAGAATTGTTGATATTTGACCTTATCGGAACACGTGTCTAGGGTCCACGGCCGGTGGGTCCTCCATCCCACCAACGGCTCACGGGGGACGCGGATGCCGCAGGCAGAGCCATCAAGCTAGAAGACATAAGGGACGTGTTCTTCCGTGAGATCGTGCTCTCGGCACCGCCTGATGCCACCGGCTGCGAGTGTGTGGCCATGGCCATGCTTGGGTGCTCCACGGAGGTCGCATTCTGCTGGGTTGGAGTCGACAGCGCATGGACGCTGCTCGACATCAAACTGGAGTTCTCCGTGGGGTCCATCGTCCACTGCCAAGATAAGTTCTTGGTGATCGACTGCATTGGAGAAATCTCCATCTGCAGTAACAACGCCGCCGGCGCTACTCCAACCGCGACGCTGCTGTCATCGCTGTCGCCACCTGCGGGGCTCTGCCACCGTAGCTACCTGAAATCAAACGGTGAGTTGCACATTGTGGGTGCCATGGCGAGCACGTTCCACGAGACAGAGCTTCACCTACAGCAGCGTGATCTACAAGTGCAACCTCCACGACCGTACGCCAGAGTGGTCCAGGGTGAAGGACATCGGTGATCAGACATTGTTCGTGTCTAAACATTTCAATGAAAGCTTCAGTGAAACAAGTGTATCCAAGTACAAGGAGAACAAAATCTATATGTCTGAGCCATTATATGGGGATCCATACGACTTGGTCCATCGACTGGAGATCGTTGATATTGCTACCGGCGCATCCGAAGTGAAGCCCGTCCAGGAAAAGATGTAGGGTTCCGAGGCTCTAGGTTGGATTTGACCCAATCTCTAGAAACTCTAGAGTTTGTGAGCCTACGACGCCGCGTACTCCGTGACAGTGTTAAATTCATAAACTTTACTTTTTAGATTAAATGTCACTTTAACGTTGGTATTTAATTTAACAGTATTGTTATCTTATCATGCGATCCGTATGTTTTTAGTATAAATTATTAGTTATCCCGTAGCAATGCACAGACACGCTACCTGGTATATAAAAAAGAATAGAAGAACATAATGAGTACTAAGATTGCCGTCGGTATTGAATCGGAATATCCGATTGCACATCACAAGTCCCGTGAGAAAGCGTCTTGATGTCTTTACGACGTATACACTCACAACGCATGTGTACTCATCCTTTATGAACGCAAATTCTACCTCTACAAGCATCTAGAAAGATTGGACCAACGAATTCACAAAATTGACGAGGTTACTTTAGGCGTCTCACCTAAGGATGGCAACGGGGCGGTTTCGGGTCGGATATCCGCGAGTTTCGGGTCTTGCGGGTTTGGGTTCGGAGATGATTTCTTACCCACGGTGTTTGGGTTCGGGGCCCCGAAACCAATCGGGTTCAGTTTCGGGTTTGGTTGTCCACCCGTGGATATCCAATGGATATCCGAAATAAATCATTTAGAATTAAAACTCATGTTTTATAATATGCTAATAATAACTTATTTACTTATATTATTAAATTTATTCTAAGTTGACTCATGAAAATATTTATTATTTGTTGCCTCTTGTTTATACATGTGAATATGTGTATATATATCATGCATATGTTTATAAAAAGTCCTTATTTCTCTTACTATGTTGCCATACAAAGCGGGTTTCTGGTATCCATTCGGGTTTCGGGTATCCGCGGGTTCGGTTTTGATGAACGGATTATCACCTGAATTGGTATTCGGTGCGGTTTCGGGTTTTGATTTTGGGTTTGGGTTCGGGTGCACAGAGACTCCACTCGATCCAAATCCACCCCGTTCCCATCCTTAGTCTCACCAAGGCCGTGCCCCATGCACGTGCAAGCCGTGCGGTTCACGGGGCCTCCCATTCTTAGGGCCCCCAAAAATTACTAATTGTACCAGCAAATTGTCTAATAGACCAATTATCTTATATTTGATGGAAATATTTCTGGTATTAATTAGCAATTACTACGTAGTTGCTATATGTTGGTGCAGAACCGCTAGCTATGCATAGTGCTCGCCGCTGCCTAGCTAGGACTGTTGTACCAGCCAACAAAGTAATTTATTTTTCATTAATTTCGGTTTTGTTAAATAATTCATATGAACTAGAATTGTTGTATTAGCGTTCTCCAATGATATAAGAAAGACTTAATAATTTATCGCAATGAATTAGAATTGTTGATATCTGCCCTGTTCGCTTGGCTGATAAGCCATTGCGGAAAGTACCGTTGGCTAATTTGTTGTAAGAGAAAAATATTGTTCGTTGACTGAAAAAATACGGCTTATAAGCCAAGCGAACAAGACGATCATTCATGATTTTATTTCAAACAACATTAAGACTGATAATGTTCAAACAAAGATTACGCAATCAAGAGTTAATATGTACGATTCTTGATTTATCGCAATGACGTACATGTTATCGTTCCATTTTTTAGCCTACCGCTCGACGTTGGCAAAGTATGACGAGAACGTCGTAAAACCCCCTTAAAACCTGGGAAATTGGCTGTCAAGCCAAGTCGAACCCGACTCTGGCCAGTATGGATGAAAACAGTCGGGAACGGTCGGGAAAATGTCTAAACCATTCCCGCTCCTGTATTTTTTGGCTGGGAACGGGAACGGGAACGGAAAGGCCGGACGGGAAAACGAATCCGGTATTACGGGATATCGGGAACGGAATATTTTGAACGGGAACGTGTCGATTACGATCGGGAAGCGGTAACACAAAACGGAAACATCGATATATGTAACCACTTGAAACAGTGAGCTCGATGCAACAATAGCAACCATGTATAATCCATATGCAAACAATAGCATGTCAGAGTCAATTCACAAACTCTTGATGGTTTGTCTGGTCAATTATTTTGAATAGATCTTACATTCAGCAATGAACTACCGTATCATCATTTACCAAACATAAATACAGTACTAGCATATATCAGGGTCTGGGTTAGAAACATTTTGACTTCAAAACAATTATTCTGCTACGTTTTGCCTCATTCCAGATATGAATTACCATGTCTATTTACTGATTCCACATAATCATCAACTTCAACACACTGACGAATTGCAAAATCAGAACGAGAAACAGAACTTGGTGAACATAAGTATGCAACGAGCTCTGATTTCTGAAGATCTTCTCGATGAAAATGAACATACCATAAGCACCGGGTTGATGTTGGGGAGGACGCTGCCGTGCGCGATGGTGACGCCGGCCAGCAGCTTCCCGAGCTCCTCGTCGTTGCGGATGGCCAGGAGCACGTGGCGCGGGATGATGCGCGTCTTCTTGTTGTCCCTAGCCACGTTCCCGGCCAGCTCCAGCACCTCGGCGGCGAGGTACTCCAGCACGGCGGCGAGGTAGACGGGGGCGCCGGTGCCCACGCGCTGCGCGTACCGGCCCTTCTTGAGGTACCGCCCGATCCGGCCGACGGGGAACTGCAGTCCAGCCTTGACGGACCGCGACACTGACTTCTTCCTGGGGCCGCCCGCCTTGCGCCCGGTCGCCGCTTCTTCTTCTTCTTCTGCCGCTCATTGGCGTCCATGGTCGCTTTCATTCTTCTTCTTTGCGATTTGGGGCCCCAGGCGCGAGAACTTGAGTTGTGGGAATTGCGACGCCATCGCGGGAACTGAAGCGACGCCGACGCGAGTAGCGAGGCGTGAGGCGCCGCCGCCGATGTTAATTTCCTGGCTGCGACTCTTGCGAGTCGTCAACGGCCTTAAAAACGGGAAACTCCCGCGGGAGTTTTCTCGACCAAATATGGGATCCGCTAATTTAGTCGGGAAATCACTCTAACCGATTTCGATCTTGGATTCGTCGAATTTTACTGGATTTTTTCTCGAATCCGTTTTTCCCGAAAAAATAATATCCGGTCGGGAATTTCGCCGTTGGGTGTCGGTCGGTACGGGAATTTCCCGTTCCGCTTTCATCCCTACTGGCCACACCTGACCACGCACGCACGCCGGCACCGCACGCGAGTTGGTCGTTTCCGTCCGCCTCACTCGCCCCTTCCTCTGCACCGAGTTTCCACCTCGGAACCTCCTCAGATCCAAATCCAGGGAGCGGCACAGATCGGGATGGAGCTGGAGGTGGGGGCGCCATCGCCGGCGAGGTACCTGGTGGGGGCTGCGATCATGATGGCCGGCGTGGTGCTCCCGCTGGCGTACATGATCTTCCGCAGCAAGCGCTCGCCGTCCTCCGCCTCCGCCGCGGGGCCCTCCTCCTTCTCCAAGCAGACGTAGGTCTGCTCTGCCTCTCTTCCTTCCTTCCTCCATGAGGTGGAGATGCCGTCGACGCATTAGATCTGCGCGCTCGCTTTTAACTGATCCGTGATGCGCCTTTGCTGCAGGACCAAGGGGCTCATCTGAGCGAGCGGGTGGATCGATCGCCTCCCCTGATGCTTGTCATTCTGTCTGTTTCGGCGTGGCGAGATCATGCAACTGCTCCTCGAGACTGGGCACCATCACATCAAATTACTAGCTGATTAGTAGTTAGTTCCTCTTGTACCTTGTGTAGATCAGATCGATTGCTTGTTTGACTGATTTGATACAGTTATAGATGATGGGTTTACCATTTTGAGTGCACTACTTACAAGGAGCATTCAAACAAACTTCAGTTTAGCTAAACAAGCTGCTTGCCCTCTTCTGCTGGTTGGCTGGCTTATTACGACAATTGTGTAGAAATCTTCTCTATGCTAATACTCCACCCATTCCAAAATGTAAGTTGTTTAATTTTTTCTCTTAGTCTTAGTTAAACTTCTTAAACTAACACCAAGGTTATAGAACATCAAATTGGTATTGCCGAGACCACCAGGAATATGTCTTACCAGTGTATTTATTTGGTATTGTAGATGTTAATATATTTTCTATAGACTTGGTCAGGATTAGAGAATTTTGACTTAGGACAGAAAACTGTCCTGTGTTTTGGAATAGAGGGAGTACTATATTTGTGGTTTGATAAGGAGCACAATTGTTGTGCCATTCATTCATTTGCATCCTCAGCTGTCAGCACATGCAGCTGTAGATGGATGCAAACCAAAAGGTGTCCATGATCAGTACTTTTTCTTTTCTTGAAAACGCAGGAGAGCTGTGTTTCTTGTATTATAGAGATGAAAAATAGGGGGGGTTGCAACAGGATCCTCACTCATACGGGGACCAGATATGAGTGAGGCAATTACACAGACTCATGGTTCAAACACATAGTGAACAAACATGACTCGACCTTACCTAAAAAAGACCTAGTCTGCAAGCGCCTGCCCTAGCCCTTGTAGATTCTTCGCCCCAGCCATGCACCAGAGGCTGTGCTCATTCTTCAGCTCACTCCAAATCATGCTAATCGAAGGAGAAGCCCCCTCAAAAACACATGCATTCCTATGTTTCCAAATAATCCAGGCCCCTAGAATAATTAAAGAGTTCACTCCTTTTCTGTGCTCCTTGCTAACTCTGCTCATCGTCTTGCGCCACCAGTCAGCAAAACTCAGTTCGTTTTGTCGGGGGACTGAATCTGCTAGGTTCAGTGGAGTGAATAATCTGAACCATACTTGTCTTGCCACCACACATGTTGTTAAAAGATGTTGTATCGTCTCATCTTCTTGATCGCATAGAGGGCATTTATCCGGATGAGAGAGGCCCCTCTTAGCGAGTCTATCTGCCGTTCAACATCTATTTCGGATTGCCAACCACAAAAACATTTTGCATTTGGCCGGGGCCCAAGTCTTCCATAGCCGACGCCAAGGCTCAAAGGTCACGACACCACAGAAAAAAAACCTTTATAGGCAGATTTGGAAGAGTAGCATCCACTTGCATCTAGCCTCCACGTGTGACGATCCTCTTGGTCAGTCAAAACAATTCCCATGAGGCAGTCCCATAGCCGTAGGAATTCTCTAATACCAGCCCAGGATAGGCCTCCTTGAATGTCCCTTGGCCATTCCACGTTGGTGAGAGCTTCAGCCAGAGTCCGGTGAAGTACTTTGAAGGTGAAGTTCTTGCATTGGCAGATCTAGCAGCATTGGAATCGCATTCGGGCACTGATCCTGCCCTTCTGTGTAGTTCTGATTCCTATGCGATCTTTTCTCTATGGCTTCCCTCTTCAGAGTTCGATTTGCTCTCCCTAGTCCCCTTCTCTATTCTATTCTAATGAAGGCCTTTCATGTCATTCACTTCCAGGAGCTGACACATACATTGTTGCTAACTAGTTTGTTATCTGATAATCCACGTGAACGGATGTGCCCTTTGTGTTTGTGTTCTTACAAGTTGGCTCTTAACAATAGAATTGTTTGTATTCCTGCACATAAGGTAGGCAGAGTGAGAAAAGTCAGCTTGGTTGATATTATTGTACTTCCGTAGTTCCGTTATTGGCTAACCTATATGATAACCATGATGCATTGCATTTGCACTTCAGATGGATTATTGTTTCCGTGGCCACATGAGGGGCTTGCCTTGTGGCTTGTGATCAAGATGGTAATTCTCTTGGAGGCAACTGGATATTCAGGGCCCACCCTTCCTCAGGTAGGTATAAATGCAAAACAGTGGTTGCAAGTAATATCATCATAATAACTAGTTAACTACTGTTATGGCACTAGTTTTGGTTGTGTGATACAAATATTTTGGATGGCACTTTAACATATTTGTCCCTTGATGTTGCACAAGAAGCTTATATGGGCATATGTATGCCATAAACTTGTGAGAAAAGCGGCACCTATTTCATTTAAAGAATTTTGACTAAGGAATAGTGATACATCTAGTTGTCTCTTTACACAATGTGTGAAATTAAGGTGTCTGCATCAAAGAAACTTTCTTCATGACAGGCAACCTTGGTCGCTTCCTTCAACTTGTGGCACCCTTTGAATCTTGTTTTCTCATGGTGCGGCCTCTGTCATTTAAATCCTCTGACATTTGAATGACAGAGAAAACATGAAAGTTAGATTCGTAGGGTGTGTTCGCTGCAGAAGCTCTCGCTATAGTACCCCGTAGTTCACGAGCTGCAGCAGCCACAGCTGCCAAGAATCGTTACAGTATTTCAGAACCCCAGAACCTTTTAGAAATGTCGGAAGGACAGTTACAAGACATTGTTTGGCGAAGGTTTCATGCAATGAGAAACAAATTAATATCAGGCCTGTTGAGATATGCATATCTGTGAGCTTTATGTATTCGTGTATTCGTAGGCTCCGCCAGACTGCGAGGCCAAATAGGCAGCCAGAGTCAGGCAGTTGGGCATGTTTATCAGTTTAGATTACGCTTGACTAAAAATACATTTTTTTACTTCCGTTTTACTTTTAATATTTGCTTTGAGATTAAACTTTTTTTCTGAAAAGTGGAATTATTGAATCAAACCCCGATTGACTGATCTGGTTCAGATTCCAGAACAATGTCATGACATACTCGAGTGCTAGCATGACGTGTCCTTGACTCTTGAGACCACAACATCACTGGAAGAGGCAGGGCACCTCCTAGTCACATAATACAGATGGAGAGACAACAAAATTTCTACTCTAGTATGATGATCCTCAGTATACCAATTGCAATTGCATTCCAATGCATTTCCTACCCCTGTAATGCAGCTAGGGCACATTTTGTTTGGTCACGCAGATAGAGCACCTGAGATTAAATGCTGCTTTTATATGTTCCTATTTTTTCTGTGTTCTAGTTAAAGCAACTACTAGCTTCTGCAGTTCCCATCATCAAACGTTTATCCCATTGTTGCGCCTGCAGGAAGTCTTGTGCCATAGACATTCTCTATTGCCACTTAGAGATGCTGGCCGTGCTACCTGTGTATCTCATTCATTTCTGAATTACTGGAGATATGGTCCCAGTCCCAGCCTCTACTTCAGTGTTGACACTCTGGGCTCGAAAGAAAATCCGTATGGAGATAATAAAGTATATAGAGATTGTACTCGAGTAGTTGATGTGACTAAATGAAACAGAGTTGGACGTGCAATGATACTACAGCAGTAAGGCCTTGTATAATATAACTGATCTGGAACCTTTATGCAGATGACCAGCACACCATCCACGTTTGGATTGACCAACATACCGGAACCTAAATCCGAACATGGATTATATGTTTGGTTTGCCGATCTGTTACCAACTCATCTTTAGTAATCTTCCCTGCTCGTAGTTTGAAGGACGGGTCGATTCTTCAAAAATTGCTGGACGACCTGGATTATCTGTTTGGTTTGCAATTCTCAAAAAAAAAAAAGTTTGGTTTGCATCATGAGTTGAACCTATCTGTTGGCAACTCATCCTTAGTAATCTTCCCTGCTAGCGTAATTTGAAGGACTCGTCGATTCTTCAAAAATTGCTGGACTGGCGAGCAAACTGATTCTGAATCAAGCAGTGCCGCAATCCAACCATACTGTTAGCAAAATTACGCCAGCTTAAGTAGCTGAGCATTCGTGTTCCAGTAGAGACTCGGGGCACAGCCTATTATGATTACTTTCTCCTTGGTTCATTCTTTGTGCTTCTCCTTGCTTGGAAATTCTCATCCTGCGTATAGGAGTACATTTGAGTGTCTTTTCATCTTGCAAACACGTCCAGCGCCTGAGGCCTGACGGATGAACTCAAGTGTTTTTCATTTGCCATGTTCAGGTACCGGACCTTCGTGTGCGTGATGGCTTGTTTTCAGGAGATCCCTCGCATCTGCGTCAGATGCCAGAACACCGCCATGAGAAGCTCAAAGAGTCTTCTGGGGCTAGCATGCTATGTCCTGGGCACATCGTTGGAATGCCTTAGAACTGGGCACCTCCTATTGTTACCATTGTCCACTGGTTTCATACTTCCATCCATATCAGATTAACAGCGATCGTCCCAACCGACGCATCGTGTCTATTACTAGAACGTCCTCCCACATCGAGGCAAAGGTTTCCTCCACGGTTAGATCAGATGTTCAGGGTCCACCGAGAGTCTTGGCAATGAAACTTTAGATGTCTGTGCTCTGTTTTCTTCAACTTTTTGTTTCCACATAACTTGTACTTCCTTGGTTCTAAATTATAAAACGCTTTGGCTTTTCTAGGTGAATTGCTTTGACTATATATTTAAACATCGTGTATATCTAAGTGTATAGTCAAATCTATGTATCCAGAAAAACCAAAATATCTTATAATTTAAAACGGATGGAATATAGCCTTAAGATGTCTTTTGGATGGGTGGTCCTGCTAGTTGGTGCATGCGCTATTCTATGTAAAGTTGAGGAAACACTATGGTAAAAATGAAACCGAAGTTGTATGTAAATAAGCTCTGCTAGTTGGTGCACACGCTAGTTCTGAAATGATATCCATTTTCCTACTATTTTGGCACCATGGGAGATTTCCATTAGACTTGTTCGGTTAAGCTTGTTCCACCTGTACAACTATAGGCTACAGCGCCTGGCGCCTGCAGCTGCTTAACTAGTACTTCTTCATTCTAAATTATAAAATGTTTTTAATTTTTTTTTTTATTTCTAAGTGCATAGAGAAAACTACCTAACATGTTGGTTTGTTTAAAAACATTTAAAATTGCTTATAAGCTATTGTTGTGAAAATCTCTAGGTTAAAACATCTTATAATTTAGAATAAAGAGTTTATAGGAGCTATTGTTGTTGTGAGAAAAAAAGCATTGTTCAAGCCGTGGATTATAAGCCGAAACCCCTAAAACATGCTCTCATAGTGATTTGGGGTGGGATGAATATGCTCTCTGCTCGAAGCGAACCAGGAACTGCTCGTGTAGTTGATCTAGAAAAGTTAAAACATCTTATAATTTAGAATGAAGAGAGTATATAGGAGCTACTGTTGCTGTTGTGATTTCTAGTCAAAGCATCTTAGGTCCGCACCCTATGGTTTTTTCTTAATTTTCTTCACCTTACCTTTGTCCAGATATGTGTTAGGAAAGTTATTAATTGCCTTTAGAAAAAGCTATTTTCAAAAGTATTTGAAAAATTATAGAAAACATTACTCTTCCTATGAACCAAAGAACTAAAAAGTGAAATAGTTTTCCTATGGTGAAACCCCTAAAAAAGATGCTCTCATAGTGATTTGGGGTGGGATGGAGCTAAAAACTCCACGACCGTCGTGGCTTCTCCGTTTGCTTATCCCTCCCCTCCATGCCCCTAAAAAAATATTATAACATAAATTAATAGCTACTAAAATGACTTTTGCAGTTTCCATTTTGTCTGAAGGGACGGTTTTTCAAAACCGCTGTGAGCTATTTTTTTAACATCAAACCTTTATGGCCTTACGGGTGTGGGAACTGGCATAGGTGAAGCTAAAAAAATTGATTTTCACAGTGGAGTTGAAGAAAAAAAAACATTTACTTCACTGGTGAAGTTGTTTTTGAAAAAAAAAAGAATAGTTTTAATAGTAAAGCTGAGCTTAGCCAAAACAAGACTAAAAAATAATTAACCTCTTCTTTTCCTTAGAAGAGATGGTATATTTTATTGAAGCTACTGTTGCTGTTATGAGTTAATGCTGCTGCTAGAGCAATCACAACACCAATCTCACGCGCACCCTATTGTTTTTCTTAATTTTAGCAAACCCTTTCCACCTTACCTTTGTCCAGATATGTGTTAGGAAAGTTATTAATAGCCTTTATGAAAAAGCTATACAAAAACTATTTTCAAAAGAAATATTTGAAAAATTATAGAAAACATTACTCTTCCTATGAACCAAAGAACTCTACAGGAAAGAATCGTTAGGAAACTCAATCCTCCATGGCAATCCTTCAAACCAAGGGGCCCTAAAAAAAGATAAATTCCGCTTGTGTCCTACACCTAGCAAGGCTGCTTGTATGGCCTGCTTCTAGTGGGAATCACCCCTCGCACTCCACGACCGTCGTCCATGTAGCTCCGCTTCCATCCGTTTGCTTATCCGCTCCGAGCGCTCTTCCGCTGCTACACTCGGCTAACGAGTTTGTAAAATATTATAACATAAATTAATAGCTACTAAAATGACTTTTGCAGTTTCCGTGTATAAAGCTGTTGCGAGCTATTTTTTTAACATCTTTTTTTTAAACAGCTTTATGGCCTTACGGGGTGAAGCTCTTTTTTTTATGCTCTCATAAAGGAATTGGCATAGGTGAAGCTAAAAAAAATTGATTTTCACAGCTCCCTCCCTATTTTCCTCTCTTAGCCATGTATAAAGTTGTTAGTGAAATTGTTTTGTCAAACAGTTTTTCTAAAACATTTAGCTTCACTGAGAAAGCTGCTCGTGAAGTTGTTTTTGAAAAAAAAAGAATAGTTTTAATAGTAAAGCTGAGCTTAGCCAAACAGAGCCGTCGTATATCATGCGTGCAAGACTAAAAAAATAATTAACCTCTTCTTTTCCATAGATTTTTTTTTGTTCAGATGGTATATTTTATTGTGATAGAACGGTTTATCATACCACAATTAAGTAAACAAAATTTTAGCATCTCTTCTTTTTCATAGAGCTTTTTTGTCCAAATGGTATATTTTTTTATTGTGATAGAACAATTTTATCATGCCACAATGTTTTAATCTTTTAAGCAAACAAAATTTTAGCTATGGGCAATTTTTTTATTATACGTATAGCATCTTTTTCCCACGGTGAAACCATTTTATCCACCGGGAATAAGTATTTGTTCTAATAGAAAAAATGTTTATAACAAAGTAAAGGATGTTTAAGCATAAGAACTGAGGCCTTGTTTAGATCCAGGTTGTAAAGTTTTAGGGTGTCACATCGGATGTTACAAAGAAAATTGTTTAAAACTTAGGTGAAGATGTACGTGAAAACATTGGCGTGGAGGATATGGCTTGGTTCCCGGAATCATGATCTAATAAAAATAAATTATTATCACGAAATCGATGAACTTGTCAGAGGCATGCATGTGAAAAAGATCATTTATTTAAGCCTAAATTTCTCAACTGAAGCTATCATTAGCACATTTGCATTCATTCTTGACCCTAGAAAATATTAGAGTTCTCAAAGGGTCCTCCATTTACTAGCATTTTATTGTCAAATCATGGACTAATTAGGCTTAAAAGATCCGTCTCGTAAAGTAGTCGTAATTTATGTAATTATTTATTTTTTAATCTATATTTAATACTTTATACTGTTTAAACATTCATTGGGACGTGACGTAAAGTTTTGCGCGAAGGATGTAAACAAGGCATCAAGTATGGAGATCAGCGACACACTTTTTATGCTTGACAGAAGTAAATGCTATGCTATGCTACATACGAGTCATCGCAGTGACATTGCCGTTGCTGGCACCTGTCCCGCTAGTCTGCTACACCTACGTGCGACCATCCGCATAGGCATTGACGGCAACGGCATCCTCGCTCTCTCACACACGACACACTGAGACCTCGGCTCGCGTTTCTCTCCCCGCGCCCTCCTCGGCTCCTCCTCCCTCCCTCCGACCCCGACCTCTCACTCCCGCGACGAACTCGCCGCGCTCTTCTCCCTCCCCATCTTGACCGGTTCTGGCCGTCTTATCCCTCTCTTCCGTTTCCACGCCCAGGCCAACGCCAAAAAAACCTGGCACTCGCACGCAACGCAGAACGCACCCGCACCCGCGCGCACCGCCTTGCCGATCGGCGGGGCGCGACCGATCGCCATGGAGCCGGACGACGAGGCGCTGAAGGCGGCGCGCGCCCCGCCGCAGCAGCGCCGCGGGATCTCCTACAGCCAGCCGCTGTCGCGGGACGCCGCGTCCGCGCGCCGCGCCGCGCTGCGCAACCACAGCCTCGACGACGAGCACATTCTGCCGGCCTCCCACTCCCTCAACTACCCGCTCCACCACGATCCCTCGGGCATGGCGCCCATGGGCTACCACCCCCCGCTCCCGCCCCACCAGCACCACCCCAGCGCGTCCTACTCCTCCAACACCCGACGCTCCGCCGGCGGCGTCAGCGAGGGCTCCATGACGCTCGAGCGCGCCATGTCAGAGTACGGCGGCGGCCAAGGCACCCTCCCGGAGTTTGTCGGCGCGGGGGCGGCAAGGGCATCTTCCGTGTGCCACTCCGCGCCGCCATGCACCCGGGCCGTCCGCCCCCGCTCGAGGTACGGCCCCACCCGCTCCGCGAGACACAGGCGGGCTCCTTCCTCCGATCGCTCGCCGCCGACCCGCAGCGCCGCCAGCTCTGGGCCGGGGCCGAGTCCGGGATCAGGGTGTGGTCGCTCGACGAGGTGTTCGCCGAGTGGGGCGCGGGCGCGCGCCGCGGCGACGAGGAGAGCGCGCCCTTTTGCGAGGGCATGCCCGCGCCGCCCGCGCTCTGCGTCGTCGTAGACAGGGCCAACCGCCTGCTGTGGACGGGGCATAAGGACGGGAGGATCCGATCGTGGCGCATGGACCTCGACGCGGCCTCTACGGCGCCTGCGCCCCCGGCCGCTGGTGCAGGCGGCGACGGCGGGAGCGTTGGGGGAAGTAGTCACGGCGGGGGAAGCAATAATGCGCCAGTGTTCAGGGAAGCCCTCACATGGCAGGCCTATGGCCGGACGCCCGTGCTCTCCATGGTCGTCACTTCGTATGGTGAGCATGCCATTTACGACCGTCATTGCAATGCCAATGCATTTCTGTTGCCACAAACTCACAATTGCGTTATATCTGCGCATTGACATCACTGCATGTGAACTACTACAAATTAAAAATTTCTGACCATACATACTATGGGTCTTTGAATCTAATAACAGGTGAGATATGGTCGGGTTCCGAGGGTGGAATCATAAAGGCATGGCCTTACGATGCCATTGCCAAGTCCCTGTCATTGTCACCAGAAGAGAGACATATGGCTGCTTTGTTGGTTGAGAGAGCCTACATCGACCTGAGGAACCATTGCACAGTTGGTAACGTTTGCTCGTTGCCCGCTTCTGATGTTAAGTACATGCTAGTGGATCATTCACGGGCGAAAGTTTGGACCGTGACTAGCATGACATTTGCTCTCTGGTATGCCTTCACATACACAGATGATTTTTTTTCTTTTTTTTTTGAAAGGTCCGGAACAGATGAAATGTGTTAGTTAGATTACTGTTCTCCCCAGCACATAGTTGGTACTTTAACATGCCAATTCTACTGAACCACTTTCTACAGGGATGCTCGTACAAGGGAGTTGCTGAAAGTATTTGGGATGGATGGCCAAGTTGAGTCAGCAAAGCTAGAGACACCTGTCATGCCAGAGCAACCTATGGAGGAAGAGATCAATCCTAATCCTAAAGCAAAACCTTCGAAGAAGGACAAGTCACAAGGTTCTTTGAACTTCTTCCAAAAATCTAGGAATGCTTTAATAGGAGCAGCTGATGCGGTGCGCAGGGTTGCAACAAAGGGGACATTTGTCGAAGATAACCGCAGAACAGGAGCGGTGGCTCAAGTAATGGATGGATCGATCTGGTCAGGATGCACGAATGGCGCCATTATTCAGTGGGATGGAAATGGGAATAGAGTGCAAGAATTCCAGCATCATACTTCTTCTGTGCAGTGCATAAAGGCACTTGGAGAAAGGGTGTGGGTGGGATATGCCAGTGGCCTGATTCAAGTCATGGATGCTGAAGGTAACATTATTGCAGGATGGACTGGGCATAGCTGTCCAGTTATAAGGATGGCAATTGGTTGTTCTTACATTTACACACTGGCACATCATGGTGGTATTCGGGGATGGCCACTAACTTCTCCTGGACCCCTTGACGATATTATCCGAACTGAATTGTCTAACAAAGAGCTGTCATACACTAGAATGGAGAAGATAAACATAATGGTAGGGAGTTGGAATGTAGCACAAGGGAAAGCATCTGCTGAGTCACTAAGATCATGGTTGGGTAGTGTAGCATCTGATGTTGGGTTGGTTGTTGTTGGGTTACAAGAGGTTGAGATGGGCGCAGGGTTTCTTGCCATTTCTGCTGCAAAAGAAACAGTAAGATACTTGCCTTAACTTCTGGTGTTCTTCTTTTTTGGTTCAATTCAGTTTGTTATGCATTTCTAGCTTGCTACTTAACGTAGATATAACTATTCGCTATGTTGTTCCATCTTAATTTTTACAGATCAATATTGAAACATAGTTTTCAGCTCGATGTTTCCTGTAATTTAACTGCACTTCAGATACTTTCTGTTGCGTTTTCAAATTTAATAATTGTTGAGGTAGATGTGACTAGCATTTATTTCTGTTTTTGATGAAATAACCACCGGGCTATTGAATAGACACATAAGAATTGTTTTTGAATTAACAGATTTGATCCTCTTTGACCTTTGTGTTGTAATTCACCACTCAGTAGTGTTACATTGACTTGTCATTGCAGTGCTATCTGTTAAGTTCTCTGAATCACCATTTGATTGAATGTTTCTTTTCATGGTTTCAGGTAGGGCTTGAGGGCAGTGCGAATGGGCAATGGTGGATAGACAATATTGGCAAAGCGCTTGACGAGGGAACATCATTCCACCGAGTTGGTTCTAGGCAGTTGGCTGCATTGCTTATTGCTGCATGGTATTAGCTTGTTGTGAATTAGTTTCTTAGAATTAAACTACAAATCTGTTATCACATAGTGATAAGTTGTTCAATTAACTGTTTGTTTAATTACCTTTCTCATGTGATATACATGACATGGAAAATATTAACTTTTCAAGGGCAAGAAAGAGCCTTAAACCATATGTTGGAGATGTTGAAGCTGCTGCAGTGCCTTGTGGTCTTGGACGTGCTATTGGCAATAAGGTACATGATAAAATAGTTGTACATGCTTTCATCACCCCCCACCCCCCAATTGAAATTTCATTTTGTAATGGTATGATCTTATCTCCTTTTGGGGATATCTGTATGTCTTAAGTTGGAAGAAATTTTAAAGATGATTACATAAGCAAGGTTTACGGAAAGAGAATTCTCATGTACTGTTTAATTCTATGTTTTATATTCTGTTTCATGTTCAAGTCATGCTCCTACGTTCTTTTGTTTGTGCGGTGACAATTAATTCTGAGTTAAATACACCGTAGGTCTATTAACTTTTGGTGGTGTGTTATCTAGGTCCATCAACTTTCAAACTGTATTTTTTGGTCCATTAACCTTTGGTGGTGTGTCATCCAGGTCCATCAACTTTCAAACTGCATTTTTTGGTCCATCAACTTTTGGTGGTGTGTCATCCAGGTCCATCAACTTTCAAATTGTATTTTTGGGTCCCTAAACTTTTTAACTGGTTCACCGTAGGTTCATACCCCTTCGTTTAGCGAATAGATCTGACATGGCACGCCAAATAAGCAGCCACCGTGGAGTAGCTGATGAGTCCATAGCTCCTCAAGATGTTCATGGAGACTTGTCTAGAAATAATTCAAATGTAGCAGCTGGTAATTCGTTAACATCCTCTGGTCTTAAATTTGGGACTATTATTTTTAAGGATAAATATATTGTGGACATGGAGAAATTTACAACTGCTGGACTGTCATCAAAGATATTTTATAGAGGTGTCTTATTATTGCGTGGAAAGGAGGAGAAAATGAAGCCAACAAAATACATCAGTACTAATTCTAAAGAGGTGGAGATCATCAATGGAATTTTTTCAAAGTGATTAGCATCCTTGCCGTAGTATTTTATTATTTCCATGCATTAGATTCCTATCCAATTGTGATACACGATCTTTTATCTAGCATCTAGCTTTTAGTGCCTACGTGCACCTGTGTACATGAATCAAATTGGTGGCCGTATTTGGACGTGTCATGCATGTTAGCCGAATCAGGGACTCAAGGTCAATCGGTCCTAGTTGGGCTGGTGGAGTCCGAGTTTTGTTTGGGTCAGGTGGCCTGCGTGCCTATACCTGTGGCCTTCGGCCTTGTAACGGGTAGATTAGACTGGATTTTATTGTGGAGTTTATTCCCCGTCGAGCCGCCGCTCGAGAAACCCTAGATGGTGATCCCATCAGGTTCTTCGTATTGAAGATTATCTCCGGATGGTGATCTCGTCGTGTACTCCATGGTGGCTGCTTTTTTGGCGTGCCATGTTATATCTATTCGCTAAACGAAGGGGTATGGACCTACGGTGATCCAGTTAAAAAGTTTAGGGACCAAAAAATACAATTTAAAAGTTGATGGACCTAGATGACACACCACCAAAAGTTAATGGACCAAAAATGCAGTTTGAAAGTTGATGGATCTAGATGACACACCACCAAAAGTTAATGGACCCAAAAATGCAGTTTGAAAGTTAATGGACCTAGATAACATACCACCAAAAGTTAATGGACCTACGGTGCATTTAACTCATTAATTCTCCTGCAGGGTGGCGTAGGATTGAGAATAAGGGTATATGACCGTAAAATGTGTTTTGTGAGTAATCACTTTGCTGCACATCTGGAAGCTGTGAGCAGGCGCAATGCTGACTTTGACCACATTTATCGGACAATGGCCTTCAACAAACCTCATGGATCCACAGGTTCATGTTTCACATTTTTTGAAGTGCCTGTTTTTCTTGGCAGCAAACTATAGGTGTTACAAATACTGTTTTCATACTGAAAATTCTTTACATAACCCTCATTTTTCTGTGATGCAGCTTCTGCTACATCTGTCCAATTGCACAGAACAGTGAATGTATGTGTGATCTAACCTAAAAATTATCAGTAGAAACTATCAAATTATTATTGATGTCCAAATGTTGTGGTGATGCCAGGTCAATGGAAATCAGGTTGAAGAAGTAAGGCCTGACCTAGCAGAAGCTGATATGATTGTATTTCTTGGTGATTTCAACTACCGCCTTTATGGTATCACATATGATGAAGCGAGGGATATGGTTTCACAAAGAAGCTTCGATTGGCTAAGAGAGAAGGATCAGCTTCGTGCAGAAATGAAAGCTGGAAAGGTATTCCAAGGAATGCGTGAAGGTATAATCAAATTTCCTCCAACATACAAATTTCAAAAGCACCAACCTGGTCTTGGAGGTATGTATATGTTGCTGCTTCAAACCTTTTGATCTCTTCTCTCTGTTCAACTAGTTATGTAGTTTTTACCTGACTAACATAGTAAGTTTTGTTTCTTGCTTTGCATCACAGTGCTGAAAACTGTTTGTCAACTGCCATATAGGTTATGATTCAGGCGAGAAGAAGCGGATACCTGCTTGGTGCGATAGGGTACTATATCGTGATAGCCGTTCTGTATCAGTAGCTGAATGCTCATTAGAGTGCCCTGTAGTTGCTTCAATCACATCGTGAGATACTATTACACTTCCTTTTCCCCCTTTCAGATGACCGGTAATCTCTTTTATCCATACTGATTGATTTTGTTTTGATAGGTACATGGCATGCATGGATGTCACAGAGAGTGATCATAAACCTGTGAGGTGTACATTCAGCGTTGATATTGCTAGAGTTGACGAGTTAATAAGAAGGCAAGAGTATGGAGAAATAATTGAATCTAATGAAAAAGTACGCTCTTTGTTCCAAGATGCTTGTTTTGTTCCAGACACTACAGTTAGCATAAGCGAAATCACACTGGAGAATCAAGAGAATGTTGTATTCAAAATTACGAATAAATGTGAAACAAGCAAAGCAGCTTTCGAAATCCTATGTGACGGGCAGTCAACCAAGAAGGACGGAACTAAATCAGAGCTTCTTCCAAGGGCATCCTTTGGCTTCCCACTTTGGCTCGAGGTAAGAACTATTGCAAACTCTTGTTTTTAAGTTCTAGTCTAGATTATGCAAGGTAACACCTACAGCCTATGATACATTCATGATTAATCAATTGCCGCCAAGTGAAGATATTGATACAAAAATCAATTTCCCTCCATATGTACCTATATGTTCAAAATATTACTACAATGCCCAAGTGACTGAATATGACTGCCAAACTACCGAAGTACCTTCTGATGTCAGGAAACAGTTAATCTGCTGCCTGTCATTTCTGCATTCAAACTTTTGTGTTCTGATTTCTATTTTTTCTGTCTCACACAGGTCCAACCAGCCGTCGGTCTGATAAAACCAGGTGAAACGGTGGAAATTACACTACATCATGAAGATTTTTATACACAGGAAGAGTTCGTAGATGGAATACCACAGAACTGGTGGTGCGAAGACACCAGGGACAAGGAAGCCGTTATCAGAATAAATATAACAGGCAGCAGCTCAACTGAAACCAAGACGCACACCATCAACGTCCAACATCGCTGCCCACCATCATCAGCGCCACCGCCGATGATGAACCAACCGGTGGCCGCTGTGCCTCCGAGCAATGTCCTTGCCAGCGAGGGGCATTCAAAGCGCTCCTCCAAGAAGAGCCAGTCCAAGCACCGGGAACAGCAACAACAGCAGCAGGATTACCCGCAGTTTGGGAGCTCCGAGGTACATGACCTGTGCCGCATGCGGTGCCCTTGAGACCTGTACAAACTACTCCTACATTACTACAAAGGAGTATGGATACTGAAGTTCTGTCTAGGAGGTGGGAAATACGAGTCTTAGGTTTCTCACATCGAAGTCCCGGAGTACCCCGCAAAGAGAGAGAGAAGAGTCTGGGAGGAGTTACTCCGGTTCTGTACATAGGCTTCACTCGATCAACTGTCACTCTCATGTAGCCCAAGCAAAGAGTCTAGAGTCCTGAGATAACAGTGCTAATAACTTCTTGTTTTATTCTTGTTCCTTATTAAAGAGTGTTCTCTGTTAGATAATCTGCTGCATCCCTACGTGAACACACAGCAGGGGAAGGTGGCGTCGAAAATGTACCCTGTTGTGGTACTGTAGCCACAGCAGGAGTAGGCGTCGAACGGCTCACCTGTCGCAGTGTAGCCACAGCAGGAGCAGGCGTCAGAGTCAGTCCTGCTGTCACATCTAATCACTGTAGCAGTATGACAGCTATACTAGGACTAGATGAGTAGAGTTATATAAATAGATTACCACTGCTGCTCCGTAAACAGAGCGAGTTCAGTTCTACCATCTCCTCTGCAGAGTTTCGGTCAACGTTGGTGCTTGTGCTAGTGTGTGCTCTGATCTTCCTCCCGTCTTCTACCTCTAACCATTGTGTGTGGTAGCCAACGACAGTTCATGGTTGGCATAGCTAGTGTGTGCTCGGAAATACTAGTGAGTGATAGGATATCTCCGTGCCGGAGATCCAGTGGGCCAACAAATGGTATCAGAGCCGTACAAGCGTTGTCGCCGGACTAACCGCTGGCGATGACGCACGATATGGAGATGGGCGACAGCGATGGTGCTTCTTGTGATCGCCCGACCACGACAGAGAGTCGTTAGCGCGCCGCGATGCGTGGTCGCGGCACACTAGTTGGCCGACGCCGACTCGCACCAACTATGGCGAGTGGTCGCGACCATGAAGGTCAAGCTCGAGCCCGGCGACTACCGGAATGCTGTTGACAAGGACACCAAAAATGAAGAAGATGACATGTCAGCGTTGGAGGCTATCATCGATCTGACATGTCGGCGCGTGCGAGGCTATCATCGCTGCTGTCTGAGGGGAGCGTGAGCCACTGGGCGAAAAACTCTGCTAAGGAGGCGTGGAAGGCTATTGTGGCGATGCGCGTCGGTTCCGACCGCGCAAAGAAGGCGACGGCCCAGCTTCTGAAGCAGGAGCACGCCAACCTTAAATTCAAGGATGGTGAATCGGTGGAGAACTTCTCCCTCCGTCTGCAGACGCTCATCAACAAGCTGAAGAGCCACGACATCACCATCGACGAAGAGGATGCGGTCTCAAGTACCTCCACTCCATGTCGGCGAAGTACATCCAGATCGCTCTCTCCATAGAGACGATGCTGGACTTGTTCACCCTCATCATTGAGGATGTGACAGGCCGTTTGCGGACGGTGGACGAGCGCCTAGAGCAGGCTACAGCAACGAAGGACAGCGGCAAGCTGCTGCTGACAGAAGAGGAGTGGGCTATTTGGAGGAACTCCGGGGTAGCCTCCTCCAGCCACGGTGGCGATGGCAAGCGTCGCGGCAAGGCTTCTTCGGAGAAGAAGAAGATCGACCCCAACGCCTGCTGGCGCTGCGGGAAGACAGGCCATTGGGCACGGGAGTGCCCAAATTATAAGCAGGAGAAGAAGGCTGAGGCTCATCTGACGTAAGCTGCTAATGATGATGAGGCCACTATCCTGACGACAACGTTCTGTGCACTACATGACGTCGAGACCAAGGAGAAGAGAGAGGTGATGGCGGTGGAAGAACCTGGAAGGCCCTAAATGCTATCAACCACGACGAACCGCACGCCCAAGTCCACCTCGGACGTGTGGGCGACGAGCAGGAGCAGCGGTGGTATCTGGACTCTGGTGCCAGCAACCACATGACGGGCTCCAAGGCAGCCTTCTCCGAGCTTGACGATAATGTGACCGAAACGATGAAGTTCGGTGACGGTTCAAGGGTGGCAATCCAAGGGCGCGACACCATCATCTTCAGGTGTCAGAATGGGGAGCACCTCACGCTAACGGGATGTATATTACATCCCGCAGCTGTGTTCAAGCATCATCAGCATTGGCCAGCTGAATTAGCGCGGTAGCGAGGTACTGATCAAGGACGGAGTCCTTAGGATCAGGTACCGGGAGCAGCGACTTCTTGCCAAGGTGAAGAGGTCCCAGAACCGGTTGTACCTGCTCGACTTGAAGGTGGAGCAGCCGGTGTACCACCGTGGCTGAGGCATGCCCGGTTCGGACATCTCAGTTTTGACGCGCTTGGTCGGCTGGAGAAGATGGTCCGAGGGCTACCCCACATAGAGCACGGAGGCGAGCTGTGTGATAGCTGCCTGATCGGGAAGTAGAGGAGGCTACCATTCCCAAAGGCGGCCAAGTTTCGCGCGATGGACGCTCTCGAGCTCGTCCACGGCGATCTCTGCGGGCCAATCATGGCAGCCACAAATGGTGGTCGGCGGTACTTCCTCCTGCTCATGGATGATTGCAGCCGCTACATGTGGCTGCAACTCCTAACAAGCAAGGATGAAGCGGCGGCGGCGATCAAGAAGTTCAAGATGCACGCGAAGGCCAAGAGCGGCAAGAAGCTACGCGTGCTGAGGACAGATCGCGGCGATGAATTCACTTCGGTGGAGTTCACTGCGTACTGTGTGGATTAGGGTGTGGTGCGACACCACACCATGCCATACTCGCCATAGCAAAATGGCGTGGTGGAAAGGCAGAACCAAACGGTGATCGACATGGCTCGATCCATGATGAAGGCAAAGGGCATGCCGACAAGCTTCTGGGGTGAGGCGGTGACCACGACAGTGTTCATCCTCAACCGCGTGCCCACCAAGGCCCTAAAGGGCAAGACACCATTCAAAGCTTGGTATGGGCGCAAGCCGAGCGTGTCCTTCCCCCGGACATGCAGCTGCATCGACTACATTAGGAAGACAAAGCCGGTCCTCACCAAGCTAGAGGATAGGAGCACACCAATGGTGTTCCTGGGCTACGCAGAAGGTACCAAGGCATACTGGCTCTACGACCCATGCGGAGACAAGGTGCTTGTCTCGCATGACGTCGTGTTTGACGAGAAGGCGGCTTGGGACTAGAACAGTCCGAGCACGGGGAAAGCTGGCGGCTTCACCAGCACCTTCGCCGTCGAGCACTTGGTCATCCACGGTGGTGGAGACGCTGGGGGAGAGGTGCCGAGCACTCTGGGAGGGGTGCCGAGCACTCCAGTGACAGAGCCGAACACTCCTGGGGAGGTGCCGAGCACTCCGAGAGGGGTGTCAAGTGCTCTAGGAGTGGTGCCAATAGGTCCTGCAGTGGTGTCGACCACTCCAGGACGGGTGCCGAACACTCTCGTAGCGGAGCCAAGAGGTCTTGTAGTGGTGCCGACCACTCCAAGACTGGGTCTGAGCACTCCTACAGTGGTGTAGACCACTCTAGGAGTGGTGACGAGCAATCTAGGAGTAGTGCCGAGCACTACAGCGGTGTGCCGAGCACTCTAGGTGCCGCGCCGAGCACTCCGGTGGAACAGAGAACTCCATCGATACCGATTGAGTTCGCCTCACCTCCAAGTGACATCACTGAGTTCGTGGATACCTTCCACGACGGTGAGGAGGTGCGGTTCTACAGGCTGGACGACGTTGTCGGCGGCACAAGGCCCTCAGGCCTGGCGGGTCGGCTGCTTAATGACCCAGAGTTGTTTCTCGTCAGTGCAGAGGAACCACCCACGTTCGTGCTAGCCGAGCGCGATGGAAATTGGCAACGGGTGATGCTAGAGGAAATAAAGGCGATCGAGTAAAATGAGACTTGGGAGCTCGTCGATTCACCTCCAAGATGGCATCCGATCGGCCTGAAGTGGGTGTACAAAGTTAAGCAGGACGAGCACGGCGCCATTGTCAAGCACAAGGCGCGTCTCGTCGCCCGAGGCTTTGTTCAGCGCGAGGGCATCAACTTCAAGGAAGTCTTTGCGCTGGTAGCGCGCATGGAGTCTGTTCGTTTGTTACTGGCTTTGGCAGCAGCAAAGGACTGGCGCGTCCATCACCTAGACGTAAAATCAGCCTTCCTCAACGGTGAGCTGGTAGAGATGGTCTTCGTCAGACAACCTCTGGGTTTTGTCATCAAGGGAACAAAGCACAGGGTGCTCCAACTACGCAAGGCACTCTACAGGCTACGGTAAGCCCCACGGGCGTGGAACGCCAAGCTTGACGCCACATTGGGCGAGCTTAGGTTCATGAGGTGCGCAACCGAGCACGCGTTCTACACGCGGTGACGGGGGAAGGAGGAGCTCATCGTCGGCATGTATGTGGATGACTTGATCGTCATCAACGCACGTGCAGAGGACATTGACAGCTTCAAACGCGAGATGGTGGCTCTTTTTCAAATGAGCGATCTCGGCGCGCTCTCCTACTACCTTGGCATTGAGGTGAGACAGGGGAAGGAGGCGCTCATGCTCGGTCAAAGCGTGTACGCCTCGAAGCTGTTGGAGCAGAGTGGCATGGCTGAGTGCAAGACGTGTGTGACTCCGATGGAGGAGCGACTAAAGCTGACGAAGGCTAGTACCGCGACGAAGGTAGATGCAACACTCTACCGGAGCATCGTCGGTGGTCTGCGCTACCTAGTCCACATGAGGCTAGACATTGCATTCGTCGTGGGCTACGTCAGTCGCTTTATGGAGGATCCTATAGAGGATCACTGGGCTACGGTGAAGTGGCTACTGCGCTATGTTAAGGGGACGGTGGATCAGGGGATCATCTTCCCAAAGACCGATGGAAGTAGGCTACAGCTCACTATGTTCAGCGATGCAGACATGGCGGGGGACGTCGACGGACAACGGAGCACTTCTAGCGTGCTCGTCTTCCTCGGGTCGGCTCCAATCTCATGGCTGTCGCTGAAACAAAAGGTGGTGGCGCTATCCATGTGCGAGGCAGAGTACGTGGCGGTGGCCACAGTGGCGTGCCAAACTATGTGGCTGCGCCGGCTGCTGGGCGAGCTGATCGGTATGGAAGCTCACCCACCAGCACTGATGGTGGACAACCAGCCTGCCATCGCCCTCGCGAAGAATCCGGTTCTCCACGATCGGAGCAAGCACATCGACGTCAAGTTCCACTTTCTTAGGGACTGTATCGATGGAGGGCAGATCGTCATCGAGTTCGTCGAAACTGGTTGGCAACTCGTGGACGTCCTCACCAAGCCACTCGGCCATCTTCGACTCATGGAGCTGAAGAAGATGATCGGCATGGAGGGGGTTCTAGGGTTAGCAGCAGGATTAGGGGAATAATTGTTAGATAATCAGCTGCATCCCTGTGTGAACACACGGTAGGGGAAGGCGATGCCGAAAAGGTACCCTACTGTGGTACTGTAGCCATAGCAGGGGCAGACACCGAATGGCTCACCTGCCGCACTGTAGCCACAACAGGAGCAGGCGCCAGAGTCAGCCCTGCTGTCACATCTAGTCACTGTAGCAGCATGGTAGCTGTACTAGGACTAGATGGGTAGAGTTGTATAAATATATTACCACTGCTGCTCCATAAACAGAGCGAGTTCAGTTCTACCATCTTCTCTGCAGAGCTCTGGCCAACGCTGGTGCTTGTGCTGTGTGTGTGTGTGCTCTGTTCTCCCTCTTGTCTTCTCCTCTAACCATGTGTGTGGTAGCCAACGATAGTTCGTGGTCATCATAGCTAGTGTGTGTTCAGCAACACTAGTAAGTGGTCGGATATCTCCGTGCCGGAGATCTAGTTGGCCAACATTCTCTAGATAGTAGAAGCCAGGGATATTTGAACAATGCTTGATGTAAGATGTTCCATAGAATCACCTTAGGTTTGTTCTCTCTTCACGTAGCAGTTCTAATGATCTTGTACTTCAGACTATTGCCATTGTTAATAAGAAACCAATCCTTCATACCCTTGAATCATTTAATAATGCTTATGTTATTACCTGTCTATCAATCTCTTAGGCTTTGGTTTTGTGTTACCAAGCTTGGACCTTCTTCGCCTCTCTCCATGGCTCTATAGTCCATAGTGTGGCAAATGTGGTGACATTGTATTTCATGAGACTATTTGTTGGGTAATATCTATAATCTATCTCATTTCTTGGAATTCCTCTGATTGCTTAATGCTAATGCGTTGGTACATGTCATCTGTCTCATGCAAGACATGTGTGAATTTTGATGATTTGGGGGGAAAAGTGGGCGAGAAAAAGAGGTGCCATGACACAACCATCTGAAGTAGTGGCGGTTAATATGCAACCGCATCATTCCTTTTTTTGACATATAATTTGATGATGTCCCTTGATCGGCGCCACTGGCTTTGTCAACACAATGTTGAAGGTGGCAACCGATCTGCTTCTGCCGAAGAGGTGAGAAGAACAAGCGCTTGAAGTATGATGATCATCGAGACGATGGAGCCCAGAACATTTGAAGGGCGCGTGCTGTGGTGGAGATGGTTTGAGAAGTCTGCTTGATTAGTCTGTAGTTCCTCTATTTGAACCGTTTCAAATAACTGAAGTTGAACATTTGGGTCTTTAGGGGGTTGTGTGTGGCAGAACCGTCCGAAATAGCACACTTACGGAGGTGCTCGTCTTCCACTAGAAACTAAGCACCCCGAAAGCAAGCTATAGCGGGCGGTATCCGTCGGGCACACCCCATGGGAGAACCCAAAAGATCCACATTTTTCCCAAGGATCCAATAATGAGAACGAGTTACAATACAAGTCCATTTCATACATCAGAGATTCTTAAAAAGTACATTATTACATTACCAAATGTCAGAGTGCGAAATGATAAACAGCGGAATTTAAATAAACATCTAGCGAGAGGAGCGAGGATTCCGTCTGAGTCCACCAGAAGAATCCTCCACACAAGGGAACTTCTCATGCGTCACCTGCAACAGGGGTAAATAAACCCTAAGTACACAATGTACTCGCAAGACTTATCCGACTAGTGAGAATAATTTCATGACTCCAAGGAATATGATAAGCTTTATGGTTTGCTGGTTTCTTTTGGCAGAAAGCAATACTAATAGTGACTCATTATTTATGTATTATAATCAGCCGTATTCGGTTATCATCTAGCCAGTCTATATAAGTACATGTTCTACTTTCAAGCAAGAGTTGAGTAATAAGTTCCATTTCTTCTCCTTTCAACTTTCAGTTCTTACTATGGTGCTAAACCGCAGACAAACTGTACCGGATTTTCTGGCGATTCACGAATCAATGTGCCTAGCTTGGTGCCCCGAAAACACACGCCCCGCTTGTACCCCAGGCACAAGCAGGACTAACCCATCACTCTCCTGTCCCGGATGTCCAGGTCCCTGTCCAAACTTGGACTCCAAGCCCCCACTCCTGAGTCCTGGACTCAGTGTGGTGCAAGGACCTCCACCATCTCCGCCTCTAATCAGTCGGTCCAGAAAGAGACGGATCCACGATAAGAGAGCAACAAGTCTTCCCTGCGCCCATACCCAAGTATGCGCTTGGAACAACAAATCTGTGACTTGCCTAGAGTCATATGCAACGGCCGGTCCTTAATCGACATGGACAGGGAAAAAGTGTTACCGAGTCATGCCCTGTTGGCCACAGGACACAACCCCTTACACTCACCAGTACCCAAACCATATCCCTGCCCGGTCACCATTTTCCTTTCCACCATTTTATCATGAGTGATCATATTTTATTACCTATTTGCGAGTAACGGTAGGTTACTCACGCTACCGATATCCTAAGCCTAGTAGCTACTCGACCTGTACTAGTAGGACTCATGGGTAGATATATTTATGCATGTAGTTTCTAAAAAATGCCTGTAACTTAAATGCATATCATAGATATATATTCAGTGATCATTTAAAATAGGGGTTATGCACCAGGGCTTGCCTTAGGCAGGCGATAGGTCAGCACCAACAGGCTCCGAGGCTCCCTCCTACACGAGGATCTCCTCCTCGTACTCCTCGATCACCTCGTCATACTCCAGCTTGCCGACGGGCACGAAGTCTACTAGCTCATGATCTACATGCATGAAATGACGATGCAATGCTTAAGAATATAACAACAGCAGCCCTTTAAAATAATAGTACATCAATTTAACTACTAAGCTAGTGCTACCGACCACGGTACTAAGCTGTCTATTGTTACCGATAACCAGTTTGAAGTATGACGTTCATTATTATTATAGCAACTACAGATATTCTTACTCCTAATGTTGATTTACGCTATATACGATAAAGCAAGGATAATAACTAATTTATTTAGCAACTCGTTCTAAGGCTACAAAATTTACTGCAAGTACATAATATTCTAGTGAACCTACTGTAAAATTTTCAAAGCCAAAACTATTACCGATTTGCCACAAGAATTCCTACAACATTAAGCTAACTAATATTAAGTTTTTCTATTTTGACTTCACGAACCTAGCATCACAACAGCTAACTGTGAACTAACTACACTAACAAATAGAGGGCATTTTTGTGAATCTAACAAACTTGGTTTTATTATTTTTGGACTACTACACAATTTACTACAATTTATCAAAGTTCAGCTAAAACCTTTATTGAATAAACACTTCCTATCTTACTTGAAATCAGAAAAAGCCATTCTATTGCGCGGCCCACTCGGTTTGGCTCGGCCCACCCCGGTTTCCTGCCCACGCGCAGGCGCAGCAACTGGCGCGGCCCGCTTTGCGTCGCGCGACGCGGCCCAACAAGTGGCGGACATGCGCGAGCGGCCCAGCAAGCGGCGGGCGCAGACGCGACGCGAGCGCGGCCCAGCAGGCGGGCGGGGGCGCGACGCGCACGCGGCCCAGCCGGTGAGCACAGACGCGAGCGTGGCGCGGGAAGGCGGGCCCATGGCGGGGCTCGGGCCGTGGGCGCGAGTTGGCCCATGCGAACAGAGCAGTGGGTGTATTTCCAACGTATTCACTGAATTATTTTTCTATAAGAAAGTGGCCCTAAAACATGTGTGACGCAGGGATGACGCAGAGCTGACGTCAACAAGCTAAGAGCAACAGTACGCACCGCCGGCTGCTCTGCTTGCGCGAGGTTTCTCGGTTCACGCCGGACACGGAGAAGACGTTCCCGACGACCTGCTACACCATCGACGGACCACTGCATGGACGAGGAAAATGAGTCAAGGAGAGGCAACCGCCATGCCCGATTGAAACAAACGAGCAAGAGCAGCGCCCCGGCCGAGAACTCTGTCTCGCCGACCATGGCGCCCCGGCCGAGAACGAAAGCTGGGATGGTTTCACTCACACGCTAACAATTTGGGCTCGCAGTGGGCACGATTAATTGGAAAATGGTGGAGCGGTTGTGGCCAATTTCAGTGGCGACTCCTAAGGACTTATGGCGGCCGACGGTGACAGAATTCCAAATTTTTGTCCTTCCCTTGTACCACCGCCACAGTGACCAGTTTGTCATGACGCCGTCCTTCCACGCGACCACCATACGTGCACGGTACACAAAAAAGGGCAGCGCATCGATTCGGTTGCTTGGCGTGGCTTGGTCGGCCGATGACCTTGCAGGTGAAGTGACTGGCGCCTTTGGTGTGGCCTTGAGCGAAATTGTGAGAACACAACAAGCCAGACGAGCCCACGTGCGCGCATGGCCAGCGTCAACGGGAGCAGTACCAGGACGGCAGTGCCGGACAACACGCCAGGCGAGCGACGCGACGCGATGCGATGTGAGCAGCAGCCTTGGCGGACGTGCTAAAGGGGGAGCAGAACCGCTAGGACCCGGGCAGATACGTTCGCCCACAGCAATAGTGCAAGGGCCATGCGCATGCGTACATGCACAGGCGCAGTAGTGGGAACCCAGTTTAGGCCCAAAGTACCCACGATCTCCCACTTCAACCCAGTTCAGTGGCGTTCTACACTTCTACCCGTATAGAGCCTCAAATGGTACCATGCGGATGCTCTCTTGGTAGCTGTTATTGTAAGAAAATTCAGCTAACTTCAAGCACTTATCCCACTTCTCAGGAAAAGAGATGGCACAAGCCCTCAACATATCCTCGAGCACCTAGTTCACCCTTTCAGTTTGACCATCAGTTTGTGGGTGCTATGCTGAGCTTCTAAGAAGATGAGTCCCCAGACAGTGCGAGAGACAAAGATTGACCCTCTATCAGAGATGATAGTAAGGGGAACTCTATGAAGGGTCACAATCTGATCGAAATTTATCTCAGCATACTTCTTGGCTGTATATCTAGTGTCCACCGGGATAAAATGGACATACTTGGTGAGACGGTCCGCAATCACCCAAATAGAATCAAAGCTCGTGGAGGTGCGGGGTAAACCCACAATGAAATCCATGGAAATATCCTCTCATTTCCAAACAGGAATGGGCAAGGGCTACAAATATCCTAGGGTACACATATGATCTGCTTTAACCCTACCACAAGTGTCGCACTCCACGACATGCCGGGTGATGTCCTGCTTTATGTTAGACCACCAGTACAAGTGGCGCAGATCATGATACATCTTGTTACTGCTAGGATTAATAGACAGTTTTGAATGGTGAGCTTCATTCAAAATATTTCTTTTTAGCTCTTCATTGGATGGAACCACTAATCTATCCTTATATCTCACCACTCCATGTTCATCAACACTAAAGTGAGGGCCACGCCCTTCAGCCATCAACTTCCTGATGTGAGGAATCTCTTTGGGGTCTTCCTTTTGCTCTCGAATAATCTGCTCCAGTAATTCTGAGGTCAATGCAATGTGAGCCAATACCTCTACATAGTTGAGAGACAAAGGTGCTTCTTCAACCTGATGTGACTTTCAGCTCAAAGCATCAACTACAACATTGGCCTTTCTTGGGTGATAATGGACTTCCAAGTTATAATCCTTTATCAATTCTAACCATCTCCACTGCCTCATGTTTAGCTCAGACTGAGTGAAAATATACTTGAGGCTCTTGTGATCTGTAAAGATATGCACTTTGTTGCCCAACAGATAGTGCCTCCAAATCTTCAGAGCTTAGACCACAGCAGCCAGCTCTAAGTCATGAGTGGGGTAATTCACCTCGTGCTTCTTCAGTTGGCGTGAAGCATAAGCTATCACACGCCCATCTTGCATAAGCACACACCCCAACCCTGTCTTCGAGGCATCACAGTATATATCAAAGGGCCTATCAATATTTGGTTGGACCAACACAGGAGTAGTGGTCAGAAAAGTCTTCAGAGCTTGAAAAGCTTCTTCACAGGCTGGGCTCCAATCAAACTTAGCTTCTTTTTGGAGCAGCTTGGTCATTGGTTGGGCTATCTTGGAGAAATCAGGAATGAAACGCCGATAGTATCCGGCTAGACCAAGGAACTAACAAATCTGATGCACATACTTGGGAGACTTCCAATCCAATACATCTTGCACATTGCTGGGATCTACAGAAATGCCTTCAGGTGTCAACACATGCCCTAAAAATTGCACTCGATCTAACCAAAATTCACACTTGCTAAATGTAGCATACAACTTGTGCTCCCTTAGTTGAGTCAGTACTATTCGAAGGTGTTGGGCATGCTCTTCATCATTCTTAGAATAGATTAGGATGTCATCAATGAAAACTACCACAAACTTATCTAGCTCCGGTATGAAAACTGAATTCATCAGGTACATGAAGAATGCAGGAGCATTGGTAAGACCAAAAGACATCACTAGGTACTTATACAGCCCATACCTAGTAGAGAAAGCTGTCTTTGGTATATCATGTGGCCTGATCTTGATCTGATGATAGCCTGATCGGAGGTCAATCTTCGAGAACACCTTGGCGCCAGCTAGCTGATCGAACAAAGTATCTATACAGGGCAAAGGATACTTGTTCTTAACTATTACCGCATTAAGAGGGCGGTAATCCACACACATCCGCAAAGTACCATCCTTCTTCTTCATGAAAATAGCCGGGTAACCCCATGGTGAAGAACTAGGATGGATGAAACCTTTGTCCATCAACTCTTCCAGTTGTTTCTTCATTTCAGCTAGTTCCCTTGGAGCCATGCGGTACAGGCGTCTTGAGATAGGGGCAGTACCAGGCTCAAGCTCAATGGAGAATTCCACCTCTCTGTCCGGTGGCAACCTAGGAAGATCTTTAGGGAAAACATCCAGGAACTCACATACTACCGGAATGGAGGTAAGATCAGGAGCAGCTTTAGCATGGGCAGCAACAGGTAAGATTGGATCTGAGGGTACAATAAGAGACATCCTATCCTCAGAAGAAGGAAGTCATAACTCCACACTTCTCCTCTTTATATCCAAGACTACCCCATACACCCGCAACCAGTTCATTCCAAGAATAGCATCAATGCCTTGCCCAGGCATTACCATGAACTGTAGGTGGTAAGTGTGGGTGGCTAATACTAAACTTACTGTATCTATGCAGGTATTGATGAACATTTATGAACCTGTAGTACGGATCTTATAGGCATACGGTATAGCCATAAGTGGTAAGTTGTGCCGCTCTACAAACCCCACGCTCATAAAGGAATGTGATGCACCAGAATCGAACAACACATAGGCTGGATGGGAGTCGATGGTGAACATACCAGCCATCACCGGCTCCTGCTGCAAAATCTGCTCAACATCTATGAAATGCACCTGGCCGAATCTGCTGGGCACTTTCTTCTTGATTATGGTCCTCTTGACAAGCTTGGAGTTCGCTGACGATTGAGCGGACTGAGCTGGCTGGTTCTGGGGACAAGCTTGGGCATAATGACCATCTTTGCCACACTTGAAGCAAGCACCTGGCTTGTTCCCAAACCCTTGACGAGGTGGGACCTGCTGTCCCTGAGACTGCTGGGGCTGCACCTGCTGCTGGGGTGCACGATACTGTGTTGAGGAAGTTTGAGAAGTCTGCTGGGGCTGTCGGAACGAAGGCCCGCCTGATGACTGATAGGGCCCCCGTCGGACAACCTGTACCTTCTGAGTGTGAGGGTGGCCAGAATACCCCGTAGCCACCCGCTTTCTCTTCCACTCGGCCTGGGACTCCCGCTAAAAACCCTCCATGGCAATGGAGGCGTTCATCAGTGCCCCAAAGGTCTGATATTTCACCATGTACAGCTTCTCTTGAAGGATGGGAGCGAGACCGCGAAAGAAGCGGTCCTTCTTCTTGTCATCAGAGTCCACATGGATGCCAGCATACTGAGCCAAGTGATTGAACTTATTCACATAACCCATCACTGTCATGCTCCCCTGGTGTAGCTCTAGGAACTCAGTCACCTTCCGGTTGATGACACCGACAGGGATAAAGAACTCTCAGAATGCAGTGGTGAACTCCTGCCAGGTTGTCGGATGATCAGGCTGCTCTAGATGATCAGGCTGCTCCATGGCATGGAAGGTGTCCCACCATGCGCTTGCGGAACCCAAATGCTGTTGTGCTGCAAAGCACACCTTCTGCTCGTTGGCCACGTCGAGCAGCAGAAACTTCCGCTCAAGAATGCGAAGCCAGTGCTCCACATCTAGGGGCTCATCGGATGGGGTGAAAGTGGGTGGGTGAGTCTTGAGGAAGTCCTAATAAGAGGACGATCCCTCAGGATGGCGGGCACCACCCCCGTTCCCATAGTTGCCCCCGCGGGCGAGGCCCACGACAGCTTGTGCCATGATCTCCATGGCACGGGCTGACTCACGACGAGCAGCCAATAGCTTCGCCATCATCTCAGCATGAGTCATCGGAGGCGGCGGTGGTGGAGGAGCCAGAAGTGGAGCCCCATGGCTCTCCCCGTTGGGTTCATGGGCCCGGCCACTCTCGCCGTGGCCCTCGCCAAGACCGTGAGCCACCCCCGCACTGGTGCTCCCGCGTCTAGACCTTAGATTCATCTGTAAGAGACATGAACCATCCATTAGAACAACCTTCCCGATCAGAATCAAGGGATTAGAGAAATGACAGCACATTTATTAAAACATTCCGTTAGTTAGTCCAATCGATTTACTAATTCAATTATATGTGAAGGGGGATTTCAGTTGAAGTAAGATGCTATTATCATGATGCATGCTTCGACCTATACGTTCACTCAAGCCGGAATATAGCAGCATTCGTAAACCTTTCGGCACATCGCACACTCACTTTCCGTATACTAAGCAATTTCTTACGCAACGTAAGTCAGTATATCTACAGAAAACTGATTAGATAAAACCAGTGCCGCTATCCTAGATAGACCATATTGTTAGGGCTTATATTTATTTACCTAATATAATCGCATCCTACTTTTCGCAAAACTTTTGTTGGTCAAATTTTTAAGTTTTGAAAAAGGGTGATGAACTCGTAACCATTATTGGCTCTGGTACCAACTGTGGCAGAACCGCTCGAAATAGCACACTTACGGAGGTGCTCGTCTTCCACCAGACACTAAGCACCCCAAAAGCAAGCTACAGTGGGCGGTATCCGTTGGGCACACCCCAAGGGAGAACCCGAAAGATCCACATTTTTCCCAAGGATCCAATAATAAGAACGAGTTACAATACAAGTCCATTTCATACATCAGAGATTCTTAAAAAGTACATTATTACATTACCAAATGTCAGAGTGCAAAATGATAAACAACGGAATTTAAATAAACATCTAGCGAGAGGAGCGAGGATTCTGTCTGAGCCCACCAAAAGAATCCTCCACACAAGGGTACTTCTCATGCATCACCTACAACAGGGGTAAATAAACCCTGAGTACACAATGTACTCGCAAGACTTATCTGACTAGTGGGAATAATTTCCCGACTCCAAAGAATATGATAAGCTTTATGGTTTGTTGGTTTCTTTTGGCAGAAAGCAATACTAATAGTGTCGATGTTTCGGACCGGGGGGTCCTCAACCAACTAGTAAATTTGTACTGCGTGCCCCTAATCCCGGATGGTGATGCAAAGAGACACAAGGTTTATACTAGTTCAGGCAATCAGTGCCCTACGTCCAGTCTAGGAGATCGATCTTGTATTCCTTGCACCGAAGTGCTCATAGCAGGGGGTTACAAGCAGGGTGAGAGAGGGAGCTAGCCCCAAGTCTCTATGATGAACGGGACGAATTGCTCGAGACGCTGATCTAAGTGTGGGTGCTACGGCCTGTGTTCATCTTCCTCGTGAGTTCGTATGTGCCTAAGTGTGTTCCAATTCAGGCCCATGTCCCTCGTCCCTAGAAACAGCCCCGGTCCCTCCCTTTTATAGTA